>CANTUR010000039.1:5578333-6972916 GCA_947683625.1 Mallotus nudiflorus
CGAGTAGAAAAACTTGGGAATCATGCCAAATTTATAATGAGTAACTTATCAAGTTAGCTTAACCCGAGGATAATGGCTATGTTTCTCTTCTATCTCTACTGAGTGAAGATTAGGCCATGCTTGAGATTCATACCAAAATTATTAATGAGTGACTGATCAGGCCAAGAAAACCTAAGGATCATGGCCATGTTTTGAAGATGAAGTTTGACCTCTTGGGTTTGAATTCCTAAGGTTAACGGCCTGAGCGAAGCTCGTAAGTCAAATATATCATTCTTACTTTTTCTTGTTTGATGTGCATCTTGCTTTTTTGAAAAATTATTTTTAGGAAATTCATTTTTTCAAAAAACTAAGGGGACAAACTGTGGACACTTTCAATTTGATCACCCTATAACGAAAGCCCTATGATGAGAAAGTTCGAGTTTTGAATACAAAGGGTGCCCGAGACTTCTCTAAAATCAACTCTGAAAGCCCAAACACTAAACCAAGCCCAAGCCCATCGCCTCTTGACCTACAGGCCTTGACCTAGCCTAGGTGAAGAGGCGATCACCTTAACGAAGAGGCAATGCCTCTTCACCCTAGGCATCGATGAGGCAACAAAAGGTGCCACCTATTCACACCTACTCTTTACAATATTAAATGTCATTAATGGTAGTGGTTGGAGACTCACCTGCTGAGATTTTATCTTTTTTTACTTAAAAGAAAAAGGAAAAAAAGTAAGAGAGAGCCCAAGGAATGAAAAAAGGCAATGGAAGAGGGTGATAATGGGTTTTTTGGAATTTAAAAAAGGAGAAAATAGGGGGGGCTTTAAAAGGGATTGTGGGGGCAAAGTTAAAAAGCATAGGTTGGCTGATTGTGAAAAAATAAGGTGGAGGGATTCAGAAAAATGTCTGGAAAAAAAAGAAAAGACAGAGAAAAAAAGAAAAGGAAGGAAGGAGAAAGAAGAAAGGGAAGGGACTTTGAAGCTTAAGGGATTTGATTCTTAAGAAGAATAGGAGACCTCCTTGCATTTAAGGCCACTCCTCCATTAACTAAGCTCTAAGGGCTCAGTTAGGAGCATCAACTCGTCCAAGACAGTGAGTCCCCTCATTTCTAAGTTTTAAACTCTTTATCTTCATTATAAGCCTTGATTGGTTGCTCTTTGTGTGTTTTCTTGAATGATATTATTTATTTTAAGTTATAGAGAAGCATGGTTGCATGAAACATTAAATATTAACTGTTGGTACTCGTATATTTGTATTTGTTTCCCATTTCCGTGTTTGATTATCGCATTTCTTAATATTTAAGAAATGTAAAGTGTTCCTACCTCTATTGAAGAGGCGACATCTCTTCATAGAGGCATCGCCTCTTAATCAGGAGGCGACGCCTCTTTGAAAAGGCATCGCCCTTTTGACAAAACTCTGCTTATTTATGCATTGATTTTCAACTAGTATTCTACATGTTTGACATGATTTCCTTATTTAATTTGTTATATTTCTTGCGATTATATATGATTCCTATGTTGATCAATATTGTTTCTAGGTTATGTTCCCTTTTTTTATGTTATTTAGTGGACTATTTTATGAGCTTATTTTCGTTTAGTTTTATGAATATTATGTTTTGATGATTTGTAAATATTATTATCGTTGTTGTATGGAATTAACTTGTATGTGTTACAGGAGTTCTTTGATGATTTTTAATCACCAGATATTTGCTTTACGTATTTTTAGAGTATTAATTTGTATAATTAATTAGTTTTTTTAGTTTATTTTTTGGTTTATGTATGGTTTTTTATAGCATTTTTATGCTTATTTACACCAAAAAGTTGTAATCCTTAATCCTTTTCCCCTTTTATTTGAAATGAATGATTGTAAATTATTTTTATTTACTTTTTTTATTTCATTTGTGATTGAATATCGAGAATATAAACATGAAATGGGACTAATGTGCAAAATTGGAATAAAATATAAAATTGGAAACTAACCTCGATTTGCATGTTAATAAGGAAATAATTTAATAATCAAAGGTAATAAAACACAAAACACACACGGAGGCCAACCGTAAGGTTGAATGGGCATTCCAAAAGCCCATACCTAGTTTCCGAACCCAATCTCTGATGACGGCTTCTGGGAACCTCCATGGAATTCAGTTGCTATATAATATGTCCCGACTTTCATCCGGGTGACGACTCCATCTCCATTTTGTGCCCCAAGCCCACTGTGTATTTCCTAGTGAGCCTTGAGTTCACACAGTGTCATGGTCACCAACACTTGGGCATGCGACTAAAATCGTTGCCTACATTTATATATATAATGAAAAAGTTAAAAAAATAAAAATTTTCACTACAAGAACTAATATATTATGAAATAAATAATTTACCATCTTTGTCGTTTTTTCTTCGAACCCATCTCCAAGCTTTCACTTTCACCTTGATAATAACAATCTCCATTTGCTTTCACATGTAGGACCACACTTTAGCTTAAACTATTCTTTAAAGTAATATGAGAATAAAGGTTGAAATTGATTTTGAATAAAGGTTGAAACTTGACAGTGATGTTGAATAAAGGTTTAAACTTGAAAGTTATGTTAGCTTCAAAGTGAACCACTATAAAACGTGAATTTTATGTTTCCAGTATGCATAAATAAAGTGACACCAGTTTCCAATAAGTGAAACAGTGAGTTTTAGGATTTAAAATTTTTTTTGCCACATCATACAATGCTAGCCATGTCAGCTCAGACACAAGCTGATTTTCATCTAAATAGATTTGGAACAAGTCAAAAAGTTAGAGGAGCAAATTAATATAACTTTGAATTAGGATGAAATTGATAACTGACCCATAGTTCAAGCTAGATTTTATCATTTTCCCTATTAATAAATTCCAATACAATATCTCTTTTCTTAGCTCTAATGGATTAGTCTTATAATAAACATCATGCAATAATTGAAGAGGTCTAGTAGAGGTTACCTTATTTTTGGGTTTAATTGAACTTTTCACTTGCTTAACCATTTGACAAGTTCCCCACACATTTTCCTTTTGGAACTTCACTTTAAGGAGGCTAATGACATTATTACTTTTGCTTAGATCTCTAATGAGCTCCATGCTAGCATGACCAAGTCTCCTATGCCACATCCAAGTGTCATCCAACTTGACCAATGCCTATGATTTTACCCTCAACATTATCACCAAATGTAACTTTGCATCCCTTTTCCATCTCCAAATGAGTGAAGAGGTTAGCCTTTATGTCCTTTGAATATCCACTAGTGGAGTACTTAGGCTACAAACTTTAAAGCACTAGCATGAGCATTTTTAAAACCAATACCACCTTTAGATTTTAAAGGAGTGGAAGTCATAGAAATCATGTCATCAATAATTTTCTTTCCTTTATTAAATCTAGAGATTGAGTCCTTAAGATTGCCATTTTCATTCTCTAAACGGACATTTTGTTCAATAAGCTCTGTGTTTTCATTAGTGATCTCAATTTCTTAGAATTACTTTCATTCAATGAATTAGTTAACTCTTCATTAGAGGACCTTAATTTCTCAAGTTCTTCTTCTAGAGTTTTTACCATTTCTTTGAGTGAATTAACTCTAGATAAGTGTTTATCATATTTATGCACTATTTTTCATAAACAAGCAACATCTCATCATTTGATTCAAAGTGTAGAGTTACCTCATCACTTTAATGTTCCTCCAAGACCGTGAAGCAAAGATTTGCAACTTCTCCATTTATTGTCATCATCATTACAATCACTAGAATCAACCCAAGTTGCTTTAAAAGCTTATTCCTTTTCCTTCATGTGCTACCTATCTTTTTTAAAGTATTCCTTTAACTTTAGGTATTCAGATTTAATATGAGCCCATTTGTTGCATTCATAGCAAATCACTTTATCCTTGTTGCTTGAGTCTTACTTCTTGAATCCCCTTCTCTTCTTCATGATGAGATTTTTTATTTTTATAGAAATCATTGTATACTCATATTCATCTTCACTTGAGTCACTACAACTAGTGTCTCTACTTGCCTTAAAAGTAATGCTTTTGTCATTCTTAGCCTTTTCTTCCTCCACCACTTGATTCATTTTTAATATATATACATACATATGTAACAACACACTAACACATATAACAATGACAATAATAATAATAATAATAATAATAATACTAACAATAATATTTTAAAATGAATAATCACTCTTAAATAATTCCTCAAAGATATATTAACATATTTAAATAAAAATGAATTAATACTATTATAAAATAAAATAAACACTAACACTAGAGTTCAATTAAATCATATAAAATAATTATGATATATAGAAATTTAAAATATTATTAACACTACATATCTCAAAATAAATTTTAATAAATTAAAATATTGGATTATCACAATCTTCCCTCTTTACAAAAATTCATCCTCAAATTTTAAATAAAAGCATAGACAACAAGAAATTCATCGAGGAAAGAAGTAAGGGTAGGCCACCCGCATCTCGACTTTAGTCTCCCAAGTGTGCTCTTCCTCGAAGAATTTTTGTAAGGGGGGAATCTGCTTGGAATGCAACTAACAAACTTGATAACCTACTATCATGACTGGCTCTTCCTCGTATGTCATGTCTTCATTCACTTCCATATTCTCATATTATAACACGTGCGAAGGGTCTAAAATATACTTCCTCAACATCAAGATATAGAACACTATATGCACTTGTGACAGATTCAGAGGCAAAGCCAACTAATATGCAACCATGCCCACTCTCTCTAGAATCTTGAATGGTCCAATATATCTCGGTGCTAATTTCCCCTTCTTACCAAACCTCATCATACCCTTCATCGGAGACACTTTTAAAAACATATAGTCTCCAACCTAAAACTCCACATCTCTATGCCTCAGATCCGCATAACTCTTATGTTTACCAGTTGCGGTCTTTAATCTCCTTCTTATCACAACAACCCTCTTTTCTACATCTTGAACCATCTCAGGTCCAATTAATGCTCTCTCTCTAATCTCATCCCAACTCAAAGGAGATCTACACTTCCTTTCATAAAAAGCCTCATATGATGCCATCTCAATACTTATATGGTAGCTATTATTATAAGCAAACTCTACAAGCAATAAATGATCATCCTAGCTACCTCCAAGATCCAATACACACATCCTCAACATATCCTCAAGTGTTTGGATCATTCTCTTAGACTGACCATTTGTCTGAGGGTGAAAAGCAGTACTGAAATCCACCCTGTGCCCATTGCTTCCTATAACTTATGCTAAAATTGAGAGGTAAACATTGAACCTCTATCAGATATGATGGACACAGGTACTCCATGAAGGCACACAATATGCTTAAAATACAGCTTAGCTAACTTAGCTACATAATAAGTGGCTTTAATTGGCAAGAAGTGAGCTGATTTGCTTAACTTATCCATAATCAACTAGATGGAATCGTATCCATCCTTAGAACAAGGTAACTCAACCACAAAATCTATAGCAACTCTCTCCCACTTCCACTCAGGAATAGGAAGAGGCTGAAGCTTCCCAAAAGGCTTTTGATGCTTAACTTTCACCTGCTGACATATCAAGCACTTAGAGACATAATCAGCTACATCTTTCTTCAATCCATCCCATCAATACAAATCTCGAATGCTTTGGTATGTCTTAGTAATCACCTAGATGTACACTATAAGCTATAGAATGCACTTCCTCAAGGATCTCCTCTCTCAAATTATCCACATCGGGAACTTATAATATACCACTGATCCACAAAATATCTTCATTATCCAGTGTAAAATTAGTGAGCTTCCCTGCATAAACATTCACCTCAAGCTCTACTAGAATAGGATCTCGACCTAAAGTTTCCTTAATCCTATCTCTCAACACTGATCTAACTCTAAACTGAGCTAGCAATCCACCAGATCTGCTAATCTTCATCATTATACCTTGATCCACTAACTCATGCAACTCTTGGATCAACAGTCTCCTCTCCACACTAATGTGAGAAAGACTATCCGAGGACTTCCTACTCAAAGCATCTGCTACCATATTAGCCTTGGCTGGATGATAAAGAATATTATAGTCATCATCCTTCGGGAGCTCTAACCATCTCCTCTGCCTCAAGTTCATGTCTCTTTGCTGAAAAAATGTACTTCATGCTCTTTTGATTAGTGAAAATCTCACAAGTTACCCCATACAAATAATGTCTCCAAATCTTGAGAGTAAAGATCACTGCAACCATTTTTAGGTCGTGAGTAGGATAATTTTGTTCATCCTTCTTGAATTACCTTGAAGCATAAGCTATCACCCTACCATTCTGCATTGATACACAACCTAGGTAGACTCTAGAGGCATCACAATACATAGTGAATTTATCTTCTCCATTAGGTAAGGTCAGAACTGGAGTTATGGTGAACTTCTCCTTCGTAAACTGAAAATTGTTCTCAAAAGCATATGACCATATAAACTTCACATTATTTTGAGTTAGGCAAGTCATAAGAGCTACAATTCTAGAGAAATCCTACATAAATCTCCTATAATACCCAGCCAAACCCATAAAACTCTGAATCTCAATGATTATGGTCTGTCTGGGCCACTCAAACATTGCCTCTATCTTCTGTGGATCAACCTGAATACCATCTTTAGACACTATATGTCCAAGGAATGCAATGCTCTCTAACCAGAAATCACACTTTGAGAATTTAGCATAAAACTGATGATCTCTCAATTTTTACAATACTGTCATCAAGTGATATATGTGCTCTTCCATACTCTTTAAATACACAAGTATATCATCAATGAAAACTACTATAAATGGTCTGAATACCCTATTTATCATGTCCATAAAAGCAACTGGTGCATTAGTCAACCCAAATGACATCACTAGAAACTTATAATGGCCATATCAAGGGCGGAATGCCATTTTAGGAACATCAACTTCATAGATCTACAACTGATGATAACTCGACTTCAAGTCAATCTTAGAAAAGAACTGTGCACCCTAAAGTTAATCAAACAGATAATTTATCCTCGGGAAAGGATACTTGTTCTTCACTATCACCTTATTCAGCTCTCTATAATCAATGCACAGTCTCAATGTACCATCCTTCTTCTTTACAAACAAGACTGGTGCACCCCAAGGAGAAACACTAGGTTTAACAAAACCCTTGTCTAGCAAATCCTATAACTACTCCTTCAACTCCTTTAACTTTACATAAGCCCTTCTGTAAGGCGGCATCAAAATAGGAGTTATGCCTGGGACCATATCTATACAGAATTCAATCTCTCTATGAGGTGGTAAACCTGGTAACTCCTCAAGAAAAACATTAGGGAACTCACAAGCAACTGGAACATCAGTGAGAGACAACTTCTCCACTGAAGTATCCCTAACAAGTGCCAAGTATCCTTGATAACCTTACCTCAACATATTCTTAGCTGTAATAGCAGAGATGAGATTCTGAGGTGCAGAACTCTTATCACCCATAAACTTAAACTCTTTTTTTTCAGGAATTTTAAAAATTACATTTTTACTCCAACAATCCACAACGACATAGTACTGAGATAACTAATCCATACCAACGATCACATCCAACAACACCAATTCCACTGGCAATTCTCTACCTCCCACTAATACTGGATAACCAGAAAGAATAACGTCAGTGTCTAACAAATTACTCAAAGGAGTGGCGAAAGATAAAGGAAAACCCATCCTCGAAGCTTGCCAACACTACTTCGAAGCAAAAACAGGGGACATGAAAGAATGTGTGGCACCCAGGTCAATCAAAACTCTAGCATCCAAAAAACAAATTGGTAGTGTACCTATAACAACATTGTTGGATGCCTGAGCATCCTACTGGGTGAGGGTGAAAACTTTAGCCTAACCTCAACCTCTATGTTAACTAGTGGAAGCTTGACTAATACCCCTGGCATCCCTTCTATTACCTCTGCCTCGCCCCTACTGGGCAATAATCTGCATCATACATTGATACTAAGTTGGAGGCAACTGATAAGGAGTTGGAGCTAAACTAGTGATTGATTGCTGTGAAAATGGCTACTGATAGCCAGAATAAGGACACGATCTAGCAAAATGTCTCATCTATCCGCATTAAAAACAAGCTCCAAGAGTCATGTAGCACAGTCCTTGATGGACTCTCCCACACATTTGACAAGCACTGGCTGTTGATCCTATGTTGTCGTAACCCAAACTCTGACCATGGCTACTACTGGAAGCACCAGAACTGAATTTGATGGATCTACGCAATCCTCCTCGGCCATCCCTACTACTCCTATGAACTCTCTGTCAAGATCTCTAGCTCTACTGATAAGATCCCCTCTGACAACAGCTAGAGCCAATCTAAAACTTCTAGAATAGTGTGCTCTGAAATCTTCCTGACTAAACACCTCTTAACTGATAGTAATCAGGCATGACTCCCTGCCTGACCAGTCTAAGCTCTATCTCCTTAGCCAACTTTATAATAGACTCCAGAGTAAGGCCTACAGTAGGCATCCTAACAAAAGCAAAACCTAGTTCAGTAACATAAGTCATAACGGTGAAATACTGATCTCGCATCAAATCCTCTACATGTCGACCTAATTTAAGGAACTCTCTAGTGTAGTCCTCTACTGATATGTCACCTCTAGAAATGCTAGTTAGCCGAAGTCTATAGCTCATATGTAGTGGCTTAGGACAGAAATGCCTCATTAATCTCTCTCAAAACTGAGCCCAAGTCATCGTCATCATGTGCGGCTGAATGACCTAAACGAACTAATCCGGGGCTGGTCCCTCAATAGATAACTCAACGATCATAATCCACTGATACTCAGTGTGAGTAGTACGAGTCCTCATCTCAATATCATGAAGAAAATTTAGAGGGTTTGATGTCCCATCGAAAGAAATCCTGCCAACTCTGGCATAAAACAACCCGACCTCATAGTCAGATATATCCTACTAATATACAGGTTGCATCTGTGGTGCAACTAGAGGTATAGCAACTGCCTTAAACTCTAGCTCTATAGGTTCCTCATGTTGTACCTCATTCTGCCTATGGTGACCTACCACTCCTCGAGGTCTGCCTTTGCCCCTACCTCTACCTTTGCCTCTATGCCTAGTTGGTGGCTCAAGAGGTAAAACCATATACTGAAAGGACTTATCATCCTCAGCCTCAATGACCAGTGGAGTTGAACATGCTAGCCTCCTCATTCTGAAAAGACAAAAACCAACTTGATTAAGACAAAACAAACATCAAATAGATGTCCAACAAACAACCTAACGATTATGCGAAAAACTTGTCGAAGACATACTCAAACCTAATTTACTGTAGTAGTTTCAAGGAAAACACGACTTTGATAACCTAGGCCCACAACACTAATAACCTAGGCTCTAATACCAACTTTGTCACGACCCAAACTGGGAGTCTTGACCAACGCTAAGGAACGAAAATTCTTTCAAATCTGGAACTTGTAGCAAGCCTTTAAAACAAAAATACATGCAATAATACTATAAAAATGCACTAGAATTAAAACTTTATTTAATATAAAAGCAAATCATATTTTATAATATAATAGATATATCTTCATAAAATAATATTCAGATACAAAATCTCACACCAACTATAACACTTCTATCACAATAACACTACTACGGTAGTTTCTAAAGTACAAGAAGAGTTCAGATCTAGTCGGGGCTGAAGAAGACTGATGTAAAGTACTACTGATGAGGTCTAAAGAGGAAGAAGATCCTGAAAAAAATATTGAGAGGAGTTAGACCTCACTGAGTGAATTATTATAATATATATACATGCAACTTAAAGTCATATATAGTTAAGCATCTATATAAATATATACATATACATGCATTTCACACAGATGCAAAAACCCACTTTTATATATATATTACATGCAAAAAAAGTTCATTTAAGTGAACGATCAAATAGAACCCTAAAAATATCTGAAACCTTAATCATTAAAACCACTAGCCATACATGCTTATTTAATTCTAAAGTAATTCTCTCATTCCATTTTTGGATAATAGATTGGCCCCAAGACACTAAGTCAATTGAGCTCCCACAGTCTCACTGTAGTATGATTGGCCCCAAGACACTAGGTCAATCAAACTCCAGTAATCACACCATTCAATCACTACAATTCTCAATAATCGAATAATTAAAATTTGCTCAAATAAATCTCATGATGTCAAATCCTAAATATAATGCACTAGTACATACACAATCCTAGTGTAGTCTACTAAGTAGCACGTTCTATTGATATCCTTAAAATAAATCATATTTTTATTGAAAATAATAAAATTCATAATTCAAATGTGATAGCATCCACTTATAGAGAAATATACCAATCATATATAGAAAATATACCAAAAATATACTAAATGTATATCAAAAAATATATATCACATATATAATGAACATATACAACAAATATGCCAAATATATATTTCATATTTAATGAAATAATTCATTCTTAAATACATTATAAAAATACGAATGCTTATCCTTATGCATTCTACATGCAATGCATATATAAGATAATAACTAATAGGTTTTGCGCTCCTCTAAACAGACCCGACCGGCTTGGTCTGATAGGCCTCGGTCTTAGCGCAACTATAGAAAATAAATAAATAATAACAATGTCATAATAAATCCCTAACTTTATACCTCTAAGAATTCTAAAGAAAGACTCGATATAAGACATAAGTTGATCTAAATTCAAAACTCATGATCAACCCAATGTCACATTTGATGAGAATTTTATTGAAAATTCGACAGAATATTCTCAGTACAATGGATGTCTCTTTACTAAAAGTAGAGTCAATTCTGCAAACAAAATGCACTTCAATAATACTCAACTGCACAACATCTCAGATTGTGACCCCGAACTAATTTCCCAACCGAGGATCACAATACTCAAAAATCAAATATTTAATAATAATATAATAAAAATCATTAAAACCCATAAAAATCAATAATAAACCATAATACAATTTATTTAAATAACAAAACATTAAATATAATATTTTCATATTAACTAAATAAAATCTCAAATTAATTATATAATATTAATAAAAATCCATTTTTCAAATACTTGACGTCAAATAGTAAAATTTATAAATAAATTACTTAAATTGTTTAAATATGTAATAAAAATAGTTAAAAACTCATTTAATCACAAAAATAATAAATAAAACTATTATTTGAATATATTTCCGAAAATTATTATTAATTAGTTAAAAATAGTAAATAATTTGTAAAAATTATTTTTATACTATTTATTATTTCAAAGTCATTTAAAATATACTAATTAACAATAATTTCAATAAAACTACAAAGTTCACCAATTAATCCAAAAAATACTAAATATTTTCCAAAAATTACTCAAAATTAGTAAAAATAATTTTCTCACTTCTAAAACTAATAATTTAAATTAACTATACTAATTTAACATAATTTCTATACAAAACATATACAACACATAATTAATAAAAATTTCATTTTAATTTCCAAAAATACAGTTTATATACATAAATTAAATAAATTCAGAGAAATAAACTAAAAATATATTTAAGAAGCTAAAGATGTATATAAAAACATTTCTTAAAGAAATTATCATGAATCATTCAAACTCAAGCTCAAAAAAATAAAAACCCTAAATGGCATGACTAAAACTTGAACATAACTAACTAACCGGACGTCCTAAGCTTGGAACGAGTTGAGAAACGTCTAGCCCATGTCGAGAGGAGTTGAGTGAGCCCAGGATCACGAGCTAAAATCACTAGAATCACGTCAGAGTTATTGTAGCAAACTCACAGTTTCTAGTAAAGATAGGGCGTCTGGCGGTGACAACAAGAAAAGGGGAAAAGGGAGGGGGCTATGATGAGCTTCGGTGGTGGTTAGTGGTGGCTAGAGGTGGCTCAATGGCATGGGTAGTGCTGCTGCAAACCGGAAGTGAGGAAGAAAAGAAGAAGAAAAAAAAAAGGAAAGGAAAGGTTGACCCGAAAAAAAGAAAAAGCTTTTGACCCTTTATATATATATATATATATATATATATATATATATAAAGTAAGTTAATATATATACCTATATATTTAACAACACACTAACACATATAACAATAATAATAATAATACAAATAATAATATTTTAAAATGAATAATCACTCTTAAATAATTCCTCAAAGATATATTAAAATATTTAAATAAAATGAATTAACACTATTATAAAATAAAATAAACACTAACATTAGAGTTCAATTAAATCATAAAAAAATAATCATAATATATAGAAATTTAAAATATTATTAACATTACAGATCTCAAAATAAATTTTAATAAATTAAAGTATTGGATTATCACAAAACCCTAATTAATTGATTAACCAAGAGAATAGGTGATAAGTAGTTTTAGTATGCTTAAATGATCTCAAGAGAGAATTTAACCTTAAGCTGTAATCAATAAATTGATTGATGAAATAATCTTATAATTCAAGTGTTGATTAGTGAGACAAATCCAAGCTCTAGTTCATTATCATTGATTTCATTACAATTAATTAGTTTTTATTAATTCAATTATTTACTTTAATAGTTAGTTTAGATTGTTGCACTTTAATTTGATTTTGTTAATTAGGGAAAATTGAATCATAGTTAGTATTGAGTACTCTTTCCTTATGGGAATGATACTCTACTTATCACTCTATTACTTGTCATAATTCATACACTTGTAAAGTTGTGCTATCATTACTAGGGAATTAGCATACTACTATTAACATTTTTTTATGTTTTCATCAGACTAGCATTTTATCTTTGTTTTGTTTAATTTGTTTTACCTTTTCTTTTAAGTACTTGTTTAGTTTATGCTAACTAGATCACCACATCCTAAACTAGAGAAACTAAATCCTAAGATCTTATGTAAGAAAAATCAAAATGATCAAAGAGAGACAAGAAAATGAGAAACCAATTAGCTCAGTGTACTCAAGCTAGAGCTTTGGAAGAATATGGGGTCTCTAACCCTGTAAGAAGTTAGACTTACATTGTGAAGCCAATAATCGAAGCAAATAACTTTGAGATTAAACCGACATTTATTCAAATGGTTTCACAATATCAGTTCAATAGACTATCAAGTGAAGATCTGAATGCATACATATAACTTTCTCAGACATCTATGAGACCTTCAAGATGAACATGGTGACTTCAGATGCAATCTGCTTAAGACTGTTCTTATTCTTTCTAAGGGATAAAGTGAAGTTATGGTTGAGTTCCCTAACACTAAACTCAATAAACTTCATGAGACTTAAATTCAAAGGCCTTTCTAGCAAAATATTATCCTTCGAGGAAGATAACAAAATAACGAGAAGAACTTGCATAATTTAAATAAAAACAAAATGAATCTTTATATAAGGCATAAGAGGGATTCAAAGACTAGCAAAGGCATCATCCCTACTATGGTATCTCGGATTGGTTGCTAATGTAGGCGTTTTATCAAGGGCTTTCTAAATCCTTGTAAATGACTATTTATGCCACTACTTAAGAGTCTTTTATGAGCAATACTCCACATGATGCATATTGTAGGCGGCAGAGTTTAGTGTGTGCCCACATTTTTGGCAACCACGACAATATGTAGGCTCAAGGTCCACTAGAAAATACAACTTGGGATTAAAGCCCCAATTAGAGATAGGAGTCACCACCCGAATGAAACTTGAAATAATTTTATAGCAATTGAATTCCACTGAGAGCCCCATTAGTCGTCCTCAAAGACTGGATTCGTAGACTAGTGCTTTTGGCACCCAACCTTGTAATTGGCCTCCATTTGTATTTTGTGTTTATTACTCTTAATTATTTCTTTTTTAACATGCAAAATTGTAGTTACCTCTACACAATGTCCAAATTTTACAATTAAGTTCAAGTTTCCATTAAGTTCATTTTTCATGTAAATTTAGTCTGATCACATTTAATTCACAAATGTGAATAGATTATTATTTTTATGAAATAACATTACATTTCCTATGTGTGAGAATCAATGTTTTTTTTTATTATACCTTGATATACTTTCATAAAACTATCACTATTTATTTATTAATTTAAAATAATTTTATGTAAAATTGTTATAATAATTTCAATTTATATTCTAAAAACTATAAAAACTAATTTCATAAAAAGTGGTTTATTTTTTTTGTAGTGCAACAATTTAATGTAAAACAAGTCATATATTTGTGCGTTACGCGAGCTACTTATTAATAAATTATTTATTTATATTTTAATGCATTTTATTAGTAAAAAATTTAAATTATAGGATAAATATAAATAATAAAATTTACATAGAAGGTTTATATAAATTGAAAAATAGTATAATAAAATTTTTAGCATAAATAAATAGTATAATAAATTTCTTTCTCATTTTAAATTTCTAAGTAAAATAATAATATATCTTGGGAATTAAATTTAAAAATTTATTTATAAAAAAAATTTGAATGTGTTAATGTTCTAATTTATTCTATTAATGTCCTAATTTATTTAGTGCTACACGTATTGTAACACATAGCTTGTAATTATATATACAACATATATTAAAATTCTTTTTATGAGTAAATTTTAGAAATAAATTTTAAAATTTAAAATTTTATAAACATATTATGTCATGATATTTACAAAAATATTACCAACTACAATAAATATTAATTACAACAAAATAATGTCACTAAGCAATAACTATGCATATAAATGAGTTTATTTTTATTGTAAACATTTAGAGAGATAATTTAATCACGAAATATTTTATGGGTCTGCTGTTTCTCGAAGACAATTTGATAAATTGCATTAGACAATGGATATAAGAAAAGGATCCTTATCTTTTGTCTATTTAGGAGTGCCTCTTTTCATAGGAGCTCCCAAAAAGAAATGGTTGAAACCACTGGCGGACAAAATTTGTTCAAGGTTTTCTAAATGTAAAGGAAATTCTTTGTCATTGGAAGGTCATCTAACTCTTATTCAATTAGTCATTACAAGCTCCTTTCTCCATTCCTTTGCTATTTACAAATGGCCTCAAAGCCTGCTTTCTCACATGAAGCATAGCATGCGAAATTTCTTATTGACCAGCTTTATGGATTCCAAGAAAATTGTAATAGTCTCTTGGCAAATTTATTGTTTATCTTCTAAAGAAGGTGGTCTTGGAATTAAGAGATTGAAAGATCTTAATGAATAAATGCTTAGTAAATTAGCATGGCAAATGATTAATTTTGAGGAGTTTCCTATTACCGTTCTTCGTCGATGATTTCATAATCCTTCTGGAACTCTTAAAGAAACTTATGTGCAATCTTCAATTTGGTTCTCTATTAAACATATGTACTCCACTCTTTATTTTGAAACCAAATGGTTGGGCTCACATTCCAAGTTTAACTTCTAGACTGATGAATGGATAACCCCAACAGTGGCCAACCAATTACGAATTTCTTCTCATGATCAAAGAAATTTATGAGAACCAGTTTCTACTTTTTTGATTGATGATCGATGGCATCTAAATACCATCAATGATTTAGTGATAGTTATTAATATTTCCACTATTTTTCTTATTAAAAATCCTAATGATATTTTCTTTTAGACTTCAGCAAAAGATGGATCTCATTCAGTCAAGAAAATGCATGCCCGTTTTCATACTCAGTAACAAACTGTTCCGTGGCACTTTTTCATATGGAAAGAGTTTTTACCACCATCACGCTCTTTAACATGTTGGCATGCTATTCAAGGAGGCTTACCCATAAATGACAATTTGCACTTAAAAGGTTTTTCTTACCCATCTCGATGTTATTTATGCAATGTTCATGTTGAGGATAAAAATCATTTCTTCATCGGATGTTCATTTGCTAAAGTGATTTGACATTTAATTAGATTACTTTTTAGCAAACCTATTTTAAATTTAGATTTAATTTTAGACTTGGTCATAGCTACCTTAGATCATTGCTTTAGTTCTTAAGTAGCAGCATTGTAGAAGTAACAATTATTTCGACAATCTGGTTGATCTTGAAAATTAGAAATGCAGCTATCTTTGATGCGCATCAACCAAACATTCATACTGCTTTGAGGATGTTATGGAATTCGATCAAGGAAATAGGCTTTTTTCGAGTTGGGAGTATGTTTAATTCCCAAGATGATCTTCGCATTTTGTAGCTCCTCCATTATAGCTCAAAGTCAATACAAATAGATCCTTTTTGGGTAATCTAGGTGCTTCTAGAGCGAGAGGAATATTTTGAAATGCATATGGTTTTCCATATGGTGCTTTTACTTTTAGTTTGGGATGTAACTTTGCATGCATTGCTAAGATTAGTGCTGCTATACATGCTATTGAAAATGCATGGAAGAAAGGTTGGCATCACCTTTAGCTTTGGTCTGATTATGTTTTTATAGTCCAATTATTTTATTCAAAGATGAAGTGCCTTGGGAGCTTCAGCACTGATGGTTTAATTGTTTACATTACACTACTTAGATGGCGTTGAAAGTGTCACATATCTTTCATGAAGGAAATTCTATAGTGGATTTGCTAGCTAAACAAGGTGTCTCAGCCACATCCCCACTTTAGTGGGATTCTGCCCCTTCTTTTTTTAATTTAGCTATTTGTAAGGATTATAATAGATTGCCTAGTTATAGGTTCTATTAATCCTGTGTGGGGTTTTAGTTGTTTACACTTTGTATAACTTTCTTTTATTTTTATTTCAATTTAATTTTGGACTCCAGAAAGATTATGAAAACACTAAAAGGGTGTCAACCTAGTTAAGATGCTTAGGTGCGTTCACTAAATTTTGTACTCCAATCCTTTACTAAAAAAGCTTAATCATTAGTATTTGTTTATCTCCTATTTAGCTGAATGAGTCATATAGGAATAACAATGTAGCCTTTTTAAAAACTAGTAGCACACCAGTAAGCAACATTTCTTTGAATTTTATCATAAAATGAGGTACAAAAAAAGTAGAAACATACCATGATTTATAAAGTCATAATTGTTGTTCGTGCCACTAATACTGTTACTCATATTTGCATTAGATACATTGAATAACGAGACACTTCTTTGAGATTGAATGGCACTGTGCTCCAAATCACAAGTGTTGGTAGTCTAAAAGTCATATGATAAATAGAAATGGATCAAGCTTACATAATATAAATATTAACCTCTGTTGAAGTAGAAATAAAAATGAGTGACAATCTAGACCAATTTGTCACATCTTGATAAAATTTTTTTCCTAGTTTCACTAATTATCTACAATTACTACAGAAGCATGAGTTTAAATGATTGATCATATACTAACATGATAAATTTCCCAACCCAATAGTTGATATTCGCACCTAATGTATTGTGGAGAGCTACAATACCCATTAAACCAATAATATCATAAACAAAATTCAAATTAAGGAGAAACTAAATTTGAGTTTTTACATGCAAAGAGCCAATTGCTCGCATGAACATCATAATTTACAAAATAATATAAATTTACAAATTTTTACATTTACATAGACTCAAACTCAGCAGTATTGACCTCATCTTCTATTAAATAGAAATTAAACCTCATACAAATCCTTTAATAAATAGAATTTAAATCTCGTACAACTTATAAAATTTTATATATTTTTCTTCTATAATTAAATAATTTAATTTTCAAATTATGAAAATGTAGGTTTTAGATAGAATACAATTCAAAAATAAGTTAAATAATGAATTTTGAAAAAAAAATTATATAAAAATTAGAAAATTTAATGATGTTATGCATACATAACTTAAAGGCCTAGTAGTAATAAAAAAAATCATAACTTTTTTTAGCTTTTGAATATTTATGCCAAACTTTAAAATTTGACAAAATTAGTCCAATTTGCCCTTTTATTTATAATTTTAGCTCAATTTACCATATTATTTGAAATTTTAGCACAATTGTGATTTTATCATTAATTAATAAATAAAATACACGTGGCATTTGAGGTGAATTAGTTAATATCCATTATTATGGTCTTACATTTACATGAAGACTTAAAATATGTAAAAAAAAAAAAGAAAAAAGAGAGAGAGAGAGAGATAAGTATAGTCTTTACAAATTAAATAAAATTTTCATTCCCATTTTTATATTTTCTTAAATTATTGAGATTGAAGTCTAACTAACTACTGTAGTTAGTATTTAGATGATGTTGATGTGAAATTCATGAAAATACATATTAACTACTTCACTTTAAATGTCATATATTGATTAAATTGCAATTGTGCTAACATTGTGAATAATTTGTCAAATTGGATTAGATTTGTCAAGTTTAAAGTTTGATATAAATTTGCAAAAGATCAAACAAGTTGTAATTTTTGGCACCAATATACCTTTTTTAAATGACATGTCAAGGTTAAATCGTAATGCATATAGAAATATTAAATTAGTTATTTAAATTTTTTTAATTACCGTTATGGTTTTATTTGGATCAAACTGCATTAATAAAGATTCAGGGAGTTTTGAATATTCAAATTTCAAATTAAAAAAAAAAACTTAATGGTGCAACTTGTTTAACAAATAAATAAATAATTCAATGGTGCAACATATATTTGTGTATGTTTTCTTAAGGAAAATATTTGGTATATGCATATAATTGTTTCTTTCCAATGTAAATCCAGTAAGAAAAGTTTGTTGTAGATTCTAACATAATGATTTTTAGGTCTTTTTTAAACTAATTTCTAGTTAATTAACCTCAATACAGAATTTTCTGATTCCTAAAAATCCAAAAATTATAATAAGAATTTGAAATGGCGAAATCAAAATAATATTCTGACACTCTTTGTACTTTCTTTAACTTGTTGCAGAAAAGATGTAATGTAAGTATCAAATTGAAAATAAAAACACATATAATACACATATATTGCATGATTCTTCAAGGGAAGAACAATGTTATCGTTATTATAAGGAAAAATGTGGCTACAATAGCCACAATTCCAATGGTTTCGATGTAAGAAAAATTTAGGATCTAGTATATAAATTTAAAACACCCAATAATACAATAGTTTAGTAGAAGAAATCACGTACCTATTTCATGTTTGATGTAGAGATCTCATCTTTAATGTATAACTACAATAGAAATAATAAAAGAAAAATAATTAGTATTAATAAAATAAAAGACTAGATTTTCCTCTCCTATCCTTCTCCCACAAAGGCGACTATTAATGGAACAAGCTAAAAATTATATTCATAAGATGGAGAGGGGACCTTAGCCTATTTATATAGAAAATCCTCTAGGTTTACCCCATTAACAACTCTAGTAGGATTAAGCCTACACTTACCATCTTACTATATCAGCCAATTAAGGTGCAAATAAGCTCATAACACAAATTATCACTTTAAATATAAATTGGGCTTCCCCGCACATTCACTTAAACTATATTTGTTCAGTTAGTTTTCACAAATCAAAACATCTCACAATTAATGGCAGCCCAAAAATATAATAAAATTTCTAACATTCTCCCACTTGGGCAACAAAAATTATGAGTTTTTAATAATTTTAAAAAAATTTATAAAATGACTCCAAACTAAACAACAAACATAAATGTGGCCACAAATTTTGAAAAACATATAGTTTAAGGAAAATTCACCTTATAATAATCCGATCCACATTAAATCATCTTTATCGGATTATGATAGTAATCACACCTTTTATTGACAAAAAGCCAATTCATAGTCACAAATCTAAATAACTTAACTGACATGGATTATGGTATAGAAGTGTAGCAAGAAATTAGCAACCCAAATGTTATCAATATGTTATTTTCATTATCAGTCCTCATAATAATTTCTTTTTAACGCACACATGCTTACAAGAGCAAGAGAAATTCACAAGCTTTGAAAAGCCAATTGTTTCCAAAAATACAAATGGAAACCTTAAACAGTTGTTTCCAAAAATACAAATGGAAATTGTCACATAGTTGTTTCCTAAACTCAAATAGAAACACTCATATGACCAAGGATCATACTTAAGACCAAAACACAAATGTCTTAAGTCTTTTTAGCTAAACATACCACTTATTTCTGGAAACGTAAAAGAAATATTTATAATGATCATTTGTCATGCTTAAGATAAAAACAAAGATGTCTTAAGACTTTAATTATAATTTATTGCATGCAAGCTTAATATATTCATAAAATAAAAAAAAGGTGATGATCATCAAATCATATTATAGTCACATACAAATATGCATCACACACATATGATAATAATCAACGCACATGGAAATTTACAAACAATAAACTCCCACTGATCAATGCATTTAGAGATACTTAACATAAGTATTTAACCACAAACAACAAACTCCCACTAATCAAGTGAATTAAATATTCACATAATATCCATATCTCTAACAAACATCATATATTTATATAATTTGATTGATGAATGAACAATTATTGTTATTATACAATTTAATCATATAATCTCATTACCAATTAAATTCTCTACAATGAGACATTTAAATACCACACGTCCAAAAATACTTGTTGATATTTGAAAACAAGAAAAACACCAAATGTGCCCATAAGTAAATTGCAACATATAAAATTTTAGATTAAACTCTCTTCTATAACTTTAACAAGTGGCACATTTATCAAGTGACATAAATATCTTAAGTATAGATATTTAAAATTCCTACAAAAGATAATTTCTGAAACCTCATATAAATGTTTTAAATATTTTAAATGAAGGTAAATATCTATTCATCTTAATATTAGCAATTCTCATAAATATTTATCAATGAAAATTTTCTCATAATATATATAAGTTGAGTTTACTAAGTGTAAACATTGTAAAAGATACTCAAACATTGATGAATTTAATATCAACAAAACTCAAATACTAAAAATAAATATTATTTTTCTAAACAATTAATAATGAGAAATTAAAGTACCTCCATTTAGTCTTATTAAATAACCCCATAAAAACATTATTGAATAATTGTTGTGTAAAGTAGATAAGAAAATATAAAATTATCTCCCACTATTCAAAAAATATAAACACACCAACTTATATTTTTCTTTAAACCACTCAACTCTGCACCACACAAAATTTCAATTTCATAAGTGCAACAATCCTCAACCTCATAAAATTACTATTGAAAAACACATAAACCATCTCAACATATTAGCATTTGAGAATGGTATATTTAAACATGTCAAACAACAATACCAGTTAAAATACACCAACACTCATGAATCCACCACAAAATATATAAGAATATTTTATTATTATAATTCCCAAACATAAAGTTTAGCTAATTCTCATATTCCTTAATAATCTATAAGAAAATTATTTTAACATATAAAACAAACTCACAAAGAAAAAAGTGCAAAATTACTTGTGAATAGTTATTAGTTATGAATTATGATACATCTTTACTTATTATTAATTCTATAATAAAAATATATTAACAACTATCACCTTATTATTCATAGGAATAGAAAGGTTAAATAAACTCTTCACTAATATTAGCACAAAATTTATTTTCACAAATTACACATTGTGCAATGGGGAGAAACTAATACACATTAAACTTTGAAAGTTATGAAGCAAAAAATATTAATAAATTAAAAAAAATTATATCAACTCAAAACTCTAAAGCATTAAAAAACTCTTTAGAAAACAATCAAAATATCTTTACTTCAACAAAACTCAATTACACATTGTACTTATACACTCTTAAAGGTATGATTAACTATTAACTAGAAAATACTAATCAAAATTAATTAATTAAAATTCATTAATTAAAATTCATTCACACTCTTGCTAAATTTAGCAAATAATCCAAAATTTTCTAATTCTCACCCTATTTGCAAGAATATTTGCTTCACATATCAAATAAAATTTTGACAAAAATTAGTACTAATCTCTCACCCATATCAAATAAAAAGAAATTTTAAGGAAGTTAAAGATAAATAAATGAATAATTTTAATAAAAAAATTCAAATTAATTCAATATTACTAAAAAAACTCATAAATATTAATTTTACACAAACATAACAATTTAAAATTTACTTTAATAGATCATTTGAAAAACTCCTATATAAATAAAGTACTCATAAAAATATATGGGGAAAAAATAATATAAATATCTCACCCTTTAATATATACTTCAAAATATTTAACACAAAATTAGCCATGTTTAAAAATTAACTTTACAGATATTCAAAACATTATCAAATTTGAATAAGAAGCTAAAAGTATCACAAACAACACAAGTAATTACATCAAGTATACTTTTAGACGAATATCTACACAATGCTTAAAGTTAAGCTCATAAACTATTGTTATTTCTTCTCAATATAAAATTCTAAAAATTGTATAATTTTATGCAATTACGTATCTTAATATTGCACCTTATTCTCATAAAAATTGTTCAAAGATAACAAAAAAAACATGTATTTACTAATGGGTAATATATAAGCTTTAAGAGCTTAAATATATCATTCTAGCTATGTTGTTATTTGGAGAAATTCCAACATCACCATATATTCACCTTTGGGCGGAATATATCTGTCACGACCCGAACCCAAGGGCATGTGACCGGCACTAGGGAATGGGAAGGCATAAGGCCCCCGAAACCCGTAGTAAGCCTTAAAGAAAAGAAAAATAAAACCTTACAATTTAAAAACTTTATTTTAAAATAGAGCACATTATCAAACTGATTTTTCTAAACTTAAAACATAATTGAATACATAATTAAAATATTCCTAGTGTCACATATATAAATCAAACTTAAATCATTATACATAAACGTGGTATATATAAATAAAATACACAAATATACTTAAGTCATACAATTCATAGTACAATTACTACTGCAGCTTCCTAGAACATTACAACAGTACAGCTTACAATGACCTATATAAAATGGCCGGTGATGAAGAAATCTGACGTGGAGGCAGTCTGAGGTCAAACTCCCAAGCTCTTGAAAAAAATAAATTAAGGGGAATTAGACCTCATTGAGTAAGTCAATAAAAGAGCTATACAGTTTGAAAACCCTTTTTGAAGACCATATAGTTATAGTAAAAATAATTTATAATATATATATATATATATATAGCTTTTGAAAAATCTCGATAGAACCCTAAACCCAAAATCCTAAATGGCCAATCGAGCCCACTTATTCCAACTAGACTGTCGGTCCCCGAGAGCAAAGACATTAACCGATGCACCAGGTCGCAGTCATTCACTTAAACCAATATATATAAGGCACTGGCGGTCCCTGAGAGCTAAGGCATCAACCGAGGCACCCATCCCAGTCCATTATTAACTTTCCAATCACTGGCGGTCCCCAAGAGCATAAGCTTCCACCGAGGCACCCATCCCAGTTTAACATTCACCAATCATATACAATTCGGATCCACCTCTCAATATCTACTATGTGCACATGGTCTTGGTGAAGCTCACCAGGTAGCCCGTTCTACCAAAATTTCTCAAAACTAATTTTTAAATAAATAAAATGCACTTAAACCTTAAATAGCATCATTAAATTAAATAAATCATATAATAAATACTAAAAATATGAGCGCATGCATCTTTAAATAAAACACACACACAAATCATTTTATCAACTTACAAGATGAATAAGAAGGCTGACGACCGCGCGTCTACCTCGATCTCACGGCTTCTGCTTCGATATGCTCTAGAAAAGAAATTAACAAATCAATTTTTAAAACATGACTACGAAATTAAAATCGAAAATCAACAAAAACAGTGAAATTCCAGGCTGACTCAAGGAAGACTAGACAAGACTCGATAGACAGGATAAAACCTAACCAATTGTAGAATTATTATGAATATCACGTTTTATGAGAAAATCTATCAAAATTTCGGTAGAGTCTCCTCTGTAAAACGGACATCTCTCTACCAAAGGTAGAGATAAACCTGCATAGAAAACGCACTTCTAATAACCGCAGACATACACACTCAAGTCGGGCTTCCAAAACTATACTTAGCCCCGACCGAGATCACAACTCAACAAAACACCAAGAAATGATGTCATTTATTTCCTAAAAAATACATATTACACATACATTTATACTAAAAATATATATAATCTCAATTATTCAAAAATTAAATAACTTAATTTACATTTGATACGAACCCTACCTATAATCGAGATAGAATGCGCATCCAACTTTGAAATCGTTGCCCAAGATCATCAAGATGAGGTTGTGAAGATGGAGCTAAACCCCTTGCTTATTAAATTGAAGCAAGATACTTAGCTATTATAAGATGAAAAATCACACAATTCTAAGTTTAATCTAACCTAGTAATTGTAATGAAAGGTAAAAGTGAAATAATTCAAGTAAACTTGCAAAGTTTCAAAAGAACAAAATTTAAGGAAAAACCTCACTTTTAATATTTCAATGCTTTAATTCATATGTCATAGGGTTAGCCCTTATATAGGCATGTAAACAACCTAATCCTTAAAGGAAAAGGTTCTATTCCTTATTCCTAAAGATACTTATATAGGAAAATCCTTAATTAAGAAGATTTCCTTCAAAATAGGACAACTAATGACGACTCATGACAACTCATCTTTGAAAAGTCAAAATTAACAACTCATTACAAGTCGTAACAACTAAGCAAAATGACAACTAAGAATAGAATCATGCCATGTCACATGTTGACCATTGATCTTTAACTTTGACTTGTTTGACTATTTGACTTTGACTTTGACTTTGACTTTGACTTGTTGACTTATTGACTTTGACTTGGAATATCCTTAAATCTTCTCATATTTTCTAGAATCTTCCTTATTGATTCCAAAATAGAAAAAAAAACAACTTCCAAATTCGTCCAATTCAAGCTAATTAATTTCAGAATAGGAAATTAAGCTAATTAGCTTGAATTCTTCATCATGCGGCTCCAAGCTTGTACTTGTAGTCAAATCCACCAACATGCTTGTAATGTGAAAGACAAGCAAATTCAATGCTTGTTTGAACTTCTTTGTCCTTGATCTTGTCATTGGCCCCTCATACTGCAATGGATCATTTGGTTTGATGGGCTTGCTTAACTTGGTTGCATCAACATTTCATTATCAAAGTACAATTATAACCTAAATTTAATTACTCTTATGAATAAATCTCCACAATAAATATATTTACTATCAAGTTCATAATTTAGTACCCAAAATATTCAAATTTCACATAATACTAAAAATAATACCTAATATATTATTTGAAAAAAAAATTGTATTAATTAGTCTAAAATAGTGAATGATCTAAAAAAAATTCTTTAAAAATTATATAATTATCTAAAATTTATTTTTCTCAGCATTAACTTCGTAATATAAATAAAAACATATAAATAGCTACTATTTTCTTCTAAAAATATAATTTAACCTAATTATTTTACATTTGACATAAACTAAATATATTTATAAAAATAAGTATAAAAGTCACAAAAACTAAAATTTAAATTTTAAAATTAATAACATTTAATAATAATATCAATTGTCAAAATTTCATAATTTTTAACAATAAATTTCGAAATTAATAAAAATATTAATTAAATACCCAAAATTTACAAAAATTTATAATTAACACCAAAATTTCTAAAATCTTAAAAACAATCAATACATTACAAATATTTAACCTTAATTCCTCTAATTACTAATTAAACTAAAAAAATATCAAATAAAGTCAAATAAAATTAAATAAAATCAAACAAAAATTCTGTAAATCAAGAAAAAAATCAGAATAATGCACAAAAAATCAGATTTGAACAACCAAATGGTATAATTCATCATCTAGCTTAGAACAACTTAATATTAACACCTAATTCCACTCAAACAACCAGAAAACAACCCTAAGACAACCCAGAACAACTCACCTTCAACCTCTAATTCCGAAGACGGAGATGAGTTGCAGCGGCGAGTTTCGACGTGGACTGACGCCTGAGAAGGTAAGGGAGGCTGAGGAAGCTACGGTGGCGCCGGATCCAGCTCTGATTGTGACATGGCAGCTTCAACCGAGAGTGACAGAAGACAACACCGGAAAGGAAGAAAGAAGGGAGGAAGGAGAGGCTGGCGGTGGCGACTGTCACTCCGGGAGGTCGAGGCATGCCAGAAGGAAAGGAAACGTGGTGGTGATGGTGGCGGACGGGGAGGTAGCAGCGGTTGGGTCTTCGAGTAAGAGGTAAGCTTCTTTCTCTCTTTATATATATATATATATATATATATATATATATATATATATATATATATATATATATATATATATATATATATATGTGCGTGCATACTATATACATATATATATACACAATAATATATAGTATGCACGCACATATATATATATATGTACTTTGTAACACTCAATAAAATAACCATGAAACTCATGTAGTTTTAAAATAATAATAATAATAATAATAATAATAATAATAATAATAATATATGTCATTTTTAAATAATAATAATGAAATAACACTCATATGAATTAATAATCCTAAAATAATATTAACATAAAAATATCCCCATTAGATAGCAAAATAATTAACAATTATATAATATAATCTAAAAGTATTTATTAACAATTCAAATTTAAAAATTACTTTATTTAATTAAAACATAGGGTATTACAATATCAATGCAGTAGAATTTTCCATCAAAAGAATTCTAACATCGCTACACATTATCCTTTGGGAAGAACATGTATATGCAATAGAATTTTTATGTGAAGCTCACAAATAAGAACACTCTAATATTTGAGAAAGTTATCCCCTTTGGGAAGATAAACCCTTTAAACTAGAGCATTCCCAAAATACAAATGTTTCAATATTAGTCACCATACACAATATAGAATGACCCCCTTTGGGCAGGTCATTATATATAATATAATTCCCAAACGATTTCTAAATTAATACACATAATACCCCCTTTTGGGCAAGTTATTATATATACTATTTAGGAAATTATTCCTTTGCAAAAAATGAAAATAATTATACAAGTCTCAATAAATGTTCCACTTTGGTGGCAACATTCACATTGACCTATACAATTTTCTATGTTAGGAATTTCTCAAAAGCCCATTAGTATTATGCATACTAAACACAAATGTATGCATAAAGTCACATACATGAGATACTAATCACAAATGTATCTCTATCGTTAAATACATGCTCAAACACATAAGCTTTGAACATAAAACACAAATTGAATTGCAATTATGTCATATAAACAAACTTAAGAGTAGATAACATCATTTATATTGCAAATCACTAACATGAGCATTAATAATTATTGACTTATGATTAAATAGTCTCATATTTAATGAATAAATTTTCACAACTCACATGAAAATAATTCTCTATTTTATGCACAAAAATAAGCATAAATATATAATTTAAACCATGTACATATGGTAAGATATCATAAACATATCTTATATGGTTGTACCCCTTTACATGCTCAACAAGTAAAATATATATTATTTCTCTCTAATATGAATTTAATAGATAAACAAATCTTACATTTAGATGCAAACATTTGATTTAAAATCAATTTCAAACAACATGTAATTAAATGCTTTTTCAAACCCGCACTGACATAGTTCCCAAACAAAAATTTAATCTAAAATCAGACCTATAATAAAATCTCTTACATCCAAACATAGTATAACTAATATTTATTTTGAAAGAAATAATTTTATAAATAATTATATCACATAACATCACAAACTCATTAGTGTCATACATAACCATTTGTCATGTATAATATGATCACAAAATTCTCTTTATTGATCCTATATACTAATCAAATTAATTAATTTTCAACACTCAAAATATTAATTTAGACGTAATTGTACAAAATTTTCTCATTTTAAAACATAAATTATGCCTATTACTCAAAGGAAAGCATTTAAATAAGCTAAAACACACAAAATTTGACCACACTAATCAATAATCCTAGTCAAAATAGGATTTGTGCTCTTATTTTGGATTTATCTAAATCTTTTAATTAAATAAAAATAACATTAGAAATCCAAATTAGATTTTATAAGATTTAAAACTCAAAGCTAATTTCATATATGTTAATATAATAAAATTAAATCAAAATCAGAATTAAAAAACTACTTATTTTCTTAAACAATTTAATTATATATAAAATATTTATTATTCATAGAATATAATTAATTTATCAATATACAAACTAAAGTATATGTTTATATATTTATTCATTTATTTACTGTTTGCTTTGTCTAATATACAAGCAAAATAAATTTCAACTGAAACATGGACTTAGTTTCACATCATTATTCTAATGTTATACCATCCATATAATACCATGAACCACTAGCACTTACAATAAAGTATGTATGCTATGTACAAAAGCAACTAATGATAACGTTAATCATATTTGATTTTACACCGTTTTAATCAATTTAACCGTCACTTTAGAACACATTGCTCTACCCTCCTTAATTATTTAACCCATTAGTTATGAATTTAACTAATCTCAAAACCTTATAATTAAACCATGGATCATTATCTATCATGGTAACTATTTTGCTTATGAAAATTAAACAGTCACGAAGTCCTTGTATCTCCACGTTAAAGACAAACGTAGACAACCACACACATATAAATCTTATCACACTTTAATATAGTTACCCAAACAAATCAATTAGAGAAAATTGAAGCATTATGTACGTATTTATAAACCAAAAAACATGTAACTTACAAACACAATTATATATCAATTATTAATCAAATTATTAACCTACGTAATTAAACTTATATATAACAATTGATTTAGGGCTTTAAATTTATGCACAATCTAAGCTTTGATACCACACTAATCAAATTTTAGGATCTAGTACATAAATTTAAAACACTCAATAATACAATAGTTTAGCAGAAGCAATCGCATACCTATTTCATGTTTGATGCGGAGATCTCATCTCGAATGTATAACTACAATAGAAATAATAAAATAAAAATAATTAGTATTGAGAAAGTAGAATACTAGATCTTCCTCTTTTATCCTTCTCATACAAAGGCGGCTATAAATGGGACAAGTAAGAAATTATATTTAAAGGATGGAGAGGGAACTTTAGCCTAATTATGTAGAAAATCATCTAGGTTTACCCCATTAATAACCTTAGTAGGATTAAGTCTACACTTATTGCCTTACCATACCAACCCATTAAGGTGCAAATAAGCCCATTACACAAATGATCACTTTAAATATAAATTGGGCATCCTCGCACCATCACTTAAACTATATTTCTTCTGTCAGTTTTCATAAATTAAAACATCTCACAATTAATGAAAACCTAAAAATATAACAAAATTTCTAACATTCGATGATCATTTTTGGGCGTTGTTGCTTCCTTCCCTAAAACCAGAAGCTAAGTAAAAGGAAAAAGAATGCAACAACATTAATAACAACAATCACTTTGATTTGGGAAGTAGCCCTAGGAACATTAGCAATGAATGAAATAGCTACCTGACCTGTAAGACCCATAAATATATTTTTCAAATCTGAAATATTGATTCCCCACTTTGTAACCTTGCTTGGATTTCCAAGTTTCAAGGGGCAGATGCTTCATATCTATTACAAATTCATTATCCTTCATCTCAAGCTTCACTTCATCGTTTAGCAGAGCTGGCGTTTTTGTCTATAACAAACCCTTCCTTCAATTTTCTAGCATCACCATTAATGGTAGGGTCAATTTTTAGTTGACAAAATTTTATTAATTATGGCTGTTAGTGTATCAAATAATTACTAAAGATATTTTTCATAATATTTTTATTTTATATAAATTATTGTAAAATTAATATATAATAATAATTTATCATCTTTAAATGATTATCTTTCATAATTTATTTTCTTGAATAATAATTTAGTAAAATTATTGATACGAATTCTAGTAATATAAATTTTTTAAAAAATGTAAATATTTACACTATAGTTTTATTAGTAATTATCATTTAAAATAATAAATTACAGAAACTAATTACTTAGTGATTAATTATTTTTTAATAAATACAATAAAATGAATTTAGATTAATTATCAGTTATTTTAAATTAATAACTATAAATAATTGATTTTTAAATTTTATAAAATATTTATAGTTTATATTTTTTTTTATAAAGATTCATTAGCAAAATAAGATGAACCAAGCCTTGCATAGTTTAAAAAATAATTTTTATGTTACTAAAAAGCATTAGCTTTTTTTTTCTTTTTAAAAATAACTATTTCAGTGATTTAATAAGTTCTAGTGGGTAAGTTATCTTTTTTAGACAAACAATACAAATATTTTAAAAGATAAAATTAAGGATAAGTATAATTTTGATCATTTTAGTTTTGTCTTTTGACAAAATCAGTCCTATGTTTTTTTAGCATTTAAGTACCATATGTGTAATTACCCTTTATTTTAAATTATTAAAATATATATTGAGATATATAGTGTTAATAATATTTTTAAATTTCTATTTATTATGATTATTTTATTGAGATTTAAAAGTTAATTTATTGTTAAGTATTATTTATTTCTTTAATATTATTATTATATTATAATTATTTGTGACTAGTATTTATTTATTTATTTTACTTTAAATATTTTTATTTTGTAAAGAATTTATTTGGAAGTTTCATTATTAAAAAATAATAATAATAATAATATATATATATATATATATATATATACTGATGCTTGACTATATATGATTTAGATTGGATGTATATATACTATAATAATTCACTTAGTGAGGTATGACTCCCCTCAATATTTTTTTCAGGAAATTCCTTGTTGTCAGACCTCAGTAGTATACCTCTTCGCTGGTCTTTTTCAGCCCCGGCTAGAGTATATAATTTTATTATTTGAACTTTTATTGTATTCTAGAAAACTACATTAGTAACATTTTTGTCTTAGCAGCGTGATGTTTTGGATTTTGGAAATTCTGTATTAGATTACTGTATGAATATTTTATTATGATATGATATTAAGTATTTATGTTTATATCAATTTAAATTTTTAATTCTGGCATATTATTATATTATTATTGCATGTGTTTTTATTTTTAAGGCTTGCTATGAGTTCCGGATTCGAAAGAATTCCCGTTCACTAGCGTTGGTCATGACTCTTGGTTTGGGTCGTGATAATGTATTACACATTTTTTTACACTTTAATACACTTCTAACTAAAATCATTATTATTTTATGAGAAAATATTAATACAATTTTAAATTTCAATGATAAATCTGTTCTATATATGATTTATTATCGATCTAACCAATTGGTTATTTTTAAAAATGTTATAAATTTATTTTAAAAATCATTTCTTTTTATTCATAATTAAATTAAAAATACATCTAAATTTAATTTTTTACAAGTTTATTGCAATTAGTTAAATGATGTATTACTCATTATATGATTTTAGCATTGACAATGCATATTATTTTTACATTAAAGCATACATTTTAAACAATATTTTTTTTAGAAAGGTACTAAAGTGTAAAAAATGTAAAACATATGACACTTAAATGTAAAAAAAACTACATAACTAATTTTATTAAAAGGAAAAACCACAGGCATCAAAGTTGTACTTATCCCTTAAAATTAAAATATTCTACTCCTCATATTTTTTTTGATAGGAATATTTTTGCCCCTTATAAAAAGACACTTAAGTATTGTTTTAACTTTTTAGGGGTACATGACATACTGATCTAAACGCATTTTTAATCCAATGGCCAGAGAAGTCTATTCTCGCATCTATCTGCCAATCAAGTCTTTGACAAATAGAGATCAGACTTAAAAAAAGGAGCACCGACCTATTCCAAGGTAGAAAAATTATCAGGAATTGATATCCCTTCTATGTATTCCTACTAGGATGGGGTTAATTGTCCTCCAAAAAAGGGATTACTTACAGAAGAATAATACTCAACCCAATTAGGAGGAGTCCCTAATTGAAAAGACATCCAAATAGGAAGAGTATTCTCAGTAAGGCACTAATCCTATGAAGACAAGAAATTATATTCCTCTCAAGTTTGAGTATTACTTTCTCTATAAATGCTCCTCACATCCATCATTCTATTCTTTTCATTCATTATACTTTTTATCTCTCTAAAATCTCTCTACTCATTCTAACTTAAGCATCTGAGGGTTTGTGGGGAGCCTCCTCATTGCTAACTTTGCCTCTTATTGATTATTTGCTTGCAAGGTTCAAGGATTCCCAAAAAAAAAGTTATCAGGAATGAAAGCATATTTGTGATTAACAAATTTCTTCCCAAAACACTTTGCTGCTTTACTTGAACTACTATCAGCCTTATTGTCTAATGATGATGCTCTGGACATTTGTTGATGCTTGAAGAAGATGATGATGATGTGTTCAAGTATAATGAAAAAGGCAAAAGAGTGCTTAGTAGAAGTGATATGCCTAAGGAAGTAAAATTGTGGCTAATGCCTCTAGTATTCTGGACTTTATTAGCAACATCAATCTATAATCACAAAACCCAAACAATTTTTTTTTTCACTTTATTAGCAACATCAATCAACAACCACAAAACCTAAACAATTTTTTTTGGGAATAATTACGAATATAACTAAAGTTAACCAAAACTTTTTCAAGTTTACGGTCACTTAGATTTCTTTTTTAAGGGTGGCTTTTTTTTTATGTAATTCTTCCTTGCTTCCTTCTTTATTTTTTCTCTAACTTATTATTTGTGCCTCTTTTCATTTTTTAATTTTCTATTATTATTTATATATTTTTCCTTACTTTTATGTTTTTTATTCTTATTATTGTTTCTAGGGAAAATTATAATTCCCCCATGTATTTCAGCATATTATACTATTTCATCTTGAAATTTAAAAAAAATAGTTATTCATCCTTGTACTACTTGATCCTTGTTAAAAGTACTAATGAGTGTTAATGAAATAAAATATAATGATGAATAATTATTTTTTAAAATGTCAAGAATGAAGTAGTGTAATAGGCCAAAACACATGGAAAAATTTTAATTTTCCCTTATTACTATTGTTATTTGATAACTATTTTAATTTGATTTTATTACTCATTCCCTTATTTGATTTTAATTTGATAACTATTGTTATTTTTTTTTAAATGGAAAAGTTTTTTTATTCTTTTTCTGGTTTTTTTTTATTTACTTTTTTCTTAATCTTTCCATTTGTACAACATTTTTTGGTTGTTTTGATGGCTTTTTTTGGCTTTCTATTGCATCAACTTTATATTTTTTGAGGTTATTTTGCAGTGATTAATTTTCTGGTTTTTTTTTTTCAAAACAACTAGAAAACCACTAGAAAACAAGTTCATAAAATTGCAAAAGAATTAACAAAAAACAAAAACAACTATCAAAATAACCAAAAAAAAAAAACAACTAGCAAAGACAACGAGATACCAAAAATAATTATGAAAATAATTAGAAAAACCACAGTAAAACAAGCTCATTAAATTGAAAAAGAGTCAACAAAAAAAAAATAACCAGGTATAAAAAAACCAAAAACAACTAGAAAAACTATTGCAAAACAAGCTCGTTAAACTTAGAAAGAACAAAAATAGAAAAAACTGCCAAAAAAATATAAAAAAAAACCACCAAAGCAACCAAAAAAAGAAATTACACACTCATATCAATCCAAACAAAATCAAACCAGAGCCATTACAACACTCAGACTCTAATGCCCAAAATAATCATAAAATAATTATAAATTTCAAGTTATGAAAACTCTTTTTTATAAAAAATATATAAAAAAGATAATGACAAAAACCACAACAAAAACAAGAAGTAGAGCCGCTTATATGATGTCATGAGGTATGTTTTGTTCCTCATCTAACAAATATAGTATGGATTTTTGTCTTTGAGAACATAAATGGATTTAACACAAAAAAAAAAAGAAAAAAAACCTGAAAAAAATAGTTGATGATGTTGGGTTGACCTACCATATCTAAATTTTTATTTTGAATATGAATTAGGTGTGGGTGATGAGATTTAAAAGGGAAAAAAAAAGAGCAAAGAAGAAGAAGAAAGAAGAAAAAAAAAAAGCTTTATTTTTAAAACCCTTTTCTGTTTTCCATATTTTTGAAAAAAAAATTCTCCAAAAGTTATATTTGTGAAAAGTTTTTTGTTTTTATATACATTTCTATAAATGTTCCTTTTTTTTTTTTAGGAAATTACAATAGATGGACACTTTGAGCCATGAGTTTTCATTTTTGACTCCATGTTTTGGTTTGTTTCATTTTTAGTCTTATGCTTTTTCATTTTTTTTTTAATTTTTGGATATTTTGTTAGTTATGTAACTCATCTATATTTATTTATTTAATTTTTTGTATGTTTTTATTTTTATTTTTAAATTGAAGGTGATTGTATGTATTAATTTAATTTTATATTCTAAATAATTTTAATTTTTAGTTTAATTAGTTTAATTTTTTGTAAGATTTTTAAAAATTTTGGATGAGCTATTTAAAACTAGCCTAATTATTTTATTTTTAATAAAATCTTCGCTTTTATTAGTATTAATAATAAAATTAAGAAGTCTTTTTTATATATATTACAAAAAAATTTTGTTGTTTTTGGCTGTTGTTTGAACGTTGTTTTTATTATTTTATTATTTTTTGTTGTTTTTACTTTTTTTTTTGTTTTATTGCTTGTGTAACTTTTGAAAAATGCATTGATTTTGTCAAGTTGATGAAAAAATAAGATAAATAATAACAATTTATTATATGAAGATAAAATTTCACTCAAAAGTAATTTTAAATTTCTTTTTCATATAGAGAATAGTGTAAAATGGTTGTACAGTTTTATCTAAGGAGGACGTTTAGTTTATACTCCATAAATGGAATCTGAATCAAAATGAATGGGAAAAAAATGAAAATTTCAAAAAAATATTTAGTCTGTTATGGAATAGGAATGAGAATCAACATCATTTATCACCTAAAATAGTTTTATAATTTTTATATATATAAAAATTAACATTATAATTATTTTTTATATTTGGAAATTATTTATTATTAAAATATTTTTAGAAATTATTTATTTATTTACCAAAGTATTATTATAATTTTTAGAAAAATTATTATAAAAATTATTTATTTTTTGATAAAAAATTTAATATTTATTTTTTTTAATTTATATATTTTATTTAAAATTTTTAATAATATATGATAATAAGTAAATATTTAATTATGGTTAGTTTGATTTACTTATAAGGGAATTAAAATTCATGACCTATGAGGTAGGTAGGAATGGGTCATTCCCATTCAATGGGTAATGGATTCCCATTTCTTGTGGACTTTATTTCAAAACAAACACCAACAGTGAGAACAAGTCATTCTCATTCTCAATTCTAGGTTCATTTTGGCCGAAGCAAATAGGCTAAATGTTTTTATGCCAAAAATAAGAAAAAGGAAGAAGAAATAACCTTCAAAAATCAATCAAGCAAGACAAAGAAGAAAAAAAGAACAATAATTGTAACACACCTCATCCTCCGACAACCCATTTCACAACTAAAGAAATTAAAAAAAAAAAACAAAATGTGTCTATTTCCTAGCAAAAGAAAAAGCTAAAAAAAGTTTATGGAAATAGACTTTGATAGCTTGAACATGGCTTTAATTTGCTCATTTTGAAAGGAGAAATATAGATTTAGAAATTGAAAAATAAATTGATAAGAAGATGGAAAAATATATTCTTCTAATGAGTAGTTATTCCAAAAACAAGATAGATCAAAAGATTAAAATTGATTTAGTGTAAAGAACTCAACAATTATAGAAATAAAAAAGAAAAGGAAGATGGTGAATGTTTGAAGGGAGACGAAGACAATAAAAAAAAGGGCGAAAAAGAAGAAGAATGTGAGCATTTGTTTTGTAATTGAAAGAAGAAGACGGAGAAAAGTTAGTTTTAAAAGTTTTGAAAGTCAATGCATTTTTTGAAAATTTTTTTACTTTTCGATTTATTTGTGATAACTACCTTTTTTTCACTTTTATTTTTTTTACATACCTACCCAAAACATTTCCTATTACCACAAATAACCCTGTTTTTAAAATTTTTTCTTTCTTGCTCTTTTTTTTTCTTGAATTATACAAAACACACACAACACAAACACTAGGTCAAGGATAGGACACACTCCTTCACAAAACTATAACAATTTTATAAAGGCGTGCTAACCCATATAACCCAAACACATACACTCTCCACAGCCAATATGGAATCTCGAAGGACTAGTCCACTCCCTAGTTCCCAGGACTGGGAGATACCACACCTTTTTAAATAAATTAATTACTTTCATACCATTATTAAGGCTTATTCTCGGTCTAAGAGTGTATATGAATTAAGTTGAACCGAACTTTTACTAACTCAAACTTGATTTGTTTATAATCAAATTGAGCTCGAAGAAAGCTCATTATACTACTTATTGTTTATGAATTTAATGAATCTAAATGTGATAAAAGTTTTAAGAAATACAATTACAACTTAAATTATTCCTTAAAAATTAAAATAAATTATTTACTAAAAATATTATTATAAAATTATAATAATATATTATAAAAATATTTTTTACTATATATTATATATTTAAAATGAAAATACTAATACATTAGAAATATAAGACTGCTTGTGAGTTCCTATTTAAGATTATTTGGAAGTTTTACAAATTTCATGAGTCGACCTTTACATAGTTTAAGCTCGACTTGATTATTAAACGAGTTTTAATATACAAGTTCAAAAAAAACTTTATCCAATTAAAATTTGAACAGTTTGTGAACAGTTCGGTTCCTTTACAGTCCTAGACTTTGGATTTCCATCAATTGTTAGAATTGTTGGCCTTAATTAGTATGTGTGATCTTTCAAGAACTAGAATTTCAAAGAAATTCAAAAAAAAAAAAAAAGAAACAGAGATGAAAGTGCAAGGTTTGATATTCTTAAGGGTTGCATTTTTATGGGAGTCGATGAGTTTAAACCGAAGGTGCCAACTTTTTTTCCATGCTCAGAGGTCAAAATGGTTTTGTCTTCATTGGCTAAACAACCAAAAATTCTTAGCCTAAACGAATTACAATCTACACATTTCTGTTTTTAATAATTTTTTTACATATAAAATTTAAATTTATTGAATTAATTCTTTTAGTTTATACAAAGTTTGTGATTGGATGCATAACATCAAAATCAAGAATGAAAAGTTAGAGTAATAAAAATTGAAATTAAGTTTTTTGCTTTTGATAAAGAAGCATTAAACTTATGTTCTCTAGAGGTCTTTATATGGGCAAAAAAGAAAAAAATTATAAGATAACAAAGAAATGTTAAGGTATGATGTCATTTGATTTGCAAGAAGTACCAAAGCACCAATAGTCCTTTACTCCTTTAGCTCCTCAAAATGTTGAAATGGTGTTTAAGTTAGAAATGAGTTATTTTAGTTTGATTTATAAAAGTCATAATTAAAGTGGTGAATGACATCAACATTAGTTTTTTCTACTCATTTTTACCTTGAATTTTTAATTATGTTTTTCAACCTTTTCTAGCTCCCAAAACTCTTAGCTCAACCTTTATAACACTTGACAATCTTTTTAGAACACTTTAGAGACCATTGATAGGCTTACTTTCTGTTGGTGTCAATTATTTCATGGTTTTTCTAACTTTATTTTTTATAGAATGTATTAGTATTTTTCTATATTTTATTTAATTTTTAGTTTTAATTAGTATTAATCTAGGATTTTAGTTAATTAGATTAGTTTTCTTTCCTTTTTAATTTCTTAGTTGTTTTTCATGCATTTGCATGCCTTTTTAAGAATTTTACTTTCCTAGAGAGTCCAGGATCAAGTCTACACCTTAAGAAGCTATTTTATGAAGATGTTTTCCTAATTGGAGAAGGATTTGAAGGTGAAAAAATGCTATTTTGGTCCATGAATGAATTTTGGGAGGTTTTCCCTATAATAAAAGGGATATTTGGCTTTAGGAGGAGGTTGTGAAAATCACCGGAAGAGAGATCATGTGTGGATATGAAGTGCTTAACATGAGTTAAAGATTAAAGATTATTCTTTTTGAGTTTCTTTTACTCTTCTTCTTCTTGTTCTTTGATCTATTTTATTTATGTTCGGAATCTTTGTGGTGTTCGAATAATTAATTATAAGGAGCTAAAATATATGGGGTTTGAATTTGTGCAACTAATTTAGCGCTTATTGGGATATTTATTTCTATCAATATATTGATTTTCAATTAATTTTGTGGGTTGATTTAAATGCATTTATGTTCAATTTTAGGCTTGCTTGAATGTATTTTTATGGGTAAATTATTGGTAATAAACATTGCTTCAATTGCTAGCTCATAAACTCATAAAACTTAAGACCTCAATTACAAGAGTAGATGAATCCTTTATGGAGAAAATAAATTGCTAAAGAACTTAATAAACCCTAATTAATTGATTGACCATAAGAATTAATGATAATTAGTTTTGGTATACTTAAATGATCTCGAGAGAGAATTTAACCCTCAACTGTAATGAATAGATTGATTCATGAAATAATCTTTTAATTCAAGTGTTGATTAGCAAGGGAAATCCAAGCTCTAGTTCATTATTATTGATTTAATTACAATTAATTAGTTTTGATTGATTTAATTATTTACTTTAACAGTTTGTTTAGATTGTTACACTTTAATTTGATTTTGTTAGTTAGGGAAAATTGAATTATAGTTAGTACTAAGTACTCTTTTCTCATGGGAATGATACTCTACTTATCACCATATTACTTGTACACTTGTAGAGTTGTGCTAATAAGTTTTTGGCATCGTTACTAGGGAATTGACATGCTAATATTAACATATTTTATGTTTTTATTTGGCTAGAATTTTAGCTTTGTTTTATTTAATTTATTTTACCTTTTCTTTTTAGGTACTTGTTTAGTTTATGCTAACTAGATCACAACATCCTGAACTAGAGAAAGTAAATCCTAAGGTCTCATGAAAGAAAAATCAAAAGGAGAAAAGAGAAAAAGATAAGAAGATGAGAGACCAACTAGCTCAGCGTACTCAAGCTAGACCTTTAGAAGAATATGGGGTGTCTAACCCTGTAAGAAGTTAGACTTGTATTATGAAGCCAATAGTCGAACTAAACAACTTTGAGATCATACTAGCATTTATTCAAATGGTTTCATAATATCAATTCAATAGATTACCAAGTAAATATCTGAATGCACATATAGTAACTTTCTTGGACATTTATGATACCTTTAAAATGAACATGGTAACTTCATATGCAATCTGCCTAAGACTGTTCCCTTTCTCTTTAAGGGATAAAGTGAAGCTATGGTTGAGTTCCCTAACACCAAACTCAATAAACTTCATGAGACTCAAATTCAAAGGCTTTCTTAGTAAAACATTATCCTCTAGAGAAGACAACAAAATATCATAAATAGCTTGCATTATTTAAACAAAAACCTAATGAATATATAAATGAGGCATAAGAGCGATTCAAAGACTTGCAAAGGCATAATCCCCATTATGGTATCCTGGATTGGTTGCTAATGTAGGCATTTTATTAAGGGCTTTCTAAATCCTTATAGATTACTATTGATGCCACTACTCAAGAGTCTTTTTGGAGCAAGACTCCACATGATGCATATTGTAGGTGGCAGGGTTTAGTGCATGCCCAAGTTTTCAGCAACCACGACACTATGTAGGTTTAAGGTCCACTAGAAAATACAATTTGGGCTTAAAGCCCTAATCGTACAAAGGGCTCCAATAGTCGTCCTTAAAGACTGGATTTAAGGGTGTGCATTAGGTCAATTCGGTTGATTTTGGGCCTTTTTTTACCGAATTGAATTAACAAAACTGAACCAACCTAAAAAACCAAACTGATCGAAATAACTGAATTTTTAAAAATGAAAACCAAAACGACTAAACAAACCATATTTTTTTATAAATATAAATTATTTTTAATTTTTTATTATGTTATTATAATTCTTTAAAAATAAAAAAATAAATTTTATTTCGGTTAATTTGGTTAACCAATTTTTTGACTCTAAAAACTAAAATGAACAAAAATTTGGTTCAGTTCAAAAAAATAAAAAATTAACCAAATTGAACCAAACCAAATTAGGTCAGTTTGGTTTGGTTGGAAGGGTTGCACACCCCTAACTAGATTCTCATACTAGTATATGTTTTTGGCATTTAATCTTGTGATTGGGCTTCGTTTGTATTTTGTGTTTATTAATCTTAATTATTTAATTATTTCTTCATTAACAGGCAAAATTGTAGTTGTCTCTACATAATGTCCAAATTTTACAATTAAGTTCAAGTATCCATTAAGTTCATTTTTCATGTAAATTTAGTATGATCACATTTATTTCACAAAATAATTTTAACAATACAAATAAACAATAATTGATCATAAAAACACATGCAAGAAAATGAGGGAGAAGAAATGAATTACAACCTTTTAACAAACAAAAAAACAAAAAAATTAAAATGAAATAATATAAACAAACATAAATGAAATTTGATTATAAAGTAGCCAAGTTGCCACTTTTATTTCATTGATTTGAAATCTAAACTTAAATTATTTCTCTAAACATAAAAATAAACCTGTAAGAGAACAATAAAGTTAGTTTCAAGTGATGAAATATCAATTAAATATAAAATACAAAATAAAAATCACTAAGTAACTCCCAAAATGTAGTTACCAAATCTATTAACGTTAATTCTTAAAATAGTTGAGTAAAGCTAGATCTAACATCAATCAAAATATTTACAACATTAATAAACTTAAGTATATTGAATTCATAAAAAATAAATGATGATTATCCTATATCTTTAATTCAAGAATCACTACGATCTATGTTGAAAGAGGAATAAAACATCTTCATTTAAAAGTAAATACACCGGTTTACGATCAATAACCAATTTAAATGATTAAACAATAAACATGAAACTAAGAAAAAGTAGAAAATTGAATAAATGTGATGCCTTAGCAATAAGGCATCGCCTTCATGTAATGAGGTGATCACTAAGGAGATGCCTTATTGAATAGGCATCGCCCCAATGCCCTTTAAAATAGATATTTAAAAATAAATAAAATAAAATCATCAGTCATAAGTAAATAGATATAAAGCATTTTTATGATGAAGAAGATATATTTTACACCATTCATGTATTTTAAGAATAAAACGTGAAGAAAGAGTATACGATATCTCTAAAAATCCTATTAAATAAAAAGAAAATAAAAGAAAGAAATATGAGATTACTGTACGGTTGCACAAATCTAAGCTCATATCTTTGGCCTTCAGAGATAGCTTTTTAAATTGAATAACAATAAGAATCCTAATAAATGCTTTGCTCGAATTCCCTCCTTCTATTGCCCTTTTAGCCTTCTAAAAGAGGCCTTAGGACAAGGGGAGGGTGAATAGAAAAAATTAAAAATTAAAAATTAATCAAGAGTTAAATAAGAGTTTAGATGGATAAGCAAGAGAAGAATTCAATAACACAAGATTTAAAGAGTACAATTCACAAATGAATCTACATCTCCACTTAACTTATCCCCAAGTTAGGATTTTAAATACCCACACCAATCTTCTTCATAAAGATTGAGTTTATAAGAGTTTTATGGATAAACTATAAACCTTACAACAATGAGCTTTTAAACAAGGCTTAGCTCTAGCCACAACCATAAACCCAAGTGTTTTGATGGACAAACACTTAAACCAATTCCTTTAGAGAGTAACATCACTTCTCTTCTAATCTATCCTAAGAATTAGATGAAGTTTAAAGCCTATCTCTAACTCATAACCAACACTCAATAATAAGAATTTTAAAAGATTAAAAAATGCTTTAGAGATTTCTAAGAGAATTAAATTGTTCAACAACTTGGGTAACTTATTAAATGAATTTCTAGGACTTTAATTTATACTTAGAGACTGAATAATGGCTATTGGAAGCCATTAAATACTTCCCTAAGCTCTTCTCTTCACCATTTAATATTTTTTAGCTTTTTACAGATGAACTGTTGCTCATGATAGTGAGGGCAGGCTACATGTCATGAAATTAAATGATTTGATCATTGCTTGAAGAAACTAGCCGTTGAAGATAACAATGTCTCCTCATGAGCACCTCATGATCGTGAGGGGCACTCATGAGCAACTCAGAATTTGAGCGATGAAAGAAGATTGTTGGCTCTTCTTTTAGGGGGCTGCTTGTGAGCCTTTTCATGATTTGAAGGGTGGCTCATGAGGAGCATACTGTAACTTGGAATTTTAATATTTCTTGACTCTATTTGCATCCAATAGATTTAGGAGTTTGCATTGGCTTTTTCTCTTCATAACATCATATATGAATGCTCTTTTAAAAATAATTTTACACATCTTTATACTTAATTAAATAATTTGATCTTGGAATGTGAAAACCTATACACTTAAGCAAAATCATTAGTACTTCAAATTGCTTGTTAAAGCTAAAACTAAGGGGTTGATGATGCAAACGGGCAACACCTTCAATTCACAAGTCCTTCAATCTTTTCATTCTTTTTCTCCCAATTCTCTAATTATTCCCTTTCTATCTTTTTTTGCTTTTTCTTTTAGGATAAGTACAATTTTGATCCCTATGGTTTTATCTTTTGACAAAACCAGTCCTGTGTTATTTTTTTAGCTTTTAAGTATCATGTGTTTCACATTATTTTACACTTTAGTACCCTTATAACAAATATTGTTTAAAATATATGCTTTAATGTAAAAATAATATGCATTTTCAATGCTAAAATCATATAATGAGTAATATATTATTGGGTAAAGGTGCATGTATGCCCTTAATGTTTACCCTGTGCAGCGGATAAACCCTTAATGTATTTTTTGGACCAAAAGAGCACAAAATTAAGTTTTTTTATGAAATTTAAGCCCCTAAATTTAACGAGAATAATATCTCCGTTACCTCAATCTAAGGTGGCCATTTTTATAAAAAAGAAATAAAAAAATGAAAAATAATAGGAATTTTGACATGTCAAAGGTTATTATATTCTCTAATATCTCACTTAATGCTTTTATTGTCTTTGTCATTTTCCTTTTTTAACATTGTCATCATAAACCCAAAAAAAATAATTGACCTCTCTTAATGCAGAGGAGTGACATCTCATTCATCAAAGGCAAGTAAGCATATTAGAAAAAAACTTTAGCCTATTGCATAATGTAACTGCATGATAACAAAAATCATAAATTTGTTTCTAATATGTAAGAGGATTGGGATGATTCCTTGCCCTAAATCATGGTCTCCAAGGATGACTCTTACTTGTACTACATCAATCCTACAGGTCATCCTTTAGGGCTTTGTGCCTCCCATATTATATTGGAGAGTTTTTGCCTTAGATTGCCTGATATCTGATGGTTCGTTCTTGGGGAAGACGACACCATTTTTACTGTGACCAATCCAATTTCTATTCTCAACAAGTATGACTCCTCCAAAATAGTGTGCATAGGTGCTCCTTCTAAGAGCCACTCTACTAAAGCCTATTTCAACCACTTCATGGCCTATTTAAATTATATATGTAGTGCACTGCAAAAATTGCCGATTAGTGATGGATTTCATATGTCACAAATTAGCGATGGATTTCAAGCTTAGCGATTGTTTTAGGGGATGGTAATTAGCAATAGATTTTCATTTCCGTCGCTAATTTAGTGACGGAATTTTGCACTCCGTCGCTAATTTAGCGATGGAAAATGCAATATGTCGCTAATTAACCATGGAAAATGCAATCTGTCACTATAATAAACTCAATTTATTTTTTAAAAATAAGTATACTAAAAAGAGCGACAACATTCAAATTTTCCCATTGCTAAATTAGCGATGGAAATCTTATTTCGTCGCTATTTTAAGGTAAAAATATTTTCAAGAAAAAAATTATTTGAAAATTAGCAACGGATTTAGAAATCTATCGCTAAATTCATATAGTAAATATAGCAACAAATTGCATATTCAGCAACATATTTTTTTTCCGTAACTAATTTAGTGACGGAATATGCAATCTGTCGCTAATTTTTCAAATTTTCTTACTAACTTAAAAACTATTTATATTTGTTTAAATTTTGATTCGATTCAATATTTGTATTATAAATTGTTAATTTTATTAATTCTATTTTCTAAAAATATTCTAGTTCTAGTTTACATATTAAAATTATTTTTCTCAAATTTTTTATAAAATATCTTATATTGAATGTATTATTTAAATTTTGTGTTATGTATTATAACAGTTAGTTATTGTTAATATTAGTTTTCAAGTTATAATTTATAAACGAATCATGAAAATAGTAACAATACTAATTATAAAATAATTATATAAGTATTAATATTATAATATTATCTTTATAAAAAGTATAAAATTTGGTATTGAAATAAATACACAAGCCTGTCATAGGTATTGAAATCAATACACAAGATTGTCATATGTTATAAAATTAATATTACATTTTTCATATATAGTTCTTTTCTAATATATTCAAATATAGTTATTATAGGTAATCTTTTTAGTATATGTTTATTCAATGACATATAGTTGAAAGTACATAATCTTAATATAATGAAACAATTTAATATTATTGTATAGTATTGACTTTTCTTAATAAATTCGTCATTGATTAAAATTGCTATAAAATAATTACATTATGATGTATAAAATTGCTATTAAATAATTACATTATGATGTATAAAATTGCTATTAAATAATTTCATTACATACGATCGACCATCAAATAACTTTCTTTTATCTGTTGATTCAAAAGAATGTTAGAATAACATGTATCAATGTTGTTGTTTCACAAGAAATACTGAAATTGGAAGAAAATTATAATTTTCATTATCAAATTCTAAATAACTATCTAAAATAACTTAAAATAACATATAAATATAGTTTGGGAAAAACCCTAAAAAGAAAAAGGGAAAAAACCTAAAAAAAAAAAATTTAAAAAAACATAAAACTTCAAACTAAAATTTAAAGCACTAAATGATGGATTTTGCGCCTGAAGTTGTGGTGCTACAAAACAACCATGTAACATTGAATATAGAGCTATGAATCAGCTTCAGTTTAATATATTATGGGCCTCGTGGTTCAATCGGACCTGAAAGTTAGAGCCACTTGAAGACTAACTGCACATTTTTTCTTTTTTCCCAAAATCCAAACTTTCCAAATACATTTACTATTAAATAATAATAATAATTAAGCATTAAATCAATATAACACCAATTAAAATTATTATTGAATCTTAAATTCTAAAATATTATTTAATTTTATTATCCATTTAAATAATTATTCAATTACTTAGTTAGTATTAAGCTAAAACTACTTAATTTTAAAATTATAAAGTAATTTATTATTATTGTATAATATTTAATTTAATAATAAATGTAACCAATTTTATATTTATTTAATATTAAATAAATATAACATTGGTTACATTTATTATTAAATTAATATATTTATATTTTTTTAAATTCTCTTACCATAAAAATATTAACACATTTCTATATCATAAACTTTTTAATTTGTCCAAAACTAATTTATTTTGTATCTTTCCACAAAACTACGTAGTTTTGCTACAACCTAATTCCCAAATATGTGTGTTTTTTCATTCTTATTTTAACCTAATTCATAAAATACTTCTACTAGCCACCTCGCACCCGTCTGACCCTAATCCCCACCTGTTGCCCTTATATGACTTTAAACTAGCAGCCTCGTCTACAATCACCAACAACCTCATCTCCAATTGTTAAGAACCTCCTCTACTCTCGTCAATAGCCTCTGCTCTCATCTGACAGAATCGGCAAGCTACTCTAGAGTCTAGTGGAACTCTACCCTTGCTCTGTAGAGTGAGTTTTTTGTACATTGTGCTTTTGAACTTTTAGGATAATAATGGTGGTTTGCCTATTCACGTTTTGGTGATTTGTTGCCATTTTTTGTATTAATCCATTATTAAGTTTTTGTTGCTTTGAAGCAAGCTTTTATGGTTTTGATTATTGCAGCAAGAAAATATTTATATTTCGCTCATTTTGGTGTTGCACCAATCTTGCTCCCTTTTTTTTAATTTGCCTAGAATTCAATAAATCTTATATTTTCAATAGTTACAAAATATTTATCAATAATATAATGCATTTTAAAGGGAAAGAAAATTCAAAGAGATGTGATGTGTAAAAGCAACCAAAAGCACAATTGTTGTTTATTTAAATGCCTAACTAAGAGGGATTATGTGTTGTGGACTGTAATGCTTTATAGGTATGCTCAGAATGGGGAACCAAAGTTGGGTTTACAAGTTTTTAAAGATATGGTTTATATTAATATAGAGGTTAAGATTAATTGGTTGTAATGGTGACTTTGCTTTTGGTTTGTAGTCAATTGGGATGGTCATTTTGCAGGGTAAGAGTGTTCATGGTTAGCGTGTGAGAAATTGTTTGAGGTTAGAGCTAGGTTTAAGGAATGTTATTGTTGACATGTATGTTAGATGTGCACTATTAGTTTATGCTCATATAATGTTTGATAGAATGCCTTAAATGTATGTGTTTTCTTAGAGCTATTTGATTTTGGTGTATGGATCAAGTGGTAATATGTGTGCTACTTTGGAGATTTTTTATCAGATGCATATTATAGCTTTTATACCCAATAATGTAACATTTCTTGATGTCTTATGTATCTTAGCAAAACTTAACTAAAAATCTGAGTAGAAATATTTAATAAGTCATGATTAAATTATAAAACTCAATAACTACAAATAAATAACAACAAATATAAATAAAAACCTGAATATATATATTTAATAAGTCATGATTAAATTATAAAACTCAATAACTAAAAATAAATAAAACCAAATTTAAATAAAAATCTGAAAAGCAAAACTTGAATTGAAAAGAAAGAATAAGGTCCCCTAACCTATAGATATTCTTTTTTCACCCCCAATGCATCTCACTCCCTGTCTTTTTCTTGCCTAAACAACACCCATGATGTTACTTGATATTGAATAGCCTCCTTGACTATCTTCCTTGATTCCTTGAAAAAGTATGAATTCCTTCACACTATCTAATCTAACAAATAAAACTAAATATTACTCATTGCTTTCTAATCCATCAATTTTGTGTTTTTTCCCATTCTAAAATAGAGCCAAGTTGATGTATTTATAGGCTTCTTATCATCCCAATTTGAGCCCCTTCAAATAAAATGTAAATGTGAAAAGGTACGTTGAAAAGGTGTAAGGGATGAGTTGGCACCACTGTGTCGAATAAGGCTTGATTCGGCACCATCATTCTCTATCACGACTTAGCACCATCATTCTCTGTCATGACTCAGCACCATTGTTCTGAGTCATAATGGTTGGCTTGTATCATAACTTGACACCACTATGCCGAGTCAGCACGATTGGCTTTTATCATGATTCGGTACCATTGTGCCGAGTCGACATGATTAGCTTCTGTCACAACTCGGCACCACTGAGCTAAGTTGGCACACTCCACTTGGCTTTTTTAAACCCTTATTCATTGTAAAGCATTCAAATGTACTTCTATGTATGGATTAAGGTTAAAAGAACCTATAAAACATAAAATTAAATTAAGAACAAGAAAGATAAAGATAGTAATGCAATAATGAAACAAATATAAGCAAAACTAAGAAAAAATAAGCATAACCACACTAAAGAACTATACACTTCTATGACCTGGAAATAGAAATCATTCACAATTATCTACTGTTACTAGATTATTGAAAATTAAGGCTGAAAACCATTTATTTGAACGTGCCTATGATGAAATTTGTCAATTGTTGTCGAAGTTACTACCTTCAAATAATGTAATGGTTGATAGCTTCTATAATTCAAAAAAGTTAATTCAAGGTTTGGGCTTGGTAGTTTAAAAGATTGACTTTTGTAATAATGGATGTGTACTATATTGGGTTGAAGATACCGAAGTAATAAGTTGCAAGATATATGACCATACTTGATTCAAGAGACCAAGACATGTATCTTATAAGGAAAAAAGAAATGTTCCTTATAAGAAAATGTACTACTTTCCTTTGACTCCTTGATTACAAAGATTGTATGTGTCTACTGCCACAGTTAAAGATAAGAGGTGGTATATTGAGCATGTGCATGAAGATGGTGTTATGCGCCATTGTTCAGACTCTGAAGCATGGAAATATTCCAATCAAACTCATGTTGATTTTGCATCTGAAAGTGAAAATGTTCAACTTGGTCTTTGCATAGATGGATTTAATCTGTATGGTTAATTTGGTCAATAATACTCTTCATGACCCATTATACTAACACTATACAATTTGCCTCTGTGGATGTGCATGAAAGATGAATATATGTTCTTATCTATAATTGTGCCAAGGCCAAAAAATCCAAAAGGGAAATTAGATGTATTCTTATAACCTTTAATAGCAAAGTTGCAAACTTTATAGGAGGTTGGTGTGGATACATATAACATCTCTATGAAGCAGAATTTTCATGAGGGCTACTCTAATATGGACGATAAGTGATTTCCCTACTTATTCAATATTGTCTGGATAGAGTACTGTTGGTGAGCTGGCTTATCCTTATTGCATGGAATATTTTGATACATTTACATTAACAAAAGTTAGCAAGACATCATGGTTTGATAATCATCAGAAATTCTTATCGTAGGATCATCAATTTTATAAGAAAAGAAAGTCTTTCTTGAAGGGTAAGACAATGACCAAACTTGCACCATCTATTCAATCTGGGGCAAAGATAATATAGCAAATCAAGCATTTAGGGCTGCAAAAAGTGATAAAAATTGATGTTGAGTCAAATAATGCTTATATTTCCTAACATTGTGGATGTGGCTGGAAGAAAAGAAGCATTTTTTGGGATTTGCCTTATTGGAACACAAACCTTGTTCGATATAATTTGCATGTCATACACATTGAAAAAAATATCTTTGATAATGTATTAAACACTGTCATGAATGTTGAAGGAAAAATAAAGGACAATGCCAAATCTAGAGAAGACTTAAAGGAGTACTGTCGATGAGTAGAGTTATATAAAAATGAAGAGGACAGGTAAATATCCCCAAGCTTCCTATACTTTGGATAAGTTGAGGAAATTTTTTTTGTAGGAATGGTTGAAAGAACTACACTTTCCTTATGGGTATGTGTCCAACATGGCAAGATACGTTGATATAAATAAGCTTAAACTATTTGGCATGAAAAGCCATGATTACTATGTGTTTATGCAGAGGTTGATTTTTATAGCATTTTATGAACTATTGCTAGAGAATGTGTGGTCACCTTTATAGAGCTTAGCATTTTTTTTAAAGATGTTACATCTACAGTAATAATAAAGGATGTAATGAGGTGTCTTGCAGAAGAGATTCCTATTATTATGTATAGGCTTGAGCGTATATTAACTCTAAATTTTTTGGATTCCTTGAAGCATATCCCAATCCATTTGCCTTATAAAGCAACGATAGTAGGTCCAATACAATATTGGTGGATGTATCCATTTAAGAGGTTTGATATAAAATTTACGTATATAAATTTGCAATGAATAAAAAATAATAAATGGCATAATTTAAATAAGTAATTATAAGGGCTTTTTATAGGTACCTTCGAAGGTTGAAAAATAATGTCCATAATAAAGTAAAGGTTGAAGGCTTAATATGCAATGCATATTTGGTGGAGGAGACATCTTCATTTTGTGTGCACTATTTTGAGCCATATATGAATATGAGATATCGATAAATGCCATGAAATGTACAAAGATTTAGAAATGAAAATCAAGAATATGAGGGGTTGCTTTCTATTTTTAAATATCTCGGTCAAGCTTTTGGTAAGGAAAAATTTAGATATCTTAATGCAGAAGAATATCATGCAGCTCGGACGTATATTTTATTGAATTACAAAGAAGTGAAGCCTTATATTGAGTAAGTATATTGGAATTTCTGTTGATGTGAGTTAAAATTAATTAATATATGCACAAATATTAATTAATTTATATATAATTTATCTACATTTGCCTTAGACTTTATGTGGCTACATTAAAGCAAGAGCAACCAAACATTGAAGATGCTGAAGTTGATGCTAAACTTGATAAAGACTTTGCATCTTTGTTTGAGGCATATGTGAGTATACATACATACATAAATATTGCTATATATATATATATATATATATATATATATATATATATTCTTATAATATGACATATCTTTCATAGGCTAATGATCCGAAGTCAAATATCTTCAACCAATTCATAAAGGACCTTACAAAAGGACCTTTAAGAGGTGTTAGGACATTGCATGGGTATTATGTGAATGGATACAAGTTTCACACTTTGGGGTATGGAGAAAGTAAATCAACCATTAATAGTGGAGTGCGCATAAAGGGTAACAATTTTAGTGCAATTGAATTGGACTTTTATGGTCAATTAATAGAGGTCCTACAATTGGAATACCCTACATTACCAATCAAGAGAGTAGTATTATTTAATTGTCATTGGTTTGATCCAACACCACATTTAGGTATAAGAACTCACCACTAATATAAGCTTGTTGATGTGAACCACACGTGAAGTTTTAATAGATATGAACCATTTATTCTCATTGGGCAAGTGATGTAAATGTACTATGCATCTTATCCTAGTACAAGGAAGAACATGTCTAATTAGTGGGTAAGCTAGGGGTATAATGGATGTGGCAGAGTCATTTACAAATTTATTATCAAATGCAAGAGCATTTTAAGAGGATGATATAAAAGACCATCATATTGATGTTGATGTAGATGAAGACGAAGACCCTCAATCATTAATTGATCAAAGTTGTTCTTTTGTAGAGATTGATAATATAGAAATTAATGAAAATGATGAGCCAAAACATATAGTAGAGTTAGATGAAGAATATGAAGGATTAAATGATGATTATGATGATAATGTTAGTGATTGAAAATATAATTATTTATAGTAATATGAACCTACCTATATTAATTTTAAAATACTTACTTAAAATTTGATTGTGTTGTGTTCATTTGAGCTTTATCAAGGTGATATTAATGCCATGAAATATTGGTTATAAAGGTTGTTAACATATTTTCATTATTATTTAAATGTCTTGTTTTATGATATAGTCATTGCAGGTATAAAAGGTGGCCATTCCGCAAGTCAAAGTGTTCATTCTACTAGACATGGGGAAAATGTACCATCCTCACCAGCGGATGCTCCTACATCCACTTCCTCACTAACTCTTGGTTTACCCTTTAACTTGGATGTAGGCACACCATCATTTGTCCCATAAATTGAGTTAGAGTCTTCAATAGGATTAGCACCAGCCACGTCATCACAGATATATGGTAGTCCACAAAGGGGAAATACGATTTCCTCAGTTGATAGAGATACCATGTGTGAAGTCAATTATTTGTTTTAACACTTCTAAAGAAAGCATCATTTATTGTTAAACTTTAAAATTTGTTTATTATATATTTTATAAACAGGTTTTCTTCAAGTAATAGGACTTCAACTAAAATTACTAAGATATTTTGGGAGAGGCTAAACAAGGAAGGTGCGACATGGAGGTTAGTGCCTAATACCACCAAAGAGTTATATTGGGAGGAATTTAAGGTGAATATTGTTTAAATAGTTGGTAATAAGTAGTCTCAAATGTTTTCTACATGCTTTTATCATATTCTTATTTATTCTAAGTATTAAACTATTTTAAAGGGAATAAATAATGTGTAATATATAGTAATTACTAATTTTTTTTTGCAAAAAGCATGTCAATGGGATGAAGCAAAGATGCCAGTAGTAAAGAAAGCTTTTTATAAGGTGGCAGCAAAAAGATATAATGATATGTTGTGCAAGATGAAAAATGAAGGAAAGAAGGAAAAAGATATACCAGAAGATGTATGGAAGAGCTGGAAGCAACATTGGAATACCCCGGAATATAAAAAAAAATGCGAACAAGCTGCTAAAAATCATTGCACTAAGAAAGGTGGACCGGGCACTGGACTTTCTACACATACAGGTGGTTCTAAATCAACAATTAAACATTGCTTTGCTTTGGTGATAATTCTAATTTCATAATTTATCAACAACTTGTTAATTTTTTTGTACAAATTAATGAATTAATTGATGATAAACTTTTTTAGGAAGAGATAGAATGTCCTCCTACCCCATTTGAAGTATTTAAGAAGATGCACATAAAAAAAGATGGATCTTTTATTGATAAAAGATCAAAGGACCTCAATGTAAGAAATATTTAATATTAAATTTTGCATTTCATCTTTGAAATATTTGAAACACATTTTAAAAAATTTAAATATAATGATAATTATGTAAGATACTATAGAGAGCATGGTTGCTTCTGCTTCACAATAGATGAAAGGGTCTACAGAACCTGTGGAGGTTGATGTAAGCCAAATATATCTACAGGTTGCTGGAAATGAAAAAAAGACGCAAGTATACGACCTTAGCTCTCAAGCATCCATATTTTACCCTAATACTTTTAGCAGTTCCTCAACCACTTCACGGTATGATTTTACATCGGATGAGCATTTCCAACAACATATGGATGAAGTGGCGGAGCAGAAGGTGGAATTACGAGTTCAAGAACTACAATAAAAGATGAATGAAGATATGTGAATATATAAAGAGCAAGTACAATATGATCAACAACAAATGAATAAAGAATGATAAAATATAAAGAGCAAGTTGAACATGAACAATGTGAAATACAAAAGCACAGGGAGAAGTTTATGCGTATATTTTCACAGTCTTAACCTAACCCTCAACTTCCATCTTTTACACCTCCAAATCATTATGGTATTTAGCATTAATCATTTTGCATAATGATTATGTAGTTAATTTGGATAAATAATGATGTTAAGTTGTGTGGTTTTTATGTTAGTTTACTATGTATTAAAGTTATGTTAGTTATTTATGATTATTTTGTAATGGATGTGTACTTCTATAAAAATATTTATTGCTATTTGATATCAATTAGAATATATGTTCTTGATTACTATAAAAAAAATTGTCATATTAGGTACATAATTTGATTTCATTTAATAAAATATGAATTTAATTTTTTTTCAATTTGCTAAATTAGCGACAAAAAAACTTAGCGACGAATTTAATCCATTGCTAAATTAGCGACGAATTTTGTAATTCCATCACTAAAATCAGCAACGGATTTTGGAATTCCATTGCTAATTTTAGTGACGGCTAAATTAATGATGGATTTTTTTGATTTCGTAGATAATTTCTGGTGACGAGCATTTTAGCAATAGATGAAAATCCATCACAAATTTTGTCGCTATGCATTTTAGCAATGGATTTTCCTATTTTAACAATGGAAAAATCTGTCACTAAAACGCTTATTTTTTATAGTGGTAATTATAAATGTCTTTCACAAGATCCAAATTTTCTAATGTTGCTAATAGTCTTCCTTCGATTTGCATAAGTCTTAGTGATATAATTCTCTTGCTTTTCATCCTGAATTTTTAACTTTAGAGCTACTATAATAATGGTAGAACTCTTCTGAAAATTAAATGGACAGACCATTTTTTGCTTATATGTTTGCAAGCAGCTCTTTTTCTTAATTAATTCTGAAAAGCAACTATTGTTGATCCTTTACCAAAAATTACATGATTCAAGTCAATTATCACTCTTGGGTAGTCACTTAAGCAAAAAGATCTACTTCTTAGTTTTTCAAAACTTAGTTATTCTTACTATGTTTTGCCTTCATAATTGCATACTTGATCTCTTGGCAAACTTTTCATTTCCCATATAAATCTAGTGCATGAGAGGAAAAAACCTATACCATTACTAGCTAACTGTATTTATTGCTGGTGTTTATCTTCCCACTTTATTAGCAGCGAACAAAAAATTTTAGATTTTTTCCAAGAATAAAAGAATGTTTTCTTACAAAGCATTTAATGGCCATGGTTTAAACAATCACAAAGTTGCGTGCCATTTTAACTTGAGGTATTGATAGCATTGAAAAATCTAACAAATATAGATCTTATGCTACTACAATTTGACTCTATCCATTTGATTTGGAAGTATTGTTGATTTGTATTGTTAAAAAAAAAGGAGCAAAATCTAAATTTTCCAATTCCAAAAAACTTGGAAGTAGTAGTAGTAGTAGTAGTAGTAGTAGTAATAATAATAATAATAATAATAATAATAATAATAATAATAATAATAATAATAATAATAACTTCTAATTTTGTTCTATGATTACCATCTCCACTGCTCTCTCTTTTAGATGAGTAAGATTAACAAGTGTAAGCTAATGTTCTATATAACATCTGTTTTTTCTTATCAACAATGTCCTGATTTCTATCTAAAACGTGTTCCAACTTTAATATGAAACTTAAAAGGGTTGCAAAGTGCAAGTGTGAAGCCAAATGATGAAGAATTCAAGCTAGTTAGCTTAATTTCATATTTTGAAATTAATTAGCTTGATATGGATGAATTTTGGAGTTTTTTATATTTTAAAGTCAATAAGGAAGATTCAAGAAGATGTGAGAAGATTCAAGGATATTCTAAGTCTAAGTCCAAGTCAATAAGTCAACAAGTCAAAGTTAAAAAGTCAACAAGTCAAAGTCAAGGGTCAATGGTCAACATCCTACATGACATGTGACATGACATGCTTTAATGTTTAGTTGTCATGAGTTGTCATTTTGCTTAGTTGTGATGAGTTGCCAATTTTAACTTTTTAAAGATAAGTTGTCATGAGTTGTTAATTTTGACTTTTCAAAGATGAGTTGTCATTAATTGTCCTATTTTTGAAGGAAACTTCCTTAATTAAGGATTTTCCTTTATAGGAGTCTTTAAGAATAAGTAAGAAACCTTTTCCTTCAAGGATTAGGTTGTTTACATGTCTATATAAGGGCTAAACATATGTAAAATGAATTTGGATGTATTATTTGACAATTTTAATCAATTAAGTGAGGTTTTCCCTTAACTTTATTCTTTTGAAACTTTATAAGTTTACTTGAATTTTTTCACTTCTACCTTTCATTACGATTGCTAGGTTAGACTTAGAATTGTGTGATTATTCATTTTTTAATAACTAACTATCTTGCTTCAAATTAATAAGTAAGGGGTTTAGCTCCATTAATGCAACCTATCCTTGATGATCCTTGGGCTAATATTCAAAGTTAGATGCGCGTTCTATCTTCATTATAGGTACAATTCGTATCAAACTTGTCCTCAATGCAATGGTTTTGCTACTTTGCAAATTTTATTGCTTCAACACCATTTTTGATTCATGACCATATGGTTCAAAAAATTTAGCCCTTATAATGCCTTCCTCCACATGTAGTGCTCTTTGCTCTTACTCATTTATAAATTAAGGTAAGATTACGTATTTGCTTCATAGGAATTGTTAAATGATCCTAAGATCTTTTCAAAGTTTACTAAAAAATTGTTCTATCTATCATCAACTCCATATCACTTCCCTATATACGTTCAATTTCTATTTTTAACATGTGGTGGTGCTAATGGTTTTGAAGGAGTTGCTTTCTTGGGATGATTATTGGATGATGTCTTTAATTTATTTATCTCTTTTTCTTGATCAATATCAACTTTAAAGCATTAATTTTGACCAATTTTTTCACATTGATAGCCTACTTTCTTCTCCTTTTTGTTGTCTTTTGTCGTTTCTTGAAAAGTTGTTTATTACTTGATCATCTTGTGATGAAATAATGAAATAATCAATTGGTTTCTTATAATATCTCTCCTTATATGACAAGTCATCATTTTCACTAGTGCCAAAGAAGGAAGCATATCATGATGAGTATCAATTGAATGATGTAGCGCAAGTTTAACATCATTTTTCTTGGCTTCTAACCTAAAGCTATTAAAAAAGCTTTTATAATGTGTCTTGTTATAATATCCAAAGCCTTGGATTTATCATTAGTTTTTTCTTTAGCTAGCAATCCACCTTATTCAACCACGACGAGCACGCAGTGCTACTGTAAGAAGGACCTAGCAGTCAAGCAGCCCGCTTTTAGCTAACTTTTCGCCATCACAAGATGCTACACCTTCACGCACAATGAATAGCACCATCGATGAGAAGACAGTAAAAAAATTAAATGATGAAAATGTTAAAGAGGGAAAATGATGAAAATAGTAAAATCATTAAGTGAGATGGGAGGGAATACAACAACCTTTGACATGGCAAAATTCCTATTATTTTTTTTAATTTTTTAATTTCTTTTTTGATAAAAATGTCCACCTCAGATTAAGGTAACAAAGATACTAGCCCTGTTAAAATCAACAGCTTAAATTTCATAAAAAAACTTAATTTTGTGCTCTTTTGGTCAAAAAAATAGATTAAGGGTCTATCCGTTCCATGGGGTAAACATTAAGGGAATAAATGCACCTTTACCTTATATTATCCAACTAACTACAATAAACTCACAAAAAATAAATTTTAGATGTATTTTTAATTTAATTATGAATAAAAAAAATGATTTTTAAAATAAATTTACAATATTTTTTAAAAATAATCAATTAGTTGGATTGATCATAAATCATATATAAAATAAATTTATCATTGAAAATTAATATTATATTAATATTTTATTATAAAATAATGATGATATTAGTTAAAAGGGTATTGAAGTGTAAAAAATGAGAAACACATGGTAAGTAAGAATAAAAAAAAAAAAACTCACAAGACTAGTTTTATCAAAAGGCAAAACCACATGGATCAAAATTATACTTATCCCTTTTCTTTTTCAAAGTTTTTTTTGTTCTTTTTCTTTCCTTCGGAAGCCAAAAAAATCCCCTCTCTTCCTCCTTCATCTTCTTTTAAACATTTCTCACAAAATCTCCCCATTTACTCGCCTCTCTTGATTTTCTCCCCTACTCTCATGTTGTTGGTAACAAACTTTTGTTAATTTGGGAGTCATGCCAATAGCTTTAAACGATTATTATTATTTTTTAAATTCTCTTTACTAAAGCAACACATTAGTGCCAAGGCGTCGCCTTACTTGATAAGGTGATCGCCTTAGTGGTAGGTTGGATTTATGAATTAATTAGACCTTTTTGGGCTTTCTTAAAGAAAAAAGAGTTGGGTTGTACTTGTTGAGTCTTATATGCTTGGACTGTTCTCATCATTAGGCATCTACTCATGGGATGGCTAAACCATATGATAACAATTTGCCCTTTTGTTTTTTTGGAAAATTATTTTTTCCTTCATTGTGGTTTTTTCTTAAAAAAAAACAACACATAACGTCAAAGAATATAACATTTCATAACAATTAGGATTCTTCCATTCCATCATTTGGTTGCTTTGTCAGTTTGATCAATCTCATTCCATCTGCCTTGAGGTACAATCTTTAAGAGGTCCGAAGATTCTCCTGTTCTACTTTGTCAATTTTTATCTTCCTTGAAAAAAAGACAACAAGGACAAAAAGAAAGTAGAAGAGGTAGAAAGGAAACCCTTGTAAGGAGAGAAAAAGACATAGGTGACATGAAAGAGAACACGCGGAAAAACATCCTTTTCTTAGTTTTCCAATACTATTTACAATTTGGAAATTTATAAAATAATTTAATAAATTTGTAGTTTTTTTTTTAAATTAGGGAAATATCACATCTAAACAATAAATTCCATTTTCTAGTTTTCTTGAAAAATTTTCTAAAAAACAAGTCTTATTTTCCAAAATTAAATAGGTCCCTAGTAATTATAAGAAATGTCTCTGTGTTTTATTGATTTCTCACTTTATCTTGAGATAATTAAATTATATTGGTATCTTGAGTTGTTTAAAATGGGATAAATAATCTTTAGCAACAAGTAAGATGGATTAAGAGTTTTGTTTTTTACTAAATGAATGAGATGATTATGTAAGATTTTAGTTAATGAAAGATGACTTAAAAATCAAGCAAAAAATTTGATGATGTTGTCATTGATGCATTCCCTAACATTTTAAAAAAATCCTATAATATAATATGATAGTTTAATGAACTCTAAATTATCGTAATTAGATTATTAGATATTTTAGCAAATTAAGCTATTTGCCTAATGCTAATTGGTTAAATCCTTTTATTGATTGTGGCTTTCAATTAATGATATGAATATTCAATTTGGAACTCTAAATATGATGTGTTATAATGCAGGGTTATGTTGACAAATCTGGAAAACAAGAAATAAAGAGGTCTTTACAGAAATGAAAGAACAACCAAACATCCTCAATAGAACTGAATCATAGTAGAACAACTGTCTTCTATCTTTGACTTTGTCAGTTAAAAAAGGCAAGCCCTTCGTAGAAATCTTCTTCCACTTCAGTAGCACCGGAAGTGGGGTGTTTAAAAATAAATTGTGATGTCGCTTTCTCATTTGTAAGGCAAAATAGCCAAATAGCTTTTGTGTACAGGAACTCTATAGGAATGCTAGTGCATGCAGCAATAAAAAAAAAAGATGGAATGTAGTTTAGTTTTAGTAGCAGAAGCTCTAGCAATTAAAGAAGCATTGTTGTTCATTGAAAATCACAACATCTCTAAATGCATCATTGATACTAATAATTTCATAGTTGTCAAGCTCATTAACAATGTGCAAGAAGATATTCCATGAGAAGTGGAGACCGTTATTGAAGATGTAAGATACAAACTATCTTCAATTCAAAAGTGTAGCATTAGGAACATTCCTTGTTTCGCAAATAGAGTTGCTGATTGGTTAACAAGGCATAATTATTTGTTTCTGAGTTGTGGGAATGTTACTTGTATTCCTAGTAGTCTTCAAAAGTTGTTGGACTATAATGTTCTTATCCTTTAATTTCAATGAATGTTGATTGGTGTTAAAAAAAAAATAGATAGGTTACCCAATGCTGTTAATTTTGGTGGTATATTATTTAAAAAATATTTTTCAATAAAGTAATTTTTAATTTATAAAAAATTATCAACATCATGATATATATATATATATTTGTATTTAAGTTAATTATTGAGAAATATTTAACTATTTTTATAGTTTTATAATAAGTGAAGTGAACTCATGAAAGATATGGTTTTAAGTTAAAAATTTGCTTAAAATAAAAAGTTAAAAAATTGAAAGGGGTGAAAAAATGCTGCTACGATCACACGCCATGCACGTGATTCATCCCACTCCAGTGCCAGCTTACACAGCAAATTTTCGAAGAGAGAGAGAGAGAGAGAGAGAGGAAAAGAAATGAAATTAAAATTAAGCCAAGGGATGAATCCAAAACGTTAAAAATTCTCATCTGCTGAGCAAAAGCTCCAAACCCCAAAAACCCCCGAGAGAGGAACAAAACTAAATTAACAAAGCTTAAAAAAAAAAAAAAAAAATCCTCTTAACGGAAAACCTCTTCTCCTTCCCGCGCCTAGATTTTCTATCTATTACCAATACATTCAATACACACTTGACTATAGACACATCGGCAGCCCAGCAATTGCTTGTGTTTTTGTTTGAAAATTTAAGGGACAGCTTTATGCGTCAGCCATCGGTGCCACCGCCGCTGGCCTCACAACCACCGCCACCACTGCAGCCACATGGAGGCGGCGTCCAAGTCAGGTGCGCAGGTTGCGGGAGGATTCTGACGGTGGGACCGGGGTTGGTTGATTTTGTATGCGGGACGTGTCAGTTGCATCAAATGCTGCCGCCGGAGCTTATGAGTAGGGTCAACTATAATCATCAACAAATGAATGCCCAAGTGCCTGCTCACGGCATCGATCCCACTAAGATCCAACTTCCTTGTGCTAATTGCAAGGCTATTCTTAATGTGCCCCATGGCTTATCGAAGTTTTCTTGTCCTCAGTGTTCTGTTGATCTGGCCGTCGATTTTTCTAAATTTCAACACTTTCTTCCTCCTCCTCCTCCAACGCATTTTTCTCCGCAGAGACACTTGCCCCTGCCGCCGCCTCCTTCTCTTCCTCTTCCTCCACCTCCTCCTCCTCTCCCTCCTCCTCCTCCTCCTCCCGAGGAAGTCAACGAGGTTTTTCTTTTATTTATTTTACACTCTTTTATCATTTTGTCTTTCATTTTTTTTATTTAAATTCTATTCTGTTAAATGTTCAAATAATTTTTATTACAACAATTTTGCATATGTATGGTTGTTATCTGTTATGTAATGCACACATCGAGTTTGGTGTTGGATAACGTTTTGGTTTTCTTCTTCTTACAAGTATGTTCCATCTCCGAGTCAGTGAGCAGTGAGCATTGGCTGATACTTGATACCCATTGTAATTTAGTCATGTGGCACCTGAAAGTCATTTTCATGCCTAGATTTATTTATCTCGCAATAAATAACAATGGCTCAGCAACCCTAAGTTGGAGAAACATTAAAGTGCATTAGCCAACAGCAGAGAAAATGCAGTATAAAATTAATTCTCTTTTCCTGCTTCTTATCTTTGTCATAGTAGGAAGTGACTCAACTTTTCTTATGCATTCACTTTACTATTGCTTTCATCAAGAGTGCCATGAAGCAAATAGGAGATTTTCACAACCACATTGTAGCTGTCATTAGATTTTGACACTGTCAAATTAGGATTCCTAAATAACTCCTTTTGTGGTCTGAGACTCTGTTTGCAGTTCATAAAATCCCAGCTAACCCTTTTTGTAGGTCTTTGGTCATGATTTATATGAGACAGGGAATTAGTAGATTACTCTATCTAGTGCATTGCCATAAGAAATATAAATCTTTTAGAAAAAACAGATTCTGTTTTTATATTGATACTTGTGCTCTAGTTTAATTCGGAAAACCAATGCAAAAAAGGGGGAAGAAATTTGACATTCTAAAAAAATGAGAAACTATCTGAAGAGAATTAAGAAATATTGGCCAATTTCATTTTGTTGACAAGTGGATCTATATTGCTGTATGCTTGTGTTTTTAGGTTTTGTTTGCAGTAAATGATTGCTTAACTTGAATATCATTGTCTTTCATTACCTACAACAAAGAAAAAGTAGTTTTTTTCTCTCTCTCTCTCTCCTTTTCTTTTCTGTTCTTTTTCCTGTGAAAGGGCTGGGAAAGTTGTACCCACTCTACCAAAGGTGATTGTGTGGAATATGGTCAACCAGTGAGTAGAATGTTTGTGTTGGGTCATGAAGGATTGGCATACTTCAGGGATTTGGATAGTTTTGAGGAGTGATCAGAATTTTTTAGCCGCATGCATCGCTAGAGAGTTGAAGAAGAAAAGTTGAAATTAGAACCTTACATTGTATGCTAACTTGCAATTAAATATTTTTTTTCCTGTAATATTCTGGTATCCACTAGGGATGCCTCAACCAGAATTTGAGAAAATTTTTTCCTGTCATCAGGATAATTTATAAATACTTTTGGTCATATGCTGAAAATAGCTAAAGAAAATGGTAACACATAGAATTGAGATATATGTTTGTGGCTCCATTTTTCTATTTCAGATTTTTTATTATTCATTCCTAAGTATAGGATATATTGTTTTTTCACCTATATTTTCATTTGTTCTCACAGCAATAGTAGGTCAAAATAGAGAGTATTATAATATTTTGTTAAGTTATTGAACATGCCTATTGTCTAGATGCATGATTGAGCATGTTGGATATTTGTACCTATGATCATCTCACATGGTCTCTTGTGGTGAAAATATTCCTTAAGTTCTACTAGTAGTCTTTTATAATATAACTTTCTTATATCTTTTTGCCAATGAAATGTTTTAGGTGGTTGTTGAAGTGGAACGAGAAGAAGATGAAGGTGGCACTGTGGGAGAAACATTTACAGACTATGTGAGTGCATTATTTGGAAGGCTTCACATTATAGTGCTTTTTTGTTCTTTTCTATGTCTGTTAGGTTTTGGTTCTTGGAGATGATTCTTAATTGTTGCAGCTTTTGTTTGCTAAAACTCCATTCATGCTTACATGTTCTTTTTTCCCCCTTACTTCAGCGACCTCCAAAGCTTTCTATTGGACCCCTTCATCCTGATCCTATAGTGGAGACATCTTCCTTATCTGCAGTGCAACCGCCTGAGCCCACTTATGATCTGAAAATAAAGGACGATTTGGAAAGGACAAAGGCTTTGTCATGCTTGCAGATTGAGACACTGGTCTATGCTTGCCAGGTTGTTTTCCACTTTAGAACTTATGATCAGTATTCCTAGTTCTCCGACTTATATAAGATATTGCTTGATAGAGGCATCTCCAGCACCTTCCAAGTGGCGATAGGGCAGGTTTCTTTATTGGAGATGGAGCTGGTGTAGGTAAAGGTCGAACAATTGCAGGGTTGATATGGGAGAATTGGCTCCATGAGAGGAGGAAAATATTGTAAGTTTTGGGTTGTAATCTCTGCATTGCATTCATATGTTTTTCTTCTCATCTTACTTTTATTGTTGGACGTGACTACAATTTTTAGCTTTTTTTGTCATCAATTTGGATTGCTATGGTGAAGGATACCATGTTCCACTCTTGATCTGTAATGTATGTTTGTCATTCTCTAATGATCTTACACAGGTGGATTTCTGTTGGTTCAGACTTAAAGTTTGATGCAAGAAGAGACTTGGATGATGTGGGTGCAACATATGTCAATGGTAAGTTTCATATCATTTTCTTTTAGGTTTCTGTAGATTGGGATATGATTTGAATGACATAACATTGAAAATTCGAATTTTCAAATATGGTTGGGCCAGGGTTGCTTGGATCCATTGAGGTATGCTGATTTGGCCAATATATAATTGCCCTTGGAAATTGACATAACTAATACAATTTGGGTGTGCATAGTTGTTAATTAAGAGTTGAAATCCTCATCTTTGGAATCAATAATCAAGATTCGAACAAAGCGCTATTAAAGGTGCAAAAGCATTTTAAGGCCTAGGTTCAAGATGCAGTATGTACTATATAGTCCAGTTTCCCACCATGCTTAATTCTTCTGAAATTTAAATGCTTATGTCATTTAAATAATCATCAGAATCATATTATTTTGAATGAATATATCTACTACATAGTCCGTGTTTTGTAACTATATGAGAAAAAAAATTGAAAACCTATGCTATTGGGGCATTGATACAATGGTAGGAAAATATTGGAACCTGACTAGAATATGCAACTATATAAAGTAACTAGTGTTGTTTTGTTTTGGTTATTATTTACGCATAGGAAAAAAAGTATAAACAGTGTCTGAATTTTTTAATATTTTATGTTTTAGCGTGTGAACTTTTTTTTTATAATTTTGTTTTTGAATTGGTAAAAAATTTCTAAAATGGTGTCTCTATTAAGTTTTGCAGGTTAAAATACTTATATGCCTTATTTTAAATATTAGATTGACTTGAATACTCTCCTTCTATATTTAGTATTGTTTCAACTTAAAAAATTAAAATTTTCACTCATTATATTAAATTTGAATTGAAAGAGAGTTGGATGTTATTAAATTAAAATAAAATACAAAATAACAATTCAGCGATTATTATTAAAAATGAAAATAAAGTAAAAACAATATTTAATTTTTTTGAAATTTAATTGAAGAAGTGAAAATATAATTTAACTAAAATAAAAAATAAAAAAATTAAATCATTATAATTCAAAAAATAAAAATAATATATTATTTTTTCCAAATTTTGTTTACTGAGTGAACAAAACTCAACTAAATTGAAATAAGAAAAATTAAAAATTCAACCATTGCAATTAACCAAATAAAAATAATATTTAATTTTTTTTAGGTTCAGTTTGGTACATGAAAAAATAATTTTTATATCTAATTATTTTTTAAAAAAAATTAGAGTAAAAAAATATAATCTAAACGTAGGGTATTTAAGTCAATTTACTAGTTTAAACTTTGCCACAAACACTTTTATTGCAAAATTGCTAGAGAAAAAAATTCAAACTCTACAATAGTAAAAATTAAAAAGTGTAGACACTATTTGTGCATTTTTTTTAATCTTTTAGGCATATGACAAGTTCTCACTTTTCTCTTATAAAATTCATTTCTCATATAAAATTAAAAAAATTCAAACTCTAAAATAGTAAAAATTAAAAGTGTAGACACCATTGATGCATTTTTTTTAATCTTTTAGGCATATGACAAGATCTCACTTTTTTTAATCTTATAGCGATCTCAATCTTATACCCTCATCATTGTAGTAAAATTGAGGTCAAATTTGATTTTTACATATATTTGATTTCTATTGATTCACTTGATTCAGCCACAGTTCATGTATATTTGCAATTTACTCTATTGTCTCGAATAAGGAGTTCAAATTGAATTGTATGATTGGAGTTGAGAATCTTACTTTTTTGTCAACAATGATGAGGGTACTTTGGTAGAAAGGCCAATTAGGCCCTTGACATTTTCGGCCAGCTCAATTTGGTCTTTTTTTACCTATTTGGCCAATTTAACTCCTCATCTTTGGCTAAATGCCAAATTAGCCTTGAAAATTACACTCATCTCCGTACTTTTCACAAAGGTAAACAAAAATCTTTCAACCAATTACCAAAACATCTATGATGTTTTAGTTAATTAACAAATTGATCCTTATTTTAGTTAAAATAATTTTTTTAAAAAATTATATTAAAATCACATTTATTTATACTTTATAAAATTTAAAAATTTAATAATATATTATTTTTATGTATTTAGTTATATATTTTTATTTTTTGGTAGTTTTGTTATTTAATTTTTTAGACTTATTTATACATTAATTTTTTTGGGTTAAAATTATACTTCAAGCTTCAATTTATTTATATTTTAATGCATGTATGTGTATATATATATATATATACTTAAAAAAAAATTAAGATTACAATTTTATTTTAATTTTTACTTATTGTAATATTTTACTTATTATAATAATAAAAATATTATAATAAGTAAAAATTAAACTAACATTGTAATCTTAATTTTTTATTTTTTATTTTTGATAATAGATAAAAAATCTTCTTAGAGATTTACAAAGATTTTCTGATATTTTAGTTAATAAATTAGTCATCATAGTTAATTATGATGAAGTATTATTTTTGTATTTATAGTTTTAGTTTTAGTTTTAATTAATTATTATAATTTCAGGATTTTAATGATAAAAATTTTAAAGAAGCTAATAATATAATATATTTTTTTTATATGTTTAATTATACACAATATTTTTAAAGTGTAAATAATTTTTTTTAAGTTTTTAACATAATTTTAGCGAATAAAATTAATTTATAAATAAATTAAAGAAATTATATATAAAAAATCACTAATGGATAATGAAATTTATATACTAATAAAATATATTTATAAATTTTTAAAATTTTATAAAGTGTAGATAAATTTGTGTCTTAAATGTAATTTACTAAAATAAAATTATCTCTAATTTTTAATTAAAAATTATTTTCTTCTTGATATAGGGATTAATTTGCTAACTAACTAAACATGAAGGATGATTTTGTCGCTTGTAGAAGTATTACTGTTTGCCTGTGTGAAAAGTAAGAAGGTGAATGTAATTTTCAGGGCTTATTTGGTCTTTATCCAAATATAAGGGGCTAAATTAGCTGAAAAGGGCTTTCAATTTTATCAGTTGTTAAAGGCATGTGAGGCACAAGATTTCTTGTATTGATTGCATCTGAAAATAATTTTATATTACGGTGAAATAAGAATGCTTGAAAATATTTCTTATATCCTATTACTTAATAACTAAATTTCAATTAAGAGTGCATTGTTGGCTACTTCGTTGCTGTAAAGAATAAGTAAATCCCAAAACTTGCAGCTAAACATAGATTAAAGTTTGTGTGATTGCGATTGTTTGAAATGCTAATGATTGTTGTTTACATTCAAAACACTCATTTTAAGATTTTTAATTACTAGTGATCTATTGTATCTGGATTCTGTTATTTGGAATGAGATTTTGAGCAACTCCAATATATTCAAAGTGGCTAAGCTTCAAAAGCCAAAATTTTGTTTCCTTTCTCTCAGTTTGTGTGTGATTACTCCTTCTCCTCATCTCTCTATCTTTCCATGTGTCTTCTGGTGTGATATTTGTATATTCAGTTATGGATTTCTTATAGTAATTCATTGATTAGAGGTTACCTGGAAAATTTTACTATAGAATTTTAGTTATATGCTGATTGCTTTTGACGAAGCCTTCCAAGTTCCAAATATGCAATCAAAGACATAATCTGACTAAACTTTTCATAACTGAAAATTTGATAAGACTTTTGAAGTTCCTATTATTTAATAATAATATTTGAAATTTGTTAGGCTAAAAAGAAAGTGCTAGATGTTAGCTTAATATACTTCTTTTATTTAATTATTTTTAAGCTATTCTTTTGATTCAAGCAAAAATCTTGTTATCTCTTGATTTATGTGTTCGATTAGTGGATTGCAACTACAAACATATAATTTCTTTCCAGTATTCATCTCAGATACTGCAAATATTAATACAGAGATTACCTAGTTTGATTGTTGCTAAATCATAAATTTCATTTTTTTGATTTATTTCATCTATGCAGTGCATGCTTTGAACAAGCTCCCCTATTCCAAGCTTGATTCAAAGTCTGTTGGTGTCAGGGAGGGTGTTGTATTTTTAACTTACAGTAGCCTTATTGCGTCTTCTGAAAAAGGTCGTTCTCGTCTGCAGCAGCTTGTTCAGTGGTGTGGATCAGGATTTGATGGTCTTATCATATTTGATGAGGTACTAGACCTTGTTTCCTTTGGAAGTTTGTCAAACATGACTTGGTATACAAGTATGGCTGAATGGTTTTATTGTATGATAAGTGAGTGCTGAGTGTTTACAATATATTCTACCTATTATGGCTGAAAATAAATGACTTCGCTGCAGTGCCACAAAGCAAAAAATCTGGTTCCTGAAGCTGGAAGTCAGCCAACACGAACAGGTGAAGCAGTTGTTGACATTCAGGTTTGTCCTTGAAACTGAATTTTAAAGGAATATCCTATACCTTGTGTATTTATATTTATTTAATATGGTGTATATTTATGTCGTTTTGTCTGGTGTTATTAGTATTTCTCTCTCATTCCCATTTCAATGTATTTACTTTGCATCTTATCAAATTCAGGGAATTCTTCTTCAAATTTTACGTCGAAGATAATAATTAGTATATCAAATTTAAACTACAACATGCAAAACAGGTGAGGGACAAATCTAAAATCCATGTGTTGCAGAGATGGTTAGCAAATGGGTTCATGAAGGGATCCACATGATTCTCTTTTGAATTTTGTCCCTTTCTATAAATTTGGAAATTTCTGAAAAATGACTTTCTGTTTGAAAATGGAAAGTAATTCTTTTCCTTTTTTTTTTTTTTATAAAAAAGAATGTCATAGTTTATTGCTTTCATAAGAAAAGATCTTCCATCAATTGATTTTCTTATGCCTGTTAGACATCAAGTAGTGGGAGAATATAGAAATTATATCCTGGAAATATGGAGGCTTACACTTCGTTTCGGAAACTACAAAATAGAGAAGAAAATAATTTTGTAGGAAAAAAATTGGGAAGGAAATCAACTTCCCCCTCTTTGGGAATGAAGAGAAAATAATCTGAGGTGAGAAATCAGAAAAATAATGGTCCATTGTCCAACTGGGTTCATGATTTGAAGTCCTTATATTTAGATTGAAGAGAGAATGTTGAGGTTAAAAGACGTCACAGCAAATTACATATATGCCATTAGTAAATTACGAAAAAGTCTTCATTCATTATTATATAAAAATTGGATAATTTAGTCATTTACTAATAAAAGTAAAATTAAATTAATTACAATATAATTTTAATTTGATTAAAAGTCTATTCACTATTTTAATTAGGTTAACTTCTATTTCATCACTAATAAAAATTAAATTAATTAAAATATAATTCTAATTTAATTGAAAGTATATTTCCTATTTTAATTAGGTTAACTTCTATCTTATCTCTAACAAAAATTCTAATTTAATTGAAAGTGTATTTTCTATTTTAATTAGGTTAACTTTTATTTTATCATTAATAAAAATTAATTTAACAAAAAAGAGTTGAAATTAAATTAATTAATATTTATCATTTTATTTTTAGTTGAACTACATAAAAGTATCAATATTAAAAATATTGAAGAAATAAAGTGTTATATCTCAAGTAAAAAATTTACTAAAATTGTAATAAATTATAAGTTTAATGGGGTTGTAATATTTAAATTGTTATATAAAGAATATGTAACTTTTATTATTTTAAATTTTTTTATTAAAAATGACTAATAATTTTTTATTGTCTTATGATTAGTTATCGCCATAATATTTTTTATATCAAATTAGTTCTAGAGTTGAAAAAAATTAATTATAAGAAATATTGAAGTAATATCATAAAATTATTTAAATAAAAAATTTATCAAAATTGTAATGAATTATTACTATATTAAATTAATTTCATATACATAAATAGTACTGTTATTATTTTTAAAACTTGTATTAAATAATAATAATAATAATATGCTTAATTGTTTATTTACTATATATCACAAGTTAAATAAATTTTTTGTTCACGTGGTTGTTTATTAATATACACACACACACACACACACATATATATTCCTTTTAATCTTAAATGATTTGTGATAATATATCTTGGCTGTGGGCATGAGTGATGGTTTACTCACAAATGTGAAGGACAAAGTTGTAGATTCACAATAAACAATTTCTTTTACTCTCATTTTATTTAATTTTTCAATTGAAACAAAATAGCTAATTTCTGTCATTTTTTATTTTATTCCCATCCAAATGGTAGAGGTTAAAAAACATCCTTTAATAAAATTGTCTTTCATTACATTTCTCCCCCACTTTTCTAGGCTATGTTGAAGGTGGAGTTTCTCTCCTTGCTGTTTTTTTCCATAGTCCAGCTATTCCTGAACTTTTAGACATTTTGTGTTAGGCTCATTCTTAGAAACATATTAGTTGTTGTGCATGAAGATGTCCATGGTCATACACACCATGATACCACACTCTAACAAGCAAAAACAGTCTTCTGAATGCTTCATCATCATTATACAAATAGCCACTAACAATTCTGTTTGTTTTTCTGCAATGGCATAGTATTAGCAGTATTTTTCTGAATTCTTAAATGTTTCAATTATATAAAACAGGCTCGGCTTCCTGAAGCACGCGTTATTTATTGCTCAGCAACTGGTGCATCAGAGCCACGTAATATGGGTTACATGGTCAGGCTTGGTCTTTGGGGAGCTGGAACATGTTTTTCTGAATTCCAGATGTTTCTAGGTGTGATAACTTGCATGCATTTTATCTATAGTTTACTTCTTTCGTTACTACATTTTTGTTCAATCATTTTTTTATGGCTTGTATGGTTATGCCAAATTATTTGGTTTTGTTTTTCTTTCTTATAATGTTTTAGTTGAAAGCAATAAACTGGTGTTGTTGGACAAATATAAGACAATAATTATAGCATTCTCAGACCAATGTTTCTAGGTGTGATAACTTCCATACATTTTATTTATAGTTTACCGCCTTCTTTCTTTTACTATTTTTTTTCCCGCTCAATCATCTTTATGGCTTGTATAGTTATGCTAAATTATTTGGTTTCATTCTTCTTTTCTCTTATAATGTTTTAGTTGAAAACAATAAACTAGTGTTGTTGAACAAGTATAAGATGATGATCTTAGGTTCTCAGACCAATAGCTCTATTTTAGTTGTGATGGTGGTGAAGGATATGCTCATTCATCTTAGTGTTAACATATCTTCTAAATATTATCATTATTACTTTATCCATTCTGTTTGACCAAGTGAATATTTAATTTTTTAATGGTGCTACTTTCGTTGGCATTCTAAACAAAAAAAGACAAGCTTTTGTGATATCCTCTCTCTCTCTCTCTCTCTCATAGTATGCATAATCATTCTGTTGGGCTCCGCCATGTTTTTCTTGTTTGGTTATGATCCAAAAATGGCCTCCAAACTTATCTGCATTTTTCTGGGTAAATCTCTGTGAAGGTTTCTTAGTGTTGAAGTGGGTCAAATGTCTCTTTTCTTTCTGGGAGGGTGCATTGCCATGGTCAAATGTAGTCAAAATCGTGCAGGATGTGTGCCCAGGCAATGAGTGCACATTATGTTTGCATTAAATGTTTCAGGAAGTTGCCTTTGTGTAGGCATTTGACTTTTGTTTCTATTAGTAAACTAGTACCAACTACCAATCACTGGTGGCTTACATTGTGTGCCTCACTTAAAAGCTGGTTTAGGCCTCCATCTCTCTGAAAGGAATTGATGATGGATTTGTTTATGGCAATTGTTCAACATTTATTGAAGTTTCTATTTTCTACAAAGATTTGTTTCAATAGTTATTCTAGACGCAGCTAACTAATGTCAATAGGAGTCCTAGAACTAGTGGTCCCCACTCCCCACTAATATAAAAGCACTCTTGATGGTATGTTTGCTTAATTTTGAATGTTTTAAATCCTTTCTTTTAATTTTTGTCCATTCTCTATACTATCCAATCTCCCTAATTTTATTATTTCTATCTTTTGATCCAATATTATTCATAATATTTTTTCAATTTTTTAGTTCTTCACTTTTTCCTCTATCTACTCTAAGTGCATCTTTTCTTACTCAAAATCTTTTTAATGTTCTTTTGCAAAGTCAATCTACTTTCTTTGTACTGTGTTCCTTTGGGAAAATGATTTAATGTCATGTCCCATCCACTTTTTTCTTTTCTTCTAGAATAATCTTATTCTTATTTTGCTCCACTTATTTTGTCATATACAGTGATGCATACATGGATAGACAAGTATCTTGTGCATCAGGTGATCAAGGAACCATTGCCATAAGTCTGCCTTTTGCTTTTGACTACTTTGTTGTGCACTAGTCATTCCTAGCATGATTTATAGCATTACCTGATACTTTTCTTTGTTTATAAGATTCTTGTTTGTGAGGGTGGTAGTTGAGAGCTTTACAAAGGATATGAGAGCTAGAGGATCACCTACTTTGTTGTGATATGCTCTGTAAGCTTATGACTGAACAGAAAAGGTGCCTAGTCTTGATAACTCTGACTATGCATATGTTCTTTTGGATTTGGTGGCAAAATAGGTATGCCATTTTCTTGGCAGAACCATATTTTTTCCATTTGGTGTCAGAAATAAATATCAAGAAAGTTTTTTCAGAAAATCTTGCAAAGGCTAGCGTCCATTAAAAATGTGTTGCTTATGTTTCTGCTATTTTTTTTTCCTTTGCCCATGTTCTCTATTGGTAAGGTAGAATGCACTTATATATGAGAAGATAAGACTGCACTACTAATTCAACTAAAATGGATTTAACCACATATTCTTGGATATAGTTGGTTTCTAAGAAAATTATGAGTACTACTAGGTTACTACATGTTTGGATTTTATTTTATTTTTGGATCACTTGTTCGTTTGAAATCTTTTTGTACAGCCAATCTGTTTATGATTTTTGACTTCTGAAAATCTGCACTGTGCTTGCCTTCACATATGTGCATATAATTCATTTTTTATTTATTTTTAATCTGCTTGTATGTAACTATTGCTAATTCTCTGTATGAGAAACTCTCTCTCTCTCTCTCTTCTGTCTACCTTACCCTTTTTATTTTAATATCAGTTACTGAAACATTCAACTGTAATATAACCAAACCTTCTTCTGGAAAAAAAAAAATTGTGCAGGTGCTCTTGAGAAAGGGGGAGTAGGGGCACTAGAACTTGTTGCTATGGATATGAAAGCAAGGTTTAATACAGACATATATTTTCAGATCCCTACATATATATTGTGGATTATATTATGATTTGTGTTTTTCTTTTTTCAATTTGTAGGGGAATGTATGTATGTCGTACACTTAGCTATAAAGGAGTTGAATTTGAAGTTGTTGAAGCTCCTTTAGAGGCTAAAATGGTCGTAAGTCATAAAGTTTCTTCTCTTGTGGACACATTATTGATGCTTAAATTTGTCAAGAATGATAGGACACATCATTCATTTTCTTAAAAATTGCCTCCCAAATTTTCTATGTTCTACAGTTACCTTTCCCTCTTCTTCCCATGCATGAATTGACAATTGTGCTATTGAGGGATTCCTGGCCCGTTTCGCTGTTGATGTGTTTTTGGTTGACTAGTTTTTTTGGCCTGTAGCTCATGAATTCTGCAATTTATACTTCTGATTATTTTGTTTTGTTCTAAAAACACTTATAATTAGACTAAGATATGAGTTTACATATAGAGGAAAGGGAGAAGAGAAACTGGAAGGTGAGCTCCAGAAATTCATTATGGACAGGAATTTTTTCAACACTCCAAAATATTTTATTTAATCTTCTATTGGAGATATGCAACACTATCAAATGTGTATATGTACTCCAAACACAAGTAATCTAAAACTATTGGATTTTTAATATCCTATTAGATCTGTAACTGATTTGTTTTATTTACAATTACAGAACAAAGTTTAAGTGTTGGCTGTCCTCCATGCATGTTGTGGATTATCAATGTAAAAAAAACAAATCTTCTCTTTATATAAGAAATTTTATTTGTGCTTTTGAAATTTTATTCATTTATTCTGCTCAATGAATCTATGACCGAATTGAGCTATCATAGAAAGTTCATTGGTAAAGCTTTTGGGTAAGTTTGTTTGTCATTTAAGTTGGATATCTTATAAATCTGAACGGAAAAAAAAAATGATACTCTTCTCTATACCAAAGCTATAGGCTCACTTTATTCTTATGTTTATACCAAATTGTAGGTCACTGTCCTTTTTAAGATGATAGTTATGTTGCTAATTTACTAACAATTCTCTATTTAAAGTGCATTTTTGTTTTTCTAATTTTAGTCAAATAATATAAGCTGTTTAATTTTAATTGAAGGGTATATTAAAAAAACACCAACTTTCAACTACTATATTAACTTTATTTTCTTAATCTGTGTTAAAAGTCAAACTAAGCCTATAGTTTAAATTTATTTCTATTCAACACTACTCATTGGTGTCTGGTCTGGAGGTTGTCAAGTTCATGGAACATTTGATGGTACTTTGTAAATCTTGAATCTTCATTTGTCATTATAGCATAAACTGATTTTCAATTCATTTATATAGTCCATTATTAGAGATTTATTTTTTTTTTCCTTGAGAATGAAGTGTTTTTTATATTATTTTTTGCTTGAAATTAAGATGTAAAACTTCAGACACTGTGAACTTGAATATGCAACATGCTTTTTGGGGGTGTATGCATTTTTTATTCCACCAACTTCGCTTGTAGGGAGTCTAAATTTTTGGCCAAGTTAATTATATATGGTCTTTTTTTATACTTGTATAATGTTTTTTCTTTCTTTTTTTATTATCTTTTTACTTACATATACATTACAGAATTTGATTTTGTCTTTAACGATTTTGTGTTTCTTCATGTTGCTGTGTAAATTTCTTAGGAGATGTATGAGAAAGCAGCAGAATTTTGGGCAGAATTGCGTGTGGAATTGCTTTCTGCAAGTGCTTTTCTTAATAATGAAAGACCAATTTCTAGTCAGTTGTGGAGATTATATTGGTCAAGCCATCAGGTATATGATTAGCTAGCACCTTGCTGCTTTTACTGTTCTCTAATTGCATCAAACATCTTTTGTTTTATTAATGGGTCCTTATGTTTTCAACATACCACTTTAATTGCTTCAAATTATTTTGTATTCGTTCATTCACTTTTGCAGCGTTTCTTCAGACACTTGTGCATGTCATCAAAGGTTCCTGCTGCTGTAAGATTGGCTAAGCAAGCATTGATGGAAGATAAGTGTGTGGTTATTGGCCTCCAGAGTACTGGAGAGGCTCGAACAGAAGAAGCTGTGACAAAATATGTGCGTGTTCTATGATGCACTTTTTTTTTTTTTTTGCTAGTCTTCATTTTTTGTATCTTCTATTTTCAAATAAAAACAATCAAGTTGAAAGAGGATGAAAATTTTTTGAGATTGTGATAGATGAGTACAAGGAGAATAAGGTATTCACAGAGCAAAAGAATCAAAATGAAGTCCTGTTCAAATGAAATTGTTACTCATTGACTTCCTCTATCATCTAAAGAAACTTTAAAAATCTTTGAATGAAAACCAGCTTAACTAGCTGAAATAATTGCTCTATAACATGGTAATTACAATGATGGTTGATGGTTCATAAACACATTTTCCTGGAAACTTGCAACATAACTAACAGTTTATAAATACCATACGAATAGCAGTAAAGCAAAGCAAGAAACAATAGCCATGATTTTCTTTGAATACATTTCTGTTCTTACTTTCTAGTATGATCTTGCATTCTTAGGGCCTTGAACTTGATGATTTTATCTCGGGACCTAGAGAGCTTTTGCTGAAATTTGTGGAAGAAAATTATCCTTTGCCAGAAAAACCTGAATCTCTCTCAGGTATCTTTGGGGATTATTGTTATCTTCTGTTTTGTCGCTAAAGCTAGAATTGACTTTCTTAACGTTTGCAGGAGATGAAGGTGTGAAAGAACTTCAACGGAAGCGACACTCAGCAACACCTGGTGTTTCATTAAAAGGGAGAGTTAGGAAAGTTGCAAGATGGAAACCTGCAAGTGATGGTGAAAGTGATGAGGAATCTGAAAGTGAGTTTCTCAAGACTAGACATAATCTGATTTAGATATGAAGTTATTTAATCAACTCAACATAGCATCAATTGCAATTCAGGCTCTATTAGTTCCACAGGAAAAAAATTATCTCAGTGTTTGGCGCACTCAATAAAATTGGTCAAGAGAAATATTTTCTTGATAATTGAAAAGGAAAATGACTTCCTCTTTTTAAAAGTAGAAGCCATTTTCTGTAACTGTACAATCTTATTTAAAATAAAGGAACTTATAGAAAAACTGTGTATATAACAAATTACCATATCAATGACTTGAGGCCACTGGTGATTGACACTGGACATCAGATGAACATTTAAATAGTTATTGAAATTGCTTTGTGGCATAATTTTCTATTACATAAATAAGATACATGAATTTTGATAAGTTAAACTATTCTAGCTATCTATTTATCAAATGAAAAGTGATATTTTCCTATATAGTCCAAACCCATAAAGCAATTTCCAAATTACTTCGTGTATTGTAACCTAACAACAAAAATATTCATTTTTCTGGAGAATATTTCCTCATAATACATTGCAGAAACATGATGTTTGTCAAACAGACAAAGCCTTAGTTGGCTATTTTGATTCTTTTTCTCCTTTCTATTAGGTTTAATACTTTAATTTCAGTAAGGTGCAGTAGTGCAACATCCATTTTGACCAATTTATCTAATATTATCGCCTTCTTTCGGTCTTCACATCAGTGAGGTTAATGTGCTCGTTACACTGGAAAGGATCAGGCTTTTTGGTCTTATCAATTGATGCCTTTCATTTTTATATGAATCTTGTGAATCTTATGCTGTCATATTTATGATTTTCTAAGCATACATCCTAGCATTTTCATCTCAACCATTTGTCTTCTGGACGAGGTTTCTTCATCGCCCAGCATGGGCTGTTAAACGGTGGCCATGTGGAAGTTTTATTTCCACTTATCTTGGATTTTATTTTTTCATATAAGACTCATTGTGTATCTCCATTTTAATCATCTTACCCTTAACTTGCTATTGGCATCCTTCCCTCTCTTCTTTTCCCCATGTACAATAGTAGTTAGTACATGCGTGATTGCTGTTTGTGGTATTCTTATTCAATTGTGTAATATTACTTCTCTCTTTCCCACATTGCTTGAATTATAATTCTTTGTTTCATTATAATTCTACATAATTTGAAATGCTTCGGCTGATTAGTCATCCAGTGCTCTGTTTTTAGTTAATCAGGTTCTGTTTTTCATTTATCAAAACTGTCATTAGCAAAAGGTGGTGCTTTGCAGCATGGAATATCTTGCGTATACCCTGTCTTCTCATTCAAGAAGCAATATCAATAGTTCAGTTTTAATGCTTCAATTCTTTGTGATAGGGACTTTTTTCTCCTGAGCAGTCAATGACATGTTTATGTACCTAAAAAATGCTTCCTTCCCCATACCCATTACAATAAATATCTTAATACTGACAATTTTTGTTTTCTAGACTGATAAACACTGTATAGGGTTCTCTTCAGTTTTCTTGATATAATCAACTAGCCATGTGCTTTACACATGATTTTTAATGTTACTTTAATATGTTAAAATACTAGTCTTGATTAATGTTGAAATTTGAAAACCAATATAAAGATTCTTATTTTTAGTTTGATGATAGATTGCCTAAGCTGTGAGCAATTCACGTGGGCATGTAGACGCACGTATTAATTTGGGAGCACCAAATGTGGCATGCAATTTAAAAAATGAGCCATTTTAGTGTAAAATTTTTTACTGCTTGGGAAAAATGTAATTAGGTCATCTAATTTTTTAATTGTATGTACAATTAATTTCTAATGTAGCCATTTCATTTCAAAAAATGTCTTCTACTTCATATTGTCCACTAAATAACTAATTTACTATTTTTATCATTTAGTAAGGTTGCCCTCCTCACTTGTAATTTTTATTGATTCTTCTTTAATGTGAAAGATTTCAGCCTACTCTTTCAAGCATAAAACCAAATTATTTCTAAATGAACATGGTACTACACCTTCTGTTGTACTCCATGAGTCTCTTTTGTAGCATGTGGAATTTTAATCTTTTTTATTCATAATTGTAGCATGAAGGGTGCTCCTCTAGTCTCTAGATATCATTTTTGTTTCACAATGAGAGCAAGAAGTGTTACATGCATAGTTCTTAATCGTTTTCTTTTGTTTAAATGTATTATTAAATAGCCTAGTCAACCGCACCACTTTCACTTGTCTATGGGTCAAAGGTTATCTCGATTTCTGTTCGACCTTGTTTTGCAAAGTGAGATATTTGATTTGCGTTCTTTGCTCCATCTCAGTTTTTAACCACACATTTATCATAGTCATCACTTACCATAGTCATCAAGTATTAATGTTGTTATATGGATTTATTCTTTTGTTCCTTGGTATCTGATGGGCTTCATCAATTTTTAATGCTGTTATATGGAGTTATTCTTTTGTTTCTTGGTATCTTATGGACATGGAAAAAACTTCTTGCCTTGTCATTTGATCATATTATTTTGATGAGTCATACTTGCACAGCATTATTATTATTATGTGTGTCTGTGGAATGGGATTTAATTTTATGCTTGGATACACATTCTAAAATTCCATAACACTCCAGCATTGACTAATTTTACTTGGCCAATGCAGCGGACTCTGCACAGGAATCCACTGAATCTGATGATGAGTTCCAGATCTGTGAGATATGCAATTCAGAAGAGGTAAAATCTTCTTGCCTGTTGGTTTTGCTATATGCCTATTCCCAATGTGTTATTATCTGTTAAATTGTCAAGTGCAGGAAAGAAAGAAATTACTCCGATGTTCTTGCTGTGGGCAGCTGGTTCATCCTGCATGTTTAGTCCCACCTATTAATGATGTAGTATCTGAAGACTGGTCATGTTATTCATGCAAGATAAAAACAGATGAATATCTTCAACGACAGCAAGAATATATTGCTACCCTCTTGAAGAGGTTTAGAAAAAACTCTTATTTTATTTTATGTTTTTGATGTGGTTAATTGCTAAATATTTTCTTAACTTGTTTAAGGTATGAAGAGTCACTGGAGCGCAAGTCAAAAATTTTGGAGATAGTTCGTTCTTTGGATCTACCTAACAATCCACTAGATGATCTTATTGATCAGGTAATGGCCAGATCTTTGTCTCTTCCACTCAGACTTTGTCTCTATATAAAAGCCTAAATGACCACAGAATTCCTACCTCTGTTTTGCATTTTCAATTTCTATCAAGTTTTATGTTTTTCTAACTCTAGCCTGATTTCAGAGATAATTCATTCTTTGGTTCTTTAACATTCCTTTTGATGATCTTTTTGACAAGGAGGTGTCCATTCCCAATCTCTCTTACACAATTTGTGTATATGTCTATATTTATTCAAAAGGCTTAAATAATAACATTTGACAGACTGTTGGCAATTTTATTCTAATGGCTCAAAATTAACACTTTTTTTTTTATTAATTCTTAAGATTTTAAAATTTTTTATTTATTGTTTTTTTTTTTCTTTCCTCCCATTTCTTCCTTCCTTTCTGCTCTCTATTTTTGTCTCCCTTAGTTTCTTTGTGTTTTTTTCTTTGCCAGTATCATGCCTTCCTCTGGTTCTTGTATTGCGAACTTGTTCTTAAGCAGCAACAGGATTTGTAGGGAGTCAAAAGTTACTGAATCTTTGTTGTCACCATGGGAGCTAAAGAATCCTAGGGGTATAGGAAAGGTAAGAAAAATGGATGTAATTAAACATAGTTGGTAGTGAGAAATATGCAGGGGCGGAGAGATGGAAGGGGTAGAGAGGTCTCATCGGCCCAAATCTTTATCAGCAGAATAGGAGCAATTGTTTAGAACATTTTCCAGCAAGCCAACAAAGATAACTTACGAATTATACGTCTTCCACAAATAATATTTTTAACCAATATAGTAAAACCTCTTTATAGTTATACTCTATATAGGAATAACCTCTATGTAGTCATAAAAACTTTTGGTTCTGCTATAGTTTCTTTAGGCCTTGTCTTAAGAAAACTTGTATATATATATATATATATATATATGTATATATATAGATATATATACAAGTATATTTGTTTCTTATTTATATATGTGTGTGTGTGTGTATATATATATATCACATTCTATTAGTTAATTATTTATACCATGTTTTATGTTTATACCACTTTCAATATGGATAATTAAGTTGAAATAAAATTTTTTGTAACTACAGTTTTATTAAGTTATATAACTTCCTCATTGTAATAAGATTAGTCTGGTTTTAACAATATGACTATAGAAAGGTTTTACTTATAAACATTAAAATACAATCACAAGCATAGTAATGAGGATTAGTCTAACTTGGTAAGGTGGCTGTTCTATTCCTGAACTCTTCTGGTCTAGTTAAAATGTAATTTACAAGCATTATAAAATTTCAAATTGCCCTTCCCCTTTTTTTTTTTTTTTAAGTGTTTTAATTGATACAGTGTAGGATTTTAGGGAGTTCCAGTATGTTCATCCTTCCCTTGGTTCAAATAGGAGAAATTGGTCTGGGGTAGAAGGATCGCTTTAGTACCAGGAACATAATCAGGAATGGAAATTGTATTTATCTAATGAGGTATGATAGGGTTAGGCTTCTTTGGTTCTGTTAGTTGGAATCGGATACATTTGCGTAGTATGGAAAAAGCTTTAACGTTTGATATCAGTTTAGTTTCCGGTTTAAGATACACAAATTGGGGGTTTTGTTCTTACTTAAAAAGAATATAAATTATATCAGGTTAATCCTGTTTAGTCAGAAAAAGGGAGTCCTAACCTAAATAGCTAATGCTAATTTTATCATATGCAATAAGATTTATAGATATGGAAAAGGGATATATTATCATTAAACTGAACAAGAAACTAAAAAAAAAAAGCTTCAGAATGGAAATGTAACGACAGTACCGATTAGAGTTCACTTTGACCTAAGCAAATCGTGGTAACACTGAGTTGGGCTGTAAGGAGGTTTTTGTATTTTCTTAATATCTTTTTCTACAACCTGCTTATGTGAATTCCTCATGAATCACCCTTTCCTTTGGCAAAATACATGCCCACTGTAGGCCTTCAGCCAAGGTATTAGTTTGGTATTTTTGGTTCACTCACAACTTATATTCTGTTCATTTTGTCTCTTCTTATTGATGTTATACAAATTTCAACTCTCCCCTAAAACTGGTCAACTTGACAATTTCACTTGTCAACTATGGATGACATCTCTGTTATTTCCGAATATAATTGGGCCTGTCTTCTTAGGCCCTAGGTCTTCATATAGGTGTAGCCTTGCTCAAAGTCTTGGTCTGTTTGAGCGCCTATCCTCATGCATTGAGCCCATGATGATTTCCAGTCATTGGGTCATCCTCAACTCTGATACCATTTCTGTTGCAGCTGTAAATACAGCCTCTAATTCCCAAAATAGTCTTGGTTTACAAATTCACACGTGAAGAAAAAGATAATTTCCTAAACTCTCTCTTTGCTTTTATTTTGTTTCTTCTTTTTTTTTTTTTTTTATTATTATTTTGCTTCTTATTAATTGTAGTTGATTCTTAGTATTTTCCTATTTAAGTATTCTAATTTTTGCAAGTAGGGTTTTAAAATTAGGGACTAATTTATCCTCACTTGTAACTAGTTAAATATTATTTTCGTGTGGAATAAAACAAAAAGAAATTTCCCTTAAGGTTGTGAACTCCTAGAGTTCAGAGATTGTAGGGTTCTCTCTAACGAGCCAACTGAAATTCAACAAAAGTCAGAAGGGCAGAAATTCTAGGAGACCCAACCGCGATGAATCATAGATGGTTGTAGAGAACTAGAGCATGCAACAGGCCTTGGTATTGGAGTATCCGAGACATAAAGGCCCCATGATTCACGTCCTCTACCAAGAATCTACTTCGTCATAAGATCATGAAACACACAATAATCAGGATAGAAGACATCACAACATTTTAATGCATGAGTATTTTGCTTACAAAAATTAGATTAAAAGAAAACTTTGGCAAACTTAACACAACTGATAAGAAAAGTGAGAGTGACTGTTCCAGAACCAAGAACTTGGGAGGAAGAACCATCAGTTAAAGTGACATGAGGATTAGAATATTGTGAATGAAAAGTAGAAAGGAGATTAGGATTACCTGCCATATGATCGGTAGCCCCAGAATCAATGATCCAGTTGGACGAAGAGAAAAAAAGACATGCAGGAGAATTACCTGATTCTGCAATGGCAGTGATAGGGGAAGATGAGCGCTTTTGTGCTTCTTGGAATTCAGTAAATTTTGCAAACTCTTCTACAAAAATAGTGATCTGTGAATCAGATGATGAACTGGGTATAGTAACTATATGAGCTAATGGATTCCACCGATTTTTATTCTGCAATGCTTTGCAATTCCATTTCGTATGACCTAGTTCATGACAGTAGCGACAAACCACTCCCCCTGAATTTGGGCCTCGATTGTCTCTATTACTTGGGCCCCCATCTTTATTATAATGTTTGGCAGTGTTGTTGACAAGAGCACTGGTAGGTGGTCTTGGTGGAGGAGCATTAGTCTCAGTGCAAAGTACTCTGGCAAAAGTTTCTTGAAGAGAGGAAAGCTCTAGGCTTGACAAGATCTGTGATTTAGCAGCTTCAAATTGCGGAATGAGATCTGCAAGAAAACTCATTACTGCCATCTTTTCTTCTTGATCTTGTTGAGTTTTAATGTCAGGACTGAATAACAGAAGAGCATTGAGTTCTTCATAAGTTCGTTTGAACTGCATAAAATATGTTTGAAGGGACTGATCTTTTTGTTCAGCACGATAGAATCCTTTGCAAACTTTATAGATACAAGACACATTCCCTCTTCCAAAATAAACAAATTCTAGATACCCCCTTAATTCTTTCTTTAACAAGCTCACAATGATTAATTAACCCAATAATTTCAGTATCAATAGAGTTGCGTATTTGCAAAATTAAACGAGCATCATCTCTCAACCAAGACTTACGAGTGTCATCAGTGAGGTGGGAAGCCATAGAAACACTTCCAAGATAAATTTTTATGGTTTTGGACCAAGCTAAAAAGTTTGTTCCGTCCAATTTATGGTCAGTAATTTTAGATATAATAGGAATTACATCAGTGACCACCACATTCTTTTCTTCAGCCATGATGAAGCCTCAAATTGAAATAAACAATAACAACCAATAAGAACAATAACAGAACCAGCAAAGCAAAGAAGCCAGGGACAGTAAAACCCAGCAAAACAAAGCAGCCAAGCCAAACAAACGAAAAAATTTCAATTGGGGATGCTGAGACACTAACCAGTTGGATAGCACCCAATAATAACCTCAATACCCAAAGAACAATGTGAAACAGAGATGAGAAGGTACAGACTGGTTGGAAACAGCAAGACGATGCCGGAGAGAGTGGCTGGAAGAAACAGTGGTTGATGCCGGTGGTGAGATGAACCGATCATCAAAAAATAATGACCTAAGACCCCAAGAAAGCAGAGCCACTTCTGCCTTCCAAACTGATGGGAGAAAAAAAAAATTGATGAGAAAAAAGATTAGGTATGGGATGCTCTGGTACCATGTAATCTGTGAGTAGAAAAAAGTATTTTTCTATCTCTTGAAGGATGAATTTACATACATATATATACAAGATAGAGGTAGTCATTTAAGGAAAAAATTGACCAATCCCTCTAATTAAGTAATCCCCACAATCAAGCTCTACAATCCTCTAATTAAGGAATCCCTACAATCAAACTTCACAGGCTGTAACGACCTAAAAACTTAATTTGTTAGGTGGGGCCTTAAAATAGTTTTCAATATGTCTGACATGCACTGTGCATGTATGCCTGTTGGGCTTGAAGCATGGACCAGCACAAGCCCGTCGACTTTTTCCAAAATTGTAATTGATAGATGGAAGTTGTGAGAATTCATATTTTAGACCTTTTTGTAATTTCTGTTAACCTCTATAGGTCTGGACTCTTTCCCCAAACACAATAAAAGTATTTGACACAAAATGGGCTTTAGTTAGACCCTTTTTTTTTTGGATGGCATAAGCTGTTTGGATTTGATCTGGCCGCAACATACATGCCACTCATTTTTGTATCAATTCCTGATATTTTTTTCCTGCTTCTTTCTCATTTCTAGTAGAAATATCATGAGTTTTTCCCCAAATTCCTTTAATGTCTTCAAGGGATCTTGTAGATATAGTGCTTAAAAAAAGTTTTCATCTAGCATAACAAGCTTACAAATTCAAATTTGACAAACAACTTACAATGTGCATTTTTTGCTAAGCATAGACTAAAACTTGTCTAAAATTCTGATGTAGTGCTCAACTGTCTCATGTAAGATGTATGTGAATTTAGAAATTAGAACTCATTCACTATGTGGTTAAGAGTTGCAAATCAATTTTTTTCAACCTCAAGATAGAATAAGTTTATTAAAAGAAAATTTACCAGTATTTAAATGGAATGGAGAGATTGTTTAGGCCTCAATTTCAAATATTAGGAGCTTGGTTGAAAGTGGTCCCATGCAATAGGTCCTTTTTTAGTTATTTGGCTCCTCTCCTGTCCTTCACACACAGATAACCCAAAAAAATACGAAAAAGGAAACATCATAGCATAAATATTTTTGTTCCTCTTTATGTGGGTAATATAAATATTTTGTGTGGTACTAGGTGCTAACAAATCATAGAATGCTGCCTAGATAAAGCCTTATTTGTTAATGATCGATTCATGTTAAGAAGTCTTAGGGTCTCGAGAGTGTTGGCTCCCGCACAAACATGTGGACTTATGAATGAGGTTGAGTTCATATAATACAAAACCAATTGGCTTGTGTTAAGCTCTAATTTATAATACTTATAAGTCACTTTATGTGGGATATATATTTTCCAACAGGCTTATTACATCAATGGTACTTTAACTTTGCCTATGTTTCATGTTGATATCAGATTTTTATTTTGTCTTTTTAGTTAATAAAGTTTTATTTTTGTTTTAGGTTAAAATACCTCAAAAATATTTGATCAAATTTAGCATATGTGACAGTGGAAAAAAACATATTCTTAATATATTTGTTATATAAACATCCTATTAAACACTTTAATCATTTTACAGGCCCTAGAAAATAAAATTACTAAAGATTAATTTTGTGGGCCCTAAAAAAACCAAATGATTAATTTTGTTTTTTAGGACCCCTAAGATGATTAGGTTGATGCTTATGTGATGAATATACTAAGAATTTGTTTATTCATGTATGCTAAATTTGATTGAATATGTTTGAGGTACTTTAATATGAAATAAAAATAAATCTTCAATAACTGAAAAAATATTAAAAATTTGGTATCAAAATGAAATCTATGGCAAAGTAAGGTACTATTGGTGCAATAAACCCATTTTCCAACACTCCCCCTTGAGGGTAAATGGTCCTTTATCAATTACACTAGCTAAATACAAACAGGCCGCATCCAATGACTCAAACAAGGGAATATATATTCTTCAACACTATACAAACAGGCCGCACCCAATGACACAAACAGGGTAAAAAAGGGGCCACATTCAACTCTAGGTCTTAAACACGGGTCTAGAATTACCGCTCTAATACATATTAAGTAGTCCATGGGCCTAGAGTGTTGACCTATGTAGACATGTGAACTTATAAATGGAGTTGAACTCATATAACATAAAACCAATTAACTTAGGTTAAGCTCCAATATAAGTCTTATAAGCTACTTTATTTCTTTTTACTTTTCCGATGTGGACTATACGTTCTCCAACAATTAACAAAGTGGTCCTTTGTAAGGTTTAATATGAGGCAAATTTCTCCAGTATCCAAGTCGCTTTAAAGAAGAGATAAATGAGGAAAGAAAGAAAAAAAAAAATCAAATGGATGATGTTTCTGGTTTTAGCATTTTTTCCTTTGTTGTATCCAAGTTGCAACATTGGTTTGGGTTCAATGAATCCATATGGCAAAAAGTGTTGTGTGATGCAGCATATAGCATGCTATTATCCTTGTTGACCAGGAAATTGATATTCATGTAGCTTGGAGGCCCTGATAAAGTAGCAGAAATGACTGGAAGGAGAGGCATGCTTGTAAGGGCCTCTAATGGGAAAGGTGTAACTTATCAGGCACGGAACACGTAAGTTTTGTTCATTTCTCTTATTCACATTTTTCTTGTAGATGACTCCTAGTAATTTATTTTATTGCTTTAGAAAGGATGTCACCATGGAAATGGTCAACATGCATGAGAAGCAGCTATTCATGGATGGTAAAAAGTTGGTTGCTATCATTTCTGAGGCTGGATCAGCTGGTGTCTCTTTGCAGGCTGACAGAAGAGCCATAAATCAGGTATACATGTTATCAAATTTCAAGGATTCAAAATTTAGAAAAATAATGAGAGAAAAAAAAAAGAAATGTAGCATAGAAAACTATTTTCCCAAAACTCAATACTATTTGATCATTTGAGGATGCTCAACTAATGTCAACCTCAATTATAGTCTAGTTGGTTGGCCGCGTGATTTGTTTTCCTCCAGTTTGGTTGATCGAGGACAGACTGATGTTAGATTTGGCTAAAATAATTAAGCCAGAAAGAGAAAATAGAGAACCTCCAAGTAATTAACTAGACTACATTTGTCTTATCAACAACCTATTCTTAGAGGAATTTTTCATTTTCTACATCTTTTAGCTGTCTGGGAATTTTCTTGCTGACATGTTCTTTCTTACTTGCAATCTGAATCTATTTTTTAAACCAATTTACATGAAATTCTCATCTCTTTTTTTTTTTTTTTTTTATTTCATTCTGTTTAATATTCTTTTCAAGAACAGAAAAGAAGAGTTCATCTGACTCTAGAACTTCCTTGGAGTGCTGATCGAGCAATTCAACAGTTTGGAAGAACTCATCGCTCAAATCAAGCTTCTGCTCCAGAGTATAGGTACAGTAGGCTGACTGTCATATTCACCTATTTTATTGTGATATAAAGCAGTGGATTGGGTAGTCAACTGATATGAATATGCTGAATTGTCATTATAGCTCTATTTGTCTGCAGAAATTTCATATGTATTTTCTGATGTTTGGGGTGCATAGATGAATTAGTTAAAAAAAAAAAAGGGCAATTGGAAAATCTAGTCAGTTTCAAGGAAATTGATATTTTTGTAAGCAAAAAAGAATTATATATTTATTTGAACTTCTAGAAACTCTTAGCAGCATACCCTACAAGATATTGAAATAGGCACAAAAAAAAAAAAAAAAAAAAAAAACTATACATTTGTAGTTATCTAGTAAATATGTAGACTAACTCTAGTGTGGTAGTTCTCTAGTAAATGTGTAGATCTAAGTGTAGTGTTGTAGAGCTTGGACAACTAAACTGACCACTGTTAACTGCTACTGGGCATCGCCATTGACCTTTTTCCACCACCAGTCATTGGCAAATGCCAAAAGTAGTAGTGTTTCTTTCCAGAATTGTTTTACCTTTATCTTTCCGGATAAAAAGTGCAAAGTTCTTGTGGTTCCCAAGACTTTTTTTTTTCCATCTAGTTCATTTTTTTTTATTCATAGCGCGGAAAATAAGTTATAGTTAACTTCAGTGCTGCGATAAAACAATGGAATTTTTACATAAAATTTATTCTTTTTAAAACATTTATCCTAACAGGTTTGTATCTGTAGAACAAAGTCAAGACTAAAATTGGTATTCTAATTGCATTTTGTTGTATTCTAAACTTTTTTGAACTATATGCTTTTACAGGCTATTGTTTACTAACCTTGGTGGTGAACGGCGATTTGCATCTATAGTTGCTAAGAGATTGGAATCTCTTGGAGCGTTAACGCAGGGGGACCGCAGGTAAGCTGGCTGTTTGGTATAAGCATTTTTATTTGCAATGAGCTTAGAGAATATGCAATGTAATCCCTGTCAAGTGACTCTGATCTTTTCTTAATTATGCAACCCATTGAATTTAAATATTTTGCAGGGCTGGACCATCTTTGAGTGCTTATAACTATGACAGTTCCTATGGGAAAAAAGCATTGATGGTGATGTATAGAGGAATAATGGAGCAGGTTAAATCATTTTTCAAATACTTCTTTTCATACTAGATATATACTGAGAAAAAGAATTGTCCCATGTTATGGAAAATAAATAAAGTAGAATTTTCAGGATACACTGCCTGTTGTACCTCCTGGGTGCTCATCTGAAAAGCCAGAGACTATTAAAGATTTTATCATCAAGGCAAAAGCTGCTCTTGTGGCTGTTGGAATAGTTAGAGACTCTGTTCTTGGTAATTCATTTATTTATTTCTTGAATCATTCATTCTGCATTGAGTTGAATCAAACTATCAAATTGTGCTACTAGGCAGTTGGCCCAGTGGCAAACCTATCAAGCCAAATGGAGGACTATACTCAAGCAAAAGTCCCCCGATTGTTAATGTTTCCAATTTGGCAGGTTTAGCTCTGTTCAAGCAGTTCTCCCCCTTATCTGATGACTAAGTAATTACTGAGGTAGTATGGTTGTGAGGATGAAGAAAAAAGCCACTGATTTTATGTTGTGAGGATGAAAAAAAGGCCACTGATTTTACTATACATTTTCTTGCTTTTCTGGTTGTCATTATGGAAGCTCATCTGTTGTTCTGATTAATTTGTAATGTGGTTTTGGTTTTTATACAATCCTGTGATAGTCATTTGCTGGTCATTAACTTTAATGTTCTTGTTAATGTAGGTAATGGGAAAGATTATGGAAAGTTATCTGGACGTATAATTGATTCAGACATGCATGATGTTGGGCGTTTCCTCAATCGACTTTTAGGACTGCCTCCTGAGATTCAAAATAGGTCTCTGGTTTGTTGAATAAAGTTGTTTTGTTCACTGAAGTTATTATAAAACTCATTTGTGCTGAATACTTCAACCAATGTACAGGCTGTTTGAATTGTTTGTCAGCATCTTAGATCTTCTTGTTCAAAATGCACGCATTGAAGGGAACCTTGATTCTGGGATTGTTGATATGAAAGCTAACATCATTGAATTACAAGGAATGCCAAAGGTAAACTATTGTGGTCTTTTTCCTGGACTAAGAGTGTTGCTTATTTTCACTTTTATACCTTGCAGACCGTTCATGTTGATCAAATGTCGGGGGCATTGACAGTTCTGTTTGCTTTCACTCTGGATCGAGGAATAGCATGGGAGGTACTCTCATTTTAATCAGTTCTTTTTTGCTTTCTTTCTTTTCATTTTGGTGTGTGTGTGCATACTTAGGAAAGCATCTGTTTGTGTTCTAGTGGATAAGATATTTTGCTGACAAATAATCATATGAAATTTGTAAATATTTTATTATTGCTAGTCTGCAAGTACCATGCTTGAGGAGAAGCAAAAAGATGGGCTTGGATCTTGCAGTGACGGATTTTATGAATCTAAAAGGGAATGGTTGGGAAGACGTCACTTTATTTTAGCATTTGAAAGGTATTATTAATGATAATATGATACAATGTTCTATAACCAAGATAATGTTTGCATCTTGCATGAGAGCTACTAGTTGGCTGCTAGCTCGCCAATTCTAGATTAAATTGGCCCGTTTTATATTTGTACTGCATGTTGTTTCACTTAAATGAGCATTTGGGACTCTTAGAAAAATTTTATTTTTTGGCAACAATTTTATTTTTTCGCTTAAATGAGCATTTGGATTGTTAGATGCTTATTTCAGCACTATTTGTTTCTTTTGTTTATTTTCCCCTTAAATTCTGTTTCAGTCCTGCTTCTGGAATGTTCAAGATTGTCAGGCCTGCTGTTGGGGAGTCAGTGAGGTATCACATACTACCTGGTGCCATCTCAAGTTGCTTCTACTCTTTTAAGTGATCTTTTTACTTTTTCTCCAGGGAAATGCCTCTCGCAGAGTTGAAAATTAAATATAGAAAGTTATCATCCCTGGAGAAGGCACGTATTGGTTGGGAAGATGAATATGAAGTTTCATCTAAACAGGTACAGCAGGCAGAATATGTACCTGTAAATTATTCAGTTCTGTACTTTTAAATTTTATGTTTTTATTAGCTACTTGAGCTTAAGAAAATTGTGCAACTTACTGTGACTCTGCAAACAAATTTTGGGACTTGGAAACATAGATGTCTTTTTTTTTTTTTTTTTTTCCTTTTTGAAATAAATGGTGTGGGTTTTTGGTTTGCCCATGTCTCAGAGGCTTAATAAAATGTGTTTCAACTTGGAACTTCTGTACTTTATATCTTCAAGCGTCAAGGCTTGTCAGTTTCTGTTGCTGTCATGCAAAGAACTTTTTTTTCCCTTGTTTTGTTGATCTCCCGAGTCCTGTGGAAAATCTATTTTGCTAATTGGGCAAGTTGCTTGGAGAAATTCCGATTTATTCTTGGGCTTGATTTTATAATATCTAACAACTGGTCTTACATGATCAATTGCCCTAAAGTTGTGGACAGATAAACAGAATTATACTGAACCGAGAATTTCTTGACTAGCGTGCATTTCTATAATTGACTTGGGCTTTGGCTCTTAGCTTCTGCTTGATGGCATATCACATATCAAATTATAGAATGCAGTGAAACTTAAATAAATCATGTTCGTGAATTGGTTTCTCATTTTTGTAATTGCAACTGGTGTATTGTCATTTTCTTCCTTCTTGTTTGGTTAACCAAACTTGTTGTCAATTCTCCTGCAGTGCATGCATGGCCCCAATTGCAAACTTGGCAACTTTTGTACAGTTGGTAGACGACGGCAGGAAGTGAATGTTTTGGGTGGTCTCATTCTTCCTGTTTGGGGCACTGTTGAGAAAGCCCTGTCTAAGCAGGTAACATTTCATTGTGGAAGTGTTGATTAATGGAAACTGGAGATGTGCTTTATTATTATTTTTATTTATTTTTTCTCCAATTATATGTCCATTCATAATCCTCAGACTGTCTATTGAATAAATGCTTCAGCCATTTCCATTTTTTTGGTCATTATCTTTTTTCCTGTTCAGTTATTTTGCCGTTATAGTGCAGCTGATATTTTGTTAATGTGTACTTCTGGAGTATTTATTTACAGTCTTTATTGTGGACTAAAACATCAAGTAACATTCCTGACAGGTACGTCAAAGCCATAAACGGCTCCGTGTTGTGCGTTTAGAAACTACCACAGATAACCAACGCATAGTTGGTTTGCTTGTCCCAAATGCTGCAGTGGAAACTGTGCTTCAAGGTCTCTTTCTTAACAAAAAAATTTATGCATGTGCTTACCAAAATTTTTTGTCTAATTAGAATATTGTGCGTATTATTTTCATATATTGGTTGCAGATCTAGCATGGGTCCAAGATATTGATGATTGAGTTTTGAGATAGATGCCTTCCGAAATTGCAATTTGTGGATATAAGCATAAGCATCATGCTGAAAGAATATAAAGGGTTAATTTCTGCACCATCTAATGAAATTGTGCAGTCTCATTTTTTGTCTCACAGTTACATTTTTTACTCTCCAATTTTCACCATATAGTTTTGTATATTTTCTAATAACTCTGCCAGAGCGCAGAATAACAAACAAAATAATAGGTTTTTAGGCTGTGTATTGTTCATAGATCTGCTACTGCAACTAGTTTGTATAATGCTTTATACGCTCACCGGTGAAATTCACAGCTGAAATAGAAATTATTTTCTTTACATTGATTTTTTCATCATTGACCTATAGAGTAAATCATGAGATGCACGTACTGACACCATTTAAGGGGTTGATATCTTGAGCATGCAAATATAGCTTCAGAAAATTTAATCGCTTCCTCAGTGACACCGCCATGTTGAATTGGAAATGAAGTCTTGTTTTTATAATGGGATTCTATACTTTTTCTTCTTTTTTCTTTTTTTTTTTCCTTGATGCATGTCTAATCGCATTTGAAATTTTGTTGTAGTAACCTTCTATTTTTATGTACAATTTTGTTTAGCAAAAAAGTGTCATACAATATCTTTCAAAATAAAAGCAAATTTTTTTTTTTTTGGTTTCTCTTTCTAATTTTTTATGATGAAAAAGATTTTAATTTTTTATTTTAAGGGAATTATGACTTTAACTTAATAGGAACATTTTCTATAGGGTCAGAATTTATCTTTCAGGTGAATATGAAAGCAATTATTATTATTATGTTTTTCTCTTCTCTGGTAAGGAATGGTATAAAAACTCTAGAACTTTAAATATGTGAGAGAAAAAGCGCCAGTATTATAAAACAGAGATCTCGTAATAATAAAAAGTTTGAAAAAAAAACTACTTTGTATTAAAAAAAATAACTACAAAAACGCTGAAATCTCATTATAAAACGATAAACTATGGGATATTGATATATACTTAGAGCTCTGATTATAAAATGATAAAATTATTAATAGGGAAAATTACATCACCACCTTATTTGATTAAAATCTTTTTTAAGTTTACTGTCATTGCTGTTGTTTTTTCTTATGCGTGTAGCGTTTTGTTTTGTTTTGTTTTTTTCTTTTTAATTTTATGCGATTCTAAAAGGCTTAAGGTAGTCCTTTTTTATTTTTTTCCTCCCCTTCTCTTTTTTTTTTTTACTTTTTTATGTTTATTATTTTTACTTTGTTTTCTTTTTCTTTTCATTTGTACGGTGTTTTTGTGGTTTTTTTGACAATTGTATTTGATTTTTTTTTTAGGTTTTGAAGGTTGTTTTTGGTTGGTTCATTTTGAGTTTTATAAGGTTGTTTTGTAGTGGATTTTCTAGTTCTTTTTTTTTTTTTGGCAATTGTTTTGGGTTGGTTCATTTTCAATTTTATGTTGTTTTGTGTTGGCTTTTCTGGTTGTTTTGGAAATTGTTTTTAGTTTTTTTTGTTGGTTTATTTTCAGTTTTATGAGATTGTTTTTAGTGATTTTTCTGATTATTTTTGGTTGTTTTGTCCGTTGTTTTAATTTGTTCATTTTCAATTTTATGAGTTTTTTTTGTGGTGGTTTTTCTAGTTGTTTTTAGTCACTTTGGCAATTGTTTTTAGTTATTTTGATTGGTTCATTTTCAGTTTTATGAGGTTGTGTTTGTAATAGTTTGTCAGCCATTTGCATGATTAACGCTTGATCTAACCTCATTTTGATTTTAATAACACAATTTTTAAGTGCTAATGAGTTTTGTTTAAGTATGTATTAGTTAGATACAAAGAAACACTTAAAAAGTCAAGGAAAATGCCAAAGATGCTATGGTCATGATCCTTGTCACAATCGGGATCATAATCACGAGCTCGAGGACAACTAAATGCCTTAAATGAAATTTGAAGCCAGTGGTGCTCACGGTTTACATCACGACCGTGATCACACCCGTGACAAGGCTCACGATCTCACATCATGAGCATGACTAAAAGAGCCTTCATGTGAAAAGAGTATAGTGGTCCTCATGGTCTCCACCATAACTGGGACTTGCCCGTGACCATAATCACGATCACATGTTATGAGCACAAGCTAAGCAATCCTTAGTTGGCAAAAAGGGTAGTGATCCTCACAAGCATGATCACGATCGTGATCACTATGGCCAAAGATTGAAGAAGGCCAATGGCTCTCATAGGCTGAATCACAATTGTGAGCCCAGCCACGATCCACCTAGCAAAGAGACAACAGTTACTTAAGTGCCCTAATCCTAGTTAAATCAATGGTCACGATTGTGACATGCTTCATCACGACCATGACATGCCAAATTCCTGCAAAAAGCTGTTTTGACATTTAATGAAGGCATGGAAGTTTGAAGACGAATTTAATGCACACCAACAACTAGTTTTTGATCATTAACTATAAAATTGAATGATGGAGGATCATTTACAAGTTACACACTTTGGTTGTTGGTGAAAAATTTATTATTCAAGCTTGTGCATTAACTCTTCTACTTATTTTTCTTTCAATACTCCTAAGAAAACTGGAGAGTGGGTTGTATTCTAGCTTAGGATTCTTCTTTTACTTGATTTCTTAGGTTAAAGAAAAGGGAAGTGAGGATTTAAGTTTAGATAAGGAACTAGACATTAGCCCGCATGATGTGCAGGAGAAATAAATAATTTAATTTACATATATTTTTGAAAATGTTGAAATAAAGTTTCTAAAAAAGCTATTTAAAAATAAATTTTCTTAATAATTATTCATTTATTTTAAATTCTTAAAAATAAAGATAGTAATAGTAAAATAACAAAAATAATATAGAATTTTAAGTATCAAAATAGATATTTATATAATGAAGATAGATATAATAACTCATTAACTATTTTAAAAAAATAATGGGACATAAATATTTGCAATAATTTAAATGAAATAGATAGAAAATTAAAAAAAAATTATTTAATAAAATAAATAGAAATATTTGAACAATTTAGACCATAAAATTAGTGGAACATGAATAGTTGGATAATTGAAGTAGATATATATTAATGACTTAAATAAATAGAAATTCAAAATTTTTTAAATTGATTAATTAAATAGGAATTTAAGAGTTTTTAATCTAATATAATAAAGGACTAATGAAATAACGTACACTATATTTAATGAAAAAGATTAATAGTTGGGTAGTTGAAGTAAATGAATTAATAAAGATATGAGAATACCACTTGTCAATATGTTATTAATAAAGAGATGAAAATAATGAAGAGATTATGATATTACTAGAAAGAAATAGGAAATGGTGAAAAACTTAGAAGACGGAGAAATTGATATTAATGAAAAGAAAAGCAAAGGGTAAAGAAAAATTAATAGTTTTAATTATTCTAATTGAAAAAGTCATTCAACAACCTTTTAGATTGCATGAGACATTTCTATTAGCATGTAATAATGTCACTTGCCATATTTTTGTTAACTCATAATTTATAGCTTAACTTTATTATATTTTATAAATATAGATGAGAGTATGAATGTAAGATAAAGTTATGAGTTCAACATATAAATAACATAAAAAATTATCAACCATTTATGAAGTATTTATACACTTTTTTTTTTTTTTATGTTCATGATAAAGTAATAGGATATGAAGCGTTTAACCAACTTCATTCCCTTAACAACCTCTACCTCATTGTACAATGTTTTTTTCATGTTGAAATAGTCAATTTTGAGATGCAAAATTAATATGGTGCTTAAAATATGAATAAAATAAAAACAATTATTTCATAACTTTAATATCAACATATTATGATAAAGAAGAAAATTAGCTAAATAACAAATGATGATTAATTGTAAATAAACTTAATATTTACCAAAATCATTTTTTTCAAATATCGAATAAATTGCATTCATATTAAATGTAAATTATAGAGGTAATTATACATGTGTACAAAAAAAGAGAGGGAAAGAAAAAAGAGAATAAAAAATAAACATGATATGCTAAACTATTTTAAACTATATCTAATCATTTGAGTTGTTTGAAAAAGAAAATATCTAAAATTCTAGTGCATAATATACTTTAAAATCTTTAAATTGCATGAATCATTTGAATTACTGAAAAAGAAAAGAAAAAGAAAAAAAATATCAACCTCTAACTAATTTAATTTAAATTATATATATATATATATAAAGAAGTAAAGATACTACCAAATTGAAGAAAATATTAGATAAAAAAAACTTAACTATTCATGAAAATTGCCAATAGTGAATCACTTGAATTTCGGTATGGGTAAAGAATAAAAGGAAAAAGAAGTGTTGCTATTCATTTTTTGTGATAGGATAGAAAAGGATGGCATTTTGGTTGCATAAAGTTATAGTAATAATATGATCTTTTAAATTTTTGAAATTGAAAAGTCACTAAAAACCGAAAATTCAAATAAAAGCATTTAAGAAAATGTTAAAAGAAATAAAAATAAAATGTCATTTAGAGTGAAGGAGGAAAAATGCAATGTAATTAAAAAAGTTTTGATATGCTAGAAGTAGAGAAATCCACATGTCAACACAAGGTGAATTCCTTCTCTTTGCTTCAACTTTAATATTGTGAGCGACCAGTTTTGTTGTTTTTCCCTTTTAGGCCTTTTTTTTTTAATAGAAGTATGTTTTCGTGGGGCATTGTGTAGGTCTTTCCGTTTTCGAAGGATATGACAATTTTGCCAAATAGGGACAAATGATTGGTCTTTAGGGAATAAAATGCTTTTGATTTTGTGGAGTCACCACCTAATTTTTAGAAAATCGGGAAAAGAAAGAGACAACATTGGGTCACTCAGCGAGTATTATCCCCAACAGAGATTTCCGAGTTCGAGGGATCACATCTACTTTTTTATTATTTCTCATTATATGATATTCGATGTATAGCTACTGCAACACCCTAGTTTCGGTAATGACAGTTTGTATAGCATTCACACAGTACATTAAATAGTGGCAAATAATAAAGTTGGAAATATTATTACATCTCTTCCCTAATAAAATTCATATGAAAAGGGAAAGATTACGGAAAAATAAATATAATATGATTGATCTACAAGAATAACACGACCATTCACACAGCTTGCTCAATTTCATGAATGATAGGATGATCATGCTTATAGTGATTATTTATGCTATGATGATGTATGATGATAATGTAAAGGATGTATGAGGTCATCACTAGATGAAGAGCATGATGACTCTATTCCAAGACATAAAATTTTTCACATTATTGATATTTACAATATGATTTCATGATTTTGGAAATAGAGGATGCAGAATGATGATATGAAATGAGCATAATAAAGCATATATTATTCACATGGCATGCAAGATTGCTAGTCTTATCACACAAGCACAACAATATTTCCAAATGTTGGCAATAATTAAATAAAATGCAATACGATAAAATAAATGTGCTAAAATAATTGTATGGTCCTCAAACTTGACTGAACTTGTGTGTTCTTTGAAGCTTTAGCTTCGAGAGATTATCAAGCTTTTTTCATCTAGAGGTTCAAAATAACAACAGAATGACGCTAAATAAAGCATGCTTTGATAAAGATGAGGCTTAGTTTGATGGAAAAGGGATGTAAAAACCTAAGGGAAAGGTTGTGGAAGAGCAAAAACTATATGGAAAAGGGTTTCTAGTGCCTTCGATCAGACTAATTTTTTGAGTGTGTGTGTTTCCACTTGCTTCCCCCTTTTAAATTGGGGTATGAAGTGGTATATTTATAGGGAAAATTGGGTAGAATAGGGTGGTAGGGGCATGGTCATACACGTATAACAAGGATTTTATGCGTGGCCACACCAAGTGCGTGTGGTCATGCACAGTGTGTGCATAGCCACGTGCGCACGTATGCACTTTCATGCACACTTCCTAGGTTTTATGAGCGCTGTTTCAGGGTTAGTTCTTAAGGTTTTTGGGCCTTCTGGATGCATTTTTGGAGTATGTTTTGCCAAATTTGACCTTGATTTTAGCATATGACACCTAGGGTCATTTATACGCACTTTTGAGTGATATGCATTGATATTCAGGTTGTGCCAGACCATTTTGGGACCACTTCTAGAGGTTTTAGAGCCTTCCAGATGTGTTTTTGAAGTTTATTTTATCAAAATTAATTTTTATCTTTTCATGAAGCTGGGTCTCGGTGTAGATGGCAGGGTTTAGCGCACATCCAAGATTTTAGTAATCGTGACACTGTTTAGGCTCAGGGCCTTAGAGAACACACCACTATGCCACAAATTCATAGTGCGGAGATGAGGAGTCGCCACCCAAGGTAATAACTAGGACAATTCGATTGGTTGAACTCGATTCTTTAAAAGAAAGTTAGCACCACAACCAGGAGATTCTAGGAACGAAATATTAACTTCTTTTAGTCTTGTGTTCAGTTAGAATTACTTTATAAATTATTACTTCATTCTCTAATTGCATGCAATTTTATTAAACCCTATTTGAACATCTATCTAACCTTAAGGCATCTAGTCAATAAAATTGCACATAAAAAATGTATTCAAAAGCATCGTCCCTAAGTCTAAACTATGTTGATTTTATTGAAAGTTAGCTAGATTTATATTTTTTATTTACAAGTGAAAATAGACTAAAGGTGGGCCTACATTTTTTATTGGTTAGTGAGCTTAAGTCTATTGATTTTAATTATCTAAAAGTAGGCTGAGTCTACAAATTTTAAAGAAATAAATTAAACTGAAAATGAGATTATTTCTAATCAATTTTAATTAAATGAGAGTGGGCTTAAATTTACTTATTTTAGAAAAGAAATAAAAAAAATGCTTTATTGGACTTATCTAAGTCTAAATTAATTTCATTAACTAAAAGGTGGGCATAAATCTAATTTAACCTAAATGGGCCTAAATTAATTAACGTAAACCATTTTAAGCCTATTTTTTAAGTGGGTTTAGACTTAACATGGGCTTGGGGCCCAAAAGGATAAAAATATAAAAAAACAAGCCCAAAACAAATAAAACACAAAAAATAGCTTAAACATACATTTTTATGATTTTCTAAAAACCCTAAATCAATTTCATGAACCTTAATTAACTCCTGCCACCATTAATTTTAATGGGAAATTGCCAAATTAAACCTAATTTACTGACTAATTTTAAAGAACGCAGAAAAATAAAATCTTTACTATTTCCCATTACTAGGGCAATTACACACTATGTACTAGAAATTAAAATTAAGTACAAACTCAAATGAATTAAACAAAAAAAACACAAAGAAAATAATGATCATGAAAAGATAAAACCTTAGATCTAATCACAGTTCAACACCATGGCATTCCATAGATCTTCCCTGTTGATTATTTAGATAGTGTCCACCTCAAATCCCAATTAAATCAAAATAAAAAAATAGGAACCACAATTCACATTAGTAAATTAAATAGGCAACAAAACAAAAATAAAAAAAATCAAAGAAATCAAAGATGGAAAAGGGATAAAGAGATGCTATGTAGATGCTGTTTGATTCCCCTCAGAATGGAATTTCATTGTTTTGAGAATTGACTCTGCGTTGATTGATCTCTGGACTATTGAAAACAAAAGAGCATGATTTTTGTTCTTTTTCTATGTAGTGAAGAAAAACTAGTATTTTTTTTGCTTTTCTCTGTGATTTTTCTCTTTAGGGTTTTTATGCAGTCAACAGCCCGTCCTCCCTCACTCATTCAGTCTCTGCCTTTTATTAAGAGACTTGTGGAGCTTATTATACTTAATTTCAAGAAATGGACGCAGATGTTGAAAATGATTTACGCATTTTGAATGTGTGAACATAATTATCTTCTAAGAAAATAATTAAAATCAATTTTTTGACCAATCAAAAAACATAAAAATACTAAAAAATGATGGAGAATACTGAAAAAATGCAAATGTCCTGTAATGCCGATCGACATTAGGCTAATGTCAATCAGCATTAGGTCAATGCTAATTGGCATTTGGCTAATGCCGATCAACATTAGGCCAATGCTAGTTGGCATTAGCTAAATGTCGTCTGGCAAATTGGTCATCAGACCCAAAAAATAAAAAATTTTCAAAAAAACATTTATAGAATCAAGATTTTGCAATTAGGTCCAAAAACACTACAATTTAGTCCTTGAAATCTTAAATTTCAATACTAGAGATTAATTTCTCGATTAATTTTTTCATTATAGGGGCTTTCGTCGCACTATGCATAATTGCATTCCGAAATTAGGTGCTTACACCCAGTCTAACAAAATGTGTACCGGCCCAATGAGCTAAGTATTTTAAGAAGATTTTTCTTAAAATAAACCTCTTGTTATGATAATTCGTATTTCACAAGGTCGAACCATAACTTAATGGCTCAGTGATCAATTTTTACACACTAGTGGGGTCGGTTAGGTATTTTAAGGTTGCACACTTCATAGGTGTTATGAATGAGCAGACTCTAGTCATCTCAGGGATTTGTTTCATCATTGGACCTTTTTAGGGATAATCAAATTTAAGGTATGATAGTTGCCCCTTGCTTCACATGTGTTGCATAGCCACCTAGCGCAAGTGTCAATACACGTGAAGTAAAATGCAAAGATGCAAAAAAAATTTTAGTAGGGAGAGAGGTAATTACCTGTGGGTTGTCTTTAGATGTCTTATTAAGATTTGACTGATGTTGTTGTGATTTGTTTGTTGCTATTGTTCTGTGACTTGGTCATCATGCAAGGTGCTATTTGGGACATATGCAAACTTGTGATTCATGCGAAGTGCATTGAGATTTATGCAACTATAACCTTCTTAGGTGTCATATAAATGAGGATGCTACTAAGTAAAAAGAGATGTGACTATAACCTTTTTAGGTGTCACGTGAATGAACATACTATTAAGCAATGAAAATGCGACTATAAGCTTTTTAGATGTCGTGCAAAATGAACATACGACTAAGCAAAATGTGGATGCGATATAACCTTCTTAGGTGTCACACAAATGAACATGAAAATGTGACTATAACCTTCTTAGGTGTCACATGAATGAACATGTTATTAAGTAATGAAAATACACGTAAATGAACATGCAACTATAACCTTCTTAGGTGTCACACAAAATGAACATGCGACTATAACCTTTTTAGGTGTTACGCAAATGAACATGTGACTATAACCTTCTTAGGTGTCATGTGAAATGAACATGCGATTATAACCTTCATAGGTGTCACACGGATGAACATGCAATTATAACCTTCTTAGGTGTCACATAAATGAACATGCAATTATAACCTTCTTAGGTGTCATGCGAAATGAACATGCTATTTAGCAATGAAAATGCGACTATAACCTTCTTAGGTGTCACGCAAATGAACATGTGACTATAACCTTATTAGGTTTGGGGAGTCTTTGTCCGAACTTCTTTGAGTGTTTTTTGATTTTTCTTGACCCGTTTTATGTTTCGAGTGCTATATGCTCTATTTTTGTTTATGTATTTCCATTTTCCTTTGCGTAAAATGGAGTTCCCCAACATTCCTAAGGGTTTGGGGGATATTTTTGTTGATGTTAATGTTGAGGGTGTCTTTATAAAGGTCAGTAGAGTTGGGACGTTTGCTGCAAGGACTAGCACATATGGTGCTCAGAGTTCTTAGCCATCCAGGCTTTCTCAGGGAGATTTAATCCCTGTTGTTTTTAGCTTGGAGACTCATGCTTGGGTGCGTCATCGTCATGAGGTAGGTTCTTCTTTGCCCTTATTTTCCAAAGCTTATTCGTTGGTTGCTTTGTTGTTTATTTTACTGTATGAGGTTATTGTAGTTGTAGTTTTGTAGCTCTTGCTATAACTATTTGTTAAGTTGTAACTTTATTATAAATGTTTTGATTGTCTGTTCATGCTTGCCATAATGTTTTTATTTTGGCTTTTGTTATTGTTTTGATCCTGTTAAATGACAGAGAGAGATATGTTAGTATTTAGTAGCTGTGTAAATGCCTGATAGTTTACCTATTGTTTGTAACCTTGTAGGTATGTTACTATGCTACTTGGTAGTTTCAACATAGTCAACATGTATTATCAGTGTCTCTCGATATGTATGAAGTAGATGATTTCTAGGAAGGGATTTGATGGAGTCATTGTTGCATTATCTTATGACCTGTATATGTCGAGTCAAATTGCCATGTATCCATTGATAAAGTGGTGGATGGACATGATGCATACTTTCCATCTGCCTATTGGGGAGATGATTATTAACCACCCTTTGGATTGTGCCACTATCATAGGCTTGAGATTTTCTAAAGAGCCTGTTCCTTTTAGTAAGGAGGAGTGTTCTACTATTGTGGCGAGGAGGTGCCTCATGATGGATTTTCTTGTGGTGGTCACACCTATGACGTCTGGTTGCTCGTATATCGCTTATTACATGAAGTTTTTTTCTTCCATGTGGACTCTATACAATGATGGTCTTGTCTCAGCAGAGCAGCTGGCTCACTGCTTTTTGTTTTATTTACTAAGTGTTGTTATCTTCTTGAACCCTTCGAGTATGGGTGATATGAAATTACTATCTGTCTTGAGAGATCTGAATGGCTTACCAAGCTATTGTTGGGGCATTGCTACCTTTGTTCATATGTACTTAGGCCTTGATGCAGCATGCTGAGGTGGCTCGAGGATCTATGGATGCTTGTTCATGCTGGATGTTAGTAGGAGTTCTAATGTTTGTTCTTTTACTTTTGGATTTGTTATTTCTAGCCCTTTAAGTTTGACAGATCTAGGCATATGAGTTCAGGATTCTCCCTCATTCGTCCGTTGAGCATTTCCAAGAGGATGGCTTCCCTCGTTATTCTCGCTGGATTAGGAAGACTACTTATTTGATTGAGGATTGCATTGTAGCTCAGTACCATATGGGGAAGTTGTCCCCTAATAAGGTATGTCTAATTTCTATTATGTTGGTTGTTTTTTTCTTAGGAATCTTTTATTTGTTCTTACCCTTTGAGCAAATTTTTCTTCACTAGTGGGTAGGAAAGTCTCATTGGATTACAAAGATAGAGGTTGCATGACAACTAACAAAAAGATGGGTGTTGCTCTTTGGCCTCATTGGTAGAGTGTGGTATTTGGGCGAGCGAGTCTATCATTGGTAGGATGGCCCATATATAAGGAGAGTTCCCATCCCTCCTCCTAGTGACATGTTCTGGGCCCTTGAGCTTTGTGGTGATGATCTTGCTACTATTATAATGGGATTCCCCTTTAAGAGCCTCTTGGAGAGTGCGGGTTTGCCTTATGATGATGTATTGATCCCTCAGTTGATTAATGTTGTAGCTAGTGGGACCTTTCCTTCACCTTCACCTTCTCAGGCAGATGTATCTTGTCATTCGGGTTCGAGGATTAGGCTATCACATAGGTCATCAAGAATCGCTTCTTATGATTTGGTAAGCCTTTATTCCTATTTTAGTGCAAGCATGTAACAAACTTTATTAATAACAAAATGTAATTAACTTGAGTTATGAGAACCTATCTGCTGCAATGTCGGAGAAGATTCAGATCTCATTTTAAGGAGGATGAGAGCATGTTCCATACTGAGGTGACTACTCATGCTAGTGGTGTGGTTTCTTCTAGCACTACTCTTGGGGACTTGATGGTTCAACCATCTTTGTCTTTACTTGGGACGGATATCCTTGGTAGAGTAGTGAGTTTTGATTTTCCTAGACCTGGCTTTCCTTAGTTGGGTGTTGCTCTTACTGAAGCTACCTATGTTTGTGTTCTCCACTTATCTTGCTTGTGTTTCATTTATTTAGTGAGTGGTGGTTGACTTATTTCATTACTTTTATAGATTCCTATCTCCTCTGGTCAGTACTGGTATACTATTGCAGGGAGTGTGCAACAGTGCTTTTTGGAGTTTGCTACCACTCAGAGGGTATGCCTTCTTTATGGTACTTACTTATTTTATGCACACATTTTATGTATGAGTGTATGATATGCAATATGTAATATAGGTTGAGCATCATCTTGCTAGTCATGAATGGGAGCGAGAGCATGTAGCTTATAGTGATCACATCAGTGAGCTGGAGTCATGGCTATCATCCTTTATGGTGAACGATGATGAGACAGGACCAGACAAGGGGGTTGCTTGAGTAGGATTAATGCTTGCTTCTGATGGTAGCCACATCCAATGTAGTTATTTTAGGAGCTAGGTGTAGGAATTTTGGCCTGTGGTTTGCTTTGTTGTATTATTTTCTCGAGGTTATGGACTCTGGGTGTTGTATTTAGGCATTCTTCTCGCATGTTGTATGATGCTTGTACGATGATGACTGTATAGGCTTCTTATTGTGTATCAATGATGATGATGTTTGCCATTACTATTGTCTGTCTCTTTTCCTTTTTTTGCCTAAGGTGTCTCCTTTTGGAGCTTTTTGTACTTACCTAGGTTTTCTTTTTCTTCCCTTTTTTTACCTAGGGTGTCTCTTTTCAAAGCTTTTCACACCTAGCTCGGCTTTTTTTTGGCTTTGATGATAGTAACTGGTCTAGAGGAGAAAGCTCAGAGAAGGTGGTAAAAAACATGGTCATTTAATAAAAGAAAATGCAAATCATGCTTGATGCATTCATAATGATAAAATGTGTTTCACTTTTCAAAGACATATTGCATAAATTGACAATCATTCTCATTTCATTGTAATCATTTAAGAAAAGCACAAGTGCATTCGTACAAATTTCAAACTTGAGGTTACCCTGTCCTTAACTAGCCTTCTTAGGTTTTCTAGTTAAGTATTTTCTCTCTTTCCTTATTTTTTACTTGAGCTACAATTTTTAGGGTTTCAACATAGCGGGAAGTCCCTAACTTTTGTTTGAGCTACCATTTTTAGATTTTCAACTCAGCATGATAATTATTTTTTTATGCCTTAGACATAGTACTTCTTTAGGCGGTTTGTATTGACAAGTTCAGAGTGTTTTTTGCCTTTAGAATCCATTAGCTTAAATGCTCCTTTTGATAAGGTATGGGCCTTCCCAGTTCGGTTTGAATTTCCCTCTAGGGTCTAGAATGTTTTGTCTTTCTTGCTTTAGCACCTAATTTGCTACTTTCACACTCTTGTGTTTTACTCTTTTGTTAAAGGTCTTGGCTAGTCAAGCTTGATACAACTATGTGTGGTATAGAGCCTTGAGCCTTTGGCTATCTAAGAGAGTGAGAATGTCGTGCCTTTGTTGAGCCCACTGTACTTCTAGCAATTCATATTCTATTTTTTCTTGAAGAGACTTGATCTCTGTTTTGATTGGAAGAAATGCTTTTAATCCATACACTAGTATGAAAGGAGTTACTCCTGTTAAAGTTTTGACTGTTGTTCGGTACCCCCATAAGGCATGTGGCAATTTTTTTGCCCAATCTCGGTAAGTCTGAGTCATCTTTGACAAGATATTTTTGATGTTCTTGTTTGTAGCTTTGACGACCCCTTTTGCTTGTGGTCGGTAAGGGGAAGATTTATGATGTTCCACCTTATAACTCCTTAATAGCTCTCTAACTTCCCATGGAATTGGACACTGTTGTCAAAGATTATGTGATGGTGGATCCCATATTAATAGAATAAGTTTCTTTCGATAAACTTAGCCACTTGCTTGGCTCTTCTGCTTTGACCCATTTTATAAAGTAGTCTACTACCACTAGGATGAACCTATGTCTGTTCGAGGCTGTCGGGTGGATTTCCCAATTATATCTAGTCCCTATACTGAGAAGGGCTATGGAGAGGAGATGTAGTGTAGTTATATTAAGGGAAAGTGGCTAACATTCTCGTGGATCTGACACTTATGGCATTTCCTTACAAATTTGATGCAATCTTCCATCATTGTCATCTAGAAGAACCCTTGTTTAAATAGCTTCTTAGCTAGGATTGACAAACACCCTTATGTACTTATTCTACTGCTCTTATAGCCTTAGTTTCTTTTAGACATCAAAATTTGCAAACCATCTGAGGTTCTCCTATATAACACATCCTAGTGCGATGTGAATTTTGATGCTAGTTATTGAATGACTACTTTGTCTCTTTCATCTGCTCGATCAGGATAGGCTCATTCCTTTAGATATCTCTAGATGTCATAGAGCTAGGGCTTTTTAGCTATTTCTATCTTTGCTATTCTATAGTTTTTATGATAAGGTTATCCTGATTTAAGTAGAATTAGAGGCTTCATGGGCATTTTGGATGGTCCTTCCCATATTGATGCTAGGGAAGTAAGTGCATATGCCATCTAATTATGATTCTTGGGGAGATTAATGAATTTGCATTTTTGGAAGGACATAGTAAGTAGCCTCAAGTGGTCTGAATAAGGCCTTAAGTGTAACTCTTTCAGTTCCCACTCTTCTATGGCATGGTTGATTACTAGCATGGAATCTTTGAGGATTTTAACTTCTTTGACACCTAGGGCTATCGATGCTTCTGTTTGGAGTGTGCATGTCTCATATTCTACTTCATTGTTTATGACTCTGAACTCTATCTTTTTAGCAATTGGTACTACTTCACCTTCTAGAGATTGTAGTATGACACCAACTCCTATGTTGAATTGATTGACTGCTCTATCAAAGTACATGCGCCATCCTTGGATCTCAATGGCTGAGCTGAGGTCGTCTGGGAAGTCCAATTGGATTTCTTCTGAGTCTGGAATGGGGTTGAGAGCTAGAAATTCAGCCACTTCTCTCCCATTTATTGCCTTCTTAGTCAGATATTGCATGTCAAATTCTATTAGCAGTACGAGCCACTTGACAAGTTTCCTTATTAAAGAGGGAGCTTCATTAAGGTAATTCATTGGGTCCATTTTAGACACAGCCTGAATTCTGTAGGATTGAAAGTAGTGTTTGAGTTTCTTAATTGCCTACACCATTGCCAAGCATGTTTGTTCGACTTGGCTATACTTCTCAAATGGCAGCATCTTCTCACCCAAGTAATAGACTGTATGTTCTGCTTTCATTTCTCCCTCCTGGGCTAACATTGCATTGATTGCATTCCCTCTAATGTCCAGATACAGGGTTAGAGGCATCCCTGGTTTAGGTGATCTTAGAACTGGTGGGTTGGCTATGTAGCTTATGATCTTATCAAATGCTAGCTAACACTGTTCATTCCATTCAACTGGCTGATCTTTTCTGAGTAGCTTGAAGATTGGTTCACACACTACTATCAACTTAGCAATGAATCTGCTAATGAACTATAGTTTCCTTAGAAACCCTTTGATTTCTTTCTCTGTTTTTGGCACTAGCATCTCTTTGATGGCTTTTACTTTGTCTGGATCCATTTCAATCCCATTCTAACTGACAACATACCCCAACATCTTTCCTAAAGTGACTTAGAATACACATTACTTTGGATTTAGCCTAAGACTATAATTTTTAACCCTTCTAAGGAACCTTTCAAGATCAGAGGGGTGTTCTTCCCTAATTTTTGACTTGACCATCATGTCATCAATGTATACCTCCACTTCTTTGTGTATTATTTCATGGAACATTGTAGTTTCCATTCTCCAATAGGTTGCCCCTGCATTCGTTAGTCCAAAAGGCATTACTTTGTAGCAGTAAGCACACTATTCTGTTATGAAAGCTATCTTTGCTTTGTTGATAATGGCCATTAGGATATGATTGTACCCAGAGAATCCATCCATGAAGGAGTACATTAGACATATGGTAGCACTGTTAACCAGTATGCCTATATGGGGTAATGGGAAATCATCCTTAGGGCAGGCCTTGTTTAGATCTCTATAGTCAACATAGATTCTAACCCTTCCTTCTTTCTTTGGTATTGTCACCACATTTACTAACCATTCTGGATAGTCTATTACCTCTAGGAATTTTGCCTTGATTTGTTTCTTGATGTCCTCTTTTACTAGTTGGGCCCATTCTGGCATGAGTCTTCTTAGTTTCTTCTTTACCGGTTTGCACTTGTCTTTGGTAGGAATGAAGTGTTGAGCAATGTCTCTGTCAATACCAGGCATATTGTCATATGTCCAGGCAAATACTTTTGAATATTTTATTAATATTTTTTTCAATTTCTCTCCTCTCTTCGTGGGTAACATCTTTTGAAATACGTAGAATGCATGGTTCAAATCATGTGCCAATGTTAAACGATTTAGTGCATATGGAGTGAATGTAAAATATGCTAATGTTTTGATCGATGTAATGCACACTACCATCAGGAAAGACATCAAACAAGTAAGCAAAATCATATTTCATTGCATTAACTTTAGATTTCATTACATCATCATTTTCATACAAAGAAAAAGTATAGAGATCATTATCAACAATGTCTTTGAACAAGATGTCATCAATGCTCGATTCAAGGATGGTAGTAGCTTGAGCATTATTGATAGTTTACTCTCAGATTCTATCTCCATGTTTTTCATCCATTCATAGATGTCAGTCTTGGTGATCATGTCTGGTAAGTGTTTCTCCTTGAAGGTGTCATTAAACATCTTAATCCCTGATTTCTTGCTTTTGTTGCTCATCCATTCCTCAGCTTGTCATTGATAGATTTGGGTTGAGCTTTTAGCCATAAGATAGGTTGATTTCTTAGCCCCAGTATCCTTTTCAGGATCATACCCTAGGGAGTTAAGGAATTTTATAACTCTAATGTTTCTTCCTCCTAATCCTATTCTAGGTAGATATTGCATGTTCTTTATCATAGTAGCAATTTTGGGATTTATATGACCGTCACTGATCATAAAAACCTAGATTATTAGTGGGACCACATTTAGATAGGCAATAATATTATTTTTTTAGTAGGGATGGTAACAACCTTTCCATTTAGAGGGAACTTGATCTTCTGATGCATAGTGGAAGGTATGCCCCCTGGTGGGTGGAACCAATGTCTTCCTAGTAGCAGGGAAAAAGTTGGAGGGATGTCTAGAATGGTAAATTTTGTTACTGATTCGATATCTCCCACTGTAACTATTGGTTTAAAAGTGTTGATGATTGGCTTCTTTGAATCATTATAGGCTTGTTAACCATATTGGATTCTTCCAAGTTTTCAACATTCATCCCGAACTTATGTAGCAACCTCAGGGGGTAAACATTAATGGAAGACCCATCAAATACCATAACACATGGGGTCTTCTTAGTCCTGACAATTGCTTCTATGAAGAGAGGATGATTGTGGACCCTTCCCTCTAGGGGAAAATATTTATCTAAAAAGGTGATTGCATTAAAAGGAGCTTTCATTAAAGAGGCTATCATCTTGCAAGGTGAGGCATTAGTGGCAATCTTTGCTTCATCTAGTGCTCTAACTAGGGAATCTTTATGCTTCTTGGAGGCCATGAGTAAGTCCCAGATACTAGCTTGTGCCTGAGTTTCGTAAGTTGTTTGAGGATAGTGTCTTCCTCTTTGACCAAAGCTTGATCTCTTGCTACTTCTTTCTCCTTAGAGAGTTCCTTCTCTTTCTTAAGAGGTTGATATACCTGCCCATTGTGAGTTACATGATTAATTACTAGTTATTTGCTTTTATACTTCTATTTTAGTCCTAGACAATGATTTCAGGATCATCAGAGACATACCATATGTCTATCCCCATGACTTGCAGGTTTTGAAGCTAAATAGTACTGACCATCCCATCTTTGTTGTCAAGTTATTCTTACCATCTTGAGGGTACTATGTCTTCTAAGAGTGTGTGGGTAGCAGGGGGTGTTGTATACTTGACTTTATAGTCAAACTTCCCAGACGGTTGGCCTAGTAAATCCCATATCTCATGGTCACTGCTAAATTTTTGTTTGTGTCTACTTTTTATGAGTAAGGTAATCAATCACTTCATCGTTCATAGGGAAAGCTGTATCCCTAGCTCTTTTTTTGCATCATCAAGTGGGGAAGGAATTTTTGAGGCATTAGAATGTATTCAAAGGTAGAAGGGAATTGCTCATCTTCACTAGAATCATGAGGCTCAAGAATGGGATTTGAGGATTTATCTTGGTTTCTTGTGTGACTTGGATTGACTGTTCAACCATGTCTTATGGTAGATTGGAGGGCATCATGCTGATGGCTGGTGGATGCATGTTTTGATAGTTTAGGAGAGGATTGGTTTTAATATTGGATTATTTTTCTAGGTCATCAATTTTCCAGAGTCAATGAGGTATTTGATTGTATTTTTAAGAGTTTTGAATGTATCAGTGCTATGGCCAGGCATCTAATGAAAGTGGCAAAATAAGTTTTAGTTAATCTAAGGTGGTAGTGGGTTTGGAAGAGGCCTAGGCTCTTGTGGCTGTAGGAGGTTCTTTTGTTGAAGCCTCTGGAATACTTTGGATCGTGGGAGGTTAAAGTTTGAGAATTTTCTTAGTGGTTAGATGACATTAATAGATGGTGAGCTATGGGTGTTGGGTTGGATCATATTTATTTCTACAGCTCGGGTGAAGGTGTTTTAGATGTTTGGTTGGGTATTGCAGTGAAAAGTGTTTCTAGCTTACTAAGGTTCCTTATCCTCAATTCTAATCCTTATTTGATGGAGAGCTATGAAGTTAGGATAATGAGCAAATATCATCTTTTTTTCAAAGTGTGGTACTGCCCCTTTGATTATCAGCTCTATTTGTTCATCCTCAGGAGGAAAATTTCTCATCTTAACTACCTTTCCTCACCATTTAGTGACATAATTAGAGAAAGCTTCATCAGGTTTCTGCTTTGTGGTCTTAAGGTCCCTTCGATTGATGTCTAATTGAGTGTTGTATTCATACTACTTGATAAAATTTTGAGTTAGTAGTAGCCAATCATTTTTTATTTCATCTTTAATGTTAGAGAACCATGCCTTCAGTCCTTCCTCTAGCGATGTCAAGAAGAATCGAACAATCTGTGATTCTATAAGCTTTGTGGTAGCCATGAAGGTAGCATATTGCCTTAGATGGACCCTCAGATCTCCTGTTCTATCAAACTTAGCAAAGTTTGGAAGCTTAAAATCATATGGAAGTGGCTCATCTTTGAATAGTGCCAGGTTAGTGAAGCTTTTAGAGCCATGAGTTCCCTTATCTTTAAAGGTGAATTCTAACTGAGCCATCATGTTGGCCAATAGTTTGACCTCCCCTATCGATTCAGGCTTAGTCATGTTAGTAATTTTTATAGCTTTTATGCATCCCATAGATCTTGGTAGTAGTCATTGTCATCATTAACTTAAACTAGAGTGCGGGGAATTCTCTTTGCCTTATCTACCCTTGGGTGAATAGATGCATATGCTTTATTCAGTGGTTTGTTATTCCCATCTCAGGCACTTTTGGATTTGATTTGGGCTTGGAGGATTTCAGCTATGGTGTCATTAACGAGTAACTCTTGGATCCCTTCTTTTAGCTTGTCTTTGAATTACTGACAGGAGGTATCTTCTTGGTTTCTCATGTTTGGATGTCATATTCCAGTACGTTTATGAGGGTTAGCTAAATGAATGATGCATGACATATGCCTACAATGAGCATGTATGCATGGAGTGGATGCAAAATCCTAAAATGAAAGATGATTATTCCTATAAGAAATAGTGGTTAGCACGTGCTATCTACATGTATGTTATGTATGTATGATTAAAGTTGGTTAGTTTTCCTGCACATTAAATAAACCAATCATAAGAAAGTTCTTTATTTTAACCTTATTTCTCCACGAGGTCATTCAGTCTCTTTCCTAGGTGGGTTTTGAACCTATAGTCATCAGGAGACTATGGTTCCGCTCTTAGGACTAGGCTGTTTCAATTTATGTTAGTCAAAACCAAAGGGTAAATTGAGGAACAATACTAAAATTTGCTTGAGAAAATCACACGATGTCAATATGAGGGTCAATTATTGGGCATTAAATGATGTCCAGAGCTTGCATGCTCCTATATGCATAGGACCAAGGTTAATCAAAGGGAGTCTGAGTTTTTGCCCTCATATTGATATTTAATATGTTTATAAAGAGTCATGAAAGTATCATTGATAGTTTACATTTTGATTTTACTGACATAAAGGTCCATAATCTAGTTGGGTTCCTAACCCATTAATTTGATCAGATAAGTATAAATGGATGACATCTCATAGGTTCTGTTATCGAGGGATGTAATTTGCATAGACTATGCAAGCTGAGGTACATGATTCTTATCATTCCTCATGCTTCAGGCTCAGACAAAGTATATGATAATCATGTGGTCCCAAGCATAAATTTTCTATAAAAATTGACATAATGACATTATTCGATGATGGACCTTAGAAGGGTCATGTCATTTATAAATATCAGGTCAAACAGACAGCGTTAGGACAAGGATAAGATGCATAGCTTGGTGGAATCCTAGTGGATTAACTATTGGTTTATCTACATAGGTTGAGCCAGGGTGAAAGGCTAAGGGTTCCTTTGGTGAGAATGCCCTCATATGACTAGGGTTATGGACTCCGGTTAGTGAGTCTAACATTCTTTTAATAAATTGGTTGGCCCCCTGAAGTACTTAGGTTATAGACTCTAGTTAGATGAGTCTAGTGAATGCATGAGTAAAGAGACAACATCAGGTCACTTAGCGAGTATTGTCCTTAGTAGAGATTTCTAGATTTGGGGATCACATATACTTTTTGACTATTTCTCATTATACAATATTTGATGTATATCTACCATAACACCTTAGTTTCAGTAATGATAGTTTGTATAGCATTCACACAATACATCAAATAGTGGCAGATAATAAAGCTAGAAATATTATTACATGACTTTCCCTGATAAAATTCATATAAAAAGGGAAAGATTGTGGAAAAGTAAATCTAATATGATTGATCTGCAAGAATAACATGACCATTCACATAACTTGCTCAATTTCATGAATGATAGGATGTTCATGCTTGTAGTGATTATTTATGCTATAATGATGTATGATGATAATATAAAGGATGCATGAGAGCATGATGAGTCTATTTTGGGACATGAAATTTTTCACATCATTGATATTTATGATGTGATTTCATGATTTCAGAAATAGAGGATGTAGAATGATGATATGAAATGAGCATAATAAAACATATATTATTCATATAGCATGCAAGATTGCCAGTCTCAACACACAAGCACAATAGTATTCCTAAATGTTGGGAATAGTAAAATAAAATGCAATGCGATAAAATAAATGTGCTAAAATAATTGTGTGGTCCTTAGACTCGATTGAGCTTGTGTGAGCTTTGAAGCTTTAGCTTCAAGAGATTATCAACCTTTCCTCGTTGAGAGGTTCAAAATGACAGTAGAATGATGCTAAATTATATACCTTTAAAGCATGCTTTGATAAAGATGTGGCTCGGTTTAGTGGGAAAGGGATCTAACAACCTAAGGGATAGGTTGTGTGAGAGCAAAAACTATATGGAAAGGGGTTTCTAGCGCCTTTAATCAGACTGATTTTTTGAGTGTGTGTGTTTTCACTTGCTCCCCCCTCCAAAATGGGGTGTAAAGGGGTCTATTATAGGGAAAATTAGGTAGAATAGGATGGTAGGGGTGTGGTCAGGTGCGTATAATGAGGATTTTACACGTGGCCACGCCAAGTGCGAATGGTTGTGCACACATATGCGTTTCTATGCGCACTTTGACACTCTATGCACACTTTTTGGGTTTTATGAGTGTTATTTTGAACTTGGTTCCTAAAGTTTTTGGGCCTTCTGAACACACTTCTAGAGTATGTGTTTCCAAATTCGGCCTCGATTTTAGCACATAACACTTAAGGGTATTTATGTGCACTTTTAAGCGATACACACTGATACTTCGGTTGTGTCAGACCACTTCTAGAGGTTTTGGAGCCTTTTGGACATGTTTCCAAAGTTAATTTTATCAAAATTGATTTCTATTTTTCCATGAAGCTAGGTCACGGTCTAACAAAATGTGCATAGACCCAACGAGCTATGTATTCTAAGAGTTTTCTCGAAGTAAACCTCTCATTGTTCCTATAATTCGTATTTTGTAAGGTTGAAGCATAACTTAATGGCTTAGTGATCAATTTAAGGTTGCACACTTCAGATGTGTTACAAATGAGCTAACTCTAGTCATCTTAGGGATTCGTTTCATTATTGGACCTTTTTGGGGATAGTCAAATTTGAGGTATGAAAAATATATAGGAAAACTATTTTTTGGTTGCACAAATTTATTGTAATAATGTGATCTTTCAAATTCTTAAAATTGAAAAGTCACTAAAAACCAAAAGATTTAAATAAAAGCATTTAAGAAAATGTTAAAAGAAATAAAAAAATGTAATTTTAGTGAAGGAAGAAAAATGCAATGTAATTAGAAAAGATTTGATATGCTAAAAATTGAGAGAGCCACGTGTTAACACATGGTGAATTCCTTCTCTTTGCTTAAGCTTTAATACACACACACACACACATACACACACACTTAGGTTTTAGTTTAAGAGTAAGCCTTTGGAAACTCTTGTGTATGATTTGAGTTGATATTAAAACTCATTGTGTAATAATCAATTTTAGTGAATTGATTGAAGTGGATTAAAAATCCTAACTTTGGAAAATTAAGTGGAGATATAGGTTTATTTGAGAAACTGAGCTCCTTAAACAAGTGTGTTGAATCTTCTTCATCTCCTTAATCTTATTTTATTTTTATTAAAGTTCCTTAAATCCTTCATTAGCCCTATTCACCCTAGTGTAAGGCATTTACAATTGGTATTAGAGCTTGACCTTTTGGTAGTTAATTGTAAAAAAAAAAGATCACAGGGAGTGAATCTTTAAACTTTTAATCTCTTAGACATTTCTTTGATGGTAGTGACTACCGACATTGGAAGTCTAAGATGGAGGTGTACTTAGATAGTGATCCAATTAGGCTTTGGAACCACTAAAAGGTTAGGAACCATTTAACGCAATAATTAATGGGGTTAAAACTACTCTAGCAAGAAGTCAATGGTTAAATGATCAAAAAGAAGAAAGCTACAAGAACAAGAAGGCCATGACTATCATACTTATCTCTATGTCTAGAGAAGAATAAGGCAAAGTTCAACATTGTCAATCTGCAAAGGAAGTATGGGAAACAGTTGAGGATCATTATGAAGGAAATGTACAAGTGAGAAGGAAGAAAGTTCAACTTCATGTATATGAGTATGAAATTTTTAAAATGATGCCTCAAGAATTAATAATGAAGATAAAAAATTGCCTCAACTCTTTTCTTACTACCCTTAAGAAACTTGGAAAGCACTTTTCAAAGTAAGAAGTAAACACCAAGATTCTAAAAGTCTTACCTAAAAAGGATTGAGAATCTAGAGCTACTTTAATTAAGGAAGCTCATGACTTCTCAACTCTCTCTACTAACATTCTATTGGGAAGCTACTTAGCTTACCCTAAAGCAAAAAGATAATGATAAAGAAGATAAGAAGAAAGGAATTGCCTTAAAATCTATACAAGAAGAAAATGATGAAGAAAGCCTTGTTGACTCTAGTGAAGTTGATTATGAAATAACAATGTTCACTAGAGGATTCAAGAAGTTTTTAAAAAGAAAAAGCTTTTCAAGGCAAAGAGACAACAAAAAACTTGAAAATAAAAAGAATAAGGAAGTAACTTACTTTGAATGCTAGAAATTGGGACACATTAGAAATGAGTGTCCAAGGTTGCAGTTTAAGAGCAAGGGAGAAAAGTAAAAGAAGAAGGCTTTCAAAGCTTCGTAGGATAACTTCTTCGGATAAAAAAAAGAAAAGGAGCAACAAAAAGTAACCAACCTTTGCTTCAAGGCATTTAAGGACAACAATGAGGTACCATATATTTCCCACTCTTCTTGTGATGATAATGATAATGATCATGATGATGATGATGATAGCTCTATTGTGAGCAAATTCATGCTTAAATGTAAGAGCCTACTCTCTAAGAAAAAGCTCTATAACCATGAGCTCTCTAATCTATCTAAGGAATTTGAGAAGTGATTTTTCAAAACTTGTTTTATCAAATGAAAAAAATTGTGAATGTTTTGAAAACCCCTGCTTCTTTAAAGGAGGAACTCAAGAAAGCTAATGCTGAAAATTTAAAGCTTTCTAGAGAAGTGTTGGATTTAAAGAATTCTATTTCTAGATTCAAAAAGCAAAAAAAAAAAGACTTTAAATAGTCTTCTTGAATCCTAAAGATTCTATGGGAAGAACCATGGACTTAGATATTCAAATGGAACCTCTTTCTTATCATCATCATATACCAAATTTTTCAAAGCTACATGTGATTCTTCTCCTTCTACTTATAAACCTATTGAGACTCAATCCCTCAAAGCTAAAAAAATCTTAAACATCAAGAGTCAATATTTAGACTACTAAGACTCAATAATTATTAACACCTAGGTCTAATGCATAAGCCAAAAGACCTCAACTGACTCATGCTTTTATGTACACTATAAGTAACTTCACAAGGAAATTCTCCTTATTCCTATAATCCTCATCCTTATGAATGTATGATTCGTATGCACTCTAGAGCACATAATCAACCTAGAATGCATCCACAACATTTTCATTCACAATTTAAAGGATATGCATAACACTCAAATGGTAGATATAACTATGCTCTTAGAAAGAATAGATTTGCAAATGTTAAATGCTTTTATTGTATGACACAAGGTCACACTTTAAGTGCAAAATTTTGAATTTTGAATTTTGAAAGTTTTTCATTCATTAAAGCAAATGAAGTATTCATTATTTGTATAACATTAGTGATTTATTGAATAGAGTCTTAGAAAGAACTCTTTATCTGTAATAATGAGTCTTGCAACTGCTTCATTCCTTCTATGAGAATATTTTGAGCACTAGTAATCTTTATATTTTGGTCTGAATAGCCAATAGGTGCCTCAATCCAAAAGTGATCCTAAAGCATTAAGCTTTCATTCATTTGTTTCTATAAACCACCTATTTTTATAGGTGAATTGTTGGTCTAGTAACCAACTTTGAATTTGTCTTCTTCAAATTTGTCCATCTTATTAAAACATGTCACACCGAGCATGCCAAAAATTATTTCTCCAATTTTTGGTTTTGGTGCATACTAAAAGATTATTGTGAAATTTTGTGAGAATGCCAAATGAGAAATTTGTCAAAGAAAAACCTGACTTCTTTCAGATGGATTGTGAATTCCCAAATGTCTTTACCATAATTTTTTTGGATTTCAAGCAGATGAAATAAAAATTAATGATAAAAGAGCTTCTTTGAATAGTGAAAAAAATTGCATTAATTGAAACTTAGCATAATTTGAAAGACAATTTTTGCTTTGGAATTAACAAGAAGCTATTATTGTAAATAGGAGTTCTATGCTAAAGAAAAATTTGCTAATGATTGACTGATGATTGGTTGTGTTGGTGAATTCCCTTATTGTTGTTGGTTCCTATTATGGAGCAGCCAACACACCAAGTTCAAAGAATTCAACATGATGAAGATGAGCATGGTCAAGAAGGCAAGGATCAAGTTCAGGAGGTTTTGAGTCCAATCAACATGCCTCAAAGACCTATAACAAGGTCTCAATCTAAGAAGCTTCAAGAAGCCTTAATCCATCATCTACAAGGCTTTGTGAACTTAGCTAGTGAAAGTTTACAAGGACACCAAAGCTTTGTGCCAAGTGCAGCTCAAGTTCAATACAACTTAATTCAAGACCAAGTTATTAATAGGTTTAATTATGTTAAATAAGGGCTGGACGAATTTGTTATTTTAAAAGCCCATTAGTTTTAGTTAGTTTAATTATTCTTAAAATAGGAAGTATGTCAAAATTCCTTTTTGAGGTTTGATTAGATTAATTTCCTTTTTTTTTTGTGATTAGGGTTATTAGTTTGCCTTACTCACTAAGGAAAACCTTGTAAAGGCTATATATATATGCCTTGGACGAATTTTATTATTCAGAATTGAAGTTTTAAAACCTAAAGGCTATTTTACTTTTATCTTTGTGTTCTTGTGTAGAATACATGCTTTAAGGAACATTCAAGTAGATTGATCATCTTCTTGTGGAGTGTTTCAAAATTGGAATTTAGAAACAAGTTTTCTTTATTCTAATTCTTTGATCATCTAAGTAATCTGATTTCTAACAATTCTTAGGGGTTGTTGCTGAATTGACTATTGGGGTTTTCAAGTTAATGCTTTGGGGGTTCGAATACATAAAGGGGTTCTCAAGGTTATTCTTGGAGGTTCCGTATCAGTTCCCCTTGCTTTTATAGGCATTCTTTACTTATAGGCTACTTCTCCAATTTATTTCTCCAACTCAAGAGCTTTTACCACTCCTGGGGGAAGTAAATTTGTGTAACTCCCATTCATGATCTTATTCCCTAAGCTATGTTTGAACAGTTGTCTTCATTTTCTAAAATCTTCTTCCTTAGATATTAAGCACTAATATGAACTAGAATTTTTAATTATTTTTGGGCTTTTAAAATTTTAGTTAAATCAAATTGGGCCATTAATTTAATGGCCTTAACAGATTTTAGTAAAAAATTCAAATATGGCACAAACAATCTCCAAATCAAGTAAGAAGAAGAAGGGATCTTCATCAACCAAGCTAAGTACACATGAGACATTCTTAAGATGTTTGAGATGGATGGAGCTACAACAAGCAAGATTTCTATAAGTACAATCACCAAACTTGGAAAGGATGAAAGTGGAAAGTCAGTTAATGAAAAGCGATTTAGAGGTATGATAAGATCTCTTCTTTATCTTACCATAAGTAGACCTAATATTATGTTTACTACTTGTCCATGTTCTAGATTTCAATCTTTTCCTAAGAAGTCTCACTTAAATGTAGTGAAAATAATTTTTAAATACATTATAGGAACCATGCATTTAGGACTTTAGTATCTTAGGAGTCTATACTTTGGCATAATTTGTTATTTAGATGAAAATTTTGTTGGTAGTTTGATAGGTAGAAGAGAACTTTTAGAACTTATCATTTCTTAGGACAATGTTTAGTTTCTTGGTTTATAAAGAAACAGGTTTTGATTGCCTTGTCCGTAGTTGAAGCCAAGTATGTGGTGGCTAGTTGTTGTTGTTCACAAGTTTTATGGCAAAAACAAGTTAAGGAATTTGGCATTGAGGTTGATCACATTCCCATTAAGTGTGACAATACAAGTACTATTAACCTTAGCAAAAATCCCATACAACATTCAAAAACCAAGCATATAGACATTATACATCACTTTTTACGTGATAATGCTCAACTTGGACACATTTCATTTAAGTTTGTTGACACAAATCACTAATTAACAAATATTTTTACTAAACATCTTAATGAGGATATGTGTAACTTCATTTGAATGAGCTTAATATGGCTGATGGATCTAGCTTGAAATGATTGTCATGTTTAGGTGATTTCTTGTTGTGCTTGTGTATGTATATATGATTATTGATCTTTGTAATTTACTTAAGCACTAGCATTAATAAATCAATAAACTTAATTTGTTTGATTTATTAATTTAATTGCACATATAAATGTGTCTAAGACTCTTAGGGGCATTTTCATGATTAAAAATAATTTCAAATTTAAGCTAAAATTGTTTATTTTTACATATTATTTTGTTTTTTGAAGATTTGCTTAGGAAGGGTATAATTGTACACATTTCAAAATTTTTTTGGACCCAATTGTAATTTTTTTGAATGTTCAGGGACCAAAAAGCAATTTGTTTATGGCCCTTACTTGTAATGGTTCTGGTCATGACACATATTCAAGTCTGACATAGTAGTGCTCATGATCACAACCCCAATTGTGATTGTGGCTGCGATTAGATATTTCACGATTGTGATTGGTGCATCACGACTGTGAGCACTATCCTAACAGACTTAAGAAATTGAATTTTTATCATTAATTAGTATGTCTTCAAATCAATACTTTTTTTAAGAATTTTCATGAGTCCCAAAACCTTTCAAAATCAGTATTCACTTCCTTTTTTGTCTATAAATACTCTATAAAATTTTATTTTCTCTCATTTTTCATCTTTTCTCTATATCTCACTGAAACTTCAAATTCTTCACCTTCCTTACATCCTCTCTTCCATGGCTCCAAAGAAAGCTACCAAGCCAACCTCCTCCTTCTATGGTGAAACCCCAAGAAGACCTACCAAAGAAAAGCCAAACAAGTCTCACCCTCCTTTTTTTTATAACCCAAATTAAATAAAAATGAGACTTGCTTTTTTTCAAAAGAGAGGCATAATCCCCTCAAGGTATATGTCTCAAAGCATTCTTGAGAAGATGGATTGTTTTAATGAAGTGGAACAACTTCTTCTTTAGGTAGGAGCAAAGGATTTTGCATTTACTCCTCTCTCTACCTATCTATCCTTAGTGGTGGAATTTCTTTCTTCTTTTACTTTAAGAACCATTTATTTTGATAATCAAAATCCATACTTTAGTATGAGATTAAAGCTTGGGGAAAGGGATCATTTTATGACATCCTTTGAATTTGGCACTCTTTTTGGTTTATAAGGGAAGGAAATGTCCAAAACCTCTCCTCTTGGCTCCCTCACCCTTTTTGGGTGAAACGTTACAAACCCCAAACCTTTTTTTTCTTAGTCAACCACACCAAAGCATCTTCTTTCAATCCAAAGTTTTATGGTACATTCATCATGTCTTAACCTATACATTCACTACTACGAGTCAAAGCATTGAAGCTATTTCTTTCGATGATCTTTTTATTCTTCATTGCATGGTGGATGATGATGATCTTGCTTTGGGGAGTTTCCTTGAATAGAGATTATGGCTTATTAGTGATAGTGTCTCTGGTTCATTATGGCTTATGGTACAAATGGTTAATGAAGAGCCTCATTGGGTTGGATAACTCTTTGACTACATGCTTCTAATGGAGTCCAACTTCAATCTTCACATTAACAACTGGATGAGCACATTGCACCTTCAACATGATGTGCATTATCTTTATAAGAGGAAAGACTATGAATGCCAATCTTTCCCTTTTGTTCATCCTCCTCCACCTCCCTTAAATCCTAGTCTTTCCTTTTATGTATGTCCTTTTTTAGTTTACTTATGTTTTTATATCTTTATGTTGTTGTTTTTTTCCACATTTTTACATTTTATCTATTATTGTATGTATTGGACTACGTCTTTCCATTAATGAAATTTTATTTTTTATTATCTTATCTCTGTGTTTTATCTCTATATTGTCTATCTCTTTTCCTTTCCCTCTTGTGTTTAATAAAAGGGAAAGAAATGTTGTTGTGCATGCTTTGTGTATATGATTTACAATTTATGCATATGTTATGTGTATGTTGAGTATACTTTGCATATCTATTGAGATAAAATTGTTAATATCTATTAATATGTGCATTAATTGAGGGGGAGCAATCTTTAAAACCAAAATTTTATATGCATATATTGAGGGGGAGCAACATAAATACACATCTTTACATTCAATTTTTTATTTTACTAAAAATTATTAGTCAAAATAAAAAAGGAGGAGATTGTTAGCCATTTGCATGATTAAGACTTGATCTAACCTCATTTTGATTTTAACAACACAATTTTGAAGAGCTAATAATTTTTGTTTAAGTGTGTATTATTTAGATGCAACGAAATATTTAAAAAGTCAAGCAAAATACAAAAGATGCTATGGTCATGATCCCTATCACAATCGGGATCATAATCATGAGCTTGAGGATATTGAAATGCCTTAAATGAAATTTAAAGCCAACAGAATCTGCAACATGCCTGTGATCTTACCCATTACAAGGTTCATAATCTCATATCATGACTATGAACTAGAGAGCCTTCATTTTGAAAAATCATAATGGTCCTCACAGTCTTAATCATGACCATAATCATGATCACTTGTTAAGAGCGCAAGCCAAACCATCTTTAGTTAGAAAAAAGGGTAGTAGTCCTCACAAGCATGATCATACTCGTGACTAGATTCATAGACTAATGTCATAACCACAAGCCTCATTCATAGCTAAAGACTAAAGAAGGCTAGTGGCCTTCATTGTTTGAGTCATGACTATGAGCGAAGTCACAATCCACTAGGCATAGACACACTGGCCACTTAACTACCCCAATAGCTAGTTCAATCAATGGCCATGACTGTGGCATGCCAAATTCCTATAAAAATCTATTTTGACATTTAATAAAGCCATACAAGCTTAAAGATGAATTTAATGCACACCAACAACTAGTTTTTTATCCTCAACTATAAAATTTAATGCTGGAGGATCATTTTCAAGTTACACATTTTGGTTATTGAAGAAAAATTTATTGTTCAAGCTTTTGCATAACTTTTCTCCTTATTTTTCTTTTAATGCTCTTAAGAACACTTGAGAGTGGGTTGTGTTCTAGCTTAGGATTCTTCTTCTACTTGTTTTCTTGAGTTGAATAAAAAGGAAGTAAGAATCTAAGTTTAGATAAGGAATTGGTGTAAGTGTTAACTATAAAAACACTTGGGTTTTGGTTTAAGAGTAAGCCTTTAAAAACTCTTGTATAAGAATTAAGTTGATCCTAAAACTCATTGTGTAATAATTAATCTAACTGAATAAATTTAAGTGGGTTAAAAATCCTAACTTGTGAAAGTTAGGTGGAGATGTGGGTTTGTTTGAGAAACCAAATTCCCAAGTGTGTTGAATCTTCTTCATATCCTTAATCTTCTTTTATTTTTTTTAAATTTCATTAAATCCTTCATTAGCCCTATTCACTCCCCTCTAGGACATTTATATAGTTTTTTTTTACTATTTTAGTTGAAAAATTGGTCAAAGGATAATAATGTCCAAATGTCTTTAACTTACTCTTTACAGAAGCTTCTTTTTTTTACGTAGAGAAAGAAAAAGAAAGAAGACAATCAATGAAGAAAATAAGAATCCTTGTAATTCCTTGTTAACATTTAAGAATAATAATATGTAGACGTGTGCATGCTTCACTTTATTGTATTGATGAGTAAGACAATATGAAAAAAAATTAAGAAATGAAATATTTATAAATGAAGAAAATAGGGAAAAGAGAGGAGAAGAATAAGAAGAAGAACAAAGACAATATGATTAAAAGAACCATATTTTTGAACAAAATTTCCAAAACAGTATCTTTATAAGGGAAAAAAGTCAACAGTATTTTTGAAAATATTTTTTATTTTTTAGTTATTTTTTAAAAGGTCCCATATTAATATCTATTTTTTTTGAAAGAATAAAAGTACATAAAATATTTACCTTTTTATTTTAAGTAGGTTAAAAAGTGATATTTCTCTCTCTCTAAGTATATAGTCTAACCAATTATGTTTTTCTATAGAAAAACTAAAAAGGATAATATTATTGATTACTTTCAAAAGCTAATACAAAAACCATAAATATTATAGTCTGTTGATTTGCATATAAATATCAAAAAACAATCTTCTATAACCTATTAATTTTTAAAGATTGCCAATAAATAGGCATCAAATATTCATTGATTTAAAGAGAATACATACATTTGGAAAAGAACAGAAATTTTATTGATTCACCAAAAATAGTCCCTAATAGCACCTAAGACTTATATGTTTATAGGGTGGCACAAACCTAAATCCCAAATAATATAAGAAAGTCAAATCCTAACTATGAAAGAAAAAAAATTAAATCAATGCTGAAATAGGAATAAAAATCAAATCATGCTTAAAATAGGGGATTCGATAGTAATAATAAAATAGGAGTAAACATAGCTTCTTATCCCATTTTTCTAGGAAGTCACAGGCTCATTGATTTGTATCATTTTCCCCAGGGTAATGGAAATTTGCCCTCAAATTGTATGTTGCATCATCATCATTGAAAGAAGCACCATGGAAGGAATCTAGTGCTTCACATTAAAAACAACTACAGTACGAATGTGGCTAGGCATTTTAAGTTTATAGGAATTAGGGTTGATCTTCTAAATGATTTCAATAGGAACAATCTTCTTATTAAACAAGTTATTGTAATTCCTAATTGAAAAATGATCCTTAACCAAAATTGCCCATACAGAATCACCTACATCAAACTTTATATATTTTCACTTCTTATTTGCAATTTTCTTATATTTTGAATTTGCCAAAGATAAGTTCTCAAACACTTTCTTGTGAACACCCTATAAACCATCCATAAAATTTGCTACATTTCCATGTACCCTTGTCTTTCTAGGAAGGGCCATCAAATCAAGTGGTCCTCTAGGCTGAATAGAATAAACCCACTTAGAATGGATTAAAACCAATACTATAATTAATTGCATGTTTATGAGCCAATTCTGCTTGACACAAGTTCTGATCCTAACTCTTGATATGATCTAGCATTAAACAACTTAGCAAATTACCAAGATATTTATTAACAACCTCAATTTGGCAATCTATTTGATGATGGTAAGCACTACAAAAATTCAGTTATGTGTTAACCATCTTCCACAAACTACATAAAAAATGACTAAGAAAATTAGTGTCTCTATCTGAAATAATGGATATAGGCAATTTATAAAGATGGTACACATCACGGAAATATAATTGTGCCATATTAATAACATTTGTAGTATTCTTGCATGAAATAAAATGAACCATCTTGAAAAAATGATAAAGATGGAATCAATACCTTGCATTGTGCATGGAAACCCCAATTCAAAATTCATGCTAATATCAACTCAAAGCTAACCCATCTAGCATATTGAGGCAACACCTTATTCTGCTAATGCAAATGCCTTAAGGAGTTATGATCAGTATACAAAATAAACTCCTTATTAAATAAATAATGTTTCTAATGCCTCACTACCCGCACTATTGCATAAAACTCGATAGCATAAGTACTTATTAGATATATTAGAGCAACCACTTCTATCATTTAGTTTATATATTTTGAATTCAAATGTATTAATTATTCTTATCAATATTCGTACACTCTTGTATAAATCTCACTTACTACAATACAACAAATAATCTCAGATTTCTAAGAATTCCTATTCTAAGTTGGTATTAGAGTGAAAATGACAACAAACTCTTCTTTAATCTCAACCTCTATTTCTTCATCTTCTAACACATTTTTTTTTATTTTCTGATGCCATTGTCTTTATTAATACTTCCTTTAACACATTCTCATATTAAACAAACCTTTTTTTTATTAAATTAAACTCCAAAAACTACATACCTTGGAAACTTCAGTTTTAACCACTTCTCAATTTTTACAATCTCCGTGGCATTCTTGATGGTTCTGAGCCCCTACTACCAAAATAAATTGACAACCAACCTAATCCTACATGGTTTTCTAAAGATAAAATTTTATTTTCATGGTTATTAAGCTCTATTTCATAAGAAGTTTATCCTCACCTTATTAGACTAAATTCTATAGCTACAGTTTGGAATGCCTTTGCAATATCATATGGAGTTGTGAGTAATGGTAAAAAAACACAACTCTACATCGAACTATATATGCACAAAGAAGACAAATCAATTTTTGATTTTCTTTTTTATAGAAAGACTTTAGTAGACTCACTTGCTTTAGCTGGAAAAATTCTTTCTCCTACTGAATTTAGTGCAATCATTTATCGCCAACTCAAAGCTAAATTCAATGGTGCCATTGAAGCTTTACAACAACGCCTCAAACCTGCATCTTTTCATGATTTACATTGTCATCTTATTTCTTATGAGATATTGCTTAAGGCACAACAATCATCCCTTCTAACCACTCATCTTCTACAACAAACTGATGGCTGAGTAAATAACAAAAATAGGTTTTCTTGAGGTCGAGGTCGTTGCACCTTTTAGTCTTTATTTTTCTCTTCCACTACTTGCTAAATTTATGGCTATAATAATCATATTGCCATCGATTTTTATCGTCTATTTGATAAAAAATTTGGTTCTCATCAATCAGGAGCTCAACGTAGCAACTTTAATCATAATGTCAATCAGTCTTTCACTCCTTTGCCATAAGCTCATCATTCCATTCTTAGTTCCCCACCTAGTTCATCTTCCTCATCTGTTTGGTACCTAGACATAGGTACAAGTCATCATATAACTCTTGATCTTTATACTTTAATAATTACATATGATTATAAGGGTAAGCATAAGGTTATTGATGGTAATTATACTAGTTTCTCTATTAATCACACAGGTAAAAGCACATTGTACTCTTCAAATAACACATTCAAACTCATTGATGTCTTACATGTGTCTAGCATCACTAAACCATTACTCTTGATGAAGAAATTCCTTGTTGATAATGACTTTTTTATGAATTTTACCCTAAACATTATTTTGTTAAGGATTACCACACCAATAAATAATTGCTCAAAGGAAAGATCAAGAGTGGCTTCTACAAGATTCAAACAGTTAAACTTGAATCTTCTCCATATTTGATAGCTTTCTTGCATTATTAGATACTTAGCATGCTTGAATGGGACAATTTACATCTCTGGGGGTCAAGCATTTGGTTACTTAATTTCAGTTGCCCTGCTCAAATAAATTCTCAAGTGGCAAAGCATGTTTTGCCTATTACCAAGCCAAAATGTATTGTGTTAATCTACCTTCTACTCATCACCATAGTACACAACCATTAGAAGTAGTCCACTTTGATGTTTGGGGACCAGCTCCAATGAATTCATCTAATGGACATAAATACTTTATTATCTTTATTGAAGATTTCACTTTATTTACTTGGTTGTATCCCATTCACAAAAAAAGTGATGTTCCTCATATTTTCAATTAGTTTCAGACACTAGTGGAAAACCAATCCAATTATGCTATTAAAGCCTTTAACTCATATTGAGGTGGAGAATATATGCCATTATTCACAAAATTACAAAAATTAGGCATTGTACACAGACTTGCTTGTCCACATACACACGAGCAAAATAGACATGCTAAGAGGGAAATTCATTATATCATTAATGTTGGACTTAGTTTGATTAGGTACAGCCATTTAAGTTTTGGAATTTTACATTTGAAATAATAGCATATTTTATAAATCATATGCCTTCCAAAGCACTCTCCAAAGCCATTCCATTTCAGCTATTGTATAAGACTCCACTAGATTTTAATTTTGTAAGGATTTTTGGATGTGATGTCTATCCCTTACTCCACCTATACAATCTCTACAAATTTGATTTTCACACTAAACAATGCATTTTCTCGGTTATTCATCAAATTATCTTTGTTATGGGTTCTTGGACAAAGATTTTGGTCCCTTATATATGGCAGGCATGTCAGGTTTAATGAGTGCACTTTTCCATTTCAAGCTGTGTCCACTATTTCTTTGGTGTCTTAAAGTTCCATTTCTCCTCAAATACCTTGGTTATAGCTTATTTTACCCACTACACCATTTTAAGCCAACTCCAACACATCACAAGGTAAGTTATCCTCTTTTTAAATTAACCTTCACTCTCCATTTGTATCTAACACTATCACTCATACATATACTTCCTCTTCATATATCCATAACTAATTAAATACTTCACCTGATTCAAGTTTACCTTTAACCACTATTCCCTCACCCACTTCTTCACCCAACACTATTTCAAAACATATCTTATCTTCCCCATCACAGTAGTTATGTCCCTATAATCTTGATGGCCTCCAACTTTTTATTGATTTACCATCCATACCATATTCGCCTACCATTCCTAAAAGACATTATCTAATGAAACTTCATGATTCAACTCTTTATAGCACTAAAAAATATGCCCACCATATTCAACATGATTCACTCATTAAACCTACATCTTACACCAAAGCATATAAATCTAAAGAAAGGAAAACAATAATGCAATATGAAATCCAAACCTTAAACCGTACCAACACACATACACTAGTTCCTCCACCACTCAACATCAATATAGTTGGTAATCGCTGGGTATTTTATATTAAAAGGAAAGTAGATGGCAGCCTATAACATTTTAAGGCACAATTAGTGGCTAAGGGCTACACATAGGAGCATGGCATTAACTATGCTGAAACTTTTAGTCTTGTTATCAAGCCAATCACCATTCATACAATACTCTTTATGGCTATTACATATGGTTGAAGCATCAAGCAACTTGACATTAGTAATGCATTTCTACATGGTAACTTGAATGAAACAATGTATATGTCGTAACCTCAAGGATTTGTTGAAAAATAATTCCCAAACTACATTTGAAAGCTCAATAAGTTCTTATATGGGTTGAAACATACACCTCGAGTCTAGTTTCAAAAACTCAATGGGTTTTTGTTTTATCTCAATTAGCTTCATAGGTTCTCATGTGGATTCATCTCTTTTCATTTATAATCATAATGACAAACGTTATTTTTTGCTCATCTATGTGGATGATATTGTTGTTACATCCAATAACACTGCCTTATTAACTTAAGTAATTACAAGACTCTCTTTTGTGTTTACATTGCGTGATCTCGGTACCTTATACTACTTTATGGGCATAGAAGTTCTTCCCCATTCCAGAGGATTATTACTTAGTCAATAACGGTACATTCATACTCTCTTGAAAATAATGGGAATAGAGTCATGTAAATGATTCTTAACTCCAATGGTAGTCACCTCGCCACTCCATAAGAATATGCCATCTTCTCTACATTATGCATAAGCTACTCAATATCGCCAATGTTTTGGTTCTCTATAATACATCATATTTACAAGGCTAGATTTATCATATACTACTAGGAAGTTAACACAATTTATAGATGGTCCAACAAAGGCACCTCTATAGGCATTTAAATAGTTACTATTTTTTTTATAGAAGGCATTATCACTTCTAGCTTATTAATTTTGGAATCAAATTTTTTCAATCTTAAGGCCTATGTTAATGGTGATTGGGTAGGGTCATTGGATGATCATAAATCAACAAGAAGACATTTACTCTATTTGGGGAAAAATCTAATTGAATGGAGCTCTAAGAAACAGTCCATAGTTGTCTGATCCTCTATAGAATTTGAATTTAAAGAAATTGCCAACAATTCTATAAAACTACAATGCTTGAGCAAATTAGTGAGTGAACTTCACCTTTCAATCACTTTAGCACCACAAATCTGGTGTGATAATCTTGGCACTATCTTTATCTCCTTTAATGTAGCCTCCAGCGCATGAACACACCATGTTGAAGTTGACTACCATTTCATCCGAGATCAAGTCATTTAGAAATAGCTACATGTGTACTTAATTTACTCCAAGGACTCATAGACATTTTGATGAAATTGCTGCCAATGCCATCTTTCACACAGATTAATTCCAAGCTTCAATTAGTTTCCTACCAACCATAAGCTTAAGGGGGAGTATAAGATATATTAGAGAAACCACTTCTATCATTTAGTTTATATATTTTGAATTCAAATGTATTCATTATTCTTATCAATATATGTACACTCTTATATAAATCTCACTTACTGCAATACAATAAATCATTTAAGATTTCTAAGAATTCCTATTCTAAGTGTACTATAGTTTCATCATAAGCTATGATTATTACATTATATGCTTTAAGGTCTTCAACTGTTATCCTAAACTTATGAAGCAACCTGAGTGGACAGACATTAATGGCTGACCCATCATCAATGATGACACATGATGTATTATTGGCTTTGATGACCACTTGAATAAATAGAGGCCTATTATGGGCTTTCCTTTCTAGTAGGAGGTTCCTGTAAGAGAAAGAAATAGTGCTGCTAGACTTTAGGAGGAGTGAAGCTATCATTTCTTTGGGAGAAGTGTCTAAAGAAATCTTTACATCATCTAAAGCATGAACTAAAGCATCCTAGTGTTTTTTTGACATCATTAGAAAGTCCCAAATTCTGACTTGAGCATTTTTTTAGTTATTTCAAAACTCAATCTTCCTCTACTTGAATTGTAGGTTCATTTTCCTTTACAATCTCTTTTGCAGCTTCCTTCCCTTTTGTTAAATCCTTCTCAACAGGTTGATATAGTCTTTCACTTTTTGTCATATAATTAACTAATGGTTCTTCATCGAAATCATACCATATATTAATCCCTATCATATATGGTGTATTTGATAGTTGGATGGCAACAATCCCATTTTCTTCATCAAACTCCTCTCCCTATCTAGAGGGCATAATATCTTCCTTCTTGAAAGCAACTGAAGTAGGGCTAGTATATTTCTCTTTGAAGTTAAATTTTCATAAAGGTTTCCTCTATAAGTCCTAAAGTTCCTTTTGCCTTGGGTTTTTGCTCCTCTTTAGATTCAGATGGTCTGTTATCATCAATAACCTCACCAACTCTTCTTATTACTATCTAGCTTAGTCTCATTTGCATCATCATTTAGGGTGTATAGATAGGAGGGATAAATATGTATTGATAAGTTGAGGGATCCCGTTATACCTCAAATTTGATTGTCCCAAAAAATGTCCAATGATGAAATGAATCTTAAAACATGACTAGAGTTTAGTCATTCGTAATACCTCTGAAATGTGCAATGCTGAAACCCTAACTAATTCCACTAATGTGTAAAATCAATCACCAAGCTATTAAGTTGTGCATTGATCTTATGAAATATGAACTATTAGAGTAATAAGAGGCTTATTTCAAGAAATCTATTATTTTGAGCAATTTTCTCTTGAAATGCACCATTTGTTAAGCCAGTGTTCATTTCATTAAATCAAGACCCCACTTTGTTAAAAAAAATGATTTTGACAAAATGGACTTTGGAAAAATGTCCAAAAGGCTCCAAAACCCTAGAAGTGGTCCTATAATAGTCCAAAAATTTCACTTAGAAGTGTGTGCATAGCCATAAATACCTCTAGGTGTCACATGCTATAATCGAGGCTAAATTAGACAAAATGGACTTAAGAAATGCATCTAAAAGACCCGAAAACCCTAGAACCTACCTCAAAATAGTTCACTAGGTCAATCATGTATGACCATGTTTTGACTTTATCATTTTATTAATAAAGAGGCATTTACATTATCATTTTCTATTGTGATAATTACTTGAATAGTCAATTCTTCCTAAGGCCATAAAGTATGTGACTTGCTAGTAAGTCCCTTAGATTAAATATGAGTTGTATTCAAATTATCCATAGTCATAATAATGTATGAAGGCTAGTATGGTGTTGACTAATGATTATGTTTTACTAATCATGAATATGAGATATTAAGTCAACCTATAGGTACTTATTTGAGAAATAATGTACTAGATTTACCCATCATAAGAATACTATATAGATAATTGTCATAAGAAATTCTCATCACAGTAATATTGATTTAGTCCTTTGACCTTGAAATCACTATGGATTTCTATATAGTTATTTTGTATTTTGACACAATCTAACATTATCTTTAACTATATGATAAAATAGATTGTTGTTGGATATGAAATGAGTTATATGAGGAATGTGAGTAATTGAGAAGGAATTTGTCCCTCATTTAATTCGAGTTAGATATCTATGGGCCCCTTGATAAGATAGACAGAGGAAAATGCTTGGCCATGCTAAAAGGAATTGATAAAAGGTTATCATTCTCAGTCTATTTGGAATCAAGAAATTATATAATTGAATTGTATAAGGATGATAGAAACTATGCCTTATATTCAATCAAGATATCATGTGAGAAAAGGACTACAATATTCATTGTAAATTAGGTTATATCAGATTGTCGACCTTCACATAACTTAGGTAGTCATAATGTCTTGCTAGAGGCAAATTATGACTTGTAGGCCTAAATAGGGATTTTAGGCCCATTGCCAATGTCATGTGAACCTGTAGGGTCACACACTTATAACAGGCCCAAAAAGAATATGGGTTTACCAAGCCCAATAAAGCTTTGTGGAAATAAATAAATATATATGTGTATATATTTATTTAGTAATTTAAAGTAATGGTTATCTTAAATAAATAGAAAAATATAAATAAATAAGTGGAATATACCAAAAAATTTTTGGTAAATGAGAAATTACCAAAAATTCATTTTGGTAAATAAAACCCAAATTGAGAAGTCTATAAATATGACATATTCTTTAGGGTTTTACATACCTTGTCATTCTAGCAACTAAATTTGTTTTCTCTCCCTTTTGAGAAAATAAAAACACGAAGTTCTTTAGTTCTTGAATTGTGAGACAATCAAGAAAAAGGTACTAGCACACACGTTCATTTTAATTCAAGGTATATTTATGTGGATACTTGTGGAGGACATATCCATTTGGAGATGTCTTAATCTGACTAAAATAATTAGAGGCTCGAGGTAAGGTGTCATTGGGGTGAACCTCCTCTCTACCTTCTATCAATCTTACCTTTTTGTGCGTTTGTGGTAAGGTTTTTGGAAACCCTATATCAATTGATTGATCAAATTACATGGATCTTAGTTTGAGCTTGTGATTAAATTTATATAATTTTCATTGCATTTTGAATTCTATAACCTAACAAATAGCTCAAAAAATCCTTGAATCATTTGTACATCACATAAAAGTGTGTGCGACCACACATTAAGCGTGCAACCACACACACTTCATGTGGCCACACACTCCACCTTAACAGGCTGCGTCCAAACCTGAGTATATATGGGTAAAGGTGATAGTACTCCAGCTATATCTCGATAGGCTGCTTAAGTCCCTCATAACAAGTAGCAATCACAAATTACTCGTACCTTAAGGATTTAGGAAGATGGCAACACTTAGCAAGTGGAATAGGAAGCAACATGCCAACTGGCCTTAGAAAACAATATTAGCATCATATTTTGTCTGCACAGTGGAAAACAAACTCAGTGTAGTGAGTGAGGTATGGGCAACCAAAATTCATAGAGGCAACCACCCTAAGAAACTCCTTAGTGAGGTGCTTCCATACCACCCCAGAAGAATACTCCTCCTCATTAAAAGGAACAGGCTCCCCATAAAAGCTCAGGCCCATGATAGTAATAAAATCTAGAGGAGTAATAGTTATCCCTCCAACAGACAAATGAAAAGTGTGCGTTATATCTATCCATTGCTCAATCAACGCATACATGGCAACTTGACTCGATGCATATGAGTCATAATTTCTTCAAAGCCCTTTTTAGCAACCATTTGCTTCACACACGGTGGGAGACCCTGATAATACATGCTGACTTTGTTAAAATTATAAAGGCAAAGTATTAACAAACCTATGAGGCTATAAATAACATGTACGCTATTAAATATTTATATAGTTACTAAATACTAAAGAATTTTCCTCTCTGTTATTTAACAGGAAAAAAACAATGACAAAGTAAAAGCCAATAAGAACATTACGACAAGTGCTAACAGACAGTTAAAGAGATAAAGAAAGAGCTATTAACTATCAATGCTCATAATAAAATTATGGATTAACAGACAGTTACAACAAGTGCTACGAAGCTATGAACAAAAGCTACAATAAACTCAAACACAATAAAAACATCAAGAGCTCATAAACAATAAAGCAGCATAGACAATTAAATAACTTCAGAAAAGAAAATAGAGGACAAGGGAGAACCTACCAAGTAAAGATGAAGAACCCAAGCATAAGTCTCCAGACTATGAACTACAAGGATTTAATCTCCTCGAAAGAGCCTAGATGACTAAGGACTCTAGGTGATAGATGAACCCTAAGTGCTAGTCCCTGCAGTAGAAGTCCCCGCATCAGCTCCAGTAACCTCCATAAAGTCACCCTCAACATCTAAATCATCAAAGATATGCTCATAATTCTTGGGAATGTTAGGAAACTCCATCTTATTCAAATAAAGGAAAATTTACATAAGCAAAAGTAGAGCAAAAAAAAGCTTAAAACTCAAAAAGAGTCAAGAAAAGGTAAAAAATAACTAAAAAAGACCAAAAGAAGCCTCCCCAAACCTCAAGAGCTTATGTCAATATAGACCAGAGAAGGGGAAGGTGCATGACCATGAGCCTAGCACATGATCACGTGCTCAACGCATGACCACACGCTCTTCCACCACTCATGCACTCCAAACTAGTGACAAAAACTCTCCAAAACTTTGCACACTCATTCCACAAGTACCAAACCTCCATTTGAGCATAAGATATGCATTAAACTTGCACAAAAGCACACTAATATGGAATTTTCCTATCTAAATACACCGCGTTCAGTATCACCATCTTCGAAGAACTCAACACCTCTTGAAAGAAAAAAATAAGGAGAAATATAGTAAGGACATTGTAAGCACCTAATTTTAGGATGCAATTGTGCACAATTGCAATGTAAGCCCTTATGATGAAATTTATTCAAAAATTGAACTCGGTTGTCGGTTTTTAGGATTTTAAATACTAAATTATAATGTTTTTAGGATTTGATTGCAAAAAAATAAAGTTTTAAAGGGTCTTTGGTGTGTGTGTGTGTGTGTGTGTGTATATATATATATATATATAATTTTCGAAGATCAGCATCAGTAATACCGATCATATTGTGTAATGCTGACCAGCATTGCACAATGCCGATGCATGAAAAATCCTATTTTTCAATTTTTTTTCTTCAATTTTCCTCTTTTTTAATTGGTTAAAAATTTATTTCATTTATTTATTTATTTTTTATTAGTAGATAACATGGTAAAAAACGTGTAAAAAATTTTGAAAATTAAACAGATAGAGTCTGTTTCCTGGAATTGAGGAAGGACAGCTCACAAGTCTTTGGTTTTAAAAGGCAGAGACTGCATGAGTAAGGGAGGAGGATGGATTGAAAGAAAAAAAACCAGAGATGCTACTGAGAAAAAACCTACACAACACTTAAAATCTTGATTTCTTTCGTTTCTCAAAACCCTAGTTTCTTGATACTATTCTTCAAAGGCTTTGAAAAGAACAATTTATGTCTTTGAATGCAATCAGTCCTTGTCCAGAATCAAATAATGAGTTTAAAAATGGTGACAATCCCAATCTGAGGGGCCATCTAAGAGCATGTGCATAACATTTTTTTTCCATTTTCTCCTATCATTTGATTTTCTTTTTAATTTAATTTCCTTTAATTATTATTTTGTTATTTTACTCATTTGGTTAATGTGATTTCTGTGATTTTTTTTATGTTTTCCTTTTGGAATCCAATTGGGGATTGATGAGGTCACTACCAAATATCCAGAAATCAAACAGAAGATCCATAGAATGCCATGGATTCTAAACTATGATTAGATTTGATGGTATGATGTTTTTGCATTTATTATTTTTTCTGTGTTTTGTGTGTTAATTAATTTGGGTTTGTAATTAATTTTAATTTCCAATATGTAGAATATTGTAATAACCCCAAGTAGTGGGAATAGTAAAATTTTACTTTTATGCTTTTAAAATGAATTAGTAATTTCGGTTCAATTGGGTAAAAATAAATTAAAATCAATGATGGGTGTAGATTAATTTAGGGTTGCATGTAAATTGATTTAGGGTTTTTAGAAAAAGCACATAAATCTTATGTTTGATATGATTTTATTATGATTTTTGTTTGGGTTTTGTTTTTAAATCTTTTAGATCTTTGGGCCCCAAGCCCATGATAGGTTCAAACCCACGAAATAAAATAGGCTTAAAATGGTTTATGTTAATTAATTAAAATCAATTTAGACCCATTAGGTTAATTTAGACTTAGGCCCATTTTTAGATTAACTAAAATTAATTTATACTTAGCTCAGCCCATCTAATTTCATTTCTTTTTAAAAATAAATAGACTTAGGCCCACTTCCCATTTTAAAATAAATAGACTTAGGTTCACTTATAAAATCCAATTTCTTTAAAAATTTGTAGATTTAGGCCTATTTGTGGATAATTGAAATCAATAGATTTAAGTTCACTAACTGATAACAATGTAGGCCCACCTTTAGTCCATTTTCATTTTTAAATAAAAATTGTAAATCTAGATAACTTTTAATAAAATTAACCTAGTTTATACTTAGGGACGATGCACTTGAATGCATTTTTTATATGTGATTTTATTGACTAGATGCCTTAGGGTTAGATGGATGTTCAAATAAGGTTTAATAAAATTGCATGTAATTAGGGAATGAAGTAATAATTTATAAAGTAATTCTAAATGAACACAAGATTAAGAGAAGTTAGTATTCCGTTCCTAGAATCTCCTGGTTGTGGTACTAACTTTCTTTTAGAGAGTCGAGTACCACCAATCGAATTGTCCCAGTTATTACCTTGGGTGGTGACTCCTCTTCTCTACGCTATGAATTTATGGTATAGTAGTGTGTTCCTTAAGGCCCTAAGCTAAACAATGTTGCGATTGCTAAAATCTTGGGTGCACGCTAAACCCTGCCACCTACAGACATCTTGTTCAAAATCATCAAAGTGACATCCATAACATGACAATTAATGACATCATCATTACTGCATCATCACTACATCAACACTACTACCTCATCGATGCATCATCATTCCTTTTTAAGCATTTCATAATGCTTAGAAGCACTTGTATTACATAGTAGCATTTTTGCATTGCTTAGGAGCATTTTCATTTTGCTTAGTAGCTTTTTCATTTGCATGACACCTAAGAAGGTTATAGTTGTATCTTTGTTTTGTTTAGTAGCATTTTCATTTGCATGACACTTAAGAAGGTTGTAGTCACATCTTCATTTTGCTTTATAGCATTTTCATTTGCATGACACTTAAGAAGGTTGTAGCCGCATCTTTATTTTGCTTAGTAGCATTTTCATTTGCATGACACTTAAGAAGGCTATAGTCGCATCTTCATTTTGCTTAGTAGCATTTTCATTTACATAACACCTAAGAAGGCTATAGTCACATCTTCATTTGTGTAACACCTAAAAAGTTTATAGTTGCATCTTCATTTGCATAACACCTAAGAAGGTTATAGTCACATCTTCATTTTGCTCGGTAGCATTTTCATTTGTGTGACACCTAAGAAGGTTTATAGTCGCATCTTCATTTTTCTTAGTAGCACCTTCATTTGCATGACACCTAGGAAGGTTATAATCACATTCTCATTTTGCTTAGAAGCACATTTATTTGCATGACACCTAAGAAGGTTATAATTGCATCTTCATTTTGCTTAGTAGCATTTTCATTTATGTGACACCTAAAGAGGTTATAGTCACATCTTCATTTTGCTTAGCAGCATCTTCATTTTCCTAACACCCAATGAGGTTATAATGGCATCACTTGGTTATAGCAGCATCATTGTCCTAATATTGAAGAATGTTAGAACTCTTAACATGACAAAGGAAATGTTAAACACCCAAAAGGGGTAGTCATTGCACTTTATACACACACATGAATATCATGCACACCATTCAAGTGAAAATCACATCTCCACATGAAACCCTAGTAACATCTTCACATTTTTGTATTGCATCCTTGCATAAAATCTCATCTTTCATGATGACCAAATCACCAAAAAACAACAAGTCTAATCATGACACAACAACAACAATTAAATCTTAATAAGATGTCTAAAGACAACCCACAGGTAAGTACCTCTCTCCTTAATAAATGATTTTTGCATCCTTTCATTCACTTCACATATATTGATACTATCGCTAGGTGGCTATGCAACACATGTGAAGCAGAGGGCAACTGTTATACCTCAAATTTGACTATCCCCAAAAAGGTCCAATGATGAAACGAATCTTAAAACTTGACTAAAGTCTACTTGTTTGTAACACCTCTAAAGTGTGCAACCATGAAACCCTAACTGATTCCACTAATCTGTAAAATCAATCATCGAGCCATTAAGTTATGCCCCAATTTGTGAAATATGAACTATCAGAGAAATAAGAGGCTTATTTTAAGTAATCTTCTTTCAAAACATGTAGCTTGTTGAGCTGGTGTTCATTTTAGTAAACTAGGACCTAACTTTATGAAAAAATAGAAATTGATTTTAACAAAAAAAAAACTTTAAAAACATGTCCGAAAGGCTTTAAAACCCCCAAAAGTGGTCTCAGAATAGTCTAAAATAACCCAAGGATTAGCACACATGACCATGAACACCTATAGGTGTCATGCACTAAAATCAAGGCTGAATTAGACAAAATGGACTTTAAAAATGCATCCAAAAGATTCAAAAATCCTAGAAACCAACCTTAGAATAGCCTAAAAAAGCCTTGAATCACGTGCACATTGTATGAAAGTGTGTATGACCACACTCAAGTGCACATGGCCACGTGTTTAGCTTGCAATCATGTGCCAAGCACATTGCCACATGCACTTTGTTTAAGGAATGCATGCATGACCACATGATCACACACCCCTAAGCATGATTTTTCCCTATAAATAGAGGTATTCACACCCCAAGGGGACCATAAGAAAAACACATGCACACTTAAAAAATCCGCTCATTCGAAGGCTCTGGAAACCCATTTCCATATACTTTTAGCTCTCCCACTATATTTTTATTAGGTTATTAAACCTCCTTTACACCAAACCTAGCCTCACCTTTGTCAAAGCATGCTTTAAAGGTATATGAATTTGCACCATTCCACACGTCATTTTGAACCTTTCAATGAGGAAAGCTTGATAATCCCTTAAAGCTAAACCTTCAAAACTCACACAAGCATAGTCAAATCGGAGGACCACACAATTATTTATTTATTTTATCGCATTACATTTTACTTTATTGTTGCCAGCATTTATGAAATTTATTGTGCTTACATGTTGAGACTAACAATTTGCATGCTATATGAATAATTTATGCTTTATTTTGCTCATTTCATGTCATCATTTTGTATCTTTTAGTTTTGAAACGTTAAATCACACCACACATATCAATAACACTTTCCAGACTAAAGTTATCATATTCTCGATCCAACGATGTCATCTTACACCCCTTATATCATCATCACATATCATCACAGCATAATAATCATTGAAAAATGCATGACCATGTACATTCTGCTTACTCTTTTAAGTGATTGAGTGTTCATTGCTTATTCCATTATTCACATGATCGAGCAAGCTATATACGTAGTTGTGATAACCTTACAGGTTCATTATATCTAAGCTAGATTTACATTTTTGCAATCTTTTTTTTCCTTTTATATGTAATTTGTTAGGAAAACTATGTAATAATGATAATTCAACTTTATTATATTTCATTATCTGATGTATTATGTGAACGCTATATAAACTATCATTACCAAAACTAGGGTGTTGCAGTAGTTATACATTGAATATCGTATAATGAGAAATAGCCGTAAAGTAGATGTGATCCCCGAAAACTGAAAATCTCTTATGAGCGACCTAGTTTTGGTTTGTTATTTTTATACTTTGTTAAACAGTGTAGTGGGCCTTTCCATTTATGAGGGACATGGAAACATTACCAAATAGGGAAGTGATTGGTCTCGGGGGGACGAGACGCTTTTAATTTTATAGAGTCGCTGCTCGATTTTTAAAAATTAGGAAAAGAAAGAGATAACATTGGGTCACTCAGCGAGTATTGTCCCTAGCATAGATTTTTGAGTTTATAGGATCACGTCTAGTTTTTAACTATTTCTCATTATACGATATTCCATATATAGCTACCATAATACCCTAGTTTCGGTAATGACAGTTTGTATAGCATTCATATAGCACATCAAAAGTATAAGATAATGAAGCTAAAATTTATTTATTACATTACTTTCTTGATAAAATACATATGAAAAGGAAAAGATTACAAAAAAGTAAACCTAATATGATTGATCTGCAAAGATAACACTGCTATTTACATAGCTTACTCGATGAATGATAGGATGATCATGCTTGCAATGATTATTTATGTTATGATGATGAATGGTGATAATATAAAGGATGCATGAGGTCATCACTGGACTAAGAGCATGATGACTCTATTCCGGGACATTAACTTTTTCACATTATTGAAATTTATGATATGATTTCATGATTTTATAAATAGAGGATGTAGAATAGTGATATGAAATCAACATAATAAAGCATATATTATTCATATAGCATGCAAGATTGATAGTCTCATCATATAAACACAACAACATTCCCAAATGCTAGCAAAAGCAAAATAAAATGCAATGCGATAAAATAAATGTGCTAAAATAATTGTGTGGTCTTTAGACTTGACTAAGTTTGCGTGAGCTTTAAAGCCTTAGCTTCAAAATATTATCAAGCTTTCCTCATCGAGAGGTTTGAAATGACAGTAGAATGATGCTAGATTATATACCTTTAAAGCATGCTTTGACAAAGATAAGGCTTGGTTTCATGGAAAACGGATCTAACAACCTAAGGGAAAGGCTATAGGAGAGCAAAAACTATCTGGAAAGGGGTTTCTAACACCTTCGATCGAACTAATTTTTGAGTGTGTGTGTTTTTACTTGCTTTCTCCCTCCAAAATGAGGTGTAGAGGGGTCTATTTATAGGAAAAATTGTGTAGAATGGGGTGCTATAGGCATGGTCACATATGTATAAGGGGATTTTTACATGTGGCCATGCCAAGTGCACATGCTTGCGCACAATGTGCGCGAGGCCACGCACTTGCGTGCACATGTGCATTTTCACACACACTTTGATGCTCTACACGCTCTTCCCGGGTTCTATTTGCATTGTTCTAAGGTTGGTTCCTAAGGTTTTTGGGCCTTTCAGACACATTTTTGAAGTCTATTTTGCCAAATTTAGCTTTGATTTTAGCACATGACACCTAAGGGTGTTTACGTGTACTTTTGAGCAATACACACTGATACTCGGGTTGTGTTGGACCATTTTGGGACCACTTTTAGAGGTTTTAGAGCCTTTCAAATGTGTTTTTGAAGTTAGTTTTAGTAAAATTAATTTTTATTTTTTCACAAAGCTAGGTCTTGATCTAATGAAATGTGCACTGACCTAACAAACTGAGCATTTTGATAGGAGTTTTCTTAAAATAAAACCTCTCGTTGTTCTGATAATTCATATTTCACAAGGTCAGAGCATAACTTAATAACTTAGTGATCAATTTTGCACACTAGTGGGTCGATTAGTTTTTTAAGGTTGCACACTTTAAAGGCATTATAAATGAGCAGACTCTAGTCATCTCAGGGATTTGTTTCATCATTGGACCTTTTTAGGGATAGTCAAATTTAAGGTATGAAAGTTGCCCCCTTGTTTCATATGTGTTGCATAGCCACCTAGCGCTAGTGTTAATACACATGAAGAAAAATGCAAAAATGCAAAAAATGTTTTAGTAGGGAGAGAGGTACTTACCTATGGGTTATCTTTAGATGTCTTGTCAAGATTTGACTATTGTTGTTGCATTTTATTTGTTGCTATTATTTTGTGACTTAGTCATCACATAAGGTGCTATTTAGGACATATGCAAGCTTGTGATTCATGCAAAGTGCACTGGGATTTATGCGACTATAACCTTCTTAGGTGTCACATAAATGAGGATGCTACTAAGAAAAAAGAGATGTGACTATAACCTTTTTAGATGTCACACAAATGAACATGCTACTAAGCAAAAAGAGATGCGACTATAACCTTCTTAGGTGTCATACAAATGAACATGCCACTAAGCAAAATGTGGATGCAACTATGACCTTTTTAGGTGTCATGCAAATGAACATACAATTGAGAAAAATGCAAATACGACTATAACCTTCTTAAGTGTCACACAAATGAACATGCGACTATAACCTTCTTAGGTGTCATGCAAATTAACATGCGACTGTAACCTTCTTAGGTGTCATGCAAATGAAGATGTGACTATAACCTTCTTAGGTGTCATGTGAATGAACATGCAACTATAACCTTTTTAGGTGTCACGCGAATGAATATACGACTATAACCTTCTCAGGTGTCACGCGAATGAAGATGCTACTAAGCAAATGAGAATGCTCCTAAGCAGTATGGATGCTCCTAAGCAACGTGAATGAGGTAGTAGTGATGATGCAATAATGATGCAGTAGTGATGTAGTGGTGATGTAATGATTTATCATGTTGAGGATGGTGTTTTGATGATTTGGAGTAAGATATCCTTATAGTGAATTTTCCTTACTCTTCTTCTTTTGTAGGATGTTGAGTTTCTTGATAAAAGCAGTGCACACATAATGTCTTTAGAAAGATTCCATATCAATGTACTTTTGTGTGAGTTTGGTGCATGTCTTATGCTTAAATGGAAGTTTAGGATTGTAGAAGTGAGTGTGTAAAGTCTCAAATTGCACATAAAACCACAGAAGAGTGCATGAAAGGGAGAAGTACATGTGACTGTGTGTGGGAGGTGCACTTCATCCTTAGGCTTATTTAAATGGCTATTTTTAAAGGCCTTGGGAGGTTTCATCTGAACTTCTTTGAGTGTTTTCTGACTATTCCTAACCCTTTTTGTGTTTTGTGTGCTATATGCTCTATTTTGCTTATGTACTTCCATTTTCTTCTACGTAAAATGGAATTTTCTAACATTCTTGATGGTTTGGAGGACATTTTTATTGATGTTGATATTGATCTTGAGAATGACTTTATAGAGGCTACTAGAGTTGGGACATCCGTAGCAGGGACTAGCACATCTGGTGATCAAAGTTCTCAGCCATCTAGTCTTTCTTCAGGAGATCCGATCCCTATTATTTATAGTGTAGAGACTCACACCTGGGTGCATCATCATCATGAGGTAGGTTCCTCTTTGCCCTTATTTTTTGAAGCTTATTCATTAGCTACTTTACTATTTATTTTATTATATAAGGTTGTTGTAGTTGTAGCTCTGTAGCTTTTTCCATAACTATTTATCTAGCTTTATTGTAAATGTTGATGGCTAATAGCTCTTGCTTTATTTTCTTGTAATTATCTGCTTGTCGCGATGCTTTTCTTTTTATCCTTTATTATTTTTATCCTGTTGAGTGATAGAGAGAGAGATGTATTAGTAATTAATAGTTTTGCAAATGTTTGATAGCGTACCTATTATTTGTAACCTCGTAGGTATGTCACTGTGCTGCCTAGTTGCACGTATTATTAGTGTCTCCCGATGTATGTTAAACAGATGGTTACCGAGAAGGGATTTGATGGGGTGATTGCTACATTATCTTATGACTTGTATGTGTCAAGTCAGATTGCCATGTATGCATTGATAGACCAGTGGATGGGCATAATGCATACTTTCCATCTACTTGTTGGGAAGATGACTATTACCCCATTGGAATTACCGCTATCACGGGCTTGAGCTTTTCTAGAGAGCCTATTCCTTTTAGTGAGGAGGAGTGTTCTATTGCTATAGTGAGGAGGTGCCTCATTATGGATTTGCTTAGGGTAGTCACACTTATGAAGTATGGTTGCCTGTATCTCACTTGGTACATGAAGTTTGTTTCTTTCGTGTGGGCTTTGTATGATGATGGTCTTCTTTCAGTAGAGGAGCTAGCTTGCTGCTTTTTATTTCATTTACAGAGTGGGTATGGGTGATTTGTGTTTGCTACCTGTCTTAAGAGACCTAAATGGCTTATCAAGATATTGCTGGGGCACTACTACCTTTGCTAATATGTACTTAGGACTTGACGCAGCATGCCGAGGTGGCTAAAGGAAATGTAAATGCTTATTCATGTTAGATGTGAGTAGGAGTTCTATTGTCTATTCTTTTGGTTTTAGGTTTGTTATTTCTAACACTTTGATTTTAATATATTTAGGCATATGAGTTTGGGATTCTCCTTCATCTGTCCATTGAGCATTTCCAATAGGATGGCTTTCGTCATTATTCTTACTGGATCAAGAAGAGTACTTATTTGATTGAGGATTGTATGGTAGTTCGAGATCATATAGGGAACCTGTCCCCTAATCAGGTATGTATGATTCTTGTTATGTTGGTTGTTCCTTTCTTAGGGGTCTTTTGGTCATTGTTTCCCTTTGAACAGATCTTTCTTTGCTGGTGGGTAGCGAGGTCTCATTGGATAGCAAAGATAATGGTTGCATGGCAGTTGACGGAGAGACGAGTGTTGCTCTCTAGCCTCATCAGCAGAGTGTGGTATTTGGGCGAGCGAGTCCATTGTTAGTGGGATGGCCCATATATAAGGAGAGATCTTATCCCTCCCCCTAGTGACATGTTCTGGGCCATGAGCTTTGTGGTGATGATCTTACTGCTGTTATGATAGGATTCCCCTCTAAGAGCCTCTTAGAGAATATGGGTTTGCCTTATGCTTATGTATTGACCCCTCAACTGATTAATGTCATAGCTAGTAGGACCTTTCCTTCACCTCCACCTTCTCAAGCAGATGCATCTTGTCCTTTGGGTTTAAGGATTAGACCATCACGCCGGTTGTCATCGAGAGTCGCTTCTTCTAATTTGGTAAGCCTTTATTCATGTTTTGGTTCAAGTATGTAAAAAACTTTATTAGTAATACATTGTAATTGACATGAGTTATGAGAACTTATCTGTAGTGACATCAAAGGAGATCCGGATCTCATTTTGAGGAGGATGAGGGCACGTTTTGTATTGCGATGATTGCCCATGCTAGTGGCATGACTTATGGTAGTATAATTCTTGGGGACTTGATAATTCAGCCATCTTTGTCTTTACTTAGGATGGATATCCTTAGTAGAGTAGTGAACTTCATTTTTCCTAAACCTATCTTTCCTTAATCAGGTGTTGCTCTTGTTGATGCTACCCATGTCCATGTTCTTCACTTATTCTTGCATGTGTTTCATTTATTTAATAAGTGTTTATTGACTTATGTGCTTGCTTTTGTAGATCCCTATCTCCTCTGGCTAGTATTGGTATACTATTATAGGGAGTGAGCAGTAGTGCTTTTTGGAGTTTGCTACCACTCAGAGGGTATGCCTTCTTTATTGTACTTGTTTATTTTATGCACATGTTTTATCTATAAGTGTATGATATGCAATATGTAATGCAAGTTGAGCACTATCTCGCTAGTTTTGAATGGGAGCGAGAGCGTGCAACTTATCATAACTAAATCGGTGAGCTAGAGTCATAGCTATCGTCCCTTGCGATGAACAATGATGAGTCAGGATCTGATGAGGGGGATGCTTGAGCATGATCATTGCTTGCTACTGATGGTAGCCATAGCTGATGTAGTCATTTTAGGAGCTAGGTGTAGGACTTTTGGCCTATGGTTTGCTTTGTTGTATTATTTTCCTAGGGTTATGGAATCTAGGTGTTGTATCTAGATGTTTGTCTCGCATGTTATATGATGCTTGTACGATGATGACTGTATATGCTTCTTAGTGTGTATCATTGATGATGATTTTTACCATTACTATCGTCTGCCTTTTTTTCCCTTTTTTACCTAAGGCATCTCCATTTAGAGTTTTTCACACTTACCTAGGTTTTCTTTTTTTCCCCTTTTTTTCCTAGGGTGTCTCCTTTCGAAGCTTTTCACACCTGATTGGGTATTTTTTTTTTTTGGCTTTGACAATAATGGCTGATCTCAAAGGAAGAGCTCAGAGAGGATGGTAAGAACCATGGTCATGTAATAAAGGAAAATACAAAGCATGCTTGATGCAATTCAAAATGATAAAATGTGTTGCACTTTTTAAAGACATTTTGCAAAAATTGGCAATCATTCTCATTTCACTGTAATCATTTAAGAAAATCACAGGTGCATTCATACAAATTTCAAACTTGAGGTCACCCTTGTCCTTAACTATCCTTCTCAAGTTTTCTAGTTAAGTATTTTCTCTCTTTCCCTAATTTTTTCCTGAGTTATCATTTTTAGGTTTTCATCTTAGTAGGAAGTCCCTAACTTTTCCCTAAGCTACCATTTTTAGGTTTTCAATTCAATGGGATGATTTTTTAGTGCCTTAGACGTAGTACTTTTTTAGACAATCTATATTAATAGGTTTAAAAAATTCATTACCTATAGAGTCCATCAGCTTGACAGCTCTTTTTGATAGGACATGTTTGACCAGGTATGGAACTTCCCAGTTCAGTCTAAATTTTCCTCTAAGGTCTAGAATGTTTTGTCTTACTTGCTTTAACACCCAGTCTCCTACTTTCACACTCTTATGTTTTACTCTTCTATTGAAGGACTTGGCTTGTCAAGCCTAATACAACTGTGTGTGGTATAGAGCCTTGAGCCTTTGGCTATTTAAGAGAGTGAGATTATCGTGCCTCTATTGGGCCCATTTCACTTCTAGCAATTTAGATTCGATTGCTACCCAAAGAGACTTGATCACTACTTTGATTGGAAGAACTACTTCTAATCCATACACTAGTGAGAAAGGAGTTGCACTTGTTGAAGTTATGACTATTGTTCGATACCCCTATAAGGCATGTGGTCATCTATCTGCCTAATCTCCGTAAGTCTAAGTCATTTTTTATAAGATCTTTTTTATGTCCTTGTTTTTAGCTTCAACGACCCCTTTTGCTTATGGTTGGTAAGGAGAAGATTTGTAATGTTCCACCTTATAACTCTTTAGTAGCTCTCTAACTTCCCCTTGGGATTGGACACTTTTGTCAGAGATAATGTGATAAGGGATCCCAGATCAACAGAACAGGTTTCTTTTGATGAACTTAGCCACTTGCTTAGCTCCTATCCTTGTGAAAAATTCTATTTTGACCCATTTTTTAAAGTAGTCCACTGCCACTAGGATGAACCTATGTTCGTTTAAGGCTATCAGGTGGATTTCCCTAATTATGTCTAGTCCTCATGCTGAGAAGGGCCATGGAGAGGAGATGTAGTGTAATTATGTTACGGGAAGGTGAATGTCATTCCCATGGATCTGACACTTGTGGCATTTCCTTACAAATTTAATGTAGTATTCCATCATCATCATCTAGAAGAACCCTTGTCTAATTAGCTTCTTAGCCAGGGTCACTCCATTCATGTGTGGACTACAAACACCCTCATATACTTCTTCTACTACTCTTGTAGCCTCAGTTTCATATAGACATCAGAGTTGTAAACCATTTGAGGTTATTTGGTATAACACACCCTAATGCAATGTGAATTTTAATGCTTGTCATCGAATGACTACTTTGTCTCTTTCAACTGCTTGATCAGGATAGGCTCGTTCCTTCAGATATCTCTGGATGTCATAGCACTAGGGCTTTTTAGCTGCTTCTGTCTTTATTATTCTATAGTCTTTATGATAAGGCTGTCTTGATTTAAGTAGGATCAGAGGCTTCATGGGAATTTTTGATGGTCCTTCCTATACTAATGCTAGGGAATCAAGTGCATCTGCTATCTAGTTATGATTCTTGGGGAGATGAATGAATCTGCAATTTTGGAAGGACATGGTAAGTAGCCTTAAGTGGTCCAAGTAAGGCTTTAAGTGCTACTCTTTAAGTTCCCACTCTTCCGTTTCATGATTGATTACTAGAATGGAATCTTTGAAGATTTCAACTTCTATGACATCAATGGCTATCAGTGCTTCCATTCTGAGCATGCATGCCTTATATTCTGCTTCATTGTTTATGACTTTGAACTCAAGCTTTTTAGTAATTGGTACTACTTCCCTTTTGAAAGATTTTAGTATGACAATAATTCCTATGCTGAACTGATTGACTGCTCCATCAAAGTACATGTACCATCCTCGGATCTCAATGGTTGAGCTAAGGTGATCTGGGAAGTCCAACTGGATTTCTTCTAAGTTTGGAATGAGGTTAAGAGCTAGATATTCAATCACTACTCTCCCTTTTACTACCTTCTTAGTTAGATATTGCACATCAAATTCTATTAGCAGTACAAGCCACTTAGCAAGTTTCCCCAATAGAGAGGGAGCTTCGTAGAGGTACTTCATTGGGTCCATTTTAGACACAGCCTGAATTTTGTAGGATTAAAAGTAGTGTCTAAGTTTCTTCATTACCCATACCATTGCCAGATATTTGTTTGACTTGGTTGTACTTCTCCTCATATGGCAGTATTTTCTTACTCAAGTAGTAGACTGCGTGTTTTGCTTTCGTTTCTCCCTTTTGGGCTAACATTGCACCAATTGCATTCCCTTCGATGGCTATATACAGGGTTAGAGGTATCCCTGGTTTAGGTGGTTTTAAAACTAGTGGGTTGGCTAGGTAGCTTCTAATCTTGTCAAATGAGCTGACAGTGTTCATTCCATTCAATCGGCTAATCTTTTTTTAGTAGCTTGAAGATCGGTTCACACACTGTTGTCAACTTAGCAATAAATCTGCAGATGAACTGTAGCTTCCCTATAAACCCTTTGATTTCTTTCTCTATTTTTGGCATTGGCATCTCTATGATGGCTTTTTCTTTGTCTGGATCCATTTCAATCCTGTTCTAACAGACAACATATCCCATCATCTTACCTAAAGTGACCTCGAACACGCATTTCTTTGTATTTAGCCTGAGAATGTACTTTTTGACCCTTCTGAGGAACTTTCAAGATTAAAGGGGTGTTCTTCCCTAGTTCTTGACTTAACCATCATGTCCTCGACGTGTGCCTCCTCTTCTTTATGTATCATATCATAAAACATTGCAGTTGCCACTCTTTAGTCTAAAAGGCATTACTCTATAGCAGTAAGTACCCCATTCTATTATGAAAGCTATCTTTGCTTTATCGATAATGTCCATTAGGATCTAATTGTACCTAAAGAATCCATCCATGAAGGAGTACATTGCATATATGGTGGCACTGTCAACTAGTATGTCTATGTGGGGTAGTAGGAAATCATCCTTCAAGTAGACCTTTTTTAGATCTGTGTAGTTGACACAGATTCTAACCCTTCCATCTTTCTTTAGTATTGGTACCACATTTACCAACCATTCTGGATAGTCTACTACTTCTAGGAATTTTTCCTTGATATGTTTCTCAATGTCCTCTTTTACTAGTTGGGCCCATTATGGTATAAGTCTTCTTAGTTTTTACTTTATCGATTTACACCTTTCTTTGGTAGTAATGAAGTGTTGAGCATTATCTCTATCAACACCAGTCATATTGTTATACGTCCAGACAAATACTTTTGAATATTTTATTAATAATTTTTTAATTTCTCTCCTCTCTTCAAGGGTAACATCTTTTAAAATATGCAGAATGCATAGTTCAGATTCCGTGCCAATGTTAAATGATTTAGTGCATATGGAATGAATGTGAAATATGCTAATATTTTTATCAATGCAATACACACTACCAACAAGAAAGACATCAAAAAAATTAAAAAAAATCTAATTTCATTACATTAACTTTAGAGTTCATTGCATTGTCATTTAAAAAAAAAAGAAAAAGTATAAAGATCATTACCAGTAATGTCTTCAAACAAGATGTCATCAATGCTTAATTCAAGGATGGTAGTAGCTTGAGCATGATCAATAACTTCACTCTCAAATTCTATCTCCAGGTTCTTCATCAACTCACAGATGTCAGTCTCGGTGATTCATATCTAGTAAGTGTTTCCACTTGAGGGTGTCATTGAAGATCTTGAACCCCAGTTTCTTAATTCCCCGTTCCTCAGCTTGTCTTTGATAGACTTAGGTTGAGCTTCCAACCATAAAAGAGGTTGATTTCTTAGCCCCAATATCATTTTCAAGATTTTCAAAGTCATACCACATGTCTATCCCTATGACTTATCGGTTCTAAAGCAAAATAGTACTAATCATCCCACCTTCCTTGGTAAATTCTTCTCCCTATCCTAAGGGTGCTATGTCTTTTAAGAGTGTCTGGGCAGCAGGAGGTGCTGTGTACTTGACTTTATAGTCAAACTTCCCAGATGGCTAGTCTGGTAAATCCCATACTTCATGGTTACTACTAAGATTTTTGTTTGTGTCTACTTCTTGTGAGTAAGGGTAATCAAATCACTTCACCGTTCATGGGGAGATTTGTATCCTTAGCTCTTCTTTACATTATCAACTGGGGAGGGAAGTTTTGAGGCATTGGAATGTATTCAAAGGTAGAGGGGCATTGCTCATCTTCACTAAAATCATAAGGCTCAATAATAGGTTTTGAGGGTTTGTCTTCTAGGGGCTTATCTTGGGTTTCTTATATGTCTTAGATTAACTGTTCAACCAGGTCTTCCGGTAGATTGGAGGAAATCCTGCTGATGGTTGTTGGAGGCATGTTTTGATAGTTTGGGAGATGATTGATCTTGATACTAGGTCACTTTTTTGGGTCATCAATTTTTCCAGAGTCAATGAGGTCTTGGATTGCATTTTTTAGAGTTCTACATGTATTAATGGTGTGGCCAGGCATATAGTGAATGTGGCAGAACAAGTTTTGGTTGATTTGAGGTGGTAGTGGGTTTGGAAGAGGCCTAGGCTATTGTGGCTATAGGAGGTTCTTTTATTGAAGTCTCTGGAATACTTTGGATAGTGGGAGGTTAAAGGTTAAGAATTTTCTTAGTGGTCTAATGGTATTAAAAGATGGTGAGTAATGGGTGTTGGGTTGGGTCATATTTATTTATACGGCTCGGGTGAAGGTGTTTTAGTTGTTTGGTTAGGCATTACAATGAAAAGTATTTATGGCTTGTTGAGGTTCCTTATCCTTAATTCTGATCCTAGCCTAATGGAGAGCTTTGAAGTCAGGATAATAAGCAAAGATCATTTGTTTTCTAAAGTGTGGTAGTGCCTCTTTGATTGTTAGCTCTATTTGTTCATCCTCAGTAAGAAGGTTTCTCATCTTTACTGCCTTTCCCCATCATCTGGTGACATAATTATAGAAAGCTTCACTAAGTTTCTACCTTATGGTCTCAAGGTCCCTTCGAGTGATGTCAAACTAAGACTTGTATTCATACTACTTGATAAATTTCTGAGTTAGCAATAGCCAATCACTCTTGATTTCATCTTCAAGGTCAAAGAATCATGCCCTTAGTCCTTCCTCTAGTGATGTGAAGAAGAATTGAATGATATGCAATTCTTTAAGCTTTGTGGTAGCCATAAAGGTAGCATATTGCCTTAGATGGACCCTTGAATCTCCTGTTTTATCAAACTTAACAAAGTTTGTTAGCTTAAAATCATCTAGAAGTGACTCATCTTTGAATAGTGCTAGGTCAGTAAAGCTTTTAGAGCCATGAGTTCCCTTGTCTTTGAAGGAGAATTCCAACTAAGCCATCCTGTTGGCCAATAGTTTAACCTCCGCTGTTTATTTAGGCTTGTTCACGTTTATAGCTTTTGGTGCATTCCTGAGATCTTGGTAGTAGTTATTTTCATCATCAACTTGAACTGGAGTACAAGGAATTCCTTTTTCCTTATCTACCCTTGGGTGAACAGATGCAAAGGCTTCACTAAGTGGTGTGCCATTCCTATCTTAGGTATTTTTTGCTTTGATTTGGGCTTGGAGGATTTCAACTATGGTGCCATCAATGAGCAACTTTTAGATCCCCTATTTTAGCTTATCTTCAAATTGCTGACATGAGGTATCTTCTTATTCACTCATGTTTGGATGTCGTATTCATGTACATTTATTAGGGTTAGCTAAATGAATGATGCATGATGTGTGCCTACAAAAGAAAAGGGTGAACATGTATGAATGGAGTGGGTGCAAAATCCTAAAATGGAAAAATGATTATCCCTGCAAGAAATAGTGGTTAGTACATGCTATCTACATGTATGTGATGTATGCATGATTAAAGCTGATTAGTTTTCCTGCATAGTTAACAAACCAATCACAAGCAATCTCTCACTTCCAACCTTATTTCTCCATAAGGTCATTCAATCTCTTTCCTAGATTGGTTTTAAACCTATATTCATTAAGGGACTATGGTTCCGCTCTCAGAACTAGGCCATTTTGATTTATGTTGGTCAGAACCAAAGGGTAAACTGAGGATCGATACTTAAATGTGCTTGAGGTAATCATATGATGTCAATGTGACCGCATGTGCCCGTTTACATTGGACCAAGGTCAATCAAAGGGAGTCCAAGTTCTTGCCCCCACATCAATATTCAATATATTTACCATGAGTCATGAAAGTATTGTTTGATAGGTTTATAGTTTGATTTTGCCAATATAAAGGTCCATAATCTAGTTGGGTTCCTAACCCATTCATTTAATCTTATAAGGATAAATGGATAACATCTCGTAGGTTCCATCATCAAGGGATGTTAATATTTGTTAATTCATATAGACTATTCAAGTTGAAGTACATGATTCTCATCATTCCTCATGCTTTAAGCTCACACAAAGTAGATGAGAATCATATGGTCTTGAGCGTAAATGTTCTATGAAAACTAACATTACAACATCATTTAATGATAAACACTAGGAGGGTCATGTCATTTATGAGTATCAAGTTAAACGGACAACGTTAGGAAAAGGATAACATGCATAGCTTGGTGAATTCTAGTGGATGTTACTACTGGTTTATCTACATAAGCTGAGTTATGGTGAAAGGCTAAGGGCTCCTTTAGCAAGAATGCCCCCATATGACTAGGGTTATGAACTGCGATCGGTGAGTCTAGCATTCTTTTGATAACTCAGTCACCCCTTTAAGGACTTGGGTTATAGACTCTGGTCAAATGAGTCCGACGAATGCACGAGTAAAGACTAAAGGTGATAATACTATATCTTCATTGCTCCATGACTCGAGTGGAATCATATTGGCGATGTTATTTAGTATTATCGAGGCTTTTAGGGAAAAGTGGTGCACGTGTGATGTGTAGTGCAAATGCAATGGTGAAGGGCCTTATACAACTGAGTATTGCATAATGAGAAATAGTCATTTTCAAGTTGATCCCTCTTACTTAGAAGTCCACAGTGGAGTCGCCACTGTGAGTGACCTAGTTTTGGTTTATTCTTTTTATACTTTGTTAGACAGTGTAGCAGGTCTTTCTATTTTTGAGGGACATGGCAACGTTACTAAATAAGGACAAGTGATTGGTCTCGGGGGGGGGGGGGGGTGAGATACTTTTGATTTTGTGGAGTTGCCACAAAATAGGGACTACATCAGGTTACTCAACGAGTATTGTCCCTAGCAGAGATTTTTGGGTTCAAGGGATTGTGTCTACTTTTTAACTATTTCTCATTATACGATATTCGATGTATAGCTACCACAACACCCTAGTTTTGGTAATGACAGTTTGTATAGCATTCACACAGCACATCAAAAGTATAATATAATAAAGAAAAAAATTTATTTATTACATTGCTTTCCTGATAAAATACATATGAAAAGGAAAAGATTGCGAAAAAGTAAATCTAATATGATTAATCTGCAAGGATAACATGACCATTTACACAACTTGCTCGATGAATGATAGGATGATCATGCTTGTAGTGATTATTTATGCTATGATGATGAATGATGATAATATAAAGGATGCATGAGGTCATCACTAGACCGAGACCATGATGGCTCTATTCTGGGACATGAACTTTTTCACTTTATTGATATTTATGATGTGATTTCATGATTTCAAAAATACAGGATGCAGAATGGTGATATGAAATGAGCATAATAAAGCATATATTATTCATATAGCATGTAAGATTGCCAGTCTCATCACACAAGCACAACAATATTCCCAAATGTCGGCGATAGTAAAATAAAATGCAATACGATAAAATAAACATACTAAAATAATTATGTGGTCCTCAGACTCAACTAAGCTTGCTTGAGCTTTGAAGCTTTAGCTTCGAGAGATTATCAAGCTTTCCTCATCAAGAGTCTTAAAATGACAACAGAATGATGCTAGATTGTATACCTTTGAAGCATGCTTTAACAAAGATGATGCTTGGTTTTGGTGGAAAAGGGATCATATGGAAAGGCTATGGGAGAGCAAAAACTGTTCCAGCACCTTTGATCGGATTGATTTTTGAGTGTGTGTGTGTGTGTGTTTCTACTTGCTCTCCCCCTCCAAAATGGGGTGTATGGGGGTCCATTTATAGGAAAAAAAGTGTAGAATGGGGTGGTGTAGGTGTGGTCACGTGCATATAAAGGAATTTTTGCATGTGGCCATGCCAAGTGTGCATGCTCGCACACAGTGTGCATATGGTCATGCGATTGGTGCTTGGCAACACACACACGTGTGCATTTTCACACGCACTTTAATACTCTATGGGCTCTTCCCGGGTTCTACACACATTGTTCTAGGATTGGTTTTAAAGGTTTTTGGGCCTTTTGGAAGCATTTTCGGAGTCCGTTTTGCCAAATTCAGCTTTGATTTTATCACATGACACTAGGGGTGTTTACGCTTACTTTTGAGCAATACTCGTTAATACTCGGGTTGTGTTGGACCATTCCAGGACCACTTCCATAGGTTTTAGAGTCTTCTGGATGTGTTTTTGAAGTTCGTTTTATCAAAATCAATTTCTCGATCTAACAAAATGTGCACTAGCCTAATGAGCTAAGCATTTTGAGAGTAGTTTTCTTAAAATAAAACCTCTTATTGTTATGATAATTTGTATTTTGCAAGGTTATAACACAATTTAATGGCTCGGTGATCAATTTTGCACACTAGTAGGTCAATTAGGTTTTTTAAGGATGCACACTTTAAAGGCGTTACAAATGAGCAAACTCTAGTCATCTCACGGATTTATTTCATCATTAAACATTTTTTGGGATAGTGAAATTTGAGGTATGACATCTCTATTAGAGGCAATACTCATTGAGTGACCCAGTGCTACCCCTTTCTCTTCTCGAGAGACTCTACAAAATCAAAAAGTGCCTTGTTCCTCTCGAGACCAATCATTTATCCATATTTGGTAATGTTTCCATGTCCCTCAAAATTAAAACACAAGATCAAAATTATTGAAATGGAAGGCCGCTCACATATTCATTTCATCATCACTTGAATCATCAATAAGGTTCATAAAGTCTGCTTCCAAATTTTTCAGAAGTTCTCTTTTTTCCCTTTTCCACCCTTTTTGTCTCACTCTCTGGAATATCTTGGATAAAGCTTTCTACAAAGGATTTAGGTAACCTCGAGGAGATGGCATAGGTGGCCGGTTGTGGCATGTTTTGGTAGTTAGGTAAAGGATTAGTTTTGACATTAGGCTATTTTTTAGGATCCTTAATCTTAACAAAAGATCCTGGATTTGGTCTTTTAGGATGTAATAGCTGTTGGTTTTGTGGCCATGCATTTGGTGGAAGTGGCAATAGAGATCTGGGTTAATACGTGCTGCTAGAGGGTTAAGTAGAGGTCTTAGTTCAAGGGGTTTACAAAGGCCTCTTTCCTAGAATCTTTGGAAGACTTTAGATAAGAGTAGGTAGAAGTTTGAGTATTTTCAATTTCTCAGGGCATTGATAGTTAGGTTTACTTCAGTGGGATAGGTGCTTTAACTAGGCTAGGTTGGCCTTCGATAGGGATTTTTTGGTTAAGTGGCTTATTCATCCTCAATATGGATGCCAACTTAATGGAGTGCTTTAAATATGGGATAATGGATGAATAGTATCTATTTATGGAAATGGGGCAGTGCTCCTTTAATTACCATCTTTATTTGCTTATCTTCCAAAGGTCTATCCCTCATTAAGGTATCTTTTCCTCTCCATCAAGTGATGTAGTCCAAAAATCTCTTACCACTTTTTTGCCTAGTGGTCTCAAAGTCACACCTCGTGACATCTAGTTAGGTGTTATATGCATACTACTTGATGAACTTCTGAATAAAAAGCATCTAGTCATTATTAATCTCATCTTCTAGATCAAAGAACCATGATCTCAACCCTTCTTCAAGTGAAGTGAAGAAAAACTTCATAATTTATGACTCAGTCAACTTTGTAAAAGCCATAAGAGTCACATACTACCTTAAGCAGACTTAGGGATCTCTGATACCATTGAACTTAGTAAAGTTTAGGAGTTTGAAATATTCATGTAGAGGTTCATCCTTGAATAATGAGAGATCAATGTAATCACGGCTTTTAACAGCATTTTTCTCCTTTACTAAGAACTGATGTTGGGCCATCTTGTTGGAAAATATCTTGACCTCCTCTGATGACTCAGACTTAATCAGATTGACTAGCTTGGTAGGTGGTGGTGGAGGCATTCCCCTCATAGGTTGATAATATTCATCCTCCTCAGTAAATAAACCTAGAATGTGCATCACATCTTTCCATTTTTCAATCTTTGCATTAATTGACCTAAAAGCTTCCCATGATCACCCTTTTCATGGATCATTTGTTCCATTGTAACCTTCATTTCTTTCTTTAAGAAATCAAATAAAGACCCATCACTCATAATCTTTTTTAGGGCATCCCCTAACTGGCCTTTGTTTTTTTGAGCCATTTCTTAAACTGATTTAGACATACAAATACAAGGACTAGAGTTGATGCACTTGGTAACCTTAAGATTAAGAGACTTTTATGGAGCTATTTTTCTGCACAAATATGGTGGTTAGGATGGAAAAAAGATGATGCATGCATGCATGCATGATATGGCATTTTCGACAAACAAGTGGATTAGCATGTATGCATGGTGTAACAACTATAAGTTTAATAGTATGATGATGTAAAATGGCTGAAAAAAGATCATGGGTTAGTTCATGATAAAATGCCCACTATATGTATGTATGTATGTATTAAAAATAAAGGAAAATAAAATGAAAAAATAAGGTTAGTGTAAACACCTGCAAAATGAACAAACTAAACACAAGTAGTCACTCCTTCTAATCTTATTACTCCACATCATAGAGATTCCTATCCTAGGTGGGTTTTTGAATCACAATCATCAGGGGACTATGGTTCCACTCTCAAACTAGGTTGTTTTGAATCATAATGACCAGACTCAAGAGGTAAGCTAAGAGTGACACTCAAATGTACTTAAGGTAAACACACAATGCCAATGAGAGGCCCAATCTATAGCCCATGCATGCTTGCAAGTGTAGGGACTATAGTTAATAGAACGGATCTAAGTTCGTGTCCCCCTCATCAACATTCAGTGTGTTTACCAAGAAACATGAAGGTTTTGTTTGGTAGTTTACAATTTGGTTCTCTCACCATGAACATCTACAATCTAGTCAAATTTTTTATTCATCTAGCTAGTCTGATAAGGACAAATGAATGACTTCTCATAAGTTCCATCCCAAAAGATGCCACTATTTATCAGTTCTTATAGACTATCCAAATTGAGGCACATGATTCTTGTCATCCCTTGCGTATCGGGCTTACACAAGGTAAATAGGGATCATACAAGTCTAAGCATGGTCAGTCCATAAAGACTGATATAATAACAATAAATGGTGATAGAAACTAGGGATGTCATATCATTTATAAATTTTAGGTCAAACAAATAGTATTAGGATATGATAATCATACAAGGGCTAAGTAGGACCCTAAGGGAAGCTTCTAGTGGTTTATCTATATGTGTTGAGTCGAGCTTACGACTAAGGGTTCCTTTAGCAAGAATGCCCCTTTATGACTTGGGTTACAAACTCTAGTCAGTGAGTCCAACATTCTTTTTACCTATTCATGAAAAAATATACCCCATTTTGGACTTATAAGCCAGGTTATGTCACTTTAAACCCTAAAAATTTTCTTGATCGAGTAAAGGCTAGAGGTGATATTGCCAATCTCGTTAGCCTATCACTTAAGTGGAATCATGGTGTTAATGTCATCCAACATTATCGAGGGATTAAGAACCAAGGGTGCACATGGTGGGTGTTGTGAAATGCAATTATACAATTATGAAAGTGGAATAAATAAGTTCTGTATAATAAGAAATAGTCTTTCAATCATACCCTTTGAACCAATCTCCCTAGTGGAGTCGCCAAAAACCTATACGTAGCATCCATTAGGGTCTATTTTTCAAAGGGTCATAGCGAGACGGGATCAATATGATGTTAGTGCACACAGGCTAATGGCGACTATCTACTAGATGTTATTAATGTGGGAGGATTTACCTAAATAGGCTTTTGTAAATTGGAGTCACCATCTGACTTTCGTCAGGAAAAGTGAATTAAAAACTCACTTTCCTAACTAGCGATTTAGGTTAGGGGGTAGAAGTTACTTATCTTGTTTCTTATTACACATTGCTTAATTACTCTTTGATTCACCCTAATTTTGGTTTAATGATGCATTTTTCACACTTGATTTGTTAATCAATTTAAATTGTACTAGAAATGAACATGGGATTATTAGATTTGGCAAGCATACATCATGAGAATAAACAAACATTCACCAACTACATCAATTAAGCAAGTAATAATGTAAACAAGTAAGAAAGTAGCACGCAAGGATGCAAGAAATAATAAACAAAATAAACACATAAATAAGAAAAACAAAACAAACTAAAAAAAATGGAGAATGGGTCCTTGGAAAAGCCCTATTCTAATAAATACATCAAAAATTAAAAAATAAAAGGAAATTAGGATTAAGGATTACATTACCTTGAAAATTCCATATTCTATTAATTACATCAAAAATAGAAAAATAAATAAAAATCCTATTATAACAAATTTGCAAAATAAGAGTGAGTTTTCACGCACATGCAAGCACACATTACACTTAAGACAATTTAATATATTTCATTCATTCATAACTCAAAATAAATAAATAACAATAATTAAACACATAAGCAAGTAAGGATGCTAATGAAAATGTATAATGCAAGATTTTGAAATTTGGTGATCTTGGTCTGAGCTCATAATTTTTATTATAAAAAATATTATGATGACACAATATAAGGAAATTAAAAATGGAAAGGTACAAATAAGATGGTAAAAGTAATAAAGATATTATTCTTATCGTAAAAACATTAACTTCATGATAAAAATAATAAATTTATCAAAGAAAATAATAAAAATGACATGGATAATAAGTTCATAATAAAAATAATAACCATGCAAGAGTAAGAGTAAAGAGGATGATAAAAATATGAGAACTTTATGATAAAAATAATAAATTTATCAAAAGATAATAAAAATGCAATTAATGTAATTAAAAATAATAAAATTCAGAATTAAAATAATTAAAGTGGTAAAGATACTTTATGGTGGAAATGACAATTTTACCCCAAAAAAGACACAAAGGCAATAAAAATTACAAAAATAATACAAATACAGAAATATTAATATAAATAAATGGAAATGTAGAAATGAATAAAATAAAATGATAAAGATGATATTTTTACCATAAAAATGTGAACTTTAAGATAAAAATACCTAATTTATCACGAAAGGCATAAATATAACAAAAATAATAAGAATGCAATAAAAATAATAAATATGAAAATAAATAAAAATGACAGAAATAAAAATATTAAAATGATAAAAGTGATATTTTTACCATAAAAATATAAACTTTATGATAAAAATACCAAATTTACCATAAAAAGGAATAAATACAATAAAAATTCCAAAAATACAATAAAAATAAATAATAGTGCAGAAATAAATAAGCAAATAAATAAAAATGATAGCAATAAAAATATTAAAATGATAAAGGTGATATTTCTACCCTAAAAATATAATTTTTATGATAAAAATAACAAATTTACCATAAAAAGACAAAAATACAATAAAAATTGTAAAAATACAATAAAAATAAATAAAGTGCAGAAATAAATATGCAATTACATAAAAATGATATAAATAAAAATAGTAAAATGATAAATGTGATATTTTTACCATAAAAATATAAACTTTACGATAAAAAATACCAAATTTACCATAAAAAGGCATAAATACAATCAAAATTGTAAAAATGCAATAAAATAAAAAAAAATGCAGAAATATTAATATATGAATAAAATGGCAAAGATAAAAATGGTAAATTAAAGTGTTGCAAAAACAATAATAAAAATACTAATTTTGCACCAAAATACCCTTTTTATATATATAAATGTTAAAATAATGCAAAAATGAATGCAAACACTCCTGAATTTCACCCGAACTTCCCACTACTCCATCATATCTTATTCATAAACTTCAAGATTAACACAAAAATCACAACTTTACCAATATAATAAATATTCACAATAACATGAATAAAAATGCAAAAAAAAAATTAACAAAATGATAGAAATGAGATGAAGATGATAAAAATACAATTTTTAATTAAAAATGGTTAGAAGATCCTCAGAGGGATCAGGTTGTTACCCTTAATGTGTGTTTTGACTTAGAAAGAGCTCAGTTTGGATTTAATGGTGTAAATCCTAAGACAAAAATAAAAGAAAAGTGATTTTGGTTAAGTGTTGGGTGTAAGTGGATCTCCAAGTGCTTTAAGAGTGAGAGAGAAAGAGTGGGAAAATCCCCTAAAATAGGGGTGTTTTCTCTCTCTAGGCATCTATCTCAAAAAAGTACCAAAATTCCCTTAAATGGGTAATTGTTCATGTTTTTAACAATCAGGCTTGTGGACCCATGAGCTTGGGTTCAAGATCCACACTCATGGGTCCAAAACCCACGTGAGGGTCATTTAACCCACTAGCTCGAGTTAAAAACCCACACTTATGGATCATTAACCCAAGCTCATTGGTTGATCCATCCCTATGGGCTTTTCCCTTACTTTTTTGTCCTTTTTAGGCCCAAATTAACTTTTTTAGGATTTTTTATTTGCTTTTTAGTATCTTTTAGGTGTCTTCTCGATAAAAGCATGCTTAAGAAAACTTTCAAAGAAATTTTCCCCCTGTCTAACTGACAGGAATCTTTCATAATTGAATTTTTGGAGGACTATCAAAATTTGAGCATCACTAATTACCCCCTGCTTCACATGCATTGATCAAGCTAGCATTTGTCAATGCATATGAAGTAAGTTTTGAAAACCAAATGAGAAGTAAAAACTTTTATGAAGGTACTGCTTATGCATATAGATGTTGCCAATGCATAAGAAGCAAGTGTAGAAAACCAAATGAGATGTAAAACTTTTATGAGGGTGTTGTGTATGAGTTTAGCTATTGCCATTTCATAGGGAGCAAGTGTATAAAACTAAATGAGATGTAAAAAATTTTATGAGGGTGCTACATATGTGTTTAGTTATTGCCAACGCATAAGGAGCAAGTGTAGAAAACCAAATGAGATGTAAGACTTGTATAAGGGTGATGTATTGCATTTAGCTATTGCCAACGCATAGGGAGCAAGTGTAGAGAAAAAATTTAATGAAAAGGTACACTATATAGCCTTAAGTAGGCTTCAAATTTCTGGTTTTAAAGAAACCAAAGTGCATGTAAAATCTTTTGTGGTTATTGTGTAACCTTTATTGGGTCACAAGCAAGGTTGCACTGTATAGCCCAAACAGGTATCAATTGTTGGGTTTCAAAGAAACCCAAGTGCATGTAAAGCCTTTTGTGAGAATTCTTACTCAGGTATTGATGCTACCAACTCATGACAAACAAAGTGCTAGAAAAACTTTTATGAGAATTACTGTGTGATTTCGATGTTTGTAAAAACTAAGATGTTGTTATGCAACTTAGTTTTGAAAGCTATGATGCATATGAGTTCATTGGTGCTTTTAGTGGCTTACCTGCACTGGTAAGGAGTATGTATTAGAAACTTCAAATCAACTTGGCCACGTCTGTCTCACCTTTAATGCGATTTTCATAATTTCTTTGAGGTTTGACTAGCATCCCTTTGCCAAGGACATTTTAAATTACGGAGTGGAGAGTAAGCATTCCACATGATTAAAAGGAGATTCACCAATATGAGGTCACTAAGAATTATAATGCACAAGGTAACCCTTGATGTCATGACACTCCCTTTGGAGGTAAATGTAATTTCACAAATCCCACATTAGAAAGTTGTAGGGGAGGTCTTAGGCTTATAAATGTTGGCACTGCACACCCCATAGGCTAGTCTTTTGGGGGTGGGTAATGTTCCTATGACAAGTAGTATTAGAGCCAACCCTACTCTTTTTTAATATTGGGCCCTCACTAGAGACACCATAATCAAGGTAGGTCCGAACTAGGGGGGTCCCTCTCCTTCCTTACGTAAAGAACAAGTACAAAAAGGGCGTTACATAATCAGGTGTGGTAGAATGTCACAAATCCCACATTGGAAAGTTGTGGGGGAGGTCTTGGGCTTATAAACATGGGTGCTGCACACCCTATAAGCTAGTATTTTAGGGAGAGGGTAATGGTCCCATGACAAGGCTAGACCATGTTAGGTTTCGTGATCCCTAACATAGTGGAAAATAAAAAATTTTAACCATAAAACCCATAACCTAGATCCATGTAATTCGAATTAGATCAATTAAGAGGATTTTCCAAACTCACCAAAATGATTTCTAAGCAAGAACATTGGAAGGAAGAGAGGGGGTTCACACCGATGACATCTTACCTTAAGCTTTTCATGTCTTCTTATTAGATTAAGATGTCACTAAAAGATCATTTCCTTTAAGTATTTATATGAGCAAGATGATCCAAAGAAAATTAAGTCTACTAGAACCTTTATTGTCTCACAACATGTTTTCCCTCTATGTCTTTTCTTTTCACAAAATAAGTGTAAGAAGAAGAAGGAGAAAAGGTGGCTTAACCCTTAAACATAAACCCTAGAGAATAAGATGTATTTATAGCCATACTTTCTAGGGTTTCAAACATCTCCACTTACTAAAACAGTTTTTAGTAAGTTTAAACTTCTTTTTCTATATTAATTCCAATTCTAAATTAGAATCCTTTCCTATTTATTTTAGATAAATCTTACCTTAAATAAATTAGAAAATAAATAAATAAATACCAATATAAATATTTATTTATTTATTTACTTACTTACTTATTTAATCTTACATAAAGATAATTACTAGGCTTATTAACCCAAGTCTACTTTGGGCTTGTTCTAAGTGTGCGACCCTGTAGGTTCATACAATGTTAGTAGTATTTTAGCCCAGAAGTCATAATTGGTCTCTAGCAAGACATTATAACTACCTAAGTTGTGTGAAGGCCAATAATCTGATATAACCTAATACATAGTGTGTACTATAGTCCTTTTGTCACAAGATATCCTAATTGAATGTAAGGCATGGATTATGTCATCCTTATATTATTCAATCTTATTGTTTCTCAATCCCAAGTAGACTGACACTAATGACTCTTTATCATTCTAGCATGGTCAATCATTTCTCTTTAGTCTAACTTATTGAGGGGCCCAACAAATATCTTTTCAAAATAACTGAGGGATAAATTCTATCTTAACCACTCACATTCCTCACACAACTCATTCTATATCCAATCATAACCTATTTTACCATTCGGTTAAAGTATGGTGTAGGGATGGGTCAAAATAAAGAATTTATCATGCAAGAAACCATGGTGATCTCAAGTTAGAGGACTCAAATAATACTACTATGATGAGAATTACCTATGACAATAATCCATGTGATATTCTCATTGTGGGTTAATCCAGTACATCATTACCCTAAATATGTACATATGAGTTTAACTTAATATCTCATATACATGATCAATAAAACTTAATCATCAGTCAACCTCATACTGGTCTTTATTCATTGTCATTGCCACAACAATAACTGACTAAGGATATTTAGATTAGAATTCAAGTATCAGCTAAGAGTTTTACTATCAAGTCACGTACTTGATGATCTTAGTAGAATTAACTAATCAAGGATAATACTAGAATTAGCTAGTAATAATAAAAATGCCTCTTTATTAGTAAAATAGAAATATGACAATGTCAAAATATGGCCATTACATAATTGGCCTAACACATATCACTAACAAATCATACTTCTTTTATAGAACATTTCTCTTCTCAAGCATTCCCCACCTTTTGATATTCAATATAAATGTCATTGAAGAGTTCTTAGAATACTTACTCTTTTTTCAAAGATCATTGGAGTAGTTGTTTATTTGCATTGGCTTTCCCTTTTAGTTATTCCCTGCCTTTTGACATTCAGCATGAATTCTACCAAAGGATCCTTTGGATACTCTTACACAATCTTGAGCATTGGAGTAGTCTGCGTATGATTTCTCTTATTATTATTTTTATTGCAGTTAAACCTCTTTTGGGGTCTAATAAGACAATCGCAGGTTACTCGAATGTCTCAATTCCCAATGACTCTTCCTTTAGTGGATTTTCTATATTTCATAAGGTTTTCAAGAATTATATTGATTAGAAGTGAGAATCCTAACTCAAAGATATTAATCAAAGTTAGGAAGCTTTAAAAATCTCATCAAATTGAGATGATCGTTGTTGAGATTAACTAGTCCATCCCTATCACATGCCCCTTCTCTAGTGTGAGTACACCTCTGAGAGCACTAGAAAATGATGTTTAAAATGCAAATGAATAAATGAATTTATGAATTTATGTGAAAGGGAAAGGATATAAAGGACTTCCATGCATTTTTAGTGCTTTTCATGGGCATTTCATACTTTTACTATGAATTCTGAACTTTTAATTGTGTCTTGGATCGATGTCTAGATCCATGCACATGGGTAATGACCCATAAGAGTGGATCAAAGATCCACGCTCATGGTTATGGTTTTATTAAGGACCCACGCCCGTGGTTCCATTAAGGACCTATAGAGCAATTGTCTATAAAATGGCTTTTTTTGTCCTTTTCTTCAGTTTTCAACTTTCTCTTCTCTCTCCTCTCCTTAGATTCTCTAAACCTTCGGTTTTCTTCACTTTAAACCTATGCAAAGAGAAGGCAGTGATGATGTTTTCAAGGAGGTTAGCCCCAACCTTACAATTGGTTTAGATGACCTTAATTTAGAGGCTCTATAGGGTTAGGCGGTAGGTGGTGCTACTCGTCAAAAGCTTGTGCTTATTCATTGCACAAGGCATGGAGTGATAAAGGGATAAAAGATTCCTCTCATCTCAAACTTGAAGGAGCATGTCTAGGTGCTGCACTGTTAGTGGGTTAGTACCTTGAACTTTGAATTTTTTTTATATTATGTCTCCCCTTATTAGGATTAGCTTCCTTGTGCATGGTCTCGACTTCAATGGTATCCTTGATGGTCTACTGGAGGGACCAGAGTCTCTGAAGAGTTGACAAAGGGTTATAACTACCTTAGTAGAGAGGTGGTCAGATTGCATGCACACCTTCCACTTCCAGTTCAAGGAGATGATGATTACACCCTTTGACTTTGCTACTATTATAGGGTTCTCATTTACTGGCCAGTGAATCTCTTTTGACATACTAAAGGACCCCATGATGCTATAATGTGATTCGCTAGGCTACGGCCCCCAGTTTAAAGTCATCCAAGGTAATCTAATTTTGTATGACTAACTCTGGCAGGCCTATGATGATGATGCTAGAGATGGAGTTGATGGCATTGAGAGATGAGCCCAGTGCTTCATCTTTTACTTGATGAGCACCATGGTGTTCCCCAACACAAAAAATAATGGTGGCTCCCAATTGCTTCCACTATTACGAGATCTAAAAGCTTTGTGATATTATGACTAAGGTTTTGCTTCCTACGAATATCTCCTCCATAGCTTGGATGACATATACAGAGATAGCTCTTGGTTCTATGACATACCATTATTAGTCGATGTGAATCCTTTTAGGCACTTTGTTGTTCTTTTCCTTTCCTTTTTAAGTATATTGTTCCTGACACATTTTCTTTTATAAATTTAGGCTTTTAAGTTCTATGTCTTAGCTCCTCCCATTATACCCGAGATGTGTGAGATGTTTCCTCATTCCCCCATTTAGACTGGTCAAAGTTAGAGGGGCTCTAAATGGTCCTTGGAGGCAACTTGCGTTGCTCTCATGGAGTTGACATTCAACCAGGTTAGCCTTCTATTTTCTACTATTCTTACTTTAAATTTCTATGTTCTATTTCTAACAACTATTCCTGATTGTAGATACATCTTTGTTGGTAGTGGGAGTGTTATCCCATAGCTTTCTTGCTAGAGATGGCTGGGGCCATCGGGATCACTAGCAGGTAGATGTTGTTAGTGATCCCTATTGACTATACTTAGTACATTAGTGAGCATGTATCAGACCGGTTCAAAGGTCCTACTACTCATTGTGTCCCTCATCCTCCTCCTTTTGACATGTTTTAAGGGAAGGACATGGTGGGCTGCACTCTGGAGAAGGCACTAGTCGGGATTGATAATCGGCTGTACTTAGAGCTAGAGGGTGTCTCCTGCCTAGAGAGTCTTATCCCTCGCTTGATTGATGATGTTGCAAGGGGTTTCATACTTGCTCCACCCACTCCACCTGTGAGCACTTCTTCTTCTTCTGCCCTTAGGTGTATATTATTTCCTTTTCTATATTGTACTTGTACTGACTATTCTCATTCTGACTACTTTTACTCGTGTTTAACAGTCTTGCTGAAAAAGGTATCACTTTAGGAGTGCTACCAAGGCTTCAAATGGTGTAGGACATAATATTGATGCCCCTACTAAGGCTGGATAGATAATCTCTAGGGTATTTGTATTACCATTAGTCCCTATGGTTCAGGCGCATAACGTCCATAACCAAGTGACAGTTCAAGTTCAACCCTGAGGATGCTACCCATATGAGTTCCTACCTACTTTTGTTATTTTAATATTTCAAATATGCTACTTGTTAACTGTTCTTTCTATAGGTTCCTCGAGAGATAGCTATATACTAGTACTAGTGCGCTTCAAGCTTGATAAGCCATTATGTCCATTATTCAATGGTGGCTCATGTAAGTCTTTTTGCACTTTGGCTATTTCCCTATTTCAATTATGCAATGTATATGTATATGCATGATATGGATGTGTATGTATTAATTCATGTATGTTTTAATGATGCAGCTCGAGCATGCGAGGCTGATGCACAAGTTGGATGAGACCATTCGCCAGCATGAGTAAGTGCATAAGTAGGAGGGTGCCTACTACTAGAGTGAGATCCAAAGGCTATGAGCTTAATTAGAGGAGTTAAGGATTCATGATGCCAGACCTAACAGGAGAGGACCCTTGGACAATGAGGATGAGGATGATGATGATAATGAGGATGGGGTTGAGTCATAATTTCCCCTTCCATTTTTGTTGTATTTTTTTACTGTACTGATGGTGAATTCTTGGACTTTTCTAGGATGTAGTTGACTAATGAACTATTTATGAGGGTTTCAATGCTTTCTGACTTTTATTGTGCTCTTTTTCTTTATGTCTTTCCCGTTTACTTACCATGTCACCATAAAAATGCAATGAAATGGAAAACTTTACAATAAAGATTAATGTAGTTATATTATAGAAAGAAATGAACTCTAAGATGAAAATTTTTTCCTTTGAATGTGATAGATATTAATTCATGCATTTACTTCTCAACATGTGAAACCTTGACAATCTTTCCCATTTGTACTAAATAGCATTTATCATAAGCATGGTTACACATCAAATATTTCAAAATGACAGTACCCCTATCCTTAATTAGCCCTCTCAGGTTTTCTAATTAAGTATTTTGCCTCTCATTTTTCTATTTTTTTATGAATAATATCACTTGAGATGATTGACATTAATCCATTTGAATAACTCATTCCCGTCGACATTCATCAGCCTGACTATGCCTTTTGAAAGGACAGCTTTAACCAAATAAGGCCCTTCTTAATTAAGTTAGAACTTCCCTCTTGGATTTGGTAGATTTTGTTTAGCTTGCCTTAATACCCAGTCTCCAACCTTGATGTCAAATTGTCTCACTCTCTTGTTGAAAGCCCTTGCGATTCTTCTTTAATAAAGCTAAGTATGATATAGTGCTTTTAACTTTTCACTATATATCATATCTAATTGTATTAGCCTCTGTTCTACCCAATTCACCTTGGGTACCTCTGCTTTGACTATAACTCTAAGGGATTTCATTTACACTTTGATTAGAAGCACAACTTTTGTTCTATACACTAATGAGAAAAGAGTTTCCCTTGTAGATGTTCTTATTATAGTACGATATCCCCAAAGAGTGAATGGTAACTTATTAGCCCAATCATGATAAGTTTCAATCATCTTTAAGAGGATCTTCTTGATGTTCTTGTTTACTACTTCTAATGATCCATTAGGTTATGGTTTATAGGACGATGACTTGTAGTGCTTTGCCTTATACCTCTTAAGCACTACTCATACTTCTCCTTGAAACTATACCCCATTATCTATAATTAGGTGGTGTGGAATTTTGTATATACATAATATATTCTTTTCTAGGAACTTGGCTACCTGCTTACCCCTAGTTTGCTATAAGTTTCAGTTTCCACCCATTTTATAAAGTAGTCAATTGCAATTAGGATGTATCTATGTCTGTTAGAGGCCATAGGATGAATCTCTCTTATGATATCGACTTCCAATACCAAAAATGGCTAAGGAGAGGACATGGTGTGCAAATCTGAGCGAGGCAAATGGTTGATGTCCCTATAAACCTAATATTTGTGACATCTCTTGGTGAATTTGACACAATCCTTAACCATTGTCATCCAAAAGAACCCTTGTCTCATTATCTTCTTTGCTAGTGTTATGCAATTCATATGTGGGCCATAAACTCCTTTAGGAATATTTATTATTACCTTCCTTACTTCATCCTCATCTAAACAGTACAACCGCATCCCATCTAAAGTTCTCTTGTATAGAATACCTTGATGAAGAGTAAACTTTGCTGCCAATTTTCTTATAACCATTTTATCCCTTTCACTTGCACCTACTGGGTATTCTCGCTTGTCTAGATATTGTTGAACGTCATAGAACTAAGGCTTTTAATGCACTTTTATTTCCATCACCATCACATTCTTATAACATGGCTGACATGACTTTAGTAACATTAGAGGCTTCATAGGCATAGTCATCAGACCATCCTAAATTAATGTTAGTGATGCTAAAGCATCAACCATTTGATTGTGATTCCTAGGCAAATGAATGAATCAACATTTCCAAAATGACTATCCTCACTACTGTAAGTGCTCTAAATATGGCTTTAAGTGTGGCTTTTTTAGATCCCATTCATCAGTAGCCTGATTGATTACCAACAATAAATCACCCAATATTTCCACTTTTATGACTTTTAAGGCCATCAGTGCTTCCATTCCCATTATGCATGCTTCATATTCTACTTCTGCTTTATTTTTCATAACCCAAAACTTAAGCTTCCTTGTTATAGGAACTACTTCATTCTCTTAGGTCAATACAATTACTCTTGTTCCTACTCCGAACTGGTTTACTGCTCCATTAAAGTACATGCACCATCCTTGAATCTCAATTGCTACAATAAGATTATATGGGAATTCAAGTTCTATTTCTTGGTCATCCGAGGTAAGGTTTAGTGCTAGAAATTTGGCTACTGCTCTTCCCTTAATTATCTTCTTAGTTAAATACTCAACTTCAAATCTTTTCAGTAACACTAACGACATTGGCTAGTTTCCCAACCAATGAAAATGCTTCAAACAGGTGTTTCATCATATCTAACTTTGAAACTACTTGAAATTTGTAAGACTAAAAATACTGCCTCAAATTTCTCATGGCCTAAACTATTTCCAAATAGATATGTTCAACCTGACTGTACTTCTTCTCATAATGCAGCATCTTCTTGCTTAAGTAGTAAACTATGTGTTCAACTTATGCTTCTCCTTCCTAAGCTAATATAGCTCATATTGCATTCTCTTCAATTTCCAGGTATAGGATTAAGAGCTTTCCTATTTTTAGGGGTCTCAAAATTAGTAAATTCATAAGATAGTCCTTGATTCTATCAAAAGTAATCTAGCATTGTTCATTCCAAACCCTAGGCTAATCTTTTTTAAGCAAATTGAATATCGGTTCCCACACTTCAATCAATCTGACTGTGAATTTGCTAATAAATTATAGATTTCCTAAGAATCCTCAGATTTCCTTTTCAGTTTTTGGCATTGGCATTTCATGGATTGCTTTCACATTGTCTAGAAAAACTTCAATTCCTCTCTGACTAACTATATGTCCCAACATCTTCCCTTAAGTTACCCCAAATATGCACTTCTAAGGATTCAACCTCATATTGTACTTTTTTACCCTCTACAAAAACCTTTCTAATGCAGCTAGATGTTCTTCTCAAGTCTTTGACTTCACCATCATATCATCAACATAAACTTCCACCTTTTTGTGTATCATGTTATGGAACATTATTATGGCCATCCTCTAATAGGTTGCACTTGCATTCTTTAAACCAAAAGGCATTACTATGTAGTAATACGTTCCCTATTCGGTGATGAAAGTGGTATTAGCTTTATTGATAATTTCCATGAGAATCTGGTTGTATCCTAAAAATCCATCCATGAAATAGTACATAGCACATGCAGTAGCATTATCAGTTAGAACATCTATGTGAGGTAAGGGAAAATCATCCCTTGGGCATGCTTTATTGAGGTCCCTATAGTCCACATAGATCCTTACTTTCCCATCTTTTTTAGGCACCAAAACCACATTTGCTAGCCATTTTAGATAATCTACCACCTCTAAGAACTTAGTCTTAATATGCTTTTCTATGTCTTATTTTACCATCTGTGCCATTCTGGTCTCAATCTTTACAACTTTTTTTTCACTGGCTTGCTTTCCTCTTTTGTTGGATGTAATGTTGAGCAATGTCCTTGTCAATAGGAAGCATATCGTCATACGTCCATGCGAATACTTTCAAGTATATTGTTAATATTTTTTTAATTATCTCCTTTCCTCAAATGTAACATCTTTTAAAATATGCAATATGTGGGGATTTTCATTCGTGCCCATGTTAAATGGTTTAGTGTTAATAAAATGAATGTCGAATATGCTCATGTAAGGTTCAATGAAATGGTCATCATTATCATAAGATACATCACACAAGTAAGCAAAATTATATTTCATTATATTATACTTAGAGTTCAATACATCAAAAGATTCAAACATATTAATAAGACAAATATCATTAGGAGTAGGTGTATCATCAAATAAGATATCCTCTATGCTAGACTCAGTGAGAGCTGTGATGTTAGCACAATAGGGGCTTCAGTTTCCAACCTCATACTTTATAGAACCTATTCAATCTCAATAATAGAGATAATTCCTTTTTCTTGAGTCTGATTATGTCCTTTCCCCATACCACTAGTCATATTAGTAAAGCTCTCAAAACTGGACTTCTTGATCTTGTTGCATTCCCATTCCTCAGGATGACCTTAGTACTTGGAGAGGCCTTTGAAAATGAAGGTAGCCTCCTTTCCCTTATACCTTTATTATTCCATTCGAGCCCAATTCCTAGTTCATAACTCATTTTCTTCATTATGGCTATCACCTTTGGATTGACCTAGTCTTCATTGATCACTAATACTTGAAAGATCAAAGGGGTTACATTTACGTATACGACCAAGATATTAGTCTCAACTTTGATAGTGGCTACTTTTTCATTAAGTAGGAACTTGATTTTCTAATGCAAAGGGGATGGTACTCCTCCTAGTGGATGGAGCTAAAGTCTTCCTAATAGTAAAGAAAATGTAGGTGGGATATCCAACACTGTAAATTCCACAATAGACTCAATCTCTCCTACAATGACAATCGCCTTAAAGGTTCCTAATACTTACTTTTCAGAGTCATCATAAGCTTTAATTATCATGTTAGATGTTTCAAGCTCTTTAATTGGCATCCTGAAGTTGTAGGTAACCTAAGTGGGTGGAAATTCATGGTTGATCCATCAACAACCATAACACACGATGTCTTCTTGGCCCTTATGCCCACTTGGATGAACAAAGGCCTATTATGAGCTTTCCTTTCTAATGGAAGGTTTTCATCAGAGAAGTAAATAGTGCTGCTAGTTTTTAGGATTAGCGAAGCTATCATGTCCTTATAAGTGGTGTCTAGGGAGATCTTTGCATTATTCAGAGCATATGTTAGAGCTTTTAGGTGTTTTTGCGACATCATCAAAAGGTCTCAAATACTTACTTGAGCTTAATTTTTCCTAAGTTATTTCAAAACTAAGTCTTATTCAACTTAAAAGGGTAGCTCATTCTCCTTTGTAGCTTCTTTGGTAGTTTCTTTCCCTTTCACTAAATCTTTCTCAACAGGTTGATAAACTCTTCCACTTCTTATCATATAATTAATTGATGGTTCCTTATCAGAGTCATTCCATATATTGATTCCCATTACACATGGTATGACTGGTAGCTAAACAACAGTGATCTCTTCTTCTTTATTAAACTCATCTCCCCATCTGTTGGGTACAATGTCTTCCTTATTGAAGGTAACTAAAGGAGGAGTAATGTATTTTACATTGAAATTGAACTTTCCAAACAATTGTCCCAATAAGTCTCAAACTTCACTCTTTGCCTTCAATTCTTCTTCTCCTTCAAATTCAACTGATCCTCTATCATTGATGACTTCCTTGATTCTTTTACTATCTAAGTTAGATGTCTTCGCATCATCATATGAGGTGTGCAAGTATGAAGCATGGACACATACAGATAAGCGAAAGGATCCATCTCATCATCACTTGAGTCACAAATTAAACCCACAAAATCTGCTTTTAGTATGGCTAGTAGTTCTCTTTCTTCCCTTTTAAGTTTCTCTATTTCATTCTTTGAAATGTCTCGAATGGAATTCTTAATAAAAGACTCAGGCAACCCTGAGGAGATAACATAAGATGCTGGTGGTGGCATATTTTGGTAGTTGGGTAGAGGGTTGGTTTTGATATTGGGTTATTTTTCAAGATCTTTGATCTTACCAGAGTCTATAAGGTCTTAGATGCAGTCTTTTAGGATGTAGCAATCTTCAATTGTGTGGCCAAGCATTTAATGGAAATGGAAATAAAGTTTGGGATTAATGCAAAGTGGTAATGGGTTTGGTAAAGGTCTTGGTTCAAGGCACTTGAGGAGGTTTTTTTTTGGAGCCTTTGGAAGACTTTGAATAAGGGTAGTGTGACTGACCTTCCTTTTTTTATGTTCATTTTTTCATTTCTAAGGGACATGGAAACTTTACTGAATAAGGACAAATGATTGGTCTCAGGGGGACAAGACGATTTTTATTTTGTGGAGTCACCACTCGATTTTTAGAAAATCAAGATAAGAAAAAGACAACATCGAGTCATTCAGTGAGTATTGTCCCCAACGGAGATTTTCGAGTTTGGGAGATCGCATCTACTTTTTTACTATTTCTCATTATACAATATTTGATGTATAGCTACTACAATACCTTAGTTTTAGTAATGATAGTTTATATAGCATTCACACAATACATCAAAAAATATAGGATATTGAAGCTGAAAATTTTATTACATCGCTTTCCTGACAAAATACATATGAAAAGAAAAAGATTATGGAAAAGTAAATCTAATATGATTAATATGCAAGGATAATATGATCATTTACATAGATTATTTGATGAATGATAGGATGATCATACTTGCAGTGATTATTTATGCTATAATGATTAATGATGATAATATAAAGGATGCATAAAGTCATAACCGAACTGAGAGAGTGATGAATCTATTCTAGGACATGAACTTTTTCATATTATTGATATTTACGATGTGATTTCATGATTTCAAAAATAGAGGATGCAGAGTGATAATGTAAAATGAGTATAATGACGCATATATTATTCATGTAGCATGCAAGAGTGCTAGTCTCATCATACAAGCACAATAGTATTCCCAAATGTTAGCGGCAATAAAAATAAAATACAGCAAAGTCAAGTAAAGTAAACATGCTAAAATGATTGTGTGGTCCTCATACTTGACTCAACTTATGTGAACTTTGAAGCTTTAGCTTCGAGAAATTATCAAACTTTCCTCATTGAGAGGTTCAAAATGATAGCAGAATGATGCTCTACTATATACCTTTGAAGCATCCTTTGACAAAGATGAGGCTAGGTTTGGTGGAAAAATGGATTTAACAACCTAAAAGAAAGGTTATGGGAGAGCAAAAACTATATGGGAAAGGGTTTCTTGTGCCTTCGATCGGACTGACTCTTGAGTGTATATGTCTTCACTTGCTTCCCCCCCCCCACCCAAAATGGGGTGTAGAGTGGTCTATTTATAGAAAAAAATATGTAGAATGGGTGGTGTAGGTGTGGTCACATGTGTGAAAGTGGATTTTTTAGCGTGGCCATGTATAGTGTGAGTGTGGTCACACGCTTGGCACATGGCACATACATGTGCATTTTCATGTGGCACGTATAAGCGATACGCGTTGATACTTAGGTTGTGTTGGACCATTCTGGCACCACTTCTAAAGGTTTTAGAGCCCTCTAAAAGTGTTTTTAAAGTCCATTTTATCAAAACATATTTCCATTTTTTGACAAAGTTGGGTCCCAGTCTAACGAATTATGTACCATCCTGACGAGCTGAGTATTCTGAGAGGAGGTAGGCTTGGTTGGGTGTTTTAAGGTTGCACACTTCAGAGATGTTATGAATGAGCAGACTTTAGTCATCTCAGGAATTCATTTCCTCATCAGACCATTTTTGGGGACAATCAAATTTGAGGTATGACAGTTGCCCCTACTTCACATGTGTTGCATAGCTACCTAGCAGTAGTGTCAATACACCTTAAGCAAATGTAAAGATGTAAAAACATTTTAGTGGGGAGAAAGGTACTTACCTATGGGTTGTCTCTAAACGTCTCATCAAGATTTGATTGCTGATGTCATACTTTGTTTATTATTGTTATTTTGTGTCTTGGTCGTCATGTGGGGTGTTATTTTGGGACATATACAAGCTTGTGATTGATGCAAAGTGTAGAGTGCATATGTGACTATAACCTTTTTAGGTGTCATGCAAATGAGGATGCTACTAAGAAAAATGTGGATACAACTATAACCTTCTTAGGTGTCACACAAATAAGGATGCTACTAAGAAAAATATAGATGCAACCATAACCTTTTTAGGTGTCACATAAATGAACATGCAATTATAACCTTCTTAGGTGTCATGTGAATGAACATGCAACTATAACGTTCTTATGTGTCACGCGAATGAACATGCCATTATAACCTTCTTAGGTGTCACATGAAATGAAGATGCTACTAAGAAAATGTGAATGCTCCTAAGTAGTGTGAATGCTCCTAAGAAATGTGGGGATGCTTCTAAGTAATGAGAAGATGCTTCCAAGTGGTGAAAGTGCTTTTAAGCAATGTGAGAGTTCTTCTAAGCAATGTGAAAATGTGAGAGTGCTTCTAAGCGATGTGAATACTTCTGAGCAATGTAAATGCTCCTAAGTCATGTGAATGCTTCTAAGCAATATGAAGCCATGTGAGAGTGCTTTTAAGTGATTAGAATGCTTCTAAGCAATGTGAGAGTGCTTCTAAGCAATGTGAAGCAATGTGAGAGTACTTATAAGCAATATGAGAGTGCTTCTAAGCGATGTAAAAGTGCTCCTAAGTAATATGAATTAATGTGAGAGTGCTTCTAAGCAATGTAAAAGTGCTCTTAAGTAATATGAAGTGATGTGAGAGTGCTTCTAAGCGATGAGAATGCTTCTAAGCAACGTGAATGAGGTAGTAGTGATGATGCAGTGATAATGCAATAATGATGTAGTTATTTGTCATGTTAAGGATGTTATTTTGACGATTTGGAGAGAGATATCCTTATAGTGGATTTTCCTTACTCTTCTTATTTTATAAGTATAAGTTTTTTTAAGAAAGCAGTGCATTCGCAGTGTTTATAAAATAGAAGAAGTCCTCACTAGTGTACTTTTATGTGAGTTTGGTGCATGTCTTATGTTCAAATGGAAGTTTAGGACTGTAGAAGTGAGTGTGCAAAGTTTCAAGTGTGTGTAAAACCATAAAAGAGCGCATGGAAGGAGGAAGTGCACATGACTGTTCATGGGGGGTGTATGATCATATGCTTTTATGCATGGTCATGTGCTTCCCCCCTCCGAGCTTATTTAAATGGCTATTTTCAAAGGTCTTAGGAGGCTTCGTCTAGACTTTCTTGAGTGTTTTCTGACTTTTCTTGACCCTTTTCATGTTTTGGGTGCTTTTTACTCTATCTTTGCTTCTGTACTTCCTTTTTTTTTTGCATAAAATGGAGTTCCCCAACATTCTTGAGTGTTTGGAGGACATCTTTATTAATTTTGATCTTGATCTTAAGGGTGACTTTGCAGAGGCTACTAGAGCTGGGACATTCACAGTTGGGACTAGCACATCTAGCGCTCAGAGTTCTCAGCCTTCCAGGCTTTCTCAAGGAGATCTGATCCCCATTGTTCATAGCTTAGAGACTCATGCTTAGGTGCATCACCATTGTGAGGTAGGTCCCTCTTCGCCTTTATTTTCTAAAGCTCGTTCGTCAATCATTTTGTTGTTTATATTGTTGTATGAGGTTGTCGTAGTTGTAGCTCTATAGCTCTTGTTGTAATTGTTTATCTAGCTTTATTGTAAATGTTGATGGTTGATAGCCCTTGCTTTATTTTCTTTTTGTGATTTTTTGCTTGTCACGATGCTTTTCTTTTTAGCCTTTCTTACTATTTTGATCCTATTTGAGTGATAGAGAAAGATGTGTTAGTATTTAGTCGTTGTACAAATGTTTGATAGTGTACCTATTATTTGTAGCCCTATAGGTATGTCACTGTGTTGTTTGGTAGTTTCAATAGCGTTAGCATGTACTATTAGGGTCTCCCAATATGCATGAAGCAGATAGATGCTAGGAAAAGCTTCAATGGAGTGATTGTTACACTGTCTTATGACTCATATGTGTCGAGTCAGATTGCTATGTATGCATTGATAGAGCGATGGATGGACACAGTGCATACTTTCTATTTGCCTATTGAGGAGATGACTATTGCCCCACTAGACTTTACCACTATCACTGGCTTGAGCTTTTCTAGAGAGCCCATTCCTTTTAGTGATGAGGAGTGTTCCACTGTTGTGGCGAGGAGGCATGTCACGAGGGATTTACCCGAGGTAGTCACTCCTATAAAGTCTGGTTGCCCGTATTTCACTTGATACATGGAGTTTTTTTCTTCCATGCAGGCTTTGTATGATGATGGTCTTGTTTTAGTAGAGTAACTAGCTCACTACTTTTTATTTTATTTACTAAGTGTTGTTATTTTCCTGAAACCCTCGAGTATGAGTGATCTACAATTATTACCTATCTTGAGGGACTTGGTTAGGATGCCGAGGTGTTGGGGCATTACTGCCTTTGCTCATATGTACTCAAGGCTTGACATAGCATGTCTAGGCGGCTCAAGGATTTATGAATGCTTGTTCATGATGGATGTGAGTAAGAGTTCTATTGTCTATTCTTTTGCTCTTGGTTTGTTATTTCTTACCCTTTAGTTTTGATAGATCTAGGGATATGAGTTCATGATTCTCCCCCGTTTGTCCATCAAGTATTTTTAAGAGGATGGCTTCCCTCGTTATTCTCACTAGATCTAAAAGACTACATATTTGATCAACGATTACATGATAGCCTAGGACCATATGAGGAGGTTGTCTCTTGATCATGTATGTTTGATTCTTGTTGTGCTGGTTGTTCCTTTCTTTGGGATCATTTATTTATCTTTTCCCTTTGAGCATATCTTTCTTCACTAGTAGGTGGGATCTCATTAGATGACAGAGATGGTGATTGCATGGCAGCTGACAAAGAAACGAGTGTTGCTTTTTGGCCTCGTCGACAGGGTGTGATATTTGGGTGAGTGAGTCCATCATTGGTGGGATGGCCCATACATGAGGAGAATTCCCATTCCTCCCCCTAAGGACATGTTCTAAGGTCATAAGTCGTATGGTAATGATCTTGCTATTGTTATAATGGGATTCCCCTTTAAGGGCCTCTTGGAGAGTGGGGGTTTGCCTTATGCTGATGTATTGATCCCTCAACTGATTGATGTTGTAGCTATCGAGACCTTTCCTTCTCCACCTTCTTAGGCAGACGCATCTCGTCCCTCAAGTTTGAGGGCTAGGCCATCACGTGGGTCATCGAGAGTCACTTTTTCTAATCCGATAAGCTTTTATTCTAATTTTAGTGCAAGCATGTACTAAAATTTATTAGTAATAAATTGTAATTAACACAGGTTATGAGAGCTTATCTATAGTGATGCGGGAGGAGATTTGGATCCCACTTTAAGGATGATGAGGGCATGCTCCACAGTGAGGCGATTATTCATGCTAGTGGTATGTCTTTTAGCAGCACTATCCTTTGGGATTTGATGGTTCAGTCATCTTTGTCTTTGCTTAGGATGGATATCCTTGGTAGAGCAGTGAGCTTTGATTTGCCTAGACCTGGCTTTCCTCAATCAAGTGTTGCTCCTGCTGATGCTACCCATGTTCGTGTTCTTTTCTCATTCTTGCCTTTATTTCATTTACCTAGTGAGTGGTGGTTGACTTATTTGCTTACTTTTGCAGATTCCTATCTCCTCTGGCTAGTACTGGTATACTATTATAGGGAGTGTGTAGTGGTGCTTTTTGGAGTTTTTTCACCACTCAGAGGGTATGCCTTCTTTATTGTACCTATTTATTTTATGCACATTTTTATGTGTAAGTGTATGATATGCAATGTGTAATGCAGGTTGAGCACTATCTTGCTAGTCGTGAATGGGAGCAAGAGCGTTTAGCTTATTATGACCATATTAGTGAGCTGGAGTTACGGTTATCATCCCTTGCGATGAACGACAATAAAACCGCATCAGATGAGGGGGATGCTTAAGCAGGATTATTGTTTGCTTTTGATGGTAGCCACAACTGATGTAGTTGTTTTAGGAGCTAGGTGTAGGGCTTTTGGTCTGTGGTTTGCTCTGTTGTATCATTTTCCCGAGGTTATAGAGTCTGGGTATTGTATTTGGGTGTTAGTCCCGCTTATTGTATGATTTTTGTATAATGATGACTGTATATGCTTCCTGCTATGTATCATTAATGATGATGTTTGCCATTATTATCGTCTACCATTTTTTCCTTTTTTGCCTAAAGCATCTCCTTTTGAAGCTTTTTGCACTTAGCTGGGCTTTCTTTTTCTTCCCTTTTTTACCTAGGGAGTCTCCTTTTGGAGCTTTTCACACCTAATTAGGTTTTTTTTTTTTTTTGCTATACAATAATGGCTTATCTCAAAGAGTGAGCTTTAGAGAGGATGGTAAGAACCATGGTCATGTAATGAAAGAAAATGCAAAACATGCTTGATGCAATTTATAATAATAAAATGTATTGCACTTTTCAAAGACATTTTGCATAAATTGGCAATCATTCTCATTTCACTATAATCATTTAAGAAAAGCACAGATGCATTCATACAAATTTTGAATTTGAGATTACCCTTATCCTCAACTAGCCTTCTCAGGTTTTTTAGTTAAGTATTTTCTCTCTTTCCTTAATTTTTGCCTGAGCTGCCATTTTTAAGTTTTTAACTCAATGGGATGATTTTTTTTTGTACCTTAGACATAATACTTCTTTAGGAGATCTGTGTTGATAGGTTAAGAGAATTCATTGCCTTCAGAATCCATCAGCTTGACTGCTCTTTTTGATAGGACATGTTTGACCAAGTATGGGCCTTCCCAATTTGGTCTGAATTTCCCTCTAGGGTCCGAAACATTCTGTCTTATTTGCACTAGCACCCAATTTCCTATTTTTATACTCTTGCGTTTTATTCTTCAATAGAAGGACTTGGCTAGTCAAGCCTGATATGACTATGTTTGGTATAGAGCCTTAAGCCTTTGGCTGTCTAAAGGAGTGAGATTGTCATGCCTTTGTTGAGCCCACTATACTTCTAGTAATTTAGATTCGATTACTACCTAAAGAGACTTAATTTCTATTTTAATTAGAAGAACTGCTTTTGACCCATACACTAATGAGAAAGGAGTTGCTCCTGTTGAAGTTCTGACTATCGTTCAGTACCCTGATAAGGCATATGGCAATTTGTCTGCCCAATCTTGGTAAGTCTGAGTGATCTTTGACAAGATCTTTTTTATGTTCTTATTTGCAGCTTTAATGGCCCCATTCGCTTATGGTCGGTAAAGAGAAGATTTGTGATGTTCCACCTTATAACTCCTCAGTAGCTCTCTAAATTCCCCTTAGAATTGGACACAGTTGTCAGAGATTATGTAATGGGGGATCCCATATCGACATAACAGGTTTCTTGTAATGAACTTAGCCACTTGCTTGGCTCCTATTCTTGCAAATGATTCTGCTTCGACCTATTTTGTAAAGTAGTCCACTACCACTGGATGAATTTATGCCCGTTTAAGGCTATTGGTGGATTTTCCCAATTATGTCTAGTCCCTATGCTGAGAAGGGCCATAGAGAGGAGATGTAGTGTAGTTCTATTGGGGGAAGGTGGCTGAAATTTTCGTGGATCTAACACTTATGGCATTTCCTCATAAATTTGGTGCAGTCTTGTATCATCATCATCCAAAAGAACCCTTGTCTTATTAGCTTCTTAGCCAAGATTGCTCCATTCATGTGTGGACCATAAACACCCTCGTGTACTTATTTTATTGCTTTTACAACCTCAGTTTCATCTAGACATCAGAGTTGTAAACCATCTGAGGTTCTTCTGTATAACACACCCTAGTGTGATGTGAATTTTGATGTTAGTCATTGCATGACCACTTTGTCTCTTTAGTCTACTTGATCAAGATAGGCTCATTCCTTCATATATCTCTAGATGTCATAGAACTAAGGCTTTTCAGTTGCTTCTATCTTTGCTATTCCATAGTCTTTAAGACAAGGTTGTCCTAATCTGAGTAGAATGAGGGGCTTCATGGGCATTTTGGATGGTCTTTCCCATACTGACGCTAGGGAAGTAGGTGCATCTGCCATCTGATTATGGTTCCTAAGGAGATGAATGAATCTGCATTTTTAAAAGGACATCGTGAGTAGCCTCAAGTGATCAAGATAAGGCTTTAAATGTTACTCTTTCAATTTCCACTCTTCCGTGGCATGATTGATTACTAGCATGGAATCTCTGAAGATTTTGACTTCTGTGACATCCAACCAGTGCTTCTATTCTGAGTATGCATGCCTCGTATTCTACTTCATAATTTGTGACTCTGAACTCAAGCTTTTTAGTAATTGGTACTACTTCACCTTTTCGATATTGCAGTATGACACCAATTCCTATGCCGAACTAATTGACTACTCCGTCAAAGTACATGCACCATCTTTAGATTTTAATGGATGAGCTTAGGTCGCTTGGGAAGTCCGGTTGGATTTCTTCTGAGTTTGGAATGGGGTTGAGAGCTAGAAATTTAGCCACTACTCTCCCTTTTACTACCTTCTTAGTTAGATATTGCATGTCAAATTCTATTAACAGTATGATTACTTGGCAAGTTTTCCCACTAGACAGGAAGCTTCGTAGAGCTACTTCATTGGATCCATTTTAAACATGGCTTGTATTCTATAAGATTGAAAGTAGTGTCTAAGTTTCTTCATTGCCCATACCATTGCTAGACATATCTATTCAACTTGTTGTACTTCTCCTCATATGGTAACATCTTCTTGCTCAAGTAGTAGATTGCGTGTTCTACTTTCACTTCTCCCTTTTAAACTAACATTGAACCAATTGTGTTCCCTTCAATGGCTAGATATAGGGTTAAAGACATCCTTGGTTTAGGTGGTTTTAGAACCAGTGGGTTGGCTAGGTAGCTTCTAATCTTGTCAAATGCTAGTTGACACTGTTCATTCCATTCAACTGGCTAATCTTTTTTTAGTAGCTTGAAGATTAATTCACACATTATTGTCAACTTAACGATGAATCTACTAATTAACTATAGTTTCCCTAGAAACCCTTTGGTTTCTTTCTCTGTTTTTGGCACTAGCATCTCTCTTATGACTTTTGCTTTGTCTAGATCCATTTCAATCCTATTCTGACTGACAACATAACCCAGCATCGTTCCTGAAGTAACCCTGAATATGCATTTCTTTAGATTTAGCCTGAGACTGTCCTTTTCAACCCTTCTGAGGAACTTTTTGAGTTCATAGGGGTGTTCTTCCTTGGTTCTTGATTTGACCATCATGTCATTGATGTATACCTCCACTTTTTTATGTATCATGTCATGGAACATTGCAGTTGCCATTCTCTAGTAGGTTTCCCCCGCATTCTTTAGCCCAAAAGGCATTACCCTATAGCAGTAAGTACCCCATTCTATTTTAAAAGTTATCTTTGTTTTATCTATAATAGCCATTAGGATCTAATTGTACCTAAAGAATCCATCCATGAAGGAGTACATTGCATACATGGTGGCACTGTCAACCAGTATGTCTATGTAAGGTAATGGGAAATCATCCTTCGGGCAGGCCTTGTTCAAATCTCTATAGTCGATGCAGATTCTAACCCTTTCGTCTTTCTTCAGTACTAGCACCATATTTGCTAACCATTCTAGATAGTTTACTACCTCTAAGAATTTTTCTTTGATTTGTTTCTTAATGTCCTCTTTCACTAGTTGGGCCTATTCTGGTCTGAATCTTCTCAACTTCTGCTTTATCGGTTTGCACCCTCCTTTGGTAGGAATAAAGTGTTAAGCAATGTCTCTATCAATACCGAGCATATCATTGTACATCCATGCAAATATTTTTGAATACTTTACTAATATTTTTTCAATTTCTCTTATATCTTCAAGGGTAACATCTTTCAAAATATGCAGAATGTGTGGTTCAGATTCCATGCCAATGTTAAATGATTTAGTGCATATGGAATGAATGTCAAATATGCTAATGTTTTTATTAATGCAATGCACATTACCATTAGGAAAGACATCAAAAAATTAAGTTCATTTCATTAACTTTAAAGTTCATTACATCATCATTTTCAAACAAATAAAAAGAAACTAAAGAAGTGAACTTTCTCTGGATCAATGACTTAAGAGATGTTTCTATCTTTGGATCATCCACTACTTGTATGCTTCATCTGTAACACCATCTTCGATATTAGCAAAAAATTAATGGATGATTCTCCTCCTCTATGTTGCTCTGAAGTGATCCACAAACCTTTATTGTATCCTGCCACTAGGGAAGTCTGCGAGCTCAAAAGGTACATGTTGTTTCTCACCAAATTATCTTTTCACTAGTGCCGGATAGTAGAGGGTGCATGACCTAAATCCTAAGATTGGTACATAGTTAACATACATGCAAAGAGTCATATGTCCCAGATTCCACCATGGGCACATCCATTTTATTTGATATTCTGGTGTGTCCTTTATGCATTCAAACCATTCCTAGACTAAGCATCTGTGAACATCCTTAATGTGTCTTTCTAGGTGATTTCTGGGTTGGTATCTCATCCAGTTCCCTGTAGGTTTGTCATGTAGACTCAGCTTTTCTTGCAACCATATTTTAAGCAATAGAGGACTTCTAATAAAGTTTGGACTTTTCCTTTTTTTAAGGTCATCTAAACCTTGAATAGTTTCTGCTAGGATCAGTAGGAAGGGAGTCATTCTACATTCTATTCCTTCGATAACTTGGAGTATCCTATAATCTCCTAGCCCATCGTTCAAGATGGTGTAGTATTGCATAAAAAGGTAACACGCAAGGAGATGTGCCCATATCAGAGTACCAGTCTTCTTGGTAGTGCAAGTAGCTAGAAGTTGCATAAGAATTAGTCACTTGCCCTTGGTGACTAATTCATCAAGATTTTATGAGCTTAGATCAAGGAAAACAACCTTAAGTCCTAGGTATTTGATGTCCTAGTCAATGAAAATTTCTTCTTCATTCATGGTGGGGATTCGCCTTGCTATGGCACTAAATTCTTCATAGAATAGGCATAGTTCTATGGTGTTGAATTAGAACACATGCTCTTGAGGGTCCTAAAATGACATAGCAACATTCAAGAGTTCATGTTTGAGGGGCATGTGTTGGAATGTCTTAATGCATAGCATGTCGTATGGTTGCAACCTTTTCTAATTGGCTTTGTCAAAGTTATAGAGGAAATTTCTAGTGATACTGGTTTAGGCTTGGAGGTTTACAACCATGACGCCATCATCAAGCAGTTCTTGGATCTTCTCTTTTACCTTGTCTTTGAATTATTGACAGGAGGTATCTTCTTGGTCACTCATGTTTGAATGTAGTATTCCTGTACATTTATTAAGGTTAACTAAACAAATTATGCATGATGTGTGCCTGTAAAAGAAAAAGGTGAGCATGTATACATAGAGTGGATGCAAGAAATCCTATAATGGGAAAATGATTATTCCTACAAAAAATAGTGGTTAGTACATGCTATATACATGTATGTGATGTATGCATTATTAAGGCTGGTTAATTTTCCCATATAGTGAACAAACCAATCACAAGCAAGCTCTCGCTTCCAACCTTATTTCTCCATAAGGTCATTCAGTCTCTTTCCTAAATGGGTTTTGAACCTATAGTCATCATGGGACTATCGTTCTACTCTTGGAACTAGGCTATTTTAATTTATGTTGGTCAGAACCAAAGGGTAAACTGAGGAATGATGTTTAAATGTGCTTGAGGTAATCACATGATGTCAATGTGAGGGTCAATTTTCAAACTTCAAATGATGTCCAAAGCCTGTATGCACCCGTATGCATAAGACCAAGGTCAATCAAAAGGAGTCTGAGTTCTTGCGCCCACATCGATATTCGATATGCGTACCATGAGTCATGAAAGTATCGTTTGATAGTTCACAATTTGATTTTGCCGATGTAAAGGTCCACAATCTAGTTGGGTTCCTAACCTATTCATTTTATCTGATAAGGATAAATGGATGATATCTCATAGGTTTCGTCATCGACGGATGTCGTTATTTTTTAATTCACATAGACTATTCAAGCTGAGGTACATAATTCTCAAGATTCCTCATGCTTCAGGCTCACACGAAGTATATGAGAATCATGTGGTCCTGAGCGTAAATTTTCTATGAAAACTGACATTACAACGTCATTCGATGATAGACACTAGCAGGGTCATGTCATTTATGAGTATCAAGTCAAATGGATAGCATTAGGACAAGGATTGCATGGATAGCTTAGCGAAATCCTAGTGGATGTTGCTACTAGTTTATCTACATAAGCTGAGTCAGGGTGAAAGTCTAAGGGTTCCTTTAGTGAGAATGCCCCAATATGACTAGGGTTATAGACTCCGATCAGTGAGTTTAGCATTCTTTTGATAAATCAGTCACCCCCTTAAGGACTTGGGTCACAAACTCTGGTCAGATAAGTCCAAAAAATGCACGAGTAATGACTAAAGATGATAATATCATATCTTTGTTGCCCCATAACTCGAGTGGAACCATGGTGGCAAAGTCATTTAGTATTATTGAGGTTTTTAAGGACAAGTAGTGCTCGTGTAATGCGTAGTGCAAATGTAGTAGTGAGGGGCTCTATATGATTGAGTATTGTATAATAAGAAATAGTCATTTTTTAGTTGATCCCTCTTACATAGAAGTCCCCAATAGAGTCGCCACTATGAGCAACCTTCCTTTTTTTTATTGGTGTTGGTTTTTTGTTTTCCGAGGGACATGGAAACTTTACCAAATAGGGACAAATGATTGGTCTCAAGGGGATGAGACGCTTTTGATTTTATGGATTCACCACTTGATTGAAAATCGAGAAAAGAAAGGGACAACATTAGGTCACTCAATGAGTATTGTCCCCATCAGAGATTTTCGAGTTTAGGAGATCGCATCTACTTTTTAACTATTTCTCATTATATAATATTCAGTGTATAGCTACAACAACACCCTAGTTTCGGTGATGACAGTTTATATAGCATTCACACAATACATCAAAAAATATAGGATAATGAAGCTGAGAATTTTATTACATCTCTTTCTTGATAAAATACATATGAAAAGAAAAAGATTATGAAAAAGAAAATCTAATATGATTGATTTATAAGGATAACGCGATCATTTACACAGCTTATTTGATGAATGATAGGATGATCATGCTTACAGTGATTATTTATGCTATGATGATGAATGATGATAATATAAAGGATGTATGAGGTCATCACCGGACTGAGAGCATGATGATTCTATTTTGGGACATGAACTTTTTCACATTATTGATATTTACGATGTGATTTCATGATTTCAGAAATAGAGGATGTAGAGTGATGATGTAAAATGAGCATAATGACGCATATATTATTCACGTAGCATGCAAGATTGTCAGTCTCACCACACAAGCACAACAATATTCCCAAATGTTGCCGATAGTAAAAATAAAATGTAGTGCAGTAAAGTAAATGTGCTAAAATGATTTTGTGGTCCTCAGACTTAACTCAGCTTGTGTGAACTTTGAAGCTTTAGCTTTGAAAGATTATCAAGCTTTCCTCATTGAGAGGTTGAAAATGACAACAGAATGATGCTAGACTGTATACCTTTGAAGCATACTTTGACAAAGATGAGGCTAGGTTTAGTGGAAAAAAGGATCTAACAACCTAAAGGAAAGGTTATAGGAGAGCAAAAACTATATGGGAAAGGGTTTCCCACACCTTCGATTGGACTGACTCTTGAGTGTGTGTGTGTGTTTTCACTTGATCCCCCCCCCCTAAATATGGTGTAGAGGGTTTTATTTATAGAAAAAAAATGTGTAGAATGGGGTGGTGTAGGCATGGTCACGCACGTGAAAGTGAATTTTTGCACGTGGCCACACACGCACGTGTGCATTTTCATGCACATTTTGACGCTCTATGCACTCTTCCTAGGTTCTACACGTGTTATTCTAGGGTTGGTTCCTAAGGTTTTTGGGCCTTTCGAATGCATTTTTGGAGTCCGTTTTGCTAAATTCAGCTTTGATTTTATCACATAACACATAAGGGTGTTTATACGTACTTCTAAGTAATACGCACTAATACTCAGGTTGTGTGGGACCATTCTAGGACCACTTTTGAAGGTTTTAGAGCCCTCCGGATGTGTTTTCAAAGTCCATTTTGTCAAAATTGAATTTTTTCACAAATCTGGGCCCCGTTCTAACGAAATATGCATTAGCCCGACGAGTTGAGTATTCTGAGAGGATTTTTCTCGAAATAAACCTCTCATTGTTTTGATAATTCCTATTTTGCAAGGTTGGAGCACAACTTAAGGACCCGATTTTGCACAATAGTAGGGTCAGTTGGGTGTTTTAAGGTTACACACTTCAGAGGTGTTACAAATAAGCAGACTCTAGTCATCTCAGGGATTCATTTCATCATCGAACCTTTTTTAGGGATAGTCAAATTTGAGGTATGACAGGTAGGCTAAAGTTTGAGTATTTATGGTTTCTCAAGGCATTGACAGTTAGTTTATATTGGTGGAATAAATGTTTTGGCTAGGTTGCATTGGCTTTTAGTAAGGATTCTTGGGTTGAGTGGTCTCTTCATCTTCGATTCAAATTCCAGCTTGGTGAAGTGCTTTGAAGGTAGGGTAATGAATGAACAACATTTGTTTATGGAAGTAGGGCAAGGCTCCCTTGATTATCATTTATATCTATTCATCTTCTGGAGGTCTATCTCTCATTAAAGTAGTTTTCCCTCTCCATCAAGTGATGTAATTTGAGAAACTTTTACCACTCTTCTGTCTAGTGGTTTATAGGTCACGTCTTATAGCATTTAGCTGGGTGTTGTACTCGTACTACTTAATAAACTTTTGTGTAAGAAGCATCAAGTCATTCTTGATTTTATTTTCTAGATTAAAGAACCATGCTCTTGGCCCTTCTTCTAGTGAAGTAAAGAAAAATTTCACGATTTGAGATTTAGTCAACTTTGTAAAAGCCATTAAAGTAGCATATTGCCTTAAGTGGACTCAAGGATCTCCGGTACCGTTGAACTTAATGAAGTTTGGGAGTTTGAAATCTTCAGGTTAAAGTTCATCTTTAAACAATGAGAGGTCAGTGTAGTCATGGCTTTTTATGGCACTCTTTTTTTTAAGTGAGAATTCGAGCTGAATCATCCTGTTAGCTAGTATCTTGACCTCCACCGATGGCTCAGACTTAGTCAAATTGATTGGTTTGGCAGGTGGCTAGGGAAGTTTCCCTCTTATAGCCTGGTAATACTCATCATCCTCAATGAACAAACCTAAAGTGGGCACTGTGCCTTTTCCTCTATTAATCTTCACATTAACTGACCCAAAAGCTTCTCCCTAATCACCTTTCTCGTGGATCATCTATTCCATTATGGCTTTCATCCTTTTCTTTAGAAAGTTAGACAGAGTCCCATCACTCATCAGTTTCTTAAAGGAATCCCTTAACTATTCTTCTGTGTTCTAAGCCATTATCTCTTAAGCTGGATCAGTGATAGGAATAATAAGACTAGTATTAGTGCACTTACTAGCTTTAAGCCTTTAAGGCTTTCGAGGAGATATGTTTCTGCACAAGTATGCATGTTAGGATGATAAAAGGAATGAAGCATGCATGCATAATGTGATGAATGCTGCAAAAGAGAAAGGTTAGTATGTATGCATGGTGTGACAGTTATAACCTTGCTAATGTGGTGATGCAAAATGGTTGCAAGAAGATCGTTACAAAAAGGGGCTGCTTAATTGGCAAAGGCACTAAAGTGACACCTTTATAGGACTCTTTACACTAACAAGCTCATTTTTTTATTTTCATCATTGGACATTCATTCTCGACTAGGTCAAACCATGTGCTAATAGTATATGAAATATAAATTCATATAAAAATAAAGGAATAAATACATAAATGGTGTTTGAACATTTTCACTTTTACTATTTTGGTGTTTGAACTTTTTTTATTTTTGTAATTAGGTGTTTGAACGTGTAAAAAATTTCTAAATTAGTGTCTCTAGCAATTTTCATAAGCATTTTGACATGTAAAACCTATTAGAGACACTAATTTAGAAATGTTTTAGAGGTTCAAATACGTAATCGCAAAAAAAAAATTGTTAAAACACTAAAATAGAAAAAATGAAAAAGTTCATATATCATTTATGCGTTTATCCAAAAAATAAAAAATCATCACATCGTGAATTTATAATTTTTTATATATATAATTTCATTAAAAGAATTTAACAATAATTATTTGATGGAAGAGTATTACCATAAATAGAAAAATTAACTAAAAGGGTGAAATTGGAGCCTCAATTATGCTTTGAAGTCAACAATGTATCTTAATTTCGTGGTACTAATAAGAACTTTTCTTTTAAAAATATATCATTTTATACCTTATCTTAAAAAAAATTTATAATTAAATCCTATAAGTCAAATAAAATTTTAATTTTAATAGTTAATTAATGAAAAATTATTTAAACTAAGAAATAAATTTATATATATAAAGTTATAAAAAAATTTTAAGTCAACATACTAATTTAATATTGTTTAAAAGTTTTAATTTTTCTTAAAAAATTTTTTAAAATTTACTTAAAATTTTTTAAAGTCTACGACTAAGTTATATAATTTTTTAAAAAAAATCATCAATTTTAAAATTTACAAATTTTTAGAACTTTATAATTAGGTAAAATATTTTTTTTAAAGAATATCAATTTTATGTATTATTCTAAATAATTTTCCATTAAAATTAAAATTTTATTTTACTTGTATAACTTAATTGTAAAAGTTTTTTAAAATAAATTCCAATATGATATAATTTTAAAAGAATAAGTTTCTATTAGGACAAAACAAAAACATTAAGATACAAAATATTGATTTCCAGTATATATATATATATATATATATATATATATAAGCTTGGTCACCTCGAGAACAAATTAATTTTTACAATACCAATTATCAATGGCTGAATGCATAGTTTCACCCCTTCAACTTTACACGATTAATTTTTGACACTCTCCAATTTTTATTATTTTTTATTTAATTTTTAAACTTTTATTTTAAACTTTTATCACCTTTTAATTTGTATTTTTTTAATTCTATTTAACTCATATAATATTAAAATGAATAGAAATTTGATTTCAAATGATTTTAAACACATAAAATGTCAAAGTTAACTTTAAAATAATATAAATAGAAATAAAAAAACTAATATCAAAACAGTTTTAAAATTTTATTTTTAATTATATTTTTTCTTTTATTAAACATTATTTTAGTTTATATAAGTTGCTTTTGTATTCATATTAAAATTGATTTTAAAAATACTTCAATTTTAAGTACTACAGGGGTTTGATAGATTCAAAATAAAAATTTAAAAGTTGAATAAAACATAATGAAAGTTAAAGAGTGTTAAAGGTTAATTGAGTAAAGTTTATAAGGTTAAATTATACATTTGGCCAATTATATATATATATAGTAGTGGTATGAGCCTTTTAATCCAAAACTTTTGCATCATTTAGAGCTTCAGACCTATAGAGTCCCAAGAACTCCTATTAGAATAATTGGTCTAAGGCTAATTGACTGATGATCCTGATTTTTATTTGATTACCTCAAAAAAAATAATAAAAGTAAACATAAAAATAAATAAATAAATAAAATTCAGACTTAGGCAACCATTTTCATTATCATTCCAGGGTGCAACAAATGTGACAACCATTTTTTCCCTTTCGACTTCAACCAATTTAACCTAGAGTTCTTGGTCTCAGTGAAGACCAAGCATATTCTTTTACGCGATTCAGTTTGCTTTCTGGGAACAACATAAATCATGATCAGAAATCAAATTCATATAATATTACTTGAATATTAAATTAAACACACAAGCTTTGTTCAAGGTATTATTGTTTAACAGACATGACTCACCAGTATTAAGCACAGCCCACACAGCTTATCAATAACACATTTCATAACAGAGAAACTGGTCATATCAGCACACGAAAGGAGCATCAATATGATTGTCGCTACAATAGAGTCCAGGTCGCTGAGTGAAACCTTGTTTCTTCAGCAAGCTCCTAGCCCTCAAGACTAGCTCCTGATTAGTAATTGCACCATCTGTGTCAGCAATTATTTCCTGAATTGCATTGCTAAGAGCTCCATAAGCTGCACTAGCATTTCCTGAAGGACTAGCATCAGCAGAAGTTTGGTCTGTCTGACAGCCACTTATTAGAATCCCCCCATCTGGTAGTGACCGCTTGCTTGCTCCAGCATAAACCTCTTGCTTGCTTCCTACTTCTGTGTCCAGTGCAGGCTTGACATAACCCTCATCGTTCTCATCCAGCTTATGTTTAAGAAACTCCTGAGCAAGACTCCCAACCAACCCCAAGAATCCACCACCACCACTTTCTCCATCACCATGTTGGAGTTTATTCAGAAGAACCTTCATGAACTTCTTCACTTTAGGGCTTGCATCTTCCCCAAAGACATCAAAAAGTGTTGGCCTCAGCTTCCCCACATCAATGTCATCTTTTCCTGTTTTTTGTTTCAGCATTTCGACAAGGGTTGAAAGAGGAAGAGATTTACTCTTCACATAGCCATGCTCACCATAGTCTCCTTCAACTACTCTGTCATCAGTATCTTCATCATCCCTGTGGTGGCGATGGTGGCGCTGCAATCCAGAAGGGAGGTGAATTCCACGAGATTCAAATGCACCTTGAACAGTCTGGTGCAAGAAACTTTTGAATCCAATGCCCGAGTCTGATTCCTGCTCCTGAGACTTTGTGCTCTCCCCTATTTGCTCTTTAGTCTCATCAATAAGGCCCCCGCTATGACATGAGTCAGATACAATTGTTATGCTGCAGCCTTCTGGGATCTGATCCACAAAATCCCTGAAATCATCATCTGGTCATATCCCCCACCCCAGCAAAAAATTAGTACCAAGCATTGCATTGTCAAAAAAAAAAAATTATAGAGCAATCAAACATGTTCTATACAGTACCTTATGACTCTAGAAATTTCATTTCAATATCCAAAGAAATTATTATAATAACTGACTCTAAATTAGGAAGGACAGATCCTTTTTCTTTTAAATTAACAAAAAAATAAATTACCAAGGAAAATGCCAAAAGACAAGGTGAATGGGCATAAGAACCACAACCCAAATGCAGAAACAAAAAAAAAATCTTTGTAGGAACAGAGAACAAACAGAAATTGCATCAGCATAAACAATAGAAAATATTTTACCACTTCACCAGAAAACACAGCCATCCACCCATGAAGAACCTAACTCTTTAAGTACTTTTCTTTTTTTCATTTTTGTAAATTTCCACTGGCCTACACCACATGCTTCCTTCAGGTCTCCCTTGTGCTACATCGTGATGTGTTTTTCCCTATACTTAGTAATAGCAAATTAATACAAATACACTAAAGACTTCAAACCAGAAACCATACAGTCAAAGCCAGTTGCCCATATGAGTTTTGGTGACAATTCCAACTATGTGTATAGGTAAAGAACTCTCATCTGAAAAACCTCCTTCCAGAACCTAAGAACAGATATTAGAGGCATAAAAAATAAATTGGTGCTCATTCTGCTAATCACTGGTCATAACACAGAGAAAGTGAATGGCAATAAAAGCAAGATCAATAGCAGCATTCCTTCCATTTATTGGAATCATTTTTCTTCAACAAGAATCTCACTGCACAAAAAGTTGGCATGCAACTTAATTCTTTTTCAGACAGTCCAGCCTCACAATTACGTTACAACTCAAGCATGTGTATCATGCTAGGAATAGAATCCCGGAAATTAATACATCAAATCATTTTTTTTTTTCCAGAAAATCAACCAACCATACAAGACAATAAATACAAGAATTCCAATCGCAATCTTTCCTAGTCAGCCACAAAAATGCAGAATAAACATCCTAAAACTTTAGTCCAACTCTTACGCTAGAATTAATAGATCGCAACAAATTCCACGACTAAATAGAAATCTTGCAATTCAAAGACATTCCTATATCCAATTTTGAATGAAAACATCAGATAAGACAACGATCAATTGGAAAAAAAAAAAGGTATTATCAAGAATTGGGATGCAAGACATTCAATCATCTAAAAGTGGTATTTCCTAGAAATCCTATCCAGCAACAGAAATCAATACATCTGTTATTAATAATAATAATAATAATAATAAATGGAGAAATGATACCAGTGATGAGATTCATATCACATGGCACAATGCATTCATCATAGCCAGTATCATCATCCTCCCCAGTCTCAGCGGGAAGCCTAGTCCCATGTCCACTGTAGTGGACAAAGAGAAAGTCACCACGCTCAGCAGATCGCACCAGATCTTTCAGAGCCTGGCGTATGTTCTTCCCAGTGGGCTGAGTGTAGGAATCGTCGGTGTCAATCAACACGGTAATATCATCCTCAGAGAAACCATATCGATCCACTAGGCATCTGTACATCCTCCTCACATCGTTGATGCAACCCTTCAGTTCAGCCTTGGTTCCTGGATAATTGCATCCTATCAGCACTGCCTTCTTGCTCATTTTTTTCTTTTGATCTCTTAGGATTTTCTTTTGGGATTTTTCTTTTGTTTCTGTACTTTATATTTCTTATGTAAATATGACCAAAATGGTTGTGCCTTTTAAACTCAGTATTTATCTTTAGGGATATATTCTTGTATGGTGTTATATGTTAAAGGGGTAGCATTTGTAATTGCAGGAGCATTTTAAATTTTCATAATTATTTTATTTTATATAATTTCAAGAGAATGATAGGTGGAAGATATTGATGTTTCCTTCTATCACTTTGACTGGTCATCAAAGGTTTAAGGCTGGAGATTTAGCCGCTATAGATGTTGGGTGTGTGCATTCCTCTTGGGTAGGTTCCCTCCTACCTACACCTTGGGGAGCACAGTGTCTAAATCAATGTACTAATCCATTTAATGAATAACAAAATTAGTCACATTACAATCATTTATTGTGTCTTGTCGATCGTGCTTGTGCTTGTGCCTAAAATTATGCGTATGGCTTGCTCTTGCCCATTGGACTACTATATTGGCTTTGCGATCTTGACTTGGATACTAACCAACTATTCTTTTTGCCTTTACAGATTTACTAGTATGTCCTTAAGACTGACTTGTTAAAAGGTGTTCTAGACAAGCGTCGCACGATCCCTTTTTATAAAGCTTTTACGGGCCCGTGACATTTGGTATCAGAGTATTTTTCGCTCTTCAATTATGGCAAGTTTGCCCAAAACAAATAATTCTAAATATGCACGCATTAAGGTGCTATAGAAAAGGGTGGAGACACTTGAGGCTGCGATAGTTAAAGTGAGCCCACTAGAGAATGTCTTGAATAGAATCGAGTTGTTCAACGCTATGATAGGAAAAGTAGATGTTATTGAGAACATTATAAAGATAGCTAATTCTCTTGAGCCAATGTTGGCTAGATTAATTCCTCTCGAGGTGCGGCCAATACAACTTGAGGCTCCCCCCCATGTAGACCCTTCGAGGAGTGGTAACAAGGATGTGTTGAAAGATCGGCTAGAGAGCTTAGTGTCTCGTGTGGAGACTCTTGAGAAATTATCTGATGAGATCCTAGAGAGCCATAAGAACATAAGTGAAGCTCTTAATGCTTTAACTAATTATGCAAAGGAAGCGATTCAATCCTTGCAATAATATGTACAAACAATTAGAGAGAAAGTGGATAAAAGTGCGAACATGGGTGGCTTTGGAGTTATGCCTATGGGGAGAACCAAAATCCTAGAGCCGAATCCCTTTAAAGGTGCTTGAGACTGCTGCCTCATCGATAACTTCTTGTTTGACATGGAACTCTATTTTGAGGTAATGAAGATCGATTCGGAGGAACAACGATTGAGGATTGCACCTATGTACCTCATGGACGATGCAAAACTTTAGTGGCGGACCAAAGCAAAAGGTATAAAAGCTGGCAGGTTTTTTGTAACTGGCTGGGAGGATTTCAAGCATAAACTAAAAGCCCAATTCTGTCTCTAAAATGTGGGATTTAACACCCGTGCCCAGTTAGATGAACTAAAACATATAAGTTCTATTCGAGATTACATCCAATAATTCTTGACATTAATTCTTAATGTGCCATAAACATGGTTGAAACCGATCGAGTGCATCATTTAATAGCTATGTTAAAACCGTGGGCCAAGAAAGAGCTTCAACGATGTGGAGTAAAAGATGTCAAATTAACCATCTCACCAGCTAAGAGTTTAGATGATTACACCAAGAGTGCCAACAAAAGAAAATTCAATCCCTTTATGGAAGGAGATAGCTCTACTATGGGCAAGAAATTCCCAAGGAAATGTTGATTGACTAGCACCATGAATTAGGAATTCAGAACATAGAAATTGGAATTTTGGTGGGATGGAAAGGAGATTCAAAAATATGGGAGGGGGAGAAAGAAATTACTCCAACTTCCATGACAGGAATTTTGGGCAAACCTCGATAAAGCCTCTAAGGCTTGAGAAGTCCACGGGGAGAAGCACCCTAAACATTAAGTGCTTTTTATGCAGTAGACCTCATTAAGTGGCAAAATGCCCTCATTGAGGAGCTTTAAATGCCATAAAGACTACATAACATGAAGAAATAAAAGAAAGCCCTCAAGTGGGGGAGGATGAACCAGCTATAATAAGAGCCCTAAGGCACTTGAATGCCTTGGAAAGACAGATAGAGTAGTTAAAGGCAAAAAGACCTAAAGGACTTATGCATATGGACTTCATTATGCAAGGTAAACTTTTTCGGACTCTCGTAGATACGGGAGCTACAAAAAATTTTATAACAGATATGGTGGCTGCTCAGCTAGGGCTTAAGGTGGAAAAAGATGGAGGAACAATGAAAATCGTCAAACTCTCAAGCTAGAGAAACAGCTGGCATAGCCCAAGAAGTGCCATGTAAATTGGGAGCATAAATTGGAAATGTGTTATTCACAATAGCTCTAATGGATGACTTTGATGTTGTTATAGGGATGGATTTCTTAATACAAACTAGAACCATCCCCGTTGTTGCAACCAATTGCTTACTAATGTTGGGGGAGAGCCCATGTGTAATCCCAGCTACGGTAAGCCCTATTTGTGAAAAGAAGATGTTATCGACTATGCAATTTAATAAAGAGATAAAGAAGGGTGAGAAAACGTATGTAGCAATCCCACTTGGTGCTGAGAACTAACTAGATAAGGAGATCCCTAAACAACTAGAGGCAGTATTAATTAATTATGTTGAGGTGATGCCCAATAAGCTACCACAAACTTTACCTCTAAGAAGGGGAATTGATTACGAGATAGAATTGCTTCTAGGTACAAAACCTCCACCAAGAGATCCTTATAGAATGGCTCCTCTTGAACTAGTCGAACTAAGAAAACAGCTGGATGAATTACTTATGGCGGGATTTATCCGCCTTCCAAGGACCCCTTTGGTGCTCCGGTGCTATTCCAAAAGAAACAAAATGGGAGTCTACGATTGTGTGTTGATTATTGAGCTTTGAATAAAGTTACCATGAGGAATAAATATCCTATCCCATTAGTAGCTGACCTCTTTGATCAATTGGGATAGGCTAAGTACTTTAGTAAGTTGGATCTGATATCAGGTTATCACCAAGTCCGCATTATAAAAGGAGATGAACCAAAAACTGCATGTGTGACTCAGTATGGTGTGTTTGAATTTCTTATAATGCCTTTCAGACTAACCAATGCTCCTATTACTTTTTGTACTCTTATGAACTAGGTGTTTCATGATTACTTAGATAAATTTATGGTGGTGTATCTGGATGACATTGTGGTTTATAGTACCACTTTAACATAACATGAAGAGCATCTCCACCTAGTCTTTAAGAAATTAAGGTAGAACCAGCTACATGTAAAGTGGGAGAAATGCGCTTTTAGGCAAACTACCATAAAATTCTTAGGGCATATAGTCGAATAGGGCTGCATCCGTATAGACCTGGGGAAAGTTAAAGCAATCCAAAAATAGAAACCACCTGCTAGTCTTATAGAACTCCATTCCTTCTTAGGACTTGCCAACTACTATAGGCAGTTCATAAAAGGATATTTAAAGAAAGTACTTCCATTAATAGAATTGTTAAAGAAGACTACTAGCTGGAAATGGACTAGCAGATGTCAAGAAGCATTTGATGAAGTGAAGAAGTTACTTCTTAAAGAACTAGTATTGGCTATGCTAGAGATGTTGAAGTCCTTCGAAGTGCAAACTAATTCTTCTGATTATGCTTTTGGTGGGGTGCTAATGCAAGACAACCATCCTATAGCCTTTGAAAGATGAAAATTAAGTGAAGCAAAATGTCGATATATGGCTCATAAGAAAGAGCTGTTGGTAGTCCTTCATTGCTTGAGAATATAAAGGCATTATTTATTGTGGTCAAAATTAGTTATAAAGATTAATAACACAGTGGTTAGCCACTTCTTAACCTAACCAAAATTGAATCCAAGACAAGCACATTGGTAGGAACATTTGGCTGAATTTGATTTTCATCTGGAATATAAACCTAAGAAGAATAATAATGTAGCAGATGCACTAAGCCAAAAGACATAATTAGCGATGGTAAAAAAGTTAGCTTACCTGTACATGAGTTGAGTGGCGACCTCCATCCGAGACCAAATTAAGCAGAACTTGGAAAAAGACCCATAAGTTATTGCTTTAATCAACCTGGCAAAGCAAGGGAAGACTAGACAGTTCATTTAGGAGAATGATCTCTTAATGGCAAATAGGTTTTTCAGTTGTATGTACCAAAAATTAGAAACCTAAGGAAGTTGTTACTTCAAAAATGTCATGATACATTATGGGCTGGTAATCTTAGATGGCAATGAACACTAGCACTCTTAACATAGAATTATTACTGGCCCAAAATGGAAGATGATGTGAGGATGTACACTAAGACCTGCCTAATCTGCCAACAAAACAAGGCTAATAGATAAAAGACTGTGAGTTCATTGGAACCCTTGCCAGTGCCCAATCAACCTTATGAGAGTGTATTATTGGACTTCATTATAGGTTTACCATGAGTAGGGGAATATGGTTTTATCTTGGTGGTCATTGATCGGTTCTCTAAATCTAGCACCTTCATCCCAATGCCAAAATTTAGTTCCTCATAAGACACAGTTAGAGCCTTTTTTAAACATGTGGTAAAGTATTGGGGAATACCTAAAAGCATTGTCAATGACCGAGATGGATGGTTTTTGGGAACTTTTTAGGCATAACTCTTTCGACTTCTAGGCTCATGCCTAGATATGTCTACTAGTTATCATCCATAAACAAATGGACAAACAGAGAGATTCAATAGCCTCTTAGAGGAATATTTGAGGCATTTTATCAACTCTAGCTAAAAGAACTGGGCATCTTTGCTGGATGTAGCATAATTTTATTTTAACTCACAAAAGAGCTCTAGTACTAACAAAATTCCTTTTAAGATTATTAGAGGTCAACAACCTTCTTTTCCTCATTCACTAGAGGGTCTATATAAAGGGCAAAACCCAAAGGCATATAACATCTTCAAGGAGTGGAGGCAAAATGAAGAAATTTCTCAAGCACATTTGGCTAAAACAGCACAGAGAATGAAGTACTGGGCAATTTTGAAGCGCAGGCCACAAGAGTTCCAGGTTAGAGACAAGGTGTTAATAAAGTTACTTCTAGAATAGGTTCGTCTACAGAACAAAGATCGCAGACTATTGAGAAGATTTGAAGGCCCTTTCCCTATTATTGCCAAAATGGGGTCAACTACCTATAAAGTCGAATTACCGGAAGGACTCAACATACATCCAGTTTTCCATATGATCAACTTGCAACCTTATCATGCAGATGAATAAGACACTAGCAAAAGCCAGACTAAGAGACCTCCAATTTTTAAGTTTGAACCAACAATGAAAATTGTGGAAGAAATTCTAGCAGAGAGAGTAGTAGCTTTTAATGTATACAGATACAAAGATTACTTAGTGAAGTGGAAGGACCAAGGTGAAGAAGAGAACAGTTGGGAGAAGGAAGCGGACCTTAAAGCTTTCAAGTATAAGATTGATCAATTCATTAAGTCACAGTCGATAAGAGCGTCAACCGCTTGAGTGGGGGAGAATGTCAAGGGGTAGCATTTTGTAATCATATGGGTATTTTAGATATTAATTATTTTATTTTATGTAATTTCAAGAGAGTGATGGATGTAACATATTGATGTCTCCTCCTACTACCCTTCATTGTGCTCTTTATGCTCTTTAAGGGGGAGTGACTAGTCATCAAAGGCCTAGGGCTGGAGATCTAGTCATTATAAATCTTAAGTAGGTTCCCCCCTACCTACACCTTAGGGAGCACAGTGTCTGAATCGATATAATGATCCATTTAATGAATAACAGAAGTAGACTCATTACAATCATTCATTGTGCGTTGTTGATTGTGTTTGTGCTTGTGCCTAGAATCATGCATGTGGCTTGCTCTTTCCCATTGGGCTACTATATTGGCTTTGCGATCTTGACTCGGATACTAACCAACTATTCTTTGTACCTGTACAGATTTACTAGTCTGTCCTTGAGGCTGGCTTGTTAGAAGGTTTTCTAGAAAAACGTCTCATAGTCCCTTTTTGTGAAGTTTTTGCAAGCCTGTGACATTATACACCCATTAATTAGATTTCAATGATAAAGATGGATGTTTTATTTTGATTGTTGAACCTAATTTATGTGTTTTATATTTAATTATATAATGTAAAACATTCACTATCATAAATAGTTTAAGTGACAAAAGATTTGAATATTTAGTTGAAAAAATTATGGTTTGAACTCCTCATCCCCCTCATCTCTTCCCCTTATGGTGGTAGAAATTAATCACTTCATCTATAACAAAAAATAATAACAATAATGCAAAACACCTAATATAGATAAAAAAAATTTCTTATTTTTAAGGAGGGCTGCAATCTAATCAATACAATTCAATTTGGACAAAATTATAAAAGATGATAAAATAAAATTTAATTTGGACAAAATTATAGAAGATGATAAAATAAAATTTTAATAATAATTAATTTAATATAATTACACTTAAATTTAAAATCTTATTTTTTTAGTACAAAACCATTGGTATTTGGCATCCTCGTCCTATTAATTAGGATTCAATTGAAAAAACTTTAAAGGCCAGCAAAAGTTTTCTTTAAAATTTTGAAAGTAGCATGAAACCTCTTGTTAATTTAAAGGGTTCCCTGTTAATTTATTCACACCATCGTAAGTAAATTTAATATCTTATTTGAATAAAAATATTTCTGTCAATTCATCCAAAAATAATTTCCGACAGTGCATCCAACAGTATATATATATATATATATATATAAACTAACTAATTTTACCTGTCGGCGAAATTAAAGCCTGTTACGTGGTTCCCCACACTCCAATAACTATTTAATAATAGTGAAAGTGATAGGTGTCTATTCGGTAAACAACCCACCTCATATCATAAAAGCATACACCATTTTAATTTAAAATTTTTTAAATATTTTAAAAAATTTTATTATAGATAAGAAGTTATAAAAAAAAAAAACCCTTAAATTCTGATGACAAGAGAATATAGCACTGTAAACTAAAAAGAGTATATCAAAATTCATAAATTTTTAAAAATAATTTAAATAGGCCCTTTTTTAATTTTTACTTTAATACATGTCAACTTTTAACTTTTGGACTATTAAAGGTCAAAAAAAGACCCTTCATTTTTAATTTTAGTACATTATATATTTTTAAATTTAAAGTATTTACTTTTTTTATTAATTAACATTTTATCTTAAATTGTAAAATTATATTAAAAATTAATTATTTTTAAAAATTAATCTATTCTTAAAAATTATTTATTTTAAAACATATGTCACTTATTTTCTTAAAATTAAATTTACAATCTAAAAGTGATAAAAATTATTTTAAAGTATGTAAAATATCATTAAAAAAATATTAATTTAAATTATTCTAAACTATATATTTTTATTCTTAAAAGATAATAATTTTTAAGAATATTTTTATTTTGAAGAATAAAAATATTTTTATTCATAAAAATTATTGTGAAATGGTATGCCTTCATAAATAAAAATATTTTTATTCTTAAAAATAAAAATATTATTAAATAAAAATTATTTTTTAAGTATAAACATATATAGTTTAATATTTTTTAATGATATTTCTTACACTTTTCAATAAATTTTTTCAATTTTAGTGTAATTTTATTTTTTAAAAAATAAGTAAAATATGCTTCAAAATAAATAATTTTAAGGAATAAATTAATTTTTAAAAAATAATTTTACACTCTAAAATAAATTTTTAAAATAAAATGTTAATTAATAAATATTTTAAATTTAAAAATATTTAAGGTTTAATTATACTAAATTTGACAATTAAGGGTTTTTTTTTTTTTTTTTACCTTTTATAACCTCAAAAGTTAAAAGTTAACATATGTTAAGTAAAAGTTAAAAAAAAACGGGTCTATTTAAATCATTTTCAAAAATTTATGGGCTTTGATGTACTTTTTTTAGTTTATGGTGCTAAATGCTCTTGTCTTAAAAGTTTAAGAGTTTTTTTTTACCTTTTGCCTTTATTATATTTTTAAATTCTGATACGGAATCTCTAAAAATAAGTTTGAAAACCCCTTTATGTATTTGAATCCCAAAGCATTAAATTGAAAATCTCAATAGTCAATTCAGCAACAACCCTTAAAAAAGACTAGAAATCAACTTATTTAGATGATTAATGAATTAAAATGAAAAAGAATTGTTTTTGAATTTCAATTTCGAAACATTTCATAAGAAGGTGATCAATCTAATTGATTGTTTCTTAAAGCATGTATTCTACGTAAGAATACAAAGATAAAAGCAAAACAGCCTTTAGGTTTTAAAGGTTTTAAAACTTTAATTCTGAATAATCTTCTCAAATTCGTATTACATAGTTCCACCTTTTTATAGAAATGTAACCATCCTAATCCTTAAAGAAAAAAATATTTCTTACTTATTTCTAAAGATAACTATGAAGGAAAATCATTAATTAAATAGGATTCCTTTTAAAAAGATGATAACTAAGGACAACTAAATATTAAAAAGTCAAACTAAATAAACTTAGCTATTTAAATGTCATGACCTAAACCCGGGAGTCATAATCGGTGCCAGAAAATGAGAATTCACAAGAATCTAGAACCCGTAGTAAGACTTAAAATAAAAACTTGCAGTAAATATACCATAAAAAAACCTCAAAATTCAAAACTTTAAATAATATAAAGAAATCTCCATATAATATAATAAAATATATTCATGCAATTATTCAAGTATAGAATCTCAATCTAAAACAACATATGATACTACAACAAAAATGCACTATGACTGCAGTGTCTAATAAAATACAACATTGATGATAGTTCAATATTTACATAAGTCGACCGGTGAAGAACGAGTCTGACAAAGAGAAGTAATATGAAGTTCTGAAGTAGAGAATCTTGAAAAAATATTTGAGAGGGGTCAGATTTCACCGAGTGAATTATTATTATATACATATATGCAACCTAAAGACACAGACATTCAAATATCAATATAATAATTATATATATATATATATATTTATTTAATATATACATGCATTTTATACAAATACTCGAAATCACATTAATTTAAAACAATTTAATGCATAAGGGTTTAGGTAAAGGATCGAAGCATGACCCTAAATTTTTCGCAACCTCAATTACTGTATTTCATTAGCCAATAGGCTTTGCATAACTCCAAAACTATATCTCTTGTCCAACTTTTGGCAGTGAACTGACCCCGAGAATATAAAAGGGTCAACTGAGAATATGTAATCTCACTACCACTATGAATGATCTCGAGTATACTACAGGTCAACCAAGGATCCGCAATCACACCCATTTTCCATCATTCATAATAACCATCGTATCTATATCTCAAATTAATCAAAATTTATAGACTATCATCTAGCGTATTATTGCGCAACAATTTTAGTGTAACCCATTAGGTGGTACGTTTTACGATAGTCCTTTAAAATATTTATCATAAATAATTAATTACATGAAATTATATAAATATGAAAGGCGTCTAAATTCCGAACATAAAGTTGACATTTAAATATATATACGAAATCTCATATACATGCAAACTTGATAATAAAAATTAATAATTAAATAAAATTTGATGCAACTAATATATGAAATTCACATCGTAAAAATATGAATGCCAACTATAATTTCTAAATGTCATGCATACATATAATAATAACTCACAGTTTAAAGGCGCCTCTCTACCCTGGCTCGGCTGACCCGATCTGGTAGGCCTAACTCGTGATACAACTAAGGAAAAATAATAATATTATTATTATTATTAGAATTAAATTCCTAATTTTATATTTCTAGAATTTCTAAAGAACGACTCAATCTATGACATAACTCAACTAAAACTCAAAACTTAAGACCAACCTGAATCACGTTTTACAAGAATTCTACTGAAAATTCGGTTAAGTTTTCTCTGTAAAACGAACATTTCTCTTCTAAAAGTAGAGTTGATCCCACACGCAAACAAACTTCAAATAACCACAAAACTCAACTGCTTGAGTTTGGCCCTCGAATTACATTTATTACCCAACCGATAATCAATAAAATCCACAATTAATAAAATAATGTAAATGTCAATAATTCACCAAAAATCATAAAATTCATTTAAATATTGTAAATCAATTTATTAACATAATAAAAGCATAAAAAATAATTATTTCTAAAATAACTAATAAAATTCTAATTTATAATTAAATTATATTAATAAAATCTATTCTTTAATTTTTGCAATTAAATAGCATAAATTACAAATAATTATTTAAATTGTTAAAAAATATAATAGAAATGGCCAATAACTCATTTAAACTTAAAAATAATAAATAAATTTATTATTCGAATATATTTCCGGAAATTACTAATAATTAGCTAAAAATAGAAAATAATTTATAAAAATTATTTTAATACTATTTATTACTCAAAAATTATCCAAAAAAATAATAATTAACAATAATTTCAACTAAAATATAAAAATTACTAATTTATACTAATTTTTGCAAAAATTCATTTTTCACATAAACATTCAAAAATTTATAATAAAAATTTGGCATGTAATTTCAATAAATTTTCTTCACGAAGTTTACTCAAAATACAACAAAGAATTTATGAAAAATATAAAATTTTCTTAAGCTATGAATAGTAACCATGAATAGTGTTCGTGCTCAGAATAGTGACATGTCAAAAATTAATTCCAAAATTAAATCTAAATACATTTTTGAAAAGCTCTCAACCTTTACAACAATAATTTAAAGTCAATTTAACATAAATCAACCTAATTTAAACTCAATTTCACAAATTAATCAAATTTAACCTAAACATAATTTCATAAAATTGAAGTTGAATTCGGAGTTGTTTGAATGAATTACCTTAGGGAAAATGAAGCCCAATACGTAAAAAAGAGATTGAACCCAAAAACTTAGCCTTAGGATGCTAGAATTAACGCCGATGAAGAAAAGAAAATCTGGCAAAAAATGAACTGGAAAGAGGAGAAAGAAAATGAAAGAAATAATGGCATTCCAGGGAGGGGAAGAACTTGCTTGTATCACTGTTAGCTGGTGATGATTGGAGTGGCGAGGTGGTGGCATTGGGTGGGTGTCGGGTGTAGGGGAAGAAAAAAAAAAAAAAAGACGGAGAAGAAAAAGAATAAGAAGAAGGGCAAAGGGAGGATGTTGCATGTTTTCAAAAATTATTATTATTATTATTATTATTATTATTATTATTAAAGCACAAAGGATAAAAGGAAAAAAATATTTAATATTAAAATATTTTTTTCTCAATTATCTCTCACCACAAATTATATATACATATATGTATATTTAACAATTAATTTAAATTTAATACAATTACACAAATAATAATAAACAAATATTAATTAATACTAATTAATCTCAAAATAATAATAATATTATTAAAATAATATTCAATGCAAAATTTCAAATTGAATTTCATTAATAATCAAATATCATAATTTAAATAAAATAATTATTAAAACTGCAAATCTTAGAAATTTAATTTTATAATTTATTAAAAATTCAGGTTATAATAGTCTTCCCCTCTTACAAAAATCCATTCTCAAATTTCAATAAAAGAACTGAATACAAGAATTTATAGAGGAAAAAGGTGAGGGTAAGCCACCCGCATCTCAGCCTCGATCTCCCACATGTGCTTCTCCATATTGTGTTCCTCCACAACACTTTCAACAATCACAAATGTTTCTTCCTTGTATGTCAAATCTTCATTCACTTCTACACTCTAAAGCGACAACACGTGCAAAGGGTCTGACATGTACTTTCTTACCATCGAGACATGGAACATTGGATGCATTTAAGATAAATTTGGAGGCAAAGCCAACCGATATGCAACCATGCCAACTCTCTCCAAAATCTTAAAAGGTCCTATGTATCTCGATGCCAATTTTCCTTTCTTGCCAAACCTCATAACACCTTTCATCAGTGACACCTTCAAAAATACATAGTCCCCAACCTGAAATTCCACATCCTTGCATTTCGAATCCATATAGCTCTTTTGTCTACTAGCTGTTGTTTCCAATCTTCTTTTGATCAAAGAAACTTTTTTTGCTACATTTTGGATAATTTCAAGTCTAGTTAACTCTCTTTCCCTAATCTCATCCCAACACAAAGGGGATCTACACTTTCTTCTATATAAGGCTTCATACGATGCCATCCTAATACTGCTATAGTAGTTGTTATTATAAGCAAACTCTACTAGTGGAAGATGATCATCCCAACTACCTCCAAAATCTATTACACACATCCTCAACATGTCTTCAAATGTTTGGATCATCCTCTCAAATTGACCATCTATCTAAGGGTGAAAAGCAAGATAAAATAAGCCTGGTGCCCATTGCTTCTTACAATTTCTGCCAAAATCAAGAGATAAACACAGAACCTCTATCAGATACAATGGAAATAGGCACTCCATGAAGGCACACAATATGCTTGACGTATAACTTAGCCAACTCGGCTACAGAATAAGTGACTTTACTGGTAGAAAGTGAGCTGATTTGGTTAATCTATCCAATATCACCTAGATGAAATCGTATCCATCCTTTGAACAAGGTAACCTTGTCATAAAATCCATTGCGATTCTATCTTATCTCCACTTAGGGATCGAAAGAGGTTGAAGCTTCCTAGAAGGCTTCTGATGCTCAACTTTCATATGCTAACAAGTCAAGCACTTAGAGACAAAATCAGCTACATCCTTCTTCATACCATCCCAATAGTACAGATCTTTAATGTTGTGGTACATCTTAGTAGCACCTAGATGTACACTGTAAGCTATAATATGAACTTTTTCTAGGATCTCTTCTCTTAAATTATCCATATTAGGAACACATAATCTTCCACTAATCCATAGAACACCTTCATCATCAAGTTTAAAATCAATTAAACTTTCCTTCATGAACCTTCTCCTCAAGCTCTACCAAAATAATATCTCGACCCTGAGCTACCTTAATTGTATCCCTCAACACTGATATGATTCTAAACTAAGCTAGCGATTCTCCTTATCTGCTTATCTTTATCATCAATCCTTGATCTACTAACTTGTGTAACTCTTGGATCAAAGGTCTTCTCTCCATACTGATGTGAGCAAGACTACTCGAGGATTTTCTACTCAAGGCATCTGTTACAATATTAGCCTTGCCTGGATGGTACAGGATATCACAGTCATAATCCTTTAGGACTTCTAACCATCTTCTTTGCTTCAAGTTCAAAACTCTTTGTTGGAAAATACACTTCAAACTCTTGTGATAAGTAAAAATCTCATAAGTCACTTCGTACAAATAATGCCTCCAAATCTTGAGAGAAAAAATCACTACAACCATCTTTAGGTTGTGAGTAGAATAATTATATTCATGCTTCTTTAATTGTTTGAAAGCATAATCTTCTACCCTATAATTTTATATTAACACACAACCTAGGCCAACTCTAGAAGCATCATAATAAACAATGAATTTGTATACCCCATTTGGCAAAGTCAACACTGGAGTTGTGGTCAACTTCTCTTTCAGTAGCTGGAAATTATTCTTATAAGCCTCTGACCACATGAACTTCATATTCTTTTGATTCAGATGGGTCATAGGTACTATAATTCTTTAGAAATCCTACACAAATCTCTTATAGTACTAAGCCAAACCTAAAAAACTTCAAATCTCAATGTCTAGGCCATTCAGACACTGCTTCAATATTCTGTAAATCAACCTGAATGTCATCCTTATACACTACATGTCCAAGGAATGCTACACCCTTCGTCCAGAAATCACACTTCAAGAATTTAGCATAAAGCTAATATTCTCTCAGTGTTTGTAGCATTGTCCTTAAGTGATATACGTGGTCTTCCATACTCTTCAAATACACTAGTACATCATTAATAAAGACTACTACAAACTGATCCATAAATGGTCTGAACATTAAGTTCATCAGATCTATAAAAGTAGTTGGTGCATTAGTTAGCCTGAAGGACATCACTAGAAACGCATAGTGGCTATATCTAGTACGGAATGTTATTTTAGGAACAACGGCTTCACATATTCGTAACTAATAATAGCCCAACCTCAAGTAGATTTTGGAGAAGAACAATGCACCCTGAAGCTGGTCAAACAAATCATTTATCCTTAGAAGAGGATACTTGTTCTTAATTATCACCTTATTTAGCTCTTTGTAGTCAATGCACAATCTCAGTGTACCATCCTTCATCTTTATAAACAGGACTGGTGCACCCTAAGGAGAAACACTAGATCTAATAAAACCCTTGTTTAGAAAATCTTGCAACTGATCCTTTAACTCTTTCAACTCTATAGGAGCCATCCTATAAGGCGGTATAGAGATAGGAGCAATGTTTGGAACCACATCAATACAGAATTTGATCTCCTTGTAAGGTGGTAAACTTGACAACTCATCAGGAAAGACATCTGGGAACTTACAGGCTATAGGAACATCTGAGATAAATATCTTCTCCATTTTAGTATCCCTGACTAATGCTAAGTTTTCTCAGCATCTTCCTAGTTATGATGGTGGAGATAAGATTCTAAGGTATAAAACTCTTGTCACCCATAAACTTAAATTCTTCATTATTCAAAATTCTGAAAATTACCTCTTTACTCTGATAACCAACAATAATATAGTGCTGAGATAACTAGTCCATTCCCAAAATTACATCAAACTCTATAACATCAAGCAACACCAAGTCTATAGATAATTATCTTCCTTCCATTAACACTGGACACCTAGAAAGAACGACATCAGAATTCAACGAATCACTAAAAAGCGTGCCAATCGATAAAGGAAATGCCATCCTTGAGGCTTGCCATCCTGACTTCAATGCAAAAATAGAGGACACGAAAGAATGAGTGGCACCCAGATCAATCAAGATTCTAGCATCCAAGAAATAAACTACAACTATACCTACCACAACAGCATTGGATGCCTTAGCATCTTGGTAGGTGAGAGTGAAGACTCTGGCCTATCCTCGACCTCCTTATTGGCTGGTGGAAGCCTGACCAAAGCCTCTTACACTACCTCTACCTCCTCTACCTTACCCTTGTTGGGCTATAAATTGTGAAGTACTAGGATACTGGGCTAGAGGCAGTTGATAAGGAGTTGGAGCTACACTAGCAATGGAATGTTGTGGAAAGTGCTGCTGATAGCCAGAATAAGGACATGCTCTGGTGAAATGCCCTATTTATCCACATCAAAAACACATCAATGGAGCCATATAACATGGTCCCTAATGGACTCTCCCACACATCTAGCAAACACTAGTTACTGATCTTGTGCTACCATATCCTGAACTCTGACCATTGCTGCTACTAGTAGCACCTGATCTGAATCTGATAAGCCTATGAACTCCACCATGGCCATGTCTGCTACTCCTGTGGTACCTATCAGCAATCTCTGGTCCTGCTGAATAGAGCCTCTCTATAACTGCTGAAGCTTATTTAAAATATGGTGTACTATGTGCTCTGAGATCCTCCTGCCTGGACACCTCCCATCTGATAATAATCAAGCATAACTCCTTGCCTGACCAATCTGAGCTCTATCTCCTTAGCCAATTGTATCACAGACTCAAGAGTTAGACCTATAATAAGCATCCTAGTGAACATAAAATCCAGTCCAATGATGTATGTAGTATCCATGAAGTACTGATCTCTCATCAAGTCCTCTGTATACCGACCCAATCTGAGGAACTCTCTGGTGTACTCCTTTACTGACCTATCGCCTTTGGTAAGACGCGTCAACCGGAGTTTGCAGCTCATCCGCATAGGCTAAAGGTAGAAACATCTTATAAATCTCTCCCAAAACTGAGCCCATTTGAGTGTCATCATGTATGGCTGGATCACCTATATGAACCAATCCAAGGCTGGTCCCTCTACTGACAACTTAAGAATCATAATCCTTTGGTACTTAGTGTGAGCAGTTTGAGTTCTCGTCTTTATCATATGCAAGATGTTTAGAGGATCTGAAGTCCTATCAAATATTATCCTGTCAACTCTAGCATAAAATAAGGCTACCTTTGAGTTAGACACATCCTATTGGTATATAGGCTACATTTGCAGTACTATAAGAGGTATAGCAGTTGCACCCTACTGAACTCCTGGTGCGAAAGTAGCTTCCTCAAATTCATGTTCTGCAGGTTCCTCATCCTGTAGCTCTCTCTGCCTATGGTGACCTACTGCTCCTTGAGGTCTATTTCTACCTCTACCCCTATGCCTAACCTACGACTCAAGGGGTAGAATTTCATCCTGAAAGGACTCCACATCCTTTGCCTCATCAGCCTATGGAGCGATTTTCACTCTCCTCCTCATTTCTGAAAATAACAAACATAAACACAGTTTAAACAAAATAGACATCCTATTGATTACGTGGAATACTAAAATAAGGAAAACTTATCGAAGACATTATCAAACCTATTTTGTTGTAGTAGTTTCAATGAAAACACAAACTCTAACAATTGAGGTCATACAATACTAAACCTAGGCTCTAATAGCAACTTTGTCATGACTCAAACCTAAGAGTCATGACTGGTGTGAGGGAACGAAAATTCATGAGAACCCGAAACCCGTAGCAAGCCTTAAAATAAAAACTCATAGTAAACATGCCACAAAAAAACCTTAAAATTTAAAACTTTAAATAATATAAAGAAATCTCCATATAATATAATAAAATATATTCATTCAATTATTCAAGTATAGAATCTTAGTCTAAAACAACATCTGATACTACAACAAAAATGCAATACTACTACAACATCTAATAAAACACAAAATAGGTGATAGTTCAATATTTACATAAGTCGGTCAATGAAGAAAGAGTCTAGCAATGAGAAGTAATATGGAGGTCTGAAGTAGAGAATCCTAAAAAAATATTTGAGGGGGTTCAGACCTCATTGAATGAATTATTATTATATATATGCACGCAATCTAAAGACACAAACATTCAAGTATCAGTATAATAATTATATATTTATATTTATTTAATGTATACATGCATTTTTTACATATGCTCGAAGTCACATTACTTTAAAATAATTTAATGCATAAGGGTTTAGGTGGAGGATCGCGGTAGAACCCTAAATTTTTTACAACTGAGAATCTGTAGTCCCACTACTAGTATGACTGACTCCAAGTACACTACAAGTCAACCGAGGATATGCAGTCATACCCCTTTTTCATCATTCATAATAATGATCGTATCATATCTCAAATTAATCAAAATTTATAGTCTATCATCTAGCGTATTGTTGGGCAACAATCATAGTGTGACCCACTATATGACACGTTATACGACAATCCTCTAAAATATTTATCATAAATAATTAATTAAATTAAATCATATAAATATGAAAGGCATCTAAATTTCGAATATAAAGTTGGTATTTAAATATATATATGAAATATCATATACGTGCATACTTGATAATGATAATAAAAATTAATAATGAAATAAAATTTGATGCAACCAATATATGAAATTCACATCATAAAAACATGGGTGTCAACTATGATTTTTAAATATCATGCATACATATAATAATAACTAATAGTTTAAGGGCGGTCCTCTCCCCTGGCTAGGCTGACCTGGTCCGATAGGCCTAATTTGTGATACAGCTAAGGAAAAATAATAATAATAATAATAATAATAATAATAATAATAATAATAATAATAATAATAATAATAATAATAATAATATTATTATTATTATTATTATTATTATTATTAAATTTCTAATTTTATACTTCTAAAATTTATAAAAAACAGCTCAATCTAGGACAAACTTGACTAAAACTCAAAACTTAGGATCGACCCGATGTTACGCTTTACGAGAATTCTATCGAAAATTCAACAAAGTTTTCTTTGTAAAACGAATATCTCTCTATTAAAAGTAGAGCCAATACTGCAAGCAAACATACTTCAAATAACCATGAAGCTTAACTTCTCGAGTTTGGCCCCTGAATTACATTTATTGCCCAATCGAGAATCAACAAAATCCACAATTAATAAAATAATGTAAATGCCAATAATTCACCAAAAATCATAAAATTCATTTAAATATTATAAATCAATTTATTTACATAATAAAAACATAAAAGATATTTATTTCCAAAATAACTAATAAAATTCTAATTTATAATTAAATTATATTAATAAAATATATTCTTTAATTTTTACAATTAAATAGCATAAATTACAAATAATTATTTAAATTGTTCAAATATATAATAGAAATGGCCAATAACTCATTTAAACTTAAAAATAATAAATAAATTTATTATTCGAATATATTTCCTGAAATTACTAATAATTAGCTAAAACTAGAAAATAATTTATAAAAATTATTTTAATACTATTTATTACTAAAAAAATTATCCAAAACATAATAATTAACAATAATTTCAACTAAAATATAAAAATTACTAATTTATTCTAATTTTTCCAAAAATTCATTTTTCACATAAACATTAAAAAATTTATAATAAAAATTTGGTACGTAATTTCAATAAATTTTCTTCACAAAATTTGCTCAAAATACAACAAAGAATTTATTAAAAATATAAAATTTTCTCAAGTCATGAACAGTACCTGTGAATAGTATTTGTGCTCGGGAATAGTATCACTTTGAAAATCAATTCTAAAATTAAATCTAAATATATTTTTGGAAAGCTCTCAACCTCTAAAACAATAATCTAAAGTCAATTTCACATAAATCAAACTAATTTAAACTCAATTTCACATTAATCAAATTTAGCCTAAACACAATTTCATAAAGTTGAAGTTGAATCCAGAGTTGTTTGGACAAATTACCTTGGGGAATGAAGCCTAAGACATAAGGAAGAGATTGAACCCAAAAACTTGGCCTGAGGACACTGGAATTGATGTTGGTGAAGGAAAGAAAATCCAGTAAAAAATGAACCGAGAAGAGGAGAGAGAAAAGAAAAGAAATGGTGGCGTGCCGGGGTGGGGAAGAACTTATTGTCGGCGCTATTGGCTAGTGGCGACCGGAGTGGCTAGGTGATGGTGTTGGGTGGGTGTCAAGTGTAGGGGAAGAAAGAAAGAAAAGAAAAAAGGAGAAGAAGAAGAAGGGGAAGGGGAGAGTACTGCATGTTTTTAAAATTATTAATAACATTATTATTTTTAAAGCACAGAGGACAAAAGGAAAAAAATATTTAATGTTAAAATATTTTTTTCTCAATTATCTCCCATTACAAATTATAATTATATATATATATATATATATATATATATATATATATATATATATATATATATATATATATATATAAGAAAAAAGGAGAAGAAGAAGAATGGGAAAGGGAGGGAACAACACGTTTTCAAAAATTATTATTAATATTATTATTTTTAAAGCATAGGGGATAAAAGGAAAAAAATATTTAATATTAAAATATTTTTTTCTCAATTATCTCTCACCACAAATTTTATATATATATATATATATAACAATTAATTTAAATTTAATACAATTACACAAATAATAATAATCAAATATTAATTAACATTAATTAATCCCAAAATAATAATATTATTATTAAAATAATATTCGGTGCAAAATTTCAAATTTAATTTTATTAATAATCAAATATCATAATTTAAATAAAATAATTATTAACACTACAAAACTCATAAATTTAATTTTTTAATTAATAAAAATTCGGGTTATAACATTAAGGTTTAGACTAACCCAATAAGCCAAAAAAAAAAAAAAACAAGCCCTTTAATACATCTTAGCATGCAGATTGGGCCTTCCTTAGCATTTTTATGCAACTTGGTCCCTTTTGAGGATGATATCATCCCCTCCCTCTTGCAGATGATTCGTCCTCGAATCATAACCATTTTCTAAAGTTGATAAATTAATAAATCCTCAAGGGTCAAACACAAACTCTTTAGTTGAGAACCACTCTTTTGAAGTAATGATCTATACAAATAGCTTTAAAATAATTTGAACTTGTTTGCACACTTGGAAAATGGAACTTCCATTCATAAACTTGTATGCATTAAATTCTTATTGCTTCCTTCTAAACTTAAAACATGAATATCTTAAGTTCTTTTGCTATGAGCAAAGACTCCATAGATTCTCTTACAGGAATAAGGTATCTCAATAACATCATTAAATGAATCTTTATATGGCATAAATCTCTGCAAAATAACTTTCAAAACACTAGAAAAAGAAAGATTAAAGTTGTTAGTATAATCATGACAAATCACCAACTCATTATCCTTTTTTATGCTCTTAATCTTTAGCTTTTTCTCTTCACTCATGCCTGACTTATTTTCTCTCACCAAGTGTTTCCCATTTTCCTTACTTTTCTCACTCAATTCATTTTTCACACTTAGCTCACTTTTTTCTTTTCTCTGAACTTTATAAGTTTCCCTCCCCAAAGTTTTCCTAAATGAAGATGGAAACTCTTCACTTTGTTGATTAATGCATTGATCTTAAAAAGTTGTCTTTGTTGGTAAGGTTTCAACTTGACACTCTTCCTCCTTACTTTTCACCTCATCTTGTTACTTAACTACTTTAATAACTTCAACACTTTCATTTTATTACTTAATCAATTCATTAACTTCAACACTTTCATTTTGTTTGAATTCAAATACTATTATTTTCTCCTCATAAATATCCATTTTCCTTTCGTACTTCAAAGCAAGTTCCATTACAATCTTCAAAGATGCAAAAGGTTCAAATTGTACATCAATCTCCAATCTTTTAGTAATCTCTCGCTTAAGCCCACTGATGAATGTTTTAACCTTCCACAATTCAGAATCACTTACTATTACAAATAACTTAAACTTTTTAATATATTCATTGACACACATTTCTTCACATTGCTTAAGCCTTTGTAATTGAACATAGAATTTATCCCTAAAATCTTAATGAACAAAATGTCTAATTATTAACATCTTAATTTCTTCCTAATTTCTAACCTTACTATACCCATTTATTCTCCAGAACAACATCAAATCTTTCCACCATATAGTAGCATGACCTATAAAATTATGAAAAGTAAGTCTGCACTTTTAGAAATCATTTATCTCAAAAGAATCAAATATCTCCTTCATTTGTTGCATCCATTTCAAATAAATATAAGGATAATTTATAATGCAAAAATAAAGTATGTCCATAATACCTGTTTAGTTTGACATTACTGCAAAAGAATGTTAGAAACAAATAAAAATAATTCAAAGGCCTCACAAGCACTCCCTCACGTGTTTGCACTCAAATGATAGGGATGGTCACTTGTGTTTAACTCAAGCAAAAATTTTACTCATGGTTTTCCTCACACCACTCGAGCTAATTTCTTTTATGTTCTTAGGTGAATCACACTTTTAGAAAAATTCAAATAGTTTGAAGCAATTCAAGTAGAATTCCAAAATTGAAATTCGCAAAACAAGTTTCAAGCAATTCAGTCATAAAAAAATGACAAATAAGAAGTAATAAATTAGGAAAACTAAAATAGATGCAAAAGACATGTGAAAGAAATACAAAGATTTTCTAGAATAGGAAAGAAAATGAATTTAGAAAGTATTTTAAGAAGAGAAACCAAATCTTCCACAATAAGTAATATTCTTTAATGAGCAAAGAATGTAATGATATACAAAATCCTTAATGAGCAAGGAATGCAAGATATGACAAGATCTATTTAAATATGTCAATTAAAAACTAAATAGGAGATCTAAATCAGACCTTTAATAAGAAATATTCTTAATGAGCAAGGATTGTAATGATATACAAAATCCTTAATTAGCAAGGAATACTAGATATGCAAATCAAACCTAACAATAATCCTCAATGAGCAAAGAAAGCAATGATATGCAAATCAGACCTGATTAGGATATTACTTAATTAAGAATTTGAATTTCCTTTTTTTTAATCACTTTTTTTTTAAGAATTTCTTTTGCTCTTTCTTTTTTTTTTCACGAATTTTTTTTCAACTACAAATGTAAAATCTAAATTCTTAGATTGCAAAACAATTAATTGAATTAAAAGACAAATAAGAACAAGACTAACGAAGAAGAACAATGAATAAAACACAAGAACAAAGAAAAAAATGAAATTTAAAAGAACAAGAAAAACACAAGGCATCTGTAGTATTAATAATAATAATAATAATAATAATAATAATAATAATAATAATAATAATAATAAATGGAGAAGTGATATCAGTGATGAGATTCATATCACATAAGACAATGCATTCATCATAGCCAGTATCATCATCCTCCTCGGTCTTAGCAGGAAGCCTAGTCCCATGTCCACAGTAGTGGAGAAAGAGAAAGTCACTAGGCTTAGCTGATCACACTAGATCTTTCAGAGCCTGGTGTAACTAGGCGACAAAAGGGGCCTTAGGGTCCATGAACCCTTATAGTCCTTAGCTAATCCTAAGTACATGGAGGGATAAGAAAAGTACAATATGGCCGAGCAAAGAAGTATGTGAAGGGAAAAATATAATGAAGGAATTTTGGTAAATATGAATAAATATTATTATTTATATTTATGAGGGTGTGATGGGTGGAACATTCTGATGTCTCCTCCTACCAACCTTAAAGGTGCTCCTTATGCTCTTTAGGGGGTACCATCGGTGTAAGCTCTCCACCATCCCCGAGGCTTATGTGCATGTTCGATGACACAGCCTTAAGTGAGCCCCTTAGTGTGAAGCTATGCGACGGGCATCGAGTTTAGGAAAGTGGAATTCGGTGTCTCCATAGGGAAGGAGCTCTATGGACACTACGAGGCTAAGGTGTTTGTAGTACGTGGTTCTCCTGGACTCAATGTTATAATATGACTTGTGCTATGTGCTAGCATATAGGGGAATTCCGAGGCAATGTGGGATTTGAATATATGCGGGACTTATAAAGCAAGTACATGACCCATGAGTATGCGAGAGCCGTGAGGCTAATGTGAGATCCGATGATATATGGGAATGGTGAGTCGAATGTGAGGCGAATGCATGGCTTAAGATAGGAATAAGACTCTAATACATATGTGAGATACATGCGAGCATGAGTCTCGAATGTATGCAAGAAACATAGAAACAACGATAGTAGTGAACATGCAAGGTTAGTTAGGTTCACCAACGCTCGACTATAGTTGAAGGACACTCGGCATTAATGTTAAGAGCATGTTCATGAGGCTTGGTTGGCCTAAACATAAAAAAGTTTAGGCACCACATAGGTCGAATGTCAGTGCTAAATAGAGGACCTGTGACACCTAGCGTATGTTCTTACCAGTTGGCTAAGTGTAGGAATGATCAGTGTCAATCAACATGGTAAAATCATCCTTAGAGAAACCATATCGATCCACAAGGCATTTGTACATCCTCCTCACATCATTGATGCAGCCCTTCAGTTCAGCCTTGATTCTTGGATAATTGCATCCTATCAGCATTGCCTTCTTGGTCATTCCTTTCTTTTAATCCCTTCGGATTTTTTTTTTGTTTCTGTATCACAATGGTTGTGCCTTTTAAACTAATTTTTTTTTTCTAAAAGTAGAGCACTCTGATCAATTCAATTTCATCTCCATAAATTATAAGAGAATAAAAATTTCTCAACAATTAAGTTAACACTAATTGTAAATTTGTATTTTACGCTGACTGTAAATAATATAAATATTTTCAAATAAATAATTGAATAATTTTAATAAATTAAATATTTTAGTAATATATTAATTCACATACTGTAAAATAAAATAAATAATTTAAATAGAATAATAATTAAATAAATTAAAAATAAAATATATCATATTAATTTTATTTTTTAAATTTTTTTTGTTAATAATAAGATTAGTTTTTAAAATTATTAGATTAGTATTAGAATATATATAACTCAAATTTAATATTTCATTTAAATAAAAATAACCCCTATTAATTGATTTGAACTAAAGCAAAAATTCTAGCCACCTCTTTTCGCTCAATTCTTGGTTTTTATATAACTTTTATCTAGGTTACTGTCGATCATCTTTTTGATCAGTAGTGATTTCTTTAATTTCTATTATATCTACTTTATATATTTTTTAAATTGAATAAATATAAATTTTTGATTTATTTATGTTTTGATTGAAATTTTAAATATTTCTTCATAAAATTCTTACCCTTAATGAGATTTCTATGATATTCCTTTATGGAATTCTTACTCTTAGTGGAATTTTTATGATTTTCATTTATAGAATTTAGATATATTTTTATTTTAAATTTTCTATTGAAATTTCTGCAATTGGATGCATTTAAAAATCAAATAGTTAATTTACAATTAAATAAAATTACCGAATGGAGTATACGGATCGTCAAGTTATAAATCAAAAGAACTCTCTCAATGCAATTGACAAATAACATCATAAAATTTATAATTTCAATAAAATTTTATTTTAATATTTTTTAAATATAATATTAATTTTAATGTACTCTTAATTTTCAATAAATGAAAGGTTAATATTTTTCTTAAAAAAAAAATCAACTATTGTTGGTAAACTCACTAATTTTTTTCCCTGTCGGCAAAATAAAGCCTTTTGCGTGGTTCCCCGTATTTCATTAACTATATAAATAATAATTGAAGTGATAGGTGTCTACTCGGTAAGCTATCCACCTCACATCAAAAAAGCATATACCATTTTAATTTTAAATTTTTTAAATTTATTATATTATTAAGTACTTTAATGTATTAGAAAATAATTTACTATATATATATATATATATATATATATATATATATATATATTTGATATTGTATTTTAATTAGTTACTTATTATCTTACTAAATTATTTAAACTTTAATTAAATAATCACTTCAATTTTACTAGTTGTTTTCATATTAATTTAATTTTTATTTGATTAGAAATAAATTATTAATAAAAATATATACGAATAATTTTTGAAGCAACACATTATCAAATAATGAAATTGTATCAAATTAAAAGTTTATTTCAAAAAAAAAATTGTATGAAAAGAAAAATTTAAGTTATGAATATAGATAATAGTATAAAAAGAAAAAAAAAGTTAGAAAATTTTGATACCTTTATGGTACATCAAACATTTAATATTGTAATAAATTTTAATCTTACATAATTTTTTGTTACTATAATTTTAATCTTATATAATCATTTAATTAAATATTATGTAATGATTTTTAAATTTTTAATAAAAAAATCTCTAACTTTTGACTAGACAATCTCTTTTCAAGGTTTTCTTCCCAGTAAGACTTTTTACAGAAAGTATTTCTTAAACTTGTCTAGGTTGATAGGTTTCTTGAACTCGTTCCCCTCCATGTCAGATAAAATGGCAGCGCTTTTTGAAAATAACTTTTTTACCAAATACGATCCCTCCCAATTGGGCCTGAATTTCCCCCGAGGGTTGGTCATGAGTGATCTCGTAAGTTTCAACACCAGATCCCCTTCTCAAATCTTGCCCGGCTTGATCTTCTTTTTATAGGCACGAGCTATTATTCTCTGATACAGCTGAGAATGATACATAGCCTTCATCCTCTTTTTGTCCAGCAGTGTCAACTAAGCCAACCGACTTTTGACCCACTGATACTCGGGGAGTTTAGATTCCAGAAGGACTCTCAATGACATTATCTCAACTTCCACTGGTAAAACAACCTCACACCCATAGACTAAAGAGTACAGAGTGGCTCTTGTCGAAGTCCTAGCAGTAGTTCGATACCCCCACAATGCGAATTGTAAGTATTCAGCCTAATCTCGATAATTTTCCAGCGTCTTGGCCAAGATCTTTTTTACATTCTTATTTGCTGCTTCCACTGCTCCATTTGCCTGTGGCCTATATGGAGATGATCTGTGGTGTTCAATCTTATAGTCCTTTAGTAGTGTGGCCGTCTCTACTCAAAACTGAACACCATTATCTGTAATTACGTGGTGTGGCAGACCATACCTGCAGATTATGTTCTTTTCGATGAACCTCGACATCTGCCTCACCCCCACGGTAGCATAAGATTCAGCCTCAACCCACTTGGAGAAGTAGTCGATGGCCACAATGATGTACCGATGGCCATTAGTTGCTTTTGGCCTTACCTCCTCTACGATGTTAATCCCCATACAGCAAACGGCCAAGGAGATGTCATTCCTTGAAAGGTGGCTAACATCACCACATGTTTGGCAATTGTGACATTTCTTCACAAATCCAACACAATCCGCTTCCATGGTGAGCCAAAAGTACCCTTAGCGGGCTATTTTCTTTGCCAAGACAATCCCATTCATGTGTGGTCCGCACACCCCTTCATGAATTGCTTCTATAAGCTTCTGACCTTCATCCTTGTCGGCGCATCTGAGGTGTACCCTGACTGGCATTCTTTTGTATAACATCCCTCGGTGCCTTATGAACTGTCAATACAACATTTGTAGGGATATCCTTTCTTTCTTATCAGCGTCATTCAGAAATTGCCCAGTTTCTAGATAACTTTATAAATCATAGAACCAAGGTTTCTCAATGGCATCAACTGGTGTTACTTTCACCTCTTCATAACAGGGGGCTCGAGACTTTATGAGAATTAAGGGTCTGGCCTCTAGTTGTTTCCCACTTTCCCACATGGAGGCCAGTATGGCTAGGGCGTTAGCTACCTGGTTTCCTTCCCTTAGCAAATAAATGAATTTACACTGTGTGAAGGAGCACAGGATGGTGGTCAAATATTCCTAATACAACCATAATCTATCTTATTTTATCTCCCATTCTTTGGTGGCTTATTTTATAACTAGTATGGAATCCCCATAGATAGTGACATTTTCCGCCCCTGCACTATGCAATGCTTCTAAGCCAAAGATGCAGGCTTCATATTCTGCTTGGTTATTGGTTGTTTCAAATTCGAGCCTTTTTGCCATCGGGATCATTTCTCCTTCTGGCATAACCAAAATTACTCCTATCCCGGCCCCCTTATTATTCCTAGCTCTGTCAAAGTACATTTCCCAATCTTGTATCTCTATCGCCCCTAAATGCTCATCGGGGAACTCCAGCTTCCACTCTTGGGTATCCCCCACCGGGCTTTGCACCAAGAAGTTTGCTACTACTCTTCCTTTTACTGTCTTTTTGGCCACATACTCTATATCAAATTTTATGAGCAAAACGAGCCACCTAGCCAATTTTCCCGTAAGAGATGAGGTTTTTTGGAGGTACCTGAGGGGATCATGTTTGGAAACTGCTTGCACTTTATAAGACTGGAAGTAGTGTCAGAGTTTCCTCGTTGCCCAAATCACTACTAGATAAGTTTTCTCTACTAAACTATAAGTAGCTTCGTAGGGTAGAAGCTTTTTACTCAGGTAATATACAACATGCTCTATCTTCCTTTCATCTTCCTGTGCTAGCATTGCCCCTATTGCATCCTTTTCAATTGCCAAATACAGGATTAAGACTTTACCTGGTCTCAATGGTTGTAAGACAGGGGGATTCATTAGCTAATCCTTGATAGTTTCAAAAGCCTGTTGACATTTCTTATTCCACACAATAGGTTGGTCTTTCTTCAGAAGCTTAAAGATAGGGTTGCAGATGGCTGTTAGTTTGGCTATGAATCTGCTGATATACTGTAAACGCCCTAGAAACCCTCATACCTCTTTTTTGTTCTTTGGTGCGGGCATATCCCTAATTGTTGTAATCTTATCTGGATCCATCTCTATTCCTTTTTGGCTGACAATGTGTCCCAACAGTTTCTCAAATGTGACCCCAAAAACACACTTTTTCGGGTTCAGTCTGAGATTATACTTTTTTCCTCTAGCCAGAAACTTGTCTAGTGCTTCAAAATGCCCTTCCCTGGTTATAGATTTCACCATCATATCATCCATATACACTTCGACCTCTTTATGGATCATGTCGTGCAGTAAGGTAGTCACCATCCTCTAATAAGTGGCCCCCGCATTCTTCAACCCGAAGGGCATCACTTGGTAACAGTACATGCCCCATTCGGTGATGAATAATGTCTTCAATCTATCCATTACTACCATAATGATCTGATTGTATCCCGAAAATCCATCCATAAAAGAGTACATTGCATTGGAAGCTGTACTATCAATCAATGTGTTAATATGCGGTGAGGGAAAGTCATCCTTAGGGCAGACTTTATTCAAATCTCAATAGTCCACACACATTCTGACCCTTCTGTCCTTCTTGGGAATTGGAACTATATTTGCTAACCACTGAGTGTCCTTTACCACTTCTAAAAACTTTACCTTCAGCTGCTTTTCGACTTCTTCCTTAATCAAGAGAGCCCATTCTAGCCTTAGCCTCCTTTGCTTCTACTTTATTGGCACTATGTGAGGGTATGTGGGGATTTTATGTTCTGAGATCTCCCTGTCGATTCCGAGCATGTCTTCATAACCCCAAGCAAATACTTTCTGTCTTTTTTTAAGATTTCTTCCATTTTTTCTCTCTTACCATGAGTTAAACCAGAAGCAAGCAATATATTTTTAGGATTATCGTCTGTGCCTAAATTAAATGATTCGGTTTGTGTGGAATTAACGTCAAACATATGCATGAAATGATCATCACAAATAGAATAACCATTAGGGAACACATCACACAAATAAGCAAATTCAGATTTCATTGCATTCACTTTTGAAAAGAAAAGATCGTTAGTTTCAAACAGAGAAGCTAGGGAAACATTAAAGTCATTATAGAAGGTATCTATAATGGAGTTGAGGATGTAGGTCTCAAAGTCTAAGTCTTTGTTCTGATCATCAATGCCTTTTTGCTTTGAAGTAGCTTTGTCTTTTTTAGACTCCTCTTCAGCCAATACCAGCTCCTCAGTAGGGGCCTTTTCGTCAGTGACTTCCTCGATTTTGTTCATGCATTTAGCAAAAATCTCAAACCCTGGGATGACTTCCCCATCCACCAGGAGGGGTTCCGGAGTCCCACTATATGAATGCCCAGTGCCCTTCTTTATAAAGATTTCCCATAGAGTTTTCTTTCTAGTCACGGTCTCCTTTTCCTTTTCTTCAGACTGGTCAGACAAACTTAATTCCTTCCCAACTTTGTCAACCTCTTTGAATCCTATGCTTTATAATAGGTACCTTGCTTCCCATAAACTCCGCTCTGATTTTTCCCTAACCCCATGCAGGGCAAAATTTCATATTACGCATCATTCTCAGAACCTTTTCATCCATCTCATCCTCATAGATCATACAGACTTCAAAACTGAGGCTAATGGAAATCTCCTTAGGGATTAACTTGAATGTGGCTATGGTGACTTCAGTTTCAGTTGAGATGGTGACAACCCTTCCTTCATATGGAAACTTAACCTTTTGATGAATAGTGGATGGAACGCCACCCAGGGGGTGAAACCATGGCCTCCCCAATAAAATGGCAAAGGTTATCGGGATATTAATCACATACAGGTCAACCCAGACTTCTATAGGCCTTGTTCTGACTAACGCCCTGAAAGGTCCCTCTATAGGTCTTTTGGTGTCATCATAAGCCTTAATAACCACCTCAGAAGGCTTTAGGTTGGCTACCGTCAACCCTAGTTTTGACAGAATCTTCAGTGAACACACATTGATGGCAGAACCGTTGTCAACCATCACACAGCAGATCATCTTCCCTTTTACTTCGACTTTGATAAACAGAGCTTTGTGGTGATCCCTCCCTTCTAAAGGCAGATCGTTATTGGAAAATGTTATCATTCCTTGAGGAGTTTCTGTTAATGACTAGACCATATGTTCTGGAGTGGAATTAGTGGGAATCTTTCTCTGATCTAGTGCAAGGACCAGAGCTTCCCTGTGATCCCTAGAATGCATAAGTAACTCCCAAACACTGGCAATGGTCTCTTTGCTTGGTCCTACCTCCTCTCCCTTTGCTGTATATCCTACCTTTTCATATTCAAATCCGATATCCCCAAGTCTCTCTTTCTTTTCCTCGACCTTCCTCAAAAACTACTTTGGCCTGCATCCCTCGCTGTCCCATAGGTCAACTTGTTATTTGCTTTCATCATCGGAACTCCATATGTCCAAGACTTGTACCTGTAACTCCGTGGGTTGTTTGCTTGTTCTCAAGTTTTCAGGCTTGGTCTATTGGGAATTGTGAGAGATATCAATGAAGGAGTTTAGGACTTGTTCTTCTGTTAGGCCAGAGTTGACCATTAGAGTGGATGGTTTAGGAGGTGGTACATTTTGGTAATTGGGTAATGGGTTGATTTGAGTGTTTGGTTTTCTGTTTTCTGGGTCAAAAATTTTGCCTGAGTCTATCAAACCTTGGATTTCATGCTTTAACCAGGCACAACTGTCTGTGTCATGCCCAATGGTATGATGAAATTTACAGAAAAGCTTTAGGTTGGCTCCAGGCAAGGGTTGCTGTGAAGGAAAAGGTTGTAATAGGTTCTTCTCAATGAGCTTATCGAGGACTTTGGACATAGGACGTCCCAGATTAGAAAATCTCCGGGGCTTTCTAACTGCATTGACTTGTACATTACTGCCCGATGGTCGAATAGCATGAATTTGGATGTTACTACTCAAGCTGGCCCCCTCTTTGCCCTGAGAACCTCTTTCGAAGAATTTCTTCTCTTGAGCCAAATCTGATTCTTTCTAGACCCCAAATCTGTATAATTATTCAAAATTCCTGATCCCCAGATCCCTAAATTTCCTAGACAATGCAGGAACATACCCTTCTATTGCTAGGACTAGCTGGCCTATGCCTCATCAAGGATAATTTTCCCCTTCAACGAGTCAGGTAATCAGCAAAAGGCTTGTTAAAGTTCTGTTTGGTATTTTGTAGATCTCTCAGAGACACCTCTAATTGAACGTTAGGACCATATTGCTTGACAAAAATAGCACACAATTCTTTCCAATTTGACTGAACATGCGGTTCCAAGGTGTAATACTAATGAATCGGCGCTCCTTCCAATGAAATAGGGAACTGCTTAACAATTTGGTTCTCAGTTAGCTCAATAGCCTTCATGTACATTACATATTGCTTCAAATGAAATGGGGATCCTCGACACCAGTATACTTCTTCATGTCTGGGAATTTAAACTTACGAGGCAGCGATTCATCACCCTTTTCCAAATTCAGATCGTAATCTAGGGGGGCGACCATACCCTTCTCCTTCATCATCACCTGCATCTGGTTCATCACTTTGGTCATATTCTTAGCCCACTCGATCTGACCCGTATCCTCGGCTGGGATGACATTTCTTTAATTCACCGGATTGGCCAATACCGTCACATCGTCTTCTTCCCTTCCTTTAATTGGTATTTCCTCATCAAGATCGACCGGATCGATTAGCAGTGCATTAAGTGGCTATATTGGCTGACTTTCTATGATAAGCTTAGTAATCTCCCCCATCATTTCTCTCATCATAGCCCGGGTTTTTGTTATTACTTCTTCTTTCCATCATGTCCTAAATGCTTCTGGATCAAACCCTCCTGCCATTCCTAATTCTGAATTTCTAATCAAACGACCTGAACTAGCTCGGACCCACCCTGCTGAGCTTGAAGGATCTATAGTGCTTCAAAACAGTTGGTTAGAATGATGTATGACGTGTATGCATGATATGCAAGTTCGTTTTATTTAGAAATAAAAGGTCGCACACAAAAAGGTATACAAAATCAAAACATGGAACTTAAACATGCAAACTTCCACCCTTATTTCTCCCACACACGCTTTCAATGGCGAGTATCTTGTCCTAGGATTTTTTGCCTGGGTTTTAATTATCAACGGGGGATAATAAAACCGACGTATGCAAGAAAACTCTCAAAATGATTCAAACAAGTAATGGGTCCTTTAAATAAAGTCTAAGTCCACTTTTTATAAGCCAAGATCCTTAACACCATAAACTTACTTGTCAAGGCCCATTTGAAATGGGTTATGAGTAGGCATGAGAGGCCTTTATTGACTAGCTTATTTATAATGGGCTTTGGTTGGACACGAGGGCTCATTTTATTTTGGACTGCTTATTGATGGGCTCAAGATTTATTTTAAGGGTCCATTATATGGCATAATACACATGCATGTGGGAAAATTCCTAAGGATAGTTGCTAAGTCATTACATGGGCTTGAGTCTTGGGTAAAAAGGCTTTGGCTCCCATAATGATATACATCTATATACATCTCCCCACTCAAGGGTCAAATAATGTGGATTAGTACGTGTCGTGAGTGACAATAATCAAATATTCCACCACCAGGTTTGAGTGAAACATAGGTAGCAAAATACTGACTATTGTCGGGTTTATTCGGGACTGAAGTGCTCGTTGTGTGCAAAATGTGTAGTGAATGCATAAATGCAGGAAGAAATAAGAAAATTATTAAAGATGATAAAACGCAAAACACTGGAATCAATTTCTCTATCCTTAGTGGAGTCGCCACTGTAGGCGGCGGGGTTTAGCGCGTGCCCAAATGTTTGGCGACCACGGCACTGTGCGGGCTCGAGGCCCACTAGAAAATATGATATAGGTCTTAAGCCTATTCGGAGATGGAGTCGCCACTCGGATAAAAGCCGGGACACACTTTATAGCAACTGGATCCCACGGAGGTTCCCATAAGCCGTCATCAGAGGTCGGGTTCGAAAACTGGGTATGAGCATTTGAATGCTCACCCAACCTTGTGGTTGGCCTCCATTTGTGTTTTGCATTTTATTACCATTTAATTATTTAATTATTTCCTCATTTACCATATGTAATGAAATTGCCTTCGGATAATTGCTAGATTTTATAATTCAGTCCAAGTTTGCACATTAGTCCAATTTCATGCCTTTAAGTCCCAAAAAATGCAGTAAATAAAATAAATAATAATTTACAACCATACATTCAAAATTAGATGGGGAAATGGATTAAGGATTACAACGCTTTTTAGCTAAATAAATGAATAATATACAGAAAATAAACCAAACATATACCGAAAATAAACTATTAAAATAACATAAAAGCGGCAATATACAAGGGGTAACTAGTAACAGCGATACTCGATGACAGGAACCATCGAGTAATTCCTACAAATAACACACGGTTAGCCCTTCCTTTCAAGAAAAAAGAAATCACAAATAACAATACTTACAAAGGGCCCTATAAAGAAAGGGTTTTCACATTATGGACCCAAAGAAACCATCAAATAATTAAGATAATCACTATCATGCAATCATACAGGCATATTTAAGGTTAAAGGAATGCAAACCAAAGCGGACATCACGATGAGCATGAAAGGAAACAGGATAGAAAGCAAGTTGAAACTGTCAATGAGGCATTGCCTCATTGATAAGGCGACGCCTCACTAACAGGGGGTCCCGTTCCCTTAATGTGAGAACACGAGACACGCACAAAAAAAGGCCTTTTGGGGGCCTGCCAATGGGGCGATCACCTCTGTGATGAGGCGATTGCCTCATTAAGATGAGGTGATGCCTTTATGAAGAGGCGTCGCCTCATCAAAAGGCTAGTTACGACTCTCAAGGTATTTAGACTTCCATTCTAAGCAACAATACATGCATACACACACTCTACAATCGTCAGACTATGACTACATGCAAATAGTATTCAAAGACCCATCAATAAAGTGAGATACCAAGCTAGACACATTAGAGATAAACCTAAAACGTACTAGGAATTTAGTCACACAAGTAAGAACTCACAAAATGATGCATATGTCAGATTCAAGTGCAAGTTTTTTACCAAAAATGAGAGGTCCTCAGAGGTTTTTTTGATTAAGATCCTTGCTAGGATGTGGTATCTACCTTTGACACAAGTTTTTTCCTTCTTCTCTTGTGGAGATGTGGCTTCTTTTGCTTCCTCCTCTCATTCTTCCTTCCAGGACGTTTCTCCTTTTTTTTTCCTCTCTGTTTTTTTTTCTCCAGAGCTTCCTCCCCCCTTCCTTTTTTTCAATCCCCCCCTTTTTTTTCCTCTTTTATTTCTTTAGCTTTCCCATGCCCCTAAGCCTCCTAGCCTATCATGAGCTCTTATAGCCTTTTTTCTTTCCCCAAAAATCTTTTCCTCATGCAAGAAAGAGGTTTGGAGAGTGGGGCCCACACCACTTGGTCATCATGATTGCAGCTGCGTTAAATGCAGCTGCAAGTGGGCTGCCATAGGGGCGACGCCTCATCGATGAGGTGATCGCCTCATTACATTGAGACGATGCCCCTTTGGACCGAGCCTGTGCTGGGCCGAGCGGGTTTGGGCCGAATTTGGATAGTTGGGCTCGATTTTTAGATTTTTCAGGCTTTTGGGTTTTCAAGTCCACTTTCCACTTAGAGATTCAGGCTTCATTCCCATGTCCAAGTTCACACTCTCATCATTGGGCTTAACAACGGGCCAGTCAAACTGAGCAACCCTAATTCGTCCTCTAACATGGACCGACCGAATCGGGTGTCTACACTAATATATATATAAAATTTGTAATTTGTCAAATTTTTACAATGAGACATCAAAAAATTAATATATTAATTATCGTTAGTTTTTATTTTTATTTTTATATTTTTTTAATTAATTATTGTAACTAAGTTTAATTTCATAGGATTAATTGTTCAGTTATTGTCTAATTAATTTTTAAAATTTTAATTATAATTCAATTTTATAGGTTACTTTTATATTATTTCAAGTTATGATTTGATATCTTTATAATTAGTTAGACACTTATTACTGAAATTAGTTTGAATTTAATTTTTTATACTTAATTAGACATTTATTGTTGTAATTAATTGGTCACTCAATATTTAATTAATTATTTAATTTTTATTTATGAGTCACTTTTACATTATTCTAATTTACAATTATTTAGCAATTGTTATTATAAGTAATTTAATATCATATCATTTTAATACTTATTATCTAATTAATAAAAATTATAATCTTACAGGTTATTTTGTTGAGATTTTTTCATAAATAGATGACAAATAATAAATATTATCAAAAGTCGTATTGACTAAAAATATTTTCAAAACTAACTTTTTCCATTTCTAAACTAATTTTTTTAATTTTTTTTCTTTTAAATATAAATTACTTTTCTTTCATTCTTTTTATTTTTAGGGTATTATCTTCTTCTTTTTTTTTTCAATATTTTTTTATCAATATTTTTTTACTGTGTTTACTTTTTTTCCTCAATTGCTAAATATTTTTTTCTATTTTTAAGATACTGTCTTTTTTCTTAATATATTTTTTTACTTAACATTTTTTTCTAATGTCTTTATCTTTTTTTTTTCAATTTTTTTGCTCAACTTTTTTTTATTGTCTTCATCTTTTTTTTTTCTCAATTTTTTTTATGTTCAACATTTTTTTTTCTGTTTTTAAGGTACTCTCAACATTTTTTTTATTTTTAAGATATTATTTTTATTTTTTTCTCCTCAATATATTTTTTTTTCTCAATATTTTTTCCTTTCAAAACTTTTCATCTTTTGTGGGAACTTTAAAACTTACTAAATTACAAGTAGAATTGTCCCCCACAACATTCCATAGACCCCATTACTATTGTAACTTTCAATCAACAACAACACTCCACCCACAAGCCTCACCTTTCTTCTTCTAATTATTTTGGTGTTTTGATAGAAATTTTTACAAATGAAGAGAAAGATTCTTTAAATGGCCACAACTATATACATATTAAAGATTCTTTAAATGGCCACAACTATATACATATTTATTAATTTCTTCATTACACTACACAACACTTAACTTTCCATTCCAAGGTTTGTCTCTCTCCCTTAAATTTAATCTCAAAATGTATTTAATTTCCATGATTTTGAATTCAATTTTTTTTTATATATAATTTGAAAAAAATTCTTCAACTCTGCTGATTTAGAATTTATAGTTTTTAATCAATAAATCAGTTGCTATTCTTATTTCAAAGATATTTTGAATTAAAATAATGATTTATATAGTCATATTAAATTATTTATTAGAAAATTTTATTAAAAGGCCTATTGGTGCAAAAAATTCAAATGTTTAGAACTTTTTACAATTTTATCCCAACCTTTTAATTTTGGTAAAAATGTCCTAATTTGACAAATATTTGCAATTTTAGCACAAACAGTTTTTTAGTCAAAATATAATAAAAGTATTGATGTGATATCCTTAAAATTGTCAAATTTATTTTGAATGTGAATGAACAATATATTGCTTGTGAGAAAATAGTTCTCAAATAGTGAAAAGAAAATCTTTATATAAAGAGATTGAAATTCATTAATGAAAGGTAAAGAAAAAAATAGATTACTCTCCAAATTCTTTCAATATTATAATTCTCCAAATTCTCTCCAAATTCTCTTTAAATTCTCTTAAAATCATTCTATTAAAAAATATTTTTCTTCTAATTAAATAGTACTAAATTCAAGTTTAGTTCTATAACAAACTAAACAATTCAATCTTTATTTCACAACACGTTATCAATACGAAAAGCTCTCGATCAAAACAATAAGGTACATATTTCTTAATATTTAATATTTATAAATATATTATTTGATTATATATTATCATGGATGACTATGTCTCCTAGTAATTTATATATATTCATATTTATATTTATTTCTTCAATCTAAATTTATATTAATTGTTATTTTAATTTTGTTTTACCAACTACATCATTGATGTAAAAATTGCTAAAAATGGTTCTAACCTTATGGATAACTATGCCTCTTACCAATTTATATTTATGCATATTTATATTTTTTTTATTATATATGTTAATGGAAGGCTATACCCCATTTTATATTAATGAGCGGTTTTGCACCATATTTATACATATCGTATGTTAACTCACTTACTATAAATAATCATATCAACATTATTTATTAATTTTACTTTATATAATTTATTTCTCAATATATTATATTAAAAAAAATTCTAACGGCTATATTTTTATTACCAATGGTAACATGACGGTAACAAACAACTATATTTTTCATTATAAATAAACAAGCTATAAATTTTATTTATTCACACAAATTCATACATTTTCTCTTTCTCTTTTTACTCTAAATTGTAAACATGATTTGATATATTTATATTTGTATTTTGATCATGACTATTATAATAGTTTTAGGAATAATTCATATAGAAGATGATTTTCTATTTGATATAATTTTAAGTATTTTTGTATCATTTTTTGTACCGCTATTATTTTTTGCAATATTCATTCATGAAATAATTAATTAGTAAATTTTGATTATGTTTGATTTTTTTTAGTAGTCATCAAATTTATGAATTCTAATCGAGTTATATTTTTTTTTATTAGTTATCATAATGACAAATCTAGCAAAGCATGAGTTCGTTGCTCTTGACATCATGGGAAAAAATTATATGTCTTAGATTCTAGATGTAGAAATGCATCAATGGGGTTAATTGATACGATAATAGAAAATAATAACACCTCATTGCAAGATAAGGTCAAGTCTATAATTTTCTCCGTTGTCATCTTGATGAAGGATTAAAATGTGAATATTTGACTGTCAAAGATCCAAGTGTTCTTTGGAAGGATCTAAAAGACATATATGATCATCAAAGAGATGTAATACTAGCAGTAGTCACTGATGAATGGAGAGCTTTACGCTTTCAAGATTTTAAAAAAGTGAGTGACTATAATTCTGCAATGTTTAGAATACTATCACAATTAAAATTCTATGGACAGACAGTCACAGATGAGGATATGCTGGAGAAACAGTCACATACGAGAATATGCTGAAGAAAACTTACTCCATATTTCATGCATCAAATGTTACACTGTAACAATAATATAGGATGCAGAGATTTAAAAAATATTATGAACTAATTTCACTCCTACTGGTAGCTAAGAAAAATAATGAACTCTTGATCAAAAATCATTAGTCCCGTCCCACTGGCTCAGTAGCATTTCCAGAAGCAAATGCTACAAATTAGTCTAGATATAAAAATTACAATAGCCATGGACGTGGGAGAGGTAGAGGTCATGGACGTGGAAGAGGTCAATTCTTTGGTCGTGGTTGTGAAAATAAATATAATAATACTCTGCAACAAACTCAACCTCAACCTCAAAAGAAGTTAAAATCATTCATCAATGGTGTTCAAGAAAGGTCCTAACATAAGTCTGAAATTGTGTATTTCAGATGCTGTAGTAAAGGACACTGGGCACGAGTTTTTCGTACACCACCACATCTTTACCAACTTTATAAGGCATCATTAAAAGACAAAGAAAAGGAAATAAACTTCAATGAGCATCATACTCCTGTTAATGATACAAGTCATCTAGATGTTTCTGATTTTACTAACAATGGAAATTGAGACTTCTATAATTTTAAGTATGTTGTTATTACCTATTTTATTTTCAATTCTGAAGAATTTGTTATTATGTTATTTTCAAATTAAATAAAATGTCCTACTTTACAATTATTTTATGTTTTTACCTTAATTGATTAATTATGTGTTTATCTATTTTGAAGTTTAATATGGATTGTACTCAACATAGAGATAATATTGGAGATCTTTGCATACTGGATAGTGGTACTACACATACTATCTTGAAAAATAAAGATTATTTCTCTGAAATAAAGCCCACAAAGGTGGTTGTAAAAACAATATCAGGTCCTGTATATCTGATTGAAGGAATTGGCAAAGCTAAATTTATGTTACCAAATGGAATAAAATTTATAATTGATGAAGCTTTGTTTTCACTAAAATAAACAAGAAATTTGTTGAGTTTTGATGACATATATCAAAATGGGTGTGATACCCAATCCATTACTATAAATGGTAACAAATATTTAAATATAGTTTCCTATGAATCAGGAAAAATACAAGTATTGGAAAGACTGCCAAAACTCCCTACTGGATTACATTACATGTATATACATGTAATTGAATCACATATGACAGTAAAAGAAAAATCTTATGATCCTTCAACAATAAATTTATGTCATGAAAAATTAGGTCATCCTGGATTAGTAATGATACGAAGGATAATTAAGAATTCACATGGGCATCCATTGAAGGGGCAAAGAATTCCTTAATCAAATGAAATGTCATGTATAGCTTATTCTCTCAAAAAATTAATCTTGAGGCCTTCACCATCTAAAATTCAGAATAAATCAGCTATGTTTCTTGAAAGAATTCAAGGTGATATATGTGGGCCAATTCACCCACCATGTGGACCATTTAGATATTTTATGGTATTAATTGATGCATCTAGTAAATGGTCACATGTTTATTTATTGTCAACTCGTAATGTTGCATTTGCAAGGTTGCTAGCTGAAATTATTAAATTATGAGCACAATTCCTTAATTATATAATCAAAAGGGTAAGACTTGATAATGCTGATGAATTTACATCTCAAGCATTCAATGATTATTGTATGTCTACTAGGATCATTGTTGAGCATCTTGTTGTCCATGTACATACTCAAAATGGTTTAGCTGAATCATTGATTAAACACCTTCAGCTTATTACTGGACCATTAATAATGAGAACAAAGCTTCCCATTTCAGTTTGGGGTCATACAATCCTACATGTTGCTTCATTAATTCCCATTAGACCTAGTGTATATCATAAATACTCCCCCACTACAATTGACATTTGGTCAAGAGCCAAATATTTCCCATCTCAGAATTTTTGGTTGTGCAATATATATACCCATTGCACCACCTCAACGCACAAAAATGGGTCCTCAATGAAGATTGGGAATTTATGTTGGGTTTGAAACACCCTCGATTATTAGATATCTTGAACCTTTAACTGGTGATGTTTTTACAGCACGTTTTGCTGATTGCCAATTTAATGAGCTTGTTTTCCCAACATTAGGAAAAAGGGAGAAAGAAGGGAAAAGAGATATTTCATGGAATGAACCATCATTATTGCATCTGGATCCTTACACAAAATAATATGAATTAAAAGTGCAAAAGATTATGCACTTACAAGCAATTGCAAATCAATTGCTAGATGCATTTACTGATACAAAAAGAGTGACTAAATCATATATACCAGTAGCCAATGCTCCTGCTTATATTGAAATTCCAAAAATAAAACTTGAGAGTAAAGACACTCATGAGTCTAAAACACGCCAAAAGCATGGAAGACCAATTGGTTCTAAGGATAAAAATACTTAAAAGAGAAAGGAAGTAAATAATCATATTGATAGCGAGGAAAATATCCCTGAAGAAATAGAAAATAAAGAAAGTCATGAAATATTTTCATATATTGTTGCATGTGAAATCATAAATGAAAAAGATGATCCTAAACCAAAATTATTCATGGAATGTCAAAATAGGCATGATTGGATAAAATGGAAAGATGCTATACAGGCTGAATTAGACTCATTAAACAAGTGAAATATTTTTGGGCCAATTATTCCTATGCCTAAAATTGTGAAACCTGTAGGATACAAGTGGGTCTTTGTACGAAAGAGAAATGAGAAAAATGAAATAACAAGGTACAAAGCTAGACTTGTAGCTCAAAGTTTTTTACAAAGGCCAGTAATTGATTATGATAAAACGTATTCTCCTGTTATGGATGCAATTACATTCAGGTATCTGATTAGCCTGGTAGTTTCTAAGAAATTAGAAATGCATCTTATGGATGTTATAACTGCTTATTTGTACGGATCACTTGATAATGACATTTACATGAAAATCCTTGAAGGATTTAAAATGTTTGAAGCATTAATTACAAAACCCAAAGAAATGTATTCGATCAAGCTCCATAGATCTTTATATGGGTTAAAACAGTTTGGACGTATGTGGTATAATCATTTAAGCGATTATTTGATTAATAAAGGATATGTGTGTAATATTATCTGCCAATGTGTTTTTATTAAGAAAATAATATCTGGATTTGTGATTATAACTGTATATATTGATGATTTAAATATCATTAGAACAAAAAATGAGATCCATGAAGCAATAATATACTTAAAGGAAGAATTTGAAATGAAAGATCTTGAAAAAATCAATTTGGTTTACAAATTGAGCAAATGCACAACGGGATATTTGTGCATCAATCAAATTACATAGAAAAGATCTTGAAACGCTTTAATATGGATAAAGCAAATCCTTTAAGTACTCCAATGGTCATCAGATCACTTAATATTGAGACTGATCCATTTTGACCCTGTGAAGAAAATGAAGAAATTCTTGATTCTGGATTTCCATATCTCAGTGCCATTGGAGCTTTAATGTATCTTGCTAATTGTACTAGACCTGACATTTCTTTTGTAGTCAATTTATTAGCAAGGTTCAGTTCAGCTCTAACAAAAAGGCATTGGAAAGGGATCAAATATATACTTCGATACCTTCGAGGAAATGTTGATTTGGGTTTATTTTATTCTAACAATTCAAAACAAGAATTGATTGGTTATGCAGATGCAGGGCATTTATCTAATCCTTATAAAGTAAAATCTCAAACAGGCTATGTGTTCACAAATAATGAAATTGCAATTTCTTGACGTTCCTAGAAATAAACGCTTGTCACTACTTCTTCAAATCATTATGAGATTATTGCACTATATGAAGCAAGTCGAGAGTGTGTGTGGATTAGATCAATGACACATCATATTGAAGAATCTTATGGTTTTCCAGTCAATAAAAGTCCAACAATTTTGTATGAAGATAATGCAGCATGCATTGCACAGTTAAGGGAAGGATATATCAAAAGTAATATAATCAAACATATACCTCCAAGATTCTTTTCATACACTCATGAGCTAATAAAAGACAATCATATAGATATCAAGTATATTTAGTCTAGCAAGAATTCAACTGATATTTTCACAAAGGCGCTTCCAACTACAATCTTTAGAAGACACGTTCACGATATTGGAATGCGACATCTGCATACTATGTTAAGGAAGATTATACATATCAACTTGAGAGGGAGAAAATCATGCACTGTACTCTTTTTTCTTAAGCTAAAGTTTTTCTCACTGGGTTTTATTTAGTAAGGTTTTAACGAGGTAGTTGCAAAATATTGTTATTCAAGGGGGAGTATTAAGAATGTGAATGAACAATATATTGCTTGTGAATGAACAATATATAGCTTGTGAGAAAATAGTTCTCAAATAGTGAAAAGAAAATCTCTATATAAAGAGATTGAAATTCATTAATGAGAGGTAAAGAAAAAGATAGATTACTCTCCAAATTCTTTCAATATTATAGTTCTCCAAACTCTCTTTAAATTCTCTTAAAATCATTTTACTATAAAATATTTTTCTTCTAATTAAATACTACTAAATTCAAGTTTAGTTCTATAACAAACTAAGCAATTCAATCTTTATTTCACAATAAAATTTACCCTTTTTAATTTTCTAAATCTATAATGAACTTTAGTCACAAAAAAAAAAAAATCTATAATAGACTATTGGCATAAAAAATCTAAAATTTTAAAATTTTTGGCAAATATATTCCAATTTTAAAATTTTTATAAAATATTTTAATTTTTCCAAATTATTAATATAAATAATTAATATTTTAAAATTAAATACATATATAATAGTAAAAGAATTATATATACTATTGAAAATTTGTTAACTTCACAAATGACTTTCATTAGAATATTTTTAAGAAAAATAATTATTACTATAGATAATTCAAAATTTGTAATTATTTCATAATTATTTATTTGAAAGTATTTAAAAATATCTAACTTTTTTGAAAAAAAAAAAATCTAATTTGAACATTCAAAGAAAATTTGTCATATTTTACTACATATACATAAATATAATTGTTAAAAATTTTATTAAAATAATAGTCCATCATAAATTTAAAATTTATCATGTGTCAATTTAATTTTTTTAAATCATCATGTCATTGATTTTCATTCAATTAATCAAATGGTTTTTAAATTAGAATATTTTTCAAAATTAAAAATGAGATAAAACTGTCAGAAGTCATAAGGCCAAATATACAATTTCACCCTAGAACTTTACTTAGTTATTATATGTCACATCTCGACTTTCATTTTGTTTAATTTCACTTCTTAACTTATATTTTTTACCTATTTAACATTTCTTGCACAACAAACAAACACATGTATTTAATTCTCACAAAACTTGAATAAGTGAAAAATAGAAAGTTAAAAGATGAAATTGGTGAAAAATAGAAATTATATAGGCTAAATAGGTGAAAATGAAAGTTAATAGGTGAAATTGAACAAAATGAAAGTCAAGAGGTAATATAAAATAATTAAATAAAGTTTATAGGTGAAATTGCATATTCCACCAAAATCATAAACGTTTGAATTTTTTACGTTAATAGACCTTTGTGGATTTTATAGCAAAAAAGGTAAATTTGATGTTTCACAAATGCTATATGAGTATATTTTATTTGACTTTAAACAAATTCATATTTGTGCTAAAATTGCCTAAAATTAATGAGATTGAGATATTTTTGTCAAAATTAAAAAGTTGAAATAAAATTGCAAAAACTATAAACGTTTGGATTTTTTATACAAATAGGTCTTACAAAATGTCTAACAAGGTTTTTTTTTTCAAAAAAATATATATCTTAAACTTATTGATTGATCATTAATACGTAACATATTTATCATTTTTATGGTGTATTTGTAACATCAACAAATAAAAAATCCAAAAAATAAAAAAACAACAACACTAAAAAGAAAAAAGCAACAAAAAGCCACAATCAATATATATTTATATATATAACTTTATTTTCTTAATTAATAGAGATCATATGATCTAAGTATCAATACAATGGATAATAAAAAATATTTTTTCTTTTTAAATTGACGACGATCAAATTAAAACTCTACACCTAAAAATGCCTTTGAAGAGCAGTTCCTTCCTAAAAGCAACAATACTAAAAAAAAAAAAACAATGAAAAAAAGAAGCAATAAAAAGCAATAACATTGAAAAATAGAAACAAAAATACTAAAAATAGAAGTGACAAAAAACAACAATAAGAAAATAACAAAAAACAATAGAAAAAACAAGAAATAATAAAAACAATTGAAAGACAATAAACAACAACAAACAACAAAAATAGGTCTTTTTTGAACTATAATTTGAGAGGAGCAAGAAAAAAAACCTAAAGAAGTGGGAGTTGAATTTATAATTCTCACCATAATACAAAAAAAATTCTACAAGATAATAATAATAATAATAATAATAATAATAATAATAATATTTAATAATCCTAACAGCTATCAATTTTTCCCCATTGTTTCTGCCATGCATCATCAGTGAGTTTGTAAGCCGCTCAACAATTAGGCACTGGGCCTTCCTGAATCGCTTAACTGAGTAACTCCAAGCAGTGTGTGGAGCATAGGTTTCATGCTTGGCTGGTTGAATACCGATGTAATCAACTAAGGAAATATGGTTCACCTGATCCACAACCAAAGCATTCAATGCATAGCAATACAAATGGTAATCTTTACAAGATCCTGACTGACTAAACATATTTATTTCAAAAACTTAGCTTTTAACTCATCAATTTCGCAGCAAACCGACATCAATACGCTCACGCATCAATAACAACTTAACTTTAATCCATCTAGCCTAATCAAATCAAAAGATAAAAGTACTATTTCACACCTAATTACTACATCTCCAATGCATACTAACTATTAAATTACAACAAATAAGTTGCAAAATCATTAATTTACACAATACCCAATTCTCAATCAAACAAATTACTCACAATTTTTCAGCCATTTGCAGAAACTAGAGATCATTTCCATGAGCTATAAAATTTACTGCGCTTTGAACAAATGAGAATGTTTATTTCAAAAATGAACAAATGAGAATATTTATTTCAAAAATGAGAATGTTTGAACAAATTTTATTCACAAGATAAAGAATGTCTGAACAAATGTTGTTTACAAGATAAAAAAAAACAAAAGGATGAACTATTGAACATTATTATTCTATTAACAAAAGATCTGAAAATAAAATTACCATATATCATATCTGATCTCACTAGACGTTGGTTAAATCTATAGGTGTTGCTTCTTTCCTGTGAACAGATTCGTTGGAAAAATTTACTACACGTCTGAAGCGAAAGTGGATATTTGAATTGGATTTTTACCAAAAAAAAAAAAGAAAAAAAAAGAAACAAAGAGTAATTGATTGTTGTAAGAATGCACTGACCAGAGGCATAGAGTATTATATCCATGGAGGCATAAAAACTGTTGCTCCTTAGTGGCGGGTTATAAAAATGAGGCATAGTAAGGTCAATGACGCTAATAAACAGGCTCAAGTAAGACATCCCCATACATATAGGAAGAAAAATAGACTTGTCATGATGCGAGGAAAGCAGGTCTGAAACTATTGCTAATGCCTAAAAAGTGAAGTTGGCAACAACAATAATCTCCATCCATACCTAGTACAAAGAAAGAAATGTTAGAATAAAAATAACCAAACCAACATTTTGCTAATTCTATCAACAAAATTCTTAGATTCTCTGGACTCTTCTTAACTAATTCACAATATTAGAACATTACAAAGAAAAATAAACACAAGCATGAAGATTTAAGAATTGTCAAGTGATAGCAAAAGTGTCATCATATCAACACATTTTCTGATCTTAATTTCAAAGGTGCAAAAAAAGTTTTGTTCCTTTACAGGATCCAGTCATTTCAATTTGGACTAGTCAGATACCTTCTTATGAAGTTTATCCGACTTATTTCTTATTAGTTGAGATACTTATAGCTACCAGATACCCATAGCTACCATGTTGTTATCTTGCCCAGAACCATCGCAGCTGTAGTATTCAGTCTCTGGAGAAAAGGGTGCAGGGGAAGCAACTTCAGGTAGGATTTCATTGTTTCCTCTGATGCTATCCTGAAAATTGAAAGAAAAGGCATCACAATGCCTGAGATGATGACTCAGCTAGAATCCAAGAAATCAGAAATGTGAAACTGTAGGTTTTTTTTCTTTTTCAGAATATGAAATTGAGGACTGGCATAATTGCTTTCATTTCTTCCGATTTTGGAAATTGGGTATTATAGAAAAAGCAACAAAAAAGGTATTTAGCCTAGAATTCAAATATTCCAGCATCAATGATTCACAGCTTACCTCACTCGAAATCGGAAGTGCAACTTCAAGGAGTGGCCGCTCCTCAGCCTGCTCAGAGCAGCAATTATTAAAAACCAATAAATATCACCGTCGCATACATCAAATCCAAAAACAACAAAAACATTACAGAGACCTACTTGTTGGCTAACGATAAGTAGCTTCTATCTTCCAATTATCACCGTCCAATATGCTTTTTTTCAGCCATTAGCAGTAAAGCACAACTTCCTCTTCCTCCAAGGCAATATACCGCGCTTTGAGCTTTGAAAGAGAGATGGCTCAGCAGTTGAATTTAAATCATCAATGTTTGAACAACCCACATCCGACTTGCGATTGACTTCATTGTAAGGTTGAGTGGGTTCGGCAACCTGCACTGCAGCCATTGCTAATCTGCAACGGAGCTAGCTACATGGAGACGCGCAGATTGAGGAAAAAAAAAAAAAAGAGGCAAAAAATGTAAAGATGAAAACACGGAAAATGCCAAAAAAAGACAAATAACAAATGGGTACTAATGGTTTTGAAAAATACACAAAATTTTGATTTTGTAGGTTACTTCATATTATTAATTAGGTACTTACTATTACAATTAACTTCAATTCCATATACTTAATTCAAATAAAAATAATGAATTTCAAGTTAAATAAGCACAACATAAAGTCAAGAGATTAAGATGCAATTAAAATTCAAAAATCATTTTAATAAAGAGAAATTATTGTTAATAAAATAGTTTACTGTATCGGTGTAGATTATAGTTTAGAAAGGAATATAAATTTGTATGATAAATATAAATTAATAAAAATAGCAATAAAAGATCTCAAACAAAATTAAAAATTTCAAAACCAAATGTAAAATAAAATTAATACACTAAATACCATTAAATTTGAAAATTTATTTCAAAAAAAAAATTAGCAAAAAGAAAAAGAACAAAAATCTCTTTGCACCAAATCTTGATTTCTTTCCAATAAAAAAGATCATATATATATATATATATATATAGTTGTTTTCCTTTGGCCTTTTTGTTGTAGAAATTCAACCATGTCAAATGTATGAGGTAAATTCTGATTTCTAAAAGACGATTGTGTGTGGGTTCTCAAACTAGCTATAAGGAATTAACTATTTTAATACTGAAAATATTTGTTTAAAATAAAAGAAGAGATTGCATTGAAATCAACAGAGAATTGATTACAAACGAAGTCTGAATAAACAAGAATATTGACAAAGAACTGAAATGAAAACAAAAGAAACTTCACACTAAAGTCTTAATTTGATACTCATTATTGGCATTAAACAAGAACATAACATACCTATAAACATTAAACAAAGTAAAATCCTTTATCATAACTTTGGAATCTTGCTACAGAAAAATGCCATTCTCAACTTCTCAAATTGCAAACGATCAAAACAACAACGATTTCATTTCCTGTCAACTTTTGTTTGGATTTTGTTTCAAAGGATTTCGTTATCAAAAGGATTGGCTGCTTTCTTTTGATACTATGCAAAAGGAATAATGCTTCTGTAAGAAAATTAGTTTTTTTTTTTTCTTTTTTTTGGTTAAAAGTTAATATTAAGGTTCATTTTGTCTGTAAAAGGTTTTGAGGTTTTTTTTTGTCAAATCATAATCTATAATAAAAGTTATTTTTTTCCTTTACATAATGCAAAACTCATGGAACATGACATGACACATATATGGAATAATGTGGGGTCCATTTCATCTAACTAGACACACAATCAACATCAAACAGACCAAAATTACTTATTTAATATGATTTTCTATAATTCAGACATTTGATTGCAAAAAATAAAAGGTTAGATACTCAAATAAAAAAAATTGAATAGTTTAAACACAAAATTTACAATTTTTCTTATATATTTTATTGTCTTTCTTTTTTTTATAGGTTGTCACACTTAATTGTTATTAAAAATTTAAATACTAAATTGTCAAATTCTAAATAGTTTAAGCATTAAAATGTAGGGGTATTAAAGAATACTGAACAAACCGAACTGGGTTCGGTTCAATTTGTTATTTTAGATTTTCAATTTCTATGACTTAGAGATGTGATTATGAGAATTATAATTGTATATTGATTGTTAACATATTACAATAGTATGTACTTATACAACTAATGTTACAACTAATTGATAAGAGCTAAATACTAGAATAACCGAAGTGATAAATACAATTACTCTAACATGCCCCCACAAGTTGAAGGCTTTTGTGCAAATAGTCGAAGCTTGCCCTTCAAGTGAAGAAACAAATTTCTAGATAAAGACTTTGTCATGATGTTTGCGATTTGATTAGTAGAGGATAATGGAATTACTGTAAGTTGTTTATTAGAAACTTGTTGTTGCACGAAGTGGAAGTCAACCTAAACATGTGATGTTCTAGCATGAAAGACTGGGTTGGTAGAGAGAAAAACAACACCAATATTGTCACACTAGATATAAGGTGGTGATAAGAGTGAGATACTTAATTTCGAAAGCAAAGAGACAAACCATTTTAGCTCAACACTTATGTCAGCAACTGCTTTGAACTCGGATTCAATGGACGATCTGTCAACAGTCCATTGTTTATGAGAATTCTAGGAAATTAAATTTATGATGAGGTGTATCAAATAACCATTAGTGGATTCCTGATCATCTGGACACCTCGCCCAATTGACATTAGAGAAGGCTATGAGAATAGTGGAAGAACATTTTGAAAATAATAAAGCATGCAACAATGTACTTTGAAGATATCTGAGCACTCATTTCAATGCTTGAAAATGAGCAGTGGTTGGTCGGTGCATATATTGACATAACCTATTCATTGAGAAAAATAAATTAGGTCAGGTAATAAGGACATACTATAAGCTATTGTAGAGCTTTCAACATAATAAAGCTTCATTCGAAGATAAGGGGTCCCCATCTTTGCACAATTGAGCACCGATGGGCATTGGTATTGCATTGGGCTTATAATTTTTCATTTTGATAGTGTTCAAAATCTCTAAAATATAAGATGTTTATGAAAGAAGCATGCCTTGGGAACATGTTGTCATTTGAATGCCAATGAAGTAATGAAGGTGCCCAAGATCACGAAGCAAAAATGTGAAAGATATTTATTAGTATTGAAACAACATGCTTATCATTTCCTATGACTAGTATATCATCCACATAAACTAATAAAAAGCATGTGAATTGATTTCATTTATAGATTAAAAGAGACTAATCAGAATTTGAATTATGAAATCCAAGAGAAAGCAAAAATGTACTGAGCTTTTGAAACCAAACTTGAGGTGCCTATTTGAGACCATATAGGGATTTATGAAACTTACAAATATAATTTGGATATCAAGTATCAATAAATCCCTATGGTTGAAACCATATAAACTTGTTCATCCAAATCCCTATTTAAAAAGGGATTACTGACATCCTATTGTCGAATTTGCTAACCCTTTAAGTTTGCAATCAAAATCATTGTTCTGACTATTAAGGGTTTAATAACCGGACTAAAAGTTTCTCGTAGTCAGGCTCAAATTCTAAAGTATAGCCACGAGTAACCAATCTGGCCTTATACCTCTTAATTGTACCTTTAACATGTCTTTTGATTTTATACACCCAATAATTACCAATGATATTTTTGCTTGAAGGTAGTGGTACTAATGTCCATATTTTGTTACGGCTTAGTGATTCCATTTCATATGCCATTGCTTTTTGCAATTCAAGAAGTGTCTTGGCTTTAGTAAAGGAAGATGGTTCGATGGTAGAAAAAGATGAGGGTTTGGTAATTGAAGTGTGGATGGCTATTGGCTTGCATTGTAAGGTAGAGGGATGGAGCTGCATTATATGAGTGCGTTGAGGATTGATGAGCTGTTGAGAGGTATCAGGTGGTTGGGATGTATCTAAGTCCATAAATAATTTGATTCCTTTAGGATTATAAATTGTGGTTTTGGTAGGATTTATTTTGGATGATGGAATAGACGTTAGTTTGGGTGAATGAGATAAGGTAGGAGAGTTTATGACATAATGGTCTTTTTATGAGTGTGGTGAAGATAAGGATAGAGGAGAAGAAGGAACAAATTATGTACATAAAATTAGTGAGAGGCGGAGATCTCATGGAAGTGAATAACTAAGCTGTAATCAAGGCAAGGATGACTTGTTGGCTAGCGAATCATCCAAAGAGGAGGAATGGCAGGATATATTGAAAAATGGAAATAATTTTTCATCAAATTGGATATGATAAACTATATAACTTTTGCCAGTTGATTTATCTAGACATCAATATCCTAGACAAGAAGGGGAATAACCCAAAAAAACACATTAAGTAGACCAAAAAGAAAATTTGTGTTTATTAAAGAGATGTAGTAAAGGATAAATTGGAACATCCAAAGACTTTAAGAAAGGAATAATCAAACTTATAGGAAAATAATAATTGATATGGAATTTTATTTTTGAGAGAATATGTGGGCTAGTGATTAATTAAAAATATTGTTGTTTAGAAAGAAAATTCCTAATATTTGAATGGAGCCCCAGAATAACCTAATAAAGTAAGACCAATATCAACTATGTGATGAATTTTATGTTAAGTAGTTCCATTTTGTTCATAGGTATGAGGATAAATGATCCAATGGATAATGCCAATTTATTGAAAATAAGTGTGTAATGGTCTATATTCCCCTCCCTAATTAGAATTGAAGGCTTTGATTTTGGTGTTAAATTGTTTTTCCACCATTATTTAGAATTTGTACAAAAAAAAATAGCAACCTCACTTTTGCACTTTATTGGAAAAAGCCAAGTAAAAAAGAGAATAATCATTGATAAAAAGAACAAAATATTTAAAACTAGAGATTCAACAAATTGGGGTAGGTCCTTAAACATCAAAGTGAATGAGCTTTAAACGTTTAATACTATGATTTTTTGTCAATGGTAATGTAATTTGATGAAGTTTCCCTAAACAACAACCTTCATATTTACTTATTTGGGGTTTTATTTTAGAATAAGGTAAATGAAAAGAATTTACTGATTGTTTGATAATAGTAAAATTTGGATGATGTAGTCTAGCATGCTAGTCCTATAAACTTTTAAGATATGCCATGATAAGGTTGGATTGTCTTTGTGAAAGAGCACCTTGAAGCTTGTAAAGGCCGAGCTTAGTTGTTCCTTGGAGTATCGGTCTCTTTGTAACCTAATCCTTAATAAGAAAATGGTTAGGATGAAACTTAAAGAAACAGTGATTGTCATTATAAAATTTTTTGACAGAGAGCAATGGTCTAATAATTAATGGGATGTGAAGCACATGATTTAATTTAAGTGTTTTGGAACCAGACGAAATAACAGGTTGACCAACATTATAAATCGACAATCCATGGCCATTACTAATAACTAAATATGCCTTACCCTTTTATTCATCAGACAGTGTAAGAGCAGAGAGGTTTAGTGCGACATGATGCGTTGCACCAGTGTCAGGATACCAGGTGGAATGTTATTCTGACGGTGGTAAAGGAAGAAGACCAAATGACGATGTTGCTGGTAGTTTAGAAATATAAGCTTGATGAGGGGACTAAAAATCAAAGACATTGGAAGTCGAAGTGAAGGAACGAGATTGATTGCGATTAGAGAAAGAGAGATCAAATTGATGTCGACAATCTAGTGTTGTGTCGTTTATGAACCCACAAATCTGATAGGCAACTGAAGAAGTGCCTTACGAGGAAAAGCCTTGGCGACCACCACGCTGAAGCTGTTATCCCCGAGTGTTGTTGAATGATGGGCAAGACTGAAAAGTTGATGGTGAAGTAGAATTGTGCTTAACCAAATTAGCCATGGGAATTGATGGCTCTTGAGACTTGAGCAGCAGTTCATATAAAACCAGTTGACTATAAAGTTCACTAAAGGATACTAACTCAGATCATTGTTGAAGGGCATTAATGATGCCATTGTAATTGAAGCCAAGCTTTCGAAAAATTATAGCATTGAATTCCAAGGAAGAGTGGTTGCCTAGCTAATGTTAAAGAGTCAGCAATGGCCTTAGCCTGGTACGAATATTAAGAGACTGCTTTGTTGTCTTTGGAAAGATTATGTAATTCAATATGAAGTTGTGTTTTTTGGGCATTACTAATAATACCATAAATAGCGGCCAAAGCTCGCCATACTTCAGCCAAAGAAGAAAGGCCAATGAGCTGCGGATATACCTCTTCGATAATGGAAGACAATAACCAACAAAAAAGAAATTGATCTTTATGAAACCAAGTGGTATATCCTGGATTAATAATGGATTGACTGGTGGGAAGGATCGATGATTTCACGGGAAAGAGGAGGTTCACTGCCATTGATAATTCCATGGAGATTACAATAGTTGAGCAAAAGGGTGAATTGCAACTTTCAAGGGATATAATTCTTGGATGTTAATTTGATAGAAAAAGTTTGTTGAACGTGAGTAGGTGTGGTAGAAGAGACTGGAGAAGGATAAGGAGAAAGAGTAGTGGTAGTAATCATGGATGAAGAAGAAGACAAAGAAAAAGAAGAAAGAGAAAGAGACATGAGTGTAGTCATGGATAGAGACGTAAGAGTAGTCATGGATCTTTTGCTATGATACCAACTCAGAGAGGTGATTATGAGAATTGTAATTATATATTGATTGTTAACATATTACAGTAGTATGTACTTATACAAGTAATGTTACAACAAACTAATAAGAGCTAAACACTAGAATAATTGAAGTGATAAATACAATTACTTTAACACTATGAACCAAATTGAATCGAAATTTTGTTGAATTTGGTTCATTTTTATGATTAAAAAAATTAGTTAACCAAAAATATCTGAATAATTAAAATTTAATTTAATTTTTTTTATTATTGATGGTAACTATTACTTTGATTTTGAATTATAATTTTGATTAATAAAAGTTTTGTAACAATTTTGGAAATATATAAAGTTGAAATAACATATATAATTAACAAGTTAAATTTTTTGAAAAAGTTGAGGATAAAAATAATTGAAGTTTAAAGTTAAAGATAAAAAAAATGTGAGTGCTTTGCGGATGTAGAAGTTAGTAAAAAACTAAAAAAAATTTTACGAAACCTAAAATTTATAGGCCAAAGTATCACAAATTGAAAGCAAAAGTATATTGACAAAAATTTAGTATCACAAATTGAAAGCAAAAGTATATTGACAAAAATTAGAAAAACTTATGGTAGAATTAACCATTATCCTCGACATGGAATACCTTGCTACAATGCGCCCTTTAATAAACAATATATATCGAATTAGTAGACAAATGCAAAAAATAGTTATAAAAAATAAAAGTATAATAGACATCCGTCAAGGATTGGCATAATTGCAATTCAGTCTAATCTCTTTCTGATTTGAAGGGGCTGGGGTTATAATGTTTCCAAGATTCACCATAGAAACAGCAAACTGGTTAAAGAAGAGGTGAGGTTGGGTTGCCAAAGCTGAGACAAAAGGTGCAGTTCTTGGATCAGAATACAGTGCCTGATCAGTTGACAGCAATCCCATTTTCTTTCCAAGATTGTTGTAGTATTCTACATCAAAAGCCTTTGGAGTTGCCACATCAAGATTCACATAGTCAGTGCTCCATTTACATGCTCTTGTCAAGTTCTTCAAATACTTCCTGTCAATTTCATAATCAGGCTTGGCTAGTCTGTGTAAGATTGAGTAGCAAGTGCTCCTCCCTATCGTGTGTGAACCTGACAGGACAACCAAATCTAGTATGTTCAAGCCTTTTTCTTGAAAAAAATCAATCAATGCAGTGACATTTTCGCGGCCTTGAGGAACCCTATCGGCTTCTTTGGCAATGGATATTCTTCCATCCTTGCGACCAAATGAGACTTCCCAAAATGGACCTCCAAGCAAAACAGTTGCATCTCTAGCAGCAGCTGTGAGAATGTCTGCGCAAGAGACAGTTTTTGGACATACTTTCTCTATTTTTGTTTTTATGTCATCGATCACTTGAAAACCTCTCAGGGTCTTGCTGGCCAAAGCCCTTCTTTCACTTCCTTTCTTTTTCAACAAAATAGACGCATCACATCCCTACATTTTTTTTTATTTCACAATAAAAAGTTAGAAAAATTAATGTAATTACTATTACACTCGTTAGGTTTAGCATGATATATATATATATAGGCTTCTGCAAGTTCAAAATTATTAAAATTTGTTTTTCTTTTTTTCTTTTGTAAATGATAATACCTTTAATCCCTGTTCACAAAATTATAAATTTTTTATCTTATTTGGGTCATTTTCATTTTTAGTTTTGCTTAAACTTCAATCGAAAAAATATGTTAAAATAAAAGAAAAAACCTTTTGGCACAAATACATTGCAGTCTGCTCCAGCCTCCATGTAATCCGAGACACATACCCCATAACTCTAGTTTCATGTCTTGGAAAAAAATGCAATTACAAAGAGAAATTTAGAATTAAAATATAAAATTACAATATCTTTTCCTTTTCCTTTTCCTTTTTTGTTACAGCCTTATTATTAAAAAAGTTCAAAACTTTTAAGTATTTATAGAACTACTTATTTATTAATCAAAATTATATTATTTTCTAATTTAGTGAATCTCATAATAAAATCACAAAGTGTTTTTAAAAAAATTGAACTCCGATTGATTAAAAAAAGTACTTTTTATCAACTATATATATCAGGTTGAGTGTAATTTTTTAGTATACTTGTTCAGTTAAAAAAATTTCATATTTAAATTTTACTTTGCAAAAATATAATATTCATTGTTTAAGAAGGTTTAGTGAAAAAAAAAAATAGAGATCTCACATTATTAAAATATGAAAATAATAAAACATTTCAAATACTAAAAATCTAACAAATAAAATAGTTAATTTTAGTCATTTTAAATCTAGTTGTACTCAAACTCATCTTAGGGTTTGTTTGGTGGGTCAAATGCATGGGAGGCTAATGAATTTTAGGTTTGTTCAATTTAATTACCAAAATTTAATTTGTATATTTTTTAATACAAAATTTCTATCTAGTTTCATGGCAGTCACTTAAAAATTTTTCTAGTACCTAAACAATTCAGAATTACTATTTTAATATATTATTATTATTATTATTATTTTTTTTTTTTGCAAATAATTCCATTTTTTCTATACATTTACAAGAAATAAGAAAAAATTGAAACTTATTTTGATTCTGCCTAGTAATAATAGACTCATTTTAAAATATATCATAGCTTGAAGAAATATACTTTAAAACTTTTTATAATTTATGAACTAAATTGAAAAGATAAAGAGATTGAGGGGGTAAATATGTTTTTAAAAAAAATTAAAGGACTAAAAATTTAAAACGTATAGTTTTTGAAACAAAATCAAAGTTAGGTGACAAAAAAGAAACAAATTAAAGTTTAGTGCTCAAATTGTAATAAATGTAAAGATGAGTGACCACCATTGCATTTAACTATCTCTTTGGTTCATTTTTTGAAATCAGATTTAGAATAAGTTTGTAATGAATTGGAAATGAAATGAAAATTTGAAAAAGTGTTTAGTTCACTGAACAAATAAGAATGGAAATGGGAATCAACATATCACTTAGTAACTAAATTTTCATTTATGAAATATATTTTTTGTAATTTTTTAATACATTTTTTATTAATTTAATTATATGCTTTATATATAAATTTTAAAAAATATATATCGATATTTAAATGTTTGACTAATTTATAATTGATTTGACATGATTTTTAAAGAAATAAAAATTCATCCTTTAAATATACAAAAGGAATGATGATCTCTGCTGTTGATAGAGAAATCATATTCTCATTCTCATACTAAATTTTAACAAACAAAACACTAGAAATTTAAGTTATTTATTTCCATTCTAATTTCGACTTATATCTTTATTTTTTACCAAGCAAACAACACTTAAATTATTAAGTTTGAAACTTTTATTCATTTTCATCTCTGCTCGTCCTATTTAATTCCATCAGTTAATTTCTTTTTCTAATAAAATAATTGGATAAATTAACAGAAAGAAGAAAAAAATAAAAAATACAAGTAATCAAAATAAGAACAAAAGAAAAAAAAATAATAGTAGGAAATTAGAACTTACCCTAACAGCACAATCATGGAAATGCAAGCGAATAATGGCAGCAGCCAAAGTGTAATCTGCACGAAACCACACTTTCATCCTTTGATGGATGATTCCTTCAGCTTGTGGGCATCTGTTAACATAATAAGTAGGAGAGAGCAAATCTTGGGAGGGCAAAATCTTTGGTGAAGTGTGAGCAGTTGTCTTTGATAAAATTGTGGGGTTAGTGAGAGGCTTCAAAGGCGATATATTAATGGCTGATACAAGCATAAAAAGCTTCAGCTGAAATACAAAGATCACACAGCACAGCTTCATCTTCATTAATTTCTTGTTAATTAGTTAATAACATATACCATGAAAATTTAGTGACTCTGTGTTTTGCCTCTTTTGCTCAATTCGCAGCAGAAACACACACACACAAACATATATATATATATATATAAAGAATTAATGGCTAACGTGAAGAGCAGTCTCTCATCCCAATATTAGTTGTCTACGAGTAGGAGACGTGGTAGATATACCTTTTGGAAGGGATTTACATTTTTATTTATTTATTAATTTTTAAAGTTCCTTTTGGAGAAGAAGCCAAATGGGGATTGATTATGTATGACTAGACAAAGACCAGCCGGGATAAATCTACTCCTTGGATTTTTATTTCTTGGCCCTAAACTTTTCACATTATGCTTTAAACCTCTCAAATTTTATTTTTATATATTTACACTCTCGTATTTCATAAATTAAAAATATTAAATTATTTTATCAATTTTTTAACATTAATTATTTCCTTTGGTCCTTTCATACTATTTTTATTTTTTTAATTCTTAATTATCACTTTTGAAATTTTTTCACCAATAAAAACAAATTTACTTATTTTAATTTCAAACATTTCAAATTAAAAATATAAATATGAGTTTCTATATAAAATATTTTTTTCATATTTAAATTTAAAATATAAATTTATATATGCATATTTAAATAATTTAAATTTTAAAAATAAATATATTAATTAATGTTCAGATATAAAACATTTTGTTATAACACTATTATTAATTTTTTCACAATATTTTAAATTACACAAATTTTATTTTTGATAAAATTTATATTTCCATGTTGAAAAAATTATAATTAAAAGACATTATAATAAAAATATATTTTACATTCTTTAAAATTTTGTATAAAAATAAAGACAAAAAGATGTTAAAATAAAAAAACAAAAATTTTAAATAATTAGAAAACATATTTTTATCATTTAATTATAATGTTCTTTTTCATCATAATATTTTATTTTAAAAAATATAAATTTTATTGAAAATAAGACTTATGTAATTTAATATTCTCAAAAAAACTTGTATAATTTAAAATATTGTGAAAAACAGTAGTATTACTATAATTGTTTTTATATCTTAACATTAACTTGCTTAATTATTTATTATTAAATTTTAAACTTATTTAAATATGTTTATATAAATTTATATTTTTATTAAAATATTAAATTATTTTGTATAAAAAACATTTACGTTTTTAATTGAAATCTTGTTATAAGTAAATTTTTTTATAAAAAATTTTAGAAGTGTTTGTATGTTTAAACTTATTGATAGAATATTTTGTTAAACAAGGTTTGGAAAATGTAGTGATGTTTTGTTTGTATACACGCTTACATGAGTCACTGCATGCCCATTGGTTGACACGACTTAGTTTATTACTATTATTAATATTTTTTATTTTGGTCAATACCACTTAGTTTATTTATGGATCACAACCTTCTAAAAAAAAGAAAAAATGCATCTTGACCCCTGTATTCTCAAACTTTTTATATATTTACTAAATTTTTGACTCATTGCACCCATTCATATTCAATTTCTAGCATATTACACCCCTTCACTCTCAACAATTAAAAAACTATCCAAACTAGTCCCTATAATTTTAAGAATTTGCTATTTAATTCTTGTAATTTCTATTATTAACATCTAAGTCCATACAATTATTAAAATAATTCAATTAAACTATTAAAAATTTTAAAAATTATATACTTTTATATCAATTAAAATGTCAATAATCTATTTCTAGTAGATTTATAATAGTGAAAATATATATTGTTATAAAAATTAAGACATATCTTAATTGTGCATTAAATATTTGTATAATTAATACATACATATAGCAAAAATTGTGCATAATAAATTTTTAATCAATAAAAAATAGATCAGTGTAGACATGTAAAATTTTAAAACACATCAATAAATTATGTGCATTAAATCATTTATTCCTTTCTTTCTTTGTTTTGTGCTTGTGTATGTGGAAAACACATTTCGATTCTCTGATCGATTCATTATATATATTTTTTTATCTACTATTTTTGCTTATTTTATTTGGGTACCTTCTTCTCCATTTCTCTGTATCTTTTGATCTTTGTTTATATAATTTTTTAAAATTATTGTTGAGTAATGGGTAGGTGACGGATTTGTTTCTTTGCAATATTGATAAGCAAATTATGTGATTTTCTGTAATCTTATAGCTTTTATTGCTTTTTGGCTTGCTTGCTGATTATTTCTCTAAAGAAGACCAAAACCGTGACATTGTTGACTGCCTGCAACTTATCGTTGAACTAAAATTTTTTCCATTTCCCGTTATTTTCCAGGTCAAGCTAGGCCTATCTATTTGAACATTGCAATATGATTTCATCAAATTGTTGTTAATCAAATTTGGGTCAAAATTCGCAGATTTGAACTCGTTATTTTGACCCAATTATCTTCTAGAGTCGCTTATTTGAGTATTGTGGGGCTAGATCAGTGATGCGAGTGACTGCCTCTGCTATCTCTTTCTTAAATCTTTGAGGCGACATCCTTATCAATCGTCTCTATCGTGATGATGTCTGGTAATTTCTACCATTCTTTTTAGTTATATATGTGCACCAAATTTCATGAGTTGACTAGTGATACATAGTAGGGCTGAGCACGGGATAAAGAAAATACCAAACTGAAAGACATTAAAACCGTATTGAACCGAATAATTTTAACCCTTAACTGAACCAAACTAAATTTTGTAACTAATTTGGTATGGTATTGGATATTTACAAAAAATTGAACCAAAAACCGTATCGAACCATACCAAAATCGAACCGAGGATCGTACCGAACTGTACCAAAACCAAATCAAGAACTGTACTGAACCGTATCAAACCAAAAATTGAATATGATACTGAATATTAATAATAATATATTGTATGAATAAATAGTAGTTAACTTAATTATATATTTTCATTATATTATTAAGCAATATATATTAAGCAACATATGTATAATAATATATGATAAAAGTTAATATATTTTGTGTTTAAAATATAAAAAATAAATTACTAACAAAATATTTTATTGATATTATTTAAAACTAATGAACTAAGTAATATTTTTATAATTATTATTTTATTGCATATTAATATATAGACATATATTATATATAACAAAAATGATGTAGATTTACTCAAAATTATTTCATTTGATTAAATTAAGTAGTGATTTTATAAATAAAAACAATTAAGATGTCATTTTTATTTTAAAATATATTGTTATTGTTATATTAAATAACTTATTAATTAGTATTGTTATTAAGTAATATAATATTATTGATATTATTAAAAACTAATGAGGTAAATAATATTATTATAATCATTCTTTTGTTGCATATTAATATATATAGATATATATTATAAATAATAAAAATGACGTAGTTTTGTCCAAAATTACGTTGTTTTATCATAATAATATATAGAGTTAATAGTGATTCCGCCGTGAAAAGAATTGCCACTTTCTTACTTGATAAGGGGGCTTCCAGGAGAAACTACATCGTTTTACCCCTATTCTACGACATTTTAATTAAAATAAGTAGTGATCTTACAAACAAAAATAAGAGAGAAGTCATTTTTATTATTTAATAACTTATTGATTATTATTGTTAATATGTAATTTAATCTTATTGATATTATTTAAAAGTAATGAGGTACACAATATTATTAGGATCTTTATTTTTATTAATATATATAGACATATAACAACTATATTTAATAAAACTATATAGTAAATTTGTTAGATAAAGACTACATGGTAAATTTGTTATAGTATTTAATAAAACTATAAAATTTTAATATAAAGTAGTATTAGTACTAAGTAAATATAATTTAGATTATTAGTTCATGTAATGGAAAAAACTATTTATGACAAAACTATAAAATGCTAATTTAACAATAATAAACTTCAAATTCAAACTGTTAAGTATAGTAGAACTTATAAATTAATATCAATAACATATAGTTTTTGTATTAATATTACAATTCATATTAAATAAATATAATTTAAATTATTTAACATTAATAAAATAATAACAATATTTATTATAAATCATAAATCAACTCATTAAAAAACTTATTTAGTAATTTCAATATAATTAAATATTTTATATAATATAAATAGGAATGAATTGTTATTGATAATCTGTTGATGTGCCAACTAAAATTTATTGAAAATTATATAATATTTTATATGAGTTGATGGGCCAACTAAAAAGTTACATAATTTTTTCAACAAAAACTATTGAGTAATAGATATAATTTTAATTACTAGTATAAATTTACCGATTGCATAAATTCCCGAATTCCCGTTTTGGACTGTACCACACTAATTCGTTCTGATAGAATTGAATTCCCGTACCAAATTGTCCCAAAAAATGGGATAGTACATGTATAGAGTTTTTTAAATTAGGTACTGGTACTGGTACTGAAGATTTTATTTTTAAAATTTTCAAAATATGGTATGATTTCGAAGATTTTAAATTCCTGAATTTTCTCAAACCATACTCACCCTTAATATATGGCATATGAGCCTATTATTATGCGCTTAGATGACTTAGTACAATAAGAAATAATTGTTAGTAGAAGTAGTCGCTATTTTTAGAGTCTAGGTGCAACAATTGTATAATAGATTTGAAATGGAGAACTTGGAAGTAAATGGTGTGGAAGTCATTTTTGAAAAAGATCATGAGGATTTAAAAGACAGAAAGAGATACAAATGGAGTATTTAAAGGAAGCTCCACCAAAATTTGAGGATAGAATGCCAGAAATAAAAGATCTTTTAGAGGAAGTGAAAGAAAAGAGATTTGATGAAGGAAACCTAAGGATTTCTTGGGATTTGAAAAAGAATACCTACTAGTTATCAAGTGTAGATGGAGAATTACACATAATGAGCATCAAAAGACATCTTTCCCATTATGTGAGAAATGATGGAAAAGTGTAAACTACAGTGTAAGGTCATTGTCACGGTCGTTTAGGGAGAACTCCCACTCTACTAAGTGATATAGAGTCAAACTATGACTATTTTGGTGAGTTTTCCTATATATAAGCCTTAAGGCCTATTTTACTACACATATTTTTCTAAGTTCCTAAGTTTTAATAAAAGAAGCTAGGTTTGCTGGCCACCTTTATTTCTCTATTGATTGTTGTTGGTTTCTAGAGAATTTCAAATCAACATTTTAGTCTTGGAAAATTAAGGAGCATCAAAGGGAATCTAAAGAGATTCTAAAAAGTCAAAGGGAATAAAGTTGAGCTTTATTGGAACATATAAGAAAAATAAGGATTCTCTTGTATTATTTATAAATAAAGATTTCTAGAAAGATTCTCTTTATAGCCAGGGATCTCTACAACGATTCATCAAGGAGCAGTATTACTAAGCATATAAATAGACTTTCATAAGCCATTTATATGCAGGGGGCAAATATTTGTACCAAAAATTAAAGTCCATAGATTTTATAGTCCAAAACCCAAATACAACTAATTAATTGTATAGTTATACCAGAGATAAAAGTTGAGATGGAGTTGGTTACTAGCCAAGAATGTGGTTTATTGGGGAGCAGTTTGCAAAAAAGAGAAAAACAATAGATAAAAATAGTTTTCGACGGTAAATGGAAGGGACTCATATTTACAACACACACAACTTTTACAAAAAACACAGAACTTCAACGACAATAATAGTTTTTAAGCTTTTCTTTTTCATTTTAATTTTCATTTGAATGTTCTTGTTCTTGTTCAGATAAATTATCATTTACAAATTAATCCTTTTGTTTTCAATGGAGTCTCTAGCTTTTTTTTTTTTTTCCTACTTTCAAGTTCATAACCATTTTATTTTCATTTTCTTTATTTTTAACCATTTTCAGTATTAAAGGTAATAATCCTTATAGTTCCTTTAAGAACCCTATAGTTTTTAGGTCCCTTAATCTATAAACAATCATTTATTTAAAAGTCAAAAACCCAAGGTTATTGTATCTCTTACACCTGGTACGCTCACAAGATCACTAAAAAGGGCTAGAGGCAAACATGAACTATTCTTTTTGAAACAAGCTCTTTGGAGTTTTAATATATATAATCATATTAAATTAGTCATTGAGAGACAATTGCATTTGAAATCAAATTAGTTAGAGTCTAATGGACTCTGAATTTCATGATTTAGACTAAAAAAGGAATTGATATATAAATTTTGAATTATAATACAAAAAAAAATTCAAATTATATTTAAAAAAAATTAAAATACAAAATTAAGTTTAATATTATACACCTTTATAATTTTTAAATTAATATACATAAATAAAGTAATATAACAAATTTCATATGTTAAGTTAAATTTGATAACAAGTAATGTCATATATTTGTTAAATATTTTTGAAAATTAAATTACACAAAAATCAGATTGAGGAGTGTAACACTATGTAAATTAACAAATCATTATTTTCATTCCTTTCCTTTCCTTTCCTTTCTTTCTCTATTTCGTGCTTTTATGTATATGGAAAACACTTTTCAATTCTCCCATCGATTCATTTTATACTTTTGTGTATCTGCTATTTAATTTAATTTATTTTATTTGTGTATCTTTTTCTCCATTTCTTTGTATCTTTTGATCTTTGTTTATATAATTTTGTAAATTTTATTTAGTAATGGGTGGGTGATGGATTTGTTTCCTAGCAATACTTATTATTTAATAATTGATGATGAGCAAATTATGTGATTTTCTATAATTTTATGGTTTTTATTGCTTGATTTTGGTTTGCTTGTAGATTATTTCTTTAAGGAAGACCAAAACTATGACATTACTGTCTGCTTGCAACTTATCATTAAACTTAAATTTTTTCCATTTCCCATTATTTTCTAGGTCAGGCTAGGCCTATTTATTTAAATGTTGTAGTGTGGTTCCATCAAATTATTGTTCATCAAATTTGGGTTAAAATCCACATATTTGCACTCATTATTTTGACCCAATTATCCTCTAGAGTTGATTATTTAAGGATTGTCGGGCTAGATTAGCAATGCCCATGGCTGCCTCTGCTATTTATTTCTTAAATCTCCAGGGTGACCTCCTTATCAATTGTCTCTATTATAATGATGTCGGGTAATTTTTGGCATTCTTTTTAGTTATATATATGTGCTAAATTTCATTTGTTAACCAGTAATATATGGCATATGAGCCTATTATTATGCTCTTAAATGATTGAGTGCAACAAGGAACAATTGTCGGTAGTTGCATCCACCGTTTTTAGAGTTCAAGTGTAGTAAGTGCATGATAGATTTGAAATGGAGAACTTGGAATTAAATGGTGCATAAGTCATTTTTGAAAAAGATCTTGAGGATTTCGACAATAGAAAGAGATACAAATGAAGGATCTAAAGGAAGCTCCACAAAAATTTGAGGATACAATGCTAGAAATTGCAAATCTTTTAGAGGAAGTGAAAAAAAAAAGATTTATAAAGGAAGCTTAAGGATTCCTTGGGATTTAAAAAAACACCTACAGGTTATCAAGTGTAGATGGAGAATTAAACGTAAAGAGCATCAAAAGGCATCTTTCCTATTATGTGGGAAATGATGAAAAAGTACAAACTACAATGTAAGGCCGTCATCATGACCATTTAGGGAGAACTCCCGCTCTACTAAGTGATATAGAGTTGAACTATGACAATTTTGGTGAGTTTTCCTATATATAAGCCTTAAGGCCTATTTTATTGTACATATTTTTCCAAGTTCCTAAGTTTTAATAAAAGAAGTTAGGTTTGGTAGCCACCATTATTTCTTTGTTGATTGTTGTTGGTTTTTAGAGAATTTCCATTTAACTCGTTCTTTTAACTCGTTCTTTCTTTCCTTTTCTTTCTTTCTCTATTTTGTTCTTTTATGTATGTCGAAAACACTTTTCGATTCTCCTATTAATTCATTATATACTTTTGTTTATTTGCTATTTATTTTATTTTATTTAGGTATCTTCTTCTCCATTCCTCTATATCTTTTGATCTTTGTCTATATAATTTTTTTAAATTTGTTTTTTAGTAATGGGTGGGTGGACCTATCTTTTTGCAATATTTATGATTTAATCTTTGATAATGACCAAATTATGTGATTTTCTATAATTTTATGGTTTTATTACTCTATTTTAGTTTTCTTGCTGATTATTTCTCTAAGGAAGACCAAAACAGTAACATTGTTGATTGCCAGTAACTTATCGTAGGACTTAAATTTTTTCCATTTCCCATTATTTTCAAGTCAAGCCAGGCCTATCTATTTGAATGATGTAGTGTGATTTCATCAAATTGTAATTCATTAAATTTTTCATATATGCACTCGTTATTTTGATCCAATTATCCTATAGAATTGCTAATTTGAGTATTATGGGGTAGGATCATGATGCCTATGGCTGCTTCAGCAATCTATTTCTTAAATCTCTAGGGCGACGTCCTCAATAATTGTCTCTATCATGATGATGTCGGATATTTTCAACCATTCCTTTTAGTTATATATGTGCACCAAATTTCATGAGTTAGCTAATAATATAAGGCACATGAGCCTATTATTATACTCTTAGATGACTAAGTACAATGAGGAACAATTGGCGGTAGCTGCAACCACTATTTTTAGAGTTCAGGTGCATCAATTGTATAATAGATTTGAAATGAAGAACTTGAAAGTAAATGGTGCATAAGTCATTTAGAGAGAACTCCCACTTTACTAAGTGATATAAAGTCAAACTATGACTATTTTGGTGAGTTTTCCTATTTATAGGCCTTAAGGCTTATTTTACTGTACATATTTTTCTAAGCACCTAAGTTTTAATAAAAGAAGATAGGTTTGCTCGCCACCATTATTTCTCTATTGATTGTTGTTGGTTTTTATAGAATGTCCAATCAACATTTTAGGCTTAGAAAATGAGGTAGCATCAAAGGAAATCTAAGAAGATTCTAAAAGGTTAAAAGGAAACATGTTGAGCATTATTGGCACCTACAAGAAAAATATAGATTTGTTGTATTCTTTATAAACAAAGATTTCTATAAAGATTCTCTTCATAGTCAAGGATCTCTACAAGGATTCATCAAGGAACAATACTATTATACATATAAATAAACTTTCACAAGCCATTTATATGCAAGGGGCAAATATTTGTACCAAAAAATTAAAGTCCATAGATTTTATAGTCCAAAATCCAAATATAATTAATTAATTAATTAAATTAATTATAGCTAAGATAAAAGTTGAGATGAAGTTGGTTACTGGCCAAGAATGTGGTTTATTGGGGAGCAGTTAGCAAAAAAATTAGAAAACAATAGATAAACAGAGTTTTCTACAACAAATGGAGGGGACTCATATCAATAACATAAACAACTTTTGTAAAAAAACACAAAACTACAACAACAATAATAGTTTTTAAGCTTTTCTTTTTCATTTTAATTTTCATTTGAATGTTCATCTTCTTGTTCAGATAAATTCTCATTTAAAAATTAATCCTTTTATTTTTAATAAAGTCCCTAGCTTTCTTTTTTTTTTCTTTTTTTACTTTTAGGTTACAAATCCTTTAAGAACCCAGTAGTTTTTAGGTCCCTTAATCTATTCATAGTCATCTATTTAGATATAAAAAACCTAAGGTTGGTGTACCTTATACACATGGCATGCTCACAAGATCACTGAAAAGGGCTAGAGGCAAATAGGAACTATTCTCTTTTAAACGAGCTCTTTTGAGTTTTAATATATACAATCATAATAAATTAGTCGTTGAGAGACAATTGCATTTGGAATGAGACTAGTTAGAGTTTAATGGACTCTGAATTTCATGATTTTGACTAACAAAGGAATTGATATGCAATTTTGAATTATAATGTAAATAAAAATTATAATATATTTTTTTAAAAAAATTTAAAATACAAAATTAAGTTTTAATATTATACACCTTTTATAAATTTTAAATTAATATACATAAATAAAGTAATATAATAAAATTCCATATGTTAAGTTATATTTGTTAAAATTAATAACAAGTAGAGTCATATATTTCTTAAATATTTTTTAAATGTAAATTACAGAAAAATCAAACCAACGAGTGTGACACTATGTAAATTACCAGATTGTTATTTTCTTTCCTTTTCTTTCTTCCTCTCTTTCTTACTTTTGTGTACATGGAAAACACTCTTTAATTCTCCCATCAATTCATTATATAATTTTGTTTATTTGCTATTTATTTTATTTTATTTGGGTATCTTCTTCTCCATTTCATTATATCTTTTGATATGTGTTTATATAATTTTTTTAAATTTTTTTAATGACGGGTGGGTGACGGATCTGTTTCTTTGCAATATTTATGATTTAATCATTGATGATGTGCAAATTATGTGATTTTCTATAATTTTATGATTTTTATTACTTAATTTTCATTTGCTTATTGATTATTTCTCTAAGGAAGACCAAAACTGTGACATTACTAACTACCTGCAACTTATTGTTGAACTATACTTTTTTCCATTTCCCATAATTTTCTAGGTTAGGCCAGGCTTATTTATTTGAACACTATAGTGTGATTTCATCAAATTGTTGTTCATTAAATTTTGGTCAAAATTCATATATTTGCACTTGTTATTTTGACCTAATTATCCTCTAGAGTTGCTTATTTAAGTATTGTGGGGCTAGATCAGCAATGCTTGTGGCTATCTCCATTGTCTATTTATGAAATCTCTGGGGCGACGTCCTCATCAGTCATCTCTATCATGATGATGTCGGGTAATTTCTACCATTCTTTTTTAGTTATATATGTGCACCAAATTTCATGAGTTGACTAGTAATATATGGCACATGGGCCTTGTATTGTGCTCTTAGATGGCTGAGTATAATAAGGAACAATTGGTGGAAGCTGTAATTGCCATTTTTAGAGTTTAAGTGCAACAATTGTATTGTATATTTGAAATGGAAAACTTGGAAGTAAATGGTGCAGAAGCCATTTTTGAAAAATATCTTAAGGATTGGAAGACAAAAAGATATACAAATGGAGGATCTACAAGAAGCTCTACCAAAATTTGAGGATGTAATGCCAGAAATAAAAAATATTTTGGATGAACTGAAAGAGTAAAGATTTGATGATGGAAACTAAAGGATTCTCTAGGATTTGACAAAGATCACCTATTGGTTATCAAGTGTAAATGGAGAATTACACATAATGAGCATTAAAAGGCATATTTCCCATTATGTGGGAAATAGTGGGAAATGATGGAAAAGTGCAAACTATAGTGCAAGGCAATCACTATGGCCATTTAGGGGGAACTTATACTCTACTAAGTGATATAGAGTCAAACTATAACTATTTTGGTGAGTTTTCCTATATATACATATTAAGGCTTGTTTTACTATACATATTTTTTCAAGTTCCTAACTTTTAATAAAAGAAGTTAGGTTTGCTAGCCATTATTATTTCTCTATTTATTGTTGTCGATTTCCAGAGAATTCTAATCAATGTTTTAGGCTTAGAAAATGAGGGAGCATTAAAGGCAATCTAATGAGATTCTAGAAAGTTAAAGGGAGTCATGTTGAGCGTTATTGCCACCTACAAGAAAATAAGGATTCTCTTATATTATCTATAAATAAAGATTTCGACAAGGATTCTTTTCATAACCAAGGATCTTTATAAGGACTCATCAAGGAGCAATACTACTATGCATATAAATAGACTTTCACAAGCCATTTACATGCGGGGGGCAACTAGTTGTACTAAAAATTAAAGCCTATAGATTTTATAGTCCAAAACCCAAATACAATTAATTAATTAATTGTATAGTTATATCAGAGATAAAAGTTAAGATGGAGTTGGTTACTAGCCAAGAACGTGGTTTATTATGGAGCAATTATTAAAAGAGAGAAAAAAACAGATAAAAAGAGTTTGCTATGGCAAATGGAGGGGACTCATATCAATAACATAAGCAACTTTTGCAAAAAACATAAAAATTCAACAATAATAATAGTTTTTAAGCTTTTCTTTTTCATTTTAATGTTCATTTGAATGTTCTTGTTCTTATTCATATAAATTTTCATGTAAAATTAATCCTTTTGATTTCAATGGTGGCTCTAGCTTTCTTTTTTTCTTTTTCTACTTTCAAGATCCTAAACATTTTATATTCATTTTCTTTACTTCTAAGCATTATCAGTATTAAAGGTAACTAATTCCTTTAAGAACCCAATAGTTTTTTAGTCTCTTAATCTATCAACAATTGTCTGTTTAGAAGTGAGAAACCCAAGGTTGGTGTACCTCATACACTTGGTACGCTCACTGAAAAGAGCTAGAGGCAAACAAGAACTATTCTCTTTTAACTGAGCTCTTTAAAGTTTTAACATATACAATTATATTAAATCAGTTGTTAAGAGACTATTGCATTTGGAATCATATTAGTTAGCACCTAGTGGACTATGAATTTCATGATTTAGACCAAAAAAGGAATTGATATGCAATTTTGCATTACAATGCAAAAAAAAAAAAAAAAATTATACTTAAAAAAAATTAAAATATAAAATTAAGTTTAAATATTATACACGTTCATAATTTTTAAATTTATATCATAAATAAAGTAATATAACAAAATTTCATATGTTAAGTTAAATTTAATAACAAGTAATGTCATTTATTTCTTAAATTTGCAAAAAAATTAGACTGACAAGTGTGACACTGTGTAAATTACTAAATCGTTCTTTTCTTTCCTTTCCTTTCTTTCTCTGTTTCGTGCTTTTATGTATATGGAAACCACTCTTTGATTCTCCAATTGATTCATTATATAATTTTGTTTATTTGCTATTTATTTTATTTTATTTAGGTATCTTTTTCTCCATTTCTCTATATGTTTTTACCTTTGTTTATATAATTTTTTAAAAATTTTTTTAGGTGATGGGTAGGTGAAAAATATGTTTCTTTGCAATATTTTTTATTTAATCATTGATGATGAGCAAATTATGTGATTTTCTGTAATTTTATGATTTTTATTGTTTGATTTTGGTTTGCTTACAAATTATTTTTGTAAGGAAGATCAAAACTGTGACATTGTTGACTGCCTACAACTTATCGTTAAACTGAAATTTTTTCCATTTCACATTATTTTCCAGGTTAGGCTAGACCTATCTATTTGAACATTGTAGTGTGATTTCATCAAATGGTTGTTCATTAAATTTGGGTCAAAATCTGCATATTTGCACTTGTTATTTTGAACTAATTATCCTTTAGAGTTGCTTATTAAGTATTGTGGGGCTGGATCAGCAATGCCTATGGCTACCTCTGTTGTCTATTTATGGAATCTTTAGGGTGATGTCCTCATCAGTCGTCTTTATTATGATGATGTTGGGTAATTTATACCATTCTTTTTTAGTTATATATGTGCACTAAATTTCATGAATTGACTAGTAATATATGGCACATGTGCCTATTATTGTGCTTTTAGATGGCTGAGTACAATAAGGAATAATTGGTGGAAGCTGCAACTGCCATTTTTAGAGTTTAAGTGTAGTAATTGTATTATAGATTTTTGAAATGGAGAAATTTGAAATAAATGGTGCATAAGTCATTTTTGAAAAAGATTTAAGGATTTGGAAGACCTACAAATAGAGGATATAAAGGAAGCTCCACCAAAATTTGAGGATACAATGCCAGAAATAATAGATCTTTTGGATGAATTAAAAGAGAAGACATTTGATTATGGAAACCAAGGTATTCCCTATGATTTAATAAAGAACACCTACTAGTTATCAAGTGTAGATGGAGAATTACACATAAGGACCATCAAAAGGCATCTTTCCCATTATGTGGGAAATGATGGGAAAGTGCAAACTATAGTGTAGGGCCATCATCATAGCCATTTAGGGAGAACTTTCATTTTAGTAAGTGATATAGAGTCGAACTATGACTATTTTGGTGAGTTTCCCTATATATAGGCCATAAGGCCTATTTTACTTTACATATTTTTTTAAGTTCCTAAGTTTTAATAAAAGAAGCTAGGTTTGTTGGCCACCATTATTTCTCTATTTATTGTTATTGGTTTCTATAGAATTTCCAATCAACATTTTAGGCTTAGAAAATGAGGGAGCATCAAAGGAAATCTTAGGAGATTCTAAAAAGTCAAAAGGATTAATGTTGAGTTTTGTTGGCACCTACAAGAAAATAATGATTCTCTTGTATTCTTTATAAGCAAAGATTTCTACAAGGATTCTCTTATATTCTTTATAGCCAAGTATCTCTATAAGGACTCATCAAAGAGTAATATTACTATGTGTACAAAGAGACTTTCACAAGCTACTTATATGTAAGGGGCAAAATTTGTACTAAAAGTTAAAGTCCATAGATTTTATAGTCCAAAACCTAAATACAATTAATTAATTAATTGTACAGTTATACCAGAGATAAAATTTGAGAAGGAGTTGGTTCCTGGCCAATAATGTGGTTTGTTAGGGAGCAGTTATCAAAAAAGAGAAAAATAATAGATAAAAAGAGTTTCCTACGGCAAATGGTGGGGACTCATATGAACAACACATACAACTTTTGCAAAAAACACAGAACTTCAACAACAACAATTATTTTTAAGCTTTTCTTTTTCATTTTAATTTTCATTTGAATGTTCTTATTCTTGTTTAGATAAATTCCCATTTAAAAATTAATCCTTTTGTTTTCAATGGAGTCTTTAACTTTCTTTTTTTTTTTCCTACTTTCAAGTTCCTAAACATTTTATTATCATTTTCTTTATTTCTAAGCATTTTCAAATACTAATGGTAACTAATTCTTTACAGTTCCTTTAAGAACCCAATAGTTTTTAGGTCCTTAAATCTATCAACAATCGCTCGTTTGGAAGTCAGAAACCTAAGGTTGGTGTACCTTATACACTTGGCACAGTCACATGATCACTGAAAAAGGCTAGAGGCAAACATAAACTATTATATTTTAAATGAGCTCTTTGGAGTTTTAATAAGTACAATCATATTAAATTAGTCATTAAGAGACTATTGCATTTGGAATCAAATTAGTTAGAGTCTAATGGACTATAAATTTCTTGATTTAGACAAAAAAAGGAATTTATATGCAATTTTGAATTATAATTTAAAAAAGAAAAATCATAAACATTAAACACCATTATAATTTTAAGTTAATATACATAAATAAATTAATATAACAAAATTTCATACGTTAAGTTAAATTTAATAACAAGTTACATCATGTATTTCTTAAATTTTTTTAAAAAGTAAATTATAGAAAAATCAGACCAATGAGTGTGACATTGTGTAAATTACCAAATCATTCTTTTCTTTCCTTTTCTTTCTTTCTCTATTTTATGATTTTGTGTATGTGGAAAACACTCTTTGATTCTTCTATCAATTCATCATATACTTTTATTTATCTATTATTTATTCTATTTTTTTTAGGTATCTTCTTCTCCTTTTCTCTGTAACTTTTGTTTATATAATTTTTTATTTTTTTTAGTAATGGGTGGGTGATGGATATGTTTTTGTGCAATATTTATGATTTAATCATTGATGATGAGCAAATTATGTGATTTTTATGTAATTTTATGGTTCTTATTGCTTGATTTTGGTTTGCTTGTTGATTATTTTTCGAAGGAAAACAAAAACTTTGACATTGCTGACTGCCTGCAACTTATCGTTGAACTTAAATTTTTTTCATTTCCCAATTTTTTCCAGGTCAAGCCAGGCCTATCTATTTGAATTTTATAATGTGATTTCATCAAATTATTGTTCATCAAATTTGGGTGAAAAACTGCCGATCTGCACTCATTATTTTGACCTAATTATCCTATAGAGTTGCTTATTTTGAGTATTATGGGGTTGGATCAGTAATGCCCGGTTGCCTTTGCTATATATTTCTAAAATCTCTAAGGCGACATCCTCATCAATCGCCTCTATCATGATGATGTCGGGTATTTTTGTCATTCCTTTTAGTTATATATGTACACCAAATTTCATGAGTTGACTAGTAATATATGGCATATGAGCCTACTTATTGTGCTCTTAAATGACTAAATGCAACAAGGAATAATCGATAGTAGTTGCAGTTGCCATTTTTAGAGTTCAGGTGTAGCAATTGTATGATGGATTTGAAATGGAGAACTTAGAAGTAAATGGTGTAGAAGTCATTTTTGAAAAAGATCCTGAGAATTTGGAAGACAAAAAGAGATATAAATGGAGGATCTAAAGGAAGCTCCACCAAAATTTGAGGATACAATGCCATAAATAATAGATCTTTAGGAGGAAGTGAAAGAGAATAGATTTGAAGGAAACTTAAGGATTTTATGGGATTGAAAAAGAACACCTACTAGTTTTTAAGTGCAGATAGAGAATTACACATAAGGAGCATCAAAAGGCATCTTTTCCATTATGTAAGAAATGATGGAAAAGTGCAAACTATAGTGTAATGTCATAGTCACAACCATTTAGGGAGAACTCCCACTCTATGAAGTGGTATATAATCAGACTATAACTATTTTGTTGAATTTTCCTATATATAGGCCTTAAGGCCTGTTTTATTGCACATATTTTTCTAAGTTCCTAAGTTTTAATAATAGAAGGTAGGTTTGTTGGCCACCTTTATTTCTCTATTGATTGTTGTTGGTTTTTAGAGAATTTCCAATCAATGCTTTAGGCTTAGAAAATGAGGGAGCATAAAAGGAAATCTAAGGATTTTTTAAAAAGTCAAAGGGAATCATATTGAGCATTGTTGGCACTTATAAGAAAAATAAGGATTCTCTTGTATTTTTTATAAATAAAGATTTGTACAAGGATTTTCTTTATAGCTAAGGATCTCTACAAGGATTCATTAAGGAGCAGTACTACTATGCTTATAAATAGACTTTCATAAGCCATTTATATGCAGGGGAAAATATTTGTACCAAAAATTAAAGTCCATAGATTTTATAGTCCAAAACCCAAATAAAATTAATTAATTAATCAATTAAATTAATTAATTGTACAATTATAGCATAGATAAAAGTTGAGATGAAGTTGGTTATTGGGAAGCAGTTAGCAAAAAGGGAAAAACAATAGATAAAAAGAGTTTCCTACGGTAAATGGAGGGGACTCATAACAACAACACAAAAACTTTTGCAAAAAACACAAAACTTCAACAACACTAGTTGTTAAGCTTTTCTTTTTCATTTTAATTTTCATTTGATTGTTCTTGTTCTTGTTCAAATAAATTCTCATTTTAAAAATTAATCCTTTTGTTTTCAATAGAGTCTCTTGCTTTATTTTTTTGCTAGTTTCAAATTCCTAAACATTTTATTTTCATTTTCTTTATTTTTAAGCACTTTCAGTATTAAAGGTAACTAATTCCTTACAGTTCCTTTAAGGACCCAGTAGTTTTTAGATCCCTTAATTTATCAACAATCGTCTATTTAGAAGTTAGAAACCTAAGGTTGGTGTACCTCATACATGCTCACAAGATCACTTAAAAGGGCCAAAGGCAAACAAGAACTATTCTCTTTTAAACAAGCTTGTACACATTCCTGTTTTGTGGGATGGGAGGAATAGGATCAGTGTGATGTTGAGGCACATAGGCTAATGACAACCATCTACCGATTGTTATTGATTGTAGGAGGGTCTGTATGAATACTCTTTATAGATTAAAGTCACTACTCGATTGAGTGGGGAGAAAGTGAATCAAGAACTCGCTTTCCTAACCAGATATTCCAGGTTCGAGGGTTAGGAGTTACTTATCATGTTTCTTACCATACATTACTTAATTACTCACTCCTTTACCCTAGTTTCAGTTTTATGATGCATTTTATCACACTTGATTATTAATCAATTTGAATTACAAATTGAAATGTGGGGTAACCAGAATTAGTGCGCAGAATAAATAAATATTCACCATCCATATAATGCAAGCAAGTAGCACACGAGTATGTAAGAAATAATAAATAAAATAAATGCATAAATAAACAAAATAAAAAGAAATGGGGAAAGACATTAAGGATTACAACCCTTGGAAAAAAGCCTATTCTAATAAATACATCCAAAATAGAAAATAAAATAGGGGAGTCAAGATTAAGGATTACATTGCCTTACAAATTTTCTATTCTATTAATTACATAAAAAATGGAAAATAAAATAAAAGAGGAAATCCTATCCTAATAATCCTGCAAAACAAAGGTTAGCTCTCTCGCACATGCAAGCACACATCACACTTAGAGCAATTTTATATTTTTCATTCATCCATAATTGACATAATGAAACAGTAATTAAGCAAATAAGCAAACAAGGATACTAATGAAAATGCATAATGCAAGACTTTGAAATAATGCAAAGTTGACATTTTTATTATAAAAATGATGTTTTATGACAAGAAAAACATACAAAATCATGAATTTACTAAAGAAGATAATAAAAAGTAATAAAAATAACAAAAATGCATACAAAAAAATAAAAATGATAAAAATCCTATTTTCACCATAAAAATGTGAACTTTATGGTAAAAATAGTAAATTTATCAAAAGAGAAAATAAAGATGACAAAATTAATAAACATGCAATAAAAATAATAAAAATGCAAAGAAAATAATAAAAATAATAAATGAATATTTTCACCATAAAAATGGGAACTTTTTGGTAAAAATAATAAATTTATTAGAAAAGGCAATAAGAAAAAAAAATAACAAGAACAATAAAAGTGATAAAAATATTATTGTTAATGAAAAATAAGAAAATATTAAAAATGATAAAAATGCAATAAAAAATAAAAAATAAAAAATAAATAAAATTTCAGAATTAAAATAATGAAAGTACAAAAATGACATTTTTACCCTAAAAACATCAACTTTATGATAAAAATGGCAAGTTTATCAAGAAAAAGCATAGAAATAACAAAAATGATAAAAATGCAACAAATGCAATAAAAATAAATAAAAAAACAGAATAAAATAATGAGAAAGATAAAAGTGTCATTTTTACCATTAAAACATCAACTTTATGATAAAGATGACATGTTTACCCAAAAAAAAGGGCATAAAAGCAACAAAAATAATAATAATGCAATAAAAATGACAAAAATAAATAAAAATACAAAATTAAAATGAAGATGCAAACAAAATGATAAGGATGATAAAGATACTATTTTCACCATAAAAACATAGATTTTATGATAAAAATAGTGAATTTATCAAGAACGACAATACAAATAACATGAATTGTAAGAATAAAAATAACATAATAAAAATGAAAAAAAATATCATTTTCACCATAAAAATGTGGATTTTATAACAAAAATAATAAATTTATCAAGAAGAAAAATAAAGAGAATAACAAAATCAATAAAAATGCAAAAATAACAATAAAAATGCTAACATTACACCAAAATACCCATTTTTTATAAAAACAAAAAATAATGCAAAAATGATAAAAAATGCAAAAATGAATGCAAACACTCCCATAATCACTTAAACTACCCACTCATTCTACATATCTTATACACAAACTTCAAAATCACCACAAAAATCATAATTTTATCACAAATAGAATAAATAATAAAAATAAAATGCAAAAATGGTATAAAATGCAAGAAAGGAATAGAAGAAGAAGATATAATGCTAAAAATGCAAAATTTTAATTAAAAAGAATAGGGAGATCCTCAGAGGGACCGGATGATTACCCTAGATGCGTGCTTTGACTTAGAAGGAAATGGGTTTGGATTTATAATTTAAATCCTAAAAGAGAATAATTTTTTGTTTAAGTGTTTGGCTGTTTGAGGGGTCTTCAAGTACTTTAGGAGAGAGAGTGTGTGTCAAAAATTTCCAAGAGCAGTATGATTTTCTCTCTCTAGGAGAGAGTTTTTTAAAAAATAAAAACATACCCCTAAAAGGGAAATTTTTGAATTTTTAAGCTTGTGAGGCTGGGAACCCTTGCTCTTAGGTCTGTGACCACCCACGAGCTTGGGTCTATGACCCACAAGCTTGGGTCTATGGGTCTAGACCCATGCACATGGGTCCTCTAACCCACGCAAGGTGCCCATGGGTCAGATGACCTACAAGTGTGGGTTGGTAACCTACTCTTGTGGGTTGTTGACCCACACTCCTGAGTTGACCTGTCCTATGGGCTTTTGCACACCTTTTTGGCTCTTTTTGGGCCTAATTTGGGTTTTTCATAATTTGGTGCATATTTTTTTATTTATTTATGGTTTCTTTAGGTTTTTTCTCAATCTGAGCATGCTCAGAAAGACTCTTGAAGGAGCTTTCCCTCCTGTCTGATTGACATGAATCCTTTATCATTAGATTTTTTAGAAACTACTAAAATTTTGGTATCAACAGTTGCCCCTGCTTCATATGCATTGATCAAGGTAGCACTAGTCGATGGATGGGAAGCAAATTTTGAAAACTAGTGAGATGTAAAATTTTTTATGAGGGTGTTGTGTAACCTTTTCCAAGCTACAAGTGAACGATGTTATGTAACCTTTACCAAGTTACAAGTGAAGGGTGATGTGTAACCTTTGCTAAGCTACAAGCGAAAGGTGCTGTGTAACCTTTGCCAAGCTATAAACGAAGGGTGTTGTGTAAAACCAAAATATTTTGATGTAATTTGATTTTAAAGATATGATGTGTGAGAGTTTTGTTCATGCTTCCAATGGCTTACTTGTACTTTTGAGGAGTATGTATCAGGAACTTCAAGTTAGCCTAACTACGGTTGTCTTACCTTGATGTGATCTTCACCGTTTCTTTAAGGTTTGGCCAACAACTCTTTTCCAAAGATGTTTCTAGTTACTAAGTGAATACCAAGCATTCCATATAATTAGTAAAGAGTTCAGCAAACGAGACCGCCAAGAGTCATGATGCATAAAGTAATTCTTATCATCAAGGCATTCCCTTTTGAAAGAAAATGATTGGTTATACTTCTTTTCCAGAGCATTTTCTTTTTTCATGCATTCCCTACCTTTTTTATGTTACTTAGCGTGATTGTTGTCAAAGAGTTATTGAAATATTCTTACTCCTTTAGGGAGCATTGGAGTAGTTATTTTTCTATATTGGTTTCCTCTTTTGGTTATTCTCCACTTTCTCACATTACTCAGCTTGAATTCTGCTAAAGGGTCCTTCAGATACTCTTACTCAGCGTGAACATTGGAGTAGATTAAGTATGATTTTTGCATTTGAATTATTTCTGGGGTTCATTTTTAAATACATGAACATCTCGATTACCTGCGATTCTTCTTTGGTGGATTTTCTATCTTTCATGAGGTTGTCAAGCATTAGGTTAATTAAAATTAGGAATTTAAAAATTTTACCAAGGTAAGATGGTCATTGTTGAGGCTAGCTAGTCCATCTTTGACATGTACCCCCTCTTTAGTACGAGTCCACCTCCAAGAGCACTAAAAATTGTTTTTTGGAATGTGAATGCAAGTATGAATGTATGAATGCATTTGAAAATTTAGGGGAAGGTGGTATAGAGAACTTCCTTAATACTTATATGCCATTCCATAATCATCTTGGGTTTCTGTAATGAGCTCCTAGTTTTTATGCGTATCATGGGTTAATGTTTGAAACTTTAAAGTGACTTCAAGGCCTTCTCAGAGCTCCGAGGCATCAAAATATGCATTTTAAGGGCTTCAGTGTGCCTTAAACAGCTTTGCGAGAGCATCCCATTTATGTGGGTCCGATGACTAATGCATGTGGGTATGACAACCCACACGCATTGGTCAAGACCCACACTCATGGGTGGATCCTAGTCCTATGGAGCTGGGGGCTATAAAAGCTTATAGTTTTGTCTTTCTCCATTTTTTCATTTTTTTCTCTATTTTCTCTTTTATAATTCTCTAAACTCTTTAGGTTTTCTCTACTTTATATACCTCTATAAGGAGGTGATGGTGATGACGTCTTTGGGGAGATCCCCCTAGTCTTAAGATCGGCTTGGATGATCTTGATTCTTGAGTTCCCGGGGATCAAGTGGCGGGTGGTGTTACTAGTTAGAAGCCTATGCTTGCTCACCACTTAAGGCATGGGGTGACTAAAGGTTAAGAGGTTCCTCTTATCTCAAACATGGGGGAGCACGTCTGGATGCTCCATCATTAGTGGGTTAGTATTTTGGACCTTTTTTTTTGCTTCTTTTGCATGCCTAAAGACAACTGAGATCATTCCTTACTAGGACTTTACTTTTGCAGAATTTGCCCCCCCTTTTTAGGTCATATACTAGGATTTGCAATTTTTTCTTCACTTTGAATGTATGATATTGTTTATTTGCAAATAAAAAGTAAATTAATAGTTAGTGCTTATCACCACACGTAAATGAGGATTTTTAGTCAAAATTCATGTTTGATGACTTCCCTTTTTTAGAGCTATGTGACTCTATTGGTGCTACTTAGTAGCTTTATTGGAGTTAAGAAGCTCTACTGGAGGTTGCCTGAGGAGGTACAAGATTGGGTGCGTGGGTCTCGGCTTTGATGGCTTACTAGAGAGTTTAGAGATATTGAAGAGTCGACATGCTACTATGACAACATTGATCAAGAGTTAGTAGGATTACACACACACTTTCCACTTCCTATTTTGGGAGATGATAGTTACACCCCTTGACTTCATGGCTATCATGGGGTTCTCCTTCTCCAGTTAGCAGATCCTCTTTACATCCCCAATGATTTTATACCATTATATGTTGAGCTATTTTGATGCAGTCCCCAGTTTAGAGTTGGTTGGGGCAGCTTGATCTCATATGATCACCTCTAGCAGGTCTGTGAGGCATCTGTTGGAGAGGGTTCTACGGGTATTGAGAGACAAGTTAGGTGCTTCATTTTTTACTTAATAAGCACCATGGTGTCCCTAATGTGAATAACAATGGCGACTCCTGGTTGCTTCCCATATTGTAGGATCTTGATGCTTTGAGGGAGTATGACTGCGGTTCTCTCACTTATGGCTATCTCCTTCATGACATGGATGATGTGTGCATGGATAGCTCATGAATTTTTGGTGTACCGCTGGTGGTCAATATGAGTTATTTTCGATATCTTAAAGTTTCTTTGCTTCCTAATTTGAATACATTATTCATGACATGTCTTATTCTTTTATAGATTTGGGCCTTCTAGTTTCGCATCCTAACCCCTCCTGGCATAGTCACCAGATTGCATAAGGGATTCCCTCATTTCCCCATCTGGACCACTTAAAGCTGTAAGTGTTTTGCACAGTCTTTGGAGGTGATGTGCGCTGCTCTTATAGAGTTGACTTTTGACAGGTCTAGTCATTATTTTTTGTTCTTTCTTATTTTGAAGTTCTAAGTTATGTTTTTGATAGCTTTTTCTGATAATAGATCCATCTTCAATAATGGTGGGAGCACTACCCTACGGAATTCTCATCGACGATGCAAGGAGCCGTTGGGATTACTAGCAAGAGGATACTGTTCATGACTCCTATCAACCATGCTTGGTATCTTGGTGAGGGCATCACGAATTGGTATAAAGGGCCTACTGCTCATCGCATTCCTCATCCTCGTCCTGTTGACATGTTTTGGGAGAAGGACATAGTGGGGCCCACTTTAGAGGAGGTTTTGGTCGAGATTAATCACCGATTGCATTGGGGGCCAAAGGGTGCCTCTTACTTGGAGAGTCTTATCCTTTACCTAATTGACGGTGCTATAGGGGGTTTCATATGAGCTTTACTTATTCTATATATTGGTGTGTCTTCTTCTTCTACTAATAAGGTATGTCTTACTTTTCTTGTGCTTTTCTTATGCCCACTACTCTTTTTTTTTCAGACTCATCCTGTATATCTTTTAATAGCCTCACTTGAAGAGATCTTAGGGTAGGAGCACCACTAAGACTTCTAGTTGCCCGAGAGCTACAGGTTCTCCCCTTGAGGCTACTTAGATGATATCTAGGGTGGTTGCATTTCCTCTACTCCCTGTGGTTAGGGGGTATGATCTTTATGGTGAGGTGGTGACCCATTTAGTCCCTGCATCCACTGAGCTTGTGGCCTTCATTCTTGAGGACACTGCCCATATGAGTTTCTATCTCCATTATTTTAATGTTTTAAATCCACTACTTATTAACTATTTTGTTTACAGGTTCCACGGGAGATTACAGTGTACTAGTACTAATGCGCTTGGGGCTTGATGAGCTATTATCTCTACCATTCAGTAAAGCATCATGTGAGTATTTTTCCACTTTATCTTTTCCCTTGTTCAAATATGCAATATTATATTTATGCATGTCATGAGTGTGTATATGGTAATACATGTATGTTATGATGCGGCGTGAGAATGTGAGGATGATTTATGAGTGGGATGAGGTGCTTCATTAGCAAGAGGTAGCACATTAGCAGGATAGTGCCCTTTTCCAGAGTGAGATCTAAAGATTACGGGTTGAGTTAAAGGAGTTGAGGGTCCATGGTGCCGTACCTAGTAAGAGAGGACCTCTAGATGATGTTGATGTTGATGTTGAGAATGATGACAATAATGATGATATGAGGATGAGTCCTGATTCCCCTTAGCTTCTAACTATACTATTGATGATTTTTGGACATTTAAGATGTACTTTGACTAACACATTGTTCTTTATAATGATCTTGATACTTTTTGATTCTTCTATACTTTTTCTCTATTTTTCCATTTGCTTGTCATGCCATTGTAACAAATATAAGGAAGTAAAGAGATTACAACATAAATTATACTTAATACAAAGATATGAACTCTAAGATGAAAATTTTACCCTTTTATGTGATAGGTATTAACTCAGGGATTTACTTTTTAACATGTGCAATTCTAACAATCTTTCTCATTTTTATTGAGTAGCATTTATCATGAGCATGGTTGCACATTTAATTTTTCAGAGAGATGGTACCCCTGTCCTTAATTAGCCCTCTTGTGTTTTCTAATTAAGTATTTTTCCTCTTATTTTTTATTCCTTTTTTTCTTTTTTTTTTCTCTATTTTTTCTATGAATAGTATCACTTGAGATGATTAATATTTATCCATTATGAAAGCTTATTCTCATCGACATGCATTAGCTTAACTACACCTTTCAAAAGAACGATCTTAACCAAATAAGGCCCATCTTAATTAGGTTGAAACTTTCCTTTTAGATATGATACATTCTGTTTGACTTGCCTTAATACCCAGTCTCTAACTTTAATGTCATAATTTCTCACTCTCTTGTTGATGAGTGTGAGAAATGCATTATTTTGTGCACTCAATATGTTATGATTAGGCATTTTAGTTAAATTTATGTTTCTTTTATGGAGTTTTTGTTTAGTTTGCATGAATGTGCGCATGGTTTGTGTTTATGTTTATTTTTAGTATTTTTTTGTTATTTTTGATTATTTTTATGCATATAGGTGTCAAAAAATAGTAAAGGAAATATGCATAGGGCTTATAATCATTCTGGAAGAGTCAAAGGAGCTTGTAATGGGGCATTAAAAGCTGATGGGAGCAAATTAAGGCGAAGAAGCTGTGCACAGCCATGCGCAAAAATACACATGGTTGTGCGACCTGCTATCGATAGATTTAAATTTCAAATTTAATTGCTGATTGAGGGGGATTTGATGGAGATTTATAAAGAAACAAATTAAGGGGATGGAGGCTAGGGTTTTATGTTAGGTGCAGCCCCCAGAAAAAGAATAATCATCATTTTGTTATTTTTCTCTAAGTTTTTACATTAAATTTTCTTTTTAGAGAGAACAAAGACTTGTGGTTGTTCATGTTGGTTTTGGAGATTGAGCAAGAGGATTGAAGAATAATAGACCTGTTGTTCTAGGGGGTTTCTCTTGTGATTTTGATATTGTTTAATTCTATTTTGATTAATGATAATGTTTATTTTCTTCTATTATTCATATTTGTCTTTTATAATTTACATGAGTGGCTAGGTTCTTTGTTAGGGTTCTTATTTCAATTCAACCATGTGATTATTGTAATTAAACCTAAGCCATTAATCTTAATCCTTTGGTTGTTGTTGAACTTTATGTCTTGTAGTATTGATCACCCTTTGATTGAATTTACACAAAGAAACTTGATTGAGAGATAGGTTGCTTTGGATTTAAACATTAACCTATTATATGCTTTCTTAGTTGAGAGACATTTAAGTAACTAATATTGATTAAGGCTTGGTGCTTAAACTGGGTTAAATGAATACCTAGTAAGTGAGAGTTGTAAATCTAAGGTGTTAATCTAATTGGTTAATTATAGGGTTATTCGAGAGGACAACCTATGATTCTTTAGATGCCTTCAAATTGGATCAAGGTTAGGTATGGCTTAGGTATTAATTGATTTGAAGAAATGGTTGAATTGATAATAAGAACCCTAGCTCTTTAAATAAATTATCGTTTAATTCATATTTCTTTTGTTTAATTTTAGTTTAATTTAAAATGCCCTTTTTCATTATTTAAACAAACAATCACAATTAGTATTACAATATTCAATTTGCAATCTCTGTGGGATCAATAGTTAATTACTACTTGTACAATTTTGTATACTTGTAGATTATGCATCACTTGTCAAAAGCCCTTGTAATTCTTTTTTAATATAGTTGAGTATGATAAAGTGCCTTCAACCTTTCACTGTCCATTAGTTCAGCTGCATTAGCCTTTATTCAACCTACTTCACCTCGGGTAGTTTAGCTTCAATTATCATTCCCAGAGATTTCATTTCTACTTCAATAAGTAGCACATCTTATGTTCTGTATACTAGCAAGAAAGGAGTTACCCTTATGGATGTTCTTACTGTTGTGCGATATCCCCAAAGAGCAACCAGTAGCTTGTTAGCCTAATCATGATGAGTTTCAGTCATATTCAAGAGGATTTTCTTGATGTTCTTATTTACTGCTTCCATTGCTTCATTAGTTTGCAATCTAAAGGGTGATGACTTATAATGTTTCACCTTATACCTCTTAAGCACTATCCGTACTTCTCCTTGAAATTGTACTCCATTATCTGAAATCAGGTGATGAGGAATCCTATACCTATAAAATATATTCTTTTCTAAGAATTTGGCTACCTACTTTGCCCCCAGTTTAGTGAAGGATTTAGCTTCTACCTATTTTATAAAGTAGTCAATTGCTACCAGGATATAGCTATGTCCATTAGAGGCTGTAGAGTGAATCTCCCCTCTAATGTTGAATCCCCAAACTGAAAATAGCCAAGGGGAGGACATGGTGTGTAATTCTAAATGAGGTAGATGATTGACATCTCCATGAATCTAACATTTGTGACATCTCTTAGTGAATCTAAGACAATCTTTGATCATCATCATCTAAAAGAACCCTTATCTCATTATCTTCTTAGATAGCATTGTACCATTCATATGTGGACCACAAACTCCCCATGAACATCTGTCATTACCTTTTTTGCCTCATTCTCATCTAAATAATGCAATTACATCATGTCTGAGGTTCTCTTGTATAAGACATCTTGGTGAAGAGTGAACTTTGCTGCTAACTTTCTAATGATTGTTTTATCTCTTTCACTTGTACCTTCTGGGTATTCATGCTTATCCAAGTATTGCTAAATGTCATAAAACTAAGTTTTGTAATCCACTCTTTCTTCTATTTCCCTCACACTCTTATAACATAGATGATTTGACTTTAGTAATAGCAAAGGCTTCATAGGCATAATTATCGATCCATCCTAAACTTATGCTAGCAGTGCTAAAGTATTTGCCATCTAATTGTGATTGCTTGACAGATGAATGAATTTGCACTTCTGAAAGGACCATCTTAACTACTGCAAATGTTCTAGATATGGCTTTAAGTGTGGTTCTTTTAAATCCCATTTGTTAGTAGCCTAATTGATTATCAATATTGAATCACCTAATATTTATACTTTTATAACCTTTAAGGCCATCAGTGCTTCCATTCCCATTATACATGCTTTATACTCTGCATTATTATTCATAACCTAAAATGTCAACTTCTTTGCTATGGGAATTACTTCATTCTCTGGAGTTAGTAAGATTACCCCTATTCCTACTCTGAATTCATTCACTGCTCCGTGGAAATACATTCGCCATCCTTGGATCTTAATTATTGTAATAAGGTCATTTGGAAATTCAAGTTCTGTCTCTTGGTCATTTGAAGTTAGGTTTAGTGCTAGAAACTCAACTACTGCTCTCTCATTCACTATCTTTCTAATCAGATACTCAATATCAAACTCTATCAGTGGTACCAACCATTTGGCTAACTTCCCTACCAGAGAAGGTGCTTTGAACAAATGTTTCATTGGATCTAACTTTGAGACTGCTTAGATCTTATAAGACTAAAAGTAGTATCTCAGCTTCTTCATAGCCCAAACCATCACTAAACAAATATGCTCAACTTGACTATACTTCTTTTCATAAGGCAACATCTTCTTACTTAGGTAATATACCGCATGTTTAGTTCGAGCTTCTCCCTCTTATTCTAGCATAGCTCCTATTGTATTCCCTTCAATTTCCAGACGTAGAATTAAATGTTTTCCCATTTTTGGGGGGTCTTAGAATTAGAGGATTCATGAGATAGTCTTTAATTCTATCAAAAGCAATATGACATTGTTCTTTTTAAATCATAGGCTGATCTTTCCTAATCTACTTAATACCTTGATCAATTTGGCTATGAACCTACTGATAAATTACAGTTTTCCTAGGAATCCATGGTTTTCTTTTTCAATCTTTAGTGTCAGTATATCTCAGATTGCTTTTACCTTATCTTGATTAACTTCAATTCCTCTCTGACTGACTGTGACATCTTCTTTAAAGTTACACTGAACACACACTTCTTAGGATTCAACTTAGATTGTACTTGTCTACCATATGTAGGAAGTTTTCCAATATGGCTGGATGCTCTTCTTCGGTCTTTGACTTTACCAACATGTCATCAATGTAGACTTCTAGCTTCTTATGTATTATATTATGGAGCATTACTATAGCCATTCTCTAGTAGGTTGCACCTATATTCTTCAAACCAAACAACATTACCCGATAACAGTATGTCCTTAATTCAGTGATAAAGGAAATCTTAGCCTTATCGATGATTTCCATGAGAATTTGGTTGTATCTTGAATACCCATCCATGAAAGAGTACATAGCACATGTGGTAATATTATTAATCAAAACATCTATATGGGGTCGAGGAAAATCATCTTTCGGGCATGCTTTGTTAAGATCCCTATAGTCTACGTAAATCCTTACTTTCCTATCCTTTTTAGGCACCAGAACTACATTGGATAACCACTTTGGATAGTCTACCATCTCTAGGAACTTGGCATTGATATACTTTTCTATATCTTTTTTTACCAATTGTGCCCATTCTGGTCTCCATCTTCTTAATTTCTATTTTACTAGTTTGTGTCCCTCTTTAGTCAGAATAAAATGTTGAGCTATATTTTTGTCAATGCTAGGCATCTCTTCATATGTCCAAGTGAATACTTTTGAATATTTTATTAATATTTTTTCTAGTTCTCTCCTTACCTCAGGGGTAACATCCTTTGAAATATGCAATCTGCAAGGATTTTCATCGAAGCTCATATTAAATGGCTTAGTGTTAATGGAATGAATGTTAAAAATGCTCATGTAAGGTTTAATGAAATGCTCATCATTATCATAAGACACATCATACAAGCAAACAAAATCAGATTCATTACATTATACTTAGAGTTTGATACATTAAAAGATTTAAAAAGATTAGCAATACATTAAACATAAAAGGCCAAGTCTTTCTAATGAAAGTAGGTGGTCCAATCTACTGATTACCCATTGCTTATATTCATCATATGTCTTATCATCCTATTTGCTATTATCGAAGTGATGGATAATTCTCCTATGCCAGGTGGCTTGGAAATGATTGATGAATCTCTAAAGGAGATCTCCACCTATAAAGCCTACAGGGTTTGATGGTATACATTGCTTAGCCTCAAACTGCCTGGCCACCAATGCTGGATAGTAGTGAGTGAATGATTAGAACCTAAAGATTGTGATGCAGTTTACATATGTTCCCACGATCATGTGCTCTAATTTCCATTAAGGGCACATTCAATTTATTTGACTCTCTAAAATGGTATACATCCACTCAAACCACTCATCAGATATGATGCGTGTATAATGACCTGTGACTTTCTTAAGGTGTCTCTCTTGATGGTGTCTAGGTTGATACTTCAACTAATTCCTAATAGTTTCCCCATAATGCTAAGCTTTTCTTAGAACCAGATTTGGAGTAGTAATGGATTCCCAGTGAAGTGAGATCATTTTCTTGTCCTTATTTCATTTAAGCCATGAATGGTCTTGGCTAGGATTAGAGGGAAGGGAGTCATTCCACATTTAATGCCTTTAATAACCTACAGGATCCTATAATTGCCTAGCTCATAATAGGATGTAGTGAAGTATTGTAGAAAGAGATAGCATGAGAAGATACGTGCCCAAAGTAAGCTGCCTGGTCTTTTTTTGCCGTAAGTGTTTAGGAGTTAGAGGGGGATCAATCACTTGTTTGGTGTAACCAGCTTATCCAACTTGTATGGGCTTAGATCATAGAAGGCTAAACCTAATCCTAGGTATTCCATAGTATGATTAGTGAATACGACCTCTTCGGTCTTGGTGGGAGTTCGTCTTACTATGACATTGAATTCCTCATACATAGGGTATAGTTCAAATCCATTAAATAAAAAAATATGCTTGTACGAATCCTAAAATGCTGATGTTGTCTTCAGAAACTAGAAATCAATGTCAATATACTGAAATGTCTTAAGGCATAGCAGCCCGTAACGTTCTAAGCTCTTTTAGTCAGCCCTGTTGAGGGTGCATAGTAGCTCTTTGGTAACACTTAACTGGACTTGAGGTGCCTCAACCAGAGTGTCATCATCAATTAATCTTGGATTCTTTCCCTCATTCTCCCCCTATCTCACTAAGAAGAACCTATATCCAGATCATTATCACTAGTGTTTGAAAAGTGTCCTATGCTAAGGTCCATATACAATTATACTTCTGCACAAGTATGATGGTTATAATAGAAAAGGGATGATGCATGTGCGCATGATATGATATGCTTTGCAAGGCAAATGGGTTAGCATGTATACATGGTATGATAGTTATGATCTTACTAGAGTGATTATGTAAAATGGCTACAAAAAAATCATGGATTAGTTCATGATAAAATGCTCCCTAGATATTCATATGTATGCATGGGAAAGAGAATAGAAGAAAAGAAAAAATGAGCAAACGAGGTTAGCATAAAAACCTACAAAATGAACAAATCAAACACAAGTAATCACTCATTCTAACCTTTTTGCTCCATGCAGCAAAGATTTCTGTCTTAGGTGGGTTTTAAATCATAGTCATTGGGGGACTATGGTTTCACTCTTAGACTAGGCTATTTCTATTCTTGTCAATTAGACTAGAAAAGTAAACTATAGAGCAATACCCAAATGCACTAAAGGTAACCATATAATGTCAGTGAGGGGCCTAATTGTCAAGTCACAGATGGCGTCTATAGTCTATGGGTGCCTGTGAGTGCATGAACTACAGTCAATAAGAGGGATCCAAGTTTATGTCCCCCTTATTGACATTCGGTATATTTACCAAGGAACATAAAATTTTTGTTCGATAGTTTACAATTCAATTCTTTTGACATGAATGTCCATAATCCAGTTAAATTCCTTATACACTTATTTGATCTAATAAGGAAAAATGGATAACCTCTCATAGGTTCCATCCTAAAAAATTACACTATTTATCGGTTCTTACATGCTATCCAAACTGAGGTGCATGTGTAGACGGTGGGGTTTAACACATGTCCAAGATTTTAGCAATGACGACACTGTTTAAGCTCAGGGCTCTAGAGAACACACCACTATATTACAAAGACATAGTGTGGAGATGAGGAGTTGGCACCTAGGGTAATAATTAGGAGAATTCGAAGGTGGTAGTAACTCGATTCTTTAAAAGAGAACTACAACCAGGAAATTATGGATACAAAATACTAACTTTTTTCAGTCTTGTGTTCATTTAAAATTAGTTTATGAATTACTATCTTATTCTCCAATTACATGCAATTTCATTTTAAACCCTAATTATCATTCATATAACTCCAAGGCAACTGATCATGATAAGTACATATAAAAAATTCATTCATAAAGCAAAATGGTCCCTAAGTTAGTATAATCTATATTGATTTTAATTAAATGGGCTAATCTAAGTATTTTATTTACGAATGAGTCTAAAAGCTAATAGGCCTAATTCTTATTTAATTTTAATTTAAATAAGCCTAAGTCTATTAATTTTAATTCTAAAGAAGTGAGCCTAATTCTAGAAATTGTATAAGGCCTTAGACTAATGGACTTAAGTCTAATTGATTTTACTTAAGTGAAATGATCCTAAAGTCTATAAATTATAAAAAATGCTTTAAGTGGGCTAAGCTAAATCTAAGTTATTTTTAATTAACTAAATAATGGGCCTAAATTTGTTTTAAATTATTTAAAATCTAAAATCAATTATTAAAAGGCCTATTATTAATGAGTTGGGCCTATCATGGGCTTAGGGCCCAAAATGGAAAAAAATACAAACAAGCCCAGATAACAAATTAAAGCAAAAAATGAATAAAAAATATATATTTAATGTTTTCTAACCCTAATTTAATTCATTATTTCCACTATTGGGGTTATTACAATTCATACATGAATAAAAAGAAAATAAATAAATAAAAACATATACAAACCCAATAAAAAGGAATATAACACAGAAAATAAAGAAACACAGAATGATAAAAATAAAATGAATCCTAAAACTACGTGATCTACACATGATTTAATCCATAGCATTCCATGGATCTTCACTGAGTTTTGCTTGGTTCAATCACATCTCCACCACATTTTCACCATATCCAAAGAAACAAATAAACATAGGAATAAAAAATAATTAGAGAATTCTAAAAAATGAAACAAAATAAAAATAATAAAAAAATAAAATAAAAAAGGAGATGCGATGTGGATACTGTATTGATTAGCCCCTAAAAGAATGTTGATTCACCATGTTTGAATGGGTTGTGGACTTGATTTTGTGTCTCAGGTTCACTGCGTATTTTAAGAACACTTTTTTTTGAAACTTTTTCTTTCTTCTGTATATTTTTTTTGCAATTGATTTCTTTTATAAAACTCTTTATGTTTTTTAGCCAACAAGAAGATAAAGAAGAAGCATAAAAAGAAGAAGAGCCCCCTTTGAATTGAGACTCATAGGTTTATAAAACCTCAAAAAAATCAACCTCCTATGATTATCAAATCATAGGAGATAAATCAGAGAATTTTTTAATTTTGAATCTCTTGATAATGAAATTATCAGGATAAAATCTAATTATTATTATTATTATTTTACCAATGAAAAAACAAGAAAAATTATTTTCAAAAATCAAAATTCATTAAAAAAATTAAAAAAAGTCTATTGGAATAGTACAATTCTGATAAAAATTATAGATATCCAATTAGAATTATGGAATTCCGATCAAAATTCCATAATTTCGATCGAAAATCTACAATTTTGATTGGAATTGTACGAAAATCCATAATTATGATCGAAAATCTATAATTTCGATTAGTAATTTTTTTAAACATTTAATTACAAAAAGACCCTTGAAAGAATTAAAACTTTTTCAATTAGGTCCTTAAAGAAAATATTGCAAATAAGTCCTTAAAAAGCTGCAATTAAGCCTTGAGATTCAAAAAATCAATATCCACAAACCTATTTATAACAAATTTTCATCATTAGAGTCCTTTGTCACATCCACACTGGACTATCTCAAAATTGGGTGCTTACAGTTGCCCCCCTCTGTCGCTATTTTCTTGATAAATTATGGCAAAGCAAATAAGCACACAATTTTAAAGTAAAGAGTTAAAACACTTACCTGTGTGCCATGACTATGCATGACACTATGCAATGTTGAATGTGATTTAAGGAACACCATAATTCCTGTGGAATTTCTAACAGTGATGCTATCACTGTGTTCAGTAATATCAATTGACATTGTGTTTAGTGAATAGTGATTGACACTATGTTCAGTGTATTTTGAAAACATGTTATAGTTTTAGTGGAACATATAGTGGTGATGCTATCACTGTGTTTAGTGAATAGTAATTGACATTGTGTTTAGTGTATTTTGAAAAAATGCTATATTTCCAATGGAACATATAGTGGTGATGTTATCATTGTGTTTAGTGAATAGTAGTTGACATTGTGTGTAGTGTATTTTGAAAACATACTATAGTTCTAATGGAACATATAGCGATGATGCTATCACTATGTTCAATGAATAACAGTTAACACTGCGTTTAGTGCATTTTGAAAACATGCTATAGTTCTAGCGGAGCATATAGTGGTGATGTTATCACTGTGTTTAGTGAATAGTAGTTGATACTATGTTCGGTGCATTTTTCTATATTCCCTATGGGACATTTAGCGAGTAATTTTCATTATATTTTCTGTAGGACATCTAGTGATCATGATTTTCACTATATTCCTTATGGAACATCAAGTGATTATGAATTTTCACTATATTCCTTGTGGGACATCTAGCAAAATATGCTATAACTACTATGTAGTGTCTAGCTAATTGTACTATAGTTCTTAAGGAACATTTAGTAATTATGACTCAAAGTTTTGCTATATTTCTTATGGAAAGTTCAACGAAAATATGCTATAACTACTATGTAGTGTCTAGCAAATTGTACTATAGTTGTTATGGAACATTTAGTAATTACGACTGAAAGTTTCGCTATATTTCCTATGGAACATTCAGTGAAAATATGCTATAACTACTGTGTAGTGTATAGTTGAAAACAAATATGCTATAGGTCCTGTGGAGCATCTAGCAAATTATGATAATGGTGCTCTAGGTCCTATGGAGCGTCTAGCAAAAAGATTTGAAATGTGCTATAATTCCCATGGAATGTCTAACAAAAAGTGTTTTGATAATGTGCTATAACTACTATATAGTGTTTTGTAAGTTGTGATTGTTTGGAATTTTTATTATAACTATTGTGTAGCATATAACAAAGTGGATATGAAGACTATATTATACTTACTGTGTAGCATATAGCAAGGTGAATTTAAAAATTGTGCTATAGCTACTGTGTATCATATAATTTAGATGAAGTGCAGTGTATGCAAAATGCAGATATCACATTAGAATTTCATGTTCACTAGGATTTTCAGATTTTATATTGATCAACTGTGTTGACTAATTGGAATTTTTTTTGACTGATTGTCTTTAAATTTTTGCTAATTGACTATGATCAACCGCCTTTATTGTTTATTATCTTTGATTAACTTGTTGGCGCTAGTGCTGATTCCACATGTTGGGTTTATCTTCTTCTTTAGGACTTGCTACTCCTGAAGACTTGTTGAAGTTAGTTCAACATGATTACTGTACAAAAAAGTACATTATATTTTTGAAAATTTATGAGAAAATTCATCACTTTATCACGAGATAATGTGCACTCAATGAATCTCACTAATTTTGATTTTCATGATTATTATTTATTTGTAATTCACAAGAGTCAGAGGTATCATTAACCATCTTACATTGAGAGCATATTTTTTACCAAGTGAAGAGCTTACTTTCATACCTAATTTTAGGGAGAATTTGCTAAACAAAACTTATGGAATTTGAGCATAAACAGGTCAAATTCTGAGTATAAAATAGTTTTTGAGTTATTTTTATGTTTTTCTTCCTTTTTCGACTATTCCCTTGCCTTTCTAATATTGCTCAGTGTGGATACCATTGGAAAGGTCCTTCAGATACTCATTCTCTTATAGAGCATTGAAGTAAGTATAACAGCTTTTGACATGGTCCTCTTTTAGTATTCCCCTACCTTTCTTGCATTAGTCAGCGTGGATATCGCCAGAGGTTCACGTTGATACTCTTACTCATTTTTTTCGCATTGGAGTACATTATGCTTGCTCTTATTTTGATTCTCCTCTTAGTATTCCCCCGCCTTTCTCCTGTTACTCAATGTGGATACTATTAAGGGATTTTGTACTCGTACTCATTTCTGAGCATTAGAGTAGATTATATGCATATTTATTATTCAAAAGACTAAAATGATACTCTAAAATTCAAGTAATTTATATTGCAAGTCCATAGATTTTGTTTTTGCATATTCTTCCTCTCATCTAGGTGTAAAGTAAGCATTAGATTGATTAAAGTTTATAAACTCTTAACACAAAGCTATTAACTAATCATGTGAATTCTGTGAGGCTAATAAAAAAGAGCCATTATAATTAAAGTCATGAGATAGGCTTTTTGCACATAATCTTATGAAGTGGATGAATTTACTTTCAATTTATGGATTTTATTATTGAGATTGCACTTTATTATAGAATCTAAGGAAATATGATTTTGTTACTTCCCTTGATTATTTTAATAAGTGTTTGGTATTTGCCATCTTGCCCATTCTTATTGATGTATTGATTCCTTTACCCTTCTTCATTCTCTTTTGTTTTTTCATACATAAAATACCATAAGTTAGTATAGTCTATTTGCAAGTGAAAAGATATTGTTAAAATGCAATGTTATTCTTTTGCATTCTTCCCTTTTGATTATGATGATGATGTATCTGATCACGGGATCATGATACTCCACCATTGAAGTTGTGGCTTTGGGTTGCATTTGTATTTTTTCCATTCCATTAATGCTATGGCAGAGGGCTTCATTCCTTTTATTAACATCTCTTACAAAAAGGTTAAAGAGTTATAGGTCTTATTTCATGATCAAATAGTTTTTTAGAGTGCATTCATTTCAAGTTTCGAGTGCATCCTTCCCTTTTAAAGGCCAAGCACATGTATTGCTGGCATGTTGGACCTTCTCATCAATGCATTCCACACCTTATACTGGTCTTGAAATTATAGAATTTTTCTCTGACTGGTCAGGAGTTGAGAGAGGCTCTTTAGGGATTCAGTGTCTTATCTTTTGTTAGAGCATTCTCGTGGTTATTTAAGGTGCAACCAGGAGCATTTTTTGGAGCTAATTCCTATTGACCCATATGAGATATGCTTATATTTTACTACTTTTCATGTTATTGACTATCTTTTGCTTTTATAATTCATGGGAGAAAATTTTCCTTTATTAAGAGTCCAAGTGATTTTCCATATGATGCTCTAAATGAGAGTATGGAGATGGATGTTGAGTCAGAGGAGCTTGAGCATCCTATCTAGTCTTTTGAGGTTGTTAGGATGAATTTTCTTGATAGCATCTTCACTTCATATTTTGACTACTTTCCTACACTTTTAAAATAATAATTTTGAATATTAGTAGCAGAGTATTTGTATAACCTTGACTTATCCCAAAGACTTATTATGCAAAACAAGTATTTTACAACAGATGTATGCAAGTGTATGCATGGTATGTATCATATGCATGATCCTAATAGTCCTTTGTTTAGAGTAGAGATATGTTGTCGATCTTGGAGTGTGAAGATGAAGTGCTTCATCAACAACTTATAGGTTTAAGCTTTGAACACTTCGATGTTGGTACTTTTAATGTTAGAGCTTTTGATACAGCTTGTCAAACAAATGACCAAGCTGTGTTGTATTAATGAATTATTGGTTGTTGCTTATAGTTTACTTCTTTATGCCCCTAAAACTTTTATATTGACTTTTATACTTCAATGTTCCATATGAACTCTTTAAATATGGACTTGCTGTTTTGTAATTTGCCCCTAAAGCTACATTTTGGCCCCTAGTTTCATTTTGAATTCATCAACTTTATTCTAGCAGTCTTTTCCATGTGTGCAAGAAACTCAGTTTGTCCACTATTACTATTAATCCAACCCTATTAGTTACAGTCTTGTGTATTGAAGATGTAGAGGAGTGAGTGAACTGACTGAAGAGAGTTCTTGAAGCTACAATCAACTAGACTTGCTCCTGTTGGGAATTGAAACATGTAACCAGTAACTTGTGTAATAATTGTGTTCTCTTATTTTGGTTACATCTTCAACCTTCTTTTTTAAATCATATGTCTACCATTAGTATGGTCATCTCTAGTTCATCATCACTATTACTATTAATTTCAAGGGTTGTCCCTTAAGGCAAGATTTTTTGGATAATATGAAAGACCTATAACTTCAAAGGATTCTTAAGCAGAACATAAGGCTTGATGATGATGCCACAATTGATGATAGTTATAAGACAAGAGTTGTAATGTAAGTTACTAAGCCACTTGGATTGTTTATGTATAAGAGGACACTAGACTTATAAATAAAATCATAAAGGGGTGGTAAAAAGAGAAAATATAACTAAAATAGTGATTTTATAGCTCTGATTTAGGTTTCATTATGTATTGTCTTTCCAGTCAAATACTTATGCAGTATGATAAAGACGAATATTTGATATTTGAATAAAAATTTCAAATTCAATTTTAAACATTCAATAGGGCAAAAATGAGAACATTTATTACATCAGATAATACAACTCCTATTACTAATTAGTCCTTTTAGATTTTCTAACATAATATTTTTCTCTTCTTTTTACCTGATTGTCCTTTTTTCTTTCTTTTTTTCCCTCTTTGTTTTCACTTTTCCTTTCCCTCAAATTTCTTATCCTTAGAAGTTACATAATGTGAGATATGAATGTTCTTTGAATTTGCATTTGTGCCTATGCTGAATGAGTATAATTGAATTGAATTTATGTCAAACATGTAGATACGATCAATATCATAATGCATAGTACCATTAGGATGACAATACATAAGTAAGCATGATTAGAATTCATATAATCAATTACTAAAACAAAAAAGTTCTAAAGAGGCTAAAATGTTATTTAAAGAAAATAACAAGAAATTTATTTTCTATTCTAAATGCTAGGGATGCTAAGTCTCATAGTGGCTGTCCTTCAGGTGGCTGACATAGTGGTTATTCTTAAACCTTCTTGCCAACTGTCTCCATGGCTTCATCTTTTTATACCTTAACTGTACATTTTTCTTTTCATCTAGTAGCTTCTCATCATTAAACTCATCATCCCATCCTGTAGGCACAATTGACTCGAAGGTTATGACAAAAGAAGGTGGTTTAATGTAAAATACCTTGTAGTTAAACTTGCCTAAGGGCTATCCTAATAAATCTTCCACTGCTCTTCGTGGTTGCTTAGAAGTCTCAGATTTCCTACTTAATGGTTTATCATCAACTCTAAATTCATCACCACCCCAACCTCTAGGTGTAATTGATTCAATGGGAATATCATAGGAAAGTGGTTTAGAGTAAAACACTTTATAATCGAACTTTCCTAAAGGTTGGTCCAGTAAATATTCAAATCCTCTTTAAGGTTTCTTAGGAATTAAAGATTCCACACTCTTTCCTTCATCACTAGGGGCATTAAGAGATTTCTCACAAGTGTGTAGGTTCATGTTCTCAAAGGAGTTTAGCACTTATTCCTCGTTTACTCATGATTTTATCATCATGGTGGTTGGGGGTGGAACATTTCGGTAGTTTGGGAAAGGATTATTTTTGGTGCTTGGGTTTTTAGAGTTTGCAATTTTTCTAAAGTCTATAAGGTTTTGGATTTCATGTTTAAGGCCGGTGCATGTATCTGTGGAATGTCCAACTACTTAGTGGAATTTATAGTAATTATTTTGGTTATAGCCAGTGACATTTGGGTTTGGTAGTTTGGAAAAGGTTAAGGGTCGAAGCAGGCCTTTTTTCATTAAATAGTCTAGGACTTTGGATAGGGGTTAGTGAAAATTGGAGACTCTCCTCAGTGTTTGTACAACATGTACTTCCATAGCCTGACTAGAACTTCCTTGTTATATTCCCCCAGTTGGGTAATTCCTTGTGCCAATAGTTCTAGAGCTTTTATTTTTCTCACTCTCAATTTGCTCCGGCTTGCAATCCATCATCATAAAGGTCCATAAATGTTTTAGGATTCATCAATTGTAACCTTTCAATAAGATTAGGAGACATATTACAAACTATCATCCTAACCTAATCTTTCTAAGCCAATTTGTTCTTCATTAATCCTGCCTTATTCATGAATCCGGTTAAAAAGTTTGAGAAAGATTCATTAAATTTTTTCTTTGTCAATTCCAAATCATGAATAGACACTTCTAGCCTGGTGTTATGGTCATATTGCTTCAAGAAAGCATAACACAATTCTCTCTAATCAGTCTGGACTGATTTCTCTAACCCATGATACCAATTCATAGCTATTCCTTCCAAGGACAACATAAAAAATTTATTAACCATAGATAATAGAGCTTTTATGGTGCTCATGGTTATGGTATATTGGCTAAGGTGAATCCTTGGATCTCTAAAACCATTGAACTTCTGTAGTTGAGGCATTTTAAATTTGTTTAGAAGTTTATCTCGACTAGCGCTTATCATGTCATCAAAATCAAATGGATACCCCATGCCTTAACCTCTCATAAGCTCTTCCATCTTAGACATCTTATGAGTTAATGCTTGCATTTGCTTTAACTCAAGTTCTTGAACCAGCTCAAGTATTTTTTCTTGGCTTTCTCCACCATAAGGTTCTCCACATCCTCATATTTCATTTTTCACAACAGGCACATTCCTTACAGCATTCAATGGTTACCCCCCCAGTATTATCATTATTAGCAGGTGGATCTTCCACTATAGCAGCAAGTGGAATTGTAGCAACAGGTGCAGGTGTAGCTACAATAGGTGGTATTAACCCAGCTAAAGCTTGTCTCAGTTCATCTTGCATCATGGCTCTCATATCATCTATCAAAGCTCCCTTTATGTCTTCTAAGTTCCAGTTTCCTCTTTGTTGTTGTTTCATTTCTGTTTATTTGGTTGGAGTTGATTCAGCTTCCAAGTAAAGCAGATTAATAGGACTCTTCTCTAAACTTTGAAGGATTTCTTTAGCTACTGATTTTGGATTCAAGTCAATTCTCACTAGTCTACCACTTCTCCATTTCTAAACATAAAAAGACTCGAATGAATCTATGATGGCTGAAAAATAAAGTGTTAGCATAATGCATGAAATGCATGTGTGCATGTATGCATGATGCATGAAATGCATGTGTGCATGTATGCATGAAATGCATGCGTGCATGTATGCATGATGCATGTGCTATGCCACAAGTAGCAAGTCAAGTCAAGTATAAAGTAACGAATCAAGTGTACAACATACATCCTTCCAACCTTATTCCTCCCACACATGAGTTCAATAGTAAGTCTCTTTTCCTAGGATTTTGATCTTAGCCTTAATATTAATAAGGGATATTAAGAACTGATGCATGCCATATCTCTCAAAATAGTAAAAGCATAGAAACAACATTTCTAAGTATAAAAGTTTAGCCCAATCTATATTAACCTAAATGCGCCTCAATAGGTATGGGTTTGGGCCTTTATATATATATATATATACCTTATGGCAAAAAACATAAGAAATTAAGGTAAATCCTAAGGGAAATAACCAAGCCATTATATGTGGTTAAGTCCGGTGAAAAGTCAAGGTTCCCTTAGCAAGATGCCGTCTTTTAAGACTTGAGTTACAAGCCAAGGTCAGAAGGGCTCGACATCATTTACAAACTCGAGAGAAGACTACCCCCCTTTGGTACTTGGGTTATAGACTCTAGTCAGATGAGTCTGGTAATATCTCTTTAACCGAGTTAAGGCTAAGAGTGATGGTTAGCCAATCTATAATCCTGTGAAGCTAGTGGATTCATGGAACCATAAACCAACACCATCGATTAATAGGGACATGCAAATTAATGTAAGAATAAATAATAATTAATAAAATAATTCTAAAGAACATAAGTAGAATAATTTTCTCTTATCCCTAGCGGAGTCACCACTGTAGATGGTAAGATTTAGCCCACATCTAAGATTTTAGCAACAGTGACACTATTTGAGCTCAGGGCTTAAAGATAGGCCCAATATTGGCATTTCCAATTTCTATCTTAGAAAATTTATCTACAAGCTTTTATGAACTTCTGTGCACTTCCCCAAGCCTTCAAGCTCAATCTAGTTCTTCTTCTTTTTCTGTAAAAAATTCAATTTCCAATTTTTGCAAAAAATTAATGAGAAAAATCAATTAATTGCTCGTTAATTTTTCAAATTCCCTTAAAAAATTTCATGTTCTCCTAATAAATTTTCTTTTTAATTTATGCTCCTTTTTCACTAAATCACTTTCAAAATTCAACGACTCACTCATTTAAATGCTCAAAATTTACCACATTCAACCTTACTTTCTCAACCACTCAAAAAGTCCTTAGTTTTCATTTTTTGAACAAAAGTCATTTATTTATTATTATTATTATTTTTTCTGTTCATCTTTTACTTTTCTTGTTATCGGATAGCCCTTCTACCATCGTCAAATAGCATATCGCCTATCGGATTGCGACTTATAACCACCGCGTCATCGAACACCAATAAGCAGTAGTGGACCATCATCATTAGACTGCAAGTAGCACAACAGCAGCACGATGCTGCCTTTTGTGACATTAACTGCCCCATTAGCAGAGCCTTGCATGAGACCGCACAATGCTGCTCAACTCCTGATCCAAACGACACACAGCAGTAGGCGACTACTATGCTTGGCCGACCCGAGTAACTCTCCAATGTTGTTGCCCTCTCCATTTGCAACTCAGAACAGTAGCAAAATTGTTGTTCCAAAGTGATTTACAATCCTAAATCAGTAGCTCATTTCTTTAACTTTGAAATTTTTACAAATCACTTGTGCAAATTCAAATTAATTTCTCAAAATAAATTCTTCTCCAAGACTTATTTTTGGAAAATAGGTAATTTTATTTTAATTTTCCTTGTGTATTTCAGATGATTTTATTTGAGATTCGAAACTTGAGATTATTTTTTTTAATGGACATTTTTGTGGTTTGATGCTAAAATCCAGCTTTGAATTTATTTCTTTAGAATATATTGGTGGCTAGCTAAAAAGAAAATTTCATCATTATTTCGCCTTTGCTCTATAAATTGTGTCACCATGATTTTTAGTCAAAAATAGTTCATGTGAATTTTGGCTACTTCTTTGAATTTATTTATGAGCCCTTATTGGGCCAATGTTATTTATTTTTTGGGGAAATAATGCTTGCTTGAACTTTTGACAAATATTTTCTTGGGAATGCTCACAGATTTGATGGTAAAATTTGGTTTAGCAGAAAATGAATTGTTTTAATTGGCTTTGCTCAAATCCTTGATTAGCATTTGATGTCTTTAGATTACTTTGATTCTAGTCGAAAATTTTATGCATGGTATTTCAGGTCAAGTCCATACCGGGGGGGGGGGGGGGGGCATTGCCCCCTACACCACCCATGAGATCAATGTTGGGCCTCTGGCATATCGGCCCTTGCCCTCCTTCTCCATCATAGATATTGCAAAAAATCCCTTTCAGATCAAGCTCCCAAAATATTTCTGGTCAATTGCCATTTAATAATTTTCTTGGTGAACTTGAAATAAATTACCAATTTTAGCTTTAACTAAAGATTAAAATTCTTAGTTCACCATTAGCCATTCTTTAGATCTAATCATCTTTGAGTATATTTTAGCAATCTATGCCAAAATAATCACAAATGCACTCCATCTTTAGCCAAAAATTTATACATGATTTGGCCATCTTTATCCTTTGCAATTTGTTTGTTCTTGGCCTATCACTATACACTTTCATGTTTTAAGAGCCATGATAACTTAGCTAATCATATAGCCAAATTATTCTAGCCAAAATATTGAAATTTTGGCATGGCCAATAAAATTTACAATTTGGCTTTAAAATATTACATCCCTTTAGTTAAGTTTCATGCACTAGTTTTTGGCTTTCACATTACTTAAGCTTTGCCAAAATTTGTATCTCTAGCATGGCCATACACATGTTTAGCTTAAAAAGTGCTAACTTCTTAGGCCCAAAATAAATTTAACCATTTTATCTTTAAGTTAGCTTGGCATTTAAATTGGCGCTTACACCCTTGCTTTATTATTAACCAAAATTACTTGTTTGGTTTAATTTAACCAAGCATCTAAATTTTGGCAATTTATTTTGGCATAAGGATCATTCTTATTTTGCTAAAATTTATCTTCTTTAAACTTCCATGGATGTTTTCAAGGCAAATAGCCATATGTTGCTTTTAGCCAATGGTTCAATTAGCCTAGCGTTTGGCCAAATTTTAAAAGACTCTTTTGGCTTTCACCTTGTGCATTTGTTAAGCAGAATTAAGATTCTTTGAATTTCATTTTAGCAAGAAATGCTAAAATAATGATATGCACAATAATGATATGCTAAAATACTATTTTTGGCTTAATAAACCAAAAATTCCCTAATCTAGACGCAAATTTGGCCTTTAGAGCCAAAATACAAATGCACATTAATTCTTGCTTCTATTTTTGGTAAAAATGTATTCCCTCCTTAATTATCTTTTGGTGAACTTCTATACCGTTACATTCTTTTTACTAGGTTTTAGCCATTATTTCCATGGCTTTATAATTTTGCTTTGTTGCCAAAAATATTTTTAGCCATATTTTTTAGCATAACTTTATATTTTAGCTCATTGCTCGTCATTAATTTCTCTAAGGCCTAAGGCCTTAAAAATGCATTTCATCAAGCCAAATATTTTGCATAATATTCTATCAAAATTTACCTTTCCAACTTTCATTCTCTCTTAACAAGGTTTGGCCAAGATAAACTAGGTTTCTTTTGGACTAAAATTTAATTAAAGCTCTTAGGTAAATTATAGAATTTTATCATGAATTTTCTTGCAATTTTAAGTTTCAGGCAAGAATTAATTTAGCATGTTAGGTCAAAATAATCCTATTAGGCTCATTCTTGACATGTACTAACCTTCTTTGTCCCGGGGAAATGGACCAAAACTCATTACTGCTCATTTCTGAAAACCTTTTCATATTTATTTTAGCAAAATTTTTCCAAAACCTTTATTATGGAATTTATTTATTTAACTTAGCTTTTGTCAAACTGAATAAAATGTTTATTGGATGGTTATCATTTAACCATATTTAATTTTATAGTAATATTTTTCTTGGGAGAAAATATATTTTGCTTATTTTTTGTGCATATTCCAACATTTGTGGCTTAGTACATCACTCCATTAAAGCACTAACAAATAAATCAACATTTGGCTCATTAAAACCACAATCACTTTTCAGTTATATTTTTGCATGTACTTGTTTTCACACAACAAATTTTTGTATTTTAGAAATTAATTTCCAAAATAATGTTTATTCCTATAGCGAATCATGTTCCTAGGAAAATTTGATTTAATGGCCAAACTAATTATTTATTTAGCCTTTTATCTATTATTTCCTTATTTGGGAATTTGTAGTCTACTATATATGCTTTTATTATTGTGCACCTTTGAGATTTCAATTTATACTGACTTCTTACAACCTATCTACATCTTTTCTTGATAATGAAAATGAATCCACCGTCTATCTTCTAGGGATTGCTTTGTATTTGCATGTCTATTTTTAGTTCAACATTTTGCATCACTGATCACACTACACATATACACTACGGCCATTCATCAAAATAAAAAGTCTAATTTTCAACTATTTGAAATTTCATAAACTTATCACTACACCTTATTCACATACTAAAAACACACTGGAACATGTAAATAGAAACACACCAAAACTTGCAAAATCCAAACTTAGTTATTAAGCTAATTTTCAAAACCAAAGAATAAGATATTGCCAGCTAGTGGCAAATTCCTAGCCAAAGGCCATTTATTTATTTAGTTTTTATTTTCCCATATAGTAGAAAATATTTTCAACTCCACCTCCTTTAACACCCTCTTTAAGCATAACAAGGGGGTAATATTCAACCATTTGATATGCAAAATAATCCCTTTTAAAGCTCAGAATTTTAATTGGATTTTCTATAAAGAAAACATTAAGGGATTTTTTGTTATCAATGTTAATTGGAAAAAATATTATTGCATTGATTACCTCTCCTGATGACTTTTCTAGGACCTTCTATTTCTCTTAAGAAAGTTACCCCCTGAGTATGGAACCTGGTAACATCTTCCTCAGCCTTTTGTATCAAGGACTTCTCTTTGTCAGAAAGGGGATCATCTGTAGCTTTAGCCTAAGTTTGACATTAGTATTAGGTTGGACCTTCTATTCTTCAAATGCCCTTGGTCTCTATAGTCTTCTTTTATGTGTATGGGCCAATGGCTAAGAAAAATTCTTGTGCACCATCTTACGCCACTGCTTGTTTGGTGGAATAAATTATGGCTCCATAAATCCATTATTGAATTTTGGTGACTTGCATTTATGGTTATTCCTGAAGAACTTTGGAGCAGTTGGCCTTTTGTCTGGTGGTAAAAATTTATTATGAGGAACTGGCCTCCAATATTTTTTGAACCTGTTCGGATTCATTTTTGAAGGCTGAACCACCTCATTTTCTTTGATTTTATTTTGAATCCATATTAACAGATTTAATTGATGTTATTAAGGAAAGTGAATTTTCCTCCATTAGCTTTATTTCTTTTTCTACATTTAGGTTTATTTCCACCCTTAGGGATTGAAGAGAAGATAAATGGTCTTGATGCATTAGCATTTGACCTTGAGGAAATAGTGTTTAGCCTTGAGAAATTGATTGTTTTTCAAGTAAAATGTCACATTCTGTGTTTTGGCCTAGTCCTTAGGGATTTAGTTCTTGGCTTTAGGGAAAAGGCATTTGATCTTGGGGATTTGGCATGTAGACCTAAGGAATTGGTTCTTTTTCATGAGAAATATTGCCCCTCGGGCCTTTTTGTTGCTTTTGATGTTGAATTTCCACTTTTGGTATAGAATTTTGACCTTTAAGTTTAGAAGGCTTTTCATTCATTCTAGTAAATGAACTTTTCATCCCTTACTTAATTTTTTGCATGTTATTTTCAAATTTTTACATAAAGTCTTGCAAAGAATTCTTTAAGTGCTGCATTTTCTTCATTTCTTTTGTAAAAGAATTAATGATCTTAAAATTTTGGCTTGAATAGCCAAGAGGTGCCTCAGTCTAAGTGTGATCTTGAGGCATCAAGCTTTCATTCATTTGTTTCCAGAAACCACCTAGGTTTACAGGTGAATTTTTAATCTAGTAACCAACTTCAAATATTTCTTCTTTAACTCTATTCATCTTGTTAAAACAAGTCCTACTGAGTGTGCCAACAATTGTTTCTCCAATTTTTTATTTTAGTGTGTGCCAAAAGATTGTTGGTGATTACAAGCGTGCTAGAGGATAAATTCCTTAAAGAAAAACCTAACTTCATGTAAATAGATTATGGTTTCCCAAACTCCTTTACCATAATTTTTTTAGATTCCAAAAAGATTTTATAAACTTGCTTAAAGTGTACTATAAAAGTAAATAAAAGGAAGCTTTTGTATTGATGAAAGAGCTATTACATTGAGGATAATAAAAAAAATAAAACAGAGCTTGTAAAATAAGAAATAAATAGTGATTTGCTAATTTAGCTAACAATGATTGAAATTGGAAATTTTGTTTGACAAATGATGTTTGATTGTTGATGTGTGTAGTTGTTGTTGTACGTGTGTTAATCCTTGCTTTTATAGACATATTTTCTTGCAGGCTACTTCTTCAAATTAATTCTCTAGTTTAAGAGTTTCTTTTATTTCCTACAGGAATAAATTCATGCAACCTTCATCCCCAAGCAAGTAGTGTTTGAACAGTCCATCTCTATAATCTTCTAGTTTTGGCACCAAAAGTAAATTCTTGAAACTCCAGAGTGACACCTTGTTCCCCAAGCTTCCTATGAATGTGAATAGTTTATTATGGAATTTTCTTTCTTACTTACTCTCCAAACCTTGTAAATTGGGCTTTAAAATTTAGATTAAATCAAATGGGCCATTTGTTTAATAGCCTTAATATAATTTAGCTAAAAAATTCAATTATGGCACAAATAATTAAAAAGTGCAAACTATAAACTAAGGCCATCGTCATGGCCATTTAGGGAGAACTCTTACTCTATTAAGTGATATATAGCCGAACTATGGCTATTTTGGTGAGTTTTCCTATAGATAGGCCTAAAGGCCTATTTTACCATACATATTTTTCTAAGTTCCTAAGTTTTAATAAAAGAAGGTAGGTTTGCTGGCCACCTTTATTTGTCTGTTAATTATTATTGTTTTTTAGAAAATCTCTAATCAATGTTTTAGGCTTGGAAAATGAGGGAGCACTAAAGGGAATCTAAGGAGATTTCAAAAAGTCAAAGGAAATCATGTTGAGCATTGTTAGCACCTACAAGAATAATGAGGATTCTTTTGTATTTTTTATAAATAAAGATTTCTACAAGGATTCTCCTTATAGTTAAGGATCTTTACAAGGATTCGTTAAGGAGCAGTCCTATTATGCATGTAAATAGGCTTTCATAAGCCATTTATATGCAGGGGGCAAATGTTTATATCAAAAATTAAAGTCCATAGATTTTATAGTGCAAAACCCAAATACAATTAATTAATTAATTAATTATACAGTTATAGCAGAGACAAAGGTTGAGATGGGGTTAATTATTGGCAAAAAACGTGGTTTAATGTGGAGCAGTTAGCAGGAAAGAGAAAAATAACAAATAAAAGGAGTTTCCTACGGCAAATGGAGGGGACTAATCATCAACAACACAAATAACTTCTGTAGAAAATACAGAACTTCAATGACAATAATAGTTTCTAAGCTTTTCTTTTTTGTTTTAATTTTCATTTCAATGTTCTTATTTTTATTTAGATAAATTTTCATTTAAGAATTAATTTCCTTTTGTTTCAATGGATTCTCTAGCTTTTTTTTCTACTTTCAAGTTCCTAAACATTTTAATTTCATTTTCTTTATTTCTAAGCATTTTCAATATTAAAGGTAATTAATTCCTTACAGTTCCTTTAAGAACTCAATAGTTTTTAGGTCCCTTAATCTATCAACAACCATTTGTTTAGAAGTCAGAAACCCAAGGTTGGTGTACCTCACACACCTAGCACACTTATAAGATCACTAAAAAGGGCTAAAGGCAGACATTAACTATTCTCTTTTAAACGAGCTCTTTGGAGTTCTAATAGATACAATCATATTAAATTAGTTGCTGAGAGATTATTGCATTTAGAATCATATTAGTTAGAGTTTTGTGAGTTCTGTATTTAATAATTTAGACTAAAAAAGGAATTGATATGCAATTTTGAATTATAATGCAAAAAAATCATATTATATTTTTAAAAAAAAATTAAAATACAAAATTAAGTTTAAATATTATACACCTTTATAATTTTTAAATTAATATACATAAATAAAGTAATATAAAGAAATCAACTATATAGTTAAATTTAATGACAAGTAACTAGGGCTATAAACGAATAGAGTGGCTCGTGAGCTACTTGGATCTTTGCTCGAAAAAAGCTTGTTCAAGCTCATTCATTAAGCTAAACGAGTCAAGCTCAAACTCTAATTTGAGACATGTAAGATAAATGAGCCAAGCTTAAACATCTTAAAGTTCGACTCATTTAAGCTCGTAAACAGGTTCACAAACAGGCTCGCGAACATGCTCATTAAGAGGCTCATGAACAAGCTCGTTAAGAGGTTTGCGAATGGGTTCGTGAATGGGCTCATTAATAAGTCTACAAAAAGGCTCATTAAATATGCTTGCGAATGAGTTCATGAAATTAGCTCATTAATTTAAATATTAATATTTGATGGTAGTACTAAATAGTTATAATTTAATTTAAATATTAATATTAAATAAAGATAATGTAATTTATAAAGTAAATATTCTATAGTGCTAATTTTATATTAAGTAAGGGTAATACTAATTAAATTAATTAGTATTAACTAATATGATGATACTACTTATGACAAGATTATGCATTTATGATAGAACTACATTTTTATTAATGTACATTAACATTAATATTAGGAACAATTTTGATTAATAAGTAAAAATTATACAATACTAATTAAAATATTTAGTGAACAAAAATAATTAAGTGAAATAAAAATTATGTAGTTATAAGTTAGTATTACTATTAATATCAAGTAAATATAATTTAAATTAGTTACTAAATACAATATTAAGTAAATATTATTTATAACTAACTCAATGTTGAGTAATGTAATATTAATTTTATGTTATATGAATAATTTTCTTTGTTACTACCTAGAACCTGTCATGCTACAATAATCTCATTGTACCTATATCGATATTACTATCATTAGATAGATATGATTCAATTGTAAATTATAATTTCCTAATTACAATATAAAATACATTTTTTTAAGACTATAAAATGATTAAATATCTAATTATAAAATTATGTAATGTAATGTAATTTAACCTCTAAACAATATAGTTTTACATTTAAATCTAAATAAAATAACATAATATTTAACCAGCAAATAAAAAAAATCTCAAATAAATATAAAATTAAGTGGTATTCATATATTTCAGTGATAGTGATGTTAGTAATAATATGAAGTATAATTTTAATTTATATTATAATTAGATAGATATAATTCAAATCATAAATTACTATTATCTAATCACAATATAAATTACGTGTTGTTAAGGTTATAATATAATAAAATGTCTAACTACAAAATTATGTAGTTTAACCTCTAAATTACGTAAGTATACATTTAACTCTTAAAAAAAATAACATAATATCTAACCAACAAATGATAAATATTTTAAATAAATACAAAATTAAGTGGTATTCATATTTCAAAGTGATAGTGATATTAGTAATAATATAAAGTATAATTTAATTTATATTTGTTAAACCTTGAGGGGTAAAATAATCATTTTTTATAGTCACAAGTAATTAAATAAAATTATATTTACTTTGTGTGTTAAATATTTATATTCAGGTTAATTAAAATTGCAAAATTTAAGTCCAGACATAAGCAATGAAAATTCAAGATATTGATTTTCCAAGTCTACAGCTCTATTATGAGTGGTGACATGGGACAAAATCAAAGATTGAATTTTTTATTAAACTCTGAAGTCAAATTTAGTAAAATATAATGAGAATCTTCATAATAAATTATCATAAGCAACTCCTAATCATTGGAAAAAATTTTCAATCAAAATTATGAAAATCAAAATTGCAAATTTCCTAAAATTCCCAAAAGCAGTCATGACTAGTGTCACTACCAGCGTCATGAGCAAATAAGTCATGACATACCTATTGTGAGTAGTGACAAAGTTTTCATGAGCAATGATGATAAATTCTAAAAGTTCCCGAGAGTTTTCATAACCAGTGTCACCACCATTGTCATGATCATGAAAGCGCATGAATTTGAATTTTTATTTTGGCACCCTGACTGTCATGACCAATGATAAGTCCTTCATGAGCAATGACAATGTGCAAAGTTCCTTTTTATTTACTGGTTGAATGACTCTATTGACATTAAATGAACCTCCAATAACTCTTTTTCTTTTAGAGGGTTTAAATACTATTAAGAACAAAGTTAGAAAAAAATTAATAAAGTTAAGCAAACATCTTTAGAGCAATCTTTGAGCATTCAATCTTGAATGTATCCTTCAACCACCCAAGTTCTCAATCTTTAATTCTTGTAATTTCTTTCTATCTTAAGAGTGTTATTGAGTGTGGGTTAGTGAGTGTTTAATTCCTTTATTCAAAAGCTCAATAGTGAGATTTAGTGAGTTAGGTTAGGGTTTTAAATACTTGTAAGCTAAAAGGATTGTTCTAAGCATTTGGGTTTAAGTGTGAGCCTTGGGAAAACACTTGGATTTGAGTGTGAACATTGTGGAAAACACTTGGGTGGCTTAGTTTAAGCTTGTAAGGGTTTAATCTACACCTTAAAGTGGATTGATAATAGATTAAAATTCTTAACACGTGGTTAAAGAGAGGGTGTAGACTTTGAGGGTCGAACCTTTACACATTTTTTATATTTTTTAGCTCATCTTATTTATTTTTTATTGCTCTAATTTTGTTTTCAGGTTGCTCTTTGTTAAAAATAGAAAAATACCCATATTGTTTAAAAAGCCAATTCACCCCCTCTTGGCACTTATGGAATTACATTTGGTATCAGAGTTTTGGTCTCTATTCTTAAAGATTTAACCATCTTGGAGAAAAGATTATGGCCTCCATAAGTCAAGTTATTGCTACCCCCAATGTTCATGGTTCTAGCTACATAAGATCTCCATTTTTTATGGCATTGATTATGCATATTAGAGAAATAAAATGGAGATGTTCTTGGATAATGAATGAGTCAACTTATGGAATATAATTGAAGATGGTTAGAGTCCTCCAATAAAGAAAAACAATGAAGGCAATGAGGTGATCATTCCTAGAAAGGAATGGAGTGATGAGCAATCCAAAGCTAACTTGAGAAATAGAAGAGCAATCACCATTCTCTATTATGGTTTAAGTATAGAAGAACATAATGGGATAGAGCATTTGAAGTCGGCTAAAGATAATCAGGAATGTCTAAAGACCAAACATGAAGGAACCAATTAAGTTAATAACAAAAAATTGCAAATGCTAGGAATAGAATACCAATTGTTTAAAATGAAGTCCAATGATAAAATTAGTGAGATGTATCGTAGACTTATCACTCTCATTAATTCTATGAGGAAACATGGCAAGAAATTCTCAAATGAAGATGTCAACTATAAAATCCTTGCGATTTTACCTCAAAAGATTTAGGAAGTTAAAATAGAATCAATTGAAGAAGCAAATGATCTTTCTACTTTACTTACAGATGAACTTCCTAGAAAACTTCTCACCCATGAAATCAAAATGAATCAAGTAGTTATGGAAAAGAAAACTAAGAAGGACAAAAGTATTGCTTTCAAAGCAATTAGAGACACTAGTGATAGTGACTCAAATAAAGATGATGATGAGTCTACTATAATTTTAAGAAAAATTAGAAATCTCATTATAAAGAAGAGAAGAGGATTCAAGAAGCAACATTTAAGCAATAAAGATCAAGTCATTTGCTATAGATGTAACAAACTGAGTCATATCAAATCTAAATGCCCAACGTTGAAGAAATCCTTTAAAAAGGAAAAAAAGGAAAAGAAACAAGCACTTAAAGCAACTTGGGATGATTCTAGTGACTCTAGTGATAATGACACTGATGATAAAGTTGTCAATCTTTGCTTCATGGCATTAGAGGAACCTTCAGATGATGAGGTAACTTTAGACTTTGAATCCAATGATCAAATGTTACTTGATTGTGAGAAATTGATGCATAAATGTGATAAATATTTATCTAAAATTAATTCACTCTAAGAAATGGTAAAAACTCTATAAGAATAACATAAGAGATCAACATTTAATGAAGAGTTAACTAATTCATTGAATGAAAGCAATTCTAAGAAAATCAAGATTGCAAATGAAAATGGAAAACTTATTGAGCAAAATGTGTTTTAAGAAAATGAAAATGGCAATCTCAAGGATTCTATTTATAGATTTAATAAAGCAAAGGAAATCATAGATGGAATTATTTTCGTGACTTCCACTCCCTAGAAATTTAAAAGTGGCATTGGCTTTGAAAACATTCGTGTTAATTCATCAAAAGTTGTAAACCTAAGTACACAAATTACTAAGGTTTATAAAAAATCTAGTCTTAAAATTAATGGACCTAAAAAGTCTAATGGTTTAAAGACTAACAATTCTGGAGCAAATAGTTCAAGAGGACTAAAGCCTAGGAGACCCAATCATGCTCATTCTCATGGTTTTCATAGTTTTAAAATAAAAGAGCATGCACTAAATATTAGATGTCATTATTGTGGTATGATGGGACATAAAAATTATAAATGCTATATTAGAAAGATTCATTTAGCTTACTCAAATGATGAATCTTTCAATGCTAACCCTTAAGGACCTAAATACATTTGGGTACTTAAAGTGAGATGAACCATTTCCTTGTAGGTGTGTTTGGGATCCACAACATATAAAAAAAAGTGGTTAAAGAGTCCATGCATATTGTTTTATAAGACTAGTCCATTTGAGCTAAGAAAGGTTATTATTGATGATGATGATGATGTAGGTATCCTTGACGAGCTAAATCAACAACTATAAGCATTGGAAAATGATTAAAATGTTTCCCTTCCAAAATCTTCTCAAAATGTGGTGGATGCTCAAAAGGAAGAAGTTGTAGAGGAACATGTGGCCCCTACAACTTCAAGTGTTCATGAAGGCTTACCTAAAGAATGGTACTTCAAGAAAGACCACCCTAAGGACTTAATCCTTAGTGAGCTATGAAAATGGGTAACTACTATACACTCTCTTAAATATTTAAATAGTCTTGCCTTTATCTCTCAAATTGAGCCAAGGAATATTGATAAGGCCTTAAATGATAGAAGTTAGGTTCTTACTATGCAAGAGGAACTCAATCAATTTAAAAGAAACCAAGTATAGACTTTAGTCCCAAGACCTATGAATTATCCTATAATTGGCACCAAGTGGGTTTTTAAAAACAAACTTGAAGAACTAGGTGTAATTACTAGGATTAAGGCTAGGTTGGTGGCTACATGCTACAATCAAGAAGAGGATAAAAATTATAATGAGACATTTTCTTCAGTTGCTAAATTATAAGCAACTAGGATGTTGTTTGCATATGCATCATACTTGAATTTTAAGCTCCTCCAAATGGATGTAAAAAGTGCATTTTTGTATAGTTTTATTGAGGAAGAAATCTATGTTGAAAAACCTCTGGGTTTTAAGCAACATGACTTTCCTAATCATGTCTTTAAATTGTCAAAAGCTTTATATGGTTTAAAGCAAGCTCTTAGAGCTTGGTACGAAAGATTAAGTGCATTCCTCTTGAAAAATGATTTTTCCAAAGGCAAAGTTGACATCACACTTTTCATTAAAAAGCATAAAGATGACATCCTCATTATACAAATATATGTTGATGATATTATATTTGGTGCTACTAATAAGCTTTTATGTGAAGAATTTTCTAAGCGCATGAACAATGAGTTTGAAATGAGCATATTGGAAGAACTTAAATTCTTCCTTGGATTATAAATAAAATAATGTACAAGTGGAATCTTCATCAATCAAGCAAAATACACTGAGGACTTACTCAAAAGATTTAGAATGGATGGAGCAAAAGCAAGCAAGACACCTATGTGCACGACCATTAAACTTGACAAAGACAAGAATGGTAAGAGCATTGCTAAAAAGAAATACCAAGGTATGATTAGTAGTCTTCTTTATCTCACCATAAATAGGCCTGATATTATATTTGTCATATGTATGTGTGCTCACTTTCAATCTTGTCTTAAATAGTCTTATTTGAATGCGGTCAAAAGAATTTAAAATATCTTATTGGGACATCTCACTTAAGACTTTGGTGTCCTAGAAATGCATTATTTGATCTTATTTCCTATTCGGATATAGACTATGCTAGGAATATCCTAGATAGAAAAAGTACCTATGATACTTGTCAATTTCTAGGAAATTCTCTTGTCCTAGTGGTTCAATGGTTTTATTTGCATTAAATGCACCTTTAATAACTCTTTTTCTCTTATAGGTTTTAAATACTATCAAGAACAGAGTTGGAAAAAATTAATGAAGTTGAGCAAACATCTTTAGAGCAATCTTTGAGCATTTAATCTTGAATTTATTCTTTAACCACCCAAGTTCTTAATCTTTAATTCTTATCATTTCTTTCTATCTCAAGAGTGTTCTTAACTATGGATTGGTGAGTGTTTAATTCCTTTATTCAAAAGCTCAATAGTGAGATTGAGTGAGTTTGGTTAGAGTTTTAAATACTTGTAAGCTAAAAGGATTATTCTTAGCATTTTTGTTTGAGTGTGAGTCTTGGGAAAACACTTGGGTTTGAGTGTGAAACTTATGAAAAACACTTAGGTGGCTTAGTTTAAGCTTGTAAGGGGTTAATCTACACTTGAAAATGGATTGATAGTCAATTAAAACTCTCAACAAGTGGTTGAGGAGAGGACATATGCTTTAAGGGTCGAACCTCTGTAAATTTTTTGTGTTTTCTAGCTAATCTTTTTCATTTCATATTGCTCTAATTTTGTTTTTAGGTTGCTCTTTGTTAAAAATAGAAAATTACCCATATTGTTTAAAAAGACAATTCACCCCCCTCTTGGTATGTGTGGTATTTCAATATTATTATTAGATAGATATAATTCAAATTAGAAATTATTATTATCTAATCACAATATAAATTATGTGTTGTCAAGGTTTCAAATACAAAGTTAAGTAATACTCATGTTTCAAAGTGATAGTATTAATTTATGTTTAAGGTTATAAAATAATTAAATATCTAACTACATAATCATGTAATTTACAATTATCTAATTACATTATAAATTATATGTTTATATTTATAAATACCCATATTTTCAATTAACATTAATATTAATATGAAATAATTAAATTTAAATTAATAAATGAATATAAATTAAATAAATATAATATTAATTAATATTAATATTAATATTAAATAATATATAATTTAAAGTAATTTAATTATAATACTGAAACTATGTAGTTTCACATCAAAACTATATGCAGTTTTAATGTCAAATTCTAAATAAAACAAAGAAGCTTCAACTTAATATCACAGCCTTAATCTAATTTTCATTTTACCCACCTCTCTCTCTCTCTTTATCTACTGTCAGCGTCGCTCCCTAGCCTTCTTCGTTTTCATCCCGTACCACCAACATCTTTGCCTTAGCTGTCAACCTTCATCGCTCGCTTGTTCACCTCCCATTATCCCTAGCCTTTTTTATTTACATCCCACACCACCATCATCTTCACCCTAGCTACACCATTATCATCTTCACCCTAGCCTTCTTTATTTACATCTTGCAACACCATTCATTCACTTGTTCACTCATTAGTTTGTTCTCTCGCACCATAATTTTCTCACACCAACAACAGTTCCTTTTCTTTATCAACATATAATAATAGATTTTTCTTTGTTGCACCAACATCAACTCTTCTTCTTCATTGCATAAGTAGATCCTTAAGTTTCTTTCATTAATTTATCAAAGTCACTGCACCATTTCTTCAATTGATAATGTTCTTGTCAAAATATATGCCTGAGATTATTTTTTATAGTTTTTTTTAATGCTTATTTGACTAATCGATGATTTTACTATGAGTTGCTCAAGAACTACAAACATACACTCAATTTTATAGCATTTATTGGTTATGATGCTCAAATTACTGATTTCTTTTATTTGTTAATTATTGTTATTTTTGCAGGATTAATAGGTTATTGCAAGATGTTGAATTTGCTATTTATTTGTTTTATGCATTTAAATTTAGAAGTTCAATTTCTTATTTTTGGATTGTAATTTTGTGTTTTTATGTTGCTGTATTTGTAATTTTTAGTTAGTTTAGATAGGTTGTTTTTTTAGATGTTATTTTTAATGTTAAAATCTTGTTATTTTTCTATAATTTTTTAGCTTATTACCAAGCTCAAATAGCTTATAATCGAGCTCCAAATTGAGCCCTAAATGAGCTTTTAATCGAGCCCTAAATGAGCTCTTAATCGAGCCCTAAATGAGCTATTAATCAAGCTTTAAAAAAATTATCTTGAGCTTTTAAATGAAGGGATGTTTGCAAAAATGCCCAAAAAATAGATGCCATTAACATGCAATGTCCTATATTTTTAAAATATTACACTTGTGTCCTATATTTTCAAAATATAACATGCATGTCTTTTTTTTGTTTAGCGTTGTCTTTTTTTTATATAACTATGGACACCTTTAGTTGGATCGACCCATAACAAAAGCCCGATGATGAGAAAGTATGAGTTTGGGATGCCACGACAGCCCGAAACCTCTCTAAAATAGACTCAAAAGCCCAAACACTAAGCCTCGAAGCCCAAAATACCATATCTAAAGCCCAAAACACTAAACTTAAGCCCAAACAACAAGCTAAAGCCCAGAGCCCATCGCCTCTTAGCCCGCTAGGCCCCGACTTATCCTGGATGAAGAGGCGATCACCTCAATGAAGAGGCGTTGGCTCTTCACCCTGGGCATCTGTGAGGTGATGCCTCATCAAAGAGGCATCGCCTCTTTACACCCACCCTCTGCAATATTAAATAACATTAATGGCAATAGTTCGAGGCTCGCCTACTTTGGGTTTGGCCATTTTCATATATAAAAAGAAAGGAAAAAAAAGTAGGGAAAAGAAGAAAAGAGCCTAGGGAATGAGGAAAAAGCATGGGGAGAGGGTGAGAGTGAGTTTTTAGGGAAATGGGGAAAAGAAAAGGTGGGTGAGGCTTAAAAATAAAAAAAAGGAATGAGAATGGGATTTTTTTGGATAGAGAATGTTTCTGGACCTAAAAAAAGAAGAATAGAGAAAAGAGAGAAAACAAAAAAAACAGAGGAAGAAGGAAGTGAACTTTTGAACTAAAAGGATTTCATTTCTTGAGAGGAAAGAAGGCTCCTTTGCATCATCCAAGTCAATCAATCAAGCTATAAAAGCTTAGTTAGGAGCATCAACTCGTCTTAATCAGTGAGAACCCCTTGTCTTTAAGCTTTAAGTTCTTCATTCTATTAAAAGCTTTAATTAATTACCCTTTTGCTTGTTTTCTTGAATTTTATCGCTCGTTTCAAGTCATATGCGAAGGATGATTGCATAAAATATTGAGTATAGATTGTTGATCTTAGTATATTTGTACCTATTTTTGTTTACTTACATGAACATTTGAGTTTCTTAAAGTTCAAGAAATCTAGCTTGTTTTTATCTCTGTTGAAGAGGCAATTTGAAATTGCCTCCTAGTCAGGAGGCGATGCCTCTTTAAAGAGGCATCACTGCCTGATCAAAACCTATATATTTTTTATTTTTATGATTATTTTGTATATTTTTCATGAATTTCATGTTTTTGTTATTATATATTTTGATTTTATGCATGATTACTATGTTATTTAACATTGTTGTTGCATGATGATTATTGTGATTTTTTTGGATTATTTTGTGTTTGTATTTCTATCTCCTATGAATGTTATTTATTGATTATTTTGTAAAAAATATTATTGTCTTATGAGATGGGATTAACTAATATTTATTGCAGGGATTATTTGGTGATTTTTAATCAATAAATAAATGTTTCATTAATTAGTTCTTGAGAGGCTTTATTTGTATAATTAACTAGTTTACTTTTGGATTATTGTTGGTTTATGTATGGTTTACTTTCCATTTATTTTACATTTATTTACACCAAATGTTGTAATCTTTAATCCCTTTCCCTATTTATTTGGAATTTATAGTTGTAAATTATTATTATTTGTTTTAATTGTAATGTATGTCGGGCTATAAGCATGAGATGGGACTAATGTGCAAACTTGGACTAAAATATAAAATTGGAAAACGAATGCACATTAAAACAAGGAAATAATTTAATAATAAAAGGTAATAAAATACGAAACACACACGGAGGCTAACCACAAGGTTAGGTGGGCATTCCAAAAGCTCATACCCAGTTTCCGAACCTGATCTCTGATAATGGCTTCTAAGAACCTCCATGGAATCCAATTGCTTTATAGTATGTACCAGCTTTTATTCGGGTGGTGACTCCATCTCCATTATGGGCCCTAAGCCTATTTTGTATTTTCTAATGGGCCCTAAGCTCATATAGTATTATGGTCGTCGAACACTTGGGCAAGCGTCTAACCCCGCCACCAATAGTGGCGATTCCAATAGGGATAGAGAAACTGATTTTAAGTGTTTTGTAATTTATCATCTTTGATTATTTCTTTATTTCCTTTATAAATTTTGCATTCATTACATATTTCCACACAATGTGCACTCTAAGTCCTAAATAAATCGACAATAGTCTTTACTTTATTGCCTATGTTTCACTCAAACCTGGTGGTAGAGTATTTGATTGTTGTCACTCATAGCACATACTTATCTGCGTCGCATGGACCCTTGAGTAGGGAGATGTAATGGAGGTATATAGCTATGGGAGCCGAATCTTATTACCCAAGATTCAGCTCATGTAATGACCTAGCAATTTCCACTAGGATTTTTTCCAAATGCATGTGTTTTATGCCATATAGTAGTTCTTTAAACAAGGCCTGAGCCCATTATTAACAAACCTTGCCAAGGTGGGCCTCTCATGCCTATTTTAGCCCATTATAAATGGATCTTGACAAGGTGGGCCTTTGATGTCATTCTTGGTCCATTAAATGGACTTTAGAATTATTTGAAGAAATTGCTACTTGTCTATACTATCTAGAGATGTTTGTTTGCATCCATCAATTTTATTATCCCCTGTTGATAATTAAAACCCAAAACAATAATCCTAGGACAAGGAACTTACCAGTGAACATGTGTGTGGGAGAAATTGTCACGACCCAAAACAGGGGCCATGACCGGCGCTAGGGAACGGGAATTCTTTCGAATCCGGAACCCGTAGCAAGCCTAAAAATAAAATAAAAATGCAATAATAACCATAAAAATATAGTATGCAGCGGAAAATAAAATCATAAATATTGCAATATCATCCATATCAACTGGATTTAATTCAAAACTCATCACATCGCATATATAATCTCATAAATGTATAATCTTTATACAAATCCAGTTTTACTATAATACATCTCTTTAAAACAAATACTTAAAATCCAATACTTTAATTTACAACTACTGAAAATCACAACTACTGAAAATCACAACTACTGCAGTGTCTAGATAAAATAAATAAGACTCAAGTATACAATTTACATAAAGAAGCCGGGGCGGAAGAAATCCGACGTATCGACCTGCTACTGAGGTCTGAGGAAGTTGACTCTCCTGAAAAATAGTCAACGGAGGGGAGTCAGACCTCACTGAGTGAATTACTATAGTATATATACATACACTCTAAGTGATAATGCATACAGTCAACAGTATATGAATAATATGTATATATACAGGCAAGTTCATACAGATGCAGAAAAATCATTTTATATATTTTGTCTGAAAATCAACTTTTATGAAGGATCACATAGAACCCTAGAATATCGCAACCTCAGAAAAATAGTGTTAAACAACACTCTAGCCATACAGGCTCACTAATTCCAAATATATCCACTTAATCCATATGGACAGTAGACTGGCCCCGAGACACTAAGTCAACCGAGCTCCAGCAGTCTGACTGCCAGTGTGATTGGCCCCGAGACACTTGGTCAACCGAGCTCCAGCAATCACACCCAAACCACATCTCACACATATCAATAATCATAATCAAATCGATATCCACAAATAGTCAGTAATAAAGCCTAAATACTATAGGCGTACCGGTACGTACTCGGTCCTAGTGCTGCCCACTAGGTAGCACGTTCTATTGATATCCTTCAGTAATAAATAATAAAACATTCATTAACAAATACATGATGCATGAATTTAAATAAATCAACAATATAAACCATATATATACCGAAAATATACCAAACATAAACCAGGTATATTTTGAGTATATATACGTCAAATAAATTCAATCAAATCATGAATTAAACTAAAAATATATTTAAAAACATTTTAAATATATTTTATTAACAAAACATGTATATAATTTATTATATACCAAAAATATACTTGAATATAAATCATATTATTTATGCATATTCAGTCAAAATAAAACATGCATTTTCTAAATCATGCATCCTAAGCATATATATATAATATAGTAACTCACCTAATGCGCTCCACGAGACAGGTCCGACGGGCCTGGTCCACTAACCCTCGGTCTCGGCGCAACTAAACAAGAAATAATTACTCGACATCAGAATAACCCTAACAAAAATCCTAGAATTCAATCTAGAGTATTAAATACAGAATCGAAAATTAGGGTTCGACTGGATATCACGTTTTACGAGAATTCTACCGGAAATTCGGCAGAACCTCCCCTGTAAAACAGACATCTCTCTACTCAAAAGAGTAGAGCCGACCCTACAAAGAAAATACACTTCAAAAATAAACACCACAATCAATCACAACCCCTCGGTCGGACTCCAGACTACAATCTGTCGACCGGGGTCCACAACACGGAATATATATTCAAATATATCAAAAATATCCTTAAATCATAAAAATACATTTCATACGTAGAAATTACATAATAAATCTTGAAACACTATAAAAACCGATTAAAACTCATTTTATTTGAAAAACCGTATATTATATATATAATTGAAAATAATTCCCGAAAAATAGTTTTAATTAGTTAAAAATACCAAATAATTTGTAGAAATCATTTTTATACCTTAAATAAATATTAAAACCAATTAAATTACATTTTTAGACAATTTAGGGTAAAATTACCAAAATACCCCTATATATATATATATACCTAAATTACTTCAAAAATTCACCAAAAATCATACAATTATCCAAAATTAATTTTCTCAACATATATATCAATAATATCAATAATTAAACTCAATTAACCAATTAAATTCAATTTAAAACACAATTAACTTAATTTTCCAAAATCACCTAAACTTCAATAATTAAAAATAAATACTTAGAAATTCATAAAAATTCCAAATAAATTCCTATAATTCATTTCAACACCTAATTCAACCATAAACTCCAATTTCATAATTTAAATAATTAATTTCCGAAAATTCGAAAATAATATTAAAATATTCAAAAATACCCAAAAATCCAAACAACCTCCAAAAATTCCACAAAAATTCATACATGAAGATTAAGCTACCAGGAACAACATTTGTGAAGGAAGTTTCCATGAATCATCCAAATCAAAGCTCAAAAAAATCGAAAACCAAAAGTGGCCGAAATATTCAACTCAAAACCTAAGCAATTCTAGACCGTTTTAGCTCAAACCAAAGCTAGAATAACACTCACCGGAGCTCAAGGAGAAGATAGAGACCGACGGTGTCGAAAACGGTGGCCGGAGGAGGGAGAAACGACGGTGGCAAAATGTAGTGGTCCGGCGGCACCCACGGGAGAAGAAAGAAGAAGAAGAAGAAAAAGAAAAAGAAAGAAAAGGAAAGAGAAAAGAAAAGAAAAAGAAAGAAAAAGGAAAAGAAAAAGAAAAAAAAGAAAAAAGAAAAAAAATAATAAATTTTAATAATTTAATAATAAATAAAATTATCAAATAATAATAAATAAATAATAAAATATTAGGGTAATAATAAATCCTAATTAAATATACACACACAGGCTTTATTTAATAATTTAAAAATATGTATGAGTTCATGCAAACCCGTAAATACATTTAAAATAATTAATAATACATTGTTTACGTGAAAATTTCCCCGAAAATGAAAGTCCCGGGAAAATTTTACGTAAAATACTGAAAATAATAGACAGTAATTAAAATAGGTTTAAAATACATATTAATTCATAAAAACATCGTATAATGCATAAAAATTATTGACACTGTATATCCCGGTACAGTGTAAAAATTATTTTTAAAATTACGGGATATTACAGTCTTCCCCCCTTACAAGAATTCGTCCCCGAATTCCAAAACAAGATTACAGAATCAGGAAGGAAAGAGATACGGGTAAGAAGCTCGCATCTCAGCTTCAGTCTCCCACGTATGTTCTTCAACTCTGTCGCTACACCACAAAACCTTGACCATCGGAATCTGCTTCGATCGCAACTGTCGAACTTGAAAATCAACGATCGCCACAGGTTCTTCCACAAACGTCAAATCTTCACTCACTTCCACACTGTCAGGTTGCAACACATGTGAAGGATCTGAGATATACTTCCTCAACATCGAGATATGAAATACTGGATGCACCTGCGACATACTCGGAGGCAAATCCAACCGATATGCAACAGTGCCAATTCTCTCCAGAATCTCAAACGGTCCAATGTATCTCGGTGCTAACTTACCCTTCTTGCCAAATCTCATCACACCCTTCATCGGAGATACTTTCAGAAAAACGAAATCTCCAACCTGAAACTCCACATCTCTGCGCCTAGGATCCGCATAACTCTTCTGTCTACTAACTGCGGTCTCTAATCTTCGCTTGATCACGGCGACTTTCTCTGCAGCATCTTGAATCATCTCTGGTCCAGTCAAAACTCTCTCACCGATCTCATCCCAACTCAACGGGGATCTACACTTCCTTCCATACAACGCCTCATATGGTGCCATGCCAATACTGCTATGGTAGCTGTTATTATATGCAAACTCCACAAGCGACAAATGATCATCCCAGCTACCTCTCAAATCCAAGACACACATCCTCAATATATCTTCCAGTGTCTGGATCGTCCTCTCAGACTGACCATCTGTCTGAGGATGAAAAGCAGTACTGAAATCCAACCTAGTGCCCATCGCTTCCTGCAACTTCTGCCAAAAACGAGAAGTAAACACTGAACCTCTATCTGACACAATGGACACAGGTACTCCATGAAGGCATACAATATGCTTCACGTACAACTTCGCCAATCTAGCAACTGAATATGTGGCTTTCACAGGCAAGAAATGTGCAGACTTCGTCAATCTGTCTACAATCACCCAGATGGAATCGTATCCATCCTTCGAACGAGGTAAACCGACTACAAAATCCATAGCTATCCTTTCCCACTTCCACTCGGGAATAGGAAGAGGCTGAAGCTTCCCAGAAGGCTTCTGATGTTCGGCTTTCACTTGCTGACACGTCAAGCACTTAGCAACATAATCAGCAACATCCTTCTTCAATCCATCCCACCAGTATAGATCTCTGATACTGTGGTACATCTTAGTAACACCAGGATGAACGCTGTAAGCTGTAGAATGTGCTTCCTCTAGGATCTCTTCTCTCAAATCATCCACATCAGGAACACACAATCTACCACTGATCCACAACACACCATCATCATCGAGTGTGAAATCAGTGAACTTCCCTGCTCTGACATTCTCTGCAAGCTCTTCCAGAATAGGATCTCGGCTCTGAGCTGCTTTAATCCTATCCCTTAGCACAGATCGTACTTTAAATTGAGCTAACAGTCCACCTGATCTACTGATCTTCATCATCAGACCTTGATCCACCATCAGATGCAACTCCTGGATCAATGGTCTCCTTTCCACACCAATGTGAGCAAGACTACCTGAGGACTTCCTACTCAAGGCATCTGCTACCACATTAGCTTTACCCGGATGGTAAAGAATCTCGCAATCATAATCCTTCAACAGTTCCAACCATCTTCTCTGCCTCAAATTCAAATCTCGCTGCTGGAAAATGTACTTAAGGCTCTTGTGATCAGTAAATATCTCACAAGTCACCCCGTACAAATAATGTCTCCAAATCTTCAAAGCAAAGATCACTGCAGCCATCTCAAGATCATGTGTGGGATAGTTCTGCTCATGCTTCTTCAACTGCCTCGAAGCATAGGCTATCACCCTTCCATTCTGCATCAACACACAACCAAGACCAATTCTAGAGGCATCACAGTAAACTGTGAACTTATCCACACTATTAGGCAAAGCTAATACTGGCGCTGTGGTCAACTTTTCCTTCAACAACTGAAAACTATTCTCACAAGCTTCTGACCACTCGAATCTAACATTCTTCTGAGTCAAGCGAGTCATAGGGGCTGCTATCTTGGAAAAATCCTGCACAAACCGCCTATAATACCCGGCTAAACCTAGAAAACTCCGAATCTCAGTAACTGAAGTAGGTCTAGGCCACTCAGATACTGCCTCAACCTTCTGTGGATCAACCTGAATACCTTCTTTAGACACTACGTGTCCAAGAAAAGAAACACTCTCCATCCAGAAATCACACTTCGAGAATTTAGCATAAAGCTGATGATCTCTCAGTGTCTGTAGTACAATCCTCAAGTGATATACATGCTCTTCCATACTCCTCGAATATACTAGTATATCATCAATGAAGACTACCACAAACTGATCCACATACGGTCGGAATACTCTGTTCATCAGGTCCATAAAAGCTGCTGGTGCATTACTCAAACCAAAAGACATCACCAGAAACTCATAATGGCCATATCGAGTGCGGAACGCTATCTTAGGAATATCAGCTTCACTGATCCGCAGCTGATGATAACCCGACCTCAAGTCAACCTTAGAAAAGAATTGTGCACCCTGGAGCTGATCAAACAAATCATCTATCCTCGGGAGAGGATACTTGTTCTTCACTGTCACCTTGTTCAACTCTCTGTAGTCAATGCACAGTCTCAGGGTACCATCCTTCTTCTTCACAAACAAGACTGGTGCACCCCAAGGAGAAACATTAGGTCTGATAAAACCCTTATCCAACAACTCTTGCAATTGCTCCTTCAACTCTCTCAACTCTGCAGGAGCCATACGATAAGGTGTCATAGATATAGGAGTAATACCTGGAACCACATCAATACAGAACTCAATCTCTCTATGAGGTGGTAAACCTGGCAACTCCTCGGGAAAAACATCAGGAAACTCACAAGCAACAGGAACATCTGTGAGTGACAACTTCTCCACTGACGTATCCCTAACCAATGCCAAAAACCCCTGACAACCTTTCCTCAACAACTTCCTAGCTGAAATAACAGAAATAAGATTCTGAGGTGCTGAACTCCTGTCACCAACAAACTTAAAATCTTCTTCACCAGGAATTCTGAAAATCACCTCCTTATTCCTGCAATCAACCACGGCAAAGTGCTGAGACAACCAATCCATTCCCAAAATAACATCGAACTCCATCACATCCAACAAAATCAAATCGGCGGGTAATTCTCTATCTCCCACAAGAACTGGACAACCAGAAAGAACAATATCGGTGTCCAAAGAATCACTCAGAGGAGTGGCAACAGACAAAGGAAAAGCCATCCTCGAAGCTTGCCAACAAGATTTAGAAGCAAAAATAGGAGAAACAAACGAATGCGTGGCACCCGGATCAAACAAAACCAAAGCATCCAGGTAACAAACAGAAAGAATACCTGCCACGACTGCATTAGATGCCTGAGCATCCTGCTGAGTCAGATGAAAAACTCTGGCCTGGCCTCGACCTCCCTGCTGACTAGTAGAAGCCTGGCCAACGCCTCTGGCACCTCCTCTAATACCTCTACCACGACTCTGCTGTGGAACAAACTGAGTAGAACTCTGATGCTGAGCTGGTGGTAACTGAAATGGCATAGGTGCAGCACTAGCAATCGACTGCTGTGGGAATCGCGGAATCTGCTGCTGCTGATACCCAGAATAAGGACACGATCTGGCAAAATGTCCTGTCTGCCCGCATCTGAAACATGTCAACGGTGTCAGATAACACGGTCCTTGATGGACTCTACCACAAGTCTGACAAACACTGGCCGCTGATCCAGAACTACGACCACTGCTGCTGCTCGAAGCACCTGACCCAAATCTGAATGATCTACGCTGACCTCCACGACCATGTCTACTGCTCCGATGCACTCGCTGCTGCTGTCTCTGACTCTGCTGAGTCGAACCTCGCTGCTGACTACTCGAACCAACATGAAAACTCGAATACGGAGTAGCCTGCAATCCACTCGACTGAACTCCCAACTGGTAATAATCAGGCATCGCTCCCTGCCTAACTAATCTCAGCTCAATCTCCTTAGCTAGCTCAATCACCGACTCCAGAGTAAGACCTGCTGTAGGCATACCAGCAAAAGCTGAACCCAAACCAGTAACATAGGTAGTAACCGCGAAATACTGATCTCGCATCAGATCCTCAGCATATCTACCCAGACGAAGAAACTCTCGGGTATACTCCTCTACTGATCGATCTCCACGAGAAATACTGGTCAGACGAAGACGATAGCTCAAACGAAGAGGCTCTGGACAAAATCTCCTCATGAATCGCTCTCGAAACTGAGCCCATGTCATCGTCATCATAAAGGGCTGGATCATCTGAATAAACCAATCCAAAGCTGGTCCCTCGACAGACAACTCAACGATCATGATCCTCTGGTACTCGGTATGAGCAGTCCGAGTCCTAGTCTCAATCGCATGCAGAAAATCTAAAGGATCAGAAGTACCATCAAACGCAATCCTGCCAACTCTGGCATAGAACAAAGCTGCCTCAGGGTCAGACATACCCTGCTGATAGGCAGGCTGAACAACTGGAGGAACAGGAACATCAAACTCAGGCTCAACAGGCTCCTCGTCCTGTAACTCTCTCTGCCTACGGCGACCTGCCGCTCCTCGAGGTCTACCCCTGCCACGACCTCTACGTCTAACTGGCGGCTCAGGAGGTAAAACCTCGTCCTGAAAAGACTCATCATCCTCGGCCTCAACGACCGGTGGAGCGACACGCGCTCGCCTCCTCATTCTGAAAAGACAAATGGAAAGATTCAGACAAAACAGACAACGGAGGAATAACGCTGAAAACTACAGCAAGGAATACTTATCAAGACATACTCGAACCTAATACACTGCAGTAGTCCAACAGAAAACACAACTTTAAAACTAGGGCCACAACTCACATAACTAAGCCCTGACATAGAACTCCACTCAGAAACGAACTTCGCTCTGATACCAACTTTGTCACGACCCAAAACAGGGGCCATGACCGGCGCTAGGGAACGGGAATTCTTTCGAATCCGGAACCCGTAGCAAGCCTAAAAATAAAATAAAAATGCAATAATAACCATAAAAATATAGTATGCAGCGGAAAATAAAATCATAAATATTGCAATATCATCCATATCAACTGGATTTAATTCAAAACTCATCACATCGCATATATAATCTCATAAATGTATAATCTTTATACAAATCCAGTTTTACTATAATACATCTCTTTAAAACAAATACTTAAAATCCAATACTTTAATTTACAACTACTGAAAATCACAACTACTGAAAATCACAACTACTGCAGTGTCTAGATAAAATAAATAAGACTCAAGTATACAATTTACATAAAGAAGCCGGGGCGGAAGAAATCCGACGTATCGACCTGCTACTGAGGTCTGAGGAAGTTGACTCTCCTGAAAAATAGTCAACGGAGGGGAGTCAGACCTCACTGAGTGAATTACTATAGTATATATACATACACTCTAAGTGATAATGCATACAGTCAACAGTATATGAATAATATGTATATATACAGGCAAGTTCATACAGATGCAGAAAAATCATTTTATATATTTTGTCTGAAAATCAACTTTTATGAAGGATCACATAGAACCCTAGAATATCGCAACCTCAGAAAAATAGTGTTAAACAACACTCTAGCCATACAGGCTCACTAATTCCAAATATATCCACTTAATCCATATGGACAGTAGACTGGCCCCGAGACACTAAGTCAACCGAGCTCCAGCAGTCTGACTGCCAGTGTGATTGGCCCCGAGACACTTGGTCAACCGAGCTCCAGCAATCACACCCAAACCACATCTCACACATATCAATAATCATAATCAAATCGATATCCACAAATAGTCAGTAATAAAGCCTAAATACTATAGGCGTACCGGTACGTACTCGGTCCTAGTGCTGCCCACTAGGTAGCACGTTCTATTGATATCCTTCAGTAATAAATAATAAAACATTCATTAACAAATACATGATGCATGAATTTAAATAAATCAACAATATAAACCATATATATACCGAAAATATACCAAACATAAACCAGGTATATTTTGAGTATATATACGTCAAATAAATTCAATCAAATCATGAATTAAACTAAAAATATATTTAAAAACATTTTAAATATATTTTATTAACAAAACATGTATATAATTTATTATATACCAAAAATATACTTGAATATAAATCATATTATTTATGCATATTCAGTCAAAATAAAACATGCATTTTCTAAATCATGCATCCTAAGCATATATATATAATATAGTAACTCACCTAATGCGCTCCACGAGACAGGTCCGACGGGCCTGGTCCACTAACCCTCGGTCTCGGCGCAACTAAACAAGAAATAATTACTCGACATCAGAATAACCCTAACAAAAATCCTAGAATTCAATCTAGAGTATTAAATACAGAATCGAAAATTAGGGTTCGACTGGATATCACGTTTTACGAGAATTCTACCGGAAATTCGGCAGAACCTCCCCTGTAAAACAGACATCTCTCTACTCAAAAGAGTAGAGCCGACCCTACAAAGAAAATACACTTCAAAAATAAACACCACAATCAATCACAACCCCTCGGTCGGACTCCAGACTACAATCTGTCGACCGGGGTCCACAACACGGAATATATATTCAAATATATCAAAAATATCCTTAAATCATAAAAATACATTTCATACGTAGAAATTACATAATAAATCTTGAAACACTATAAAAACCGATTAAAACTCATTTTATTTGAAAAACCGTATATTATATATATAATTGAAAATAATTCCCGAAAAATAGTTTTAATTAGTTAAAAATACCAAATAATTTGTAGAAATCATTTTTATACCTTAAATAAATATTAAAACCAATTAAATTACATTTTTAGACAATTTAGGGTAAAATTACCAAAATACCCCTATATATATATATATACCTAAATTACTTCAAAAATTCACCAAAAATCATACAATTATCCAAAATTAATTTTCTCAACATATATATCAATAATATCAATAATTAAACTCAATTAACCAATTAAATTCAATTTAAAACACAATTAACTTAATTTTCCAAAATCACCTAAACTTCAATAATTAAAAATAAATACTTAGAAATTCATAAAAATTCCAAATAAATTCCTATAATTCATTTCAACACCTAATTCAACCATAAACTCCAATTTCATAATTTAAATAATTAATTTCCGAAAATTCGAAAATAATATTAAAATATTCAAAAATACCCAAAAATCCAAACAACCTCCAAAAATTCCACAAAAATTCATACATGAAGATTAAGCTACCAGGAACAACATTTGTGAAGGAAGTTTCCATGAATCATCCAAATCAAAGCTCAAAAAAATCGAAAACCAAAAGTGGCCGAAATATTCAACTCAAAACCTAAGCAATTCTAGACCGTTTTAGCTCAAACCAAAGCTAGAATAACACTCACCGGAGCTCAAGGAGAAGATAGAGACCGACGGTGTCGAAAACGGTGGCCGGAGGAGGGAGAAACGACGGTGGCAAAATGTAGTGGTCCGGCGGCACCCACGGGAGAAGAAAGAAGAAGAAGAAGAAAAAGAAAAAGAAAGAAAAGGAAAGAGAAAAGAAAAGAAAAAGAAAGAAAAAGGAAAAGAAAAAGAAAAAAAAAGAAAAAAGAAAAAAAATAATAAATTTTAATAATTTAATAATAAATAAAATTATCAAATAATAATAAATAAATAATAAAATATTAGGGTAATAATAAATCCTAATTAAATATACACACACAGGCTTTATTTAATAATTTAAAAATATGTATGAGTTCATGCAAACCCGTAAATACATTTAAAATAATTAATAATACATTGTTTACGTGAAAATTTCCCCGAAAATGAAAGTCCCGGGAAAATTTTACGTAAAATACTGAAAATAATAGACAGTAATTAAAATAGGTTTAAAATACATATTAATTCATAAAAACATCGTATAATGCATAAAAATTATTGACACTGTATATCCCGGTACAGTGTAAAAATTATTTTTAAAATTACGGGATATTACAGAAATAAGGGTGGAGATATCGTTTAAAAGCCTTTTTTTTATTATATGTACATATGTTAGTTTGTTTCTTTTAATTTTTAGTAAACCTACATCTCATGCGTACATGCCATGCATATTTCTGATCCTCGGTGATTGCAAATATAGATCCATAGTAGTCTTGAAGTTAAAAGCGATCTAACACTGATCGTCTAGTTTGGATTTCTAGAGAAACCGAGATGGCATAGTTTAATGTTGAGGATTTCAGGGATAAGTTAAAAGTAGAGATAGCTTATCAAACCCAAGTAATTATGAAAGAGATGATGGCTGAAATGAGGGGACCAGTTAGACAAGAACCATTAGCACCTTAGCCACTAGTACGTCAACCCAGACCATTTAATCTGGATGTTGAAGACTCTGGAAGATAGGAAAGAGAGGATGACCAAGAAACTTTGATAGCATAGCCTATAGCCAGATAGAATGTGACTATGAACACTAAATAGAATGTAGAAAAAAATTGATTGGGCCAAGAATCTAACCAAAACTATGGCTCAAATGCAGTTGATGATGAAAGAAAAGGGGATAGATGCTCAGATAAGCTACTTTGATTTAAGTTTGGATGAAGATGATGACCCCCTACCCTGAAAGTTTAAATTCCCTGATATAAAGAAGTTTACTGGCATAGAGGATCCCCATCTACATTTGATGCAATATATGACCCATATGAAGACTACTGAATTGATTAAGGCATAAATTGTAAAACAATTTCCTCCATCTATAGAAGGAGCACCCATCAGATGGTATTGTGCTTTAGAATCCTATATCCAAACTGACTGGGAGGGATTATGTGCCATATTTATCAAGTAATATAGTATTAACATTAAAATGGAGGCATTTTTAAAAGACCTAAAAAATATAAAGCAAAAGTTCAATGAATCCTTCATAGATTATTTAATTAAGTAGAGAGCAAAGCTAGCATAGATGAAGCACTAGCCCGTAAAATCTTATAAGCTAGTAATAGTAATAGAAAGGTGTGTACTCTCACTCTCTAAAAAGCTAAAGGATTTAAGAATTCAGAATTTTGTGGAGTTGTTTATGTTTGGGGTGCAGAAAGAATCTGATCTGGCACAAAAGAAAAGTTCTTCAATGGAAGATCTACAAGTAGAGAAGGGATGGGATCTAGCAATGGAATCAGGCCGAGTAGTAACATACAGATCAACAATGTCAGAGCTCTAGTCAAAACTAGACTAATCAATGTTTGGATCAACCTACATGTCATTGATATTCTAGTCACCTTTGCCATCCTTTTAGGGAGACCATGGTTTTATCCTCTTGGGGTTCCTTCTACTATTCATTAGGAGATTAAGTTTCTGCATGACGGAAGAGTGGTCACTATAATGGCAGAAATTGAGGCTGTCGTTGTTGCTTTGAAGTTAACTCCTACTAAAATCTCGATCAGTCTGAGTTTTAAAGTTTGTGTGATCTATAAAGATGAGCTAAATTTGAAAATTATGAGTATGATAAAGAGCATGAACTTTATGCTTGGCGTGGGATTAAGGAAGAATTAATAGGGCCTGCCTGAGTTTGTTGAACCTAAAGTGCCGATCTTAAAGCATAGGTAGGGTATCCAAAAACATATGAGTTTGATAAAGAGGAAAAAGCTAAGGGAAAGTCCATGAAGAATAAAGCCAAGGCTAAGTTGAAGAAGAAGACACTCTGGGAAACCTTTATGGAGGAAGGCGTTAACTACCTATACCAAGGAGCTCTTAAGCCTTTGATGATCGCCAAAAAATTAGTAACCGGGTTTGAAATCTTCATTGAGCATGTGAATGGGATCAAAGAATCTATTATGGAGGAACCGACGGTGGAAGAACTAGTGCTGACTTTGAAATTGGATAGGGACATTCATGTAATGGAGCTAAAGGATGTTGCTGACTAGGCAGAGGAATTCAACTTCAAATATTTTGTTCTTGATTCTATTATGAATGTTTTCTATGATGACCTTGATATTTCTCTTTCTAATTTTTTTGAAACTGATGACATTTTCTTTTCCAAAGTTAATGCGATACAGTTTAATTATGCTTACTTGTGCAAAGTTTTTCCTAATGGTTATTTTATGTAATGATCATTTTATGCATATGTTTGACATTAATTTAGCATAAACTAAATCATTTAATTTAGGCACATGTAATAACCCTAAGAATATACTTATTGCTTCTAACTTAACTCCTGATGAGAGGGAAAAAATGAAAGAAACTTTAGAAAGAAGACAGAAAGTATTTGCTTGGGGCTATGAGGATATGCTTGGGATTGATAAAGAGATTGTAAAACACAAGATCCCCACGTATTCTCATATTATAGTGATAAAGTAGAAAAAGAGAAGATTAAGGCCAAAATGGACTCTCTTAATTAAAAAAAAAAAGAAGTATAAAAGCTGCTGAAAGTAAAGTTCTTGGAAGTGGTAGATGACACTCAGTGGCTAGCCAATATAGTTCAGGTTCTTAAGAAGGATGGGAGAGTTAGGATATGCGTAGACTATAGGGATCTAAATAAGGCTTGTCTAAAAGATGATTTTCCCTACTACATATTGACAATTTAGTCAATAGTGCAACTTCTAGTGCCATATACTCCTTTATGCATGGCTTCTCAAGATACAACCAAATTATGATGGCAGTGATTGATAAGTTAAAGACTTCTTTCTCCACTGAATGGGGCATCCATTGTTACACAGTCATGCCATTTGGATTAAAGAATGCAGGGGCTACTTATCAAAGGATGGCTATCACATTGCAGCATGACATGATTCATAAGGAGATAGAGGTGTATGTGGATGACAAGATGGTAAAGTCTTAGACCAGAGAAGGACATTTTGAGGCTTTAGACAAGTTCCTTGCAAGGGCTGAAAAGTATAGCCTTTTGCTAAATCCAAAGAATTGTGTATTCGAGGTAACATTTTAGAAATTAGTAGGATATATCATCAGCCAGAAAGGCATAGAGGTGGATCTAAACAAAGTTAGAGCAATTAGAGAGATGCTCACACCAAAAAATGAGAAGGAAGTTAGAGGATTCATTAGATGATTACAATATATCATTAGGTTCATAGCCAAGTTGACCACTATCTATGAGCTGATCCTTAAACTTTTAAAGAAGAATCAGCCAATCATCTAGGATGATAAGTGTCAGCAAGGCTTTGAAACTATTAAGCAGTATTTGATTAACCCTCCAAAACTACAACCACTGAGGCCGGGTAAGCTCCTAATTCTTTACCTGGCAATAAAGAAGGATGCAATTAGCACAATGTTAACTCAAGAAAGGGAAGAAAAAGTTGAGCATGCCATGTATTATCTGAGTAAGAAGCTTCTACCATATGAAGCCAATTACAGTCTAATAGAAAGAACTTTCTTGGATGTAATTTGGGCAACAAAAAAGCTCCAACATTACTTTTAGTCTTACACAATCTAGGCAGTCTCTAAGCACGATCCTCTTAGATATCTCCAGTAAACTCCATCACTTATAAGGAAATTAGCTAGATGGTTGGTCCTACTTACCGAGTTTGATATAGACTATGTGGAAAAGAAGGTGAAAAAAAGGAGAGTTGTAGCGAACTTCTTGGCTCAAAATCAGGTAGATGATGGACAAGAATGGGAATTAAAATTTCCAGACAAGCACTTGGGTGCAATAGAGATCCAAATATGGAAATTATACTTTCGTGGAGCAGTGTTAGCATTGGTGTGATTTTGGTTTCACCAGAAGGAGAAATCATCTCAATGGCAAAGAGATTGGAATTTGAAGTCACTAATAATCAAGCTGAATATAAAGCCTGCATCTTCAGGCTGGAAGCACTAAGGAATTTGGAGGCAGAAGAGGTTACAACATACAGAGATTTGATGTTATTAGTGAAATAGATCTCCAGAGAATGGGAAGTAAGAGAAGATAAGCTAAAACTATACTGGATTATTTAACCACGATTTTGTTATCTTTCAGCCAATCCAGATTCATGCACTTGCCATAGGAAGAGAATCAAATAGCATATGCTTTTGCTACTCTAGCTTTAACATGGGAAGGAGGAAAATAGGCAGAAGTGAAGCCTCTTTTCTGGTATAGTCCCGAACTCCTTGATACAAGGAAATCAGAATAATGTTAATTGACCCCACAAAAAAGCCCTACTTTCATTATCTACAATAGTATCTTGAGATGGGGTGACTCCTTGATGATGCCAATAAAAAAGAAAGAATGTCCCTAGGGATGTTATCTCAGCAGTTCATTAATCATAATAGGATGCTATATAAGAAAATGCCAACCGGAGTGCACTTGAGATGTGTTGATAAGGATGAGGCATAAAAAATCATGGAAGTAGTTCATGAGGGTCTGTGTGGACCGCATATGAATGGAACAGTCCTCATTAAGAAGATAATTCATCAGGGGTATTTCTAGCTAACCATGGAGGCAGATTGCATGAAATATGTAAAGAAATGTAATAACTACCAAGTGTATGGTGATGTGAGCCATTTACCTTCTATGGAACTTCAGGGATTAACTTCTCCATGGCCCTTCACCATCTAAGGAATTGATATCATTGGGGAGATACGGTCGAAAGCATCCAACAGTCATCAATATATTATAGTAGCAATCGACTACTTTTCTAAGTGGGTTAAAGCAGAGTCATTCATGACTGTTAGGGCAAAACAAATGGCGAGGTTTATAGAAAAGAATATAATCTGCAAATACATCTTGCCTCATCACATCATCATTGATAATGGTGTTCAATTTAGAGTAGAAATGGCCACTTTATTAGAGGAATATAAGATTGAACAACACATATCATGTCCTTATAGTCATCAAGCAAATGGGGCTATAGAAATAACAAATAAGAATGTGAAAAGGATCCTAGCCAAGATATTAAAGAACTACAAAGACTAGGCAAGTGACCTATAGTTTGCATTATGGGGATATAAGACCATTGCCATAACATCAACAGGAACTACTCCATATTCTTTGGTGTATGGATGTGAAGTTGTGTTGCCTGTTGAGCTCGAGATTCGAAGGGTTCTCCTGGAATCTAAAATCCCTAATTACTAATGGGTCGAAAGCCAATTGGCACAGCTAACACTATTAGATGAAAAGAGAATGAAAGCCATTTATCACTTTCAATTGTATTAGAAAAGAATAGCCTGAGCATATAATAAGAAGAGTAAGCCAAGAAAAATTAAAAAGGGTGACTTGGTAATGAAACTCACTAGGCTAATCATAACTAATCCATAGGGGAAGTTTAGGCCAAATTGTAAAGGTCCATATTAGGTAAAGAAACTATTTTCCAAGGGCATTGCTATTATGTCTGATTTAGAAGGGAACAAGTTCAGAGAGCCCATTAGCATAAAGAAGCTCAAGAAATACTTTTTTGTGAAATCTCGCTAGAGAGAAAACCTCAAAAGAGGCTCCTTAGGCAAAAGCTAAAAATTAAAAATTGAAAAAATAAAAAGTCTTGTTAGATTGAAAACCTGAAAGGGTTGTCTGGGTAAAAGTAAAGGACATGTAAAAGGAGAGTGAGGAAAAGGAAAATAATTAGTGGGAAAACTTATAAGGGCAAGCCAATTAATGACAAGAGATATGTAAGAAGCAATATGTATAGTCACTTTATGCTTAAATTAAATGGAATGAATTGCCTTTATTATTATTGAACGTTGCATTAAATGCTTATTACACACTATTTAACTAGAAAGGAAACTCCATACAATAAAAAAAAGTCAATAAAAGACTAAATTTCATAAACTAGCTTTGTCTACTTCTCTTTTGAATACCCTGGGCACTCGATGCCTACAAAGCCCTTGTTCTTTTATTTCTTGTAAATTCATCATTCTTTATCTACTATAACTGAATCCATGCCTTGTACTGGTCATCAGTAGATTGATCTCTACTATAGTTAATGAACCTCTGAATGATTCTATGAGGCCAAGTAGCAACCAAGTTGTCTAAAAAATTCTAAGAAAGGGGCCCTGGCCCAAATTTGTGAACTACATCCACGATCCGTTATTTCTAGTTGTATTACCTGCAAAGCCGAGTAGGATTATAGAAAGTGGAGATCGGCCAAAGTGACACAGTAGGTGTAGGACCAAATGGTCACATACTACAACCTCCACCATGACATCCTCTGAATCAGAGTGTCAGGGAATGTAGACAACTAACTCTGAATATCCTTTAGAATGGGGTGAAGTCTCATAGTACCACAATGATTAGCCATATAATGCATGATGTCTCTGGGAGTTTCAACCAATCTTAGTTTTTCTTGCAACCAAGCCTACAAGGATAATGAATGGGTAAATATGATAGAAAAACATAAAAGGATAAAAGAGAAAAGAAGCTCACCTCTAGTAGAAAGGGACTCTAGGAAAATCTCTTGGTCTTAAAGAAATTGTTAAGACCATTGATGGTTTCTGCCAAAATGAGAGGGAAAGGGTTTAAGCCAGCTTCCACTTAGTCCAAAATGTAAAGAATCATCGAGTCACAGTTGCTGAAACGGGAAACCAATACAAACTTAGCATATAGATAAAAGGCAATCATCTGAGGCTAGTAAACCTCATTGCTATCTACAGTCACAATAGTTTCAAGAAAAGGGCTCATCAAAACTTCATTACCAAATACATGGTGAAAAGAAGACTGATGGGACTTGTTGAATAGACTAGCCATGTGATATTGAATGGTGTGCAAATATGGAGTTTTGACCAAAGGAATTACAATCTGACGAGCAAAATCCATTTGAGAACTGAGGATAGCTTCAAATTCCTTCAATAGGGGGTAGAGTTCCACCTTGTTGAATCATAAGATATGTTTTTGAGAATCCCAAAGCTAAGCAAGAACATGGAGAAATGGAAAGTTAATCTTCCTAGCACATAGAGACCGAAAGATGGATAGGTGAAATAATTCTAATCTAGCCCATGATCCACCATGTAGACTATTCAGAATTGGTTCTAGTTGTTTCCAACTTCTTTTAATTATGTTGGAGGGGTAAGGTACTACTTAGATAGGAAGAATGAGGAGAATTCACGTGAATAGGGAATTAGGAATTTTTAGGGAAGATTTGAGGATTTTTATAACTGCAGACTGAACCTATAAAGGTGATCACCTCTATGATCAAGTGATGCCTTAATGAGAAGGGGTGATTCCCTATCACCTCTTCACAAAGAGGCGATGCCTCTCAAATAGGTGGAACTGATCTTTATATCACTGCAAAATGGTTGAATTGTAAATGCAAAATCAGAAGAAGAGCTGTTCAGTAATAAAAATCCTATGATTGATTTAGAATTTTGCCAAAATCTGAATTTAAATGTTGCACCCATTCATTCAGTGCAAGATATGAAAATGCTAAAGTAAAAGTTAGTTTAGACAATAATAGAGCAATAGGGTTAGTTTAGACAATAATAGAGCAACAGTGCAAAGCATCAAATATCTCTCCAGTCAAAATAATCCTATGCTAACATATCATCTTGGGTATCCCCTTTACTCGTCGTCCTTAGACTCATCGGCTCCCTCATCAGCAAGGTCATCTATAGACGCATTAGCAAGACCAGCTCCATCATCATCGATGCTATCCTCGACCTGCTCATCAGCTGGCTCCTTCTCCTTATCACCTTGGACTTGTAGAGCAACAAGCTGGTGCTCAAGGGTAATGATCCTGGTCCAACTAGCCTCATCTCAGTCCTATCAAGACACCATAAAAGGTAAAAAAATCATAAGAGTATGTGTAGATGGCAGGCTTTAGTGCGCACCTAAGATTTTAACAATCGCGACAATGTTTGAGCTCAGGGCTCTAGAGAACACACTAACCACTTTCACAAAGACATGGCATGGAGATGAAGAGTCGCCACCCAGGGTAATAACTAGGATAAAAAATGGTGGTACTTGATTCTCTAAAAGAAAGCTAGCACCACAATTAGGAGATTCTATATATGGAATACCAACTTCTTTCAGTCTTGTGTTAATTTAGAATTATTTTATACATTACTATGTTATCCTCTATTTACATGCAATTTCATATAAATCCTTATTTAAAACAATTAACTCCAAGCAAACTAGTCATGAAAATATATGTAAAGAATGCATTCATCATGATCCCTAAGTTAGTCTAATCTACATTAATTTTAATTAAATAAGCTAAATCTACTTTTTATTTATAAGTGAGCCTAAAGATGAATGGGCCTAAGTCTTATTTAATTTTAATAAAGTGAACCTAAGTCTATTTATTTCAATTATACAAAATGGGCCTAAATCTATAAGTTATGAAGTATTTAAATTAATGAGTCTAATTCTACATGTTTTAATTCTAAAATGATCTTAAATCTATAAATTATGGAAAAGACTTAAATTAAATGGGTTAAGTCTAAATCAATTAAATTAAGTGGGCCTATGTTTAATTAACCTAAATGAGCCTAAATTGATTTTTAAAATTAAACCTAAAAATCCAATTAAAAGCCTATTTATTAAATGGATTAGAACCTAACGTGGGCTTGGGCCCAAAACACACAAAAATTAACAAACAAGCCCTAAAACATAAAAAATCAAATAAAAAAGATCAAACATGTGATTAAATTATTTCTTCTAAAAAATCTAATTTTAATTAATATGCAACCTAAATTAATCTACTGTCTTCTTTTATTTTAATTAGGGTTTACCAAATTAAACCTAATTTACTAATTAATTTTTTATGAATAAGAGAAAGCTAGACTTTTCATTATTCTCATTATTGGAGCTATTACAAAATCTTCCAAAAATAATAATGAAAATAAAATTAAAATTACAACTTTTGAGAAAATAAATTAAAAAAATTCAAAACCTAAAAAAACAATAAAATAAACTAAATAGAATAAGATAAAAATTAAATAGGGATTTTTGACTTTTGACTTTTATTTGTGGGTTATCCATGAGTTTCCTTGGTTTAATCATGTACTCATCACTAGAAACATGAAACACAAAGAATAAAAAAAAGAAAATAAGATTAGAATTAATAAATAAAGAAAACAAAATAATGAAAATTAAACAAAAAACACAGAAATAATAAAATAAAAAATAACAAAATGATATAAAAGAAAGAATTAATAAAAAGAAAGGAGTAGAAGAGTAATGTTATGCAGATGCTGTTTGAATGCCTCTCAGAATGGGATTTTACCATTTTAAGAAAATTGACTCTATATTTTCTTGATTTCTAGACTTTTTAAAAGAACGTATTTTTTTGCTTTGAAAAGGTTTTTTTTTTTTTTGTGAAACCTATAGTAGAAGATTAGGTCTTTTCTTTCCTTCTATATTTTTTCAATCAACCTTTTTTTTTGCAATAGCTAATTAGGTTTTTTCCTCTCTCTTTTTATGCCCAAAAAAAATCCCCTTCTTCTCTGCCAATCTTTTCTTTTTATATCTCGTTCCTAAGCTAACCACTTACGTGATCATAGGAGTTACGTGATCACAGTAGCTCCGATCCCTTCCTTCCTAAAAATAAATAGGATAAAAAAGACGCATACTGGAAATAGAACCCCTATAGATAAATACAAAAATTAATTTATTTATTAAAAATAAATTAAATTTAGATCAATCATAGTGAAAAAAATTTACTGAAAATTTTTAACACCTCAGCATTGCAAAATGTCGACCGGCATTGTGTAATACCCATTGGCATTACATAATGTTGATTGGCATTGTGTAATGTCGATCAACATTATGTAATGTCAATCAGCATTATGCACATTTCCAAATATGCCCTTACAAAATTCAATTTTTGTACAATTAAACCCAAAAAATGTTATAATTTAGTCCTTAAAATTGCAAAACTTAACACTAGAGGTCAATTTTCAACTAAATTTTCATCATAGAGTCTTTCGTCGCATTCATGCACAAATGAATCTGAAATTGGGTGCTTACAGTTGCCCCCTTTGTCGTTATTTGCTTGAAAAATTACGGTAAAGCAATAGGAGCACACAATTTCAAAGGAAAGAATTAGGGTACTTAATTGTATCCTAGTTGATGAATTGATGCTTAAATTATTATGCAATTTTTAAAAAATATGCTATTTTTAGCATGCTTCATTATATTTCTTGTAGAACGTCTAGTGAGATATATGCAAATGAGTTTTGCTATATTCCATGTGGGACGTTTAGCATTTCATGATTTGAGAACATGCTATAGCTCCTGTAGAACATTTATCAATAATACCATAACTACTATGTAGTGTCTGGTGAACTGCACTATATTCCCTTTAGGACATCTAATGACAATGGATTTTATTATATTCCCTGTGAGACGTTTAACGAAATATATGTAATGATTCTCACTATATTCCTTGTGGAACGTTTAGTGATTTATGATTTAAGAACATGTTATAGTTCTTGTGGAACGTCTAGCAATAATACTATAACTACTGTGTAGTGTCTGGTGAACTGCGCTATATTCCCTTTAGGACATCTAGTGAGATATATGTAAATGAGTTTTGTTATATTCCTTGTGGGATGTTTAATGAAATATATGTAATGATTCTCGCTATATTCCCTATGAGACATATAGCGATTTATGATTTGAAAAATGTGTTGTAGTTCATGTGGAATGTCTAGCAATGATACCATAACTACTGTGTAGTGTCTGGTAGATCAAAAGATTTGAAAATTCATGTTATAACTGCTTTGTAGCATATAACATATTGAATTTTAATATTCATGTTATGACTACTGGGCAGTGTATAACGAAATAATCTTAAATTTTTGTTATAACTACTATGTAGCATATAACAAAACAAATTTAAAGTACTTTACAAAAAAATGATAATGCATGTAAAATGCAAAAATTGAATTTTTTAATTATATTTTGTATTTTGTACTTGATAAAGGATTCATAATTTTAATACAAGCTAACTATGTAATTAATAATTTTTTGAATTATTAATTAATGATATGAATTTCATGAGTTAATCATGAATGGACCAAATTGTAAGGGAGAAATTTAGACTTGAATGCAAGCAAGTTTTGATGGATCAAAATGGATATTTTTTATCCTATATACTTCACTTTTGCATGTCATGTTCCATTTCTCATTCCATCTTCATGTTCTTTTCCTTTCATTTTTTCTTTGCATTGATTTTTTCTTTCTTTGATTACTTGATCATCTGACGTCCAATTTACAATTTGTCGGACCCTATGGTTGCCCCGTGATACAGACCACAAAGGGGAGAAGAAATTTCAGCAAATCCAATTATTCTATCTCCTTGTTTTCCTCAGAATAGTCTTGGACTTCGAGAAGGCTCCACCATCCTCCCTCTGACTTACCTATATCTCCACAGGTGTACATATGTGGGTAATGAGGTAATATTTCCTCATTTCTATTTATTTCTGTAAAAAATTATTTATAAAGTGAGAAATCAGAATCAATCTCAGAATGTAAATTAGTATGCACATTATTTAGATTACAAACTTGTAAAAAATGATTGAAATTTTGAAATTAAACCTTGAAAATATGAAAATTTTAGCTCGGGATTGCTATATGTCTGATCGAATGTCTGAAATCTTAATCAGAAGTCCATATTTTCAATCACCATCCCAATTTCTGGTCGGCATTGCCCAATGTCAATCAACATTATGTAATGTCGATTGGCATTGCATTTTCCCGAACAAAAAATTTTTTATTTATTATTATTTTTTTCTTGAATTTCATCCAGCGACCAATGAGATTCACGAGTTTTTTTTCATATAGCTTGAGAATTATTTCATGGGTTGTTAGTGAATGTGGCACAACTAATTTGCGCCTCAGGTTTCAGACAATTCATCTCTGCGCTTCCGACAATTTGGGTCCAATTTGACCGCTATTCTTTATTTGCTTTGATTGAGAGGTGGATGGACACCACCCACACTTTTCACACTCATATAAGGGAACTAACAATTTCTCCTATGAGCTTTTCTACCATCATTAGGATTGCCTTCGGAGGAACATCTATTCCTTTCAACATTAGTTATTGCAGTCTTTTTGAAGAGGCACGGAGTCAGTATGTGCATAACTTGATTGGGTTTATCCTGATGTGGAAGAATCAGAAAAATGTTCTCCTTTTATCTCTAGTTGAGGGATTCAAACATCTACCCACTGCTACTCCCTATCAGATTGCTCAAAAGGCAAGGTGTCTCCTCTTTATAGTACTAACTACGACTCTTTTCTATAAAACTGGTCACGAGGTAGCATTGCTTTACTCGGCCCCCTCTGTGACTTAGGTCGAGTTGCTACCCTTGATTAGGGATCTGCTGCATTAGCCTATCTTTATTATAGACTGGATACTATTTGTAAAGGCTTTGTCATGATGTATGGCTTTTGGCACGTCCCGTATGTATGTTCCTTTTTTTTGCATGATTTATTGATTTATTTTTTTCTTTTATAGATTTGGAGTATAGAGATTGGGCTGATCTAGGGTTTCAATGCTATTAGCTTTGATAGGAGTCTCCCTCTGATGTAGAGATGGGGTTCTTCCTATCTGGCTAGCATCAGAAATATTCTTCAGACCTATTGTGATAAGATAAACTCCATTAAGTGGCACTTGGTAAGAAAACAAAATCATCAATATTTTATAATGCAAGTTAAACTTAATTAGCATAATTTACAAATTAATTCTAATTGGCTGGAGGTAGTTGATGACATCCAGAGATACGATTTTATGGCAGAAGTAGTATGTCTTGAGTCCATGAGGATTTTACTCCCTAGATATGGTTGTCAGATGTGGTATTTGGGGGAACGAGTATATCATTGGTCTCTGGACCTTTACGACGTCGTATTCCTTTTGATATCCCTCCTTCAATGTTACATAGCTTGCACCTAACGAGTTCAGAGCTGAGAGAGGTGCTACAGGGATATGCTACCTTAACTTTACTTGAGCAATCTCACCATTACCGACAGGTCATTCACAAGAACCTTTTAGAGCAAATTCCTACTGACCATGCTGAGGTAACTTCTGATCATTTCATTTATTCTTTTAGAGCCATAAATTACTTATTCTATTTTATAGTTTAAGGAGATTGGTTCCCCTACTGTTGAGGCAATGGGGGAAGAGACCAAGACTTCTCAGAGGACTGAGACTACTCCTGATACTGAGAGATCTAAGTTGAGAGCTAGTCATACATACTATACTCAGCACATTGGGACTAGTCATGAGGGGGCTTTTTTTGGTGCTATCCTTAGCGATGTCTCTCTTCTAGACAGGTCTATGCTTTATTAGGCTCCTGCTATTCAGACTCCAGTTGAGTAGTATATGAACTTTAGCGATGCTCAGCTTCCTAGCTTTTCTTCAGCATATACTTCTCATGTGAGTCTATTTGACTTATTTTCTACATGATCTATACACTTGACATGGATGTTAGTAAAAAAATAATTTATAAAATAGGTTCCCTGAACATAGGCAGAGTATTTGCATAGTTTTGCCTCGTCCCAAAGGTTATTTACTATGTAGGTCACAGATAGTTGGCGAGTAAGTATATACACTGAAAAATGCAAAGTGTATGCATGTTATGCATGAAATGCATATGATATGACATTTCTCATAAATGTATAGTTATTATAGTGGTCTAGAGCTTGAGAATGAGATGCTTCATCAGCAGCTTGTAGACTTAGGCATTGATCCTCATAGTGTTGGGACTTCATCTACTAGACTTTTAGATACTTATCAGCAAGATGATCTGACTGGAGGATGGAGGCCTTGGCCTAATTAGAGAGCTCATGATGACTTATTAGGACTATTTTTATTTTTGACTCTCAGCATGCTTATATCTGACTACTTTTGTAGTACTTTTACTTTCTGGATTTTGCATTATTCTGAGTACTATTATTATCACTTGAACTGGTAGCCACTTTTGAGTAAACTTCTTCCATTAAAATCCTTCTAATAATGGATAATGCTGAATAATCAAATAAATAACTAATTAATTAAAAAATAATGAATATTAACCCTTTAATAATTATTTATTTATCCTTTTCTCTTTTAGATTCCATCACCTTATCTTATCCATATTCCTTGAACAAATAGAATCCTTTTCTCATATTCATTTTCCTTCTCTACATAAAGAACACACAAGGGGCATTATTCCTCATTCTCTACACTTTCAATCATTACTCAAGCATCTCTCTAATTGATGAAGAAATTACTTAAGAGCCTTAATGGAAATAATTAGAACAACTTTCTCCCTTTTCATTGCAAGTCACTAAAATCCCTTCAGCATTTGAATATTGACAATAACTTTTTGCATGCTATTGCAACTTTTTGGGATGCTAAGGACCATGTGTTCATATTCAATGGGCAAGAGTTATGCCCAATGATTGAAGAATTTACCGCTATCTTAGGGTGCTTATTAGACTCAACTTCCATGATTGCTCTTCCTAATCAGACCATGTAGTTTATTGATAAACTAGTAGCATTCTTTAATTTGCCCCTAGATGACATCTATTTGTATGCTCACAACCCTAGGACCATCGATCTATCTTCTCTTATTATTATTTATGAAACTAAAGATAAGAATAGTGCTGCTTGGACCAAAACCGTTGCTTTTTATCTTTATGCACAGTTTTTCCTAGTTTTATCTCATGGAAATACTAACACACATATAGTGAGTATTTTATAGCAAGTATAAGCTGGAGTCAACCCTATGCCCGTTATTCTTATTGAAACTATCATAAGACTGGACAACTTCAGAATTCAGAATCATCTTTCAGGCAATTTACTTCTCCTTCAGGTGTGTAACTAGAATCTTTTATTGTTTTCTTTCTCTTTTATTTGCCTTAACTTTTTCCTAAGTCGCCCTTTTGGGTTTTTAACTTAGTAGGCTCTTTTTCTTTTCTTTTTTTTAGATCTAGCTATAGGAAAAGCTGAATTTGCTTATCGTTCTTGCCAACCCTTTGACTTATCAATCTCATAAGCTATAGTCTTATCCATTGAAGATGAAGGATAAGCTTACTATAAACCAATGGGTTGACTAGTTAAGGGGCATTGTAGATGCTGAGATCACATGGGTCCGCCCTTAGTGGAAATTGAAGTTTATGACCATTGAGCTATATAATTATAGTGTTCCTATTCCTGGGCTATGTTTCTCTACCTTTTTCTCCCTTTACGACTTTATTGTCAGTATGGCCACCCACAGTTCATTATCAATATTCTTACTGACTTTAAAGGCTTCCTTTTAAGACAGGATTTTCTGGATAAGGTTAGGAGCTTGTGGCCTTATAGGAACTTTGAGCGAAATATGCATTTGAATGCCAATGCGACTACTAATGATAACTATAAAGCTTGGGTTATCATGCAAACTATAGAGCCACTCGGATTTGCTAAGTACAAGAGGACTCAAGTGTTGCAATTTAATCATAAAAGAAGAAACCAAGACATATTTAGAGTAGTGATCTCATAGATCTGGTTTTTTAGGCTTTTCATGCTTCATTTTTTTTCTTTAAGTACTTATGTCTTATAATAAAGATAGGATATGCAATATTGAAACAAAAATTTCATTTCAATTTGCTTCATTAATTAGAGCTAAAATGAGTACATTTATTATATCACATGATATAACTCATGTTAGTCCTTTCAGATTTTCTAACTAAATATTTTTCTCTTACTTTTATTTCCCTAATTTTTGCCTGACCAACCCTTTGCGGGTTTTCTAATCAGCGGATCACCCCTTGCCTTTTATTCCTTAATTTTTGTTTGCCAGCCCTTTACAGGTTTTTTAGACAATAGGAATGTCCTAATTTTTTTCTGACTAGCCTTTTCAGGTTTTCTAGCCAGTAGACTTTTATTTCTTTTATACTATTATTATTTTCTATCTTTTTTTTAATAATAGTATTTCTTAAGACGATCCAGGTTTATTAGCTTAGTGAACTCATTACCTTCAAGATTTGATATTTTTGTAGCTTCCTTAGGTAGAATCGACTTGACTAAATACGGTCATTCCTAATTTGGTATGAACTTTCCTCTTGGATTAAATACCATTGCTCTAGACTATTTTAACACCATGTCTCTAGCCTTTATCTTTTCAAGCTTAACCTTCTTGTTGAATGATCTTGTTATCCTTATCTTATATATGAGTATAAAACAAAGAATTCATCCTTTTTTCATCCAAAGATACCAAATGATTATATCTCTTTCACGCCCATTCATTCTCAGGTATTTTAGCTTCCATAACTACTCTCAAAGATTTGATCTCAATTTCAATAGGCAAAACTGCTTCACAACCATACACTAAAGAGAATGGTGTTTGGCCCGTGGCAGTTCTAGCTATAGTCCTATACCCCTACAAAGTAAAAGGAAGAAACTCAAACTAATACTTGTAAGTTTTAACCATTTTAGAATCTTCTTAAAATTTTTATTAGCTGTTTCTACTGCTCCATTAGTCTTAGGGTGATAAGGTGAAGACTTATGATGTTCAATCCCATACTTTTATAACAACTCTGCTGTTTCTACCTAAAATTGGAAACAATTATCTATCACAACATGGTGCAGGACCCCATACCTGCAAATACGACTCTTCTCAATAAATCATGCCATTTGTTTCACTTTTAGAGTGTTGAAGGACTCAGCCTCTACCCATCTAGAAAAGTAATCTATTGCCACAACTATATACCTATGCCCATTAGATGTTGTCGGCCTTATTTCTCCTATAATATCAATCCCCCACGCTGTAAAGGGCCAAGGAGATGATAAACTATTTAGCACCGTAGGAGGAAGATGGTTAAGATTCTCATAGATCTGGCACTGATGGCACTGTCTTACTATTACGATACAATCTTTTTCCAAACTCATCTAATTATACCTCTATCTGATTATCTTCTTAGCCAAGATCATTCCATTCATGTGAGGACTGCAAGCTCCTACATGAATCTCTTTCAATACCTCTTTAGCTTCATCTTTCTTAAGACATTTGAGCTGCATTCCATTCGGCATTCTTTTGTATAATACTCCATCGTGACTCACATAATTACTTTCAAGAACATGATGAGCATATTTCTCTTTTGAAGTCACTTCATCTAGATACTTTCCTTCCTTAATAAACCTCTGAATGTCATAAAACCACAGCTTCTCTTCAGGCCCAATTTGAATACCTATAGTTGATTTTATGATTACTAAAGGCTTCATAGTTAATCCAGTCACATTATCTCACATTGAAAAGAGTGTTGCTAGTGCATCTGCCATTTAATTATCGTCTCTTGACAAATGGATGAAAAGGTATTTAGTGAAGTTCCTTATTAAAGTTTTCAAATAGTAGATATAAGGCTTCAACTTTTCCTCTTTCACCTCCTATTCTTTATTAGCCTGACTGACGACCAACATCGAATCCCCATATACCAACAACTCTTTTGCTCCAACTGCTATTGCTGCCTCCACTCTATGAATGCATGCCTTATACTCAACCATATTATTTGTTACCTTGAAATCTAACTTCTTGGCCATTAGTATGGTTTCTCCTTCTGGCATAATAAGAATCACTCTTAATCTGGCTCCTTTGTTGTTTACAGCCCCATCAAAATAAAGCTTCCACTCCCGATGCTCTACGATTGCTAAGTTCTCATATGGAAACTCTAAATTCCACTATTCATCACCTTCTGCTGCATTCTGAGCTAGGAATTATACTACTACCCTTCCTTTGATAACCTTTATGGTAATGTACTCTATATCAAATTTAGCTATTAGTATGAGCCATCAAGACATTTTTCTAGTTAAAATAAATGCTTAAAATAGATATCTTAAAGGATCTATCTTTGAAATAACCTGAACTTTATAGGATTAAAAATAATGCCTCAATTTTCTTGTTGCCCAGATCATTATCAGACATGTCTTCTCTATCAAATCATACTTTTCCTCATATGGTAAAAACTTCTTGCTAATGTAATACACCACATGTTATACTCCATCTAGTCTTTTTATGCTAGTATTGCCTCTATTGCATTTTCCTCTAGAGCCAAGTCCAGGATCAACAGCTTACCTTGCCTTGGTGGTTTCAATACAGACAGATTGGTAAGATATTCCTTAATCCTATCAAAAGCCCTCTGACAATCGTCGTTCCACTTCACAGGTTGATCTTTCCTTAAAAGCTTGAAGATAGGGTCATAAATATTAGTAAGCTTTACAATGAACCTACTAATTTACTGAAATCTACCAATGAATCCTCTTACTTCTTTCTCTATCTTTAGCATCAGTATTTCCTGGATAACTTTCACTTTATCTAGATCTACTTTAATTCCTTTGCTACTAACTATATGCCCTAGTAATTTTCCTAAAGTAACCCAAAAAATGCATTTTTTTGGGTTGAGCCTCAAATTTTACCTCTCAATTCGAGCCAAGAATTTATCTAAAGCTTCAAAGTGTCCCTCTCTTGTCTCTGATTTGACCATCATGTCATCTACATATACTTCTACTTCTTTATGCATCATGTCATGGAAAAGTGGTAGCTGCCCTTTGATATGTTGCACCTGCATTTTTCTATCCAAAAGGCATAACCTTATAATAATATGTCCCCTATTCTGTAATGAAAGCTGTTTTGATCTCGTCCATGACTGTCATCATTATTTGATTATATCCTGAAAACCCATCCATAAAAGAATACATTACACTCAACGCTACACTGTCCACTATCACATCAATGTGAGGTAAAGGAAAATCATCTTTTAGGCATGCTTTGTTTAGATCCCTGAAATCCACACACATACGTACTTTACTGTCTTTCTTAGGTACTGGTACTATGTTTGTCAACCATTGAGGATAATTTACAACTTATTGAAAATTAGCTTGCATTTGTTTAGCAATTTCTTCTCTTATCTTTTCAATCCACTCTAGTCTTAGCCTGCATAGTTTCTATTTAACATGTTTAATTTCTGGATAAGTTGGGATGTGATGTTCCACAATTTCCTTGTCTAAACCCAACATATCTTCATAAGTCCAAGCAAATACTACCTTTCTTTTTATTAATATTCTTTCATAATTTTCCTTCTTTGTAGGAGTTACATCATGTGATATAGAAGTATTCTTAGGATTATCATTTGTGCCCATGTTTAATGAATCTAATTGAATGGAATTAATGTCTAACATGCACATACGATCAATATTAAAATACACAGAACTATCAGGATGGACATCACATAAATAAGCCAAACCATAATTCATATTATTGACCATGGAAAAAACAAAGTCTTCGTCCTCATGAAGGCTAGACATTATTACATCAGTTTCTTCATAAAAAATATCACGAAAACTATTATTAATGATATTAGTTAAATCCTGGTTTGGCTCCTCTTCAAGTTGCAGACACAGTAGCTCTTTAATAGCAGTATTACCCATCTTCTTAGCTACATACTTCATCACTTCCTCTTTGTTATCCTCTATCAGGTTCTCCATAATCTGCTCCTTAAAGATCTCGAACCCATGAATGTCTTTTCCAGCAACATTGACATATTCCTTAACACCTATATAATACTTGCCTTCTCTTGACTTGATAAAATTCTCACTCATTGGCCTAATTCTCGTTATCTTGGCCCTTCCCTTCTTCTTTCCTCTTTTGTTAATAGGTTCTGTCTCAGTGCACCCTAATCCTTTAGTGTCATGTTGGCTTCTGAATTTTGGGGGTTTAAGGCTTCCTTACTCATTCTTTCCTAGCCCCTATCTAGGTTAATAATTCATACTCTCCATTATCCTTACAACTCTCAAATCCATCTCGATTCCATCGAATATTCTAGCAACTTGCAAACCAGGAGGAACACATACTTATTTTTGTTGATCCTGTATGGCTCCTATAGTTGCACTGGTTCTAACTTTTATAGTCATAACCTCTCCTTCATGAGAGAATTTTATCTTCTGGTGCACAGTTGAGGGTACCCCTCCTAAAGCATGGAACCATGCCCTTCTTAAAAGTAAGGCATATGTGACAAGGATATCTAATATAATGAACTCAACAGTTGATTCTATAGGTCCCGTTTTAACTAGTGCTTGGAATGTGCCATCTACATTCTAAGAGCTATTATCATAGGCTCTGATTATATGATTTGAACCTTTCAAATCATTAGCTTTCAAACCCAAATTAGGAAGAATTTTTAATGGACACACATTAATAGTAGAACCATCAACTACCATTGCAAAATTGGTTCTCTTTCCCCTCATTTCAGCTGGGATAAATAACACCTTGTTATGATTTCTACCTTCTAAAGGCAAATCATCATCTGAGAATATTATCAAGCCATGCTTCTTTTCCGTAGCCTTTTCTACTATAGCCTCAGGTGTAGCTGCTATTTCGATACTCATATTTGATAGAGCCTTGATAAGAGCTCTTCGGTGGCTACCTGAATGCATCAATAATTCCCAAATGCTCACATTCACCTTAGCTTTCTTTAGCTGTTCTAAGATCAAGTCTTCTTTTTGCCTTTTCTTTACTTTTAGATCCTCTGTATTTTCTCTTTCTGTAACTCTCTCAATTTTCTTTTCTGCTGCCTTATAATTCTTTCCACTTCTGGTGATATGGTTCATATTAGGATTATCACTCCATACATCAAGACCACTAAGGCTTTCTTCATCAGAGTTATACCAAATGTCAATAACCCCAATAATTTGATTTCTCTTTCCATCTTTCCATACTTCTATCATGCATGTTTCTTTCCCTTTCAGCTCCTCCATGTTAAGTTTGCCCAAATGCTGGCTTAGTAACTCTTCAACTCCCTCTTGAGACTGTTCAAAAGTAAAAGATCCATTATTCTTTCCTTTAACGTCATCATCTTTGAACTCTTCTCCCCATCCTGAGGGTACAATCTCCTCTATTGGTCTATCACCTAAAGTGGGCTTAGAGTAAAATACTCTATAGTTGAACTTGCTTGAAGGTTGCCCCAATAAACTTTTAACCCCTCTCAATGGTTGCTTAGGAGTTTCATATTCTCTTTCTTCTTAAATTGGCTCATTATCAAACTCATCACCCTATCCTAAGGGCACAATTGATTCAAAGGGAATATCTGTAGAGGGTGGTTTTGAATAAAACACCTTAAAGTCAAATTTGCCTGAGGATTGCCCCAATAAATCCTCTACTCCTCTAGAAACATCAAGAGATTTCTTACTATCTGTAAGGGTTAAATTCTTAAAGGAGTCCAGCACTTCCTCTTCGCTAACTCCTGAGTTGATCATAATGGTGGCTAGTGGTGGAACATTTTGGTAGTCTATGAAAGGGTTATTTCTAGTGTTTAGGTTAGATTTGGACTTTTCAGGGTTTGTGATTTTTCCAGAGTCTATAAGGTTTTGGATTTCATGTTTTAAGCGGATGCAGGTGTCTGTGGAATGGCCAACTACTTAATGAAATTTATAGTAGCTATTTGGGTCGTAGCCTGAAACATTTGGGTTTGGTGGTTTGGAAAAGGTTAAGGGTCTAAGCATGCTTTTTTGGATCAAACGATCTAGGACTTTGGAAAGTGGTTGGTTAAAAGTGGAGAATCTTCTGGGTTGCTAAACTGCATGCTCCGCCACAACTTGGTTAGTACTTCCCTATTGTGTACCCCCAGTTAGGCAATTTCGAGTTCCTATACTTCTAAAATTTTTTTTTCTTCTTACTCTTAATATCTTCGGCTTATAAACCATCATCATACAAGTCTATAAATGTTTTAGGATTGATCATTTACAATCTCTCAACCAAATTAGGTGACACATTATGGACTATTATCCTAACCTGATCTTTCTTAGCCAACTTATTTTTCATTAATCCAACCTTATTCATAAATTTGGTCAAGAAATCAGAAAAGGATTCGTTTGATTTTTACTTAGTCAATTCTAAATCCTTGATGGACACTTCCAATCTAGTGTTATAATTATACTATTTCAAAAAAGCAATACATAGTTCTTTCTAGTTAGCCTTGACAGAATTTTTAGATCCATAATACCAGTTTACAGTCATTCCCTTTAAAGATAGTACAAATAACCTAGTGATCACTGCTAATAGGGCCTTAGTAGTGCTCATAGTTATTGTGTAATGATTAAGATGAATCCTAGGATCTCCAGTTCCATCAAACTTCTATAGTTGAGGCATTTTGAACTTCGCACGTAGCTTATTACCCTCCGTTAACAACATATCATCAAAGTTAAATAAATATCCCATGCCTTGTCCTCTAATCATCTCTTCTATCTTGGACATATTCTGGGTTAGTACTTGCATTTGCTTGGACTCATGGTCTTGTACCAATTCAAGTGATTCTCTCTTTGCTTTTTCTACCATGTAGTTCTTAACATCTTCAAGCTTCACATCAATAGTAAGTGGGTTTCTAGCAACAGGTTACCCCCCATCATTATTAGCAGCAGGTGGAATATCTACAGTAAGTGGGATAGCTATAGCAATAGGTTACTCAATTATAGGTGGTGGTATAACAGCAGTAATAAGTTGCATCAATCCAGATAAAGCCTGTCTCAGTTCATCTTGCATTATAGCCCTTATGTCATTCATCAAAGCTCCCTTAATGTCTTCTAAGGTCCAATTCTCTTCTTGTTGTTATTCCATCTCTATATGCATAATTGGAGTTAGTTCAGCTTCCAAGTAAAGTAGATTAATAGGACTCTTCTCCAGTCGATGAAGGATCTCTTTTGTTATGGCTTAAGGACTTAAATTTGTTCTTTTTAGTTTGCCATCTTTCTATTCCCAAATACGAGAAGACCCAGATGAATATATGATGGCTTCAAAACAAAATGTTAGTGTGATGGATGAAATGCATATGTGCATAATGCACGTGCTATGCAACAAGTAGCAAATAACAAGTATCAATCAAGTGTACAACATTCGTCCTTCCAACCTTATTCCTATCACATACGTGTTCAATAGTGAGTCTCTTTTCCTAGGATTTTTTGTCGTATACTTAATATCAACAGGGGACATCAAGAACCAATGCGCATGCCAAATCTCTCAAAGCAGTAAAATATAGAAATAGTATTTCTGGGTATAAAATATTAGCTCAATCTTTATTAACTCAAATGGGCTTCTAAAGTATGGGCTTGGACCTTTATAGATAGAAATACCTTATGGCAACATTCACAAGAAATTTGGGTAATCCTAGGGGAAGTTACTAAGCCATTTTATATGGTTAGGGTCTGGTGAAAAGTCAAGGTTCTCTTAGCAAGATGCCCTCCTTTAAGACTTGTGTTATAGGCCAACGTCAGAGAATCAATGCCATCGGTTAATAGGGACATGCAAAATGAATGCAAGAATAAGATAATAATTAATAAAATAATTCTAAAGAACACAAGTAGAATCTGTATCTCTTATCCCCATTGGAGTCACCACTGTAGATGGTGGGGTTTAGCGTGCACCCAAGATTTTAGCAATTGTGACACTATTTAAGCTCAGGGATCTAAAGAACACACTAACCATTGTCACAAAGACATGGTGTGGAGATGAAGAGTTGCCATCCAGGGTAATAACCAGGACAAAAAATAGTGGTACTTAATTCTCTAAAAGAAAGCTAGCACCATAACCAGGAGATTCTGGATACAAAATACCAATTCATTTAGAATCACTATATAACTTACTATGTTATTCTCTATTTACATGCAATTTCATATAAACTCTTATTTAAAACAATTAACTCTAAGCAAAGTAGTCATGAAAATATATGTAAACAATGCATTCATCATGATCCCTAGGTTAGTCTAATCTACATTGATTTTAATTAAATGAGCTAAATCTATATATTTTTATTTATAAGTGAGCCTAAAGACTAATGGGCCTAAGTCTTATTTAATTTTAATTAACTAAGCCTAAGTCTATTTATTTTAATTTTAAAAATGGGTCTAAATCTATAACTTATGAAGTATTTAAATTAATGGGCCTAATTCTACATGTTTTAATTCTAAAATGATCTTAAATCTATAAATTATGGAAAATGCTTAAATTAAATGGGCTAAATCTAAATCAATTAAATTAAGTGAGTCTATGTCTAATTAACCTAAATGGGCCTAAATTGATTTTTAAAATCAAACCTAAAAATCCAATTAAAAACCTATTTATTAAATGAGTTCGAACCTAACGTGGGCTTAGGCCCAAAACACATAAAAATCAATAAACAAGCCAAAAAAACATAAAAAATCAAAACAATCAAATAAAAAAGATCAAACATGCGATTAAATTATTTCTTCTAAAAAACCTAATTTTAATTAACATGCAACCTAAATTAATCCACCGCCTCCATTGATTTTAATTAGGGTTTACCAAATTGTACTAATTAATTTTTTAACAAGAGAAAGCTAGACTTTTCATTATTCCCACTATCAGGGCTATTACAAAATCTACCAAAAATAATAAAGAAAATAAAATTAAAATTACAACCTTTAAGAAAATAAATTAAAAAAATTCAAAACCTAAAAAAATAATAATATAAACTAAATAGAGCATGATAAAAATTAAATCAGGATCTTTGACTTTTGGCTTTTATTCATCGATTCTCCATGGGTTTCCTTGGTTCAATCATGTACTTATCACTAGAAACATTAAACATAAAGAATAAAAAAAGAAAAAGAAAATAAGATTAGAATTAATGAAAAAAACTAATAATGAAGATTAAACAAAAAAACATAGAAATAATAAAATGAAAAATAATAAAATGATATAAAAGAAAGAATTAATAAAAAGAAAGGAGTATAAGAGTAATGCTATGCAGATGCTGTTTGAATTCCTCTCAGAATGAGATTTCAGTGTTTTGAGAAAATTGACTCTGTGTTTTCTTGACTTTTGGACTTTTTAAAAGAAAGTATTTTTTTTGCTTTGAAAAGGTTTTTTTAAAAAAAAACTACAGTAGAAGGTTAAGTCTTTTCTTTTCCTCTGTGTTTTTTCAATCAACCTTTTTTTTTGTAGTAGCTAATTAGGTGTTTTCCTCTCTCTTTTTATGCCCAAAAAACCCCCACTCTTTTTTGCCAATCTTTTCATTTTATATCCCGTTCCTAAGCTAACTACTTACGTGATCACAAGAGTTACATGATTATAGTAGTTCTGATCCTTTCCTTCCCAAAAACAAACAGGATAAGAATTTTAATTTCAAAAAAATTATACGCATAAAAGATGCGTATTAGAAGTAGAACCCCTATAGATAAATACCAAAATTAATTAATTTATTAAAAATAAATTATATTTGGACCAATCACAATAAAAAAATTTACTGAAATTTTTTAGCACCTTGATATTGCAAAATGTTGACTGGCATTGTGTAATGTCGATTGATGTTGTGTAATGCCAATTGGCATTACATAATGTCGATCGACATTACAAACATTTCCAAATATGCCCCTACAAAATTCATTTTTTATAATTAAACCTAAAAAATGTTGCAATTTAGTCCTTGAAAATCACAAAACTTAATTTTCAACTAAATTTTCATCATGGAGGCTTTCATCGCATTCATGCAAAAATGCATCCTAAAATTAGATGCTTACAATATACATATATGTAGAAACAAAAGTGTAGTTTCTTTTACCTTCCATTATTGTGTCATTTGTACCAGGAAGTCCCAATGGGCATCGATCACCTTATACATATACTCCCCTTGATCTCGAGGTATCTACACAATTGATATATTGTTATAACTAACCATATGTTGAGTCAAATTTAAGAATAGGACCTTGAAAGAAAGGAACTCATATGTGTAGTGGCCTCTAAAAAGAATGTTAGCTCCAAGGTCATGTCTAGCATCAAGAACTGATGAGAGAGCTCACATGAAGATACCTAGCAGCAAGTTAGCAAGTCAAGGGTAGCAATAATCCTACCAACTACCATCTAGGATTGAGAGCTACCATAACAAGTGGCTCGTCGAAAGAGGAACCCTCACCACATGGTATAATACGAGGGCACTGATGAGACCTCTCTTGTGCGGTAGGTCTAGAACAAGGAGCCGGTGCCCTAGCTAGTGCTTAAGGATGAAAATTAAATTAAGAAATGGCATCCATAAACATGAATGTAAAATATGTATTTAATTGAATTGCATGCTTACCTGAAGTGCAGGTGCAGGTAGAGGCACTCTCTATATAAGATGAGCTCAAGCGAAATCAATGTACCGAGACTTCCTCCTCTCGCAGTAATCAGCAGTATCATCTCTCACCAAAGCTTGGTCAAACTCATCTCCTTCTAATGATTAGCAAAATATAGTAATATAAGTTGAGGTGGAACTTAACAGTGAAAGAAGAGAGGTATGCCAAAAGCCATAAAGCCTTTTGGCTCTATGCACAGACTCATCCATACTTCAGTATAAATAAACTATAGCATAACTACCCCAGTCATATGTGGCCACCAGATCTATATCTCTCAGGGACATCAGGAAGCTCAAGTTTATGGAGATCATAATATATGTAAATTGAGTGGTGCTTAGTACGTAAACTAGAAATGCATATAGTACTTGATCAATCTGTCGAGGCATGATAGCAACCTCAACTTTGGCATAGGTGTAAAAGCTCTTGATAGAATCGAGCTTCATTATGTATGTCCCATTCATGTTTAGGATGATGCCAAACAAAAACTCGATGAAGGCAAGGCGGTTTAGGGACAACTGGTGGAGGCTAGCGTCAAAAGGGATCGGATCCCTTACACAGGTTATGCCAATGACTGCAACGAAAGCCATCGGGTCAAGCATAAACTCCCTAAAAGGAAGATGGAATGTATGGGTAGTGTCAGACCATCTCTCCATCAATGCATGAAGAGGCTGGTAGTCTGTACGGCCCTGCTATACCACGAATGCTAGGATAAAGTCAGAAAACCCATTGTCATAAATATGAGTCTACACTATGTCTGATACAATGCAAATATACATAGTTATTTAGGTATTATAAGTATTTTTTTATTTAATTTTAGTTTAGTTTATGTGTTTTTTTAGTTATGCAAATGTTATTTTTAGTTCCAATTGCTTTTTATGGTAGTTTGTATGTTTTATATATGTTTTTAGGTTCAATTGATATATGGGAAGGACTTTGGACTTGTTAGAATGAAGTATGAAGCCTGAAAAGCAAAAGGAAGTTGAATTGATACTGGAACAAGTCGTTACAATGGGAACGAGTCATGATAGAGGCAAGTCATGCCGAGTCATAACCTATGCTGAGTCATCCCAGTAATGTCTCACCAAAGGGTTGTAACTTTCCATCTTTGAGCATTTTTCATATTTTGGCCATAACTTCCTTTATAGACATCAAAATAAGGTGATTCAAGTTTTTTAGAAAGATAACTCAGAGATCTAGAACGTTCATGAAGGGACGTTCTTAAGATAAGGTTATACAGAAGGACAAAAATGCCCTAAAAGTTACTATATTTACATTGAGTTATAACCTTCGTTTAAAATGGTACCTTTCCAATTGTAACTCCTTTTAACCACTTATAGGGTTTATATATAGATCAATTGTGACCTGAAAAAAAAGGATGAATGATGAATGATTGATTATTTTAGAGGATGATTCCAAATATATAACTTCATTATAGCAATTTATTGCTTAGACTTAGTGTTTGAAGATCAACTAGAAGGAGATCAAGTAAGAAGCAAGAAAAGAAGATTGCTCTACATCAAGCAAGTGCTGGAAGAATTAGTAAAAAGGGTTTTATCAATTCTCTTTCTTCTTTTCTTATTGTTCTCTAACTATGTTTCTTAGCTAAGTCTTGTTTGAGAAGCAATGATGAATTAAATAAGAACTAAATTTTCTATCTTATTTTGTTTATGATTTAATTTCAATTAGTGCTTAATTAAGTTATTTGTAATTGATCACTATATGTAACTTGTTTTAATCAAAATCATTTACAATGAGAGTTAGAATAATTTGGTAGACATATAATTGAAATTACTTAAGAATTGGATTTACTTAGAGATAAGGAATTCATTTTAAGGGAAAAGAATTAGTATAATTACTTTATGATTTTTGTCTATCTTTACAAAGACACGAAAGTGATTGTAGACTCTAGACGGAATCATCCTTGATCAACAACGAGAGTTGCTTTTAAGGATTTATTGGTATAATGTGATTTCTGATTTTATTTTATCTCTGCAATACAACGAGAGGGCTTGCAGATTCTAAGAGGAAATACTTCTAATTGATAACGAGAGTTACCTTTAGAGACTCTAACTTTAAATTGACAATGAGAATTGCTTTTAAAGATTATACACACTAATTTCCAATCAATATATATAAGAACATTTACTTAATTCTTATTTGACTAACATTGTAATTCTCCTTTATATTATTTGTTAAGAATTTGTAATAATAATTAAAATAGTTAGTATTAGAGTAGTTATTTATTTTTAAATTCTTATTATCCTTTTGATTTTACTTTGCCTATCCATCTAATTATCTACTTGGTTAATACAAGGTTGTTCCAAATTCCCGAGTGTTTGACACCCTACTTGCTCTATACTAAGTCCTAGAGACTAGGGTATTACAATTTGACTCGCTTCAGCGTCTATGAGTTCATCATACTATATACACATGCCATTAAAGTTCCCAACACCCTTGAAGGTGTGGGCATCGAGCTACAGGAGTAAAATTATTATTTTTTGTAAATGAATTCAGTTTTTTCTCAAAACTCTATCAAAAAGGCAAATGCCTCTAGGCTAGAGGCAATCACCTCATTATAGAGGCATTGCCTTTTGTCCAAAAGGCAATTGCCTCCCTATGAGTGCCTTGACTCAAAGAGGCAAACGCTTTTTTGTGATAAAGTGATCGCCTGATCGAAGAGTTCGTGCCTTTTCGTGTCAGTGGTCTGACAATATAATTCAAAATTTTTTAATTCACTCAATAAAATTCAATTTCTTTTGGTTAAATTGATAAATATACATTTATGAACAGTAACTCATTGCTATTTAACATTCTTTGCAGGAAAAATTTAAAAAATCAGGTACTAACCTCTCATATGGCCAATTTACAAATATGGGATTGCATGTCCACGAAAAGGAGGATCTCATCTTCGACATTGAGCTCGAAACTCCATGAAGGGTGCACTACAGGTGTTACTAGGTCCCATGTTGGCAAATCTAGGGTTTGTGCAGTGTCCATAATAATAAAATATTAGAAGAGAGAAGGAGAAAAAAAGAGAATTTGAAAAAGAAAAGAAAAGAGAACTTAAAAGCCAAATAAGGATGAGAGTGACTTTGGTGAAAGAAAAGAAGAATTTATATATTGAGGGTAAAAGAGCAACATTGGAGGAAGAGGAAAGAAAAGATGGAGGGTGAAGTCCATTTGATGAAAAAAAACACAAGTTGGCCCATGCCCACTAGAAGTATTTTTTAAAAAAAATAAAATAAAATTTTTTTTACTTCAATGCTCAAGTGTACCCCTAAATCAATGTTTGAAAATTGAAAGTATTATGATCAAAGCATCAGCAAGAACAAGCATCTGGTCAGGTTTGAATCACTAAAGTGCGTAAAAGAAGAAGCATCTGATTGAGTTTGAATCCCTAAACTATGCAAAAGAAGAAGCATCTAGTTAGGTTTGAATCCCTGAAGTGCGTGAAAGAACAAGCATCTGGTCGAGTTTGAATTCCTAAAGTGCATGAAAGAATAAGGATCAAGTTGGATTTAAATCCCCGAAGTATGCATCTCAAAAAGCATTTAGTCTGGTTTAAATCCCTGAAGTGCACATCTGAGGAGGTATTTAGTTGAGTTTGAATCCTCAAACTAAGTGATTTTTGGGCCATACTTGAGATTCATAAAAAATAATAATGAGTAATTGATCAGGCTATGCTCAAGGAACACGGTTACGTTTCATCTTTTTCTATTGAGTGAAGATTAGGTCATGCAGGAGATTCACGACAAACTATAATGAGTAACTAATCAGGCCATGCTCGAGGAATATAGTTATGTTTCATCTTTTTCTACTAAGTGAATATTGGGCCATGCTCGTGATTTACAATAAACTATAATGAGTAATTGATCAAGCCATGCTCAAGGAACACAATTACATTTCATTTTTTCTATTGAGTGAAGATTGGGCCATGCTTGGGATTCATGACAAACTATAATAAGTAACTAATCTAGCCATGCTCGAGGAACACAATTACATTTCATCTTTTTCTACTAAGTGAAGATTAGGCCATGCTCGAGATTTATAACAAATTTATAATGAGTCGAGCCAGGAAAACTCAAGGATCATAATCACATTTTAGAGTTAAAGTCTGACTTATCGGATTTGAATTCCCGAGGTTGAGAGTAAAGCTTAAAGGTCAGGTATGTCATTCTTACCTTTTACTTTTTCATTAGCATATTACTTTTTTGAAAAGTTATTTTCAGAAAATTCAGTTTTTCAAAAAATTAAAGGGGCAAGCTATAGACACCTTCAATTTGATCAGCTTGCAATAAAATCCCAATGATGAGAAAGTGTGAGTTTGGGATGCAACGGAAGCCCAAAACTTCTCTAAAATAGACTTAGAAGCCCAAACACCAAGCCTTGAAGCCCAAAATACCATATCCAAAGCCTAAAACACTAAACTCAAGCCCAAATAACAAGCTAAAGCCCAGAACCGCTAGAACTATACCTAGCTTGGGTGAAGAGGTAATCGCCTCAATGAAGAGGTGTCACCTCTTCACCCTGGGCATCGGTGAAGTGAGGCCTCATCAAAGAGGTGGTGTCTTTTCACACCCGCCTCTACAATATTAAATGACATTAATGGTAGCAGTTGGAGGCTCACCTACTTTGGGTTTGGGCATTTTTAGACTTAAAAAGAAAGGAAAAAAATAGGGAAAATAAGAAAAGAGCCTAAGGAATGAGGAAAAAGCATAGGGAAAGGGTGAGAGTGAGTTTTTGGGGAAATCGAGAAAAGAAAAGGTGGGTGAGACTTAAAAAGGAAAAAAAGGAAAGAGAAAGGGATTTTTTTGGATAGAGAATGTTTCTGAACCTACAAAATAAGAAGAATAGAGAAAAAAGAGAAAATAAAGAAAAGAATAGAGGAAGAAGAGGAAGAAGGAAGGGAACTTTTAAACTAAAAGGTTTTCATTTCTTGAGAGGAAGGAAGGTTGTTTTCCATTCCAAGCACCCAAGTTAATCAATCAAACTCTGAGGGCTTAGTTAGGATCATCAGCTCATCCTAATCAATGAGAACCCCTTGTCTTTAAGCTTTGAGTTCTTTATTCTATTAAAAGCTTTGATTGATTACCATTTTACTTTTTTTTCTTGAATTTTATCGCTCATTTCAAGTCATATGTGAAGCATGATTGCATGAAATATTGAGTATTAATTGTTGATCTTAATATATTTGTACCTATTTTTTGTTTACTTGCATGAACATTTGAGTTTCTTAGAGTTTAAGAAATATAGCTTTTTTCTGTCTCTGTTAAAGAGGCAATGCCTCTTCATAGAGGCATCACCCTTTTGTATTAAGGCGATTTGAAATCACCTCTTAGTCAGGAGGCAACGCCTTTTTAAAAAGACGTCACCGCCTGATCAGAACTTATATAATTATGTTTTGATTTTTATGATTATTTTGTATATTTTTCATAATTTCCATGTTTGTCTTATATATATTTTGATTTTATACATGATTACTATATTATTTAACATTGTTATTGCATGATGATTGTTGTGATTTTTATGGATTATTTTGTGTTTGTATTTCTATCTCCTATGAATGTTATTTGTTGATTATTTTGTAAATAATATTATTGTTTTGTGAAATGGGATTAAATCGTATTTATTACAGGGATTATTTGGTGATTTTTAATCACTAAATAAATGTTTCATTAATTAGTTATTGAGAGGTTTTATTTGTATAATTAACTAGTTTACTTTTGGTTTATTTTTTGTTTGTGTATGGTTTACTTTCCATTTTTTTGCACCAAATGTTGCAATCCTTAATCCCTTTCCCCATTTATTTAGAATCTATAGATGTAAATTATTATTATTTGTTTTAATTGTATATTGGGCTATAAGCATGAGATGAGATTAATGTGCAAACTTAGACTAAAATATAAAATTGAAAATGATTGCAATCCACGTTAACATAAGGAAATGATTTAATAATCAAAGGTAATAAAATACAAAACACACGCGGAGGCTAACTACAAGGTTAGGTGGGCATTCCAAAAGCCTATACCCAGTTTCCAAACCCAATCTCTGATGACGGGTTCTAGGAACCTCTGTGAAATCTAGTTGTTATACAATGTGTTTTGACTTTTATCCAGGTGGTAACTCCATCTCCATTATGGGCCCTAAGCCCATTTTATATTTCCTTGTAGGCCTAAGCTCACACAATGTCGTGGTTGTTGAACACTTAGGCGCGCTCTAACCCCGCCGCCTACAATAATGTCTTCTTCTTCCTTATTTTTTTTATTGGTTACTAGCTTCACCACCCAAAATCTCTTCCTTACATAGTCGATCGCTGGTTATGTTGATCCCTGATTATGCCTATTGGTTCTATGGATTGCCACTGGCTTTGCATGATATCTACTTTATGGTTTTGGGTTTCCTTTATTTCCAATTTATGAATTTCACTCTTTAAAGTGAGATATGAACTTATGTTCAATTCGATTGTCTGATATACTTTTCTTGTATCTAGATTTGTTCTTTTTTTTCAAGATTTGATTTGTTTCTTTTTTAACAATTCCTTTTTCTGTAATTTGGTTTAGTTGTAATCATTGAGAAAAATATCATGCAATCAAAACTAATAATATTAGGGAGAAGTAAAAGATTATTAAAGAATTAAAAAACATAAAGCTTGAGATTTTGCTTTACATTGTCAAATTTTAATAAAATTTTCAGTATAAATACTTCTTGATTTTGGAAAAAAGAAGAAGAATGGAAATATAATATTATTTGATTCTCTTAGCAGTTGGTGATAGGTTGAACAAAAAAGGAAGATCACAGCCCCACCTATTAAGAACCTTATCTTTAAGCACATTAGGATTATTAGTAATCCATTCTTTGAAACTCAAGCTTTGAGGCCCGATACCAATCCCATTCTCCATACTATTTTCATATTCCACCACAAAAGAAGGCCCAGAATCATGGGTACCCATCCAAAGCTTGGCATAAGGCTTATCAACTTCAATTTGAGACCTATAATTCAAAGCATAAAGCTTTGTAACATGAAAGGCAGACCCTTTTCCCCCCTAATCATAATTCTGAACAGAGCATCTCAATCTTTTAAATCCATGGTCAAAGTGATGGTTATTGTTGAATTTAGCATCCATGGGTTAATGCGTATGCAAAGAATGAAGAAACAAAGAGAAAATATATTTTTTTTTTTGGGTTTGGTTCAATGAAATGAAAGATAAGAAAAAGGAGGGATTTTTATAGATAGGAATAGGGGAGTGGCCATTGAAAGAGAACAGAATTATTGGTTTTTGAAGAGTTTGAAAGGCTATAAATAGAGAGGGAAACAAGTTGATAGAGGAAAAAAAAGAAATGGAGTGATAGAGATGATAAAGATTGGTTGTTGGGTCTTTTGATTTTGATCTCAAATCAAAAGAGTTTTTATTTTTTTTCCTATTTCATTAGTTGTACTTTTTTCTCAAGAATTATCTTCCTTTCTTTATAGGTTGATTGTACATTTGTTGCTGGTAATTGGATGGAGTAAAAATAAATGAAAAAAATAGAAATTTCTATGCATGACCTACCTATTTAAATAGTGAACACTGAATTGAAGAGCACACCAGGAACAAATTTATTAACTGCAATTATCATCAGAAAGAAAAAATAAAGGATGTGAAATGTTGAAATTGAAGAGTGATGGAAAAATGGCCCTTTTGTGTGAACATTGAGACGTTTTGATATTTTAATGTATTTTTTAATATTAAATTAAAATGTATGTTATTGAATTTTGGAAAATTCTAGGCTCCTATTATTGAAAAAAAAAGTTATGTTTTGTTTTAAAAAAAGTTGGGTCCATATTATCCAATTGTGTTAAAAATTAACAAAAATTATTAATTAAAATTTTTGTGCACAATTAAAACAATATATTATTTGAATATTATAAGTATCTGAAACTCAAAACAGTATATTTTTAAAAATATTATTTGTATATGAAACTCAACAAAATAGTATCAAAACTCAAAATAGTATCTAAAAATTAAAAACAATATCTCAGACTCATAAATTCAACGTACTATCTGAATATTATATGTATGTGAAACTTCAAAATTGTATTTGATACTAAAAATAATATATTATTTGAATATTATTCAAATATTTTCCTCCAACCCAAAATATATTTTTCAAATATTATGCGTATCCGAAACTCAAAATAGTATAAATTTATGTTACACAACAAGTTTAAGAGTTAATAAAGAATAATACTTAAAAACAATATATTTTTCAAATATTATTCATATTTGAAATTCATATTATACAATCAAAATATTATATTTTCTGAATATTAGAGGTATTTGAAATTCAAAATAGTATGTGAAACTCAAAATAGTATTATAATGTCAAAATAGTATTTGAAAATTAAAAACGGTATCTCAAATTCATCAATACAGTATAGTTTCTGAATCTTATTTGTATATAATACAATAGAAATAGTATATTTTCTAAATATTATTCATATATAAAATTCAAAACAACATCATAAACTCAAAACAAAATTTGACTATAATAATTTGAGTAAGTATTTATTGTTGGAAAAATAATATCAAACTAATATATATACTTCCAAATATTTTTCTAGCATATATGAAATTTTAATTATTTATTAAAACTAATATGAGTTATATAATTGAAATATGTTAATTATAATCTTTGAAATAGAGCATTCCGCCAATATATATATCAATACCTAAAACCAAGACTAAAAACAAAAAATAAGAATACAAATAAAAAAATTAAAAAAATTGAAAACAGAAAATAAGAAAAAAAGGAAAAATGAAAATAAATAAAAAGAGATAAAATTAAAAAATAAATATAAAGATTAAATAAAAATAAAAATAAAAAGGGTAACAGAGAACAAAAAATAAAGAGAAAATAAAAATAAAGAAAATAAAAATTTTAAAATAAAAAATAAAGAAAGCAGAAAATATGAAAAATAAGGAATGAAATTGAAAAAAAGAAAATAAAAGGAGATAAAATTATAAAACAAATATAAAGATAAAATAAAAAATGAAAAATAAAGATAACAGGAAATAAAAAATAAAAAAAGGTGAAAATAAAAAAAATTAAATAAAATAAAAAATAAAAGTAAAAAAATAAAGAGAAAAATAAATAAATAAAAAAATAAAAAACAAAGTAAAAAGTTTAAAAAACCAAGAAAAAAAAGAAAAAAATAAAATAGACACTCTTAAAAAAAGGCGCTTATGAAAGTTAAAAAGGTATTCATATAATTTAAATAAAAATAATATAAATGACTATAAATAAAATAAAATATTTATCTAATTCTGTAAATTTCTTTTAAATGAATGAGTTCCAGCTTAGCACAAACGGACAATAAATAAGCTAAAATTGAGTGAGTCCGAGCCTCACAAACATAAGCCAAGCTCGAACTCAAACATGACATTTTCAAAATAAATGAGCTCGAGCTCATATTTATTAAGTTGAGCTAAGTCCAAATTTCTCATTATTTGGTTCGGCTTGGCTCCGTTACGGGCTTACAAATAACGTCATATATTTCTTAAATATTTTTGAAGTATTATGAATGTGAATGAACAATATATTGCTTGTGAATGAATAATATATTGCTTGTGAGAGAATAGTTCTCAAATAGTGAAAAGAAAATCTCTATATAAAGGGATTGAAATTCATTAATGAGTAGGTTAAGATTAAGAAGAAGAAAAGATAGATTACTCTCCAAATTCTTTCAATATTATAGTTCTCTAAATTCTCTCCAAACTCTTTCTAAATTCTCTCAAAATCATTCTACTATAAAATATTTTTCTTCTATTTAAATACTACTAAATTCAAGTTTAGTTCTATAACAAAATAAGTAATTTAATCTTTATTTCACAACACGTTATCAGCACGAGGAGCTCTCGATCAAAACAATAAGTTATCATAATGACAAATCTAGCAAAGCTTGAGTTCGTTGCTCTTGACATCACGGGAAAAAATTATATGTCTTAGATTCTAAATGTAGAGATGCATCTTTAATCAATGGGGTTACTTGATACCATAAAAGAAAATAATAACACCTCATTGCAAGATAACGCCAAGTCTATAATTTTTCTCCATCGTCATCTTGATGAAGGATTAAAATGTGAATATTTGACTGTCAAAGATCCAAGTGTTCTTTGGAAGGATCTAAAAGACAGATATGATCATCAAAGAGATGTAATACTACCAGTAGTCACTGATGAATGGAGAGCTTTACACTTTCAAGATTTCAAAAAAGTGAGTGACTATAATTCTGCAATGTTCAGAATAGTATCACAATTAAAATTCTGTGGACAGACAGTCACAGATGAGGATATGCTGGAGAAAACTTACTCCACATTTCATGCATCAAATGTTACACTGCAACAACAATACAGGATGCAGAGATTTAAAAAATATTCTGAACTAATTTCATGCCTACTGGTAGCTGAGAAAAATAATGATCTCTTGATGAAAAATCATCAATCCCGTCCCACTGGCTCAATAGCATTTCCAGAAGCAAATGCTACAAATTATTCCAGATATAAAAATTACAATAGCCGTGGACGTGGGAGAGGTAGAGGTCGTGGACGTGGAAGAGGTCAATTCTTTGGCCATGGTCGTGGAAATAAATATAATAATACTCCACAACAAACTCAGACTCAACCTTAAAAGAAGTTAAAATCAGTCATCAGTGGTGTTCAAGAAAGGCCTCAATATAAGTCTGAAACTGTGTGTTTCAGATGTGGTAGTAAAGGACACTGGTCACGAATTTGTCGAACACCACCACATCTTTGCCAACTTTATAAGGCATCATTGAAAGGCAAAGAAAAGGAAATAAACTTCAATGAGCATCATACTCATGTTAATGATACAACTCATTTAGGTGTTTCTGATTTTACTGATGATTTTACTGACAATGGAAATTGAGACATCTATAATTTTAAGTATATTGTTATTACTTATTTGATTCTGAAGAATATGTTATTGTTAGGTATGTTATTTTTAAATTAAATAAAATGTCCTACTTTACAATTATTTTATGTTTTTACCTTAATTGATTAATTTTGTGTTTATCTATTTTGAAGTTTAATATGGATTGTACTCAACATAAAGACAATATTGGAGATCTCTGCATACCAGATAGTGGTACTACACATACTATCTTGAAAAATAGAGATTATTTCTCTGAAATAAAGTCCACAAAGGCAGTTGTAAAAACAATATCAGGTCCTGTAGATCTGATTGAAGGAATTGACAAAGCTAAATTTATGTTACCAAATGGAACAAAGTTTATAATTGATAAAGCTTTGTTTTCACCAAAATCAACAAGAAATTTGTTGAGTTTTGATGACATATATCGAAATGGGTGTGATACCCAATCTATTACTATAAATGGTAACAAATATTTAAATATAGTTTCCTATGAATTAGGAAAAAATGCAAGTATTGGAAAGACTGCCAAAACTCCCTACTGGATTGCATTACATGCATATACATGTAATTGAATCAAATATGGCAGTAAAAGAAAAATCTTATGATCCTTCAATAATAAATTTATGGCATGACAGATTAGGTCATCCTGGATCAGTAATGATGCGAAGGATAATTGAGAATTCACATGGGCATCCCTTGAAGGGGCAAAGAATTCCTCAATCAAATGAAATGCCATGTACAGCTTGTTCTCTTGGAAAATTAATCTTGAGACCTTCACCATCTAAAATTCAAAATGAATCACCTATGTTTCTTGAAAGAATTCAAGGTGATATATGTGGGCCAATTCACCCACCATGTGGACCATTCAGATATTTTATGGTATTAATTGATGCATCTAGTAGATGGTCACATGTTTGTCTATTGTCAACTCATAATGTTGCATTTGCAAGGTTGCTTGCTGAAATTATTAAATTACGAGCATAATTCCCTGATTATACAATCAAGAGGGTAAGACTTGATAATGCTGGTGAATTTACATCTCAAGCATTCAATGATTATTGTATGTCTACTGGGATCATTGTTGAGCATCTTGTTGCCCATGTACATACTCAAAATGGTTTAGCTGAATCATTGATTAAACGACTTCAGTTTATTGCTAGACCATTAATAATGAGAACAAAGCTTCCCATTTCAGTTTGGGGTCATGCAATCCTACATGCTGCTTCATTAATTCGCATCAGACCTAGTGCATATCATAAATACTCCCCACTACAATTGGCATTTGGTCAAGAGCCAAATATTTCCCATCTCAAAATTTTTGGTTGTGCAGTATATGTACCCATTGCGCCACCTCAGCGCACAAAAATGGGTCCTCAACGAAGATTGGAAATTTATGTTGGGTTTGAAACACCCTCGATTATTAGATATCTTGAACCTCTAACTGGTGATGTTTTTACAGCACGTTTTGCTGATTGCCAATTTAATGAGGTTGTTTTCCCAACATTAGGAAAAGGGGAGAAAGAAGTGAAAAGGGATATTTCATGGAATGAACCATCATTATTGCATCTGGATCCTCACACAAAACAATATGAATTAAAAGTGTAAAAGATTGTGCACTTACAAGCAATTGCAAATCAATTGCCAGATGCATTTACTGATATAAAAAGAGTGACTAAATCATATATACCAGCAGCCAATGCTCCTGCTCGTATTGAAATTCCAGAAATAAAATCTGAGAATAAAGACACTCATGAGTCTAAAACACACCAGAAGCGTGGAAGACCAATTGGTTCTAAGGATAAAAATCCTCGAAAGAGAAAGGGAGTAGATAATCATATTGATAGCGAGGAAAATATCCATGAAGAAATAGAAAATAAAGAAAGTCATGAAACATTGTCATATACTGTTGCATGTGAAATCATAAATGACAAAGATGATCCTGAACCAAAATCAGTCATGGAATGTCAAAATAGGCATGATTGGATAAAATGGAAAGATGCTATGCAGGCTGAATTGGACTCACTAAACAAACGAAATGTTTTTGGGCCAATTATTCCTATGCCTAAAAATGTGAAACCTGTAGGATACAAGTGGGTCTTTGTACGAAAGAGAAATGAGAAAAATGAAATAATAAGGTACAAAGCTAGACTTGTAGCTCAAGGTTTTTCATAAAGGCTAGGAATTGATTATGATGAAACGTATTCTCCTGTTATGGATGCAATTATGTTCAGGTATCTGATTAGCCTAGTAATTTCTAAGAAATTAGAAATGCGTCTTATGGATGTTGTGACTGCTTATTTGTATGGATCACTTGATAGTGACATTTATATGAAAATCCCTGAAGGATTTAAAATGCCTGAAGCATTAAGTACAAAACCCAAAGAAATGTATTCGATCAAGCTCCAGAGATCTTTATATGGGTTAAAACAATCTAGGCGCATGTGGTATAATCGTTTAAGCGATTATTTGATTAATAAAGGATATGTGAGTAATATTATCTGCCCATGCGTTTTTATTAAGAAAACAATATCCGGATTTGTGATTATAGTTGTATATGTTGATGATTTGAATATCATTGGAACAGAAAATGAGATCTATGAAGCAACAATATACTTAAAGGAAGAATTTGAAATGAAAGATCTTGGAAAAACCAAGTATTGCCTTGGTTTACAGATTGAGCAAATGCACAATGGGATATTCGTGCATCAATCAAATTACACAGAAAAGATCTTGAAACGCTTTAATATGGATAAAGCAAATCCTTTAAGTACTCAAATGGTCATTAGATCACTCAATATTGAGACTGATCCATTTCGACCCTGTGAAGAAAATGAAGAAATTCTTGGTCCTGAATTTCCATATCTCAGTGCCATTGGAGCTCTAATGTATCTTGCTAATTGTACTAGACCTGACATTTCTTTTGCAGTCAATTTATTAGCAAGGTTCAGTTCAGCTCCAACAAAAAGGCATTGGAAAGGGGTCAAACATATACTTCGATAGGAAATGTTGATTTGGGTTTATTTTATTCTAACAATTCAAAATAAGAATTGATTGGTTATGCAGATGCAGGGCATTTATCTGATCCTCATAAAGCGAAATCTCAAACAGGCTATGTGTTCACAAATAATGGAACTGCAATTTCTTGGCGTTCCCAGAAACAACCGCTTGTCACTACTTCCTCAAATCATTCTGAAATTATTGCACTACATGAAGCAAGTAGAAAGTGTGTGTGGCTTAGATCAATGACACATCATATTGAAGAATCTTGTGGTTTTCCAGTCAACAAAAGTCCAACAATTTTATATGAAGATAATGCAGCATGCATTGCACAGTTAAGGGAAGGATATATCAAAAGTGATAGAACCAAACATATACCTTCAAGATTCTTTTCATATACTCAAGAGCTAATAAAAGACAATCATATAGATATCAAGTATATTCAGTCTAGTCAGAATTCAACTGATCTTTTCACAAAGGCACTTCCAACTACAATCTTTAGAAAGCACGTTCACGATATTGGAATGCGACATCTACATACTATGTGAAGGAAGATTATACATATCAACTTGAGGGGGAGAATATCATGCACTGTACTCTTTTTCCTTAAGCTAAAGTTTTTCCCACTGGGTTTTATTTAGCAAGGTTTTAACGAGGCAGTTGCAAAATATTATTATTCAAGGGGGAGTATTATGAATGTGAATGAACAATATATTGCTTGTGAATGAACAATATATTGCTTGTGAGAGAATAGTTCTCAAATAGTGAAAAGAAAATCTCTATATAAATGGATTGAAATTCATTAATGAGTAGGTTAAGATTAAGAAGAAGAAAAGATAGATTACTCTCCAAATTCTTTCAATATTATAGTTTTCTAAATTCTCTCCAAACTCTTTCTAAATTCTCTTAAAATCATTCTACTATAAAATATTTTTCTTCTAGTTAAATATTACTAAATTTAAATTTAATTCTATAATAAAATAAGTAATTTAATCTTTATTTCGCAGCACGAAGTAAATTATACAAAAAATTTTGTTCGAAAAAAAAAATTATAGAAAAATCAGACGAGTGTGACACTGTGAATCACCAAATCCTTGTTTTCTTCCCTTTTCTTCTTTCTCTGTTTCGTGCTTTTGTGTATGTGGAAACACTCTTTGATTCTCCCATCGATTCATTATATACCTTTGTTTATCTGCTATTTATTTTATTTGGGTATCTCTTCTCCATTTCTCTGTGTCTTTTGATCTTTGTTCATATAATTTTTTTGAGTAATGGGTGGGTGACGGATCTGTTTCTTTGAAAACGCCATTTCTTTACAATATTTATGATTTAATAATTGATGATGAGCAAATTATGTATTTTTTCTGTAATTTTTGTTTTTTATTGCTTGATTTTGGTTTGCTTGCTGATTATTTCTCTAAGGAAGACCAAAACTGTGACATTGCTGACTGCCTGCAACTTATGGTTGAACTGAAATTTTTTCCATTTCCCATTATTTTCCAGGTCAGGTCAGGCCAGGCCGATCTATTTGAACGCTGCTGTATGATTTGATCAAATTGTTGTTCATCAAATTTGGGTCAAAATCCCCAGATCTGCACTCGTTATTTTGACCCAATTATCCTTTAGGGTTGCTTTTTTGAGTATTGTGGGGCTGGATCAGCGATGCCCGTGGCTGCCTCCGCTATCTATTTCTTAAATCTCAGGGGAGACGTCCTCATAAATCGTCTCTATCGTGATGATGTCGGGTAATTTCTGCCATTCGTCTTAGTTATCTATGTGCACCAAATTTCATGAGTTGACTAGTAATATATGGCTTTTATAGCGAATCCCCATGTTACTTGTTCGTATAGCGGTCGTGGGTAGTTCTTATTTGGTTCAAGGGATGAACTTTGAGCTAGGTGTTATATGTGGTATGATCTAATTATAACTTTGATTGTTATGTTTAGTGGTTTATATTTAGATTGGTATTTTAAGCTATGAAACATGTTTATGGTTTATAGGTTATAGTAATAAAACTCTAGCAAGTTAGGGTTTAATTTGGAGAAGAAAAGAGATTTTTTTGGAGGCTGAAATTGCACGTAATGTCAATGTATGTACATAAAAGTTTCTACCTTCTAAGCATCACATTACACTTACAAGTCCTGGTGCAACACATTCAATTGCATTACACAATTCCCAGGTAGCATAATTGTTGTAACTTTTATTTTGACTGAAAATTGAGTAACAAACACTACAATGTCAGGTATTTATAGACCAAATACCCCCCAAAATAATCTAAACACTCAGCGCATGGAGACATAAATACTAGTCATATTAGTCTTTGGATTTGGATTTGGACTAAAAAGGAAACTAGATAGAATTGTGGAGAGTCTCGATTCAAAAGATTACATCGTGGTGAGGGGAATGGTAGTATACCTTAAAAGATGATGTATTACTTCCCATTGACAGCAAGGTTACAATGTTTGTATGCTTTTACTACAACCACACAGCATTTGCAATGTCATGTTGAGCATGTTCAAGAAGAAGGTATCATGCATCATTATTCTGATTCACCAGCTTGGAAGCACTTTAATAATTTGTATTTGGAGTTTGCTTTTGAATGCTGCAATGTGTGATTGAGTTTGTGTGTTGATGGTTTTCAATTTTTTGGTAAATTAGGGAAACAATGCTCATAGTCTTTGGAATTGGACTGAAAAGGAAACTAGATAGAATTAAACTATCTTAAAGGAAAGTAGATAGAATTAAACTATCCTTTATCAGTAAAAGACTGGAATAAGGTTAAAAAAATAGAAATGAAGACTTCTAAAATCATTTGGGCTTCTGTTCTTTCAGTTAAAAATTCAAACACGACCACAGTTTGTTAGACGAGAATAAACATGCTTATATGATATTGTTAAATTTATAAGTATTCAATAATGTCTTAGATAAGACCATTATAAAATTTAGAGTCCATACTCTTTAAATTGGCTGAGTATTCGACCATGATTGACTTTGTCCTTGTTTGCATCAAATTATGCTTCTTATTCCTCTAATGAGACTATTTCTATTTCTTCTCATTCGATAATGACTTGCTTTTGTTTTGCTACATTTATGTGGCTTTAAGTTTTGATGGGTACTAAAAACTACTTGTCTCTTTCAGTGGAAATATGGTTGATGCATTTCGAATGCATATAATGCAAACAAAGGAACTTGGCACATGTCCAGTGCGGCAGATTGGAGGTTGCTCTTTCTTTTACATGAGAATCAGCAATGTGTACATTGTCATTGTTGTCAGCAGCAATGCTAATGTGGCTTGTGCATTCAAGTTTGTTGTTGAGGTTAGATTTTTTCCTCCAGATTTGGCTTCCACATCCATATGAGTATTAATCAGCATAAATATTGTTTAAAAGGGTACTAAAAAGATTCATTATCTTTTTTCTTTTTCTTGTGCAACTGGTGAATTTCTAAAACCTTTTGTGTGAATATTTCTTTCTGTCATTAGTGTTAAATTAAGCAATTTTTCTAGTTTTTGCAAACGTATAAATGACTAGATTCCAGTGTGCTAAACAATGCTCCTATTGGTTTTTCAATGAGGCATAAGGCGTGTTGATTTCAAGTAGACACAATTAACATGTCCTTTTAGTGGTTAATTGTGACACTCTTGATCTTGTTTGCAGGCTGTTGCATTGTTCAAATCATACTTTGGTGGGTCTTTTGACGAAGATGCGATCAGAAATAATTTTGTCCTGATTTATGAGTTGCTAGATGGTGAGCTATTTGACATACATTGAAATGGCATTCAGTTGCAAATCTTTATACTCTTAGGTTTTATCCTGTGATTGTTTTTGGTAATTTCTTTTTAAATGCTCTATAAACTATGGAATTGATCTGCTAGTCATTATGCAACAATTGAGGGCCAATAAGTTTCTGTCAAAAATCACATCGTTCCCATGAAAAATTTTGTGCCTGTACTGAAATTGCAGAAATCATGGACTTTGGCTACCCACAAAATCTGTCTCCTGAGATTCTAAAGCTTTACATCACTCAAGAAGGAGTGCGCTCACCATTTTCTTCAAAGGTTAGATGTTTGTTTCAATAAATATTATTCAAAAGAACTGTGGAAGTCTTCTCAGATATTTATGTTTCATTTTATTTGAATAATGTAGATCTGGCATAATTGTAAAAGTTGATAGATTAGTTATGCCATTTTTATGGATGCTATGTGAAACATTCTCTTATTCACTTAGGGGTGATTTGGTCGGAATTGAAAAGAAATGAAAATTTTAACAAAGTGTTTGGTTTATAATAGAATCTGAATTGGAATAAGAGTTAATATTATTTTTATATGAAAATATTTTTATACTTAATTTTTTAATACTAAAAATTAGCATTGTAATTATTGTTTAAAATTGTTTATCATTATTTGTTCAGATATTATTATAATTTTAAAAAATTATTTATTATTTTAATTAATTTTTCGCATTAAAATATTAAAATAATTATTTTTATTAATTTATATATTTTATTTCATTGCTTCAAAAAATATATTCTATTTCATAAATTTTAATAATATATGGCAATATTTGAATGTTTAGCCAATTTATAATTAGTTTGACTTGATTCCCATGAGAATAAAAATTTGTTCTTTACCTCCATAAGGGCAATGGGTGATTCCCATTGATGGGGGGAATTCATTTCCATTCCCATGCAAAATTTTAGTTAGCCAAATACTAAGAATTGAAATTACTCATTCTGATTCCTGCCCTTATTTTTCATGAAATAAATGATCCTTTATTTTTTTTTAACATGGGAAAAATGAAATAGTGTGTAGATAGACCTTTAAGTAATGCAACATTACAAGTCATTGCACATTTGTATTATATTTTATTGAAGAATGTTGATGTGACATGACTGTAGTGGTTGGATAGATTTAGCTGTGTCATTTTATACATGCTGCATGAAATGTTCTCTTACTTAATTCTTTATTCTTAATCTGGGAACAAATAAAATAGCCTACAGATAAACCTGTACCAAATGCAACATTACAAGTCACAGGTGCTGTTGGTTGGCGGAGAGAGGGCCTTGTTTACAAAAAGAATGAGGTGATTCAGTTTTTACTTGCCTCTTGCTTAAATGGTATTTGGTGAGTCCACTAGATTTTCATATTCATTCCTTACAGGTCTTTCTGGATATTGTGGAAAGTGTAAATCTTCTTATGTCTTCAAAAGGTGGGAAATGATTCTTTTGTTTTCCTTGTTATCTTTTTTCTCTCTTCTTTTTGTTTTGGAGTCGCTGACTTGGATGGTAATAAACAATTGGGTTCCTGTAGGCAGCGTGCTACGTTGTGATGTAACAGGGAAGATTCTTATGAAGTGTTTCCTTTCTGGGATGCCTGATTTGAAGCTGGGTTTGAATGATAAAATTGGCCTTGAGAAAGAGTCACAACTGAAATCCCGTCCCACTAAGAGGTAGATATTTTTGTCGCAGAACCGTCATCCTTCACACAATTCCCTTCTGTTTTATTTCATTTTCATATTGATTAGCTGCTTTTTCAAGCATTGCTTCATTTCTCTTTTTAAAGTTTATAAGGCTCAAATTTCTTTTTTTTTGTCCTTTTTCCTTTTTCAATTGAGCTCTGTGATTGTATAACTAGTTAGAAAAATAATTAAAAGTGCAAATTTGTCATCAGAAAATGCTGAACATAATAATTAGCCAATTGTGAATTTGTGACTACAACATATATATCTGTATTCTTGGACATCCTTCTCTGTATATTGTCATTATAAATATAGATCTTCAAACCACTCTAATGAACTATTGTTGGCATTAAGGCTTGTCAAAATTAGTTGATATCTCAAATAATCACTGCACTAATTTTTAGGTTGGCTCAAACTAGATTTAGCTTATGTATAATGCTTACCTAGTAGTTTATTTGGAGAAAATAACATATTTTTTTTAAAATTATGTGTCCCACTTAACCATTTATGCATATTCTAGTAAAGGTAGATGGTATTATGTACTATCCAAAACCTTTTTTTCGGAACTATCAACTCCTTTAAATTACCAATTCTGTGATATTGTCTTTGCATCTGAATAATTTTTTTTTGAACTAACTGAAATTTTGTTGCAGTTATTGCAAAGCGAAGCCTAATATATATACTCATTTTGTTAAAGTTCCATTTCTTGAACTTTTTAGAGCTTTGGTCATCTCATACATAAGTTAGAGTGAAGTTTACTCTTCTTGTGAACTCAGCTATATTTTCATTGGGCTCAATGAAATTAATTCAAATTGTCCTTTACAGTCCTTCAGGGATGATCTTATTTGTTTCCCCTCAAAATTTTTATTTTTTCGGCAGGGAAAACTAGCCATTTTATAGATTACTTTATCCGCCTTGAATTGTTGTCGAAGTCTAATGAAAGCTGAATAACCCTCAAATGGCATTAACTAAAATGTTTTGATATTGTTGTGTCAATTAAAAAGATGTTCTTGCTTCTTTGCCTGATTGTGGTAATTTTACATTGAAATTATGTAAGATGGTTCTTGAAGAAACAACTTTGAACTTTTTGACACCCGCCAAACTAATGAATTTTTTGTTTAGTGTATTTGATATAGAATTTCATTATTGTTTCATGAGTGTGTATGTGGGTGTATTCAATAACTCAATTTATCGTGCTTTACTGGTTTATACTATGAGATTTATCTTTGTATTTGTTTAATAACTTGATCTTGCTTTATGCAGTGGCAAAACAATTGAACTGGATGATGTTACTTTCCATCAGTGTGTAAATTTGACTAGGTTCAACTCTGAAAAGACTGTCAGTTTTGTTCCGCCAGATGGTGAATTTGAGCTGATGAAGTAAGATAAAAAAAATTTGAACTCTAATTAGCACATACTTGAAACTTGTGTTATTTTAATACACATGTTGTATTGTACATCAGGAATATTAGAACATCATTTTTTTTTTGGTTCTTTTATAAGCGTGCTTGTGTTTGTTCTTTTAATAATTTACAGAGTTCAATAGAAAATAGCCTGATCATATACTTTTAATTCCATTTGCTTGGCACTTGATTTGGTTGTGTCATATTCTCATATGAAGGGACTTTTAGGAACTAGGGTGTGATATCATTGTTGCTTTGCTAGATCTATCTGGTGCCTGTTCCCTCTTGCTGAACATCTTAGACGATGTTTACTTTTTTATTTTATTTCTTTTTTTAGCCTTCTAGGATGGGTTTTAAGTTGTTCCCATTTTTTACTTGTTCTCTTTGCATACTGTGCAACAACTCTGATTGATCATATACTCATGTGCTGAAGTTCAAAGGCAACTTCACTTAAGAACACTGAAAACTTAAGAACATTCATATACGTTAGGATGCTTATTTTTAACTGACTCTATCTGGTGTTTTTGCTTAATTGAAGAGTCATAGTCATTATACATTAGTGTAGTTTTGCAAATATGAATGTATTGTCTTGCTTGTTTATTAATGTATATTTTCTAATCTCCCGACTGATACAATCGCCTTATTCTTAATTTCCATGTAGGTATCGTATAACCGAGGGGGTTAATCTCCCATTTCGGGTATTGCCAACAATCAAGGAACTTGGGCGGACACGCATGGAAGTGAATGTTAAGGTTTGTAGATTTATGGTTCCAAGTTTTCTGTGTGTTTGCATTTTTGCAGCTCTCACGTCACTAGTCTTCAGGTAAAAAGTGTCTTTGGTGCCAAAATGTTTGCACTTGGGGTTGTCATCAAAATTCCTGTACCCAAACAAACTGCCAAAACAAGCTTCCAAGTGACATCAGGTCGAGCTAAATACAATGCTGCAATTGATTGCTTGGTTTGGAAGTGAGTACTTTGGCTTGTTAAATTTTGAACTTATTATTCCTTCTGCTTTGCTTAATTCTTATTTTCTATATTAGAACTGAAATGTTGCCTATGCCGACCTCACCGTCATATGATAAAAATGGTAGCTATGATGAGTATCCTTCGACTTTAATCGAGTAATCAAATTGTACAAGTTTGATTTGGTTTACTCAGTTTGGTTATTAGATCTATTCAGTTTGGTTTAGTTTAAGTATAGGCATTTTGATTTCATTATGATATTAATTATGACTGGAGGGTCACATAATCCAAATATTGTAGCTCAAATGAGGGTTCTTGCTTCTTTTTAGGATAAGAAAGTTTCCTGGACAAACTGAGCCAACCTTGAGTGCAGAAGTTGAATTGATTTCTACAATGGCAGAAAAAAAGTCTTGGACAAGACCACCTATTCAGATGGAGTTCCAGGTGCCTTGTTCATTTTATGTTTCTATTTTGCCGAGTTGGATTACTTTAAAGTTCATTTATGCCATGAATTATTTTAGAATCCATATGCATTGCTACCATTGTGTTGATGCAATGTGTCACTTCTTTGACACCAGAATAGTTAAGTATTAGTGCTGCATTGAATTTTAACAGGTTATTAGTTGCTGCATTGTATTAGTAATGCAATGTATTAGTTGCTGTTAACAGGTTATTTCTTCATTATATTCCTGTATGCCTTTGTTTTTGGTACCTATTGTTTAGAAGATGACTCTCTGAATCATGTTTTCTGCAGGTCCCCATGTTTACAGCATCTGGTTTACGTGTTCGATTTCTTAAGGTATGTATTTTTGAATGATAAGTTTGGTACAATTCTCCAAAAATATTCGGATTTGAACTTAGATATTTTCTGCAGGTATGGGAGAAGAGTGGCTATAACACAGTTGAGTGGGTTCGTTATATTACTAAAGCAGGCTCATATGAGATTAGATGCTAGAAACAAGACTAAATATTTTTGTGAGACGTATGTTTTCATGAAAAAGATTTTCCAAGTATGAAAAAATTGGCACAATGGAAGAAATTTATTTTTATTTTATGCAATTTATTTTTTTTTTAATTTGTTTTTTTTGGGGAGGAGTCCTGCATGTCGCCTGCCCAACATGTTGTGGTGGTTTGTCAGCTAAGCAGATGATTCGGTAGAATTGCGTAGTTACATATTTGATTTGTTAATTTTGATATTTAGCGTTTTTGGCAATTTAGTTGCTTTTCAAGTTTTTGTAATTTGACTTCCTAAAAAAAAAAAATTGCTCACGTGGTAGTTAAAGAGTTGTGTGAATTAGTTCTTGTGTGCTTAATATTTAAGGTTATAATTTTGATTAATTTTAAAAAATATATGTTAATTTTTCCTCTGCAATTTAATCATTCATCATTACTAGTAAATTGAAGCGTGATTTTTTTTTTTTTTATCTTTTCAATTATATATATATAAATTTTAACAAAATTTTTTATTTTCAACCTTTATTACTTTACTAAAAGTTTAAAGTTGCTATTATATGGATGAAAATTAATAATTTTATTTTGTATTCTATTATAGTTGGGTTAAAATTTAACTATTTCCTTTGGTAAGATAGTGAAAGTATTGAGAACAATAATTAATAAACATTTTTAATCAATTAAATATTTAAAACTACTTTGTTATCATCTAACCTACTATCAAATCAATTTCTAAGATATAAAGTGATTTTATTTTTCATATCACATAATTAATAAATAATAAGTAAATTATGTTGAAAACTATCAACAAGCAAAACATGATAAATATATAAGGATTGAGCATTACTAATTTTTTCATTGCTTGCAATCTTTCCTTTGACATTGTCTTCAAATATTATACGTTCTCGATCCTTAGCATCAAGTTTGATGCATTATTCCTTGTCTCATGTCATGTGTTTTGAATATCTACTGTCAAGATATCACTTGCTTCTAGCTATTGTGGATATCAAGTATACCTACATAACATCCAAAACCCTAGTTAGTCTATGTTGGTTAGTTTTAACATAATAAAAAAGCAATGTGTTTGAAAGCAATCTTCTATAATAGCACACATTACTAGTGTGACCTTTTATCATGCAATAGAAACATTCAACATTAGCAAATGTATTTCTTATAGGAGTATAAGATTACCTAGCATATGGAACATGCCTTTTGTGTTGTGGTTGTGTGGGTTTCCTAAAGTTCCTTAGTGTCAAGGAGTGTGAGTCATGCATGGGCAATGATATTATCTATTGTATGGTGTTTGTGTAACATGTTTAGGACTATTGTATCTAGTGTACATGTCAACATGTCTAGTTTAGGACTTATTGGTTGGAACTTTAGCCTTTTGTGTTAAAGGAGTTTAAGTCATGTGAGACTTTTCCTTTCAATTTGACATATGAGATCTTTTAGATTTGAAAGCTTGAGTCTCAATAGGTTTGGAAGTAGAAGTGTTAGAATCACATGAAGCTTTAACAAAGTTAATGTGAGATGATGATGAAGAAGACATTCCATTTTTATATCCAATTCCATTAGTATCTCCATAGAATTTTTGAGAGTCAAGTAGACCATCTAAAGTCTCCTTTCCTATTTTGAATTTAGAAATGGAATTCTTTAATTATATCACTTCTTTAGAAAGATTGACATTTTCATCATTAGCTTTATGGAGTTGATTTTTAAAGGAATTTGAAGATTTCAAGTCATTAACAAGTTTCTCATTTGATTTAATAAGTTTAGAAAAATCATTTTTTAAGTTTTCAAATTCGTTGGTCAAGCTAGATAGTTCATGCTTGTAAAGCTTCTTCTTAGAGAATAAGCTTTTATAGTTAAGCACAAGTTTGCTCACAATAGAGATCTCATCATCATCCTCACAATCTTCACAAAAAAAAAATAAGAAGGAGATAGTACCTCATTTTTTTCTTCAAGAGCCATGAAGCAAAGGTTGACCACTTCTTATTGCTCTTCTTCTTTTTCTGATTCGGAGGAGTCATCCCTTGAAGCTTTAAAGGCATTCTTTTTATCCTTTGCACCTTTGTACTTGAATTTGAGCTTGGGCACTCACTTCTTATGTAACCCAATTTCTTGCATTCATAGCAAGTAACTTCTTTGCTCTTCTTGTTCTTATACTTATTATACTTCTTATTGTCTTTTTGCCTTGAGAAGCTTTTTCTTTTCAAGAATTTCTTGAATCCTCTAGTGAACATTACTATTTCATTACCATCTTCACTAGAATCCACCAAGCTTTCATCTTCACTAGCTTCTTGTATAGCCTTCAATGCAATGCTCTTTTTCTTTTCTTCTTTCTCATCTCTCTCCTCTCCTCTTTGTTTGATAGTAAGCTCATGTGTAAGGAGCTTTCTAATGAGCACATCAGTTGAGAGAGTTGAGAGGTCTTGTACTTCTTCAATTGAAGTAACTCTAGATTCCCAATCTTTTTTAGGTAGGATTTTTAGAATCTTGTTGTTCACTTCTTGTTTGGAAAAAATATTTTTCAAGTTTCTTTAGAGTAGTAAGAAAAGCATTGAAACTTTTTGTCATTTTGGTTATTGACTCTTGAGGCTTCATCTTAAAAAGTTCATACTCATACATATGGAGTTGAATTTTCTTGGTTCTCACTTGTAAATTACCTTCATAATGATTATTAAGAGTTTCATATACCTTTTTTGTAAATTGGCAATATTGAACCTTGTTACTTTCTTCTCTTGACATAGAAGAAAGTATAGTGATTATTGCTCTCTTGTTTTTGTGGATTTTTTTTTTTGAGTTTGACTCCATTAACATCTTTGAAGAACCACTTCAATATCATTGACTTTGCCTTTTGGAAGTTCCCAAGCATCTAAGATGACATCTCACAACTTACTTGGATCACTATCTAGATAAAGTTCCATTTTAAACTTTTAATGATGGTAGTCACTACCATCAAAGAATGGTTTAAGAGATGAAAGGTTAAGAGATTTACTCCCCATGATCTTGAATTCTAACAATTAAGTGTCTAGAATCCAAGCTTTGATTCCAATTATAATTTCCCTAGAGAGGGGGTAAATAGGACTTTTTGAAGATTAAAATGAAAATAGATAATTTACACAAGAATTAAGTAAGGATTAAGAGAAGGAGAAGATGAAAACATAAATTTAAGGAGTTTGGATTCTCAATAATCCTATGTCTCCATCTAACATATCCCCAAGTTAGTATGTTTAATTTCCACACCAATCTTATTAACAAGATTATGATTATAAGAGTTTTGAGGCTTAACTCTAAACTATACAACAATGAGCTTTCACAAGGCTTAGCTCTAACTAAAATTCTAAGTGTTTTAATGGACAAACACTTAAACCAATTCCTTATAAACAACCTCACTTCCCTTATAATCTATCCTAGAAATTAAATGAAGTAGAAGTCCTATTTCTAACACACAACCAATTCTCGATTAGAGTTAAAGAATAATAAAGAAAGTAAATGAACATTTGAGAGCTCAATTGAATGCTAAGAGTAAATGATTTAACAACCAAAAAGTGTGTAGCCTTCAATTGATCTTTTAGGAGTTGTTTTTATAGTTTAACAACTCAAAAATATTTGTTGAGAAGCATTAACTTCTTCCATCGCTCCATCTTTCCTCATTAATTGTTCTTTGACTTTTTACAAGAATTTCATCAGTCTCGGTCGAGATATTCTCAGTCCCAGTCGGGACAATTGATAAAACTAGCTGTTGGAATTGACAAAGCCGTTGAGGATGAAAGCGACAAGAGGGTCCTAGTCAGGACTATTCTAAGGACCAATATCCCGGGTGCCATCCCAATAGGGATTGGGACTCGAGATTGGTTTTGCCCTTTTTCATTTTTTGCCTATTTTTGGTACCGATTTGGATACTTGGTCCCAATCAAGATCCCTTGTCCTGATCTATATCCCGATTAGGATGGGTTCTATCCAAAGTTCCAAAACTTGCTTGTTTTGGTCTTGGTTGAGCTCGTTTGATCCCGGTCTTAATCCTGCTTGAGACGGAGCTTGGGCTACATCCCAAACTTCAATTTTCTGAATTTTTCTTCATTATTTTGTCTTCTAAAAATTACCTAACTTATACACACTTGTAGCAAACATATTAGATACTCAAAATTAAGTTTGTTAAGGTCAAAATTAAGATTGATCATTGCTAAGGCCAATAATTGACATTTTACTATTATTTTTGCATTTTTATTAATTTTGTAGCTTCCCTTATTTTCTTGCTTGATAAATTTACTACAAGTTAATATTTTTATGGTAAAAATAGCATCTTTATCATTTTTGTTATCTTATTTGCATTTTTATTGTTTTTATTATTTTTGTTGCCTTTTTTTGATAAATTTATTATATTTACCATAAGTTCACGTTTTTATGGTGAAAATAGTATTTTTATCATTTTTGTTATTTTATTTCAATTTTTGTTATTTTATTATTATTATTTCTTTTCTTGATAAATTTACTATTTTTATCATAAAGTGTATATTTTTATGGTAAAAATAGCATTTATATTATTTTATTTGCATTTTGTTGCCTTTTTGATAAATTTATTATTTTTACCATAAAGTTCACATTTTTATAGTGAAAATAGTATTTTTATCACTTTTATTATTTTATTTGGATTTTTGTTATTTTATTATCTTTATTTTTTTAATATAAATTTACTATTTTTATCATAAAGTTTACAATTTTATGGTAAAAATAGCATTTTTATTATTTTATTTGTATTTTTACCATTTTTATTATTTTTGCTTTTTGATAAATTCATTATTTTTACCATGAAGTTTCCATTTTTATAGTGAAAATAGTATTTTTATCATATTTACTAGTTTATTTCCATTTTTGTTATTTTATCATCTTTATTCCCTTTTTTTGTGAATTTATTATTTGTCTCATAAAGTTCATATCTTTATGGTAAAGGTAATAATCTTCTATCATTTCCTTCGCATTTATATTATTTATATTATTTTTGTTGCACATTTATTATTTTTTGTCATTTTTAATTCTTTTTTTATAAATTTATTATTTTTATCATAAAGTTCATATTTTTATAGTAAAAATAATATTTTTATCACTTTCATTATTTTATTTGCACTTATATTGTTATTATTATACTTATTGTCTTTCTTGAGAAATTTGCCTTTTTTCTTTTTTAGCATACAGTTGACATTTTTATGGTAAGAATGACATTTTTATCATGTTAATATTTTATGTGCTTTTTTTTATTACTTTTGTTATTTTTGTCGTTTTTGTTATTTTCTTTGGTAAATCTATTATTTTTATCATAAGGTTCACATTTTTATGGTGAAAATAATATTTTTATCATTTTTGTTATTTTAAATGCATTTTCATTATTTTCATTTCTTTTTATTATCTTCTTTAATAAATTTATTATTTTTATAATTTCTTGTCTTAAAATTCCATTTTTACATTAAAAAAATGACAACTTTTCACCAAAACCCTTAAATTCCAAAATCTTGTATTATCCATTTTCATCAACATCCCTGTTTGTTTTTTATTTTATTATTTTTGCTATTTCAATTAAGGATATATAATTGTCTTAAATGTGATGTGTGCTTGCATGTGTGTGAAAGCTAACCTTTATTTTTCAAGTTTATTAGAATATGAATTTTCTTTTATTTTATTTTCCATTTTGATGTAATTAATAGAATATGGAATTTTCAAGGCAAAGTAATTCTTAATCTTGAATCCCCTTTTATTTCCTATTTTGCATGTATTTATTAGAATAAATTATCTTTTAAGGGTTGTAATCCTTAATCTCTTTCCCCATTTCTTTTTATTTTGTTTTGTTTATTTAGTTTATTATTATTTTTCGTATGCTTGTGTGCTACTTGCTATGTGCTTACTTGTTTGCATTATTATTTGTTAATTGATGTGGATGGTGAATGTTTATATATTCCATGATGTAAGCGCGCCAATTCCAATTATTCTGCATTCCAATTTGCAATTTAAATCAACTAACAATCAAATGTGGTAAGATGCTTAATAAAATGATAAGTGCTAAAAATGATATATTTTAAACACTAAATAATTCCATTTCATTATTAGAATTATAAGTTTTTATTAGTTAAAAGCATATTTTAGGTATAAAATGCATTAGGAGTTAGAATTATAGTAGTTTTGTCGTTTTATGCATTTTTAATTTCTTTTATACATTTTACATTGCTTTGTATTGAATTTTGTAGGTTCCTTTAGAGTGGAATCTAGTTTGAAATGAAAGCAATGAGACCTTAAAGCTATGAGCAAATTTGGCCATAAAAAAGGGCAAGAAAGCAAAGAATTTGGAAGCTAAGAAGTGACACAGCTGTGTCACATTGCAGACACAACCATGTATGGTTCGAGTAATTGAAAGACTACTGAAGACTGTTTTGACATAGTTGTGTTATGGGAGTGACACAGCTGTGTCAGAGGGCTACACTGTAAAGAAATTTCACATGACATACCCATATCATAATGCAAACATAGCCGTGTCTGTCAAAGCTGTTATTTTGGAAAGTTTTCTTTAAGGTTTTTTGGAGAACAACATAAATAGAGAAGTTTTATTTTTCAGAGATATACATTAGAAGAGGCTGCTACTTCAGAGAACAACACTCTTTTGTTTCTATTACAAAGAATTGTTTTATTTTAGTTTTAATTTCAATTTTCAACTTAAGCTATTAGATTGAAGAATAAGAGTTGATAATTCAAGATAATAATAAGCAAGCTGAATAAAAATAGTTTTTCTTCTTCTATTCTCTTACTATTTATTTATTTATTTAACTATGAATATGTTCTCATTATGCATCTCTTATTGTATTTATCTAATTTCTATGAGTAACTAAGTAGGTTAGTTAGGGTTTTTATGAACCCGACTCAATATAAACGTAATCAAATAAAATCTAAAAAAAAAGAAGATGCATTCCATGAGAGTTATTGGACTTAATGCTTTTCATTGGTTTAGCTACCCTTTGAATTAGATTAGAAACTAGGATTAGATCGAGAGATTAATTATAGTAAGAAAAGCAATAACAATCTATTAATTTAACTAGACTTAGTCAAGAGACACTTCAATATTAATATTCCATAAAAGATTGCTAGAATAAATTGGTTATTATTAGTTAATTGTACTAGTGAGAGCTAGGTAATCAATTATTTTTCATAATTGATTAATTGTGAGAGTACTTAAGAGAGACATCACAATATTAAAATATTTTAGAAATGAAATGATATTCATAATAATCAAGCATTTATTATCTTTTGAATAAAAATTGAGCCAGGGGATTTAAACCTTAACATCTTTAATCATATAGATTTTGTGACAAAACTTTACATTGTTTTGGATTTAATTTACTAGTTTTTCTCATTGAAATCATCGATAGTCTAGATAAGCAAAGTATTAAAAGTAGCTCTGTAATTAACATTATCCATGTGGGAACAATATCTCTTTTATTATTATCCTGTGCACTTATGGATTTCACCCATTAAGTTTTTGGCGTCGTTATCGGGGATAGAATAGTTAATATAGAGAACAAATTAATATTGTTTAATTTAGACATTTTATTTTTATTTTTTTCTTAATTTTGGAAAGCATTTTTCTAATTGTCTTATATGTTTGATTTTCAGGCACTCTTGTGAGTGTAAGATGAAACAAAATAATTAAAAAATAAGTAATTGAAATAATTGAGATAGAAAACTTATCTCTTGATGCGCTCTTACCCCACCTTTAAGTGAACGAATATTTATATTTGTTTAAGTTGTTTAATTGTTGTTAAGTAATATGAAGACTTGGATATGAAGCTTGTTTGTTGGCATGAATATGTAGCTAAGTTTATTTACACCATGAAAATTAGTGCCATATGTGTCCATGCAAGAAGATGTTGATCCCTTTGAGGAAATTGATGAATTTAGAATGAAAGCTTCAAATGCTTATGACACTAGCATAAGTTATGCCTCTTAGTTTTTCAATGCTTAGTGCTTTGGTGTTCGGTACTTGGTGCTAGATGGATGCTTGGATATCCAAGGCTACGATGCTTAGTTTTTAGAGGTTCAGTGGATGCTTGTGAAATCGGTGCCCGATGCTCGACCTTTGTTGCTCGATGAAATATCTTTCATCTAGTAGCTCTTACAGCTATTGTTGCTTCTTCATCAATGTCTTATACTGGACATTACCATAATAGCTTTTAAGTTAAATATTTCTTCACTACTGTGATATAAGATTATTAAACATCTTTGTCTCTAAGTTTCCAAATGCTTCAAGAAATCCTATAACTTAGATAATAATGAACTCAGGGTGATTGATTACCTAAGAATTTATTGTTCAATGCTCAGAGTTTGAGTGCTTATGAAAGGTGTCGGTTGGATGCTCAATGTCTGGAGCTCGATGCTCGGTAAGTACTCTGTAATTTCTTAGTGCGTGTATCTTAAATGTTGTAAGAAATTCCAAACTATAGGCAATAAACCTAGTGTTTAAATAGATTTGAGGACCTAAGTTCGTATTCCAGATGTCTAACTGTCTTCAAACTTCAATGCTTTGATGCTCGGTGATTCTTTTCATGCATGGAGCTTTGCTTATGATATTAGTATTTAGTTGCTTGATGCCTTATGAACCTCTCTTCAATTTTGAATCTAACCATCTCCATGCTTGGATATTCGGTGTATGGTGCTTGTTATAAGATGAAACTTTAATTCATACTCAGGTGTTTAAAACTTAATAATGGAGAATCAAATGTCTAACTGTATTTGATGCTTCAATGTTCAATTCTTTAGTATTGCAGTGCTTGCCTGGAGTTGATGCTTGCACATATGATGCTTCGATGCTCAGATCTTAGTACTTGAATGCTTTATCATCGATGTTCAGTAAAATAGCCTTCAAGCTGGTTTGTGATAAATACATTGCTGCAACTATCGAAGAGCTGCTCAAGGTATGGCTTGAAGTTATAGCTTTATGCAATTTCAAGCTTCACTATTTGATGTCCATCATGAAGCTCTATATTGGTAATTTGCTGATTGTGAGTCTCATAGCTTTTTATGCTTAATAAGGTACCACTTCAGCTATCTCATCTTTCATTGTTTAAGGTTCCACCATCTTTGACTCTTGCCTTATATAACGATTGGATTGGATGAGTTTTCTTTTTCAAGCTAAGCTGCCAATTCCATATTAAGCTGCCAATTTCTTTATTCTGCCAAGACGTTGTACTCAGATACTAAGCTGTCAATAAAGTGGAACATTATCTTTAAGAGAATATAATCTGAGTTCTCTAATGCTCAGACTTGACAAACATGGCTAAGTTTTAGTAATGAAGAATCCAAACTATTAGTTATTAATGCTTGACGTTTGTCATTTCTTTTAAGAGAACGAAACTGAGAGTTATACCCGAATATCCGATGATCATCTCCCTGCTTCAATTCTCTATGATTATTTCCTTTGTTCGAGAACCATTTTTTTGAAGGTTTCTTACTCCATTGTCTTCATTAACTTTCAAACCAGATTGTCATCACCTTGTCTTTTTTTTATGGTTTTTTTATTACAGTTCATGTCTTTTAGATCTTTTCAAATGTGAACAAAGAGCCTACTTGTGTTGTATGTTACTGGATCCAAGCTCATGTATTCAATAACTTACAACTTCAATAGGTCCCATTGAAATTAACTCCATTTGGCACATACTTCCGAGTAAAGTGCTTCGCCGACATCTTATATATAACTTTCCATGAGTGATGTAGTTGTGTATATTTGAATTTTTTAAAGATTCAAATAGATGCCTTCTCATGTTTATGTTTTCTAGTCCTCTTTACTCTATTTTTTTCTGTACATTAATCTTCTCAATCTGGTCTATCAATAATATCAAGTTTTCCACCACCGAATGCCATTATTTATAACTTTAAGTTTACGGTTGTAGGCTTTAATGTTGTCGCCTTTAAATTTTCCTTTTGGAAAGTCCTTTGATAATTGATGATTTATGTTACTCTCACACTTACCATAAATTCATTTTGTTTTAGGATAAGAAGGTTCTTAAATTTTATGTGATGAGTTTGGATAATTACATCCAATATTAAATCTATTACATATTTGATATTGCTATTGATAAAAGATTATTCTATCAGTACTCTAGTTCCCAATAATAGGTTCTGTTCCACATGGGAACGTCAGAGATGGAGAAATTTCTTTAGGAACATTATCATCTTTTAAAGGTCTTTGTAGTGGTTTTCAATTACCAAAGTATATATAGCTCTTTCCTTTTTTCAAATATCAAAACATAAAAATGTAGTCTTTATGGGAAGAGACCTTTCCCTCAAAATCTATCAATGATGGATGCCTTGGCAAGCTTTGTTACCTGACCTTTTTTTTTTGAAAGCTAATAATGAGTAAAAGCTTGACAGCTTCATGTTGATGTTATCTCGTATCGACATACTTGATTATCCCCTACTATGCCATGAAGATCAGCTTCTATTAAACATAATTTAAATACTTTTGCATAATGATCATTACTTCTGCATGAAGAAATCATATCTCGTGGTAACATAGATCTAGCAGCTTCTTTATCTCCTAAACTTTCCTTGTCATTTATGGACTATGAAATCTCATCAATTGAATTTTATCAATGTGTTCATTATTGGTTGATATAGAGACAAGACATGCTTCCAAAATTTCTTTAATCATATTTTGCCACGAATTTGGTACTTATTTGATGCTGATAAGGTGATCTTTGTTTAAGAGGGCAATGACTATAAAAAGTAAATTCTATAATTTCCAAAGTTATTTGTTATGACAAGGTTGAATTTCTGGCATGGTTCTAGCAAATAATGATAATTCAGAATTGAATTCGGTTGTGCCTAGCTCTTAATTCTCTTATTTTGAAAAAAATAAGAAAACCTAGGTTTCCCACAGACGATGCCACTTGATAACTCCAAATCAAATTATTGCTTTTAGAACCTGCATTGATGAGAAGAATGGGTAAAGGGGCGAGGTTTCTCTTATAAACACTTCGAAGCTTAAGTCAGTATTCATATAAAGAAAAATATGATAAAGCGAATAAGTGGAATAAAATAGGGAATAAAGAATGATTGCTTGTATGGAGTGATGGCTTAATGATGTTGAATAATGAGAATGAGGAGATAGGTGAATGAATGAATGAATGACATAAGATATATTTATAAGAGAAGATATACATAAACCTCTTAAAAATATGATTCCTTATACTTGTAGGCTTATCTTGTTTAAGAGAGAAATAAACTTCCTTATCAATATGTCTTCTTATTCAATCATTCTTCCTCTTTAGGGATTATAACCTTCCTTATTAGATATCACACTAATATGGGGTATCAATTATAATTTTAATATATTATTTGTCAAATTCATTTTTTAGTTTTTTTATCTAATAAACTTAAATATTTTATCTTATAAACGTACATTATTTAAATGATAAATATACAATACTTAACTAAAATAAAAATACAAGTAAAACTTTATTTATTATAATTAAAAAATAATAAATAAAATAATTTTTAATAAATAAAAAATTTATTTTGACTAAAATTATGAATAAAAAAATTAAATTAAACCACTGTAATTAATAAAATAAAAATAAAAAATAATTATTTGATAAATAAAAATACTTTTTTCATGAAAGAAAAATGTTAATGAATATGCAGGTGAAGATCATTGAACTTACAGGTTTAAAAAAGCCAACGACTGCAAGTGAAGGCTAATGATCATGCAGATAAAGGTCAATGAACTTGCATATGAAGGTAAATGAACATAACTTATGAAAAGGCAGAAATAGTATCAACTAATTTTTTTTAGTTAAAGCCCATGAGATGAGATATGCAAACCCAATACGCATTTTATCTTATGAACCTATATTATTTAAATAATGAAACTATAATATTTAACTAAAATAAAAATTGATGCGGAGCAATAAGCCTTGGAATGAGTTTGTAGAACAATTAATAGCAAATATATTATTATTATTATTATTATTATTATTATTATTATTATTATTATTATTATTATTATTATTATTATTATTATTATTATTATTATTAGGATTTGGTTTTTTTATTTTAATTTAGCATTGATTAGAATTTGATTTTCCTATATTGTTAGGGATTTGATTTCCTACCTTAGTTAAAATTGTCTTTGTTTTATTTCCTAATTAAAATTAGGGTTAGAGTTGGTAGGTTTGTGTTACCTTATAAATATGTAAGCCTTAGGGCTATATGAGACGGTTTTTATTGAGTTGATTATTCAGAATTATTATTTTCCCAAATTCGGTATTCTTGTGAATCAACGAATTCTTTGATGCCTATTTACTAGTATTTGTGTGCAAATCAACATGTTATAGAAGGATTTTAGGTGGTCAATCGTGCACGATTCAATGACTTGCAACATTTATCCTTTGTTCTTTTATTTTATTTTATTTTTATTTTTTAAAAGCTTTCACTACATCAGTTAGTATCAGAGTCGAACTAATCCTTATTAATCATGTCGAGAGAGTATTATGAAGAGAGTTTATTCTATGATACTGATGATGGCGAGGATGAAGATGTATTAGAGATGAGCCAAAATTTGATGAAGAGGATGAGGGTGATGTTGAATATATTGACTTTATTGGCATTGATAAATTTTTTTATTCTTATATTCCTTTAATTTCTATTTTGAATGAATTACAAGTTGAAGATAAATTTATGATGTTCCATAGCAAATTTGTTTCTCGGTATTTAGGCAAAATTCGAGGGTGAATTTTCTCTACCCTATAGGGAATGATGCGGAGCAATAAGCCTTGTAATGAGTTTGCAGAATAATTAATAACAAATATAATAATAAGCCTTGTAATGAGTTTGCAGAATAATTAATAACAAATATAATAATAATAATAATAATAATAATAATAATAATAATAATAATAATAATAATTATTATTATTATTATTATTATTATTATTATTATTATTATTATTATTATTATTATTATTATTATTATTATTATTATTATTATTATTATTATTATTTGTCTTTTTTATTTTAATTTAGCATTGATTAGAATTTAATTTTCCTATATTGTTAGGGATTTGATTTCCTACCTTAGTTAGAATTGTCTTTATTTTATTTCCTAATTAAAATTAGGGTTAGGGTTAGTAGGTTTGTGCCACCCTATAAATATATAAGTCTTAAGGCTATATGAGATAGTTTTTATTGAGTTGATTATTATAATTATTATTTTCCCAAATTCGGTATCCTTGTGAATCAATGAATTCTTGGATGCCTATTTCCTGGTATTTGTGCACAAATCAATAGATTATACAAGGTTGTTAGACGGTCAATTGTGCGCGATTCAACGACTTGCAATATTTATCCCTTTATTCTTTTATTTTATTTCTTTAAAGCTTCCGTTACATAAGAAATACAAGTAAAACTCTATTTATTATAATTAAAAAATAAAAATTAAATAATTTTTTAATAAATAAAAATTTTATTTTGACTACAATCATGAATAAAAAATTAAATTCAACCATTGTAATTAATAAAATAAAAAGAAAAATAATTTTTTTGATAAATAAAAATATATTTTTTATTTTTATTAAAAATAAAAGGAAAATATCAATGAATATGTAGGTAAAGGTTAATGGACATGCAGGTAAAGATCAATAAATATACAGGTGAAAATCATTAAACATGAAGATTCAAAAAGGTCAACAAATCTGCAGACGAGGACTTATGATCCTATAGGTAAAAGTCAATGAATATGCATTTGATGGTCAATGAACACAACTTATGGATAAATAAAAACAGTAAGAAAGACGTTTAACGTGAAAAAAAAAAGTATATTTTTATTTTACATGTGTGTGGTCCATATTTTATTATGGACAGGGGTACATAATATAACAATTGTAGTTGTAGTTTAGATTTTTAATTTTTTTTTCTTAAAACCTTGGTCTAGACTTGACTAAATATATAAAATAATATATTTTAGTTAGTTGGCTAACTAAATTATAAAAATTAGAGAATAAATTTTAAATTTAAAAAATATGTATTGAAATTTTTTATACTTAGAGAAAATGAATATATTCCATAGTGATAAAATATGACATGACTATCACTTAAAAACTCATATAATGTTTTTATTTAATAGAGAAAAATAAACTTAAAATGATTTGATTTCACTAATATAATTATTTTTTTAGTTTTCTTTTACACCTATATAGTCTTTTATAAGTGTAAAAGAACAAAAAAAAAAAGTTAATTAATTGGTTATAGGTGTAAATGATTTGATTTCAATTAATTGGTGCTATATGCAAAAAAAAAAAAAAAAACAACAACAACAATATAACCGAACAACTTTAATTGATTAACCAATTAATTGAATAAGCAACACACACACACATATATATATGTATATAGAACAACTACAACTTAATTCATGGGAATTTTCATGTGATTACATGAATCTTGCATCAATCTCTGGAAATTACTCTTCTCAAGAACTAGGAAATAGACTCTTTGCTAAACTTCCAAGAGAATTAGGATTTGAAATACATAATAAATGGAAAGAAAAACTTAGAGACATACCACCAGATATGAAGATTCTTATGATATATTTAATGAAGAACTTATAAAACTTAAAAGAGGAAAACAATTTGAAAAACTACCTAGTACATGAATTTGTATTACTGAACTAGGTGACTCCTCTAACTCCTAATTTCACACACTTATGTCTTTAAAGACACCAAGCTCATAGACTGAAAAAATAGTGTATCACAAAATACCAAGCTCAAAGACAGACATGTTAGAGGACAAAAGACAGATAAAACTTATCAAAATAAACTTACTTGTTTTGCATGTAACAAAGAAGGACATTTTGCAAAAGAATGCCCTTATAAACATAATCTCTGTACTTGTAGTGCAAAGATCATAAAACAAACTAACATGAACTTACTTTATATTGATGAAGACATGTCAAACACTTCTTCTATTTACTCAATAATATCTGAAGATATATATGAGGAAATAGAAAAAAATCCTAAAGATTATTCTTTTATTAATCAATTTATAAAAGAAATAGACAAAATACAACATTTTGACATAGATACAAAAACAACAGACTCAGAAAATGAAAATATAAATTTTATGTTTTCATATACTAAAAATATTGAAATGGACTACGTGTATGACTGGCATTTCAAAGTAGGATCATATATAAATCGATGCTCTAAATGTAAACACTTCCCACATATCACAGTACGTGCTAGGTGCATAAAATGCATGACAGAAATATGTCTATAATATTTCAAAACTTGTATTTTTAGAATTTCACACATTTGTTTATAATTTCAGAACCTGTAATAGTTTCTTATCTTATTATCATTCTATGTATAAGTCCAGTAAAGTTTAATATGTTTGGTCCTAAAGAAATAATATGTTGAAGTTTTTTTTTGGGTTTTCTCGTTTATAAGTTTCCCATACTCCTCTAACACTTTCTCCTAAGAATGTTTCACCTTTAGTAATCATGCCTTCTCCAGTAGTAATATTATAATCATTTTGAATATAATGTCTTAGAACTAGGACAGACCATTGTTCTATGTAAGTGTCCCATTCTTGGGGGTCTATTTTTGCTATATTTAAAAGTATTTGGTTTCCAAAATAATAGTCTTTATCTAGGTTCATTCTTGTCCTAAATTATGTCTTTTAACAGGTATTATGTCTGATTGTACTTCAGATGTTCTCCTAGGTGGTATACCTGCATCATATGTGGATGTGTATGAATCTTGTGCACTATATTATGATGGTATAGTCTTAGCTATTGGGTTTCTCCTTGTTTGTGTTGTCTGTGTAGGATTTGGAGTATTAGATTGTGTGCCAATTTCAGGATTCATTAGTATTTTGTTTGTGTCTTCTTTTTGAATACTTAATGAATCTATGTCTCATTCTATAGTATTTTTGTATTGAATAATTTCCTCAATCTTAGCAAAAGATTCTTGGAATTCATCAATATAGTCCAAAATATCATTAGAAGTACTTTCTGTATTTGGTTCAATACCTAAGCTTGATAATGTTATGTATTCAACTTTTTTAATGTTGAAGTTTTTGTCTAGCCAGAATTCATCATAGTCAGGATCAAAGTCTAATATCCTGACTATGATGAATTTTGTGATACACTATTTTTTCCAGTCTGTGAATCAGTTTAGTCTGTTATGTATAAGCAGACTGTTATATATATATATATATATATATATATATATATATATATAATGAAATCATGCTCATCCTATTATGTTGTTATATTTATATTTTATTTGAATATGTGGGTTTGTTGAATTTACTTTGTGCCATATATGGACTCCGGTAGATTATAAATGGGGAACCACACCACTTCTTCACATGGATAAAGACTAGTAGTAGGATGGTGCATGTTTGATGTGAGAACATGTCAAGATGATCTCGGATGGCATCTCCTAGTCCTAGAAGCTGGAGCTCTCCAATGATTATAATTAAGTCAGTAGTACTCGTGCAGAGGAATAATATGAAAGTATTTGAACAATATGTTATAATCTCCAAAATAATAATAATAATAATAATAATAATAATAATAATAATAATAATAATAATAATAATAATAATAATCATAATAATAATAATAATAATAATAATAATAATAATAATAATAATAATAATAACAACAACAACAACAACAACAATATGTTATAATCTCCAAAAAAAATAATAATAATAATAAAGAGAGGAAAAATTAGAAAAATATATTCCATCTCTCTCATGTACCTGAGTTGGTGTGGGCATGTGTACATGTCTAATATTAATATGGTTGGTAGTTATTGGGGCTTGTTGGGAATGTACTAAAGATTCATTGAATAACATGAGAAAATCTATAAGTTGTGATGTTGGGTTAGATGAGTTGTTGCTATAATAAGTTGCATAATGTATAACTTATAAATATATTCTGAAATTCTACATATATATATATATATATGTGTGTGTGTGTGTGTGTGTGTGTGTGTGTGTGTGTGTGTGTGTGTTTATGCTTAGGATTTGATGCTCATGCATCTCTCATCTACACACTTCACTCCACATTACAACTTGATCAAAACATTGAATGAGTGTGTAATGTAAGGCAATTTTAGCTATTTTTTATGTGTGTTTACTTTTTTTTTTCCTTTCCAAAACTATACTAAAGCTAAGCAGTTATATATCTACCAACCCATCAATCTTAACATTTTGATGCTTAAAGAAAAGTGAAGTTTTTTGTTATGCTTAGCTATAGCATGTTGCATTCTTCAAGGAACACGTGCATATGCATGCATGTTATACCTAGCTAAAGTACCCATCCTAATATATTAAGTGTTTTAGTCTTATAATTATAATTAAGGCTTAATACATACGCAGCACCCTAAACTTAGCATTTTTTCTATTTAGACACTTATACTTACACTTTTGCCATTTAGACACCTTAACTTGTCAAAAATATGATTTATGAACCACTTCATACACATGTGGCAGAGGATGTGAAGTTAAACGCTATTGAGCATGTGACATGAAAGTTTTAATGCTCCACAATGTACAACTTTTCTTTTCAGTTCTTCTTCTCCCCCATCATCTTTTTCTGTCAACAACTCATCTTATTCTTGTTTTGCCATTTTCAGGCCTTCTTGGTCTCCCTATCATTGTACTCTCTAATCAATCATCTCTTTCATATTCTTCTTCTTATAAATAGTTGGGATATAAAAACATCATAGAGCACCAAGTAAGGGCATCAATAATCAAAGAAACAATTTGATAATAAAAATAGCATTAGCATTAACAAGGTAGGTAGAATGGAAGACTAAAGACCTTAAAGGTTAATAGTATAGTCCTCAAGTTCGAATGACAATAACCAAATAAATACAAGTGTAGAAAAATTGCCAAGCTTTAAAGATAATAAAAAAGAAATTGGCATTTTGAAAAATTACCAAGCTCCAAAAATAGCATATACCTTATCCAGTATAAACCTAAGTTACCAATATAGACTTTGAATTTTTGATTAAGTGGTCATGGACTTGTTGAATTTGTTCTTGGCGTTGGAGAACTTCTTTTTAATGTATGCGGCCATATTCTGCAAAATGCTGAAGAGTACTCTTGTAATTTTGATAATGATGTCAGATTCAGAAAAGTTCCCATAGTCATTGCATTCACTAAATTATCTTAGTGACACATCATTTCCAACTCTCTTCTATTGCTTTTGGTTGAAATTTAATTAGGGGCTGAAGACCCTTTAATGTAGTAAATTTTCCATCTATTAAAATTTGTTGCTTGTCCAAGGATTTCACTCCCTTATCCTTAATCTCATCAGCTAAATTTTATAAATTTTACATCTTTACAGACATCGTTTCTGAAATAAAAGAAAACCTACCTCATAAGGAATAAGACCCAGATTTTGTACATCAAAATTAAGAAGTGAAATTCTCATGATCAATATAAATAAAGGCTCAATAGTAGAATAGCCAACAAGTAAACCCAACATATAATTATACCATTTAGACTTCAAACAAAACCCTAAATTATGGAGAATAGAGACTTTCTTGTTGTTGTTGCTTTAAGATCTCCTCTAATCGTAATTCTTGAACTGTTGAAGTGGGTAATGTCGATTGTATCTCATTCTTGATGGAAAATGATAATCAAAGAAATGAAAGCTAGTAATTCTTCTTCTTAGTCAGAATCCTAGTCATAGTCCTATTCAAATTCTAATAAACCAAAAGTGTTTAGAGACAAAACAAATAATGTTTTTATGCTAAAGAGAAGCAGTAGTAGTTATGTTAAGATTAAGAGATACCTATCTATGCATCTCCTCTAGCTTCACTTGATACCTATCCTCCTAAGCTTGTAACTTTAAAATCCTTATATTCCTCAAACACTATAAATTTTTCAGCATCCTGTCATCCTTTGTAGCCATTAACTTGTCTTAATACTCTTTTTAGACCTTAGCTAGAGGGACAGTAATAACAATGGAGATAATGGTGGCAATCAAAGTTGCAATAGAAGCAATTCCAACATTTTTAAACAAAATTGCAAGTGCAAGAATTATTTGTAAGGAAGCATCCATATATTATAGAGATACCAAAAGTAATCCCTTACCCTTTTGACATCAACTAACATGTAATTAACAATTTCTCTGCTAGTGTGACTTTGCTTGGCCAAGCTTAAGAGTCTGAGTCCTTTATGATACACTATTGCTGTCAAAGCCAACCTCATGTGCATACTCAAAATGTCAACACCCAGGTACCATTACTGAGTTGTTAAGGTCTCTATAAGCTTTGCTGTAGCAAGAATATATCCCTTATGAGGGAAAGTCACATTTCCCCCTAAATAGTCAACTAAGTAGCTAAACAAGTATAAACCAACATATAAGACCAAAGTATTTATTGAAGCAAATACGGCATTATAAGCTGCTTCCTTCTAAAAAGACTTGATAATTGCCCAAGCTAATGAGGGCTACTTTGAAGGGTTTTTTTGCCTTCAATTTCTCCCAATTTGAATTCAAGACTTTATAATTAGTCTTAGCTTGATCTCTTGAAGCAAGAAGAAGAATATCCTTCAGCTTAAGTGGTCAAGCTACCATGTAATTAATAATTTCTCCGCTAGTATGACTTTGCTTGGCCAAGATTGACTAATCATCATCGTCATTAATGACCTTACTTTTCCCATTACGCAGAGCTAAATTTTGAGAAGAACCATTAACGATGAGGCCATTTTGTAAAGACTCAATGCTTTTATTCTTGTTTTTATTTTCTGAAATTCTCAAAAGTCTCTATTTTTTATAATTTGATATCCCTTACTTCTAATATTCCTCACTTCTTCTAGTTCTTCTTTGCATAATTTTTGTATTCTTTCCTCAAATTATAAATCTAAACATGAACTCGAACCTGATAGTCCTCATCCGTCATTCAGATTCTACTACTATTAGTGCTGCTAAAGTATTAAAAATTGACAATTCTATAGGTTTTTCATTTAAGTGATTTGTAAGAGATGATAGAATTAGGGTTACAAATTTAGGGATTTCACTATTTTTAGAGCTTTTATTTTTTTTTGGTTTCGTATGTGTTATGCTTATGTGGTAGCCTGTTAGACCATTGTAAAACATGCACTTCTTCTTTTTACTTATTGAGTGGTGAGGGGTTTATAAGTTATAATTTTGGCGAGTTGAGGTGTTCAAATGGTAAAAATATAAGTACAAGTGTCTAAATGACAAAACTGCCAAGTTCAAGGGGCGCGGTATGTATTGTGCTTATAATTAATTGTCTTTAACTTGTTTGTACAGTTTATAAGAAAAGTAGCAATATATATTCACCCATTAATTAATTACTATTAATTATAATTAATTTCATGCATAATTAATTATTTATTAATTTGCCATGGTTAGTTGATCACGAGTAAAATAAGAATTTAACTATGGACCAAATTCAAAATTTGAAGTAGGTATAGTACTAGTACCATGCAATCAAAATGATGTATGGCTACATATGTTAATGCTTCATATGCATGGGTAGCATGGTAGGCTATTGAAAGCTTCCACAAATATAACTTTAGCCATAGCTACGCATATTGCATGCTTTGTGTTTTCTTTGAACTTGTTAAATCTTGGGATAACGACTTGTTAAGTCTTGAAAGTAATAGACTTTTACAATTAAGTATTGAATGTTCAATTTGTAATAATTAAGGACTAAAATTTTTTAAAAACTTAACCATTAGTCTTATTTTGTTAACTTTAACGGATTGAGCTTATGTGATACTAATTTTATCCACATGGCATCCATATTAGCACCTTATTAGCCACATCAGTCATCCACCTCAAGAACTGAAATCAATAGTGAGATTTTGAAGAGGAAAGTTTTGATTTTTGTTAATTGATTCATTTGACTTTCTTGTTTTGCTTTTGATTATGGGTTTTATAGGCTTGAAACTTTTGGTTGAATTTCTTTTAAATTATAATAACAGAAACAACCATCTCCTCCTACTCATAACCTTCAATCCTAAAATCTCATTAGTCTTTTTTTCTAGCGAACCCACAACCCACAGCAATGTTAAGTGAAGAGGGAGCAGCAACTGCCATGGTGGTAGAGACGATAGCTTAGCCATTTAGGGAGCTAATGGATTTAATGACAGCATTGCAATTTGTGTTGAAGAAATCATTGGCACATGGAGGACTAGCAATATGACTACATGAAGGTGCAAAAGTGATAAGAAAGGCTATACTACTTAGCATTGTGTATTAAACTGAGGATTGTAATTAGCCTTATTACGTTAAGCTTGCTAAAGGTTTTTATGATACATATGTAAGTTAAACAAAACCAAATTTTTTTTATAGCTACTGAGTTGTTCCTTCTTCGATATTTTCTATTCTCTATAGCTTCCTCAGTTCACTCTTCTTTTTTTATTGTCTGATTGCTAGTGGTTGTGCTACTGCTGTTATTGGCATATGGTTTATGAGAGGGCAATTGCAGCACCGACATCAATTTTCAACAATTATGGTATGCCATTTAATACTAAGCTCTGCATGCTCTTCTTAGTTGGTGGAGTTTCTCATGTTCAAATGTTTCTCACTACGAAATAACAAATGTAAGAAGAAGAAGAAAAAGTTATAGGAGTAGTAGAAGAATGAGAATAAGATGAAGTGGCAATAGATTTCAAACTTCTTTTTATTCATATTGTGTATTATTCTTGGTTTTCGTTAATTTCTTAATTTTATATCTTATTGTTTTTTATTTTGTTGGAGATGTTGATTTTAATTTTATTGGTGATGTTGATGATGGTGGTAATGATTGATGGTAGTGTCCATGGTTATGGATGGTGTTTATTGGTGTCGGATGGTGGTGGTAAGTGATGGCAGATGATGGTGGTCATGGGTGAAGAAATGAATAAAGAGGAGAGGAGGAGATCCTTCCGTTTGGAGAAGAAAAGAAAAAAGAGGAAAGGGTTGAAGATTTTACTATTGTTCAAAAGAAGAAGAAGTATATTTGTGGAAGAAGAAGAAAGACAAAAATGGAAGAGTAAGAAGAAGAAGAAGAATGAGCTGATATGGACGGCTGATGTGGCTATTGAGATGCTGACATGGATGCCACATGGGTAAAATTAGTGTCACATAAGCTCAATCCATTAAAGTTGACAACATAGGACTAACAGTTAAATTTCTAAAAACTTTTAGTTCTTAATTGTTACAAATTGAACACTCAGAATTTAATTGTAAAAAATATATTACTTTCGGGACTCAAAAAATCATTATCCCATAAATCTTACCATGGCAGATCAGAGGCAACATTATTTGTACTCAAGCCTCCTATACTTCATTAAAATTCATTTACCACCATCTATTTAATTATATTAAATTCACATTGTGCACCATAATTTATAAATATAATTTTTATAATAAATATATTAATTATACAATTTAATATTCAACTAATTGATGTATAATTTTCATAATAATTTTAAAAATACACACTTATGTATGCAATATACATATAAAATTAAGTAATTATTATGTTTATTTTGAATTAATTTTCTCATTTGATAACTTTTTCTAATATAACTGTATTTGTAATTTTTAAAAATAGAATGAAATATAAAATAGACCAAATGACAATTTTTTTTTTCTAAAAGTAAGCTAGAAATATCATTAAGCAAGATCAACAAGAAAAACATCAACAAGGAAATCTGGAGAACTTAAATGCCACTCCATTCAGTCTTACATGAAAAAGGCACAAAGTTTAATCCTAATTTAATTAAAGTAAATTTTTTATTCGGTTAATTTTTATTTTATTTCTAATAAAAATTAAATTAATTCTAATATAATTAAAAGTATATTTTCTATTTTAATTAGGTTAACTTCTAATTTATTTCTAATAAAAATAACATAAATTAAAATATAAATCTAATTTAATTAAAAGTATATTTCCTAATCTAATTAGGTTAACTTCTATTTCATCTCTAATAAAAATGAAGTTAATTAACACATAACTCTAATTTAATTGAAAGTATGTTTCCCATTTTAATTATGTTAATTTTTATTTTATCTCTAACAAAATTAAATTAATTAAAAATTTTAGTGATAATTTTGTAAAAAATATTTATTTTTTCTATGATAATTAGGTCTATATTTTATCTAATATAAATCCAATTAGATAATATAATTTTATAAGTCTTATTATATTAAATTTAATAAGTAAATAATTAAAATCAAAATTAATAATTTTTATGAGAATAGGAAAAGTATATAATTTGTTTTAAAGTAGATATTTTTCTAAATTAAAAATTACTAAATAAAAAATAAAACATATAATTTATTTGAAAGTATATTTTATGTAAGAAAAATAATATAACTATCGTTTTTAGATATTTTTATAAAATTTAACAAAAAAATTAAGATTAAAATTAATTAATTAATACATATCATTTAATTATTAGTTGAACTTAAAAAATGACATTAAATTAATTTTTGTGTAAATAATAGAAGAAATAAAGTGTCATAACTCAAATAAAAAATTTACTAAAATTGTAATAAATTTTGTAATATTTAAATTGTTATATAAATAAGATATAACTTTTATTATTTTTTAATTTTTGATTAACAAATAACTAATGATTTTTTGTTATCTTATGATTAATTATGATCATAATATTTTTTTTATATGAAATTAGATATAGAATTGGGAAAAATTAATTATAAAAAATATTGAAGTAAGATGATATAATTATTAAAATTAAAGATTTATAAAAACTGTTATGAATTATAACTACATTAAGTTAATATAAAAGTGTTAGATAAATAAATAAAACTGTTATAATTTTTAATTTTTTTTAATAATAATAATAATAATAATAATAATAATAATAATAATAATAATAATAATAATATGTTTAATTGTTTATTTAATATATATCACGAATCATTTGTTCTCGTGTGAAACATGTGATTATTTACTAGTGCGTGTGTCTATATATATATGACATTCTAAATTTTTTTTTATTTGAGAAAATCTAATAAACTTTCAATTGCATAAAAACAAAAACAGAAAATATTATAATTTTAATTAAAAATAAAATTTTAAGATTTAATTTTTTAAATTACTGTTTTAAAAATAATTTAAATTACAAAGTTTTAAGTTTGAATTTTAATTATACCCGAACCCGAAGGCATGTGATTGACACTAGGGAATAGCAAATGCAAAAAAAAAAACATTTGAAATCCGTAGTAAACCTTAAAATTTTTTCATGAATTAAAAACAATTAATAGAACAATAATTTCAAAATAAATCCATCAATATCAAATGTAGAAGAAAATATTCCAAATACATTAGTATCACAATTTTAAAACAATCCACAATGCAACTGATATAAGTTCATACTTAACTACTGCGGTATCTACAGTACGATTATACAATACAAAAAGCAATTAAGCATATATAAAGCAGTCGTTGAAGAAGAAACCCGGTGCAAATGGTGACTACTGGCAGACTGGCTGTGAGGTCCTAAAAAATAAGTTGAGGGGAATAAGACTTTACTGAGTGAATCAATTTTATGAAATACATGCTGGTTTGAAAATATTTATGAAATCCCTTTTAAAGATGAAATAAAATTATTAGTGATATGCACTAGGTCAATCATGTATGATCATGTTTTGACTTTATCATTTTATTTAATAAAGATGCATTTTTCATTATTATTTTGTATTATGATAATTACTTGAATCGTTAATTCTCACTAAGGTCATCAACTATGTGACTTGATAGTAAAACCCTTAGATTAAATATGAGTTCTATTCAAACTATCCCTAGTCATAACAATATGTTATGGCTAGTATGATGTTGATTGATGATTATATTTTACTAATCATGAATATGAGATATTAAGTCAATTCATAGGTACTTATTTGGGAAATAATGTACTGGATTGACCCATCATGAGAATACTACATAGATAATTGTCATAAGTAATTATCATAATAATAATATTGATTTAGTCCTTTAACCTTGAAATAATCATCGATTTCTACATAACTATTATATATTTTAACACAATCTAACATTGTCTTTAACAGGATGATTAAATAGATTGTTTGTTGGATATGAAATAAGTTATGTGAGGAATGTGAGTGATTAAAAAAGAATTTGTCCCTCATTTAATTTGAGCAAGATATCTATGGACCCCTTAATAAGATAGACTGAGGAAAATGCATGACCATGCTAAAGTGAATTGATAAACAGTTATTATTCTCAGTCTACTTAGAGTCAAGAAATAATATGATTGAATTATATAAGGATGATAGAAACTATGCCTTAAATTCAATCAAGATATCATGTGACAAAGGGATTACAATATTTATTATAAATTAGGTTATGTTAGATTATTGACTTCACATGACTTGGGTAGTCATAATGTCTTGCTAGAGGTCACTTATGACTTGTAGGCCTATATAGAGATTTAAGACCCACTACCAACGTTATGTGAATCTACAGGGTCACATACTTAGAATAGGCCTAAAAACGGATATGGGTTTGAGAAGCCAAATATGCTCTGTGGAAATAAATAAATAGTTTATTTATTTAAAGTAAATGTTATCTTAAATAAATAAAATATTATTTCTGATTTAATTTTAAATAAAATTAGAACAATAATAATTGAGAAATTACCAAAAAGTTATTTTGGTAAGTGAAACTCTAATTAAAAGTCTATAGATATGTTATATTCTCTAGAGTTTCATTAACTCAATCATTACCCACCATTTGTATTTCGTTTTTCTCCTCTTAGAAAAACTAAAACACATAGTGTTTTGTTCTTGATTTGTGAGAAATCAAGAGAAGTGATAGAACACAAAGTTTTTGTTTTAATCAAGGGTTGTTCGTGTGGATGTTTCTGGAGGACGGATTCTTTTAGAGACATCTTGATCCAAACTACCAAAATCAAAAACTCGAGGTAAGGTGTCGCCGGAGTGAACCTCCTCTCTACCTTTCAGAAATCTTGCCTCTTCTGCGTTTATGGTAAGATTTGAAAATCCTAGTTTTAAATCAATTAATGAAATTACCTAGATCCAAGTTAGGGTTTGTGATTAAAAGTTTTAATTTTCGCTGCATTTTTGAATCACAAAACCCAATAAAAATAAAATAAAATCAATATAAATATAAATATTAAAATCTTTTACTTTTCTTAAATATTCTTAAGATATAAAATATTTTTCAAAATCACAATTCACTTTATTATAAAATTTTAACATGAAATCAAATAAATATCAATTTAGGTGAAAAATCTAGTAGAACATCTAAACCATCAAATTCTAATAGCCTTTCAGCTCACTTAGTCTAAATGACTGTTGTCCTAAGAGCAAGCTCAACTAAGTTACAACCGCAGTCTAATCATTTAACCCAATATTGATGTCCCGAGAGTAAGTTCAACCGAGTTACATCCTATTTTTGACCCGAGAGCACAAGTCTTCACTGAGCACAATCACAATATTGCCCAAGAGCAGAAGTCTCCATCGAGCTCATTAACATACACATTACATTATCATACCCGTGCGCACGTAGTCCTAGTGATACCTACTAGGTAGCACGTTCTACCATTTTCTCCCAATCATTTGAATCATAATTAAATAAATAAAATAATTAATTAATTAAAGCGAGATAAAATAAATTCCATAAAAAATGCATTCGAATACAAATCATGATTATAAATAGAGTAATCATGCATATGACATAATAAATCATGCATGTGGCAATATAAATGAATTCATAAATAAACTCTTATAATCAATTCATTATCATTTTAATCATATGAAAATATAATTTAAAATTTCACAACAAAAATTCCATAAAATCAACTCACATGTCAAGCGTGTTGGGCAACGTATCCTCTGCTACCCAAATGTTACAGCTCTGATCTCGAAGTCCTCTAAAATAAATAATATTTATTTAAAATATGCTTATTCAATAAAATAAATAAATCTGTAAAAATTCGCAAATTTTAGTAAAAACATGGAAGGATAAGATTGATTTGATCTAAGACAAAATGCTATATAGATTCGAAATTGAACAGATACCGATATCACATTTTACGATAAATCTACTAAAAATTCAGCAGAGTTTTCTTTATAAAATGAACATTTCTATACCGAAGTAGTGTCATTCATGCATTAAAAGAATACTTCTAATAGTCTTATAGCTCAACAACTCGAGTTGTGCCCCACACTACACTGTATGCCCAACTGAGATTTACAATTCACAATATATATAAAAATAATATAAGTTATCTCAAAACATTAATAATTCATAAAAACTTAGTTAACTAATGCAAATTATATATATAATGAAAATATAAGGGAAATTTATTTCCAAATAAATAATAAAAATAGTTAATCTCATAAAACCCCCTTTTAAACCTCTTTTAATAAAAATCACCATTAATTACACATAAACTACTCAAATAATCAAAATATATCATAAAAATAATAAATAGCTCATTTAAAGCTTAAAAAAAAAAATTATTTTTTTATTTTCCAAAAATTACTACTATTTAACTAAAATTTAGAATTTAATTATAAAAATTATTTTTATACTTTTATTATTCAAAAATCTGTCTAAAACAGAATAAATACTAATAAATTTAATTAAACTTAAATAATTACTAATTTCTAACAATTTTTCCAAATATACATATTTATACATAAATTTTAAAAATTCATATCTTAAATTCTAAAACTAATCTCACAAAACTTCCTTCACAAAGATTACTCCACATAATATATAAAATTTAATAAAAATATGTTCCCATTCCCGGTCCGAAACAGTATCGTGAACAGTAATCAATACTCGGAATAGTGACCCGAAATTCAACTTCCTCAAAAATTTGCAAACCATACGTCAAATGAAAGCTCTCAACCTCAATTTAAATAATCTAAGCTCAATTTGACATGAATCAACTGAATACAAGCTCAATTTTATAAATTAAAATAAAAAAACCTAGAATATAATTTCTCAAAATTGAGGAACTTACCGGAGTTGGAAATCAAAATGGATCGAGGGCTTTAGAAGCTTAGAGGATGGAGATTCAAATGAGATTGACAGCAAGCCAAGGGTTGGCCGGAGGTAGTGCGCAGCAAGCCTTGAATCCCATAGTTTCGAGAAGAAGAGAAAGGGAGAGAGAGAGAGAGAGAATGGCGGGAGAGAAAGAGAAGAGGGAGGAGCCGACAATCTACTGGTGGCGGTGGCGCAGTGATGGTGGCTGTGTCAGTGGCAGGGGTGGTGAGGTAGAGAAGAAAGGAAATGAGAAGAAGAGGGAAAAGAAAAGGGAGAGGGGGGTCTGTCACATTTTTCTTTTTTCTTTTTTAATTAAACGAAAGTACCAAAATTATAATTTAATATATATATATATATATATATATATATATATATACACTCTTAAATTTTAATAAAATTTTATTAACATACACATTAACACTAATTAAATAAAATTATAATTAAACTTAATAATCCGCATTTAATATCAATAATTAAATTTGGGTCTTTACATTTTTAAAATACAATTAAATAATAATTTAATTTGATTTATTGTCTTAAAATTTTTATGTAATTATAAAAAGTATTATACTAATTTAAGAATATTAATAAAAGTTATTTAAATTCTAAAATATAAGAAGTATATATTTTTTAAACTTTTAAGTACTAAATATAAAAATTTAAGCATCAATTAACAAAAAAATTCTTTTGACCGGTAAACAATTTAAAAAAAAAAAAACTATTTTAACATTTATAATATTAATGTATTAATAATTTTTTTTAAAAAAATTACTTATCAAAATTAAAAGATTATAAGACTTGTGGTACATATCATAAAAAAATTCATATCACTTTTGATATATATATATATATATATATATATATATATATATATATATATATATATAAAATAAATTAACTAAAATATAATTCTAATTTAATTTAAAATATATTTCCTATTCTAATAAGGTTATTTTATTTAATCTCTAATAAAAATCAAATTAATTAAAATGTAACTGAAAGTGTGTTTTTTTTTTAACAAAAAAATGTGTTTTATATTCTATTTAGGCCAAACGTTCAAATTGCCCCTCAACATTTTACAGTAATTACAGATTGGACCCAAATTATGTTTTTGAGCCAAATTGGAACTTTATGTGTGTAAAATTTGTTCATATCAGACCTTTACTAGTATAATTAAGTTCTATAACTTTTTTTTATTACAATTAAGTCTTATATATTAATAAAAAAATTAATTTTAAGGGTTACTAACAAACAAAAATAATCAATTTTTTTAAAATATATATATAACATAATTATAAAGCTTTTAAACTTATAAAATATATTTTTCAATTTCTTCTTAAATTTTAAAAACTTTACAATTATGTGATAGATATTTCAAATAAATGACCAATTTTAAAAATGAATATTAACTAGCAAATTGATAATTAATCCAAAAATTTAATTTTAATGGTTGAATAAAAAATTCTTAAATTTCATTAATGTTTTAAAATTTTTTAAACCTACACAATAATTAATCATCTTCGGGAATGTTATAATGGTGAGTGAATTACTACCAATAATACTAGAAGAAATAAATGCATAAACATGTAAAATTAGTTTAATTCACATATTGTATTTGTGTACACATTTATCTTAAAATATTACCTCTCAATTTATTTTTTTCTTGGTTTTTTTTTTAAAGTAGACTAAACATTGCCTCTCTATGTAACAAATTCTTAAAACTATCATCTCTTGTTTTGATTTAAAATTTAATTTTAACAATTCAATAAAAAAAATATTTATCAATTATTGTGTAGGTTTAAAAATTAATATGTAGGTTTAAAAATTTAAAAACATTAATGAAATATAAGAATTTTTTGTTCAACCATTAAAATTAAATTTTTGGATTAATTATCAATTTGCTATTTATATTAATGAATAAAATTGATCATTTATGTGAAATATATATCACTTAATTGTAAAATTTTTAAAATTCAAGAAAAAATTAAAAAATTTTATTTTTTATAAGTTTAAAAACTTTTAAACTTTATAATTATGTTACATATATATTTTTTAAAAATTAATCATTTTTTTTTGTTAGTAACCCTTAAAATTAATTTTTTATTAATCTATATTACTTAATTGTAATAAAAAAAAAAGTTATAAGAGTTAATTGTACTCGTGAATGCCCAATATGAAAAAAATTTACACACGTGAAGTTTCAATTTGGCTTAAAAAAATTTTTTGGGTCTAACTATAAAATGTTGAGGGACAATTTGAGTGTTTGGCCTATCTATTTAAATCTAACATGGATTAAAAATTTAGATGTAATTTTACTATATATATATATATTAATGTTGATTAGATTTGCTTCTATTTACACTAATATAAATGAAATTAGATAATATGATTTTATAAGTCTTGTTAAATTATATTTTATAAATAAGTAAATATTATATTAAAAATAAAAATATTTATTAATTATAAAAAATATTAACATATATAATAATATTAACATAGTTGGGTTGTAGTAAAACAAACTCAGGAAAGTGAACCAGATTACAAATATTTTTGTCATGGTCTGAGACCTTCTTTACTGTATATTCCAAGCTCCCTATTGTACTATCCTTCCAGGTTTGGTGATATGTCTTAGGGCTGGGTAAATAAAACTGCAAAATTAATTCCCCAATCAAAATCCGAAAAATCAATCCACAAAAAAGTTAATCAAAATTGATAAACTCAATTTGTTTAAAAACCAATTTTGATAAATAATGATTTAGTTTGAATTTCTAATTTTTTTTATATAACCATAGTAATATATAAAATATTATATTTTAGTTAGTTGATATATATTTTAATTAGCTCCCTATTATAGTACCCTTCAAAGTTTGACGATATGTCTTGCAGCTGAGCAAATAAAACTAAAAAATTAATCCGCTTATCAAAATCCGAAAGATTAGTATGAAAAAAGAGTTAATCAAAACCGATAGGCATTTTGGTTCAAGTTTAAAAATCCATTTTAGTAAGTATGGTTTAGTTTAGATTTTTATTTTATTTTTTAAAAAAATCCATTTTAGAAGAAGAAGAATGGCTATATATAGGCAAGTAAAATCGCTATTTCCAGAATCAGAATTAGAATGGAATGACATTATTGGTGTTAATTAAAATTGATATCAAATTCAACAAAGTTAAGTGTTTTAGTCTTATAATATTATTATAATTAATATATTATTTCTTTAAATTGTTTGTACAGTTTATAAGAAAAGTAGCAACATATATTCGCCCACTAATTAATTACTATTACTTAACCCTTTATGCATGAATTAATTAAGATGTGCATATATAATTAATTTCGAGCATAATTAATTCTTTGTTAATTTGCCATGGTTAGTTGATCGTGAGCAAAATAAGAATTTAACTATGGACCAAATTCAAAATTTGAAGTGGGTACAGTACCATGCAATCAAAATGACGTATGGCTATATATGTTAATGATTCACATGCATGGTTAGCATGGTAGGCTGTTGGAAGCGCTTCCACAGACACAACTTTAGCCATGGCTACGCACATTGCATGCTTTGTGTTTATTATTAAAATAAATTATGGTGGAGATTTAAAGTGGAAGAATATTTAGTTTATTATTATTAAAAAAATGATTTTTTTTATTATTCTTCTTCTTCCCCACCCAACGCAGCAGCCACCATCACCCACACTGCCAGCACCACATCGCCACCGCCGGACAGCCCATGCCCTCGTCACCTCCTCCTCCCTTCCTCCTTCCTCCTCCTTCCTCTTCCTTTTCCATTTTTTTCTTTTCTTGCTGGATTGGGAAATAGCTTGTTGGCGACGTTTTCGGCCACCTCAGGCCGAGCTTGATAGCTCATTCTCTTCGTCTCAGAGTAGGGTTCATTTCTCCTCAATTAATTTGTCTGGGTAACTCCGGTAACGCCTCAATTTTGTGAAATTATTTTTGTGTTAATTTTGATTAATTTATGAAATTGAGCTTGAATTCGATTTTATAAGGTTTAATGGTTAGTATATTATTGAAATTGAGGTTGTGATATTGCTTACTGTGATTTTTATTTAATTGTTAGAATCCATATTTTGATTATATGAATTTAATATATTAGTTTGCATCAAATTTTATTTATTTATTAATTATTATTATCATTATCATATATACACATATATGTGATTTCATATATATATATATATATATATATATATATATATTGAAATGTAAACTTTATGTTCATAATTTGGATGTTTTATATATTTAATATGATTTCAGTTATTTAATTATTTTTGATAAAATATTTTGGAGGATAGCCGTAGAACGTGCTACCTAATGGGCTATACTAAAACTGTGTGCGCACCGATACATTAAAATGCTAGGATTGATATTATGTAATTTATGATTTGAAATATGGATTATCCGGATTTATGAGGTTTATTGAGAAGTATGACTGTTGTGGCTCAGTTGATCAGAAAGGGTCTCGGGGCCAATCATACAAATGGTGTGACTGTTGTAGTTTAGTTGATCTTTTAGGGTCTCGGGGCCGGTCATACGGACTGCTATAGCTCGGTTGATCTTTTAAGGTCTCGGGGCTAGTCCACTATTTAATTGGATAAGAGAATGTTATTTGGAATAAGTGGGCCTAATGGCTAATGAGGTTTTATGATTCGAGGATGCGAACTTTTAGGGTTCTGCTCCGATCCTCCAATAAAATAAAATACAATTAATGTTTTCAAGCATATGTATGTAGTGTGTGTAAACATTATGCAAATATAAATATATGAATATTATTTTTGATACTTGTGTATACGTGCATTAGGTTACATGCATATATATAATAATGATTCACTCAATGAGATCTAATCCCCCTCAACTATTTTTTTAGGATTCTTCTTCTCAAACCTTTCCTAGATTCCCTCTTCGTCGGGTTCTTTCTTTTTCGGCTAATTTATGTAAATTTTGAACTTTTATCTCTTCGTATTATTAGACGTTGCAGTAGTAACATACTTTGGTTTTAGTATATCTGAATATTATGAGTTATACTATTGATCTTGAGTATTGTAAAAGACCTTAATTTGATATTATCTATGAAGTTTCGATATGATGTTTTTATTTATGAAAAATATTAATTATGCTTTAAAAAGTTTTAATTATGAGGTATTTTTGTAGTATGTTTGGTATGAATTTTTATTTGAAGGCTTACTACAAGTTCCAAATTCGTGTGAATTCTCATTCCCTAGCGCCCATCATTATTTCTAGGTTTGGGTTATGACAAAGTTGGTATTAGAGCCTAGGTTTAGTATTGTGGACCTAGATTAGTAGAGTTGATTTTTTTTTTTTTTTGAGACTACTATAACAAATTATGTTCGATTATGTCCTTGAAAGGTTTTCCTTGCTTATAGATTTTTGCGTAACCATTAGGATGTCTGTTATTGCCTGAATTATATATATTGTGTGTTTTATTTCTTTTCTTTTCAGAATATGGCTAGTGCGAGTCACTCCACTAGTCGATGAGGCTAAGAAGGGAGTCTTACCAAGATAAGGCTCTACCCCCTAAGCCGCCAGCTAGGCATAGTGGTAAAGGTAGAGGTAGACCTAGAGGAGTGGCATGTAAGAGTAGACAGAGAGAAATGCAGGATGAGGAGCCTACATACTAGGATTTTGAGGAAGCTACTTATGCACCATGAGTTCAGTAGGATGTAGTAGCTATGCCTCAGGTGGTACCATCTATGCAGCCTTTGTTTCAGTAGAAAGTTCAAGTGAGGTGAATGTGAACTGCTTTTACCATAGAGACATTATATATTGATAAGCAGTCCTTTCAAGTTGAAGTTTTGATTCTAGTTTTAGCTCCTACTACACCTATCTAGTATAGGGGTAGGTCAGAGGCAACTACAACTCAAAGGCTAAAGTAGTTATTATAAGAGGTACATGCAACCTTTGAACTCAAACTTGTAGCATTTATGGTTGGGATAGCCCGGATTAATGAGGGCTTGGTGGCACTTAACCAAGCATGATAATTGTTTTAACTAAGCTTTGATGAAAGAATTAAAAGATGTCTAATGTGGACAAAACACTTTTGTACTCTTTGATGGTGAAGTTGTCAATTTGACTGTAACATAAGATTGGTACATGCAGTCAAATTAGCTTTATGTGACTACTATGGCATGGTTGGAGTTTAAAAAGTGATTTCTAAGATACTTTTATCTACCTTCAAGGAGGGATAACTACGCATGGCAGTTATTACCCAGAGTATGACAAGGGTAGTTAGTTGAAAAGAATACCTGTGAACTCTTCAATCATTATTTAACAAATATGATACAATATAAGACGAGACTAGTAGAATTGTATGTTACAGGATTAAGTTCAGTATATATTAGCATCTAAGTTGAAGAATGGAATTTAGAAAGTTATTTATGGATTCAATCCTTTGGGGTGTAATTGATTTAGGCGTGATTTTGGGAATGGATTTATTAGCTCGACATTATGCTACTTTGGATTGCTAAGAGAAAGAGGTGAGACATTTTGCGCCCATAATTGCTAGGGATTTCTAGGACACAACTATAAGTGCATATAAAAGGATGACTGATTGTGTTTTCTTTAGTTTTGATTTAATCTATAAATAAGATTGAGTTTTATAATGAAGATGCTTTAAAGAGTTGGTTGATGATCTTATTAGTATTTTAACATGTTCATGACATGATTTGAGAATGTGTTTATGAACTAAATTTTCATGAAGTTTGCTTGATGAACTTATTATTATTATTAATGTATTCATTATGATTTAAGTTATTTGAGGTGATCTAAGTTTGTTTTATATGAATTAATAAATACTAAATTTGGAGGATATTAGTTGATGAATTGAAACTTTAGTGATATGGATTATTGAAATTATTTAATTTTGGATTTTAGGAAGATGACAAGAACTGGAGATAGAAGCATAGGTTGAGATCATGGTTTATAAGTCAATAAAATTTATAGTTAATAATGAGTCTATTGGAATTGAGTGTTTAGTAGGTATGCGATTTATAATTAATGGAATCATATCTTGATTTATTCCACTTTGTGATGTAAAGATGATATATGTGAGAAAAAGTGTAGGTATAGGGAAAGATAATCTATTAGAATATGTCTTATGAGAATGGGAACAATGAATTATGATGAGATATGGGGATTTGATATTTGAATATATGATTGATGGACATTAAATGTGTTAATAAATTTATTGAATTTTATTTTAATGATGGATGAAATTTATATTCAATAGTGGAATAAAGTGATTTACTTTATTTTATTATATAAGAGTTAAATCATAAGCATTATTAAAACCCTGCTATAGATGAACTAATGAAATGATGTTTTATGAGAAATTATATAAGCATTTCAAGGAGATTTGTTTTACATAGAAAAGAGCAAAGATGAGGAAGGTTGGATAAGAAAGCGAAATGTGTAGGTGTGTTTGAACTTGTTATTTAGTTTAATGAAGTAATGAAATAACAATGATAGTGTGGAATAAGTATAAATTATAGAATATTTAGTAGTGAAAGGGGCAATTATATGGTGATAAGTAGATAATTCATAAATTATATGAGGTGTGAATACAACAAGATAGTGGTTGTATTAGTAAATGTGTGGAGTAAAAAAAAAAGAATTACGAATTTAAAATTTTAACTAGAGTTACTTTAGCCTAAGAAAACTAAAAGATTAGTTATAAGAAAAGCTGATTGGAGGATTTAATTGTTTAAATTATTAAAGAATGAGTATATATTTTTGAGGTTAAGTGGAAACCTTAAGTACGAGATGAACTTGCATCATTTAAATGATATAAGTTACCTTGAAGATGTTACGCTTAGGATACAAATAGAATAATACATCAGAATCGCAATGTAGGAGCATGATAGATAATCTCCTATTAGATTTAACTCAATGATGAATTAAATATTTAAAATGATAAATATTGAGTTTAAGTTTGATGGGTTTTGCTGACAATAGGAAACATTAAAACCTTATTGTTATTAGATGGTGAATTAATAATCTAGTAAATAAGGATTTGTGATATACCTATTGAAATTTTATTATAGGTTTTGGATGATCATTGGATGTAAGCATAATTGTGAAAAAAAATATGAAATGTGCTATGGTGTATAATAAATTAATGGAGTACATAGTGGCAAGAAGAACAATGAAAAGAGGCTATTAGTTATGATAATTAAAAACATGGAGTTTGAGGAATATAGTGTTTAAAACAAAATAATAAGAAAGAGAAGAGATAGTAATAATGCTTAACTATAAGCTTAAAGTTTGAGAAGTAGGTTTAATTTATCTTCAGGTAGAGAAGTAAAATTGTGGTGATTATTATTAATAAATAATATAAGTTGACTTATGCTTGAGAATATTAGCTAGTTGATAGTGATTGATGATGATGGTATAAGAAAGAAAGAGAAAAAGAATGATAATATTATTAAAAGTGTGAACTTGAGGCTCCAGAATGAAATTTGATTTTTTTTTTATGGTATGTAGTTAAATTGATAGTGGCTATTATTACTGAAAAATATGTTGACTAAGAAATATATGAAAAATTGTGAAACTGTGTAGTGATATAAAGATTTTTTAAAAAAATTTGGGCTATTAGAAGATTTGAAGTTATGACAAGGTAATTACAAGATGCAAACTAATGGATGCTATGAATGTGGTGAGATGGTCACTTTTAGAGAGAGTGTTCTCGTATAGTTCAATCTTGTGGTGCTCAACAAGGATCTGTTACACCTAGGATCAACGAGGTGATGGGACCTGATCTTTTAGTGGGTTTACAATATGAGATGTAGAGAGTAGCGACCACAAGTTAAAGCTAAGGTGTTTTCTATGACACAAGTGGGAGAAACTAGCATCTCCCGAGGTTGCAACTGGTATGCCACATATCTTGTTAAAGATGTAGCTAAATTTATCTCAAGTACATCAAGTGTTCCATGTTTCAATAGTTAGGAAGTATATTTCAGATTCTTTGCATGTTTTGCAGCCCCAAAGTGTGGAAGTAAATGAAGATCTGATGTACGAAAAAGAACTAATGGCTATTATTGACTATTAAGTTCGATAGTTGTGTTTTAAACAAATTCCAATGGTCAAAGTCTTATAGAGAAGAGCATACATGGGAGACTGAGGTAGAGATTCAAGTGGCATATTCTTATCTTTTTCCTTGATAAAAATTTTGTACTCCTTTTTATTTGTAAAATTTAAGGACAAATTTTTATAAGGGAAGAAGATTGTTATGACCCATATTTTTAATTAAGTGTTACATTAAATTTTGGATTTAGTATTTATTGTTATTATTATTTTTTTATGAAATTATTATTTGTATAATTTAATAAATTTTATTATATATCTTAATAATATTAGTTTTTAAAATATTATTTGGTTTATTATTAAAATAAATTGTGGTGGAGATTTAAAGTGGAAGAACATTTAGTTTATTATTATTTTAAAAAAACATGATTTTATTAAAAAAAAAAAAATTTCTTCTTCTTCTTCTTCTTCCCCATCCAATGCACGAGCCACCACCACCCACACTGCTAACACCATGTCGTCGCTGCTAGACAGCCCACACCGCTACCAACTCCTCCTCCCTTCCTCCTTCCTCTTCCTTTTCCATTTTTCTCTTTTCTTGCCAGATTGGAAAATAGCTTGTCAGCGATGTTTTCGGCCACCTCAAGCCGAGCTTGGTAGCTCATTCTCTTCGTCTTAGAATGGACTTCATTTTTCCTCAATCAATTTGTCCGGATAATTCCGGTAACGTCTCAATTTTGTAAAATTGTTTTTATGTTAATTTTGATTAATTTGTGAAATTGAGCTTGAATTCAATTTTATTAGGTTTAATGGTTAGTATATTATTGAAATTGAGGTTGTGATCTTACTTACTGTAATTTTTATTTAATTTTTTGAATTTTTCAGGCGTTAGGTACTGTTCACATCATTATTTTAGACAATCCTGGGTTGAAATTTTTTTATATTTTTATTAAATTCTATTAATATTGTAGAGCAAGTTTTGTGAAGGAAGTTTATTGAAATTATGTGTAGAATTTTTATTATAAATGTTTATGTGTAATTATGTATTTTTGGAAAAATATAGAAAATGGTGAATTATTTGATTTTAATTGAAAATATTGTTAATTATGCTATTTTAGACTATTTTTTGTTAATAAAAGTGTAAAAATAATTTTATAATTGTTTCCCAATTTTTAATTAATTAGTAGTTATTTTGGAAAATTAAATGAAAAATAAATTTATTTATTATTTTTGAGTCTAAATGAGCATTTTATTATTTTTATGATAATAATAAGTGATTTTAATAATTATTTGCAATTTATACTAATTTAATAGTAAAATGGAAATTTTATGCTATTAATAGATTTATTAGCAAAATATTATTTAATAATTAGAATTTTATTATTTATTTGGAAAATAAGTTTCTTTAATTTTTTATGATATATTTTGGTGATTTGAAAAATTATATTATTTATTTGTGTATTTGTGATATTGGTTTTCGGTTGGACGTGAATTGTAGTTCAGGGGCCCAACCCGAGATGTTGAGCTTGGGTATATTTGAAGTGTGTTTTTATGTATATTTGACTTTACTTTTAATAAAGGGATGTTCGTTTTACAAATGAAACTCTACCAATTTTTGATAGATTTCTTGCAAAACGTGACATTGGTCTATGTTTAGTTTTGAGTTTTAGTCGAGTTGTATCCTAGATCAAGTTGTTCTTTAGAAATCTAGAAAGTATAAATTTGGAAATTATTTCTAATTATTTATTTATTATTATTTTTCATTTTAGTTGCACCACAAGCTAAGTCTATTGGACCGAGCCAGCCGAACCATAGTAGAAAAATACAGTAGAATTGTGAGTTATTATTATATATATGCATGACATATAGAGATCATTGTTAGCATCCATGTTTTGATGATATGCATCAAATTTTATTTATTTATTAATTATTATTATCATTATCATATATGCACATATATCTGACTTCATATATATATATTGAAATGCAAACTTTATGTTCATAATTTGGATGTTTACATATTTAATATGATTTCATTTATTTAATTATTTTTGATAAAATATTTTAAAGAATAGTTGTAGAACGTGCCACTTAGTGGGTTACATTAGGACTGTGTTCACACTGGTACATTAAAATGCTAGGATTGATATTATAGAATTTATTATTTGAAATATGGATTTTCCAGATTTATGAGGTTTATTGAGAAGTATGACTATTGTGGCTCGGTTGATCAGAAAGGGTTTTGGGGCTAGTCATACAAACAACATGACTGCTATAGCTCGATTAATCTTTTAGGGTCTTGGGGCTAGTTCACAATTTAATTGGATAAGAGAATGTTATTGGGAATAAGTGGGCCTAATGGCCAATGAGGTTTTATGATTCGAGGATGTGAAATTTTAGGTCTACTCTGATCCTCTAATAAAATAAAATATTATTAATGTGTTCAAGCATCTGTATGAACTGCGTGTATACATTATGTAAATATAAATATACGAATATTATTATTGATGCTTGTATGTAAGTGCATTAGGTTACATGAATATATAAAATAATGATACACTCAGTGAGGTTTGATCCCCCTCAACTATTTTTTTTAGGATTTTTCTTCTCAGGCCTCTCTTAGATTCCTTCTTCACTGGGTTCTTTCTTTCTCAGTTGATTTACGTAAACTTTGAACTTTTATCTCTTTGTATTATTAGATGCTACAGTAATAGCATACTTTGGTTATAGTATGTCTGAATGTTATGAGCTGTACTGTTAATCTGGAGTATTGTAAAAGATCTTAATTTGATATTATCTATGAAGTTTTGATATGGTGTTTTTATTTATGAAAAATATTGATTATGTTTTAAAAATTTTTAATTCCGAGGTATTTCAAATATTGAGTTTTTATTTGAAAGTTTGCTACAAGTTTTGAATTCGTGTGAATTCTCATTCTCTAGAGCCAATCATAATTCCCTGGTTTGGGCCATGATAAAAATTAATTTAATTAGAAAAAAGATTAAGATAATAATAAAAATTTAAAATTTAAATAATTGAAAAATAAAATAAAATAAGGACTTGTAACTTAAAATTTGCCACATCATTGAGGTGGCATAATTTGGAATATTCAGGGAGGCAATGCAACCCATCTAGTTTAGATGCCTTAGGAACCTTCAAAATATACAATAATATTTATTAGTAGACTTGGAGTTAAGTAGGTGTAAAAAATATATGATAGTAGCGAAATGAAGACTTTAGTTTGCATGAGCTTGCCATAACCCATTGTCTTCATAAACACATAACATGCTAAGTGAAGACTCCATGTATGTGCTTTGCTGTAATTGCCAGTTGCCAACCAGTGGTAGTAATATATATTGAGTAGAGATCATCCCATTCTTGACCATTGCCCTCTTTACTCCTTACTTATCGTTCCTTCCTTCTTATTTTGCTTAAACTCTTTTCATTATTGATACCATCTAGAATGTTCCCACCTAATTAGGGGTCCTCTACCCCCCTAAATAGGAACACATGGACAAAGGAGAAGATAGATCCGTCCAAGGAACTACCTCATAGAGGAATCCTAACCGAAGAAGGAACACTCTCCTACAAAGATTATGATTCATTGATCCATAAGGAATCCCATTCCTCCCAGTTTTGAGTATTGCTATATATAGAACACTATACCCCTCATAAGGGGATATCTCATTCACACACATTCAAGCTATCTCACCTCCTCCCTTATTCCAATCTCTAACTTATGCATCAAAGTGTTTATGGGGATTCCCTCCACCTCTCACCTTGCCCCCTGTTTCATGCTTTGTAGGATGTTTAGCCCAGGAGTTTCGGAGATTAGTTATCAAGTGGCGCTGTCTGTGGGAACTCTTTGGGAAAAGCAATTCATTTACTTGCTAAGCTAAAGACACCTTCACTATGACTTCTAGCCTACCTCCAGCCTAAATTCCTGAGGCCGGCAGCAATCCTTCTGCACCTATCCTTTCGACTGACCTTTCAAACACTTTCCTAGCAATAATACCACCACCCACCTTGCAGCATGTTGGAGCCTCATCCGGACATGTACCTTCACTTTCGAAAAACACCCTGAGATACCCGTCCTTGGGCACAGATCTCTTGTATTACGCTCCGCTGCAGCACCATCGATCAATACCCTCAATACCTTTTCCAAGCCTACTAGAAACACCAATTATAACCACTCCAAACCTAAACACCGTAACCCAAACACTCGGCCTTGACCAAGTAAGCAAAGAGGCCATGATAAAAAATATTTAGGCATAAATAGCCTTGATGCAACAATAGCTATGCGCTATAATACAGAGCGGGCATACTGAACCGGCTCCAAATAATGATAATACAGCACCCCGACAAGCCCCAGGGACGAGCACAGGGGTGGGTAAAGCACCAAAAGGGGAGTGTAGTTCGTCCATCCCAGCTCTTAATGATTCAAAATTAGTGCAGAAGGTTGAGGGAGCAATGAACAAAGCCCGGACTAAACCTAGAAAGGAAGAAGAATGGGTGATGGGTAGCAGAACTCTGTTTATTAGTAGAATAATTCAAACGGAGATTCCTAGTAAGTTCAGAATCCCGTAGCTTGATCAATGTGATGGGACAGGAGACCTTATCAGTCATATATCGGCTTTCCAGACAAAGATGCTGCTCTAGAATGTGAACGATGGAATCATGTGCAAAGTCTTCCCAAGTACACTCATGAAGAATGCCCAAAAATGGTTTCATCGGCTCCCAGAGAATTCTGTCACTTCTTTTAACAACCTAGCGGAGCAATTCCGTATCAGATTCATCACTAATATCCCTCCTGCAAAAAACATCAATGACCTGTGGATGTGCCAACAGGAGGCTGACGAATCTCTACAAAGTTACCTTGACCGTTTCAATAAAATAGCTATGCAGATTGAGCACCTCGTTGATGAAGTTGCTATAGAAGCTTTGAAAAATGGCACTAGACTCGGAAAGCTAAAAGATAAATTAATGACTAAAGAGTCGAATACCTTTGCTGAGGCAATGGCGATAGTGGTTTGGATGATAAAGATGGACGAAGACAGGAGGATGCATCGGGAAGAAGACAGGCCATCGATCAAGGATGAACGACCGAAACAGAGACGAGTAAGCTTCCCAAAAATGAATTTCAGAACTCCGACAAACAGATTTGACAGGGAAGCGGATAGATATACACCCCTGAACACCTCTCGATCCAGGATCCTCATGTGGGTGAGGTAGAATGGAGTGGAGATTACACCGGCCAAGAGAATCAGCCCAAGCGGGAGATTTACTCGTGACAAAAGCCAATATTGCGAGTACCACAGAGAGTACGGCCATAACACAGAAGGCTGTAGAGAACTGAAGAGTGCCATAGAAAAAATGGTGCAGCGGGGAAAGCTTGATAATTTCACTGACGTGTTGAGGGAACGCGGAAACCCAAAAAATCATGACCATGACAAAGCTGAGGCAAAGAAAGCTAGGAAAGAACCGATTGGGATGATCAACATAATTGTAGAAGGAGAAAACACTGGGAAACGGTTAAAGTGCAGTAGAGGAGGAAAAATGATACCTGGGAAAAGCGATAGTGTTTTCAACCCGGGAGACAATTTGCATATACATCACCCTCACAGTGACCCTGGTGATAACTGCATGCATAAATAAGTATCGGGTCAAAAGGCTACTGGTCGATAACGGGAGTGCTATCAATGTTTTATCTTGGAATGCGTACAAAGCTATGGGCGGCTCCATCACCAACTTAACGGCCATCCAGAACCCCATCATTAGTTTTTGTGGGGGAATGGTGTAACCAATGGGGATTGTCAATCTGGACTTAGAATTCGGAAACCAAGAGGATGAGGAAACAAAAATCATCCAGACTTTATTCAACGTGGTAAACATACCACTAGCCTATAATGGGATAATAGGATGGCCGGTACTTTACGAAGTAGATGCAGTCACCAGCATCCGACAATTAACCATGAAAATTTCGGTCAATAAGGGGACCCTTACTATTAGGGGAGATCAGCAAATGGCCAGACAATGCTATCAGATGACCATGAAGTCTCTGGCGAAGGCTTTTCATTTAGAGGCATGGGAAATTGAAAAGCAAGGCGCTGACCCACAACCAGTGGAAGACACGGAGACATTACAAATCAGGGGTGGAAAGTCCGTGAAAATTGGCAATGCCCTTGATCCAAACATCAAAGACACAATAAGGGACGTCCTTACCAAACACTCAAAGGATTTTTCTTCTCAAGCCTCCGAGATCGTTGGCATGGACCCGCGAGTTTCCTGTCACTGCCTAAACATCAAATCAAGAGCCAAGCTAGTAGCACAGAAGAAAAGAACTTTTGCCTATGAAAGACAAATCATTGCTGAGGAAATGGTGAAGCTATTGGCAGCCAGATTCATTAAAGAGGTTACTCACCCGGACTGGGTAGCCAACATGGTACTCGTTAAAAAAGCAAACGGGAAGTACAAAATGTGTGTAGACTACACCGACCTTAATCGAGCATGCCCTAAAGACAACTACCTTTTACCAATAATTGATCAGCTCATGGATTCCACCGCTGGCCATGACTTATACAGCTCCATAGATACTGCCCAAGGTTATCACTAGATCCCCATAAAGAAAGAAGATCATGAGAAAATGTCCTTCGTCACGCATGAAGGGTTGTACTGCTACAAGGGGATGCCCTTCGGACTGAAAAATGCTGGAGCCACATACCAAAGAATGATGAACCAAGTTCTCCAGATCCAGATTGGAATCAGCATAGAGGTATATATGGATGACATCATCATCAAAAGCAAACACTCGGAGGATCACCCAGCGGACGTGGATTGAGTCCTCCAATTACTGAGCCAATCCAGGATCAAGTTGAATCCAAAAAAATGCATCTTCGGAGTCCAGGTAGGTAAGTTCTTGTGGTTTATGATTTCTCACTGAGGCATTGAAGCCAACCCAGAAAAAATGGAAGCCATACTCAACATGGTAGCACCGAAGAGCATCCGCGATATACAAAAGCTAAATGGTAGAATAACCGCACTGGGACATTTTATTTCTTGCTCGGCTAGGCGATGTCTATGATTGTTCTGAGCTCTTAAAAGTGCCAACAAGTTTTAATGGTCCACCGATTGCCAGGCAGCATTTGAAGAAATTAAAAGATTCTTGTCTTCCCCACCATTAATCAGCCGTCCGATACTGAATGAGACCTTATACTTATACCTCTCTATTGGCCGAGAATGCATCACATCAGTTTTGGTAAGGGAAGAGGGAAGCCAGCAAAGCCCTGTTTACTATGTCAGTAAGATGCTCTGAGGACCTGAAGTTCGATACCCCATGCTGGACAAGTTAGCCTTAGTTGTGGTTAATGCTTCTCGAAATCTTCGGCACTACTTCCAAGCTCACCATATTGTAGTGCGGTCCCGTTTCCCTTTATGAAAAATATTACAGAGACTAGAGACTTCAGGCAAGCTAGTGCAATGGTTGATTTTGCTCGGTGAGTTTAACATTGATTACGAGCCCCGACAGCAGATGAAAGCCCAGACATTAGCAGATTTTGTATAAGAAATGGCTCTGGAAGATATAACCTTGACCAAGATTCCAGAATGGAAGCTCTATGTTGACGGAGCATCCTCAGCTCGGGGTTCTGGCGCAGGAATAATACTCAGGGGGCCGCATAAAGTTCATATCCAGTACGCAGTCCGCATAGAGTATAATGCCACCAACAATGCAGCCGAATACGAAGCACTCATCATAGGGTTGAAACTAGCAACTGAAGTCAGGGCCGAACACCTCATCATACACTCAGATTCCCAACTAGTAGTTAACCAAGTTAGCGGAGCATTTCAAGTCAAAGATGCCTGCATTGCTAAGTACGTAGACAAAGCCAGGCGACTTTTGCAACACATCGAGCAAGATGGAGGCCAATGGAAGATCGTCCAGATTCTCAAAGAAGATAACAATGAGACTGATTACCTTGCTAAATCCACAACTGAGAACAGTCAAGCATTTAGGGACATGAATTTCACCGAACCACTCACCAGTCCCAGCACAGAGGACACTGAAGTTTTCAGAACACAAGTAGTCTCGGAATGGATACAGCCCATAATCCAATATCTTGAGCATGGCACCCTCCTAGAAGACAAGCTACAAGCTTGGAAGCTCAAGGCCAAAGCATCCCACTATTCCGTCCACCGAGAGGAGCTCTACCAAGAATCCCTGTCGCACCCCTGGTCAAAGTGCATTTCCCCAGAGGAGGGAAATTACATACTCCGAGAAATCCACGAAGGAATTTGCGATGCACATGAGTCCCACTATTCGCTCACTAGAAAGGCTTTGCTCTAAGGGTATTACTGGCCCACCATGTCCAAGGATGCCTAGCAGCTAACACAATCATGTCCCCAGTGCCAGCACTATGCCCGACTTAGCCACAAATCTCCTCGGCCTTTGCATCCCATTGGCAACCCTTGGCCTTTCGCCATGTGGGGGATGGATATCCTGGGTCCTTTTCCTCCTTCTACCTCACAGAAAAAGTTCTTAATCGTGGCCATTGACCATTTTACGAAATGAGTAGAAGCAGAAGCAGTCCTAACCATCACCGAAGCCCGGATACAGCACTTTTTCTGAAAGGAGATCATTTGCAGATTCGGCATCCTCCACACTTTAATTATAGACAACGACAAACAGTTTGACAACCATAAATTCAAAAGTTTTTGCTCGGACCTTGGAATAAAACTGTGCTTTACCTCAGTAGCTCACCCGTAGACAAACGGACAAAATGAGGTCACCAACAGAATCCTCATGCAAGGGTTGAAGAAAAGACTCGATGACAAGAAAGGGAATTGGGTCGACAAGCTAAACAATGTAATCTAGGCCTATAGAACCACACCCCGATCGTCCATTGGAGAAACGCCATTCAGACTGACTTATGGTATGGATGCAGTTATTCCAATAAAGGTTGGGTCCCCAAGTTATCGGGTAAGCTAAGACCTTGACCACGTCGTCAATAGCATCGATGCACGGATATGCCTTGACGTACTAGAGGAACGAAGAGAACAAGCGGCAGCAACAGCTGAGGCACATCGGTAAAGAATAACCCGGTATTACCATCTGCATAAACCAAACGAGAATTTTAGGACGGGTGACTGGGTACTCAGAAGAGTAGATATTGGCAAAGGCACCTCAGGCACCGGCAAATTAGGTCCGAATTGGGAAGACCCGTATCAGATCTCAGAATGCACAACAAAAGAGGTGTATAGACTAAGAGAAAGAGGAGGCAGAGAACTACCGAGGTTCTGGAACTCAGACTCTCAGGAAATATTATCAATAATCTTGTACTCAAATACCCAATCTGATTCTATAACAAAAAGTATCTTCATTGATAAAGAATATCTTTGCACATGATTGATTATAAAAAAAAAAAAGATACATATCAACCTATACATATCTACTCTAGTATTTGAACACTCGAACCCCCAGTCCCAAAAATTGAGGGGGAAGCAACATCGACAGTCTCTAGACACTCGTCAGACCCAGCTATAACAGCAACCTCTTCAAACTTCCTCACAGGAAAAGAATCGGCTTTTCGATGGGTGTCCTCCTCTGCAACAAGCCTGGCCAGATCGGTTGGAGTTATCCGATCTAAGGCCCCCAAATCCAATCTTGAGTTTTGAGAGAGCATGATACTTTTTCACTCAGCCCAATACGCCTTGAGAAACCCTTCTACCATGCTTTGATATGTCTTCTTATCGTTCGCATGAGATTTCTCAAGCTCCGCCAGCCTCCCCTAAAGCTCAACAATCTAAAGATCTTGCTCCTCGATCCTCCTTGTCAGCTGGGCCTAGCTGTGTTCCAGTTCAGAAACCTTTTTCTAATTCACCTCCGCATTAGATTTAGCCTCCGTGTATCTTATCTAGTAGTGCTCCAGAGCCGCTTTGGCGCTATCTAGCTTCTTCTCGAAATCTATAGCTATCGTCCCCACATTAGTTTCCTTTAAGTTGTACTAGCTCTTCAAGTAGAAGTATTGATCCTTCGCCAGCAGTAAGGCCTGAGTCATCTGCCAAAAACAACTAGGTAACTTAGTCAAGAATCCACTACAAAAGTTGTATTAAGTAGCAGAAACTCCCTTACCTCCAGCGACTAGCCGATCATGGAATTTAGCAATCCGTCCGGCCCCTCCTCCGACCAACTTTGCATGTCACCGGGTAACCGCAGTGACTCGATGTAATGGTTCCGTACTTAACTGTTGGAGATGCTCGGGGGCTTCATCCTTTTCAATATCTAGCCCCGTATATCCGGACAACCAGATAACCAGGGGCGCTGGATGAAAATCTCTTCATCCAGCCCCTCTGCATTTGACCCTGTGTCGATCGGTCACCTTTTTCTTTGCCCGACCCGCTCCGGCCGCTCACTTTCCACCAGTGCCTTACCCTTGGGGTCGGCGGGAACAGCCTCTGAAGTCGGAAGAGCCTCAATTTCTGGGGAAGGAGAATTCTAGCGCTCCTCCACTGCAGCTAGCTCATCTACTATTGAAATCCTGCCCGTAAAATCAAAAAATTCAACCATCTACAAATGGAAAAATAAGACTAGTTAGACAAAACAAAGCTCAAAGTAAAATAATCATACCAGGGGAATAGTCACGACTTGGATAGACTCTCCACAGATACCTTCGGGATGCATCTTCTGCGGATCGAGCTTCAGCGAGTCCGTCTAGATGTAGCTGTAAAACTAACTCCATATCAGGATCGAAAAGTTTCCCTGGATGGGTCACTTTATGACACTCGTCCGACCATATCCTCCGGACATCTAGGAAGTCCAATTGATGCTCCACAATGAAAAAATGGTATCTCCACTTCTTGTGGAGATCCGGAAGTTTAACAAAAAGTGAATGGTTGGGTACGGCCAAAAGGGAGAACATTAGCTCTCCTTTCTTCCTAGTCAGCCTATACAAATACTGGAGGACATTTAGATCAAGAACTCTACCCTCTTCATGCATCAGTTGGATGAACCCGGTCAGTATCCTATAACTATTCGGATGAAGCTGACCGGGCGCAATGTTATTCCTATTAAGAAAGTCTTTAACAAAGGGATCTAAGGGAAATTTCAGACCCCCCTCTAACTAGTCGAAGTACACTACTAATCTACTTAGCCCTGATAAAGGGGTATGCACCCTAAACCTTCTATCTATAGTGTGGAGGGCATAATCGGTGGGGATGTAGAATCACCGCCGATACCACCCTAGCAATTCGCTATCTATGTTGGACACAAAGAGGTCAGAGCTAATTTCTTCCCGGAGAGCCATAGCAAAGAAGGGGATAAAAACCAAATGACAGAAAAGGGGCAAAAAGAGGAGGAAGAAAAGATGAAAAGAATCACCTGGTCACCTCAAGCAAGAATTATAGCAGGAAGAAATAGAAACGGTGGACGCAGTAGAAACGCAACAAAAACAGAATAAAAAAGCGAAGAAAGCAAAATGTTCCAGTTAGCAAGCATAGTAGTATTTATAGAGACACGGAAGGACCTGGAAGCACACCATTAACTGCCCTCATTATTACTGCGCTCCTCCCTAGGCCATCAAGGGCCTGTTGGGAATAAAATAACCCATTAGGCGAGGAGTCGCGATAACGACTGTACGAGCGTTTTGTTCACTAACACATGAAACGACGCATCAATCACGTGATCTCAAGAGTTGAAATAAAACCACCACGTGTTGGCCCACCCACATCTTTGAGTGGGCTGCCCCATCAGGCAAATTAGGAGACGTTTCAAGCATCACTTCCAGCCCATTCCGCTCACATAAGTCCAGTGACTGAAGCTGGCACCCTCAGGTCGCTTCCGTAGTACTGAGGTTCTAAGCATGTAAGCCTCGCGCCCCTGAGCCGAGCATCTAAGTCTCGTTCACATAAATCCAGTGACTAAAGCTGGCACCCTCAGGTTGCTTCCGTAGTACTGAGGTTCCGAGTATGTAAGCCTCGTGCCCCTGAGCCGAGCATCTACAAATCCAGTGACGATTGGTTCCGTCTTGTTCTAAAATAGACGGGTTAATCTATTGCGGTGATCATACTCACTCGTCAGGTACCCCAGTTCCACATATTACGATTCGATGATGACCAACCAAAATACTCAGCACCAAGCTCTGCTAATTATGACTAAGGCTGGCCACCTCAACTCACTTGCATCTTATAACCCATATGAAGGCATCTGCACCTTACTCGGATGCAACGGACATAAATATTTGCATACTCTGGGGGGGACTCTTGATACCATCTAGAATGTTCCCACCTAATTAGGGGTTCTCTACCCCCCTAAATAGAAACACATGGACAAAGGAGAAGATAGATTCGTTTAAGGAACTACCTCATAAAGGAATTCTAACCGAAGAAGGAACACTCTCCTACAAAGATTATGATTCACTAATCCATAAGGAATCTCATTCCTTCCAAGTTTGAGTATTGCTATATATAGAACATTATACCCCTCATAAGGGGACATCTCATTCACACACATTCAAACTATCTCACCTCCTCCCTGCTTCTATTCTCTAACTTAGGCATCGGAATATTTGTGGGGATTCCCCCCACCTCTCACCTTATCCCCGTTTCGTGCTTTGCAGGACGTTTAGCCCAGGAGTTTCAGAGATTAGTTATCAATTATCAACCATGGAATTTTTTCACAATAGTAATCAAACAATTCTGCACCTCTTAACCCTTACATTAGTATTCTTGCTATTAGGCTTTATACAAGAAGCAGCAACAGCATCAGCACTGCTACCACCACCACTGCATGACTGTGAGGATAAGTGCGGTAACCGTAGTATCCCTTATCCATTTGGAATACGTGAAGGGTGTTACTTAAATCGTATTTTCTTTATAAACTGCAGTGCTGGCGTGCCATATTTGCGCAAATCAAGCATAAATGTTCTTAATATAAATCTTGATGGCCAGCTTCGTATCTTAGCTTTCTCATCCCTTGATTGTTACAGCAAGTCAGGTTATAATACTCTTAACACTAAGTCAGTGATAAGTGTAAGTCATTTCCATATCTCATCCTCCAAGAACAAGTTTGTTGCTGTAGGTTGTGACACGCATGCTAGACTTTCTTTAGCCAATGACAAGCATCAATTCTCCACCGGTTGTTTGTCCCTGTGTACCAACCTTCAATATATAGTTAATGGTTCTTGCTCTGGCATTGGCTGTTGTCAAACCTCCATCCCTAAAGGCGTGCAGGATTCCGAAATTATTTTGGATAGCTTTCATGACCATAGAGATGTAAATGAATTCAATCCATGCAGTGCTGCCTTTGTTGTTGAAGATGGTATGTATAATTTTCATCTTCCGATCTTGGTAAGATGAATGATACCACAAAGAAGTGTCCTCTCTTACTTGATTGGGCTATCGGAAACGTATAATGCAAGGAGGCTATAAAGAATCAAAGTGCTTATTTGTGTACCCAGAATAGCTTCTGCAAAGACTCTGATAATGGGCCTGGGTATCTGTGCAAATGTTCTCAAGGTTACTCTGGAAATTCTCACCTACCCAATAGTTATCAAGGTAATTGCTTTCTTGATTCTCTTTCTAGTTAATATGAAATTAATTAAGTTTTTTTGTGTTGCTCCAACTTGTTTATTATGAGATAATGTTAATAATAAAATAATAGTTATTATTTGATATTATATATGTTTTGTTTGCATGCTGTATAAACGAGCTAAATTAATAGTAGTACATAATTTATAAGCATATGTAAATGTTTTTTTTTTTTTAAATGAGCACTTGAATGGATTATTATAATTATTATTATTATTATTTTGCTGATGGGAGCTTGATTTTGATCCTTCGTATAAAGATATTGACGAGTATCAGGATCCTCACTCTTCCGTATGCATAAGTGCAAAACATTGCTTAAACAGAAATGGGAGTTACAGCTGCTTCTGTCCCAAGGGTTACAGCGGGGATGGTAGAAAAGATGGGCAAGGTTGCAGTGCCGAGCAATCCATATGGACCAAAGTTTTCGTTGGTATGTACAAAATCTTAGTAAAATTAAATTATTTTAGAGGACATGACTGTGTTTCTACTATTTGTTTAGCCTTTCCCTTTAAGGAAAAAGTGAAGAATCTATTATTATGATAAATTAACAAGATCAGAGAAGACCATGCATGTTCCAACTCTAGCGACCAATAGACAATAATATTATTTACTATGATACTTAATTCCCACTTAACTAATAAATACATACCTACCTACCTTATTGGCTAAAGAAAAAAAAAATCAAATTAATATATTCAAATAAAAAAATTAATATGTTTTTTAAGCAAATTCATTGGACAATGGAGAGTGATATCAGCTAATTATAAACTTATTTAATGGTAGGTGTGAGCATTGGCATTTCATTTCTGCTTGGGATTTTCACATCAGTATATTTTGTGATCCAAAGAAGAAAAGCCAACAAACTTAAGGAAAAGAACTTCAAAGAAAATGGCGGTCTGATGCTTCAAGAATTACTTTCCAACACTGGACGATCTGAAGAAAAGGCAAGAATTCTTACAGAAGATGAGCTCAACAAGGCAACAAATAACTTCAGTTAGGTGGTCGGGCAAGGGGGTTTTGGTACAGTTTATAAAGGAACTATAGATGAAAAAGTAGTTGCAATCAAGAAATCCAAATTGATGGACCGTGATCAAATTCATCAATTTGTTAATGAGGTGATTGTTCTCTCGCAAATCAATCATCCTAATGTTGTAAAGCTCATCGGTTGTTGCCTGGAAACTCCAGTTCCTTTACTGGTGTATGAGTTCATTAGCAACAAGCCCCTCCATCACCACATACACAATGAAGCTGCAGGTTACATGACATGGAAAACCCGGTTAAACATTGCAGCGGAAACTGCAGATGCTCTTGCATATATGCATTCTGATGCTTCAACACATATCATTCATAGGGATGTTAAATCTGCTAACATTCTTTTGGATGATGAATTAAAGGTAAAGTTTCTGATTTTGGAATTTCAAGACTGGTTCCTTTAGATCAATCCGCATTACCAACATTGGTTCAAGGAACATTTGGATACATAGATCCTGAGTACTTCCATTCAGGTTTGTTGAATGAGAAGAGCGACGTGTATAGCTTTGGAGTTGTTCTTGCGGAGCTATTGACAGGACAGGCGGTAATTTGTCCTGATAGGTCTGGAAATACCAAAAATATGGCTGCATTTTTTACTTCTGCAATGACTGAACCTGAGGATCGATTATTTGAAATTCTTGATGAAGTAGTGAAGAAGGAAGGAGATCCAGAGCAGCTCAAGAAGGTTGCAGAGATCACAAAATGTTGCTTACAAGTCAAGGGGGAAAAAAGACCTACAATGAAGGAAGTAAAGAGGGAGCTTGAGGAATTAGCCATGGAGAATTATGTTGAAGCTGCAAGTAATATTGAAGATATACAACCACTGCATTAGGAGCAGCAGATAGGCCTGATAGCTTGAAAGCAGCTCCTATCCTAATAAATTCGTTGCTCCTGATATGCAATGCAGCAATGAATTTAGTAATTAAATGTTGTTTATATATAATTAGATTAATCTAATTTCTCTTTTGTCTTTGTTTTCCTAAGTAGTAAAATGTAATTTGTTGTTTATCAACAACTTTAATCATGCCAGGAGTGATATATATGTACACACTGTTTCAATATATAAACATATATATATATATATACACACACACTACACTACTGCCTGCTCGTCCCAGCCGAAAAAATTGTTATATTTATATATTTATTTATTTTTCAAAATTATATTAACATAATAAAATATAAATTAGATATAATAACACACGAAAAAAACTATTTAATTAAATGAAAAAATGTTGTAATGCTGGTAAATATATATAAAAAAAAAAGTGTATATTTTATTGCATCGAATGAAAAGTCTAAAATTTTTCATGTAAGTTGAGAAAAATAAAAAATATATATTGACATAATTAATCAATTTAAAAATGAAAATTCATTGACTATATTTCCATCCTTTTCGCTATAAAATTCTCACATCCATAAAATTATTATGGTTAAAATCCAATAATTGCTCATTTTAGTGCAATGAAATAGTTAAAAAATTTAAGCTGACAAAATATATTTTAATGTCACATGCTAACATTTTACGCGAAATATGTGTAAAGGTAGAAGAAATTGAAGAGATACGTTTAGGTTTAATGATCCTTGTATATTGACATGATGAGATACAACAGTATATAAAGATGAATTACAACCAAATAGTAGTCATAATGAAATAGAAATACTAACTTAAAATACATTTACATTTACGTTAATAGCCCCCCTCAAGCTAAACCTATAGAGGAACAAAGGCACAACTTGTCTCTATATATATTTCTCAAAAAGTGGACAACCCAATAGTTTAATTAGTATGTCTACAATTTGATCAACACTTGAAATGTAATGGACATTAATAACACATGTTTTTGGTATTTAAATAAGTAAAACACATGTTTTTCAAGCATCATTACAACTTTCATATATATTAACTAACCCTATAACCAATATTTTAATCCAATCATAATGTACAGGCCATCACAACACACTCTCTAGACACATTTAAAGGCTAACCCTTCGACTATATTAGTACGGAACAACCTTTCTCCTTTCACCATCTTGCAATCAAGTGTCCTGTTATTTATTATGCAATAACAACCAACATTATCTCAAATATGCATATAATGCCTTAGCACATTCTCACACCTCATGTAAGGTGGTATTACATATAAACAAATATCATTTCATCTAATAATTAGTCAAACAATTCCATCACATTTATAATGCAATAATATATATAGTCAAAACCAAACCACTTCTCATCATAATTCAAAAGAATAATCTAATCTAATTACAAACCCATTTAAATTATCATGTAACTGAAATAAAACTCATTCATATTACAAAACAAAGACATATGATAATAACAACTTTAATATGTGAATTTGAAACTATTTTATTATTTCAAAGCTTAAATAAAGTTAAGTAATAATGAACTGAATCAAAACAAGTCTAAAACCTCAAATCAAGTTTATAAAATAACATTAAAAGCTCATTTGATTACTGATAGAAAATGTAATATCCAGAGTTTTTAAATATTTTTATACTGTATCGGGATATGCAGTGTTAATAATTTTTGTATATATTTATGATATTTTAAGAATTGTTATTTGTTTAAAGCTAATTTTAATTTAAAGTGCTAAAATAAAATGTATATATGTGTATTTATTTAAATTAATTAGAGCTTAATTAATTTCCTTAATTATATTATTTAATTTTTGTATTAATTAATTAATTTTAAGTGTATAAATTATTAAATATAATAAAATATTTGTGTGGTGAGTATTATTTGTGTGTGGGAATATATGTATTACTATAATATAAGGTGGACATATATATATATATATATATATATATATTATTTTATAACAAAAAACAAAAGTTTGCAGAAATTACCGTTCTGCCATTGTCTTCTTCATTTCTTCCCTGATCAGTTTTTCTTCCATTTCTAGCCATTTTCAAGCTGGTTTTCTTGCTGTCACTATGTCCCTCAGCTTTCTTCCTCCACCTCCAGCCATTTCCACCACCTAAAGCTCTCTTTTCCGGTATGTTTTGGTCAGAAAATCAAGTAGAGGATGAATTTCATCTCAACTCCGATCAAGCCATTTCTGGCCACCGTTTTCGACACCGTCAGTCTCTATCTTCTCCTTGAGCTCTGGTGAGTGTGATTCCAAGATTTTTTTCACTTGATTTGGTCTAGAATTGCTTAGGTTTCAATTTCTTCATTTCAGTCTATTTGGGTTTCAAATTTTTTTAGCTTCAATTTGATTGATTCATGAAAACTTCCTTCACAAACTTTGTTCCTGGAAGCTTAATCTACATGTTGTAATTTTTTTATAATTTTTGGAATTTATTTTAATTTTTGTACATTTTTTATTATTTTATTAATATTTTCTAATTTTCGAAAATTAATTAATTAAATTATGAAATTGTGTTTTATGGTGATTATAGGTGTTAAAATGAATTATATAAATTTATTTGTAATTTTTGTGAATTTTTATATATTTATTTGGAATTTATTAAGTTTATGTAATTTTGAAAAATAGGGTTAATTATGTGTTTAATTGAAATAAATTGGTTAATTGAGTATATTTATTGATATTATGGAAATATATGTTTAATTTTGAGTAATTATATTATTTTTGGTGAATTTTTGGATTTATTTTAGTAAATTTATATATATAGGGGTATTTTGGTAATTTGATACTAAATTGGCTAAAAATGTAATTAAATTGGTTTTGAATAGTTGTTTAGGGTATAAAAATGATTTCTACAGATTATTTAGTATTTTTAACTAATTAAAACTATTTTTCGTAAATTATTTTCAAATTATATATATAATATACGATTTTTCTAAATAAATGAGTTTTTATCGGTTTTTAACGTATTTTAGGGTTAATTACATAATTTGGATTTATAAAATGTATTTTTATTATATAAGGGCATTTTCGGTAGTTTATAATTATTCTGTGAATTGTGAACCTCGGTCGGTGAATTGTAGTTTGAAGTCCGACCGAGGGATTACGGTTGTGAATTTGGTGTTATTCCGAAGTATGTTTTCTTTGCAGGACCGGCTCTACTCTTTAAGTAGAGAGATGTCCGTTTTACAGGGAAGGTTCTGCCGGATTTTCGGTAGAATTCTCGTAAAATGTGATGTCCGGTCAAATCCCTATTCTAATTTTGTGTCTAAAATTCTAGATCGAGTCTTTAGAATTTCCGTTAAATTTATTCTGATTTCATGTTATCATTTGTTTGTTTAGCTGCGCCGAGACTAAGGCCTAACGGATCAGGCCCACCGAGTTTGTCTCGTAGAGCGCTATCATGTGAGTTATTATACTGTATATATATGCATTGCATATAGGATGCATGACTTAGGGTTTTTATTTTCATTATATGTTTAAACAGTAATTTAATTATAATATGATTTGGTATATTTTCGATTTATTTTTAGTATATCTTGATATATAAATGTTTGTATATTTTCTATATACATTTAATATATCACTGGTATATTTAAAGTTTATTTTTGATATATGTATGTTACATATTTAGGTTTATGTTTGTTATAATTTAATATTTATACATGATTTAAAGGTGCATCGAACCATAATTATTTTATTAAATGATTAGTATAATTTAGGTTTATTCTTAAATAATTGCATGCTATATTATAAACCTACACTTAAGTTATTTTTAAGTTTATTTTTGGTATATTTTGGTTTATTTCCAAATAAATACATGTTTTATTATTAAATTAAACCTAACACATTAGTGGTATATTTAGGGTTTATTTTTGATATATGCATGCTAGATAATTAGGTTTATTTTTAGGATATTTGTAAATATATGTTAAACCTAAACACATATTTAAATGAATATTTATATATAAATGTTTTATTAAATGATTTGTGTACTTAGGGTATATCTTTTGTATATTTAAGTATATTTTTAAGAAAATGCATGTTATGTTATTGTTACTCATTTAAATTATTTTTTTACCATATTAATGATTTATCTTTAGTTTATTTCATATTTTATTTGACATATATATATATATACCTGAAATATACTAGGTGTATTTTAGGTATATTTTTGGTATATATATATGGTTGATTTTATTATTATGAATATCGTTCCACATTAATTATTTTCAGAATAAATGATTTTTGTAAATGAAGGATATCAATAGAACGCGCTTCCTAGTGGGCAGCACTAAGATCGTGTACGTACCGGTACGATAGATAAGGGTTGAATGAGAAATAATTATGGTGATTATAATTAATTTGATGGATTTGACTAAGATTAATGGTATGTTAGATAGTGTGATTGCAGGGCCAATCACACTGACAGTCAGACTACTGGAGCTCGATTGACTTAGTGTCTCAAGGCCAGTCTACTGTCCATAAGTGGATTGAATGATCTGTTGGGTTGATTGAGATATGAGGTGATAGATAGTGTGATTGCTGGAGCTCGGTTGACCAAGTGTCTCGGGGCCAATCACACTGATAGTCAGAATGCTGGAGCTTGGGGCCAGTCTGTTGTCCATATTGGAATAAGTGTTCTATTTGGAATCAAGTGAGCCTGTATGGCTAAAGTGATGATGAGATTGTTTGAGGTTGCTATTATTAGGGTTCTATGGATCCTTCATCAATTAAAAAAAAACGTTTTCTACATTTAGTATATTTATAAAGGCAGAGTTTGGCATTCGTGTGAAATGTATGTATATACATATATATATATAAGAATGCATAATTGTTATAGTTTAGTTTGCATGTATATATAGTATAATAATTCACTCAGTGAGGTCTGACCCCCCTCAATTATTTTTTTTTCAGGAGATCTCATATTGTTAGACTTTAGATGTAAAGTTCCTTGCTGGTGTTTTTCAGTCCCAGCTATTTTATGCAAATGTATATTCTGAACTCTGATTTATATTCTAGAAACTGCAGTAGTTGTGTTATTGTATTTGAGAAGCATTATTTTGTTTGGATATTAAACACTCTGAGAATTTGTATTTGAACACTGTACAAATATGTATACATTTATGAAAGGATTTGGAGAATTTATTTTATATATTGATTTAAAAAATTTTAATTATATCATACTTTTTATTTATTTATTGTATGATTTTATTTTCTTAGGCTTGCTACGGGTTCTGAATTCGAAAGAATTCTCGTTCCCTAGCACCAGTCTTGACTCCTAGTTTGGGTCGTGACAGAAAAATATCTAAAAGGGCTTGAATATCTACTCACCAAAACCACTAAACACACATAACCTTCGTCATAAGCCTTATAGTTTGCACCATCACCTTCTTACCTTTTCTAGCACTTAATGCAAGTAATATTATCTATAAATCATTAATATAACAATTCTATTGACTACTCTAGTCATGCAACCCCCCCCCCCCAAATTACATGCAAAAATTGCAAACCAATTGAACTTTACAAATCAAGTTCATTATCCTATAAGGGCTGTTTTCAGGTTCAACTTTGAAAAATTACTACAATTTATAGGGAAGGATTTTTAAGCTCAAATTTTTATCAAACATAGATATATATGTTAACTACATATTATAAACATTTCATTTCCTTTGTACAACCATAGAAAAAGTTATGAATGTCTAAACACCATCAAGTCATTCATGCTGACAGTTTGAGCAAGAAAAAGTATCTGTTGATTCACCATCATACATGCAAAATCAGTCCTCACTCAAAACTAAGAAGTTGCAGGAAACTCTTTAAAGTTTTTTAGGATTAAACACTCATAATTTGGAGCTTTCTAGCTCAGTTTATGATTAAAACACTAAAGCTAATAAAACTTCAAATTCAAACCCGAATTCTGTCAATTGTAAAACTAATATGAACCCTAAAAGGGATAAAAAGTGCATGAATATGAAGAATTCAAGCTAATTAGCTTAATTTCCTATTCTGAAATTAATTAGCTTGATATGGAAAATTTTTGAGTTATTTTGCTATTTTGGAGTCAATAAGGAAGATTCAAGAAGATTCTAGAAGATGTGAGAAGATTCAAGAATATTCCAAGTCAAAGTCAACAAGTCAAAGTCAAAGTCAAATAGTCAACAAGTCAAAGTCAAGGATCAATGGTCAACATGTGACATGGCATGCTTCTATTCTTAGTTGTCATGAGTTGTCATTTTGCTTAGTTGTCATGAATTGTAATGAGTTGTCAATTTTGACTTTTCAAAGATGAGTTATCATTAGTTGTCCTATTTTGAAGGAAATCTCCTTAATTAAGGATTTTCCTATATATGTATCTTTGGGAATAAGGAATAAAACCTTTTCCTTCAAGGATTAGGTTGTTTACATGCCTATATAAGGGCTAACCCTATGACATACGAATTTAAGAAGCATTGAAATATTAAAAGTAAGGTTTTTCCTTAAACTTTATTCTTTTGAAACTTTGCAAGTTTACTTAAATTGTTTCACTTCTACCTTTCATTACAATTGCTAGGTTAGATTAAACTTAGAATTTTATGATTGTTCATCTTATAATAGCTAAGTATCTTGCTTCAAATAAATAAGCAAAGGGGTTTAGCTCCATCAACACAATTATCCTTGATGATCCTTGGGCTAATATTCAAAGTTGGATGTGCGTTCTATCTCTATTATAGGTAGGGTTCGTATCAGTTTGGTATCAGAGCCAAACTTCAAGGTTTGGTTACGTATCCTTTAATTTTCATGTATTATCTATTCTTTTCTTCTTCTCAATTCTTCATAATTTGAAAAAAAAAAACAAAAAAAAATTATTTTTTTTTTGAGTGAAACACAAGAGCATTCACATCCTTGAGTGTAAACACGTAAGGGAGTGTTTTGTGAGGGTTTCTTTTCTATTTTTTTCTAAATTATCTTTGTGTGTGGTTATTATGGATGTGCCTTATTTTCTTGGTGGGGATGATCCTTATGTTTATTTGGAATGGATGCAACAAATAAAGGAGATATTTGACTCTTTTGAATTAAGTGATTTCCAAAAGTGTAAATTTGCTTCTTGTAAATTTGCAGGTAACTTTCCACATCCCTGCAACAAGATGTAGGATTGAAAATCACAATTTCATCCATGATTAAAAAACAGTAATTCAAATGATTTCTCAAAACATCGCAAGGAGTGAGCAATTGCGATTGATGGTGGCATCGTCTTCAGGACAAAGATCCACGGCACGCGCTGCCATGCCCATTAAAACTAAGAGCAAAACTCCAAAAGCCAATGAACATTTCATTTTAATTTTGTTTAATATGTTGATTTTGATGCATGCATTTATATATACATATAATGTCGGTAAATATGGAAATTAATTTTTTTGTTTGTGGTTATAATGCATATATATATATATATATATAGGTAGACGAACCCTTATTTTAGAAAGCTTTAATTAATTACTATTCCTAATTTAAGGAACAAATAATTCAACCACGCATATATAACTAATCATAAATTTCATTAATTAGTTTCTGATCGATAAACAATTTTTACAATCACTGTTACAATATAATATAATACAATGTATGAATTATATATATATATGTATTCGCGTCTTCAGTTTTGGCCTGCTTTTTTTTTATCTTTCAAAAATAGCTTTCTTGACATTTTTTGTGTTTTTCGTTGTTTATAGCAGGCTTCACGTGTTCAAGTAACCAACTGATGGTTTCTCCATCAAATTTATGGCCGATCTCTCTTTTAAGTTGAATGTATTCTTCTTGTTAGAGTAGTAATTAAAGGAGCGACGTTGTCGGATTGTCGAATTTCAAAAGGTTGCAAATGTCGAAGCAGCTCCGATGTGATCGAAACACCACCAATCTGATGAAGCTGCTTCTATGAGATCAAAACACCATCGATCTAATAATGATAATGACATTGATTACAACAATAATGATGATACTGTTGCTGCTGCTACTAAAGGAAATGAGAAGGTGCTAAAGGACATCGAAACACCACCAATCTCATTTCCTTTAGCTATTGTTGTAGCTAAAGAAAATGAGAAGGTTAAAGAGAAGAAATCGAAGTAAAAGAAGGCGAAGAAACCGAAGGTGAGTGTTACTAAAGTTGTTGATAAGATCAATGTCATAGATCTCACAATGTTTCTTGCTATCTGTTAGTTACTTTTGCATGGTGTTATATACTATTTGAATTTAATTGGAGGAATTGAAAAATGTTATTTTGGATGGTGAGTGATGTGGAGCAATAAGTTTTGGAATGAGTTTGCAGAATAATAGATAGTAGATATAATTTATTATTATTATTATTGTTATTATTATTATTATTATTATTATTATTATTATTAGAATTTGATTTTTATTTTAATTTAGTATTGATTCGAAATTGACTTTCCTATATGGTTAGGAATTTGATTTCCTACCTTAGCTAGAATTGTCTTTAGTTTTATTTCCTAAATAAAAATTAGGATTAGGGTTGGTAAGTTTGTGCCACCCTATAAATATGTAAACCTTAGGGTTATGTGAGACAGTTTTTGTTGAATTAATAATCAGATTTTTATTTTTCTAATTTTCGGTATTCCTTTGTGTGAATCAACGAATATTGATGTCAAATCCTGATATTTATGCGCAAATCAACAGGTTGTAGAAGATTGATTTCTGGCATTCGTGCACGAATCAACAGACTTCAATATTTATCTTATTTGTTCTTTTATTTTATTTTTACTCTTATTTCTTTAAACTTCCACTACATCAGTGAGGCTTCAGTTTTGGAATATGACATGTTCTATCTCATTATCTCTTTTCCCATAACATGATTTATCGTCCATGCCAAACTATAAAAATTTGTTTATACCTTTTAGTCAGGATTAGAAAGATGTGAATGATCCATCATTTTATACTTTTTTTTTTTTGAGTAAATCATATCACTATAATTTTTTCATTTATGAATTGTAAGAATAAATGCTCTTATTTGTTTGATGTATTTGATAAGAGGCAGAGCCCAAGAGTCCTAATATTTTAGAATTGACATGGATATAAATTGAATACGAGAGTCGTCATCCAAGTAGATGGATAATACCCATGGCTTTGTTGATTCTTAATATTCATGGAAACATATAAATAGCTATATGCTTTGCATTTTTTTCTTTTCTAACTGTTATATATTGATGGAATAAGTGAGAAATATTTCTACCCCATTATATAAGAAATGCAGGTGATATGACAGCTTTTTATTAGTGCATAGATCTTGTATAAGAAATATGTATATTGTAAGAGAGCTGTTCTGCATCTTAGCTTTTTTCTAACACTTATATCACTTTTAAACTTTTTAATTTCTAATATTTAATCAATAAAAATATTAGAAATTTAATCAATAAAAAAGCTATTTATGTTTTTTTAAACTTTTTAATCAATAAAAAATAAATTTATATATTTTAATTTCTAATATTTTAAATTAAAAACATAAATATAAGTTTTTTTATAAAATAGTTTGTCATATTTTAAATTAAAAATATAAAATTAAATACACATATTTAAATAATTTAATTGGAAAAATAAATAAACAAGTTAATGTTAAAATATAAAAAAAAAATTGTAACAATACTATTGTTTTAACAATATTTTAAATTATACAATTTTATTTTCAATAAAATTTTTATTTTATTATATAAAATATTATGATGAAATGAACACCATAATTAAAATATATTACAATGAAAATATATTTTATAATTCTTTAAAAATTTTATATTTTTATTACCTTTTATAGTTTTATTTTTGTACAAAATTTTAATTAAATATAAAATTTAAATTTTATAAATTTGAGGCATTCTACACAATTTTAACAATAATTTAATTGAAATTATGTACAAAAAATAAAACCAAAAAGGTATTAAAATATAAAATCTAAATTTCAAAGAATTAAAAAATATATGTTTATCATAATATTTTTTATTTATCATGTTCTTTTTCATCATAATATTTTATTTTAAAAAATAAAGTAAATTTATTTTTTATTAGTGAAAATATTTTAAAAGTGATATAAGTGTTAAAAAAGTAATAAATAATATGACAAATAGAAATATAAAACTTCAGAGATCAAAAGAACATAATTTATATTAAAAAATTGCCAAAAGATTTTGAATTTTCTAACCCAAGAAGTATGGGGGTCTAGATATATAAAATGAAATTTGAGGGGTCTAAAGGTAAAAATGTGGAAAGTTTAGGGGTTTGAATATAGATTTTGCCTTATATAGATGCCAAATTTCAAAATAATTCATTTTTATACCTATAATTATGGCTTCTTAGAGAGAGAGAGAAAGAGAGAGAGAGCAACACTTTTAAATTGGAGTAGCCTAAATCGAGGAGAAAAGTGGAATAGCTATTTTTTAATGTTTATACCATATTTTAAAAATAGGCCAAGTCCATATTTCAATCCATTAAAAACATGAGTTCAATTGAAACATCAATCCACAAGTCTAATTCAATATTTCCCCTTTTAAATTGGTGATGACTTAATTTTTACGGTTATTTCACGATGAAAAGAGTTAGAAGTAGAGCAAGATAATGGCTCTATAATAGTGCTAAAGTGCAATTATTAGGAATTATGGGAAAATGAAGAGAAGAATAAGGAGAAAATTAGAGAAATGGCACCAAAATAGCATATGTAGGTAACAATTATTTCTTCTAGTGTTATAAACACAAAAATGAAAGATAAAGTTTAAGAAGAATAATCCTACAAAAAAAAGCAAAAATCAAATTTAGTATCCAAACTTATCAAATTTATTTTAATTCGAGCTAGGACAAATTTGACCAAAAAAATGTTAGAAAAATTGATTGGATAAAATCAAGAAAGTCATAAAGAACTTTAAATCCTAATCATGCGGCTGAGAAGTCTATAAAACATATGGTTAAAGAATTTAGAGGGTAACTATCGATGCAACCAAGTAAAGAAATGGTTCAATTCACTCCGTAGCATGGTTAATGACCACGTAGGAAGGGGAAATATTGAATTTAATAACGCAACTCTAACGCTACCATAATGATCTTACCTAAGATAGTATCTCAAAATGGCATAGAGAGGGTTGAACATCAAAGTAAGGGAAAAGTTCCAAGGAATGGAGATTTAAGATTTCCATAATCTATCCACCAAAGTTGTTAAGTTTATAGGGAAAATCAAAAGAAAAAAAAAGAGCTATTGGCATTTACTATTAGAAGCTAAATGGTAAAGAAGCACTGGTAGCAAACTTGGATAATTCAAGTTCATATGTACTAGTCAAAAAGGCATTAGACATATGGAAATGGAATATGTTGCTAGTTCTCAACCATAATACACTTTCGATGTCTTCAAAATTGAGAAAATCTTCAACTAATTTTTTAAAGAAAATTCATTCAATTACTTGTTGACCACTAAGTTCTTATTAAGGAAGAGTTAAAAAGGAAAGAATTTTGCAAGTTTCATAGCTCTTTCAATCATATCCTTAACTCTTGTTAGCATTTAGGAAAATGGTGCAATATTATATAATAAAGGGGGTATTGAAGTTTCCTAAAGGAAACCGTATTGATTAATAAAGAACCCTTTCTCTAATAACTATAGTCAACATAACAAATGATTATTTTTATTCATTAATAACCTTTTAGATTAATAATAAAAAAGAAGACAATGGAGATGAAATTAAAAATACAGAAAGAAGTTGTCTGAGCAAGCTAGATTTGAAGGTTAAGTAACTATGAGGAATATATTGTAAAAGATTAAGGAAAGTAGACTCAGTTCATTGTTTCTCCTACTGTAGAGCTGAGCAGATAATGGTATTAGGTGAAACATATGAAGTTTCTAATGCTACTAACAAGAACCTAGAAATTATGACTTTCAAAGTAGAGAATTACCAAAAGAAGGCAAAAAGCGATTGAAAGGTAGTCTTACATAGAGAAGTCTAAATTTGATAGATTGGATGTTGAGGATAAAGAGTTAGATGATGAATCATTTAATGCTCCTCATAATGCAGATTCTTTAAAGGTATGCAACTTTGATTATTATAAGTACATAGAAAGTTTTATGGTTGCAAATATCCTAATTCCATTTTATTATGTAACTTCTTTTATTATTTTGCCACCTAAGTTTAAGTCAATGTATGCCAATAAAGATGATGTCATAAAAGCATAAGGGACTAACATGTTATAGGAAGAGACTTAGGGAGCATTTATAATGGAAGAAAATGATGTATACAATAGCATTAAAATTCAAGCTACAATAACAACTATTAAACATTAAATCTCAATGGTTGCTCCAATATGATCTAATAATGAAGCTATATTGATATAAAAGGACAAAAAAATGTGTTTTTAGCCATTAAATATATTATCTTGTCCTTAGATTATATAATCCAAAAGTTCAAAATCCTTAAAGGTGATGCCTTTAGCCCTGAAACTCATAAAAAGGCCAATTAGGCAAAAAAAATTCTTAAAAAGCCTAAAGTAAAGCCACTAATGTGTGCAATAATTACATATTTTTTAGTTAAATTTTAATGAATTTTGAATAAATAATTAGCTATAATTTGGCAGAATTTAGGTTTAATTAGGAATTCTTTTAGTTTAGACCTTTAATTTAGTTTTTATTGATTTTGATTTAGTTTTGGTCAAATTAGGAGTTTTTATTTAATATTAATAATTGTTTCCCTTTTCGAAGGAAAGTTTAAAAAGGAATTTCAAAATAGTCAAGGATTGGTGCGACATGGGTATAATATAGGCGTGTTTGTGCCCATGCCACGCACTAGAGGAAAAGATAAGAAGCATGGCTTGTGACACGACCATACTAGAAGTTGTGTCTACCATTGGACCTCGAAGGATATGGCATATAGGATAGCACATGTTCATGCTTTAGACCATGACCTCTTATATGAAAATTGAAGGAATTTTGTGAGATCCACATGGCTTCAACTTGAGCATACGCCAAACCTTATGTGCCACTGAAAGGAATCATAAACCTCAATATGGCTATGGTATAGCCATGCTTCTAGCTCTACAAAGATTTGAAAAATGACTTAAAGATGAGCATGGTTATGCTAGAAGTCATGCCAAAAATCATTGAATGTGACATAGCCATGTCTAGGCCATGTCAAATAAGAGAAATCTTTCTTTTTGGGAGGAACTTAGGAATTCAAGTGTAAGTAGGTTTTCCATCAGACTTTTCTTATAAAAAGGGATGCAGAGGAGCTATTCAAAGAATGTTGAATCATATTTTGAAGACATAAACAATTAATCAACAAAGATTGAAGAAGAATTCTCATAAGATTCAAGAGCTTTAACTATTATTTCTTCTTCATCTTTAGTTATTTTCATGATATTTGTGTTTATTGCCATAACTATGTGTGGCTAGAATCTTTTTAGAGTTTGGATTTATATAGCTAGACTACTACTTGTTTGGATTTTTTTTCCATTTACTAAATTAGTATTCAATCAATTTTATAAGTTGTACTTAATGTCTTGTATTCAATTAAAGACCCAATTATTTACATGTTTGTAGATAGATTAGAGACAATAAAAGTTGTACGATTTATCAACTTATAGACTTGTAAAACCTAAGAACCTAGATCACAAAAGTAAATGGATCCTTCGAGGAGTATTAAATCACTAAAGAACTTACTGAGACTTAGTTAATTGATGTGACCATAAAAATAGATTGTAATTAACTTTGGTATGCTTAAATGATTTCAAAAGAGACTTTAGGTGATTTAAGTGGTTTACCCTTGATTATGTTAATGAATTGAATTGTGAAATGATCCTGCAATTCAAGTAGTAGCTAGTGAAGCAAATTCGAACTCTGATTTTCTAATTATTGAATTTTAGGAAGTAATATTTCAGATTTAGAATTTCATTATTGCTAAGTCTTTGATTATTTTATTTCAATTGATTTTATATTGTTAGCTTATGGAAATATAATTAGGGCTAGTACTTGGTATCAATCTCCTCATGAGAATGATACTCATACGCAATCTTTACTACTTGTCGCGAACCGTGCACTTGCGGAAAATTGCTAACAAGTTTTTGGCATTGTTGTTAAGGAGATCAATAATACCAATATTAACGAAGTTTTTATTTTTGCTAAACTAACATCTTATTTTTCTTTTTCTTCTCAAACACTCAATTTTATTTATACAAACAAGATCATAACTCCCTGAATTAGAAAGAGTGAACCCAAAGATTGAAAAATCTTGCAAAAGGAATTGAAAAGATGAAAGAGAAAAAGATAGAAGAATGGCTAACCAAAGAGCTCAAGCAAGAGCTTTAGAAGAATATGCGATTCTAAGCTTGACAGGAAGCCAAAACTACACCATGAAGCCAACCATTAAAGCTAATACCTTTGAAATCAAGCCTGCATATAGACAAATGGTTTCATAATACTAATTTGGATTGTTACCAACTGAAGATCCAAATGCCCACCTTGCCTCTTTTCTAGATATGTGTGACACATTCAAGATGAATGGAGTGAGGTTAGATGCTATTCACCTCAAGCTATTCCCATTTTCATTGAGACATAAAACAAAGTTATGGCTAAGTTTCTTAGCACCAAACTCCATCACTTCATAGGATATACTTTCCAAGGCTTTTTTTATCAAATATTACCTATTTGGAAAGACTGCAAAATATCACCAAGACCTTATCGAATTCAATAAATAACCTAGAGAATCTCTCTATAATGCTTGGGAGAGATTTAAGGACTTGTAAAGACATTGTCCCTATAATGGCATTATAAATTAGCTACTAATGCAAACTTTTTACCAAGGACTATTTAAGTCCTTATAGATCACCATAAATGCTACTGCGCAATGCTCCTTCATGAGCAAAATGATAGATGATGCCTATGCACTCTTAAAGAAGATAGCATCAAATAATTATTAGGGGGATAGAGAGAGAAATCAACCAAGGAAAGTAGAAGGAGCCTATAAAGTTGACAACTTAAGCTTGGTAAATGCCAAGTTAGACTCACTTATAAAGAAGCTAGAGAATAGGAATTTTACAGGATTTCCATCACAAGTACTTTTATGTGAAATATGTTAAGGTGGACATACTACCGTAAAGTGTCAATTAGGTAACATTTTCTCTTAAGGTTATTCTATTGAGCAATTAAATGCTTTGAATGATTTTAATGCTAGGCCTCAAAGGAACTTGTACTCGAGCACATACAACCTTGGATGGAGAAATCACTTTAACTTCTTATAATCAAATTAAAGAGGGAGCCTAATTTTAAACTCAAATCAAGGGGTACAAATCTAGCAAAAGAATACTTATTCTCAATAAGAACTTCAGTCAAACCTTAAGATAATGATGGAAAACTTCATCCAACCGCAAAACAAGACAAATCAAAGGTTTAAAGAATGTTTCAAACAATATGAGGAGAATTTCAAGCAATTCAACTCAAGGTTAAGGCAATCAACAACCTATACTAAAATACTATAAAATCAAATTGCCTCACAAGCTAGTACCTCTCACTCTTGATAAATGGGTTAATTTCCTAATTAACCTAAGAACCCAAGAGAGTATGTGAATGCAATAACTTTTCAAAGTGGGAAGAAATTTCTTTAAGTTAAGTACAAGATTAATGACTCAAAAGCTGAGCTATATCAACTACTAAAAGAATGAGAGAAGCTAATAAGAAATGAGTTGGATCAAGAACCTAAGACGACAAAGACACATTATTTACCTTTCCCTCAAAGGATAGGTCATAGGGCACTTGACAAGTAGTTTCAAAAAGTTTTAAAGGTGTTCAATTAGTTAGATATCACCTTTCCTTTCTTGGAGGCAGTTACCCAAATACCTCAAGGACATCATATCTAATAAGAATAGGTGGGAGAATTATGAGACTATACCAATGAATGAAGAATGCAGTGTTATGATTAGAAATAAGCTCCCTCCAAAACTTAAAAATCCAGGGAGTATCTCTATACCTTGTGTTTTTGGAAATTAGCTATTGATAAAGCTCTTTATGATTTAAACGCTAGTGTGAGTTTAATGCCTCTATCTTTGTGCAGGAAATTAAGCATAGGAGATCCTGAGCCTACCACTATTTCATTACAATATAAATATAGATCCTTTATATATCCTATGGGCATATTAGAGGATGTTTTAGTAAAAGTGGGATAATTTTACATCCCTTGTGATTTTATGAATCTCAAAATAGAAGAAGACTCTCATATCCCTATTATCCTAGGACATCCTTTCTTAACTACAACTGGAACTATCATTGTCATTAAGAGAGGAAAAATAACACTTGAAGTTGGGGAAGAAAAGGTTGAGTTTGATGTGTTTAAAATGACACAACAATCCCCATTAATGACTTCTTGTTTCGGGTGGATGTAGTTGAGGTTTGTGCTAAAGATTTTTTCCACAAGTTCCTAAAAGAGCCACTTAAAACCTACCTTATTTGTGATACCAAGGAGGTGAAAGCAACTAAGAAAGTTAAAAAGAAAAAAGGGCCTCTAGAGAAAGATACTAAAGAGTGGCGAATTAAAAGTGCTATAAAGGATATGAACTTTAGGAATTTTTCATCTTCTTTTCGAGTGCCAAATAAGCGAGCTCAAGTGGAGGAGGATTATTCTTTAATCAATCTCCTTAATGATCAAATAGGAATTTAGTCAAGCTAAGGACTCTAAAAATGCACTTGATGGGAGGCAACCCATTATGTTCTCTTACTTTTCTTTTATTTTTATGCTTTATTTTTCTTTTATTTATCTTACTTTTTAATGTATTTGACCTAGAATCATCATGCATGAAGAGGAGAGATAAAAAGCTAATGAATGCGAGTTTGGGAGATTGACATACCCAGTCGTATGACCATATCATTAGTTGTGCCCAGGTACACTCCATTATATGTACTTTTCCATATTGTCACATGACCACCACATGGTCATGTGCTAGACCGTGTCATATTATATAATTTAGTATAGAAGGTCATATGCCCATAAACACGACCTTGACATGGTCGTGTTACATAATACACATTTTGTCCAATAACTAACACAATTTCCCATATGGCCTAAACATGGCCATGTGGCCATTCAACCCCAATTAGACATAAAGATGCACACTTGAAACACAGCCTCAACATGGCCATGTGGCATCCCAATCTTAGACTTTAGACCTTGCATGGTCAAGGACATGGCCTCAATATGGCCATGTCATAGACATTGTATAACATCCCCCTCCTTTTAATCTTAGTTGCCATTACCTTGCTTTTTCAATTCTTTTCTTTTCTTTTCTCACTTTTTACTTTCCACCACATCAAATCTTGTCATTTTCCTCTCAAAGTAAAATAAATAAATAAATAAATAATAAATGAATTTTGGATATTTTATATTTTGACCTATTCTTAGTGTTATTTCCTTTTTAGTGTGTAATACTCATACACTTGCTTTTGTTTTTTTTTGTTATTATTGTATTATTTTATTTTATGTTCCATTTTGTGATGTTTAGAACTCTTCTCCAAGGATCATTATGCAAGGCAGTATCCTTTTCTTCTCTTTTTTTTGTTTTGTTTCTTGTTCTAGCTATTTTGTGATTTCTTTATTCTTTTTTATTCTATCATTGAGGACAATGATAGTGATAAGTGTGGCGGAGGGTGCAATTTACATTTTTATTTCATGATTTTTGGCCTAGCATTTTAGTTTTTCATGCATCCTTAACTTAGTTTAAAATGATCATGATTTGCATTTTACATATATTTGTTTAGTATATTAATTTAAAAGAGTCCTAGAGGGGGGGTGAGTAGGACTATCGAATAAAAATAGGAAATTAAAGGAATTCTTTGCAAGAATTGAGTAAGAGTTGAGAAAGAAGAATGAAGAACACAAATATTTAAGGAGTTTGGATTCAACAATAATCATATGTCTTCACCTAACTTATCCCCAAGTTAGGATTTTTAATCACCCATAATCTTATTCATAAGAATGAGAACACAAAAGAGTTTTATGGCTCACTCTTACAACCTTACAACTTAATTTTTCAAGGCTCACTAAAAAAACCAAATCCTAAGTGTTTCAATGGACAACATTTAAACCAATTCCTTTAGAAATAAATCTTACTTCCTTTCTAATCTATCCCAAGATTTAAGATGAAGAGAAATTCTATTTCTAATACACAACCAACTCTCATAAGAGTTTATACAAAAAAATTACTTCAAGGAAAGTTTGAGAGCTCAATTGAATGCTTAAGAAGTAATGAATGATAAACAAGTTTCTTAAACTTTCAATTGAATTCTAAGGAGTGTTTGTATAGAAAACACTCAAAAATATATTTTTTGATGTATTAAACATGTCTCCAATGTCTATATTTTATTTTGAATCAATCTTGGACTTAAAGCTGTCAAAATGACGCTCACGAGTTAACAGTGCTTGTGAGGGTCATGCCTTGGCTCATAAGGGGCAAGAATATATCCGTTGGATTCAAATATTTCCATTGAAGGCTGAAAGTACTGCCCTCACAAGCAGCTCATGAGAAAAAATGCACGTGACTCTAGCTTGTGAGTAGCATTGCCCCTTTCCTCAAGAAGAACACCAAAAAGAGGACAGCTCGTGACTGACTCGTGAGATGCTCATGAATGGGATTGAAGATGATTGATTTAGCTAAAATTTTCTTCATAAAAGTTGTAGATAATTGTCATATGTTTTTATAAAACTTTTAATCATCTCAATTAGACATCTGTAGCTCAAGATATTATTGAAATACCAAGAGTTGTGCAAGCTGCATATACTGACTTCAAATGAAGATTTCCATACCCAAATGAACTTGGATTTTGACAAGCAAGCTCAATTTGGAAAGCTTAAGATGTCTAATTTAAAAGTGAAGATGATCATTTTCTCATTATAGAGCTCTAAAGATATAAAAAGTCTTCTTGAATCTCAGAGGTTGAATTAGCCCGAAAAATTACTATTCATCAAAAAATGTATATGCTTGGTATATGTTTGGTATATAATTCTCTACACACTTAGTTGAAATCATTAGTATCAAAATTTTATTTCAAAATAAAAAATTAAGAGTTTTATCATGTAAATGGTCAACAATCTCCCCTTTTTTGACTTTGACAACCAACTTGAAGAGATGATAAATAATGTGTGTGTGTGTATATAAAAAATAAATAACATGTATAAGCATGTTAAATTAAAATAGCTCCCCTTAACATATGCATAAATTCAATATTTATCATGTATTAAAGCATATAAATAAATAAATTATCATAGCATGTATAAGGGTTGATGTAGCATGTTTAACAAATATATTCCTTTAACAAATATATTTCTTTATTTCTCCTCCTTTTTGGACATAATAAGAAATATAAATTTATTTTATTACCCTTCTTGTCAAAAATAAAGACAACATAAAAATTTAATATGAGGGACAAGGTCTATCAAGAAAAAGGTGTTAAAAACAAATCATGATAACATGATTATTAAAAAAAATTATGCTAACAACATGAAGGAAATAATTTCAAACATATATGCATGTAGTGCTACTATAATGCATCATAAAATAGTGCATATCACATGATCATGTAGAGTTTAGCTAGTCAATCAATCATACATAATCATATGGTACTTAGCATATCACAAATACAAATATAATTATTTATCCCCTAAGCACATAGCTTCTTCTCCTCCTTTATCAAAGACAAAAAGAAAAGAGAGAGATATAAAGGGAAATTGACCTAAAGGAGCCAAAAATTCGAGAGGAAAGAAAAGATCAAGAACCAAAACAATGAAAACAAAGATATTCAAAATCTTTATAAAATTCATGTAATACAACAAAGTAAGTAAAAAAAGGCTTTTAATCACAAAGGTAAAACAAGCCACACTTATATTGTTACTATGTATACATAAACAAAATTATGGAAAGAAGAAAAAAAATTTAAACAATTTTCTCTCCAAAAAAAAAAACAATAAGATTAAAAAAAATAAATTGATATCAAGGACATACTCTCATATATTAGTGTCATTTACATAAACAAATCTTTGGCAAAAAGAATTTTCTCACTTTAAGGAAATTAACTAAATACACATGCAAATTTAATTATTTCTTCCGCTTTGTTAAAAGCAAAAATAGATCAAATCTTAAAAATATTCATGCATTATCGAAGATAAAAATAATTCCTAAAAAGAATTTATACATGAATAAATTAAATATGAATTTTGCATGTATAAACACAATTAAAACAAATGCATAAACATAATAAATAACAAATTTAAAAAATTCAAATATTTCTCCCTTTTGCATAAAAAAAAGATAGAGCTACATTGATATTATGATATGAATTGTAGTGAAGACATAAAAACTTAACAGCTCATGGCTTATATCCAGAAAATAAACCAAATAGAAACTGATGAAAAATAAGCATAAACAAACTTAACAGCTCAAAACTTAGATATAGAAAGTATACTAAAAATAAACCAAACAGAAACTGGCGTAAAACACACCAAAAAACATTAAAAAATCTTATTGAGGAGGAGGAATAATTTTGCTAAATTAAAATAATTAATTAATTGAATTCAGCTCAATAATTAATTATTAATTTACAAAATATGAGGGCTTTTGAAAAAATTGAATGAATCTACACAAATTCAATTCAAACAAAATTAATTATAAATGATTCAAATTAAAACAAAGATCACGCAAATGGGAAATACAATATATCATGTATATGAAGTAAATTTGCTAAAGCAAATACTTTTAAAAAAATATATATACATGATGCTTAAAATAATTTTTTTTTTAAGAACATGATCACATAAGAATCCAAACATCAATTCATCAATTTAACAAGTGATTAAGATAAGCTTGAGCCATCAATTATACTAAGCTCATGCTTAATAAAATTCAATATTTCCTCACAAAGAGGCTTGGTAAAGATATCTACTAATTGATGATTAGTATCAATAAAATTAAGAAAAATATCACCATTTTGCATATGATCATGCAAGAAATGATGTCTGACATCAATGTGCTTAGTTCTAGAATGCTGAATGGGATTTTTACTAAGGTTAATAGCACTTGTATTATCACATTTAATTGGAATATGATTAATATCAATGCCATAGTCCAATAGTTATTGTTTTTGCCATAGAACTTAGGTGTAACAATAACTAGCCGCCACATATTCTGCTTCAACGGTGGACAAGGCAATCGAAACTTGTTTCTTACTAAACTAAGAAACTAAGCAATTTCCTAAAATTTGACAAGTTTCGAAAGTGCTTTTTCTATCTAGTAGGCTATTGGCAAAGTCAACATCAGAATAACTAATCAATTCAAAGGATGAACTCCTAGGATACCAAAGTCCTAAATGCATTGTACCACAAAGATATTTAAAAATTATTTTGATAGCATTCAAATAAGATTCCCTAGGACTTGATTGAAATCTAGCACACAAGTATGTAGCAAACATAATATCGAGTCTACTAGCTATTAAATAAAGAAGGGATCTAATTATACCTCTAAATCACTTTTCATTAACCAGTTTGTCATTCTCATCCTTATTGAGTTTAGTGGTGCTCATTGGAGTTTTGCTTGATTTAGCTCCATCCATTCCAAAATTCTTGAGAACGTCCCTTGCATATTTGGTTTAATTGATGAAAATCCCATCATTACATTGCTTGATTTGAAGTCCAAGAAAGAATTTGAGTTCTCCCATCATACTCATCTCAAATTCTCCTTGTATTAATTTTGAGAATTCCTCCCATAAGCAATGGTTAGTAGCACCAAAAATAATATCATCAACATAAATTTGAACAATTAATAAATCATGCTTGGATTTATTTATGAAAAGAGTTATGTTAACCTTTCCTTTAAAGAAACCTTTCTCTAGTAAAAAGTTACTCAATCTTTCATACCAAGCTCTTAGAGCTTGTTTGAATCCATACATTGCTTTTGAAAGTTTAAACACATGATTTGGAGAATCAAAATTTTCAAAACCCATACGTTGTTCAACATATACCTCTTCTTCAATAAAACCATCTAAAAATGCATTTTTAACATCCATTTGATAAATTTTAAAATTCATGTATGATGCACATACAAGTAGTATCCTAATAGCTTTTAACCTTACAACAGGGGCAAAGGTTTCATTATAGTCAATGCCTTCCTCTTGATTATAACCTTTAATTACTAGTCTAGCTTTATTCCTAGTTATGACACCTTATTCATTCATCTTATTTCTAAACACCCATTTGGTGCCAATAATAGGATGATGTTTAGGTCTAAGAACCAAGGTTCAAACCTTATTTCTCTCAAATTGATTTAACTCTTCTTGCATAGCAAGAACCCAAAAGTCATCACACAAAGCATCATTAATATTTTTGGGTTCAATTTGAGAAATGAAAGCTAGATTAACAATTGACTTAAGTTTAGATTTAGTAGTTACCCCTTTTATAGTGTCACCTATAATGAGGTCTTGAGGATGTGATTTCTTAAATTGCCAATCCTTTGAAAGTTCATCCTTCCAGGTAGGTTGAGATATCTCCTCATTTTCCTCCTTGCTTGGACCTTCAAGTTCCAAAGGCTTACTAGCATTCTCTTTTTATATTTCCACAATTTCATTTTCAGCTACAAGATCATCAACACTACAAAAACATCCTTTTTAGGATCAAGTGAGTTTGATTCATCATAACATGCATTGATTCTTTAACTACTAGAGTTCTCTTATTAAATACCCTATATGCTTTGCTAGAAATGGAATAGCCTAGAAAAATTCCTTCATTAGCTTTGGAATCAAATTTCTTAAGATTATCCTTAGTATTCAATATAAAGCACTTGCATCCAAATACTCTTAGATATGAGATTTTGGGTTTTCTGTTGTTCCATAGCTCATAAGATGTTTTATTTAAAATTGGTCTTTTGAAAACTTAGTTTGAAATATAACAAGATGTGTTAACGACTTCTGCCCAAAAGTATAGAGACAAATTATACTCATGAAGCATTGTTCTAGTTATTTCTATAAGAGTTCTATTTTTCCTTTCAACTACCCCATTTTGTTGAGGAGTTCTAGGAGATGAAAATGTTAGAGAAATACTATTTTCATTACAATAGTTTTTGAAAAATTCATTTTCAAATTCGATTCTATGATCACTTCTAATGGATGAAATACAAAATTCTTTTTCTCTTTGAACTCTTTTTGAAAAAATTTCAAAAGCTTTAAATGCATCATTCTTATGAGCAAGAAAACACACCTAAGTAAATCTAGAGTAATCATCAACCAATACATATGCATAGTACATTCCACCAAGATTAGCAACTCTAGTTGGTCCAAACCAATCCATATGTATAAGTTTAAGTGGTCTAAAAGGGGACACTACATTTTTTAGCTTAAATGAGGACTTAGATTATTTTCCCTTTTGACAAGCATCACAAGGTTTATCCTTAGTGAATTCAATCTTAGGTAAACCAATAATAAGTTCATGTTTACAAAGATCATTCAAAAGCTCAAAATTTGCACAACCTAACCTTCTATGCCATGTCCATGTGTCATGGGAAATTGACATTAAGCATTTTATGTCTTTGATAGTAATCTTATTCAAATCAATAACGTAAACATTACCTACACTTTCACCATAAAAATTACTTTGTCTTCATCAAGACTACTAACAAAACAATTTCTAGGATAGAAAGTCACTTTATTTCCCATGTCACATATTTAAATTATACTTAACAAATTATGTTTAAGACCATCAATAAACAACACATGATGTATAGATAAGGATTGAGGATTACTTATTTCTCTAATGCCAATAATTTTTCCTTTTGCATTATCTTCGAAAGTAATGTGTCCTCCATCCTTAGCATTAAGTTTGTTAAATTGCTCTTTATCTCTTATCATGTGCCTTGAACATCTACTATTGAGATACCACTTTCTTTTTATTTTTATGAATTTCAAGCACACCTACACAAAATAATTTAAGTGTCTTTTCAGACCCAAACCTTTCTTGGTCTAGGTTGATTAGTTTCAAGATAGTCCAAAGGAAGTAAATTCATATGTAGTTTTCTATAGAAATACACATTATTAGTATGTCCTTTGATTATGCAATATAAACATACAATATTTTCAAATTTATTTCTCCTAGTATGAAATGCTTTCCTAGTATGTGCAACATGCCTTTGGTGTTGTGTGTATCTCTTAGTGTTTCGTGTCATTAAGTGAGACATGCATTGGCAATGGTGATGTGTATTTCGATGAGTTTGTGCAACATGTTTATATTGTGTAGCATGCCTATTATAATTATGTCTAATGTACATATAAGCATGCTTGGGTTGAGGTGCTCTAGTTTGAGCCTTACCTCTTTATATTAATGAAGGGTTAATCTTATATGACTTTCTTTTACTATTTAACAAATGAGATCTTTTAACTTTGAAAGCTTGAATCTCATTGGAGGTTGAAGGAGTATAATCCAGTGAGGCTTTAACAAAAGTAATATATGATGAAGATGATGAAGACATTCCATTTTTATATCCAATTCCATTGGTATCTCCATGACATTTTTAAGAGTCAAGAAGACTATCTAAAGTTTCTTTTCCTCTCTTAAATTTAGCAATGGAATTCTTTAATTCTAAGACCTCCTTAGAAAGCTTATGATTTTCATCATTTTCTTTCTTAAGTTGATCTTCCAAAGAATTAGAAGATTTAGCATTACTAATAAGTTTTTCATTTGATGCAACAAGTTTAGCAAAATCAATTTTTAAACATTAAAAATTCTTATTTAAGCTAGTTAACTCATGTTTATATTGTTTCTTCTTAGATAACAAACTTTTGCATTTAACAAGTAATTTTCTCATAATAGAGCTCTCATCATCATCATAATATTCATCGCAATCATCAAAGGAAGAATAAGAAGTGGATGGTACCTCATTTTCATTTTCAATGGCCATGAAGCAAAGATTGACAACTTCTTATTGTTCCTCTTCCTCTTTGGATTCAGAGGAATCATTTAAAATAGCTTTGAATGTCTTCTTCTTATCTTTTGCTCCCTTGCTCTTGAATTGAAGTTTAGGACATTCACTTCTAATATGTCCCAATTTCTTGCATTCATAGCAAGTAACCTCTTTTGTTTTCTTCCTCACATCTCCTTTGAACTTCTTATTGAAGTCTCTTGTTCTTGAGAAGTTTTTCTTTCTTAAGAACTTCTTGAAGTTCTTAGTGAGCATGGAAATGTCACCATCTTCATCACTAGAATTTGTAATGCTTTCCTCTTCACTATATTCTTGAAGAGCTTTTAGTGCAATTCTCTTTTTCTTTTCTTCTTTCTCTTCTTATTCTTCACATCTTTGCTTGATGGTGAGCTCATGTGTTAAGAGCTTTCCAATGAGCATATTGGTTGATAGAGTAGAGAGGTCTTGAGCTTTCTCAATTGAGGTAATATGAGATTTATAATCCTTTTTAGGTAGGATTCTTAGAATCTTGTTATTTACCTCTTCCTTGGAAAATTTTTTTCCAAGTTTCTTGAGGGTTGTGAGGATAGTATTGAGACGGTTTGTCATCTCCATGATTGATTCCTGAGGCTTCATTTTAAAGAGTTCATATTCATACATAAGAAGTTGAACCTTCTTGCTTCTTACTTGAATTTTGCCTTCATAGTGGTTTTCTAAGGTCTCCTATATTTCTTTAGCCAAAATGAAATGTTGAAGCTTGCCTCCTTCTTCTCTTATTATGAAGGAGAGTAGAGTAACCATAGCCTTTTTATTTTTGTGATTTTCTTCCTTTTGATCAACACTCCATTGGCTTATTGCAAGAGTAGTTACCACACCATCAATGATAGTTGTAAGTGGTTCCCAACCTCTTAGGACAATGTTCCAAAGTTTGATGGAATCACAATCAAGATATAATTCCATTTTGAATTTCCAATGTGGATATTCACTACCATCAAAGAATGGTATAAGAGAAGAGATTTTTTGATATTCACTCCCCATGTTCTTGTATTCTAGCAATGAAGTACCTAGAATTCAAGCTCTAATACCAAATGAAAGAGTCCTAGAGGGGGTGAATAGGACTATCAAAAAAATAGGAAATTAAAGGAATTCTTTACAAGAATTGGTAAGAGTTTAGAAGGAAGAATAAAGAATATAAATATTTAAGAAGTTTGGATTCAATAATAATCCTACATCTCCACCTAACTTATCCCTAAGTTAGGATTTTTAATCACCCACAATCTTATTCACAAGATTGAGAATACATAAGAGTTTTATAGATCACTCTTACAACCTTACAACTTGATTTTTTAAAGCTCACTCAAAAAACTAAATCCCAAGTGTTTCAATAGACAACAGTTAAACCAATTCCTTTAGAAATTAATCTCACTTCCCTTCTAATCTATCCTAAGATTTAAAATGAAGAGAAATTCTATTTCTAACACACAACCAAATCTCATAAGATTTCATACAAAAAAATTATTTAAAGGAAAGTTTAAGAGCTCAATTGAATACTTAAGAAGTAATGAATGATAAACAAGTTTCTTAAACTTTCAATTGAATTCTAAAGAGTATTTATATAGAAAAACACTCAAAAATATAGTTGTTGGATGTATCAAACATGTCTCTAATGTCTGTATTTTATTTTGAATCAATCTTGGACTTAAAACTGTCAAAATGACGCTCACGAGTTAACAGTGCTCATGAGGGTCATGCCTTGGCTCGTAAGGGGCAAGAATATATATGTTGGATTCAAATATTTCCATTAAAGGATGATATTACTACCTTCACGAGCAGCTCACGAGCAAAAATTCTCGTGACTCTGTCTCGTGAGCAGCACTGCCCCTTTCCTCAACAAGAACACCAAAAAGAGGACAGCTCATGACCGACTCATGAAATGTTCATGAATGGGACTACAGACGATTAATTTAGCCAAAATGTTCTTCATAAAAGTTATAGATAATTATCTTATATTTCATAAAACTTTTAATCACCTCAATTAGACATCTGTAACTCAATATATTGCTGAAATACCAAGAGCTGTGCAAACTGAAATGCAAGCTGTATATGCTGACTTCAACTGAAGATTTTCATACCCAAACAAACTTAGATTTTGACAAGAAAGCTCAATTTGGAAAGCTTAAGATGTCTAATTTAAAAGTGAGGAAGATCATTTTCTCATTATAGAGCTCTAAAGATGTCAAAAGTCTTCTTGAATCTCAGAGGTTAAATTAGCCCAAAAATCACTATTCATCCAAAAATGTATATGCTTGGTATATAATTCCCTACACACTTAGTTGAAATCATTAGTATCAAAAAAAATTTTCAAAGTCCAAAATTAGGAGTTTGGTTATGCAAATGGTCAACATAAGTATATTGCATATGCACATTGTATTTAGATAGTTTATATTCTAGTTAATTGCTCTTACATATAAAAAAAAGATAAAAGATTATTTGATTTTCATTAACTTTCAACGCAATTTTTCTACACTTATGGTAAAGCTTGTCCTTAAAACTTTTGTTTTGATTTTGTGTAAATTGAGTGCTCAATTGCAATAGAGGGTGATGATGTATAAGTATGCATTTTTTATTCAATTATAAAAAATATTAAATAGTTTATTAATTAAGATAGTTGAACATGGTCCTTATGTTTGAAAATTTTAGTTATTAAAACTTAAGCATAAATTTAAAGATTGAATTTGAGCATAATTTTAGGAGATTTTACAACAAAAAATAAAATTAAAAAAAATCTCTCTTCTTAACAAGAGCAATACTTAAATCCTAATCTAAATATACTCCAATGCTTGAACTAAAGTAAGAGTGTCCAAAAAATCCATTTGATAGTATCTAGGCTTAGTAGTATGGGAATGATTGAGGATTACTAATAATGGGAAGATTTGGTTAGAGAGATTAATTTGAAAAAGGATGAGATGGAGCATAAAACACACTCATCGAATAAAAGAAAAGATGTTGTGAACTGAAGTATAAAAAGCATTCATAACCAATTTTGTTTTTTCTCCTAAGTTGTGTTCATTGGATTTCAAATTGGTTATATGCTTGAGTTTTTATTATTAAATTATTTGTATATGATGTATTTTTGTTTGAATATCTTCTTTAGTAAACATTTTTCAGTCTTGATATTTTCAACTTTCATATCTTAGAAATTGTAACTCTTTGGTTATAGTTGAACTAGTGTTTAAATTTCTAAATCTGATTTTTGCTTGAGGACAACCAGAGCTTTAGTGTGGGGGAATTTGATGTGTGCAGCAATTACATTTTTAGTTGAATTTTAATGAATTTTGAATAAATAATTAGTTGTGATTGGGTAGAATTTAGTTTAATTAAGAATTCTTTTAGTTTAGACCTTTGATTTAGTTTTTTTTTTATTTTGATTTATTTTTTGTCAAATTAGGAGCTTTTATTTAATACTAATAAGTGTTTCCCTTTTTTAGGAAAGTTTAAAAAGGAATTCTAAAATAGTCAAGGATTGGTGCAACATGGTCATGACATAGGCATGCTTGTGCCCATGCCTTGCACTGGAGGAAGAGTTAAGGAAGCATGGTTTGTGACACAGCTATGCTAGAAGGCATGTCAACCACTAGACCTCGACGAATATGGCACATGGGATAGCATATGGTCATGCTCTAGACTGTGACCTCTTCTGTGCAAATTGAAGAAATTGCGTAAAATCCACACAACTTTGATATGGTGTGCCATTAGAAGGAATCATGAGCCTCAACACTACTATAGCATGGCCATGCAAATATTTGAAGAACGACTCGAAGACAAGCATGGCTATACTGGAAGCCATGCTAAAAAGCACTGAACATGACATGGCCATGTTGAATAAAAGAAATCTTCATTTTTGGGAGGAACTTAGGAATTCAAGTGCAAGTAGGTTTTCCATCAAAATTTTCTTATAAAAAGGGATATAGAGGAGTTATTCAAGGAATTATATATCATTTTTTGAAGATAAACAATTAATCAACAGAGATCGAAGAAGAATTTGCTCAAGATTCAAGAGTTTCGATTACTATTTCTTCTTTATCTTTAATTATTTTCATGATATTTGTATTTATTGCCATAACTATGTATGACTAGACATTTTTTAGGGTTTGGATCTATGTAACTAGACTACTATTTTTTTGGATTTTTATTTTCATTTAATGAATTAGTACAATCAATTTTATAAGTTATGCTTATTGTCTTGTATTCAATTAAGGGCCTAAATTATTTGTATGTTTGTGGATTGATTAGAGAAAATAAAAGTTGTATGATTTATCAGCTCATAGACTTGTAAAACTTAGGAACCTCAATCACGAAAGTAAATAAATCCTTTAGGGAGTATTAAATTGCTAAAGAACTTAATAAGCCTTAATTAATTAACGTGACCATGAAAATAGGCTATAATTAACTTTGGTATGCTTAAATGATCTCGAAATAGACTTCAGGTGATTTAAATGGTTTACCCTTGACTATGTTAATGAATTGAATTATGAAATGATCCTATAATTCAAGTAGTAGCTAGTGAAACAAATATAGACTCTAGTTATTGAATTTTAAAAAGTAATATTTCAGATTTAGGATTTCATTATTGGTAAGTCTTTTGTTATATTATTTCAATTTATTTTATATTATTAGGTTGTGGAAATATAATTAGGGCTAGTACTTGGTATTAATCTCCTCATGGGAATGATACTCATACTCAATCTTTACTACTTGTCGTAAACCATGCACTTGTATAAAACTATTAACAGCCACTCAAAATGCATGTTGAGGGTTCAACAAATGGAACTGGAAGCATGAGTTAAACACCTATGCGGGTGACTGTGCATGTATTAACCACCTATGTGCCTAAGGAACCTACAAATACCTATAGCCAACAAGGTTTAGTGTGCACCTAAGTGTTTGGACACCATAGCACTATGTGGGCTCAAAGCCTACTAAGAAATATAACATAGGCTTATAGCCCAAGTTGAAGATGGGAGTTACCACCCGAATGAAAGTCATGACACAATTTACAACAATTGGATCCTACTGAGGGCCCCAGTAATTGTCCTCAAAGATTGGGTTCGAAAACTAGGTATGGGCTTTTGGAATGCCCATCTAACTTTACGATTGGCCTCCGTTTGTGTTTTGTGTTTTATTCTTTTTAATTATTTATTCATTTCTTTTATTAACATACAAATTGCAATTGCCCTCATTCAATCTTTCAAAATTTACAATTAAGTCTGAGTATGCAATTAATTTCAATTTCATGCAATTTAGGTGATTCACAACACAACATTCATTACAATAAATAAACAATCAAACAAAATCAATGCGCATGTGAAGAAAAGGAGGGAGGAGAAATGAATTACATCATTTAAATCATGTAAGTAAATAAAAAATAAAAATAAACCAAAGCCACACATAAAGAAATGGGGGAGGAGAAAGGAATTACAACCCTTAAATACAAAATAGTAAATTAATTAGCTCTATACAGTAAAAGAAAATCGACAAAATAAAACCATAAAGTTAATTTCATAAAAATAAAATATAAATGGAAATAATGATAAGATTAAACAAAATATTAATTCATAAATACTAAAACAACAAAATAAAATACAGAAATACCAAAATGTAGCAATATAAACATAAAAGTCAAATTTAAATCAAAACCAAAATAAACATAAAGCTAATAATTATAAAATAAAATTTAAAATACTTATACTTGAATCTTAAGGAAAACATCTAAAGTTAAATCGCATAACACAGAAGTAAGTCATAAAATATTTATGAAAATATGACAAAAAAAACATAGAATAATTAACATAAAATGCATAAAGATAAAAGATGTAAAAAATGAGAAACATAATGAAAATACTGTGGTGGTGCCTCTTTACCTTAGTGCACTGAGGTGATAATGCAACGTCTTATTACACAAAGGTGACGCCTCTTCAAAGAGATGTCACTTGATCTTCAATTCATAGGACGACTTCTACTTAGATCCCTTTCTTTTTAATCCAGTATAAATATAGAATTCTTATAATCAAGTTATATACTCATGCACAAATCTATGAAGCTATACTTATACACATGAAATTAACCTAAATCATATAAAATGAATTGCATGAACTTACCAAATCAATATGAAATGAGAATGATAAAAGCCTTACTATATTAAACGAATTTAGTTTTTGAAACTTACCCCTCATAGGTGTGTTTTGATTCTGAGCAACATTTGAATGCAAGGATTCACCCTTTTCCCTTGAATATTGATCCCTAGGACCCCTTTTTCCACAATTCTCCTTTCATTATTCTGCCTCTCTCCCTTCAACTACTCTCCATTTTTGTTTTTCATCCTTTCCCCTAGAATTGTTCTCTCCCTTTTTCAAAAACTTCGTGCTTTTTTCATAATGGCCTCCCCTGTTCTCTCTCTCTTTCTCCTATTTTAATTCCCTTAACCTCCATATCATTATCCTTTATTACCTCCTCTTAATGCCTCTTTTACACCCCTCATTTATCCATTCTAGGAGTTTTTCATCTGTCTTCTAACCCCCTTCATTACTCTCATTAATTCTCGCATTTATGTATCAATCAGTGCTTCATTTTAAAAATAGGATAATGTCATTGAGGCGGCGCCCTTGTGAAGAGGCATCACCTTAGTAGCCTGGGTGTTGCCTCATTAGCCTTGGGTTAAGACAACTTCTTGATGGTCTATGTGGGCTTTGAGCCAAATGGGCTTCTAAGTCTTCTTTAAGCTTATTGGGCTCAGTTTTGAGCCTAAGGTTTACTTCCAAGAGAGTTCAGGACCTTTAGTCCATTTTCAAGACAATTTCAAGTTGGGCTTTGCATTCAGTGCTTGTCACTTCTCATCATTAGGCTTTCTTTGTGGGTTAATCAACTAAGTGTCTATAATACCCTTTTTAACATTTTAGGGGAGTCTTATAAAATCTAGCCAAACTTTGCCAGATTTACTCTAAGAGATCCATTTCACATTTTTACCTTACTTTTCCATACGTATAAAATCTTTCCCAAACTAAACCTCATCTTTATCAAAGCATGCTTCAAAGATATATCACAAATTCAAGCTTCATTTATTATTCAAATGTGATAAGGTTAATCCATTTAATTTTATCTTGAAGTTTATATAACCTCCACCAATTAAATTGGATTTTGTTGAGTTTTTAAAGACCACTTGCATTCATTTTACGATCTTATTAGATTTCATTTTCCTTTTACATTCATTATGTGGCTTCTTATTGGATTATGATCTTGTGGACATGTGTGTTGTGAAGCTAAAGTTGCTATTTTGACATTATGTTGCTATTTTGAGTTGTGCTATTTATGTTTTATGAATTCCATATAGTCTGAATCTTCATTTTCTTGATTATTTTGTTGATTTTGAATAGTTTAAATGATTTTGTGTTATTTTAATGATTTTGCTAAAGTTTACTCCTTTTTTGCCTACTCATTGATTTTGAGTTGATATTTATGATCTCATGCTCTTTGGATGATTTTGTTCGAATTTGCTTTTTTAGATTGCTTTACAAGTTTCAGGATGTTTTGTATATATTTTCATGATGTGTTGGATGCTTTATTGCATCTTTATTGGCATGATTTGGTTATATTATTGAACTGATAGTTTGTCTCATGTCATGTAAACTTCATGAATACTTGTAAGAGATATTTTTTAAAACTATTTGTTGATAATAAGGTTAATCAAATATAGAAGTAGATTGAAATATATCCCCCTTTTCATTTTTCAAACATTTATTAAAATTATTATTTTTTCAGTGTTAAGAAAGCAATTTATAATTTTTTTAGACAAATATTATGAATTTTCAAAATTTAACACATAAACCATAAAAAATATTGAATAATTATAGAGGCTCAACATTTAATATATAGTTACATGTATAAATTCAACCTCCATTAACATAAGGGGCCTAGAGAGTCCATATTTTGAAAGCCTATATATATATATATTTTTTTTCTTTAGTTAAAAATGAAAAGGGCTTATCGGCAAAAGTTGCACCTTTGGCCTTTTGAATTTCCATTTGTTTCTTCAGGTACATCTCTCTGTTTGTAATTGTAAGCCGCCGCCAATTTTTCCACCTCCCTCTTTCTCCCTCGCTATCCTTCGCCAACCTCATCAGCAGTGACAACACCAACATCAACACCCACTTATCTGTTTATTTTTCTTTCTTGTAGCTCTCTGATCTCTTAAAATTTTTTTACCGCTGGCAAAAGCCATTTATGTGCTGTGTTTTTTGTTTCGAATTGCTCTGTCCCCATGTGGAGATCGCCCGCGATATGTTCTCTTGTAAGTCTGTCTCTCTTTCTCTCCTGTATCTCGATTATGGCAGTTATATTGATTTATTGATTTTACAGATTGGCCGGTTAACTCGACTTGAAGTTTCTAGGCTGCAGAGTTGTACTTGCAGATACAGCAGTGCCATGGTTCAAGCTCAACTTTCTAATAGAAACACCCCGCGATCCGCCTCATTCTTGGAGGTACTTAAATTGATTTTGTAAATATATGCATTTTGCTGCTCTTAAATTTACCACAAAATGATGGTAGTTTCTGATTTTATTAGAACCTATCCTGTTGCTTTTTTATATTATTGGTTGTTTGTTCAACAAATTGATAACAACAATGCACATTATCAAATGTTTGGATGTTCTGATGATATTTCAATTCATTTTTATACTGAAGAAAACTTGAGTGAGAAGAACTGTGCTAATGCAGATTATGTGTTACGAATGATATTGCATATTCATTCAGTATGTTAACATTTGTTTTATATTGGAGTAGCTGAAGTTTGCTATGAAGAAAAGCATAATAGAATTCTACATGTTTCTCATAATTGTAAAATGGTATTGGGGCTGATAATGTCTTATTCTTTTAGTTAAAATTGGTTTCCATTGCTCTCTTTCTGACTGATATCAATTTTTCATTCATCTTTCCATGTAATTATTACAAGAATGTAATCCTTTTCTGGAGTTGGCTGATAATAATTTGGATTTGAAACTGTTGATGATTTGGTTACAATATTTCAGGATCAAACTGATTCCAAAGCTACGTGTCATATTTCAGACCAGGATGCTGGAGGAGTGCAGAAAAACCGGATTGGGGAGAATGTTTCCAGGAAGGATAAGATTGACTTTCTTTTGAACACAGTATGCTTTTGCAAAATTTCAATTGTTTGTTATCTGCTGTTGATTTTGCCTTTGATATTTCAATATTCACTTGAAAAAGTTTTTTGAATTTACTTTTACTGTCAATCATCATCTAATAGATTGTGCACAATTCTGTTTGTTTTGATGCACTAACTTGCCAAGTTCTAAAACTAAAAATTTATACAAACCGAGCATGTTTATATGATATGATATGGACCTGTCAAGTTGCGGGATCATTTTTTAATTTAGTCCTATTAAATACATGGTGCAGAAAGCCTACTCAGGCGAGCTGATAAAAGCTTAAGGATCATTTTTGAATTTAATCCTATTAAATACATGCTGCAGTAAGCCTGCTCAGGCAAGCTGATAAAAGCTTAATCTGTACAGCTTCTTGATCTCAAGGATAGTAAAGAAGCTGTCTATGGTGCCCTTGATGCTTGGGTTGCATGGGAGCACAATTTTCCTATTGCTTCGCTTAAAAGGGTTTTGACTGTTCTTAAAAAAGAACAGCAGTGGCACAGAGTTGTTCAGGTATGTCTCTCTCTCTCTCTGCCCCTCTCCTTTTTCTCTCTCTTCCTTTTTCTCTTTCAGTCTCATGCATAAGATTATGCATTATGTGTGAACTCTTTTTTTTCCTTCTTATGTAAGAACATAAATTTTGTTAAGCAAAACAGAAAATAGTATCATGGAGGACCACTCCGAAGCAGATTTAAATGTGGTTTTCAAAGGATCCCTCATTCTTCTCGACCCTATTTTCTGTAAAACAAGAAAACAAACCTACAAAGTAGTTTAGCATATTTTTTTTATCATCAAACTCTCTCTTTTATATATATTAATAAGTGAGTGAAGGTATTATATCATTTTGCAGGGAACTTTTGCTGTAATTATTAAGGAACATCTCCGAGTTGGATAAGAATAGGAAATATTCTATGAATCATGAGAGGCTTACAAAAATAATTGGAGTTTTTCTTTGTCTTGTTAAATGAGCATGGTTAGTGATGATATGAAAGCTGAAATCCCAACTGATGTATGACAGTTATCTTGGGAGCATAGAAAAAATTTATTATGCAATCATTTCAGAATTCAAAAAATGAAGTGTAATTGCTTTATGATAGAAAGAAGAGATGTTTAGGGTTAGTTGGTCTATGATTTTGGCCTGTGTTTCTAACTTCCTACAGCAGGAAGTTTATTGTGGAAAAGGTCAAATATGAGTGGGAAAAAGAAAATTGGTGAAAAGCAATATTAAGGCAGTCTTCAACCAAAGAATGTTGAAACTTATTAAAGTTCGTTACTTTTTTCCCCCTAAGGTTTTACCATAATTATTAGTGACTCCTACTTTCCTAGTGAGTTAAATTGAATTATATGTCTCATGATGTTTAGTTCCATCAATCATTTAGTCTTTCCATCAACAATGCTTGCTTTTCAAAGAAAAAAAATGTGGTCAATAAAGTTAAAACAAACATGAGATCTCATATATGAGTGTCAATGGAGTTAAAGTTAACATCTTGAGGTTTGATTTTTCCGCGCCTTTACTCCCTCATTTTGCTGAAAAATACACTTCCCTGACCCCAAACCCAGCCCCTTTCCAGTTTTTTCCTTGAACATACTTGAATTTTCATTGTGATTTCATGTAGGTTTGAATGGACTGAGTGTTTTTATGGATTTTTATGGGTTTATGAAATTAAACTTCAAAGTTTCCATTGCAATTTTGGAATACTTTGGCTCTTGGTTTGTGTTCTTACTTCTTAGATCAAATATTATTAATGGATTTTATTTTTTGTAATTCCAAAATGTGTTTTAAATTGATTGAGATGTGAAAAGATTCATGAGATAGAATGAGTTTGAGAACTTACAAATGGCCTATTTACTTCAACTAGATAGACCTAGTTAGAGGTTGTCATTGAGGACAAAAGCTATCATTTTAGGCATATAATGTATTTTTATTGAAAGGACTAAATGATTTATGGAACAAATAGTCAGGGGTCATACAATTCTAATTTAAAACCACAGGGACTAATTGGTAATTATGGTCAAACATCAATGAACGTAGAGTAATTAACTGACTTTATTATCAAAAGCCTGATGAAAATAGCTAGTTTTTGCAGTTTAGTCAAAGGTATTTGGAGTGGTTACCTAGGGGTAAAGTAGTAGTGAGGAAATACCATCACAATTTAGCTAGGATGTTCCAGTCAGGGTGCTTTTATCAAGGCACTCATTGTTTGTGTTTAAGTGAGCTCCTCTTTTGGGGTGAGTGGTTAACAAATGTGCCTCTTGAAAAGAGGCCACAGAACCATCTTTTCTCTTAGAAATCTGGGTTTGGATTTGCATCAGTCTGCAACTTGAAAGGTGGGGTCTACCAAGTTAATCAGGGGTTAATTATTTGAACTTGTGTATTTGTAGTTACTTATTAATTAAGAAGCCTTTTTTAGACGTTTCAGGAAAACGTTTTTTCTCTTCTTGGGTCTGCTGAACTGTTGATGCAGAACCACAACGGGAAACACACAAATGCAAATGATATAAAGCACAAAGATTAGAAAAAAACATGAATTAGCTTTTAATTGGTCAAAAGCATAACCTAATAACATAGCTAGCTTACAAGGATGTTATATAATAGAAAACTAATTGTGCCACTATTAGAAAAGTTCAAAGCTATACTAACTAGAAAATCCTAAACAATACAAAATAGGATGGTGTTACTAACAACGAAAGATATCTTATACTAGTAAGAATTCTTTAAAAAAAAAAATGCTAGAAGACCCAAATAATCATAAGCTTAATCTTGAAAACTGGTCCCGGATAATCTAGAATTTTTCTTTTGAAAAAAGTTAAATAGAAGCTAAAAGGAATTAACTCATGCTGAAGTTCATGCACCTGGTTTCAGCTTCTGATGAGTAAAAGACAGATAGTTTGTATACTCTATATTTTATTATTTTTATTATTAGTTATGCTCTTTACTTGCTGCCAATCTATTGTTTCCCTGTCTGTTAAACATTTTTAAGGGAATTTGTATCTCTTTAATCTTATCTGTTCTATTATTTTAAACCTCAAATTATCTCTTTTATGATAGCTGACATTTTGAAATTTGCATCTCACTTGACTTAGGTAAGTACCTTTTTTTTTTGAGCAGTAAAAGGACCTGTTGTGTTGACGACACCTTATGCTTTTGACTGCCATGGTTACATAGGATTTTTTAGATGCTTCAAAGCTGGTCCTATCCTTGTTAAGATTACTAAACAAGATCAAGCAGTCTTGAAATTAAATGTACCAGCTCCAGGCACTTTTTCATAGAAAAATATTTTCCCTTGGTTAGAAAAGAATATATGTTTTTTCAATTATTGTATAGCCCACCCGCAGCATCCCTTTTAAAGCTTTTTTGGTGCTAGTCTTTGTTGGAGCCTCTCACCCTTAGTTGTAAGATTAAATTTCTGTCAAATCATTGTTATTCAATGCCACATTATGAACTAAGATGTGGACATTTAACAAGAGAATAAAGTTTCTTTATCATATCATAACTTTCCAGCCTGCCAATTTAAGATAATGTTGATGTTATCTATTATCATACAATGTAACTTTTCTAATGCTATTATTGTTCTTTTGTAAATTTTTTTTTTGTTGTGTATTATTATTAATATTTTCTAGGTAATTAAATGGATGCTTAGCAAGGGGCAAGGAAATACAATGGGAACTTATGAGCAGTTAATACAAGCTTTAGATATGGACCATAGAGCACCAGAGGCTCACATGTTCTGGTTGAAGAAAATTGGAACAGATTTCCATTCGGTCCCTTGGCAGTTATGCAATCTTATGATATCTGTATACTATAGAAACAACATGCTAGAGAACCTTGTAAAGGTATGTTTCCCTTACATTTTTTAACTGCATATTATGTCTTCTATTTAATTATTGTGATTAAATATTCCACTGACTTGTGCCTGTCAATTCTTAATGTTAGAGCACTCGCTTCTTTTAAGCTCTAAATTTGTTCAATTTGGCAGTCAACCTATATAATTCTTCAAGAAATGGTAGAGATTATGTTTTTAAACTCAGGTTTGTTAAGTTGGATATGCATCTAGGGATTGGGCACGTATAGGATATGAATACAACGAAGCTATGTGTTGAAGTAATAACATAACAGTTTTTCTAATTTTTTTTTTTCCGAGAACAAATATAAATCTTTTTTACAATTGATAAAGCAATTAAAGCCACATTTGTTATGCCTTATAATCATGATAAGGATGGATAAAAAAGGGGACTTGTAAATATAAGGAATTTTATTCCAAAATTATTATTAGAAAACTAAATAAAATTTAGAGACATTTGTGGAAATTATACATATAAATGGATGCCATTTTCATTAAAGTTTAGCCAACTCAGAAAATATTATGAAAAACTTGGATTTCTTGTCTACCAAACAAATATTTAGTGCCCTATTCCAAGAATTAGATTGCATTTGTAGTTCCACAATGTGACAAATGTGTTCTAAAAGAAAGTCTAATGACCAAAAAACACTCAAAACTTCCTGAGTTTTACAATCTGGAAAATTCTGGAGGTTTTGTTTCAGCTTTAATTAAACTGGTTAAAAATAAATTAAAAAAAAATTCTCATTGCTAATTGAATATATATGAAGCCATTTTAGTTATCTTTTTATTATTTACATTTTATATGTAACTGTTTCCCGTCTTCTGGCTCAATTATTCTTGTATGATGTATCTTTCAATGATCAAATCTTTCAGCGATCAAACAAGCTTAAACCACAAAAGCACAGATTAAGATTGCATAACTGAGATTATCTTTCAGTCCCAATAACCATCTGCCCAAACATGTATGTATCCAAGCAAAGCAATTGGGCTGACTATTTTTGCCAAAATGCACAAAAAGTAAAAATCAATATTCAGTAAACTAATACGTTGACAATTTCAAAATTTTGTCTTTCTAATTAACTTTATTAGAGCTTGAGGCCCATTTTATCATGGATGTCCTAGTTTTTTCAGAGTTATTGAATTCCTTTGAAGGTTTTACTAAGTGCAGGAATAGGAACTTAGATAAAGTATAGCGAAAATGTCAGTAGTGTCATATGTTCAAACACTCGTGTACTTCATTGTTGAAGTGTTAATGCATCTTAAACACTTGATTTGATCTCTTGCTGCTATTTCGTCAAATTATGTTTTCTACAGAATCATTTTTTGCCAGCGAATAATTTTCATTGAAGAAAGAAAGCCTCAAAAAGTAAAAAAGTATCTTGGTAATTATGGGGACTCAGTGGCTTCCCCCATTGGAGTCAGGACAAGGAACCATGCGTAGACGAGTTATTAATACACACTAAATTCCCAAAAGATCATTTTAAAATGTATTTTCCAACGTAAGAAATTAAGTCTTTTAGATCAATGCAGGCTATATGAAATGTCGTAAACTTTGATGGCTTGGGTTTTGGAGCAATTTGTGGTGTAGGCTTATTACAAACATTATGGATTACATGCATGCATTTTTCATATTTTGTGGATTGAAAACCTTGTTTGAACAAGAACAAGGATAACGCTGTTCAAATATGAAATGACCTCTATTTTTCACACAATCAAGATTCCAATCTTGTTTATAGCAAATAATCATTTGTTATCTTGTGATATTGAACTGGATTTAGTTTCGTCAAAGTTCATAATTTCAATGTTTAGTATCATTAACTCTGATGATTTTTGCACGGTGGTGCATACACACTTAAAATATGCATATAAATATGTAAACATGCCCATGTGATTCATTTTTATGCACGTGTGAAGAGGATAGTTTCAATAACCACTAGCTGAACTTCATTGTGGTTCTAGTTCTTTTGGAGCCATTAATCTGTAGTTGGCATAGTTGCTTGCGTTTTTCACATATTCGTAATTGTGCATGATTGAAAATTGTTGACTAGTCACATTAATCTGTAGTTTGCATAGTTGCTTGCAATTTTCACATATTTGTAATTGTGCATGATTGAAAATTGTTTTGACTAGTCACATTATTAGTTGAAAATGAATTTCTTTTAAAGGAAAACTACAAAATGATATTTTGACAATTCCATTGCATTTGATTTACTTATGTCATCATTTGCATTTGAAGCTTTTCAAGGGCCTGGAATCCTTCGATCGTAAACCTACTAACAAATCAATTGTGATGAAAGTGGCGGATGCTTATGAGATGTTAGGTCTGCTTGAAGATAAAGAACGTGTACTACAAAAGTACGAGCATCTTTTCAAAGAGCAAGACAAAGGATGCCTCAAGAAATCCAGAAACACTTTATCCAAGAAAAGATCTGGTAAGTCATTTTCAAGCATGACTTGGCATGCTGACCTCTAATGACTGTGAATTCTCATATTTAAACTGTCCAAATCCAGCCAAATGTTAGACTGAAAGTAAATTGCCTTTAACAATGATATAAGAACCAATGTGATGCAGAGCTTTGAATCTAATTGAATGTTGTTCAATTGACTGCACAACTGCCCATAAACATTATAGTTGGTACAATATAGAGAGCTATCGGCATTTTCTAGTAATCCAAGAAGCCATCTATGCTTTGAGTTAAAGACAATCAAAAACCTCATCTGATATATTATTAATTTGAGTCAAGTTATGGCTGCGACTAAGATTTACACTTATCCTGAACTTGGTGCACTAAAGAGTATTCATTGTTGAGCTGTGAGTTTTTTCTTGTGTATATTACTTATCATGTTTGATTTATTGGCTCTACATTTTTTTGAAGATGTAATTTATAATCATGTGGAATGGAGAGAAATCCCATACAGCCGATCCCAATTAATTTGGGATTAAGGCTTTAGTGAAGTTGAGATGGGTATGTTACTTCTGTGCATGTGTCCTATATTTGTGCAGAAAGATGAGCTCTTGACTATATCCATTTTGTGCTCATTCAGGACAGAAGAAAAATACATAAAATTCAGATGCCTACCCTGATGGCTTACTGTCAAAGTCCACCAGAGAGTAATGCTTTTATTGAACTTGGTGTTTAAAGAACTATTCAACATCAAATAAATCAAAGCCCCTTGAAACCTCAACTAATGCCTCTCAAGATCATACAAAATAATCATGAATTAAAGGAGATTATTTAGAGCTCAAAAAAGTCAAGATTTTCAAGCTTTGACTGCCCCACACACGTGCCCTTCACGACCATGAGGAGCACGCATGTTTCAGGCTTGAAAATGAAGCTCGAAGCAAGCCAAAACTCTGCACCCTGATGATTGTGAGGTGCTTGACCACGATGATGAGGAGCCTCTAACTTAGCTTCAACACACAAATTTGAAGTACAACAATCATATTTTTTAGGGCAACGATTGTGATCGTGATCATGAGTATGCCATCACAATTGTAGGCATTGTTTTACTACGAAGACTGAAAATTCATTAAATGAAGTCGAAACTTGAAGATGAATTGAATTGAATGCTCTCCAATAGTTATAATTCATTACGTAACTATAAATTGGAGTGCAAGAACTTTATTTAGATTGTTAGAAAGCTTATTAAGTCAATTAATTGCTTAGGAAATTCAATTGTTTTCAACTACTCCTTGTACTCTTAAGTGTGTTTATTAAAGAGTTGGATTATATTCTAACTTTAGGTTCTTCTTCATCTCCTTATTGGATTAGAAAAGAGAAGTGAGGAACTAAATTTAGAGGAATTAGTTGAAATGTGATTAAATAAAATGCTTGGGAATTGGAATTTGGTTTGAGTTGTGTCAAGAAAAACTCAAAGTGTGTAAAGGTTTGAATTTAGCCTAAAAAATTCTTGTGTACTCAATCTTATAGAATAAATTGAAGTATGTATTCGAAAAAATTTTAACTTAAAAGGATAAGTTAGGTGGAGACATAGGTTTTTTGAGAAACTAAACTTGTTAAATTAAATGCCTCAATTCTCCTCATCTCTTATTCTTAAATCTATCATTTCATTTTCTTAATTTTTCTTTAGTCCTCCTTTTAACTTCAATTAGCCAATTCATCCCCTATAGGGCACTTATAAATTGAAACTAATAATTCAAATAAAGAATTAGATTTGAAAATTAAAAAGAGAATTGACTTGATTAAATTTTTTAATGCAATATAAATATTTTAAGTTAATATTTGAGTAGAGATGTTTTAAGGCTAATACTAACAATTTGGTATTTAATTAAAATTTCAATTATATAAAATTAAAATTAGGTATTTTATACTTTTATTTAAAGGATATAATTATAATTTTATAGTTAAATTCTAAGAAAATTAGTTTAATAATTGAAAAATATGATTTCTAAATATCGAGGACAAATAGTATAATATACTCATATAGAGGAGAAAAATAGTAATTACTTGGTAAATTTATGTCAATTAACAGTAATTGTGATGGAAAATTTGACGAAAGTAATTGTTAAAAACATGATCAAGGTCATAATCAATCCCAAATCAACCTTGATTTTGACTTTAATAATCAATTTTAGTTGCTAACTTTATATTTAAGTGTGCTTATAACATAGGTTTAAAGGTGCAATCAATATACTTTGAATTAAAGTCCAAATAAAGCCATTTAGAAGTTGGATTGCCCCTCACGATCCCGTTAAGATTGTGAGAAGGGTCACAGGCATGAACCTAATGAATAGCTGAGTTATTAAGAGTTCTATGCCCCTCACGGTCTATCCTTATAATCATGAGGAGGACCCTCATGGTTAAGAGGAGGGCTCTCACAATTGTGAGGTAGGTGCTCATGATCATGAGCTTTTTAATAGTCTTTGTAATAACTATTTTAGAACTGTAACGACTATATATTCAACCCTCATGATCATGACATCTCCCCTTATGATCTTGAGCATTAGAATTCTTAAAAAAAATAAAAGAAACATTAAATGAAGATGGAGGTTTATTGGGGACTAAAATCAAAGCTCCAATAGTTAGTTGTTTACTCTCCACCATAAATACAAGCTCAAGACTTCACCAAAAGAGTTAGAGTATTGGTGGTTCAAAATTATTATGAAAATTCGTTGAGCTAAACTTAGTTTCTTTCACATTTATCTTTATATATTCATTTCTTGTAAATAAACTATTATTGAATTTGTATTTACCCATCTAGTGAGAGTTAGGTGAGTGTTTAGTTGATAGGATTCTTTCATTAACTCTTTCTTGCAGTTAAGAAGCGGGTAGTGAGGATAAATCAACACTAGATTAGTGTTGTGCCTTATAAAAACACCTTGATTGTAAAAGGTTATGTTTTAGTCTTGAAAACACTTTTGGAATGGTTTAAGTGTGAACGTTGAAAATACTTGAGAATATGTTTGGTGCAAGCCTTGAAAAAAAAACACTTCTAAAAGTTTATGAGTGAGCTTAAAATACTCATTGTGTAAGGGTTTTATGTTGAGGCTTAAAAAACACTTATAACAATCTTGTTTAATAAGATGGGAGTGGGTTTGAAAATTTTAACGTAAGGATAAGTTAGGTGGAGATGTAGGATTGGTTATAATTTAAAACTTTCAAATTTCTTGTGTCAATTCATTTCATTTTTTGTCTTTTAATCTTTTTTTTTTTTAATTTCTAGTTTCTTCTTAATCTCCTTTTTTTAAAAAAAAAATTATTAGCCTTATTCACCTCTAGGGGCTTGTTAATTAGTATCAAAACTTAGGTTCTAGGTACTTAGTTACTAAAATTTAAGATCAGAGGGAGTGAATCTTTTTCTTTTTAAACCTTTAGACCTTTTTTTAATGGAAGTGATTACCCTTATTGGAAGCATATAATGGAGCTTTTATCTAGATAGTGATCCTATAAGATTTCGAGATCTAATTGTTAATGGGTGGAATCCTCCTAAGGAGGAAGTGGATATTGAAGTGCCTAAAGAAAGAAAGGAGTGATCTAAAAAAAGAAATAGAAGAAAATTATAAGAATAAAAAAGCCCTTGTGGTTTTTATTACTTTTATGTTAAGATATGAAGGAGGGAAGTTTCAACATTGCATATAGGCCAAGGAGATGTGGGAGACCTTGGAAAATCACTATGAAGGCAATATCCAAGTAAGATTTGAGAAGGTCCAACTCCATGTATTTAAATATGAGATGTTCAAAATGAAGCCTAAAGAGAGCATCATTTATATGTGGTTGTGTAATAATCCGCAAACGCACAAAGTAGTTCAAGTAGTAAAAATATCGATCCCATAGGGAGTGGATGTTAATTATTGGACTACTTTTTGTGTTTATTTGTTTAAACAATCGAATAAAATTATAGCTAAAAAATTAACCTCAAAATTTAAACCAAACTAGAAAGCAAAATTTAACTACTATAGAGTATATCGATATAATAAATGTTAGGGTTTTTATCCCCGACTCAATTTTATCTAATAGATCATGTTAATCTCATTATCACTTATGAATTTATTCCATTTTCTAGGCATCTTTTTACGTATGAAAGCCTCTCTTAAGCACTTGCATAATTTTATCGTTCACAACAACTACCCAAGTGATTAACTCTCACTACTCAAACAATTAATTATTGTTGACATTTAAGCAAAGCCATGCAAGGAATATTAACAACCAAACCATTTCTCAACCAATTTGATTAATTAACATATTATTATTTTATTCTCAATAGGGATATTCTCTTGATCTCACCCCATCATCTAAAACAATTCCTAAGGTGATCAAGCCTAAGAAAGCATTATATTCAATAGTAATCATGGATTATATATTCGGTGATAAGGAATTTAACCAATTAAGTCCATTATTGAGCCGACTCTAAAAACCCCAACTACTAATTTATCTACTCATGAAAATTAAAAAGATAAAAAAAGAAGAAGAATTGAGAAAAGCAAACATAAAAATTATATAATATCAAATGGAGCACAAGAATAATTAGAAGGAAAAAACCTCTTTTTATTCCTCTTGATTGATTAATGCTCACAAAATTCTTCAATCTCCTTAACAATCCTTGAGTAGATGATTAATACTCCAAAGTAAAAATGAAAGATAAAACAGTTTTATTGCAAAAGATAAAATTGAACTAATTGAAATTCAAACCGACCAACCTCTTAAAAAGAGACAAAATAAAGGCTATATATAATAGTCCTCTAAAAACCCTAAAAATAATTTTGTAAAATGAAATTCTGCCAAAGTGCACGGTTGTGCATCTCTGAAGCTTCAAAAAGTCATCCAACTAGGTATGGTCGTGCACACCCTGGTGCACGACTGTGCATCCACAATCTCTTGAAAATCATTGGATTAGGTATGGTCGTGCACACCCTTGTGCACGACTATACAACCCTTTATGCGTAGTTGTGCACTAGCTCCCTCATGCAAAGTGAAATGTTTAGGATTATGTATGGTCATGCACACCCTTTTGCATAACTATGCATGCCCTTACATCTTCATTTCATAGAGATTTTGAGCTTTCCTCTTCAAGTTTTGATATAAATTCCACTTGCATTGATCCAAACTTAGGCACACCTAACTAAATAACACCAAAACACCAAAATTAAACTAGAAAAAAAACAAAAATAAAAAAGAATTATAAAACCTCCAAAAACCTAAGTTTCATGGGATTTAAGTACTAATGTCAATATTCTCAACTAAACTAGACACTTTGACACCTAAAAATTCAACTAATTAGTGCTCAAAATCTACTATTTTTCACACTTATTAATATGACAAATCAATTAAATGTTCTCTTGACCCCCTTAAGGAAGTTAGGCAAACACTACTCTAAAGAAGAAGTCAACACCAACATTTTGAGAGTGCTAGCTTAGAAAGATTGAGAATCAAGAGTAACCTCCATTGAGGAAGATCATGATATTTCCAAGATTTAATCCAATATGCTCATTGGTAAACTTCTCACATATGAGCTTATCTTTAAACAAAGGAAAGAGGAGCAAGAAGGAAAAGAGGAGGAGAAGAAGAGTCTTACATTTAAAGCATCGCAAGACTAAAGTGATGAAAATGACCTTGAAGACTTAAGTGAAAATGATGAGGAGATTGCATCATTCATAATAAGTTTCATGGAGTACTTAAAAAGAAAGAACTTAAGTAAGTAAAAAGTATCCAAGAGAGGTCGCTTTAAGAAAGTCAAAGAAATCATTTGCTTCAATTGTAAGATGCCTAGTCACATTCAAAATGAATGTCTCAAATTCAAGCAAAAATACAATGAAGCTAAAGAAAGGAGAAAAGCTTTCAAGGCTACTTAAGATGACTCATTTGAATTAATTATAGACTAGGAGCAAAAAAGGCATAAAACTTTACTTTATGGCCTTGGAGGATAAATATAAGGTAACTCTCTTGTCTAGCTCTTCTTGTGATGATTTGTGTCATGATGAGGAACTTGATGATAAAAGCTCCTTAGTAAGAAAATTAGTTTTAAAATGTCAAAAATTACTTCATAAGAAAAAGATTTACAAATAATTTTTTTTAAGTTGTTTAAGAATTTAGAAGATTTGAAATTAGAATTTACAACTTATATTTCCTCAAATAAGTTATCTCATGATTTGGAAGTCTTTCTATCTTTTGAAAATGATTTTGATAAAACTAAAAAGGAAAATGAGTCACTTTTAAAAGAGATTTTAGAGTTGAAGAACTTCATTTTCAAATTCCATAAAGGAAAGGAAACACTTAATAATCTCTTAAGTTCTCAAAGATTTAGTTTTTCTAATAGAGCTTCTACATCATCAAGTCCTTTAAATTTTTCTAGGCTACTCTTACTTCATCCTTCATTTCTTGTGAAAGCTCAAGATTCTAAGATCAATAGTTTTAAGAGTCCAAGTGTTAAGAGAAAGCCTCAAGGTTTCAAAGCAAAGGCTAAAAAACTCCAACCATACCATGCATTCATGTATCATAATAAAAGGCACAAACATATACACATTAAAACTAAAAAATTCATCAGTGATTGCTCTTATAAAATGCTACTCATCTTAGACCAATCGTATCTAAAAAAGCCACCAACCATCATAATTATGCTAAACTTACATATATTGGTAGGCAAAATAGATTTTCAAAAATTAAATATTTTTATTGCATGAAATTTAGACATATTAATAATGCACGTTACTATAGAAAAACTTCATCTCAACATTCTACCTATTGACTACTTTGAAAATCACAAACCTAGACTAAATAAGATTTGAGTTTAAAAGGTTTCTTGATGGTTTTTACTACTTTTGTACTAATTATTGATAAACTAATAAAAGCAATCTATATAGTTTATCAATAGATGCAATCTTTGGACTATATATTGAGAATCATGATTGATATTAGCAATCCTTTAATATATGTTATACTTGGCATATACTTCACTTTTCATGATTAATGTTTCACTTAATTTTTATCAGGTGCCAACTTGTATTATACATTTTTCACTTGGTTCGCTACTTTTTTTATTAGTATCCTTAGTTTTATTTAGTATTCATTTGATATTTGACATCAATTTCATTTTTTAATGCCTTTGTTCTCAATTTGATTTATATTGAGTATCAATTAGAATGATATTTTCCATTATTTTTCAATACTTGTCATTTAATATTCTTCAATTGGTATCTATTTGACTTTTTTACATTTTAATTGATATTATTTTTATTTTCTCTTTTTTACTTTGACAAAAGCGTAGAGAAATTTGACGTTTTGAATGATAATAATGATGCTTGAATTGTGAATAGAATGTTAAAAATGGGGAGAACTTAAATATTTGATATGTTTGACACAATGTTTGATATATTTAACTCACCTTAGCATATATAGAGGGGGAGAAATTTTTAAATCCCTTGCTATATGATTGAAGGGGAGTATAGTGAACAAAAGCACACATAAAAACTTAATGTTTTTAATTATCATTCAAATATTGATTGTCAAAGTCAAAAAAGAGAGAGATTGTTGACCCTTTGCATGATCAAGGTCATGATCCATTTCAAATTAACCTTGGTTTTAACTTTAGTAATCAATTTTAGTTGCAAACTTTTATATTTCAGTGTTTTTATAAGATATGTTTAAAGGTGCAATCAATAGGCCTTGAAGTGAAGTCCAAACAAGACAATTTTAAGGTGGGATTGCCCTTTACGATCCTGTCATGATTGTGATGAGAGTCACAAGCATGAATTGGATGAAGAGTTAAGTTATGAAGAGCTCTACACCCCTAACGGTTTATCCTCATGATCTTGAAGAGGACCCTTATAGTCATGAGGAGGGTGCTCATGATTATAAGGTTCTTAATAGCCTTTGTAATAGTTATTTTAGATCTCTAACAACTACATATTTCACCCTCACCATTGTCTCACGATTGTGAGCATCAAAATTCTTGTAAAAAGTAAAAGAAACACTAAATTAAGATAGAGGTTTGTTAAGGAAGAAAATCAAAGCTCCAATAGTTAGTTTTGCATCCTCCACTATAAATACAAGCTTAATACTTCACTTAAGGAGTTAGAGAGTTAGTGAATCAAATTTATTGTAAAAATTCATTAAGCTAAACTTAGTTGTTTCACATTTTTCTTTTTATATTCATTTCTTTAGTTTCTTTCACGTTTCTCTTTATATTTTCATTTCTTGTAAATGAAGTATTTCTAAGTTCATATTTACCCATCTAGTGAGAGTTAAGTAAGTTTTTAATTGATAAGATTCTTTAATTTACTATTTCTTGGGGTTAAGAAGTGGGTAGTAAGTATAAATCAACAATAGGTTAGTGTTGTGCCTTACAAAAACACCTTGACTGTATGACATTATGTGTTAGTCTTGAAAACAATTATGGTGTGAACTTTGAAAACACTTGAAAAATTTTTGGTGTGAGCCTTGAGAAAAACACTTTTAAAGGTTTATGAATGAGTCTAGAAAACTTATTATGTAAGGGTCTAGTGTTGAGCATTGAAAAACACTTGTGACAATCTCAGTTAATAAGATTGGAGTGCAAATCCTAACTTGGGGATAAGTTGGGTGGAGATGTATGATTGACAATAATCCAAGCTTCTTAAATTACTTGTGTCAATTCTCTTCATATCTTGTCTTTCAATATTTCTTTTAATTCCTAATTTTTCTTAATCTTTTTTAAAAATTCTATTATCCATATTCACCCTCTCTAGGGCCTTTTAAGTAATAAATAGTATCATTATACAAAATTATAAAGAGAAAATATAAATTCTAAATATTATGGGTTAAATAGTATAATATAGCAAACTATAGGGGTAAATAGTAATTCACCCAATAAAAAATTCATTTCTCAATAAGCAAAGAAATTAATATTTTCATTGATAGAAAATGTAGTTTTATATTTGAATGGAATTTTAGTAAATCAAATATAAAAAATGAAAACCAATCATTTTTAGATTTTCTCTTATTTTTAGTGATCAAAACAATTTTGTTGAAGAATATATTTCATAATGAAAAATATAAAGAAATAAAATGGCACATAAAGAGTGTAGATTATGCATTAACCTAAAATAATTAGCTTGGTACAACACTCTTTATGTCCATAAAATTTTTATATGGTACTAGTTCATGGAGTTTCTACAAGATATCATAGCAAAATGAGATTGTCATACATCAAGTTTTGACTATGTCCAAAAGGGTCCAATGATGAAAGCAACCTTTTGAAGATGACAAGAATATGTTTGTTTGTACTACCTTTAAAGTGTACAAAAGTCTAAAAAACCTAAAAATACCTAAACCAGGCTTACAGAGTAATAAGTTGATCACTGAATTGTCGAGTTGTATTTCAATTTTACAAAGCGAATTCGTGGAATTTATGAATTGCATGTTTCAAGAAATTATCGCTCGAAATAGACAACTTATGAGACCAATACTTGTCTCAAAAGACTAGGATTTGACTAGATGAAAATAGAAATCGATTTTATCAAAACAAAAGTTTGAAACTCCTTTATGAGGAAAACCTTAAAAAAAACCTCAAATATTAAGTTTGAAAATACCAAAAAGTGCAAAAATCATTGTGCATGTGCTAAGCACGCATAGGAGAGCGTGTGGCCATGCATTTTATGTGTACATGTGCACTCATTTTTAACACATGCCCAAAAATCCACACATCCAATCCCACACACGTTCATACTACATAGACACGTATAAAATTCTATGTAGGCATGCGTAGCACTCATTTTGAATGTTTATAAATATTGGACTCCTCCCCTCATTCTGTCTAAGGGAGGGGATGTTTACACACTATATCATTACTCTGCCAAATTGAAGACTCACGACTCCTGTTTTTGACACTCTAAATCTTTTTTTCATCATTTTCTTAGGAATTTTATATTGGTAAAAACAAACCTGACTTCATCTCTATCAAAGCACCTTCAAAAGAATATGAATTTGTATTTCTCATGTCATTTTCACCCTCTTGATGAGGACAGCTTGAAAATCACATAAAGCAAGAGCTTTTAAACTATGAAACAAACTCTGTTGAATCTAAGGACTAAAATAATCATGTTGCACATTTACTTTTTCATATAATTGCGTTCTCTCTTGTACTCAAATCCTCTCTCTTATTTTTATTGTTGCCAACAAATTGAAAATTTATTGTGATTTGTGTGGTGAGACTAGCGATTTTGCATGCTACTTGAATAATTGCTAATCTACTTTGATTTTATTAAACTGTCATTTTGTATTTTCTAGCTCTAGGAATGTGAAAGTCATAAAAATATCATTTTTATGTCAAAACTGCATTTTTCATAATTTTCTATTATATTATGCACTTTCACTATTTTTTAATTATATTTTATTATAAAAATCACAATTTTATAATAAAGTTTATACTTTTATGTTATGTGAAAATTATATTAATTTTCACATAAAGTTCTCTTTTTTATTTTTTAAAAACATTAAATTTGACATTTTTATATAATTTCTGCATTTTCCATATTTTTCTACATTTCATTGTTAAAATCACATTTTGACATAAGTTTTCACATTTTTTGTGTAAATATTGCATTTTCTATATAAAAATTACATTTTTTTGAGCATTTCCATAATTTTTCTACATCTTACGTAAGAATCAGGCTTTTCATAAAAATCCTTACTTTTGAAATCCAAAAAAATCATGTTCTGCATCTTCTTTGCATTTCATCATTAAAACTGCATTCGCGACATAAATATCACATTTTTGAGATAAATTCTACATTTTGATGTCAAAATATCATTTTTGATGTAAAAGTAATGTTTTGACACAAAATTTACATTCTTACATGAAAAATCAGATTTTTCATGTAAAGTTTCCATTTTCAATCAAAATAAATGTTTTTGCATAAAAAATTATTGGAGCTCACTTCACTTAATCCACTTCATTCCGCTTTGTGCCCTTCGCTCCTTTCCCTCACAGGGCTTGCTCTTGCTTTAGTTCGCTACTTCACAACTCTCATTAAACATTGAAGCATTTGAAAATCGATACTTTACTAAGCCATCTTAGAAGAACGTTAAAGAACAAGGAAGATATTGAATTGATTTCTGAGTTTGATCAGTATATGATTGAGGCATTAATTATTCTTACACTAAATAGGATGTTTAGCGCACTTAGAGATAGTTCAACAATGGTTTGTTTTGCAACTTTAGTTAATGAAATATAGAGAACTATATGTGTCGAAGCTTCGTTAATAAGACAATGCTAGTTGCATTCTCCCTCATTTTATTACAAAACTGTCTTTTTATATTTAAAATAGCATCCTTGATGCTAAAGTTATATTTTCAACATTTCTTGCATAAGTATATGTCTTTGTTACAAAATTACATTTCCAAGCTAGAGCTCTGACCCTTTGTCCCATGATGAAATTTTGCTCATTTTGTGTTAATCTAGCATTCTTACCATTTAGAATTATCATTCTGCCATTAGTAGTCATTTCACTTCATTTTGTCATAATTCATACAAGTGCACATGATTAAATGTCTCCATTTACTCTTCTGACTGAATGAACATTTCCTGCTTATCTGCTATCTATGTCGACACATGGATGTAGTGAACATATATGTGTTAACCTCTGTTTTATAGGTAGGGCTAGGTTTACTTTTTTACATTTTCTCTTTATTATTATTATTTTATAGACACATATATAAATCTTATTTTTGACATATTAATTATTAAATATATTAAATTGAACTAGTTTCAATTATACATTTTTCAATGATTTTAACTATTGAAAAACACTACTCAATTCTTAAAAAAAAAAAAAGCTCATCCATATTAAGCTCCCATAATTAAATTTAAAAAATTAATTTTAATTTAAATTAATTAAATTATTTTTAAAAATGGAAAATGGTTAAATAGGACTCTTAATTTTGAGTCAAATATTACATTGGACATTAAGTTTTTTTTTTTTTTAACAAGACCTTTATGTTTCCAAAATAGTGTACATTAGACCTTCAATTAACAGAGCTTTAAATGTCTATTAAGTTTCGTTTATATGGATTTATACACCCCACTTTTTTTTTTATGATTGAGTGATTTTAAATTAAAAATTAATCATTAAAATAAAGATTAAAAAATCCTTTACTCACAGCAACCACCATCTCTTAATAACTGCAGTCGTCACCTCTCCCAACAACTGCTACCATCGCCTCTCCTCTCTTAAACACGAACACTCACCTCCCATCTCCCTGCGAACACCATTGCCGCTTCTCTCCTAAATAACAACAATACCTCTTTTCTCCCAATAACCAGTGCTACCTCTTATTAAGTAAATACCATTATTGGCTCTCATGAACAATGCTACATCCTCTTGATGTCGCCTCTTACAAAATCGATGTTTAGAAAACTATCGCCTCCCATTATCGACTCTCATCTTTGGCTATTTTAAGTACTATCGATCTTAAGTACTATGGATCTCAACTATCGCCTGTTATCTATTTTTTTCTTATTGATTTTATTGACTTTATTTTTTTCATTTGTAAATTTTGGATTTTTGATATTGTTGGAGGTGGTTTATAGCGGTGTTGATTTTATTGATGATTTTGTTAGGCATTAATGATGTTAATGATTCATTAAGTTATGGTATTTGATTACTATTCTCTTTCTTTTCTTTTTAATCTTATTACTCCCAATAACTACTATTGTCGCCTCTCCTCTTCTAAAGACCAACACTCACCTCTCCTCTCCTAACAAACACCATTGTCTTCTCTCCTAGATAACAACAATACCACTCTTCTCCCAAACCAGTGTTACCTTTTTTCTAAAGCAAATACCACTGTTGCCTCTCATGAACAATGATAGTTCTTGTAAAATTGATGTTTAGAAAACCATCACCTATTATCACTGCTTGTTAGTAGATAAACATTCGTCTAGAGTTTGTTATAAACATATGTTGTATATATACCCATTGTACTTGTATTATTAAAGGATATACATAAGATACATATTTTCCTCTCATTTTCATATCTGTAACTTGGTATCAAAGCAGATCCACCATGACTACATCCTCTATTTCTTCTTCAAATAAATCTACATCTATCATCACCTTATCAACCTCACTATCTTCTCTTCTTTCTAATTCGAACCCACTTACATAAATGAAAGAGTCCTAGAGGTGGGGGGGTGAATAGGACTATTGAACAAAAATAGGAAATTAAAGGAATTCTTTGCAAGAATTGAGTAAGAGTTGAGAAGGAAGAATGAAGAACACAAATATTTAAGGAGTTTGAATTCAACAATAATCCTACATCTCCACCTAATTTATCCCCAAGTTAGGATTTTTTAATCACCCATAATCTTATTCATAAGATTAAGAATACACAAGAGTTTTATGGCTCACTCTTACAACTTTACAACTTGAGTTTTCAAGGCTCACTCAAAAACCAAATTACAAGTGTTTTCAAGGCTCACACTAAAACCAATTTTCCAAGAGTTTTAATGTCTAAACACTTAAAACAATACCTTTAGAATAGAATATCAATTCCCATTTTCTAAACCCAAAAAATAGAAGAATAAGAATGTCTATTCTAATCACTCACCAACTCTCACAAGAGTTATACACAAAGAATTGTTTAAAGGAAAGTTTAAGAGCTCAATTGAATGTTTAAGAAAATAATTAATGATAAACAAGTTTTCTTAACCTTTCAATTGAATTTTAAGTTGTGTTTATATATAAAAACACTTAAAATATAGTTTTTGGATGTATCAATCATGTCTCCAACATTTATAATTGATTTTGAATCAATTCTTGGACTTTTGTCAGCTCAAAGGATGCTCATGGGCGGCTCACAAGTGAACAGTGGTCCTGAGGAGGAAAAATATATCCATTGCATTCAAATTTTCCTGTTGCATGATCAAGTCATGAGCACTCACGCTTGTGACGAGTATTGCCATTTTTTGGCAAAAACATGCTCCAAAGGCTCCATTCAAGGATAGCTCGTGACCATCTTGAAAGATGCTCATGAATGGGACTGAAGATGATCAATTCAGCTAAAATTTTCTTCATAAAAGTTGTAGATAATTGACTTATATTTATATAAAACTTTGAATCATCTTAATTGGACATCTGTAGCTCAAGATATTGCTGAAATACCAAGAGCTATGCAAACTAAAATGCAATTTGCATATGCTAACTTCGACTACAGATTTTCATACCCAAATGAACTTGGATTTTGACAAGAAAGCTCAATTTGGAAATCTTAATATGTCTACTTCAAAATTCAAGACTCATTTTCTCATTTAAGAGCTCTAAAGATGTCAAAAGTCTTCTTCAATCTCAGAGGTTCAATCAGCCCGAAAAGTCACTATTCATCCACAAGTGTATATGCTTAATATATGTTTGGTATATAATTCCCTACACACTTAATTGAAATTATTAGTATAAAAATTGTTTGTCAAAGTCCAAAATTACGAGTTTGATCATGCAAAAGATCAACAATAAATTAACTAAACTTTTTCAAACAAACTCACTTCCAAAAATTATATACCATGGAAGTTACAATTTACACCTCTTTTGAATTTCTATAATCTCCATAGAATTCTTGATGGAAATAAACCTTGCCCACCTAAAGATCGAATTAATTCTGATTCACAAGAATCTAAAATCAACCCTGACTACATCCAATGGTTCACCAAAGATAAGTTACTTTTTGTTTACTATTATCATCTATTATTGAGGAGATATACCCTAATTTGATTGGTCTCAATTCTTCATCTGCTGTTTGGCGAGCTCTAGCCACAGCCTTCGGGACCATTAGCCATGCCTAGAAGACTCAGCTCCATATTGAGCTGCACAATTTATCCAAAGCTAATAAAATCATCTCGAAATTCCTTTACCAAGCCAAATCAATAGCTGATTCCCTCACCCTTGATGGCTAGCCTGTATATGATGCCAAGTTCAACGCTATCATTTTCAAACAATTGGGGGTAGATTACAATCCCATCATAGCAGCTCTTCAATAATGTTCCCTTCCTCCTACCTTTCATTATCTACATGGACATCTTGTATCTCATGAGTTATTGCTAAAAACATAATAACTAGTCATTTCAAGTGCCTATATTGCTCAATGTTCTCATGGTGGTTTCCTAAATTCAGCATCTTCTTCCTTTTATGGTCGTTTTCAGAGGTCTAAAAGATGTGGTCGTTCATCATACTGACCTTCTATGCAATGTCAGATTTACGGATTCTAAAACCATGTTGCTCTTTAGTGCCACAAGCCATTTGACTCGTCTTTCTCTCCTATTTAATATGACACTCATAGCCCTGCTCACCCATCTTTATATGCTCAGGCAAACGTCTCCATTCTTCCTATTGAATCTTTTATGTTGGCCATGTCTACAACTGAATAGCAACTTTGGTACCCTGATATGGGCGTTACTCATCACGTCACTCCAGACTTAAGCTCCCTTTCCTTGGTTGAAGAGTATAAGGGTAAGCAAAAATTAATTATTGGCGATGGTAAGGGCCTTCCAATTGCACATATTGGTAGAGCACATATTATAACCAAAGGCCCTACTCTTTCTTTGCGAAAAGTTTTACATGTTCCAAGAATAACTAAACCTCTTTTATCTGTTCACAAATTATGCACTAACGATCCTTACTTTTTTTAATTTCATCATGATCATTGTTCAATCAAGGATCGAGCAACAAAGCAACCAATCATTCACAACACACTTGACTCGAGTCTTTACAAGCTACACAATGATCTTCAATGTCAATAAAATTTTAGTGTAGCAGCCTTTTTGGCCACTTTAGAAGATTGGCATAATCGACTTAGTCATTCAAATTATCAAATAGTGCATACCTTGGTGTGACAATTTTAGTTACCTTGTGCTTCCAATAAATGTGAAGCTTTCTGCCTTAGCAAGATGCACAAAGTTACTTTACCACTGACTAACAATCAGAGTTCAAGACCTTTATAGTTTATCCATTTATGTATGAGGACCAACCCTGATGTGTTCTTCAACAGGCGATAGATATTTTGTAATATTTATTGATGATTTCTCTCTATTTATGTAGTTGTTTCCTATCAAAAATAAGGGTGATGTACCTGTAATTTTTTTTCAGTTTTAAAAAATGGTGGAAAATCAACTGAATTACAAAATTCAATCCTTTAATTCTAATTAGGGTGGTAAATTCAGACCTTTACAAAATCATTTTAAGGATATTGGTATGTTTGTCAAATTTTTTGTCCACATACACATGAACAAAACGGCACTGTAGAAAGGAAAATTCATTCTATTGTTGACATTGGATTATTATTACTTAGGCATTGTGGAGCTCCATTTAAATACTGGTAGTATGCCTTTGAAACTACTGTGTTTCTAATCAATAGAATGCTAGGTAGCACTATCTCCAATTGTATTCCTTTTTAAGTGTAATTTAACAAGTCACTAGATTATTTGTTCTTAAAGGTTTTTGGATGTGTAGTGTACCCTTTGCTTTACCCATATAATTGACATAAATTTGCCTTTTGTTCAAAGCAATTTGTCTTCTTATGCTATTCTCCACATCACATGGGATATCGATGTCTTGACAAGGATTCTGCCACATTTACATAGCTCGACATGTTCAATTTGATGAGAAAGTCTTGCCTTTCAAAATAGTCCAGTCCAATACCTCTACATCATAATCTGTGGGTTCTATAAATTCACACACCCATTCACAATAAGTCTCCTGGCTTCAACTATCCTATCCTCTATATGCTCCTACACTGAATCCTACACTACATTAGAGTCCAACCATAAGTAAGAATCCTTCTCTCTCCCCAACACCACGTTTATCCACTTCAACTTCAACTAGCTCTACTTCATCTTCATCTAAAACTCCATCTTGCTCCACCATCCACCCATAACCAAATTCATTTTCAAATACTGATGGATTAAATTCAAATCCTAATTTATCAAATCCATCTTTATCACCCAAAGCCTTATCCCCATCCATTACCCCCTCTATTACAAATTCTATCACCCAAACCACTACATTTATTAACTTGCCATAAACTCAACCTAATCTCAACAACTTACAACAACGTACTCATCCCATAATTTTATATTCCCATCCTAAACCAACTACAAAATACACATTGACCACCAATATCTCCTCTATCTGAAATCTATCTCCTCACTCCATTTTACATATCTGCATCATAACTCTTTCTCATCTATCTCCTCTTCCACACACCAACTTCCTCCACCTACAACTCTAACTGAACCCATATCCTATACTCAAGCCAATAAATTTCTCTAATGGAGTCATCCCATGGCAAATGAGATATCTGCTCTTCATAAAAAAAATACCTGGACTTTAGTACTGTGACCACTCAATGCCAATGTAGTTGGAAATCGCTGGGTATATAAAATTAAAAGGCATGCAAACAGCACTGTTGAATGATATAAGGCATGCCTTGTCACAAAAGGGTACACTTAAGAACATGGTCTTGACTATAATGAGACCTTTAGTCTTATGGTCAAACCCATTACGATCCGTATAGTGCTTTTAGTTACCCATTCCAAAAATTGGTATTTTTGCCAACTTGATATCAGCAATGCCTTTCTTCATAGAAATTTAGAGGAGACTGTGTATATGCTCAAACCACAGGGATTTATTAGTCAGGAATTTCCTAATTATGTTTGCAAGCTTCAAAAATCTCTCTATGGACTCAAGCAAGATCCTCGGGCTTGGTTCCATCGACTTGTGCATTTTTTACTTAAATTTGTTTTTGTTGGCTCTCAATCAGATTCATCTTTAACTCCACTTGTTTTCGACTTGTATATATTGATAATGTTCTTCTGACCAAAAGTAGTTCAACTCGCATTCAATCCATAATTCGAAAATTATATACAAAATTTAAGTTGAGAGATCTTAGGCGTTTACATTATTTTTTGGGCATTCAAGTACATCATTTTCCACGAGGTATGCTACTTTCACAATAATCTTATTTAATTGATTTACTTTGGAAGATAAACATGTCCAGTTCTAAACCTTGTTCTACACTGATGGCTTCTGGAAAATCATTGTCTTTACATACTGGCAATTTTTTATCTACTAATGATGCAACCACTTATCGACGATGTTGTGGTAGTTTGCAATATGCTAGTCTCACTCACCCAAATATATCATTTGCAGTCAATAAATTATGCCAGTTTATGCATAAGCTAACTGTTATACACTTTCAAGCTCTAAAATGTGTGCTATGTTATTTGCAAGGAACTTCACTCACGATTTGTTTTTCACTTCTTGCAAATATGTTTCCAATCTGATTTCCTTCAATGATGCTGATTGGGCAGGATGCCCTGATGATCGCCGATCCATCAAAAGATATCTCATTTATTTGGGCAAAAATTTAATTGTTTGGAATTCTAAAAAATAAAAAACGGTCGCCCGCTCCTCTATAGAGTCTGAATTTAAGGCCGTTGCAGACGTCTGTGTTGAACTAAAATGGCTAACTCATCTATTACGAGAGCTTGGAGTTCTTCCTTCCTCATTACTTTAATACCCTATATTTTCATTTAACTAAGTAATTACCGGATTTTGTTAGTGATAAATAAATTTACATTTGATACACACTCCTAATTATCTAGCTATTAAATTATAAGTATTTATGTTAAAAAATTTATTTTAAGACTTTATTATTTTAAAATTCTATGATAGATATGGATATAAGTATGATTTGTATATAAATATACAAACATGTGTATATACATATAACATATAATACATATGTCATGCAAAGTGAGATTTTATACATATAAGATATATATATATATATATATATATATATTTACATTTATATATAAATATAAGCATATATATATAGATACATGTGAACTTGAGTACACTACATGTATGTACATGAATACACACACACACATATATATATATATATATATATATTTGGAGATGTACGTGTATGTATATATATACTTATATACAGTATATATACTTATATGCAGTATAAAAACTATAAGATTATATATATATATATATATATATATATACAGAATGCCCTCACCAAAAATCATCACCCTCCCCATTTCTCCCTGCTTGCCATCCACACCGCCACCTCTTCCCTTCACTGTGTCGCTCCCTCCACCGCCTAAGACTCCATCTCCACCGTGAACTGAAGCTCTCAGGTTGCTGCTGCTGCTGTTCTTCTTCTTCTTCTTCTTCTTTTTCTTCGCCAAGCAGCAGCTTCCCCTTCCTCGCACGACAGCCTGCTCTTCCAGCTCCACCCAGCTCCGGTTCTCCTCTTCCTGTGCTGCCTCTCTGTTGCGTCTTGCTGCTCCCTCAGCCTCCATCTTCCCCATTTTTCTGGTGGTAGTAGGTCTTCTTCTCCTACCTCTGTTCTGTCTAGCGGGTTGGTGAGTAGTAGCCCCTCATTTCTTCCCTTTTTCCTCTCAATTCTTTGATGTCTTCAGTAGATCCTAGGACTTGTTGTAGTTATGTTGATAATAATGTTAGTTTTGATTATTATGGAATTTTGGTGGATTATTGTAATTATGCAAAATTTTTGTTAAAATTACTTGATATTTAGTTGGTTATTCTTGGTAAATTTTTTTGTTATTAAGGTTGTTTAGTGATTTAGGAGGTTGATTTTTAATTTTTGTTAATTTTAGTGAGTTGTGTGATTTTTTTCAGAATTTTATTTGAATTTTATGTGATTTTATTTCGTAATTAGTTGGTTTAGTTAGTTGTTAATTGAGTTTAAGTAGTAACTAGGTTAATTAATGTTAATTATTATAAGGTATTGATGTTTATTTAAGATTTTTAGAAATTATAGAGTTAATTGTAAATTTTGTAAATTTTGGGTATTTAATTAAAATTTTTGTTAAATTTCAAAAATTATTGTAAAAATTTTGAGATTTTGATAATTAATATTATTATTAAATGTTATTAATTTTAGGACTTAAATTTTGGTTTTTGTGATTTTTATACTATTTTTTATAAATATTTTAAATTTATGTCAAATGTGAATAATTAGGGTAAATTATATTTTTACAAGAAATTAGTAGCTATTTATATGTTTTTAATTATATTAAGATGTTTAATGTAGAGAAAATGATTTATTTATGCTTGTATAATTTTTCAAGGAAATTTTTTATATTAATAGGGTATTATATAAGTTTGAATATTATAAGGGTAGAAACGTAATTTTGTTAAATATAGTTAAATGATAATCTTAGTTGGTTTTAAGGACAATCAAGGAATTTAAGAAGGGATTTTTACAAATTATCTACAAATTTAGACTAATTAATATTAATTTCTCAAAAATCAACTTTTAATAGTATATTAGATATTATTTTGAATATTATGTGTATTTTCCTATTAGTTGGATAAATATGTAATTTTACGCTAATTATAATTAAAATATACATTAATTAGCTTTATTAATATTTAAGAGGTTTAGAGATATATTTTTATATGTATTACTAGGTAATTTTCATTAAGTAATATTAATTGTGAAATTTTGTTTTTAAATCTATATTGAGAGATGATTTTCCGACTATGGATAATCATTTATGTGATGTGTATTTTTTGGGGAAAATGAATAATTTAATTTTGTTTGTGATGTTTTGTTGGATTGTGATCTCGGTCGGAGCTAAGTGTAGTTCTGGAAGCTCGACTCGAGTGTGAATGGCTGCGATTATTAGAAGTGCGTTTTTATGCAGGTTTGGCTCTACCTATGGTAGAGAGATGTCCATTTTACAGAGGATAATCTATCAAAATTTTGTTAGATTTTCTCGTAAAACGTGATATTTGTAATAAATTTCTATCGTAAATTAGGTTTATTCCTGTCTATCGAGTCTTGTTCGGTCTTCCTCAAGTTAGACTAGAATTTCTCTATTTTTATTGATTTTCGATTTTAATTTCATAGTCATGTTTTAAAATCAATCTGTTAATTTCTTTTCTAGAGCATATTGAAGCAGAAGCCGTGAGATCGAGGCAGACGCGCGGTCGTCAGCCTTCTCGTTCATCTTGTAAGTCGATTAAATGATATGGCATGTGTTTTATTTAAAGATGTGTGCGCTCATATGTTTATGTTATTATTATATGATTTATTTAATTTAATGCTGCTATTTAAGGTTTAAGCGCATTTTATTTATTAAAATCAGTTTTTGAGAAATTTTGACAGAACGGGCTACCTGGTGGGTTTCACCAGGACCGTGTGCACATGGTAGAGATTGAGATATGGATCCGATTTATGTATTACTGGTGGATATCAAGCTAGGACGGGTGTCTTGATGGAAGCCTATGTTCTCGGGGACCGCCAATGATTGGAAGGTGAATAATGGACTGGGTTGGGTGCCTCGGTTGATGCCCTAGCTCTCGGGGACCGCCAGTGCCACATATTTGGATTAAGTGAATGACTACAACTTGGTGCCTCGGTTGATGCCTTTGCTCTTAGGGACCTGCAGTCTAGTTGGAACAAGTGGGCCCAGTTGGCCATTTAGAACTTTAGGTTTAGGGTTCTACCGATATTTTTCAAAAGCTATATCTATATAGTATAAATTATTTTTACTATAACTATATGGTTTTCAAAAAGGTTTTCAAACCGTACAACTCTTTTATTGACTTACTCAGTGAGGTCTGATTCCCCTCAATTTATTTTTTTTCAGGAGCTTGGGAGTTCGACCTCAGACTGTCTCCACGTTGGATTTCTTTATCACCGACCATTTTATGTAGGTCATTTGTAAGTTGTACTGTTGTAATACTCTAGAAAGCTGCAATAGTATTTGTACTATGAATTGTTTGACTTAAGTATACTTGTGTATTTTATATGTATGAATCACGCTTATGTATGATGATTTAAGTTTGATTTATGATATGACACTGGAGAATATTTTATTTATGTATTCAATTCTGTTTTAATTTTAGAAAAATCAGTTTGATAATGTGTTCTGTTATAAAATAAATTTTTAAATTGTAAGGTTTTACTTTTCTTTTCTTTAAGGCTTACTACGGGTTTCGGGAGCCTTATGCCTTCTCATTCCCTAGTGTCGATCACATGCCTTCAGGTTCGGGTTGTGACAATTACCACATGTATGGTGTGATAATATTAGCACCATTTTTCTCTCCACAAATCCAGTATTTCATGCTCGTACTCATCATGTGGAAGTGGACTATCATTTTGTTCGAAATTTGGTTTCATCAAAATAGATTTCAGTTGGTCCTATGTCTTCTTCATGTTCTCACTAAACCACTATCCAAAGATCAGTTTCTTTCATTTGTATCCAAGCTTTGGTTATTTCCCAATCCACCATCAGCTTGTGGGCAGATGTCAGTAAATAAACATTCATCTAGAGTTTGATATAAACATATGTTGGATATATAGCCATTGTACTTGTATTATTAAAGGATATACACAAGATACATATTTTCCTCTCATTTTCATATATGTAACTCTGCCTATTTAAGTACTACAGATCTCAACTATCGCCTTCTATCTATTTTGTTCTTATTGATTTTATTAACTTCATTATTTTTCATTTTTGTATATTTTGGATTTTTGATGTTGTTGGAAGTGGTTATGATGCTATTGATTTTGTTGATGATGTTCTTAGGCATTAGTGATGTTAATGATTTATTTAGTAATGGTATTCGATTACTATTATCTTTCTTTTCTCTTTAATCTTGATGCTAATATTTGAATTTTTTTTTGCAAATCTATATAAAATCATGCCCTTCTAATCTTCCTGTAATGGTTAATTGGTGATAGTAATGTTAATCTAAGTGTAGTGATATTATTGAAAAGAATAGTGGTGTTGGATGGTGGTTGTGGTTTTGGGTAGGGGTGATTTTTGTGGCGGTGGTTTTTGAGTTATAATGATGGTGCAGATGGGATAGTGTTAGTGCTAATGAGAGGTGGTGATGGCGGTGGTTGTGGGTGGTAATGATACAATTCTCACATTAAAAAAATCCTTATATTTTGGGCTTCTTGTTGATATACAATATTACTAATTTTCATAATGATTTAGAGAAGAATTGAAAGAAGTAATTTTCATTGGCATTTTTAAATTTTGAACTAATTCAATCATTATTTTGGTGTTCTGAATGCATGAGATTAGTTGCAGAAAATTTATTGCCTATGGAAACTTATTAAATCTTACAAAACTCAGTTCCCTGAAACCTATCATTTTATAAGATATATTGAATTCAAAAAAATTGATTTTGTAAAATTTAATTTCCTGATCCTTTCTTTGAAGGATTATAATACAAATGCAAATAGTTTTGTTAGAGAAATTATTGTTGTTTGTCGATGGAAATATTAGTAGCTACTGTCCTTCTTGTTATTTGTGTTTTTTTTTTCTATGAAATTAAATTAAGTTAAAAATAAAATAATTTAATTTAATTTTCAAAATTGTAAATTATATCACATGTTATTATAAGAAAAGCTCGTAATTATAAAAAAGTTTATAAAAGTGTTAAAAAATAATAATAGTTAGATATTTAAAATTTTAAAGTTAAAAGTGTAATAAAAGTTAATTAATTATATTATGTGTCAAGTTTATAATGAAAAATCTATAATTCTACATGATAAATGAATTTTAAAAAAAAGTTGGATAAATAACTAACTGATACTGTAGAATTGAGTTAGAAAATTGCCTGATTTTAATTGATGTTTCACGAAGGAAAGTTTCCTTTATACCGAAATTATAGTTATAATTTATCTAAAAATTTATTATGGACTGTGGCTCCACATAAGTCAATTATTTTTATATTATATAAACTCAACCAGGCTTAAAGTCAACACTCTCTAGATTGACTCATGAAGTTTCTAGATATTATTTTAAAAAATTAAGGAGATATAATTTTTTAAAATATTTAAATTTTAGAATAAAGCAAGTTTTGTTTCCTTAACTTTTAGGCTTAACCACGAGCTGGATTAGTTCTGAAATCAGCTCGGTCAAAATCAAAATCAGACCCAATTAGATTCATACCCAACTCAAATCGGACTAGAATGAGAGGGGACTTATCCGGACTCGTTCCACCTTCCGTAGGAATTAGAACTAGTGGTTCTGATTTTGAACCTACCGGTTCCTGTTTCAAACTGGCCAATTGAAAAAAAATAAATGGCCCATATGTCTATTGCATGTACATGGATTGTTGCACATGCAACAGTCATTAAACAAGGTCGGGAGCCCAAACTTGCCTCCCCCTCCTTACTATTTTTATTTTTATTTATAAATTAAGAAAAAGAATTAAAAGCAAATTTTTAGATATTTTAAAAGCTTTTAATGATGTAACATATATTTAAGTGGTGTTTATTATTTATCATCTTATTTATTATTAATTGAATACATTGATGTTGTCGATGCATTATAAAAATATGAAAATGTTGCTTTAAGAGAATAAATTTTATTAACGAAATTAAAATGATTAAATTATTTTAAATACATTTCCTTAGTTAATCTAATTATATGTGTTTTTTTTTTCCTATACGTAAAATAGATAGCTTAAATGATTATTGAAGTGTATATTATGCATATTTAGGTCTTATAGATGATAATGAAGTTGATATTGATTCAATAATTAATGATGTTAGAAGGATAGTATTTGAATTATTTAATGAATATAAAGAATATGTTTACATTTCTACTTTGAATTTTACATCTTACAGTTCTTCCATTCCTTCTACTTTTACTACTAGTCAAGTTCAAGATGAACAAATAAAAATTAGAATTGGTGATTATGTCTTGATGCAAAGACGTAAAAAATCCTAAAAATCATCTGGTTTATCTCTTGAATTTAACATTTATCTAAAAACTATGTTTGAGTTTGATGATAGCAAAATAGGTAAAGATTTTCCCCTTCTCAAGTCATGGAATTGACACCAAAATACATTTCCAGTCCTTACATAAATTGTTAAATAATTTTTTAAGTCTAATCTCAACAGTTGTCATTTAACAAATAGTTAGTATAGGAAGAAGTATATTGGATGACACTCAATTTTCAATGACTCCTTAATCATTAGAGGTTCAAATATATATTGAATATTAAATTAAAATGACATTAAAGTAATAAGAAATTGCGGTGGAATGAAATGAAGATTTATGTGACTTCACAACCAAAGGAGGAGGAACTTCAACTTCCAACATAAATAGTCATTAAATTTAGAAGGCAAAGAGGTAAGTGATTTATTTTCAAAAAAAAAAAAAAAAAAGATAAGAAAACTATGTAGATTTTGATTCCTCTAAACACTAAGAGAAAATGTAGGTAACTTAATTTTTGATAAAAAAATTAAGTTTAAACTCTTAAATTTTTTATTTTGATTTTTCTAATTTAATTTTTTAGTCCAAACTCTTTAATTCTTTTATTTTCAAGTCAATATATAACATGGTAAATTAATTTAATATATTTCCTTTAATTATATTTTTAATTTAAACTTTTTAAATTTTTATTTCAAGTGAACAACAATTTCTTATTTTTTAGATTTAATTTTTAATTAAAAGTTTATTAAAATAAAATTAAATAAATTTTTTATTTCAATTTAAAATTAATTTTTAAAGTAATTTCATAATATGAAAATTATTATTTTTTAATTTAAAAGTGAATTATTTAATTATATAAAAATAATATTTAAAAAAAACTCAAATCGGCCGAACCAAGAATTGAAACTAGAATCGACCAATTTGGAACCAACTCGTAACTCAAAATTAGGCTAGGTCTAGTTCAGGCTATCGATTCCCAATCGAAACTCATGGTTGTTGAACCTTGGCCAGACCTACGTTTTCAAAAAAAAAAAAAAAAAAAAAACAAGCATGATAAGCGCGCCATGCTGTGGTCTTTTAATTTTAACCTGAATAAAATTTTAAAAAGATAAATAATTAATTTTTTATGTATTTAAAAAATTTCAAAAGTGTTATATATAATTTAATTTATTTAGAATATATTCAGCATTATTTCCTAAGCAGAGATTGATTATTGTTTATAATAATAAAAATAAGTTTTAATGTATGAAAATTTTATTTTTAATAAGTTTTGATGACCACGTGATACTATGGTATTTTAATTTTAAATAAAATAAAATTCTAAAAAGATAAATAATTACTTTTTTTTAATGTATTTAGAAAATTTTAAAGGTGTTATATATAATTTATTTTATTTATAAAATATTGTGCATTATTTCTTAAGGATAGATTGATTATTGTTTATAATAATAAAAATAAATTTTAATGTGTGAAAATTTTATTTTTAATAAATATTTTATAAAAATAATATCAATATAAAATATATATGAATATTATTTAGATGAAATTACAAAAAACATTCTAAGATAGAAAATTACATTTATTCATTATACATATATTAAATTGGATATTATTATTACATATTCTAAAATATAAATTGAATTCTGCACTGTTATAGGAATTGTTGTAGACATTTTTAAAGTAATATCATATATATCATTATTAGAATTTTCAGTATTTTATCTAATTTAACAATACGATACATTTTATATTGTTGAAAAATTTATGAGAGCTTTGTCATAATTTGTTTGCGGATTGTGAAATCGAGTAGCATCAAACATAAACACTTGATCTAGTTATAAAGTTGATCGTAAAGTAGAACACTTAACTTCTTTACTCAACATATTCCCACTAAAAGATATCTTTTACAATTGATTGTTAACATGAATTACATGACTGTTAATGTTGTCGGTATCCGTTATTCTCATATTTGCTAGCTCATTCATCATATTAGTTATACGAGCTCGTTGTGCAGATGTATGTATTCTTATCGAAGTTCTTATTAAATACACCATTGTTAATGTGATGAAAAAAAAAAACGAAAAGAAAGTATATTATAATTGCATATAGATTTCTCTATATAAAAGCATTACAAACAGACTTGTTGTTTTGTTATTTTTTATATTTTACCATTGTGACACGTTGTTTTATATATTTTTTGTATGAGTAATATAATATTTAGCTTAGTAAGTTATTTTATTATTATTATTATTTGTATATGAAAACTGAGTGATATTTATTAAATTTTAAGTTTTTTTACATTTTATTGTTGTGACACATTGTTTTATATTTTTTTTATATAATATAATATAATATTTAATTGAGTAAGATGTTTTTTATATTTAAATGATTACTCAATAAAATTTGTTAATTTAGAAAATTTTTTACAAGTAAAATTATTTTGATTTTTTTAAAAGGAAAAATTATTTATATATAGCATTTTTTACATGGTTACTTACACTTGTTTACAAATAAGTCATGCCATAATTTTATTTTTTTTTATGTCTATTGTACTTTTAGAGTTATATTTATTTTATGTAATTAATTTAATTATTTACAAAATATAGTTTATTTTCTAATATAAATTTTTTAAAATTATTTTGTTTAGTTGGGGATGTCATTTTTTATATGACCAATTAAAAAAATATATATATAATAGAATTATACATTATGTTTGAAATGTTAAAAAAAATATTTATAATATAAAAAAATTAATGAAAACTAAAATATGCAATAGAAATGATAGTGCATAAGTAATGAGAAATGTATACTATAAATTATTTTTTATAAATATCGGAAAAAATTCACCACTTATTATTTTCTATTTTACAATTCTATTTATTGTAAATTTTAAATAATTTGTATAATTGAATTTCTTTTATGTTGTACGATTGAGTATTGATACAAATTTTTTTGATACTCGTTATTTATTGAATTTTTTTTATATTAGCTATTTTCCAATGAATATTTTTAATATTTAAGAGGGAACAATAATTTAGAAATTTTAGTAATTTAATAGTTTTTACGTTAGTTTTTTTAAGTGAATATACTGTAGTTATTTTTTTATTTTTTAAAGGAAAAAAAATCTATTTAAGTTTATACCATTTCTTTATATGTAGCAGCGACTCTATTTTAATTTATATTATTATTATTATTATTATTATTATTATTTGATAAAATTTTAACTAAAGTAAAGTGAAAGTAAACTCACTTAACTTAATATTTCTCCACTAAAAATTCATATAAAATTATTATTACATACGTTTACAAGCATCTTCAAAATATCATAATCTATGCATAAAATATCGTAATTAAACTTTAAAATATCACAAATAAAATATTTATCATAAAAATATTATGATAAATGATAAATTCAATTTATCGACAAATCAAATCACACTACACCAGCTGCTAGCTTTATGTGGTTACTTATTTAGCTTTTATAAATATATATATATATATAATTGAACCTAAGCTTTGAATTTGACACATTACACTTTATGACCCCGCACATTTTCATTTATTAATATAATTAATTTTTATATTTTTAGTCATCAATATATTGACAAAAGGAGGTTAACAATAATTTAATACTAAAATAGTCCAATTATATATAAGGTTATTATATATACATAAGATTATCATATGAAAAGCAACGGTGCGTCCGTGAAGTTGGATAAGCTAGATGAATTCTCGTATCATCATTTATGATTTCATTTATATACTATTAAAATTTAATTTTTATTATTTTAATTAAATATTTAATTTTTATTAATTTAACCTTTCAAAAAATAAAATTACTATATAACGTCTCCTTACAATCGGTCATGCAACAAATGATACTGTGCATGCAACACATGTAACGTTGAATGAGTGGCAAGCAACTAGCATTACAACATGCCAAGTCATCACATCTCATCCTCGTCATTAGAAGCGTGTCTTAATGTAATCATCCCACGCATCTTGTTTCTTCAAGTGCCGACTGTTTCTTGCTGATATATATTTTATATGAGAAGTAAAACGAAAGGACCAAAGACTAATCTAGCGACGTAATGTCAGGGGCACAAGGAGCACAACCGCCGGGGTCAACGACGGCGACGACATATGAATCAGTTGAGGGAGGAGAGAACAAGACAAGGATAAAGCTGCGCTCAGAGGAGAGTCAAGGAACGATTCAGACAGATAAAGTTGAGGATAAGGTTACTGAAGCTGCTGGAAAAGGTGGCCCTGTCTTTGGAGCTGGCAAAGATGACGAACGAAAGCAGAAGGATTTGGGTGTTACAGGCACTGGCGCCGCGTAGTCAGTTGCGTTGCTTTTATATTACAGATATAATTAACATGCATGAATCACCTACGCTAAGTATGTGCTGTAGTTGTAAATTAAGTTTGTTTTGAGAATTTTTGGCGTGCTTAATTAGTTGCATTATTTTCCAATCTTAGCGGAAGGGAAGGGAAGGGAAGGAACCAAAGCTTGACTTTCACCAAGTCATATTAAATGTCCAATACAAGTTCTCAAAATATGTCCAATAAAAAGAATATATATTGGTTAATCCGAATTCGCACCTAATTTTATTATTTTGCAGCTTATTTTTCGTATCTCTCTCTCTCTCTATATATAGTTGATATTACTTTTAATCAAATTTGTAATATTTTAAAATTAAATGTTTATTTTAATATTTGAACTTATTATATGCTAAAAAAATTAATTGAATAATTTATTTTACATTTATTTTTAATTTAGTTAAATTTATTTTCATCTTATATTAATATTAAATATTTAATTTAAACATAGAATATTCTGATTTAATTTTTATCAATCTCTATATTGGTTTAATTTTATATCAAATTAATTTAATTTTTTTAAATTAAATAATTATTATATGGTTTTATTTTGACGTAACAGATAATAAAGTTCTTTCATTGCGCCCTCCCACCATATATATATATATATATATATATATATGCTTATTTCATAATTATTATATGCCTTTATGTTTTGAACTATTATATTACTTTATCCTTAACATTCCTTATATTTACAAAATTATATATTATTTCATTTCTAAGGAAAAACTAATAAGTGTTAATTGTTGCATAAATAAATATATAGGTCAAAATATAAGGATACAATATTATTATTAATTAATAAAAATTCTCTTATTGTTATTGATTTGTATGTAGAAAATTTTGATTTATGTACATTTCATACAATAATACATAAAATTATATCAAAGAATCTTATGAAAACCCACATCAAAAGTTGTGTGCAATCTTGTAAACAATTAAAATAGAAAGTGGGACATATTTTATTGTGAATTTTTCTATAGTCTATAATTTCAGTTTTCAAGTTTCTTTATTTGTTGTAACATTTTGCCGCCACTAATTTTGCTTTGCTGAACTGCTGCTCTGTTGATTTGTTAGGTTTGATCTGTTGGGGCTGTTTCTGTTGTTTATTCTATTTTCTGCTATTGTATTTGTAAAATTTGTAGTGAAACTGTAGGTGAATTTTGTGGTGTCTTCTTTTTTTTTAGTTATTGTTGTAAATTTATCACTATGAACATTTAGAATGTTTTGTAATTTACATTCAATTTCAAATTTAGCCAGGGAAAATGAAGTCCATTTTAGTTGATCCATAATTCAGGCTTCAAATTGAAATAATTAAGTAAAACCCATAATCGACTTTACCAAACCAAAAATTTAAGTTTAATTCATCTCGATTTTTTTTTCCTATAATGGGTTTAGTTCTGTCATAAATTCTACAGCATCGGTTTTGGTCAGTTTTTCACATTTTAACCGTATAGAACTGATCAATGCTCACCCATATCTTTGATAATAGTAAAATTCTTTATTTAAATTTTAAAATCAAAAGTTACTTGTTTAAAAAACAATTATTTTAATTACTATACTAAAGGATAACATTTTTTCATAAATTACAATATTCTCAAAAATTATATTGATTATTATCATATTAATATACCTTGTTTCAAAGAAAATTTTATTGATAGTCCTTAATCTTATGATATCAATAGAATTCTTAAGTTAATAGCAGATTAAGAGAGTATGAATTGCGTGTGTGTGTGTTTTTTTAGTGAGTTGAAATTCTATTTCGGCCTAATTACTCAAAAAAAAATATTCTGAACAAGTTTTGATAATTTTAACATGTTCTTTTCATTTTTACTTAAAAAGTTCTGAAATTTACATCTTTTAAAAATTTTAATGTGTTATTTTAATATTTATAAAAAAAAATCATAAATTTTACAATTTTTAACATAATCTTTTAAAAAATTTTATCAAAAAAATTGTTAAAACTTATAAAATTTAAAATTTTTTTAAAAATAATTAGGTCAATATTAAATTATATCTGTTCAATCAATTTTTTTCAACATTTTATAAAATATTGTAGTAATGAATGTTGATATGGTTATACTCATGATTACTGCCAATTAGCTCCTTCAGTTTTTTTCTTTTTAATTTGTATGATCTCTGATGGCAGAGATTTTATGGGTGATAACCTATTTTTTGTTGCAATAATTAGGGTGTGTATGTCTTCAATCTTCTTGTAACTTTGTTTTCTTGTTTCAGATCACTTGTTGCAAACATTAATACCATCTTTAGTGTATTATTGAATAGTATGCCTTACTAATATTGTTAGAGTTTGTGATTATAAAATAAAACTAATTAATGCTTTTGTTCATGTCCTTTCATGTTTGCTTTTTATGTCATAGCCAAACTTCTAGATGTTGCTGAGACTAAGAGGCATTTGAGGTCAAGGAAGACATGTTCTGTTGCTAAAACATCCTCAAACCTTGCTCATTTTCATGAGGGTTTTGATCTAGAACATGTTTTATTCATTTTCAAGAATTTTGTTCCCAGCATTATTGTCTGTTCTCAATTCTTTGTTGTATCATGATTCCTACAATGATGACTCTAATTTCGATGAGCGTATTATGTGGCATATTGCTTCTATTGCCAGCAGAGCTCATTACATTTAGAAGAGAGAGGTAGAGGTCTTTTGGACAGAGTCTTCCCCAGGTTCTCATCTTTACCTTCCCTGCAGATGCACCTCGTGATTAGCACATGCATGCCTCTGCAAAAGAAGGCCAAGATGTATATAGTAGGCTATCAACGGGAGACCCATCGGGAGGTGATGCCGAGACAGCAGCATGGACGCCCCTCGCCGTGCATCGATGGAGAAGAGTAAGAGGAGGACGGAAACGGGGCGTTTTATAGAAAGATGTGGAAAATAATAGCTTAGGGTTATATTTGTCTTTTTACTTTCTTTTTGTTTACATGGCACTTGATTTGACAGAAAATGGATCCCACTTCTATTTAGTCAGCACTCCAGCAGTAAAAATCCGACCAGAAGTACCATATTCACTCCAAATTCTAAAATTTAGCAACAAAGTTAAGATATTAAAATAGTAGAAATTAAAAAATTAAGTCACCAAAAATGAAATTATCCCTGATTAAAATAAGAGATTTTAATGAGTTAGTAAAAGTTTATAAATAATATACCATTTTAAAATAAAAAACGTATTTCAATTTTTTATAAATTTGAAATTACCTATATGATGTTAAAATGAATTTTTCAATTAAAAATGTGTTAAAGTTACTTAAAGGTGTAAAATTTACAATTTCAAAGTCAAAAAGATATTGCAATGTTATATGAACAATTGAAAACTTATGACAAATTAAAATATTAAACTTTTTATTTCAAGGATAAAATTTTTGTTATCTCATTACGTTTTCTTTCTTTTTAAATTATAGATGTTTGGTATAATATTAGATGCTAAAAAATTAAAATTTCCCATTTCATAGTCAGTTGAAAATTTTTTTCCCTTTTTTATGGTATATTATGAAATTAATTCCTAATTTATGGTACTTTTCGTTGAGGTGGAGGGTAGAGAAATTTTTTATTTTTTTCTTTTCTCATACCGCCACTATCAATAGTTTTATGATCATACCGCCACTGTTATTGGCAGTATGAGTGAATAATTTTTTTTTTTTAAGTTTTCAGTGGATCACTCACATTAGTAATATTATAATTATATAAGTAATGATTTTATTATGATTATGATAGAGTCACTACTAATTATGTAATGATTGTTATTAAAAATAATTATAAGAGGTATGTAAGTGAAATAATTAGTTAGTCACTAATAATTATGTTATGATTTTATTAAAAATAATTATAATTATAATTATCATGATTATTAATAAATTTTGTAGACCATGTAAGTGAAATGTTTAATATAAAATAGGTAATTTGAAATAATAATAAAAGTAATTATATAATATTTGTGAATAATAATAAGAGTGCATAATATTAAAGGAACTGTAATTAAACAAGTAAAAAAATTGTATTAGTAATTAATTTACTAAAAAGAGTAAATAAAAAATTAATTTTGAAGAGGTGACTTGAAACATGAAAAAGTATGTTGTTTAAAAATAAAACGATTTATTGATAAAAATTGGTAAATGATTTATTGCATGAAAACAACTTGTAATTGCCAAACGATTTAATATGTTGCATATTGATAAAAATTGCTAAATTTTATTAGATATATTTGTTGGTAATATATTTATTAATAGTAAATATGTTAATGTATATGTTTTAGTAAATATATATGCTATATTTAATTAGTGAAGAATAAATGATTTAGTCAATATTGAAAATTTATTTCTCCAATTAGCGAAAAAAATTTGTTTATTTAGATTAAAAATTTTATTTATAGTATATGTGTTGTTATTGTTGTTGTTGATGTTAAATCATTCTAATATATGTGTTGTTGGTATTAAAAGAGACAATAAAATGGTTACAAGAAAATAATAATGATTAATATGTAATAGTTAGTCTTAGAACAAAAAAAAATTAAGGAAAGCAACAAATGAAAATAAAAAAGTGTTATTTTTCAAAAGAAAAAAATTAGGTGTCATAGGGTTTATGTCTGTGAACTCTAAAGTGTAATCTTATATTCTGACAGCGATGAACACGTGTAGAGCTCATGTCAATGAACTAAGATCCACCACTATTAGAATCATCACTATCATTATCATCCTGATCATCATCATTGGCATCATCATCATCAACATTACTGTCACAAGGCACGTACATATTTAGATCAAGAGAGGGTGTGTGATGTGATGGAGTAGGCACTTCATGAGGTTGAGGGTGATAAATACAGATATAAAATTTTAGGTTGAAGAAGGAAATGATGGAAAATGAGGAGGAGTTTGCAAAGTCGATGCCATTTATAATAAATTCAAAATAGAAGTAAAAGGAAGTTGAGTGAGATGGAAATCTATAAATTGTGAGAGGATAAAGAGATATGGAGTGTGGTGTGATGAAGAGTGAATGGATGGAGAAGAAAAAGGTAATTGGGTCAAAGGAGTGAGAGGTGAAGGATGAAAGAATGGACAAGATGGATAAGTAAAAGAAAAATGAGGGAGAGGAATGAATGCAGTGCCAGAAGGACCAGCTTTTAAAAATAATATTGATAAGGTGGTGTTGACGTGCTGGGTGGAAGGTCCTGCGTGGAACTAAAAATGAACAGAGTGTGGATGAGGAACTGAAATACATGCAGCATTGGGAGGTGAGGGTGGTGGAGCAGCAGCTCATCGACATGCACGACGTTGATGATGTCTCAATGTGACCTCATCAAGAGGCCCAACATTACTCAACTGTTATGAGAGTGGTGCAGGTTGTTGTGCAGTATTGGGGCGTGGCATATCATCGGTAACTTGTCGTCTATGATCATTAATTATAATTTCACAATTGTTGGTGATCTAATTAGATTGGGATAAATCTCTAGTCAACGCAATATGCTCCAATGCATCCACCTATGCATTGTAATGAAATAAATTTATCAAAAATTGTACAAATAATTTGATAAGATTTGAAATGACAAAATAAAATTAATTACATACAACTACTCCCAAGCAAGTACTATCAGGTGAGATCCATCAATATGCCACAGAATGGTACCACTCCAAATACTATGAATGGCAATGTATAAATCCATTTAAAGGTTCCCCAACGATAATATTATGAGCGCAATGACCCCAAAGCTCGACCCATTGCACATGTCTTTCCGCCCAATCTGTGTCATAATCTCATAAATTATTATGATGTAACGCATCAAAGCGGAATGAAGGATAAGGAATGGGTTGTACACATCCAAATTATCGAAGTACCCTATTAAGGTAATGCCATTATACAATATGGATGCATATGAGGGGCATGACATATCATCGATAACTTGTCGTCTATACTCATTAATTATAATTTCATAATTGTTAGTGATCTAATTAGCTTGGGATAAATCTTTAGTCAACGTAATATGCTCCAATGCATCCACCTATGCATTGTAATGAAATAAATTTATCAAAAATTGTACAAATAATTTAACAAGATTTGAAATGACAAAATAAAATTAATTACATACAGCTACTCCCAAGCAAGCACTATCATGTGAGATCTATCGATGTGTCACAAAATGGTACCACTCTAAATACTATGAATGATAATGTATAGATCCATTTAAAGGTTCCCCAACGACAATATTATAAGCTTGAAGACCCCAAAGCTTGACCCATTGCGCATGTCTTTTCGCCCAATCTGTGTCATAGTCTCATAAATTATTATGATGTAACACATCAAAAAAAATGAAGGATAAGGAATTGGTTGTACACATCCAAATTGTTGAAGTACCTTATTAAGGTAGTGCCATTCTACAATAAGGATGCATATGAGGGGTAATATCGATCGCCATATATCGCGCCCTTATAAATAATAAGCTAGCAACTGTTGAATGACATCATCGATGTATGGCTCCCAGTTAATCTATATTTAAAAATAATACATATTGAAAATCAAAGGTTATATATATGATGATGCTTATTAATAGTAAATTCGATAAATTCCTTTATAATGAGTATAGTATATGATGATGATTATTACAAATAAATTTGTGAAATGTTGAATAATTAAAGAAAATTTTTTTTTATGTTTTACCTCATCTTGACATCCATTATTTAGTCTCAATCGAATGTTGGTAATGACATGTGTTGGAATAGATGTAATCCCATGTGGTCAGCTCCATCTAATATAACTAAATTATTTGTGAGTAACATAAATTATGTTAATAAAATAAGAAAAAAAACTTAAATTTAGAATAAAATAAATGTTATAATTGTGACCCAAAAGTGCATATGACGGAATCAACTGGTCATGCATTACAGGGATAAGAAAAGGAAATTGCTCCCAAGCCCATAATTGAAGGAAAAAGAGTGGGCTAACCATCCAAGACACTGCTAGAAGCCTTGATGCACAATATAGCTCACTATATAGGGTAGCCAAACATGCAAATCCCTAACTCTACTAGCCAATAACATCAATATTATCCAAATATTGAAGGGATAACAAGCTGAATTTACCAGTATCATATTTAGAGAACAATACCAATGAACAAAGCTGCAATATATAGGCACGTGTATGCTAGTGCAATGTCTTCTGGTTAACTTATTCAGGCAATTTTGAGAAATGCTCAATAAACCAAGAACTGTGAACTAATGAATAGTGAATATCCCTTGGTTCAAGTGAACTCCCTAAAAGCGATTGGCATAAATTTAGGTAATCATGTCGAACTCGACCAGTAATAGGACACCCATAAATTGGCATTCCTGTCAAAATAGCAATATCCTGGAGAGTGATTGTGCACTCTCTATTTGGTAGATGGAAAGTATGTGTCTCCGGTTGCCATCGCTCCACAAACAAAAAAATTAGATGTCAATCATAATGACACTGGTGGAGGCGTGCAACTTCAAGAAAGCTTGCATCTCTTAATAATGGCTCCATTTTAGGAGTCATATTTTCATATAAGTCATTCGTCTAAGCCATCCATTGACATTTTAGGATGGGTTCTTCCAACTAAATATGTCATGCTTATAAATTAATAATGACACTATATTTTGATAATAATATAATCCATTTAACTTTCCACAATAATCTAATCCCTTTAACATTCATGAAAATATATATTCCTAAATTTGGTGTATATATGCATGATTCCTAATAATTATTGTTAATGTTGAAGATATGTAAATATTTCTATTATATATTTATAAATATATATTCTTACTTACCTGGCCATTCCATATAGCTTGTGATCTATGCTCATTTTGTAGGTATAGTAATGACGCATCGTAAGGCCCATATGTATGTAATCAAGTGGCATAAAATTTTGCTCCATAACTAAGAAAAATAAATGACACTTTTCGAGACAAAGGTTAACAATGTTCTTAATAATCCAACATGCATTTCTGACTATAAGAATAATTTATTAATGTTATTTCTTATATTATGTTTCTTCATATAATATTTCAATATCATATGAACATTGAAATAAGTGCATTTTTGAATTATACAGTATAGCTTGTCCTACACCTCCATCTTCTAATAACTCTCGTGTATGTCATTTTTAGAATTCTCTATCCAAACATATTTTGATATGATTGTTCTCCTCTCTAATACGATACAAAGCATTTCGTATTTCATCCATATTACGTCATGTCATTCAAATTTCTTATGCTTTAAGTACACATATTTTAAGTTCAATAGCTTCTTCACGAAGTGCTTGAGATTGTCATAGCATATATTGCTATTCTTCAATCATTTTCATCATAATAACATGGCTATTATATTGCCCTGGGTCCATTGGATATGAAAAATCATCATCTAAAGTCCAATGACGACTTATGGCCCTGAAATAATCTGTTGGAGAATAAACTCTAGACATTTTACCTATAAAATTTATTAATATGTCTACATTTCAAACATATGATTACATTTTTAACAACATTATACCTATTACAGGTTAACAACATTTTGGGAAACATGACGAAAGATATTTTATAAATTAAGTATCAATATCACTATAATATTCCATGCCCTCAGTATATATGTCATCTAAAGTACTTTTTGGTTCCACCGAAGACTGTTGTCTGAATGTGTAATTTTGTGCATGATAGCAATCTCCTTTTCTAATTTCTTAACTACATTATCTACTTCTTCGTTGTTGTGTCTTGGTAGTGTTGATGAAATTGCTTTTAGCGTTAGTAACTCATAGTACCCACAATAAGCTTCTGATTCACATCTTATTTCCCATAAACGACCCCATTTTGGATCTAGTCTAACTATAACATTATATGATTGTCCAAAATCATCTATATTTATAGTATGATACCTAACAAATATATGATTTGCGCATCCTCATTCAAGATATGAATAAGTTAGATGATTTTCAAATAGCCTTTTAGTTTCACACCAAATGACACCATTTGGGTTCATAATTATCAGCAAATTTCATTTCCATTTTACCATGTGCTCCATTTGAAGAAGAAGATGACCCAACTTTTTTTTTCACTTTTATTCATTCTTAATAAACATTAAATGTATGGCATATTTTATAAAAAAGTTGATAAGGATTATTAAATTAAAATGAGTAATTTTTAATAAAAAAAATACAATTATCAATCATTTACCACTCGGTCTACCCCATGTCTACCTCATGAATCTTGGCCCTATTAGCCCACAAACTGAGTCGGCCTTTGCTGAGGGTACATAAGTGTCTGGTAGGGCTAATGCACTGGCTGAAATGGTTGAGCAACTGAAGACAAAGATCCCTGGGCATAAGAAGACTGATACTTAGTGTTAGGACAAGCTTTAGCAAGATGTCCAATCTACACCACACCTGAAGCATGCTCCGGTCAACAAATGACACAGCCCCTAATGTACACGGCCATAAGTAGGGCATGCACTGGGCCCCAAGAACTTGAACTACCATACCCATAACTCTGGCTACTACTCCCATTGCTAGTTCCAGGTCAGAACCTTAAAGGTCTACTACTCCGTCTACTATGTTTGCCAATCCTATGCACCTAGCTACTTTAATGGCCCTGTTGTGAAGTACCTGCAGTTTGTATATTGATACTACCCAACTGAAACATAGGTTGTTGAATCCCTTGTGTCCTTACTATATCACTACTACTACTTGCAAACTGGTCGAAGATGGTACTATGCATAATATGGCATCTCTCAAGCTATCAAGCCTCTTTAATAACATTCTTTAACCTCCGATCCTCAATTCAGATGTTGATGTAGGCTGCACTTAAACTAGTTATAAATAACTTTACTGCTCTCCTGTAATCCTACATCATATTTAGAGCATGATGACCCAACTTAAGGAACTCATGAATATACTCTGCAATTGACCGATCACCTTTACATATATGCAGTAGCTACCATCTGTAATTATCCCTCATCGATGATGGATAGAAGTACCTCAGAAACTGTTCCTTAAACTCCAACCAAGATATCAAAGTCATGCATGGTTAGATGGACTGCATGAACCAGTCCTGAGCTGCTGCCTAAACAGATAGCTCTACCACCATAATCCGTTGATAGTCTGTGTAGCTTATTCGAGTTCTGGCCTCAATAGTGTTAAAAAATCTAATGCATCTCTCGTGCCATAAAAAGAAACTCTCCCCACTCTGGAGTACAATAATGCTGCATTTGTATCGGACATCCCCTGATTTTTCTACTGTAACATCTGCTACACTAAAGGTATGGCTTGGTTAAAAGCTTCCAAACCTTGATTGATGCTTGCCATTCCAGCTGCAAAAGCTGCAGGATCAACCTTTTGAACTCCTTGTCCTGCATGCTGCTCTTATTCTTGCATCTGAGCTGCTTCTGCTATAGGTCTACCCTTACCCCTACCCCTTCATCTAAGTCGAGGAGTAGGAGAGGAACTTCATCCTAAATGGACTGCTCATCTGTTATGACCTTTATTTTTAAATTATTTAAATATAATTTGAGATATGCAGTATTAATAATTTTAAAGTTTAATCGTATATTATTATCATTAATTATTATTGTTAATTATGTATTTTATTTTAAAAAAATTATTTATCTAAAAATAATTTATTTTACGTGAGATTTTATTATTATTACTATTATTATTAATAATAGTATTTTTGTTAATAATATTATATTTATTATTTTTGTTTTTTCATTATTATTATTGTTACATTATTATAGCATTATTATTATTATTATTAATTTTGGTTGGAGGTGTTTTAGTAATTTTACATTTTAAAAAAAAATAATAATAATAATACATAAAAAGTCAAAAACGGGTCAAAAGCCAATTCTTCTTCTTCTTTTTCTTCTTCCTTCCAACTTTCGGCCACTTTCACCCCAGCCATCGCCGAACTGCCTGCCACCGGTCACCATCGACCTAGGAAGCACCCAGCAGCCATCCACCACCATCAGCATTGTCTACCACTGCCTGTATCGCTGGCTTTTGTTAAAGATCGAAAGTTGAGCTCTACGTTGGCATTCATGAATCCGGCCACCACAGCACACCATTCCGGTGCCGTTTGACTCCCTGAGCTCCTGCCAAGTTGAATCTAAGCTCCATTCAAGCTTTATCCTAGCCATTTATGAGTTTTACTTGATTTTTATTTTAATGTTATTAGGGTTTCTATTTTTTTTAGGTTGATTCAGACAAACTTCCTTAAGAAACATTGATCTTGACAGCTTAATCTTCTTGAAAATATTTTTGTTTCAATTTTTGGAATTTATTTGAATTTTTGTTAATTTTTTATTATTTATTGAATTTTCGTAAATTAATTATTTTAATTATGAATTTGGTTAATTTGGTGTTATTATATATTGTTATTAATTTTTGTGTTGAGAAAATAATTTTTGAGAATATTATATAATTTTTAAGAATATTTTTATATTATGTATATAATGGAATTTTAGGTTAAATGTGTATTTTTGTTGAAAATAATGTTTAATTATGTGTTTTAGATAATATTAGAGTAATATATGCTGATAAAATAATTTTAATGATTTTATATAATTTTTGAGGAATATTAATTATATTATGTATATTTTGAATTATTGGGTTAATTATGTAATTTTATGAAAATTATAGTTTAATATTATGTTTCAAATGGTTTTAGAAATATTTAAGGTAATAAAATGATTTTTATAAATTATTTACTATTTTTAACTAATTAATACTAATTTTTGAAAATTATTTTTCAAATAATATATTATTTACTAAATTGGTGATTAAATGGATTTTTAATAACTTTTAATATATATTTAGGCTATTTAAGCTATTTGAATATATAAAAGTGAATTTTTACTATTTTATATTGAATTATTGAAAAATTGGATTTTTAATAATATTATATTATTATTTGGGATTTTTATTTAATTATTGTGAAAATAATTATATCTAGTGTTTTAATGTTTAAATATATTATATTTTGATATTTTTAGGATATTTGTGGAATTTATTGATTTTTAATATTTTTTTTATTAAATGTATTTTTGGTGAAATTGTGAACTTTGGTTAGGAAATTGTGCAGTTCGGGGTCCCAACCGAAGGTGTTGAGTATTATATGATTTGAAGTATGTTTTCTTGTAAGATCAGCTCTACTTTTTAGTCGAGAGATATCCGTTTTATAAAGGAAGTTTTGCCGAATTTTCAGTAGAATTCTCGTAAAACATGACATCGAGTCTATCTTGAAATTTTGTGTTTGTTTGGAAATTTTGTGTTTGTCTGAGTTTTCAATTATTCGTTAGAGTCTTCTTTTAGAAATTCTTAGAATATTCAGTTAGATTTATTCTTATTGTCGTTATTATTTTATTTTTTAATTACGCCGAAACCGAGACCTATCGAATCAAGCCCGTCGAGCCAGTCTCGAGGAACACAAACTTGTGAGTTGTTATCTTATATATACATCGCATTTAGGATGTATGTTTTAGAATATACATATTTTAATATGTATTTATTCATAAATTGTTTTATTAAATGTTTAGTATATATTAGGTATATTTTTTATATATTTCAAAATAAATGCATGTTATATTTTTTATATATACTTAGAATGTTTTTAGTATATTATTAGTTTTATTTGGCATATATGGTTGATTTCGAATTTGTTTAACATATATATACTTGAAATATACTTAGTTTATTTTAGGTATATTTCTGGTATATATATGGTTTATTTTGTTATTATGAATGTTATTATGCATTATTTATTTTCCCATATGAATGTTTAATTTTAATTGAAGGATATCGATAGAACGTGCTACCTAGTGAGCAGCACTGAGATTGTGTACGTACCAGTGCGATAGATTTAGGGTTGAGTTGAGAATCACTTGAGGTAATTAATGATTTGATTAAATTGATTGATTGATATTGATATGATTGAATAGTGTGGTTACTGGAGCTCGGTTGACCTAGTGTCTCGGGGCCAATCACACTAACAGCCAGATTGCTGGAGTTCGGTTGACTTAGTGTCTCGAGGCCAATTTATTGTCTATAATGGAATAAGTGAATTAATTTAGAATTAAGTGAGCCTATATGGCTAGAGAGTTATTGTGGATTGAGGTTGTGATTAAATAGGGTTCTATTTGATCCTTCAACAAAATAAATGTTTTTTCATCATTTATTATATAAAGTGATTTCAGCATCTGTGCGAAATACTTGTATATATACTTATTATATATACAGATGATTGATTGCATATGACATTAGAAGATGCATGTATATATAATATAACAATTCACTTAGTGAGGTTTGACTCCCTTCAATTGTTATTTTTACAGGAGATTCTTCTTCCTCAGACCTCAATAGTAGGCCCATCCGCTGGACTTCTTCAGCCTCGGCTATTTTGTGTAAATTATCCACTTAATTTTATTGTACTCTAGAAAACTACAGTAGTAGTCATACTTTGTATTTGTAGAACATTGATTGTAACTTTAGAGGCCTTTCTCTAAATATTGTATTATATATTTTGTTTTATGATATGACAGAAGTTTTTATTATATTGGTTTAAGATTTTAATTATGGTGCATATTTTATTTAATTATTGCATGCTTTTATTTTTTTTAAGGGTTGCTACAGGTTCCGGATTCGAAAGAATTCTCGTTCCCTAGTGTCGGTCATGACTCTCGGTTTGGGTTATGACATCATCCTTATCATATGCTGCCATTATAGCAAGAGCATCCCGTGCTCTCCTTCTCGTTTTGAAAGAACAAAAACAAATGAGAATTCAAAATAGAACATAGAATAGACATAACATGAAATTCTAGGGACAAGGACAACAATGGACATTATCAACCTAATTACCGCAGTAGTTCAAGAAAAACATAACTTAAAGACCATTAGAGCTAAAAAAAAAACATGGGCTCTGATACTAACTTTGTCATGACTTGAACCAAAAGGTATGTGACCACTACTAAGGAATGAGAATACATAAAGTACTCGAAACCCATAATAAGCCTTAAAAATTTTTCATGAAATAAAAATAATACACTTAATAATAAACTAATAATAAATGCATAATACCAAATACAGTTAATAAATCCTTTAAATACATTAACATTTCAAGTCAGAATATAAATAACACAAGTTTTATAGATAACTATTGTGGTGTCTAGAATTTAATTATACAATATTATATCAATTCAACATACATAGTGTAGTCAGTGAAGAACAAATCTGGCCCAGATGGGGAACACTAGGAAGTTGACTGTGAGGTCCTGAAAAAAATAAGTTGAGGGGAATCAAACCTCACTGAGTGAATTAATTCTATAAAATGCATGCTGATTTATAAAACCATTTGTTAAAACCTTTTTTTAAAATAAATGTAAATAAAGTAATTATAATTAATAAAATCATTTACTTTTTACGATAATATTTAAATAACATTTATTTATAACTCTAAAATCAATTTAATATAAAATTCCTATAAGAAAATATATGGAATAATTAATTTAGAGGAAAACCTAGTAGAACACCTAAACCAATATTCTAATAGCCTTTCAGCTCTCTTTAATCCAAGTGACTGCCGTCCTGACAGTAAACTCAACCGAGTTACTGCCATAGTCATTTCACCTATTCCATATTGATGTCCTGAGAGCAAAGTCAATTGAGTTACATCTCTTTTTTTGGCCCGAGAGCACACGCTCCACCGAGCATATTCCATAATTTAAACATATACTGAGATCTTACTCGTGCATATGTGGTCTTAGTAACACCCATTAGATAACACGTTCTACCATTATCTTCAAATCAATTTGAATTAGAAATAATTAAGTAAATAAAAAAAATAAATAAATAAATCATTAAATAATAAATAATTAAATGATTAAATTATTATTAAATAAAACATAATGAAATAAATATCTTTTAAGCATGCTTTCAATTTTTACTCGCAAATATCGAAGAAATGATAATACATATGACAATAAAAATATATTCATAAATCAATCATATAATCATTTCTTTATTATATTTAATTATTTGAAAATATAATAAAGAACACGCAACACACATTGAATAAAATTAACTCATAGGTTGAGTGTGTAGGGCAACGCGTTTTCTGCTGCCCTGGTGCTACAACTCGAATCCCGGAGTTCTCTAAAATAAATAATATTTATTTAAAATATGCTCATAAAATAAAATAAATAAATTCATGAAAATTCTCAAAAATTATGAAAACTATGGAATTGATGAAACTAACTCAACCAAAGATACAAAGTTAACTAAAATTAGAAATTCAACACAGATCGATATCACATTTTACAAAAAATTTATCAAAAATTTGACAGAATTTCCTCTGTAAAACGAACATTTCTCTTCTAAAAGTAGAGTCGTTCTTGCATGAAAAATACACTTCAAATATTTACATAATCATCCAGTCTCAGGTTGGACCCCCGAACTACACTAAATGTCTAACCGAAAACCACAATTCATAAAAATAATAAAATAAAATAATTTTCTTTAAAATTGTCAAAAATCATAAAATCTCATTTAAATACCACAAATTCATTTATTTTTATAACGAAACATAAAGTATATTTATTTTCCAATAAATAGTAAAATTCTAGCTTATACTTAAATTTTCGTTAATAACATACTTAATTCAAATTTTACAATTAAATAGCATTAATTGCAAATAAATATTTAAATTCTTAAATATATCACAAAATTAGCAAATAACTTATTTAAGCTCAAAATCACTAAATAAATTTATTGTTCTTATTATTTCCGAAAAATAATATAAATTACTTAAAAATAGAAAATAAATTATAAAAATTATTTTAATATTGTTATTACTCAAAATCTGCCTAAAATATCATAATTATAAAAAATTTACATAAATTAATAAAAAAGACTAATTTATAATTATTTTTCCAAAAATTTAATTTTGGCATAAATATTCAAAAATTTATAATAAAAATTTGGTACACAATTTCAATAAACTTCCTTCATGAAACTTCCTCAAGATAATTAGTAAGATTTATTAAAAATATAAAATATTTTCCAGTCTTGGGATAGTACCGGCACAGTAACTTCGAGCCCCAGAATAGTGTTATTTCAAAAATCATTTCTAAAATTAAATCTAAATACATATTGGAAAGCTTATAACATCAATTTCAATAATCTTAAGTCAATTTAACATAAACTAACTGAATTTAAACTCAATTAACAAAAATTGAAATATGAAATCTAGAAAAAAATCCTTAAAATTGAAATTGAATTCAGCGATGATTGGATGAATTACTTTGGTGGAAATGAAGCTCAAGAGGAGAGGAAGAGATCGAGTTATCAAGCTTGACTGAGATCTGAGATGACTGGAATCTTCGTTGGCGTTCAATGGAAGGTTTTGATAAAAAAGGAAACCGAATGGAGAGAGAGAAGTTGAGCTTGCTAGAAATGGAGGGGAGGATGTCTGCTGGCGGCGTTAGGTGTGGTGAGATGGCGGCGACCTAAGGGTGGTGATGGTGGTGGTCAGCGTCGGGTGCAAGGCTGACTATAGTAGAAGAAAAAGAAAAAAAAAAACTAAGGAAAAAAAGGAAAAAGAAGAAGAAGAATACCTGAAAAAAATTGATTTGTCCCATTTTTTTTATAAAAGGACAAAAAAAGAGTATAATAATTTAAAATTAAAATATCTACTCTTAATTATTATCACCCATAAAATATATATACTTATACTCAACAATTAATACATAAATACTAATTATCACTAATTAATTTCGAAATAATAATAATAAAATTAAAATAATATTCGACGTAAAAATTTTAAATTTAATTTCATGAATAATCAAACTTAATAATCCACATTTAATATAAATATAAAAAAATATTCGAGTATTTAGAATTAGGGTTTAATTATGTGTTTTTTTTATTTGTTTTAGGTGTTTTGCGTGTGGTTGGCTAATCTCTGGGGGAAATTAGTTGTTGATTGGAATCAAGGAAAGGAAATATAATTGTGTTATTAAGAAAGATCTATTACAATTAACCATAATGGGAAATATGTAATTTCTTAATTTTGATAATTTGCAGTAGTTAAAGAGAAGAACTACTTGTTGATGAATTGAATTTTTTTTTTTTTTTTTATATTTCATTCGGTGTTGTGTTTGATTCTCACGGTGCCCATATTTCATTTGTTGATGGATTGATTTTCAATTGTTTTCAGTTGATTCTAATAGTGGTTGTTGTGATGGTGGAGATACTTATGGTGGTATTGGTTAGTAGTTGTTGTAATTATTGGTATCTTAGAAAATCAGTCAAAAGGAAAGTTGGTAATTATTGCTTATAATGAGATGGCGATGGAGGTTGAAGATGGTGTTATTGAAACAAAAGATTCAAACTTTATTTTAGTTCTTATAAAAATTTATTTTAGTCTTTATTTTTATGCAGTTTATTTTTCATGCATCATCATGTTTTGATCACTTTACTTGCATGAAGGAAAATAGAAGCAAGGGTTTGTCCACTTAGGCAATGAATGAGTTAAATAGAATAAAAAAAATATTTATAAGGTAAAATAGATCTTAAATAGAAGTTTAGATATTGTATTGGTCACAATAAAAGTTGAGAGATGTAATGGATAAAAAAAAAGTAAAATTTAGGGGTGAATAAAACATCCCACCTTCTATTTTTTGTTAAAAGATAAAAGAAAAGGATTCTAACAAATATATTTATTTTATAAGGATTTAAAAGTTAATTTTAAAATAATTTAGACTCTTAAATTAAAATAAGATATAATTAATATAATTTATAAAGTCAAATAGCTAAATTAATATAATTTTTAAAATAGAATATAATTGAAAATTAAATCAAAATTAGGGTAGATTTGATATTATCCCGAACTATTAAGGGGGTTAACTTGGCAAAATGTAAGACATGTATCCTCTATTAACTTCAATTTAAACGACCCGAATCGCATTATATTTTACTGTAGTTTCTCTCTTATCTATCCTCGCCAACAAAATATCTAAACGCTGGCTGTAAGATGGGCAATTCCCATACTTCTATGCGTCAGCTGCATTAAAACATTGGCGGATAAACGTCTTGTGGACGGCAAGTCCACCTTCCTGTCCTGTTGCCCTTCTTTTTTAGGAAGCGGTAACGTCCGTGTGTTGGTTTGAAAGTGACGGGAACCGATAACTGACTTTAAGTCTTTCATTATTAAATACTAGAAAACACTAATAGAAGGCATCGACCAATATGAAAATCCATTAGCCATGGCATCAATGGAATTGGCATGCAACCCAATCCTCATTGCAGCTTTAGCTGTAATCCCATCTCTACTGGTATTCCAAATCCTCACCAGAAAATGGAGAGGAAAGAAGTTGAAGTACCATCCAATTGGTGGCACTATGTTTAATCAGCTCCTCAATTTCAATAGGCTGCACCATTATATGACTGATCTTGCTGCCAAGTACAGAACTTACAGGCTTATCGGCCCTTTCAGAAATGAAATTTACACTTCTGACCCACTAAATGTTGAGTATATACTCAAAACGAACTTCCAAAACTATGGCAAGGTATATATTCTTCCTCCTTCAACTTTATTATTATTATTTTTTATTTTGTAGTTCTTCTTCATTTCCCTTTTTTTTTTTAAAAAAAAAAATTGTTACTATGATGCAAAGGAATGGAAATGTTTGATTATTAAAAAAAAAAAATCAGTAGATACGAAAATCACTTCCTGGGTCATGACCCCCAGTACGAGGTGAGCTTTTGGTGTTGTTTTTGGCTCAATTGGTAACACTTGCAAGGAATTCTGTGGAGAGGTCTTGGATTATAATTCCAAAAGTTAGGAAAAAAAAAAAAAGAAGAAAAAAACCTAGTATAGGAATTCAGTGGTAGATTGTGTATGTGGTGCATAGTTACAATTTCGAGTAGTTTCCCAGCAAATAATGACGAGGGATTTCAGGCTTTTTTTTTTTTTTTTTTTTACTGAATTGCTGGACCCTTTGAGCAGGGTGAGTATAATTACAACAATTTGAGGGACCTACTAGGTGATGGAATTTTCACAGTTGATGGAGAGAAATGGCGTCAACAAAGGAAGATTTCAAGCTATGAGTTCTCTACCAGGATATTGAGGGACTTCAGCAGTGTTGTTTTCAGAAAAAATGTAGTGAAGCTTGCAGATATAGTGTCTCAAGCTGCAAAATCCAACCAGTCAATGGATATACAGGTTGGTCTTCGGTAACTTGGTATAAACAATAAGATGTTTTGAATTCTGTTGCTCTCTCTCTCTCTCTCTCTCTCTCTCTCTCTCTCTCTCTATCTATCTATCTATATATAATACAACCATATGTGCAGGACCTATTTATGAAATCAACCTTGGACTCAATATTCAAAGTTGCATTTGGAATTGAGTTAGACAGCATGTGTGGATCAAATGAAGAAGGAATCATCTTTTCCAATGCTTTTGACAATGCAAGTGCAATGACCCTTTGGCGATATGTTGATGTCTTCTGGAAAATCAAAAGGTATCTGAATATTGGATCTGAAGCTGAGCTAAAGAAAAATATCAGAGTGGTTGATGATTTCGTGTATAAGTTAATTGATAGTAAAATTGAGCAAACGCACAAATTCAACAAAGATACCTCTGTGAGTGACTTCTTGATTTCTTTTTTTGGGTTATTTCTTTCCTGGTTCAAAATGGAAATATGAATTTACTTTATATCTACCATAGGTAAAGAAAGATGACATTTTATCAAGGTTCCTCCAAGTGAATGTGACTGATACAACATATATTAGAGATATCATTCTTAACTTCGTGATTGCTGGCAAAGACACAACTGCAGCCACTCTATCTTGGTTCATCTATGCACTTTGCCAATATCCTGATGTGCAGGAAAAGGTTGCAAACAAAGTAAGGGAAATTTCTAAAGTGAAAGAAATTATGAACATTGCAGAATTTGCAGCTAGCATTGATGAAGAAGCTTTAGAAAAGATGCATTATCTACATGCAGCTATAACAGAGACACTTAGACTTTATCCAGCAGTGCCAGTGGTAAGGATTAGTTTCTTGCCACAAAATTTCTATGAATTTGTATGTGCGGGTTCAGTTATAAGCAAATTATTTGTGTTCAGCAAGTTATCACATGCTTATTTTACAAATTCTACGTGGTGTTTTATTCATTTCAAACCAACAGAAGCTAAGACAAGTTTGTTCTATGCCTGTAAAAGAAAAGGCTACTAATCTTACAACAATTTACGAAGGAGCTCTTTATGAATAGTTATAAAAGAAACTGACACAAACGCTAATAAAGCATAGAATAGAAACCAGAGAGCATGCAAAACAGAAATACACCTCAATACCACAGTTCATGTGGAATACTGTGAGCTGTTGTTCCCCTACAGTTAATTTGCTAGTTATAAATTCCTGAACTCATGTTCTTGACATCAGGAGTAATCATTTTCGCTATCTGTGATGTGACAATTTTTTTCTCTCTAAAGTTTTATGTTTGTAAGCATACAAAGATAATGTCAGTCTATAGACTTCAGAGATTTCTTTTGAAGATGAGCTTTGACTACCCCTACTAGAACGTTTCATTTACTCTCCATCAGATCTCTTCTGAAGCAACAAGTTCCAGACTGACTTTATAATAGAGCTTGCAAAGGAATGATGATTTCCTGTCTGTGAATTTGTTACAATATCCACATTCATGATTGTTGCAATACTTTGTAGTTTGATTGATTTATTTTGATGCTATTGATGATTCTGTACAGATTCTGCAGTAAGTTCAACAATGGTACATCATAGACTCCTGCTGTCTACTCAGTATCACTGCTTTTTTTTTTTTTTTGATTAAAATTTGAGGAGAAAAACTAACTTTTAACGATTTTTAAAGGTGGGTGAAAAAAACGTCTCCCTTCTTTAATAAACACTGGCCGACAAGTGTTAAGGATTTTTTGTTGATTCTGTAATTTAAGATTTGTCCTGCTGCCTGCTGGTTGTAATTTTCATATCTCAACATCTGTAATCTACAGGATGCAAAGATTTGCTTTTCTGATGATACTCTGCCAGATGGATTTAGTGTGAAGAAAGGGGATATGGTGTCTTACCAACCTTATGCAATGGGCAGGATGAAATTTATTTGGGGTGATGACGCCGAGTTATATAAACCAGAGAGATGGCTGAATGAGGATGGTGTGTTTCAGCAAGAGAACCCTTTCAAGTTTACTGCCTTCCAGGTTAGTTCAAACGAAAACAAATGCCTGAATCCTGGTTCTCTTGGCTGCGTTCAAATTATTTTTCTATCACTTGTAATGTCATATCATGCCATACGAAACATAAGTAATTTTGCCTTTAATGCAAGCTTAACTTTTTTTGATGGAATTCTACTTGACCAACAAGCTAAAATTAAGCTTCTACTGGCTATCAGGCAGGCCCAAGAATTTGTCTGGGCAAGGAATTTGCTTATAGACAAATGAAAATTTTCTCAGCTGTCTTGTTGGGTTGTTTCATTTTCAAACTGAGTGACAAAAACAGAACTGTCAACTACCGAACAATGATTAATCTTCACATTGCTGGCGGCCTCCATGTTAATGCATTCCACAGATGTGAAATATGATATTGTTTTCATTGTATAATCTTCTATGCAACTAAAGCGAAGTCGTGAGAATTTGTACTCCGCAAAGAATACAACATATGAGCTTTACTTTTAGACATTCTTAAAGCAATATCATATGTATCAGGATTAGAATTTCCATTATGTTGTCTTTGGTTTTCTTCAACAATATGATACATTTCATATTGCTAAAGAAAAATTATAAGAGCTTTGCCATAATTTGCCTGTGGATTGTGAAATTGAATAGTGTCAAAACATAAACACTTGATTGGTCGTAAAGTTGACAGTAAAACAGCACACTTTTTTTGCTCAATAAATTCCCACTAAAAATGAATTCTTGCAATTGAATGTTAACTCGAATTATATGGTCATTGATGTTGTCAGTATCAACTATTCTCATAGTTGCTAGCTCAATGTCTCATTCATTAGATTAGCCCTATGAGCTTGTTGTGCATATGAATGTATTCTTATTGAATATACCATTATTATATTTGATGAACAAGAAAGAACGAAAAGAAAGTAGATTATTATTGCATATGAATTTCTCTATATATAAGTGTTACAAACAAATTTGCTTGTATATTTTTTAATGATTAATATAATATTTAGATGAGTAAGTTTTTTTTTTATATGATTACTGAATAAGACTTGTGAAATTTTGAATTCTTTTACATTTTATTATTGTGATATGTTTTTTATAATATTTAGTTGAATAAGCTGTTTTTTATAATTAAATGATTATTGAATAACATTTGTTAAATTAGAAATTTTTTTACATCCCAAATTATTTTGATTTTATTTTTTTGAAAGGAGAAATTATTTATGTATAATATTTTTTACATGGTTTCTTATACTTATTTATAGATAAATCATGCCATAATTTTTTTTTTTTTATGTTTACTCTACTTATAGAGTATATTTATTTTATGTAATTAATTTAATTATTTACAAAATATAGTTTATTTTCTAACATAAAAATTCCTTAATTATATTGTTTAGTTAGGATGTCGTTTTTTATAGGACTAATATAAATAATGTTTGAAATATTAAAAAAAGATGGTAAATTGCATTTTTCCTTTTATGTTTTGTCGTATTATACTATTTCATTCCTAATATTTGAAAAAATACATATTTATCCTTGACATTTGCTTTTTTGTATGTTACTTCATCCTTACATAAGGATTAATGAGTGTTAAAAAAAAAAGCAAATGTTAGGAATGAAGGAGTATTTTTTCAAATGTAAAGGATGAAGTAGTGCAATACAATAAAATATAAGGAGAAAAATGTAATTTATCAAAAAAAATTGATATAGATGTATGTATTATAAAAAATCATTCAATGAAAATTAAAATATGCTATAGAAATGGTAATATGTAAATAATGAGAGATATATATTAGAAATTATTTTTAATAAATATGAAAAATTAACTACATATTATTTTCTATTTAGCAACTCTATTCATTGTAAAGTTTAAATAATTTGTATCATTGAGTTATTATTATTATTATTTTTGGTACCATTGAGTATTTATAAAACTTTATTTGATACTTGTGATTCATTAGGAATTTTTATTTTGACATTGGCTATTTTTCAATAAATATTTTTAATTTTTAAGAGGGAACAATAATTTTTAAAATTTCGTAGAATTTAAAAGTTTTTGCGTTAGATCATCATACTTTTTTTAAAGTGAATATGTTCTAGTTAATCTCTCTATTTTTTTTGGCCTAGAATTAATAAATAAAAATGTAAATAGGTGATAAAAATTTATGAAAGAAGACAAAAACGTCATTTCCCGAAGTACCAAGAAATACCACTACATATTTTGCATGCATATGTCGTGGGTAGGGGAGAGTATGGATGGGTTCGGGTCGGATCGGGTTTCAGTTTTTCAAAAAATGAGACCCCTACTCTTGGGCATCCGATCCACCACAACACAACACTGAATAGAGCCTTTAGGTATGACCAATTTGAAAATTTATCAACTACACTTTTTTTTTTTTCCTTTAGTTATAACCTTTAATACTCTTTTTTTTTTCCTTAAAAAAAAAACATTTATTTTGCTTATAAGTTATTCAAATACAATTAAATTTATTTTAACTTCCATACAAAGCAAAATTAGTTACTTCTTAATTTAAAAATGTTGGCAAATATTTAATTAATTTTTATAATTTCAAAAAAAATATTATTTTTAAGTATAACTACTACTACTTAATAAAGTCTCAACTAATGTAAAGTGGAAATGGATATGCTTAACCTGATATTTATTGATCACACCAAATTTTATTCTATTTCAATCCATCTTTTTAATACTTTTCCATCAATTTGTCTTCACTTTTTTTATTCTTCCTATTTTTCTTCTTGTTAATTCTTGTTCTTGTAACAATTTTTTTTTTTTCTGAAAATACACATTCGTCTTCAAAATATTGTAATTTATCGCAGACCTTTATATAAAATATCAGCAGACTTTTTTTTTTAAATAAAATATCATAATTAAACTTCAAAATATTGTCTTTTTTTTTTTTTATAAAAAAATATCACGAATGAGTATGTTTTTATGAGAATATCACGATAAATTTAATTTATTGACAAATCAAATTACGCCGGGTCAACTGTTAGTTTTGATGTGCTTTTTTTTTTTTTATATTTTCTTTATGAGTAATACAATATTTAGTTGAATATGTTGTTTTTATATATTTAAATGATTATTGAATAATATTTGTTAAATTAGATTTTTTTTTGCGTGTAAAATTATTTTAATTTTATTTTTTTAAAAAGAAAAATTATTTATATATAATTTTTTAAAATGGTTTTTTTATACTTAATCACAGAGAAATCATGCCATAACTTCATTTATTATTATTATTTTTTTTATGTCTACTCTACTTTTAGAGCTATATTTATTTACGTAATTAATTTAATTATTTACAAAATATAGTTTATTTAAATTTTCCTTAATTATTTGTTTAGTTGGGATGTCATTTTTGATATGGTCAATAAAACAATTATACAATAGAACTATATCTAATGTTTGAAATATTAAAAAAAAAAAAATTGAAATGGTAATATGTAAATAATGAGAAATGTATATTGGAAAATATTTTTTTATAAATATGAAAAAAATAACCGCTTATTATTTTATATTTTGCAATTATATTTATTGCAAAGTTCAAATAATTTGTATCATTGAGTTTTTTTTTAATAATTGTACCATTAGGTATTAATAAAAGTTTATTTGATACTTGTTATTCATTGGGATTTTTTTTTTGACATTGGCTCTTTTCCAATAAATATTTTTAATTTCTAATTTTTAGGAGGGAACAATAATTTATAAATTTTAGTAAAATTTACTCCTTTTTTTTTTCCTTAAAAAAAATTTATTTTAATTATAAGTTATTCCAAACAATTAAATTTATTTTAACTTCTGTACAAACTAAAAATGTTTGATAAAATACATAATTGTTATCTTAAAGCATACTGCTACTACTATTACTTGATAAAATTTTGACTAAAGTAATATGAAAATAGACCCATTTAACCTGATATTTATTGATCAGACCAAATTTTATTGTATTTCAATAATTCTTTTCCATAAATTTATCTTCACCTTTTATGTTCTTCATATTCTTTTTATTGTTAAGATTCGTTCTCATAATGATAATAACTGCTCTTTGTATTTTTATGTTTTTTCTGAAAATTCACATTCGTTTTTAAAATATCATAATTTAATTTCAAAATTTCGTAATTTTTTCTAGTAAAAGATCGCAATTAAACTTTAAAATATCGTCTTTTTTTTTTTTTTTTTTTTAATATCATGAATGGGTATTTTTTTCATGAGAATATGATGATAAATTTAATTTATTAACAAATCAAATTACATCAAGCTAGTTGATAACTTTGACATGCTAGCTTATTCAGCTTTTGTATATATATAATTGCTATGCATATGCTGTTATTACTAATAATTCTCTAACTTTTAATCTATGAATGTTAAAAAGATGTGGCAAAAATATAAAAGCAGTACTAATTAGATACCTAAGATATGACTTAACTGAGTCCTAATTCTTCATATTAATTGAGGTCGACTCTACGAATTTCTTTTATAACCGACATCTTGAAGTTCTATAGAGTCAATAAATAACTTTGTACCACCTTCCTCTGACTGAGTTTAGATTTATTTCTACATTTTTTTATCCTATTTATTCTAAAATTACCAATACTCATGAATAGGTTCATAAGTTAAAACATCTTAATTTATTTTTCCTCAACAAATAAATAACTGGGCAAGAAAATATAAACAAATAGATTCGGAATATGTTCTTAATATATAAAAGAAAAATACAGAAAATTGGCAGCCATCTAAATATAGCTAGAAATTAAGAGTTTAAAAAGAAACCAATGTAAATTTGTATATAATTCGAAAAAAAAATTAAACAGAAATGAGTTTTGAATTTCTTTCTTTTTTTTTTTTTAAATGTTTAACTAGATTGTTGATTGATCCTTCCTAGGTATGTATATATGGACTGCTTCTTATTAAGTGCAATATTTGCATTGAGATAATGATTGGACATTGCTACCTCTTGATCAATGTCATCCTCTTTCATATTATGAACCAAACATGCTTCGAGCGGGGTCTTTGGTGAATCACTTTTCAAAAACTCCTTGTACACCGCTCTCAATCATATCCACTTTAAAGCACAACCCCATTGTTGTAGTTTGTATTGCCATTTTAAAGACGTCAAACTCCACTTTGTTGTCTCTTATTTCAAGTAAGATTTTTCCTCATTTGATGTTTATGATCACATTGGCTGTTGCTAGGAAAGAATGCCACAAAATGATTGGAATTTGAAGGTCTTTCTCCATCTCTAAAATAATGAAATCTCTTGGCATATAGTAATTTTCAACTTTAACGGGCACATGTTCTAAAATTCCATTAGGATAAATGATGAATATATCCACTAGTTGTAGTGATACCATTGTTGGTTGTGGATCATGTTAACGCAAAATTGTAAGCACACAGTATCACTAAGTAGTATAAAAAATATTGTTCCCACGGAGACTTGTTCTCACTTATCAACCTAATTCTTAATTATCTAAGGCTTGTGAGTAAGGAATTATTGAATGAAATTTAAATAGCAAATAAATGAATTTATAGAATAAAAATAATTTTCAAATCTAAAAAATAAACAATCATAAAAACTTGTTAGGAATTAAATCATCTTACAATTACTAAGCTACCTAATGCATATCCCAAGTTTTTCTAAAACGTCAATCAATCTTTCTTAAGTATCAATTAATTTAAATTTGCAATTATTGATCAAGGCAATAAAGATCCAATTCTCATTAAAATCCAAACACCTAGATATCAAAATCATAAATTATGAAGCACAACCCATTGGGAATTTAATCAACTCAATTTATCTCTAATTTTGAGTTAAGTCAAACTTATGTTTATAGGTCTATTGGAATTACCATCTCTAAATGCATAATCCCAATTGAAATCATGTTATTGGTGGCCAAACAATAACAAGCATTAATATTAATAAACACAATGTGCAACGATTAATGATTTAAGCCATTTACATGATTAAGGCTAAATCTAACCTTGTTTTGATTTTAATAATACAATAATTTTGAAGTATTAATGATGGTTGTTGCAATATATGTTTGTTCAAGTGACACTGGGTCATAGTCATGGTCATGACCAGGACTTAGTTTTAATGAAGCCAAGCCTTTAAGTCCCTTTGCTGAGAAGTCTGGTAGCCTTTATAGTTCTAGTCATGATTATGATCAAATGGTGACAAGTTCATAAGGATAATCACGAGTGACTCACGAGCATGATCAAGGTGCTTAAATTGACCAAAAGCTCCAGTAGTGCTTACGGTCCATAGTCATGACCATGATCACTATCATAAAGAAGCATAATGACCATGACTCAAGCCTTTTCAATAAGCAAAGAAGACAATAGCCCTCATGAGCCTAAGCATGATCGTGATGATGCTCATCATTGAGCTTATGATCTATGCCTCATGAGCACAAGAACTAAAGTTAATTGAATATCAGAGTGGTAGGAGTGCTCACGATCCTGGTCATGACCATGACTAGACTATGATAAGCTAGGTGGCACTTGCACAATGGTTAGTTCAATGTCTTAATGACTAGATTCTTAAGAGTCACTACCGTGACCTATGCAATCATGAACCTAGCTAGTGAAATTCCTATAAAAAGTTGGAAGAACATTTAATAAAGGAAGATAAAGCTGGGAACGAATTCAATGGCCTCCAATAACCATATTTTGATGCCTTCATTATATATACATCTCATTAAACCTCATTTAAAAGGTTAGATGTGTTGGTGAACTAATTCTTTCTCAGCATTCAATTCTCTTAAGCTTTAAACTTAAATTCTTTGTATTCAATAAGTTTTGAGTATAGTTTTGTGTGCTAGATTAGGTTCTTCTTCTACTTCTTGTATTTCTTAGGTTTAAGAAAGGGAAGTGAAGAACTAGTGCTAGGTAGATTTGGTTTAAGTATTGGCCACTAAAACACTTAGGATTTGGTTTTAGAGTGAGCCAAAAAAACTATATAAGGTTAAAGAGTGAGCCTTAAACTCTTGTAAACATAATTTCAAAGTAATAGAATGGTGTGGGTGTTTAAAATACTAACTTAGGGATAAGTTACATAGAGATGTAGATTCAATTCTTGAATCAAACTCCTTAAATCTTAAGTTCTTGATTTTATTCTTAACTCTTTTCTACATTTCTTTTAATCCTTAATTAATCCCTAGTTAATCTTTAATTTTTCATGAATTTTCTAACTGCCCTATGAACTCTAAGGCCTTTTCAATTGGTTTCAGAGCTAAACTTCTTGATACTTAATTGCAAGAAGGTTAGATAATGGGTAGCGAAGGTATGAACTTTTCTTCTTTGAGACCCTTCATTGATGAGAGTGATTATCCTTATTGAAAATTTTAAATGGAGCTCTCTATCTTGATAGTGATCCAATTAGGTTATAGGAAGTAGTGCTTAAAGTTGGGAGCCTTTTAAAGCCACAATAGACAATGTTTCACATTGATAGATCCTAATGGACTTAAGATCAAAATGAGGCTAACTATAAGAATAAGAAGGAAATGACCATTTTTCCTACTTCCATGTCTAGAGAAAAAGGAGGCAAGGTCCAACATTGCTTATTCGCCAAAAAAAATTAGAAGACTCTTGAAAATCAATATGAAGGCAACGTTCAAGTAAGGAGTAAGAAGGTTCAACTACATGTGTATGAATATGACCTTTTCAAAATAAAGCCTCAAGAATCCATAACCAAAATGACAAATAGACTTAATGCTCTTCTCACCACCTTAAAGAAAGTTGGAAAACACTATTCCAAGGAAGAAATTAAAACAAAGATTCTTAGAATCCTCCCAAAAAGGATTGAGAATGTAGAGTGACTTCAATTGAAGAAGCTTATAACTTGTCAAAGCTTTCAATCGATATACTCATTAGCAAGCTATTGACACATGAGCTCATACTGAAGTAAAAGGAAGATGAAAAGGAAGAAAAAGAAGAAAAAAAAGAAAGGCATTGGTTTGAAGGCTTTACAAGAAGATAGTGAAGAGGAGAGCCTTAAAGATTCTAGTAATGAAAATGGTGATATAACCATGCTTACAAGGAACTTTAAGAAATTATTAAGAAGAAAGAAATCCTCAAGGACTTTAGATTACAAGAAGAGAGATGGGAAAAAGAACAAAGAGGTGACTTGCTATGAATGCAAAAAGGTCAGGCATATTAGAAGTGAGTGCCTAAGGTTGAAGTTCAAGAACAAGAGAGGAAAGGACAAGAAAAAGGCATTCAAAGCTTCATGGGATGACTTCTCTGAATTGAAAAAGGAAGAGGAACAATAAGAAGTTGCTAATCTTTGCTTCATGGCTGTGAGGACAATAATGAGGTGTTGTGCGTAATTTATGACATGTTTTTGAGTTGAATTTTAATGAATCTTAAATAAATAATTAATTATATTTAGGTAGAAATTAGGTTTATTTAGGGTTAATTTTAGTTTATAGCTTGATTTAAATCAATTTAGGAGTTTTTATTAAATATTAATAAGTATTTCCCTTTTTGTAGGCAAATCTAGAGAGGAATTCCTAACTGGTGGGACGTGGGTTACGTCACGACATGCTTATGCCCATGTCCTATTCTGGAAGTTGAAATAATGCAACATGGCTTGCGACATGACATAATAGAAGCCATGTCTTATTTTATATAAATTGAAGAATCATGAGAAGGTCAGTATGGGATGGAACATGCCATAATGGAAGCCATGCTAGAAATTAAAGGACGTGACACGGTCTATGTCATCTCATGCTTAAAACCATGTCAAGTAAAGAAAACTTCCTTTTTAAGAATTCAAGTGCAAGTAGGTTTTCCATCAAAATTTTCCTATAAAAGGGGATACAAAAGAGCCATTGAAGGGGGGAATGCCACTGCCACGGGAGGTGAAGTGTGGAATTGAAGAGGTTAATGAGGATTAAAGATTAAAGCATGCTTTCAATGAGTTTTATCTTTCCTTCTTTTTATTTTCTTATGAATAGCTAACTTTATTATAGTTTGGTTTTAGAGTAGCTAGTTAATACTTATTGGGATTTTTATTTCCTATTAATGATTTGATTTTTAATCAATTTTATGAGTTGTTCTTAATGTCTTGTATTCAATTAAGGGCCTAATTATTTGCATGTATGTGGATAGATTAGAGACAATGAAAGTTACATGATTTATTAGCTCATAGACTTGTAAAACTTAGGAACCTTGATCATGAAAGTAGATGAATCCTTCAGGGATCATTAAATTACTAAAAAACTTAATGAGCCTTAATTAATCGACGTGACCATAAAACTAGGCTGTAATTAACTTTGGTATTCTTAGATGATCTGAAAAGAGACTCTAGGTAATTTGAGTAGTTTACCCTTGATTGTGATTAATGAAATATATTAACTTGATTCTGTAATTCAAAAAGTGATCATGGAACTAAATTTGAAAATGATTTTTTTAAAAATTTTTATGATGAAAATATAATTTTTCATAATTATTCCTCGCCTTGATCTCCATAACAAAATGGAGTTATAGAGAGGAAGAATAGAACTTTGGTAAAGATGGCTAAAACTATGCTCCATGAATATAGTTTGCCACTATAATTTTGGGTGGAAGCTGTCAATACTGCTTGCTATATTGCTAATAGAGTGTTTAAAAGACCTATTTTGAATAAAAAATTTTATTAGCTTTGGAATAATAGAAATTCTAAGATCTCATATCTAAGGGTATTCAGGTGCAAATGCTTTATATTAAATAGTAAGGACAACCTTAAGAAATTTGATTATAAAGCCGATAAAGGAATTTTCCTAGGCTATTCCACTATAAGCAAGACATATAGAGCTTTTAATAAAAGAACCTTAGTAGTAGAAGAGTTTATGCATGTTATGTTAAATGAGCTAGTCTAACCCATTTAATCTAAGAAAGGATCTCTCTTATGTTGATGATTTTGTAGATGAGTTCTTAGATATGAACCTTTAAGAAAATGATGTCAAAAAGCCATTAAAACTAGAAACTCCAAACAAGGAGGGGCAAGAAGAAATTCCTTATCTTACATTAATAGAAGAGCTTCCTAGAGATTGGCAATTCAAGAAGGATCATCCCAAAGACCTCAACATTAATGACACTTCAAAGGGGGTAACCACTAGATCTCATTTTAAGTCTAATGTTAATTTGGCCTTCATCTCTCAAATTGAACCCAAACATGTTGATGATGCTTTCAATGATGAGTTTTGGGTGCTTGCTATGCAAAAAAGGCTTAATAAATTTGAGAGAAATAAAGTATGGAATCTAGTTCTTAGGCGCAAACATCATCCTATTATAGGTGCCAAATGGGTGTTTAGAAATAAGATGAATGAACAAGACATCATAACTAAGAACAAAGCTAGATTAGTAGCTAAATATTATAATCCAGAAAAAGGCATTGATTATGATGAAACCTTTACCCTTGTTGCAAGGTTAGAAGCTACTAGGATGTTACTTAAATTTACATCTTTCATGAATTTTAAAATTTACTAAATGAATATGAAAAGTGCTTTTTCTAAATGGTTTTATTCAAGAGGAGGTCTATATTGAAAAACCTCTAGGTTTTGAAAGTTCTGAGTTTCCTATAATGTTTTCAAGCTTTTAAAAGCCTTATATGTATTGAAAAAGGCTCCTAAAGCTTGGTATGAAAGGTTGTGCAACTTTCTTTTAGAGAAAGGATTCACTAAAGGCAAAGTTGACGCAACTTTGTTCATAAAAAAAAAAAAAATCTAAGAGTGATTTGTTGATTGTGCAAATATATGTTGACATAATATTTGGTGCTACTAATCGTTCTTTATGTAAGGATTTTGTTAAAGCTCATGCAAGATGAGTTTGAAATGAGCTTGATGGGCAAGCTTAAGTTCTTTTTTGTCTTCAAATCAAGGAGAAGAGGGAATCTTCATCAACTAAGCCAAGTACACTAGAGACATCCTCAAGAAGTTTCATATGGATAAAGTTAAAGCTAGTAAGACTCCAATGAGCAGAACCACCGTAACAAGGAAAGTGGAAAGCCAGCTGATGAAAAGTGCTTTCGAGGTATGATTAGATCTCTTCTTTAATTTACTGCTAGTAGACCCGATATTATGTTTGTAACTTGATTATGTGCTAGATTTCAATCTCATCCTATGGAATCATACTTAAATATTGTTAAGAGAATTTTTAAGTATCTCATAGGAACTATAAACCTAGGTCTTTGGTACCCTAAAAGTGATTCTTTTAGCTTAGTTTGCTACTTGGATGTGGACTTTATTAGTAGCTTAATAGATAGAGAAAGAACTTTTGGAACTTGTCAATTCTTAGGACAATGCTTAGTTCTTGCTTTAATAAAAAATAATTTTTGGTTGCCTTGTCCATGACTGAAGCTTAGTGTGTGGCAACTAGTTATTGTTGGTCACAAGACAACTCAAGGATTTTGGCATTGAGATTGATCACATCCTATTAAATGTGACAATACAAGTGTTATTAACCTTAGTAAGAACCCTATTCAACACTTTAGAACAAAGGACATAGACATTAAACATCACTTTTTCTTAGATCATGCTCAATTAGGACACATTTCATTAGAATTTATGGACATAAACCATCAACTAGCAGATATGTTCACCAAACCCCTTAGTGAGGATAAACACAATTTTATTTTTAAATGAACCTAAAATGCTTGATGAATCTATCTTGAAATGATGTGCTCTATCGCTTATTTACAGAATTTATTGCTTAAATATATATCTATATTGCATTGATTGTCTATTTTTTTTAAGTATAGTCATTAATAAATTAATAAAATAAGTTTATTTGATTTATTAATGAAAATTGCTTATAAAAATACGTCTAAGACCATTGTTACCATTTGCATGCTTTAAATAAACTTTATTGTTCATTAAAAATGTTATTTTTTAAGAATTATTTAATTTACTTAAAAATTTACTTGAGAAGGTTATAATTGTACTCATTTTAAATTGATTTTGGATTCAATTATAAATTTTTTGAAAGTTCAGAGGTCAAAATGCAATTTAGTCACAACCATTACTAGTGACGGTTCAGATTATGACCATGATTGTGCATATCATAATCATAACTAGTTATTCACGACTGTGAGCATGGTCTTGGCAAACTTAGGAAACTGAATTTTTGTCATAAATGGTCATGTCCTTTCAAATCAAGAATGGTTTTTAAGACAATTATGACTCATAAAACCATATTTAACATGATTTTTGGTATTTTATAATCTATTTAAACCACACACACACACACACACACACACACACACATATTCTCTACACTTTTCATCCTTCCTTCTCATTCTTATCTCTATTCAAATTTCTCTCAACTCTCCTTCTTCTCCCAACTCCTTCAGTCTTTACTCTTTTTGTCTTTACACTTTCCATCCATTATGGCCCCTAAGAAAAGCAAAGCTCCTTCCTTTTCCAATGGTGAAACTCTAAGGAGAGTCACCAAAGAAAAACCTAGCAAATCCCTTCCTCCTTTTTCTCATTCTCCATAAGACATCAAGAAAAGAATAGCCCTCTTTCAAAAAGACATAAAATCTCCACAAGATACATGTCTACCTTTTCCTTACACAAGTTGGAGTGTCTAAAAGATGTGGAAGATTTGCCCTTAAAGGTGACTGCTAAAGACTTCTTTTGAACCTCTTCTAACTTATCCTTCTTTAGTGGTTGAGTTTCTCTCCTCCTACACTCTTAGAACCACACAATTTGATGATAATAATCCTTATTTTAGCATGATATTCAAACTTGGTAGTAGGGATGGCTTTATGACCGCCATTGAGTTTGATACTCTCTTTAGGATTTCTAGGAAACTGCATATTCAAACCCTCTTTACATGGCTTCCTCACTCTTTTTAGGTAAAATATTATAAGCCATAAACTTTTACCTTCCTAGTCAATCACATCAAAGCCTCCTCCTTTCAATCCAAAGTGCTTTGGTATATTTATAGATTTTTAACTTATACCTTCAATGTAAGAGGACAAAGAAATGAGACCATATCTTTAGATGATCTTTTTATTCTTCATTGCATGGTGGATAGTGTCCAAATTGCATTAGGAAGGATCTTCAATGGCACATTTGGTTGTAAGTGATAGTGTTTCAAACTCTATTGTATTGGTGGAAATATCACTATACTTGCAAAATTCTCTGGCATTCAATTCATTAATCTTAAGCCTCATCCTCCCATTTTTCTTGATGAAACTTTTGTCAAAAACTCTAAACAATTCTCTCTAGGGGCACTAAATAGATTTGGAAAGGAGATGGTCCATTAGAAGGTGGTGAGGGTGGTGATGACATGAACATTATCCTAAGGCAAATTGAGGAGTTTGGAGGCTAATAAGGTGATGAAGAGGATCCTACCTAAGTTGCTAAAGAAGGAAGCACTTCCACTTAAAGGAAATGATCAAGAAGTGAAGGCACTTCAAGGGGTGCTTAAGGCATGGAAGATGAGCCTCAATGAGTTGGACATCTATTTGATAGAATGTCTTTAATGGAGTCCAATTTCAACTACCGCTTTGATAGGGTTGATGAGCAAAATGCACACCTTCAATATGATGTGCATTATCTTTATGAGAGGCAAGGCTATGAATGCCAATATTTCCCTTTTGCTCACCCTCATCCTCCTCCATCTCCTCCTTGTGAGAGAGATGAATCTTAGATTTCTTTTCATTTTCTTTTAAGTTTTTTTAATGTCTTTTCACTTTTTTTGTTTTTAATTTCCTAGTTTTTTTTTATGTTTTATATGTCTTAGTATGTTTCACATTTTTCAAATTTCATGTAATGTGTCTTGGACCAAATTTTTCTTATTAATGAAATTTTAGTTCTTTGTGTGCTTATTTCATTGTTCTTATTTTCTCTTTTTTCTCCTTTTTGCATTTTGACAAAAGAGGGAGAAATTGTGTATTTTAAGAATAGAAATGGTATTGAATGGTATAATTTTGCTTGTTCTCTATACATTTGCTCAAATAACCCTTGGTTGCTCATTTACTTGAGTATGCATGATGAATACTATGTTTATAACAAGTGTGTTAATATTACATTATGTACATGTTAAATATATGAAATTTCAATTTTGTATACTTTTTATATATATTTGGTATATGGAACTCCAATCTTTAATATATGAATATAGTAAGGGGGAATACCTTTAAAAATTGATGCATATATGGAGGGGGAGTCACACTAACACACTTTTCACAATTGATTATTTAATTTCTCAAAATTATTTGTCAAAATAAGAAAAAAGGAGATTGTTAGCCATTTGCATGATTAAGGCTAAATATAACCTTATTTTAATTTTAACAACACAATTTGTAGTATTAATGATGTTTGTTCAACTTCATGTTAGTTAGGACTTAAAGAAAGCTAAAAAATGTAAGAATATATAAAGTGACAATGGGTCTTAGTCACGGTCACTATTGGAACCTAGTTGTGATAAAGCTAAGCCCTTAAGTCTCTTTATTGAGAAGAAATCTAGTAACCCTCTCTAAGTCACGACCGTGATAAGGCTCATGGGGATAATCATTAGTGACTCATGAGCAAGATCAAGGCACTTAAATTAAGCAAAAGCTCTAGTAGTGCTCATTATCCTTAGTCATGACCATGACAAGACTGTGATCACCATCACGAAGAAGCATCTTGAGTTCTTGATATTCTTCTTAACTCTCTTCTACATTTTCTTTTAATCCTTAATTAATCCCTAGTTAATCTTTACTCTTTCATTAATTTTCTAATTGCCTTATTCACCCCCTAGGGCGTTTCAAATGAGTTTATTAAATTTGAAGCCTAGATTATGTTTGGATCATCAATTCCTAATAAAGAAATATTTAACCTAACATATTATCAAATACCTCCAAGAAATCATAAGAAAAACCCATAATAAAAGTATAAGAAAAAGAAGAAGAATGAAATAGTTATGATTAATTTTGAATCTTTAAATTCTTATTCCTTCAAACTTTTAAGGTTTCTTATGCTTTTTTTTAAGTCAAAAACTACTTCTAAACATGCCCAAAATAATATATGTAAAGGCCCCAAGTGTTGCCCTAAGAATCCAATCTATTTCGGGCTAAAAAACATCAATTATTTCCCTAATTTATGTAGGCTACGACCGTAATAGTAACATGCAGCCCAAAGTTTTCTAAAATCATCCACACCTATGATGGCAACCCCCTATTCACCTGTGATGGTAGTTAAAAAAAACACTCAAAATACATTAATCCTTTGACAGAAGCTCTTTATATGTGAAAGCATCAACACTTCAACTCAAAACATCATCCAAAAGCTCCTTTTTTCACCCAAAAACATTCTTAAACTAGCAAAACATAAGTAAAAAATTATAAAAACCTTATAACTAATGAAAATAAGCCTAATTCTATCAACATATAAACTAAAAATCTACTAAAAATAAACACAAGTTTCACACAATCAAACACCCCCACACTTAAGTTTTTTGCTTGTCCTCAAGTAAAACATATAAGAACATCTATCATCACAATGAATTTAGCACATTAATAGACTTTACCTTTTCTATCCATCATAATCTTTAGATAATATAAAACTTATAATTTAAAATTAAATTGATAACTCAAGGTCAAAAAAATAAGTTTTACCACTTAACCACTGAATTTTTGAAAATTTATAAGTTGACAATTAAGAAAAACAAAAACAAGTGATACTACTCACTTAACCCTTAACAACTCTTAATTCTAGCACACAAAAGATTGCAACATTATTTTTTTAAGCAAGTGCATTTTACACTCCATCTCGATTTTATTTAATTCTCTCTAACCAACCTTCCCACTTTTAATGTTCCTTCGCTAATGTAGATACCACCAAGTCGATCTTTTGGATATTCTTACTCTATTTAGACTATATAAGATTGAAATTTAAATATTTTCTCCTACGTAAAAGAGAGATATATTTTTTTAAATTTTTATGCTATCATTCATATGATAGACTCAAGGATTAGCTAAAAATAAAAAATTGAGTATCATCAACAATCAATTTTCTTAACTATTAACTCACAAAATTCGGTCACTCAAAGTCAAGTAAGCTTTAGGTTAATTAAAATTTCAAAAGTCCTTAACCACAAATTATCAACTTAACTTAAAAATCACAAATTAAGCATCAATAAAAAATTATGAACCATGCATATGAAAATCACCTTTAATGTGCTTTACTCATTATAAGGATAGGTTGCAAAAATTTTAAGTATGTAAATGCTAACATGCAAAAAAAATATAACTCTAAAGTTAAAATTAACATAAAAAATAAAAATAAAAATAAAAATAAAAATAAAAATAAAAATAAAAATAAAAATAAAATAAACTAAATCCAAAAACACATGCAAATGTACCCCCACACTTAATCTTCATATTGCCCTTAATGTGAAAACTAAGCAAGAAACACAAAATAACATGCATAAAAATGGAAATAAACTAATAAAATAAAAATAAATAGAAGAACATTAGTAAGGAAAAAGGAAACTCCCCTCACCATGGTGAGCGAGGTGATGAAATCTCATAGTCTGACACCTTGATAAATCATTTGAGTTGAGGCTCTTGAGACTATTATCATTGTGCTAATAAAGTGACTTAACCTTGGAGTTCATCAAATTAAGCATCTATACGCATATTTAATTGGTCAAAATGAGTTAATATTTGTTGCCAACCCACATATTTCCTTGCACCCACAACTCACACATTATTGCCATCTCCCATATCATCATCTGCATTGGTTTCACTAGCATCTTCATCATGTTAGTGAAATTATGTGATCAGTGTGTGAAATTGAAAAGGAAATATAAGAACTAAGAGGAGGAATTTTAAGTTTATGTAAAGGAGGAAGAAGAAGAAGCTAGGGATTTTAAGTTGGAAGTGTAGAAAAGAAAAACAAAAATAATGAAAAGACCAAGAAAAGAAAAGAAGTATAGAATAAGAATAAAAATAAAGAGCACTTTCAACTTAAAAGACTTGTTAAAAAAATTAGAAAACAAAATAAATTTTATTTATTTTTATTTTTTATGGCTGCTATAGCAGCTTTGGAATTTTCAGCTACTGTAGCAACTCCTAGGTTGATATTGCAGCATTGGGAAGTTTTTTACTGAAAGGTTTCAACTGTTGTGGCAATGAGCAAGCTGCTGTTATAGCTGAGAGTCACTACATATGGGTTGTGGGTGATGGCAAGGTTGCTGTTGTAGCAGCAAGTGCAACTAAAAATGTTTTGATTATTTTATTTGCAACAACTAATGACATTGCAAAGTGAAAATTAGTTAAGAAAAGATTTAGAAAAAAAAGCAAAAAGATAATGAAACAAACACAAAAATTCAACAATTAAAATAAAAATCCTTACTAAAGCAACTAAATACATAGAAAGCAAAAATCAAAGCATAATTAAAAGAAGGAAAATCAAAATATAATTAAAATCAAAGTATGAAAGAAAAGAAAAAATAAATAAATAAAAAACACATAATCAAGAAATATAATTTTTTTTGTCTAAGTTAAGGTTGTTAGCTAGACCCCTTTTTATTTTATTATGGTGACTGAATTGCAAGAGACTCTTTCTCTCTTTGGGCACACACTGAATTAGGCTTGCCCACTAATTGTAAAAAATAGGATAAATAATGCATGTATTAAAACATTTCATAATTTCTTTTTTCAATACTTCCTTTATGTTTGGGTTAAGTATCTTTTGTCTCTTAATTATAAAATATTTCCCTATTTTATATATATTTTATGCATGATAATAAAGGGACTAATTCCCTTTATATTAGAAATTTAATAGCCTAAAGCTCGAACTCAACCCCTTACTACCTAGCAAACTCTCTTTGCTTGCTCAATAGTCCATTTATTAGAGATAATAATAGTAGTGTATTAGCTTCTTATAAAAATGCATATCTTAAATGGTTGGGTAGTGGCTAAAGCTCTAACTTTGGTGGTCTTTTAATGGAATGGGGTGTGGAGTTATCACTTTTAACCAATAATTCAAGTTGGTTGAATGTGTGCTCATGCTCTCCTACACTTTCTAATTCCTTACTTGGTAGCTTAGCTCCCTTACTCATGTCTGAAGCAAATTAACTTTTTGAACACATTCATTGATGGTAATAATTTTCATGCATGATTCATCATTTAAAGGGCATTTCATTAATTTTGACATTATAAAATTAGCCTTTCATCTCCTACCCTTAATGTAAATTTTTCATCATGCACATCAATTAAGGCTTTACTAGTGTTCAAGAATGACCTAATTAAAATCAATGGACAAACTCTTTCTTCCTTAAAATCAATAAGAAAAATAAACTTGTATACTTTTGCTAAGACATCTTCTATCACTCCATAAGGTTTCTTGATGGAATGATCCACTAGTTGAAATGACATATTGGTAGCCATCAGGTCTCTTAATCCTAATTACCTAAAAAAAAAAGAGTGTAAGAGCCTTGGTGAATAATGCTAATGAGGGTTTTAGTAAAATAAAAATGTTTTTAAGGAATTAAACAAGAATTGAATGAATGTTGAGAAGGAAGAATGAAAAACACAATGATTTAAGGAGTTTAGATTCAACAACAATCCTACATCTCCACCTAACTTGTCCCCAAGTTAGGATTTTCAATCATCTATAATCTTATTCACAAGATTAAGATTACATAAGATTTTTATGGCTCACTCTTACAACCTTACTACTTGAGTTTTCAAGGCTCACTCAAAAACCAAATCCCAAGTATTTCAATAGACAACAGTTAAACCAATTCCTTTTAGAATATAATCTCACTTCCCATTTTCTTAATCCTAGAAAATAGAAGAAAAAGAATGTCTATTCTAACACTCACCAACTCTTACAAGAGTTAAAGTTGCACAAATACAAAATTGTTTAATAGAGAAGTTGAGAGCTTAATTGAATGCTTAAAAGATAATGAATGATAAACAAGTTTCTTAAACCTTCAATTGAACTCTAAAGAGTGTTTATATAGATAAACACTCAAAAATATGGCTATTGGATGTATCAAACATGTCTCTACTATCTATAATTGATTTTTTGAATTAATTTTAGACTTTTATAGCTAAAATGATGGTCACGATCTTGAGGAAGAAGTTCTGGTTCATAAGCGTCAGTTTAAGGACTGTTGCATTTAAGAATGTCCATTGAATGTTGTAAGGGGTGTCCTCATGAGATGAACTTTACACTTACGATTGTGAGGATAGCTCGTGAGGAGCATTGACCATGTTGCTAAAAATGAGCTTCTGAGGCATTATATAAGGTCAGCTCGTGACTGGCTCGTGAGATGCTCATGATCGGGATTGAAGAAGATCAAATCAACCTAAAATTTCTTTATAAAAGAGTTATAGATAATTTTCTTATCTTTCCATATTACTTTGAATCACCTAAATTGAACCTCTGTAGCTCAAGATATTATTGTAATACTAAGAGTTGCGCAACCTAGAATAAAAGCTGCATGTGTTGACTTTGACTTAAGATTTGCATACCTAAATGACCATTGTATTTTGACAAGTAAGCTCAATTCAAAAAGCTTAAGATGTCTACTTAAAAAGTGAAGAAGATCATTTTATCATTATAAAGCTTTAAAGATGTAAAAAAGCCTCCTTAAATCTCAAAGATCAAATTAGCCCAAAAGACCATTGTATATCCAAAAATGTATATTTTTGGTATGTAATTTCCTACACACTTAGTTGAAATCATTAGTATTAAAATTGTTTGTCAAAGTCCAAAATTAAGAGTTTGATCACGTAAATGGTTAACAATCTCTCTCTTTTTGGCTTTGACAAACAATTTGTTAAAATATTAAATAAAGTGTGTGAGTGTCAAAAATAAATGACATCAATAAGTATGCATTGTACATAATATCTCCCCCTATCAAATTAAATTGTTGCATTATGTGAACAATTTTACTCCCCTTAATATATGCATAAAATTCAATAAAATACACCATGTATCGGGGCATAAAAGTAATTTAATTAACATGGCATATATAAGGGATAAAATTTTTTTATTTTATATTTATTTACTACTCCCCTTTTATAGATATGATAAGAAATATAAATTTATTTTATTCCCCCTTTTTGTCAAAAATAAAGACAATATAATCATGTTATCAAGAACATGGCCTAACATAATAAATGTGTTAAAATCATGATAACATGATGATAATATGATCATTTAAATAAATTGTTAAGCAATTTGAAGGAAATAATTTCAAACATATATACAGGTAGTGCTATTAAAATGCATCAAAAAATCAGTACATATAGCACTATATTAAAACTTAAAAAACTTAACTATCACATAATTATATAGAGCTTAACTAGTTAATGATCATATGGCACTTAACATATTACAAACATAGCTTCTTCTCCCCTTTTGTCAAAGACAAAAAGAAAAGAGAGAGATATAAAGGGAAATGAACCTAAAGAGACTAAAAAAAATGTAAACGAAATAAAAGATTAAAAACCAAAATAATGAAAACAAAGATACACAAAATCTTTATAAAATCTATATGACAAAATGCAAAAGAAAATATATAACAAAATAAAAAAATTGCATTAAGGAAAAAGGATAGAGTTACAATGATATTGGAATGTCAATTGTAAATAAAAACATAAATAACACAAACATAAGACATAAGCTAACATCTCAAGATTAAAAAAATAAACAGTAAATAAACCAAACATAAACTAAAAAAAAATCTAGTCTTGTGGAGGAGGAGGAGGAGGATTCCAAGTGCATTGTATATTGTGATGAGCATATAGTTGATGAATATCATACTCGATATGGTTCATCCTATTATTAAAATGATAAAGTCTTGAGTCCACTTGATCAAACCTATTGATAGATGATAACAAAATCCTCCAACCCAAGCAGGTTTTTCATCAACACTTTAAGAAATGGAAGGTCCTCTAGCCCTTTTTATTTGAGATTGAGGATGAGCATGCTCTTGAGGGATTTCTCCTTCAATTTGAACACCTTTAAGACTATGAGTGCCTATGTGCTTAATATCTTCTAAGTCTTATTCTAGCTCCTCATCAACATCTTCATCTCCTACTTCATCTTTCCAAACCCGATAATTTCGAACAAGTTTGAATTGCCTAGAGTTTTTCAAGAGGTTGTCATCAAGAAAAGATGGAGGAATGGAAGGAGTGTTATTCAAGTTGATCCTAAAGTGATGAACAATTTTAGTGATGAAGCCTCCTACATATAAGTAATCACTAATACTATCACTAGCTAATGAAAACGTCCATTGAAGCCATCTTCCTAACTCAACATCCACACCCTCAACAAGACATCTAACAAGGACCCTAAATTACCTTTAGGTCCTTAAACTTTCAAATTTAGTTCAATTGAGTCCTAAATACTTTACAACTAGGTCCCTATATATTCAAATCAACATATAATCACATTTATTCATACTCAAACTTAATTGCTTTCATAAAAATGATCATAAGTGAATATTTTGAAAGATTAAAAATTATTTTTAAAAAAATTTAAATCATGAAATTTATGATTTTAAAATCAAATAATTTGAGAATATAATTAAATTTCAAAAATTAGTTATTAAATGACACAATGATAAATAATAAAAAATTTAAAAATGATTTCAAAGCTTTTGGAATATATTATGCAAATGAAAAACAATAATTTATATGGATGATTTGCTTATTTTTGAATAAACAAGAATTTGTATGAAAATCAATTATGAATTATTTAAAATAGCAAATATCAAATAAAATATGCATAAAATGTATTATATACAAAAAATATATTAAAAATAAATATGCATGAAAAATATACTAAAGGCGACTATGAACAAGTTTTTATGAAAAATACGGACTATGAATAAGTTTTTATGCAAAGGAATCATATACAGTAAATAAATAGAAAGACATATATGAAAATGCACGAATATAACTATCAAATTAGTAAAATTGCAAGTTGTCAAGACAAACTTGAACCATCAATCATACCAAGCTCATGCTTAATAAAATTCATTCTTTCCTCACAAAGAGGCTTGGTAAAAATGTCAGCTAATTGATGATTACTATTAATAAATTCAAGAAAAATATCACCATTTTGTACATGATCACGTAAGAAATGATGTCTAATATCTATATGTTTAGTTCTAGAATGTTGAATGGGATTTTTACTAAGGTTTATAGCACTTGTATTATCATATTTAACAGGAATATGATTAATATCCTTACCATAGTCCAATAATTGTTGTTTTTGCCATAGAACTTGGGTGGAATAACAACTAGCCACCAAATATTCTACTTTAGTGGTGGACAAGGCAACCGAAACTTGTTTCTTGCTAAACCAAGAAACTAAACAATTACATAAGATTTGAAAAGTTTTGAAAGTGCTTTTTCTATCTAGTAAACTATCAGTAAAGTCCGCATCATAATAACTAATCAAGTTAAGGGAAGAACTCCTAGGATACCAAATTCCTAAGTGCATTGTACCATAAAGATTTTTCAAAATTCTTTTGATAGCATTCAAATGAGACTCTCTAGGACATGATTGAAATCTATCATATAAGCAAGTAGCAAACATAATATCGGGTCTACTAGCAGTTAAATAAAGAAGGCATCCTATTATACCTCTAAATCACTTTTCATCAACTAGTTTGCCATTCTCATCCTTGTTGAGTTTGATTATGGTGCTCATTGGAGTTTTACTTGTCTTAGCTCCATCTATGCCAAAATTTCTGAGAATGTCTCTTTCATATTTGGTTTGATTGATGAAAATCCCATTTTTGCATTGTTTGATTTGAAGTCCAAGAAAGAAATTGAGTCCTCCCATCATACTTATCTCAAATTCTCCTTACACTAACTTGGAGAATTCTTCACACAAGCAATGATTAGTAGCCCTGAAAATAATATCATCAATATATATTTGAACAATTAACAAATTATGCTTGGATTTCTTTATAAAAAGAGTTATGTCAACTTTTCCTTTAGAGAACCTTTTCTTTAGTAAAAAGTTGCTCAATCTTTTATACCAACCTCTTAGAGCTTGTTTCAATCCATACAATGCTTTTAACAATTTACAAACATGATTTAGAGAATTAAAATTTTCAAAACTCGAAGGTTGCTCAGCATATACCTCCTTTTTAATGAAACCATTTAGAAATGCACTTTAATATCCATTTGATAAAGTTTAAAATCCACGAATGATACAAATGCAAGTATCATTCTAATAGCTTCTAACCTTGTAAGTGGGGCAAAGGTTTTATTATAATTAATGCCTTCCTCTTGATTATAACCTTTAGTTACTAGTCTAGCTTTGTTCCTAGTTATGACACCTTGTTCGTTCATCTTATTTGTAAACACCCATTTAGTGCCTATAATAGGATGTTGTTTAGGTCTAGGAAACAAGGTCCAAACCTTGTTTCACTCAAATTGATTTAACTCTTCTTGCATAGCAAAGGCCCAAACTTTATCACTTAAGGCATCATCAATATTTTTGGGTTTAATTTGAGAAATGAAGGATTAATAATTGAATTTAATTTAGATATAGTAGTTAGACCTATGATGAGATCTTGAGGATGAGCTTTCTTGAATTACTAATCCTTTGGAAGCTCATCCTTTGAGGTAGGTTGAGATATCTCCTCATTATCTTCCTTACTTAGACCTTCAAGTTCCAAAGGCTTACTAGCATTTTCTTCTTATGTATCCATAATCTCATTGTCACTTACAAGATCATTAACACTACAAACATCCTTTTTAGGATCAAGTGAGTTTGATTCATCAAATACAATATGCATTGACTCTTTAACTACTAGAGTTTTCTTATTAAAGACTCTATATGCTTTACTAGAAATTGAATAGCCTAGGAAAACTCCTTCATCAAATTTAGAATCAAATTTCCCAAGATTATCCTTAGTGCTTAATATAAAGCACTTACATCCAAATACTCTTAAATATGTGTAGACAACGAGGTTTAGTGCGCACCTAAGATTTTAACAACCGTGACACTATTTGGACTCAAGGCCCTAGGGAACACACTACTATATCACAAAGACATAGTGTGGAGATGAGGAATCCCCACCCAGGGTAATAACTAGGAAAAATTGCTTTGGTGGTACTCGATTCTCTAAAAGAAAGCTAGCACCACAACTAGGAAATTTTGGGAATGGAATACTAACTTCTCTTAGTCTTGTGTTCATTTAGGATTACTTTATGAATTATTACTTCATTATCTAATTGCATACAATTTTATTAAACCCTAATTTGAACATCCATCTAACCCTAAGGCAACTAATCATAAAATCACATATAAAAAAGGCATTCATACAAAGTGTAATGTCCTTAAGTCTAAACTAAGTTAATTTTATTTAGAAGTTAGCTAATTCTACATTTTATTTACAAGTTAAGTGGGCTAACAAAGGACCTACATTTTTATCAATTTAGTGAACCTAGGTCTATTTGTTTTAACTTATCTAAGGAAATGGGCTTAAGTCTATAAAATTTTAAAGGAAAAGTTGAATTAGTGGGCCTATGTCTAACTTGATTTTATTTTAAGTGAAATGTGGGCCTAAGTCTATTTATTTTATAAGTAATGAAATTAAATGGGCTAAGACAAGTCTAAATAAATTTTAATTAACTAGAAAATGAGCTTAAAGTCTAAGTTAATTTTAAAAGAAATAAAAATACCTTATTGGGCTGGGCTAAATCTAAATTGATTTTATTAATTAAAATTAGCCTAAATCTAATTAACCTAAAATGCGCCTACATTGGTTTTAATTAATTAATTAACCTAAACCATTTTTGAACCTATTTTAAGTGAATTGGACCTAATCGTGGGCCTGGGCCCAAAAGGATCAAATAAACCTAAAAACAAGATCCAAAATAAATAATATATCAAAACATACCAAATAAACAATTGAACGTGATTTTCTAAAAAACCCTAAATTAATTTACATATAACCTTAACTTTAATCGACTGCCATAATTGATTTTAATTGAATTTTACCAAATTATATCTAAATTACTAATCAATTTTTAGTGCAGAGAATTAGAATTCCACTATTTTCCCACTATTGGGGCTATTACAACCTACTGTGCAGAGAATTAAAAGGAAATTAATTACAACCCAAAAATAATAGATGAAAAAATAACATAGAGAAATAAAAAAATCCTAAATTCTACAGGGTTTCACAAGTTTTGATCTATGGCATTTCATGGATTCTTTAAGATTACTATTCAAATACTGCACCATAACCAATCCTCATCCACAGAGCACTAAAGAACATAAGCAAAAACAAAGACAAAAGAACAAAATTTAATCAGTAATCAACTCAATAATTAAAACAAAGAGATTGAATTAAAATAAAAGAAGAGGCAAAAAAGTGAAAAGGATGTTGTGCATATGCAATTAAATTGCCCCTCAGACTGTGATTTTCATTGTTTGGAATTGGCTCTGTAATGTATCTTTCACGATCTCTAGAATAAAAATAGAACGTAGTTTTATTTGGTTTTATAGGGTTTTAAAATCAAAGTGAGCAATTGAGGTTTTTGGCCTCCTATAAAGAACTAAGTTTTATAGGCTCCTAAAAAGAAAGAAAAAAAATTCTTTGCTACGTTCAATAAAAATCAATCTCAACCCTTTTTAATAATAATTTTTCTCTCAAAAAAAGAAAGGCCCGCCTGCAAAATTTTCCCTCGGCTTTTAAAGCCGGGGGGCCAACCTCTTTTGTGCTAATATAGGGTTTGGTTGCACAACATCAGGAAGTTCAACGTCTAGGATTTTGATTATTTGATTTTTAAAAACACACATAGGATAGGATTCATTTTGAACAAAGTCCAGAGACTTCTTTAAACACACAGAGTGGGACATGTGTGTTAATCACATCCAAAATTACCAATCAGACATAAGAAAAAAAAAAGATTAAAATTGCTAAAAAAAGAGAAAAAATTATCGTAATACCGACAACTATTTAGCAAAATGCCGATTGGCATCTATTTAATGCCGATCGCCATTAGGCCAAATGTTGATCAAAATTTGGCTAATGTCGATTGGCATTAGGCCAAATGTCGATCGACATTTGGCTGAATGCCAATTGGCATTTGACATGCTAAATCAAATTTCTACAACAACCTCTAAAAACTTATTTTTTCCAGTTTAAACCCTAAAACTTATAATTCTTGCATTTAAATTTTAAAACGTTATAATTTAATCCTTTAAATCATAAAATATTAACACTAGAGATCAATTTCTCAATTAATTTCATTATAGGGGCTTTCATTCCATGCATGCACAATTGTATCGCAGAATTGGGTGCTTATAGTTACCCCCCTTTGTTGCTGTTTGCTTGACAAATTATGGAAAAGCAATAGAAGCACCCAATTTTGAAAGAAAGAATTAAGATACTTAATTGTATCCTAACTGACAAATCTATAATTAAATTTCTTATGAAATTTTAAGCAGGATGTTATGTTTTATGCTTCACCATATTTCTTGTGGAATGTTTAATGAAACATATACAATGAATCTTGCTATATTCCCTATGAGACGTTTAGCGTTTATGAGTTTCGTTATATTCCCTGTGGGATGTTTAACAAAATATGCAATGGTTTTCGCTATATTCCCTATAAGATGTTTAACGATTATAATTTTGTTATATTCCCTATGGGACATTTAACGATATATGCAATGACTCTCACCATATTCCCTGTGGGATGTTTAGCGATTATGAATTTCGTTATATTCCTTATGGGACATTTAACGAAATATGCAATAGTTTTTACTATATTCCCTGTGGGACGTTTAGCAATTATGAATTTTGTTATATTCCCTATGGGACATTTAACAAAATATGCAATGACTTTCACTATATTCCTTATGGGAAGTTTAGTGATTATGATTTAGAAAAAATGTGCTATAGTTCCTGTGGAACATCTAGTAGCAACACCATAACTATTGTGTAGTGTCTGGTGAGTTGAAAGATTTGAAATACTAATGCTGTGATTGCTATGCAGCACATAACATATTTGATTTAAAAATCATGGTATGACTACTGTGAAACGCATAAAAAAATAACTTGAAATTCTTGTTACTGCTTTTGTGTAGCATATAACAAAAATGAATTTTAAGATTCTTGATCTAAATGATACAAGTAAAATGCAAAATTTGAATTTTGTATTTATATTTTGTATTCAGTACTTGATTGAGAATTCATAATAAATATAGAAAAATGTATGCAATTAATGATTAATGATGTGGATTTTGATAAATTAATTAGGAACTAGTTCTTAATTAGAATGTAATTGTAGACTAGATTGCAAAGAAATAACTTGAATTTAAATGCAAGCATATCCAAGGGACTAAAATGGTCATTTTCCATTTTATTTATTACTTTCCTTTTGCATATCTTATTCATTCCTCATTCTTTCTTCATTTTCTTTCGTTTTCATTTCCTTTCTTTGAATTGATTTTCATTTCTTGATTTCTTAATCATCTGATGTCCGATCTACAATCTGTTAGATCCTATGGTTGACTTGCAACACATAGTACATAGGAGAGCAAACATTCCAGTAGACCTAGCCATTCAACCCCTCCATTTTCCTCAGAACACCCTCAGACTTTAAGAAGGCTCTTTCATTCTTCCTTTTACTCTAAGAAGACTTTAAGTTAGTTGTCAGAACAAATTTCAGAATGCAAACTAGTATGCACATTATTCAAACTAGATTAGAAGTTGATAAAAAAATTGCATGAAAACTCCTGTCACATAGGATTTGGCCCTAGGTATACTGTATAACTGATTAAACACATGAAAAATAGTGTTAGAAGGCCAAAATTTGGTCTACATGTAAAGCCCGATCGATATTTGCTCAAATGCCAATCGAGTTTGGCTAATGTCAATCAACATTAGGTTAAAGTTGGTCAAAATTTGGCCCATGTCTATTGGCTTTCTAATTTTTTAATTTTTTTCAAATTTTTAATTAATTAATATGTCAATTAATTAATTAATCCAAATTTATTTATCTATTTATTCTATTTTCTAAATCCTTGAATTTCATCCAGAGAGCAATGAAATTCATAGGCAGCTTTCACATAGCACGAGAATTATTTCACGAGTTATCAGACAATGTGATACAGTTGATATGGGCCTCTAGGTTCAGACGATTCATTATTGTGTTTCCATCAGCTTGAGGCAAGTTTGATATTTACTCTTTGTTTGCTTTGATTGAGCGATGGATGGATACTACCCACACTTTCCACACCGTGTAGGTGAGCTAACAGTTTCTCTTATGATTTTTTCTGCCATTACTGGGATTGCCTTTAAGGGTAGTCCTGTTCCTTTCGATATTAGCTATTGTAGTCTGCCTGAAGATGCACAAAGTCAATATTTGTATGACTTGATAGGGTTCGTTTTGATATGTAAGAACCGAAAGAATGTTATTCTGTCATCTCTAGTCAGAGGATTTAAACGTCTTTCTACTACTACCCCTTGTCAAATTGCTCAGAAGGCGAGGTGTCTTCTCCTAATTCTGTTAGGCATGACCCTTTTCTGCGAGACTAGTCATGAGGTCAGCATTGCTTTACTTGGCCCTCTTTGTGACTTAGGTTGAGTTGCTACCCTTGACTGGGGATTTTTTGCATTATCCTATCTTTACTATAGACTAGATATTATCTGTAGAGGTGCTGTCACGATGTGTGGTGTTTGGCATGCCTTGCATGTATGTCTTCTTTTCATTACTTGTCACTATCCTTGCTTTCTATATGACTTGCTGATTTATTTTTCTTTTTCTTTCAGATATGGAGTATAGAGATTAGGTTGATTAAGGGTTTTGATGCTATCTGTTCTAATAAGAGTCTCCCTTTGATGCAAAGATAGGGCTCCTCCCATTTAGCTATTGCCAGGAACACTCTTCAGACCTATCGTGATCAGTTGAATACTATCGAGTGGTACTTGGTAAGCAAGAAAATTCATTAGTGTTTCATTATTTAAAAAATAAAATTTAATTAACATGATTTTTCTAATTAATTCTGATTGGTTGGCAGGAGCTGATAATGTCCAAAGATATGAGTTCATGGTTGGTGCAGTACAACTTAAGTTTATAAGGATTTTGCTTCCTGGCTATAGTTGTCAGATGTGGCATTTGGGAGAGTGAGTTTATCACTAGTCTTGTGGACCTTCTCAATGTTGCATTCCTTCTGATATCCTTCCTTTAATGTTGCATAGCTCACATATGAGAGGTTCAGAGCTGACAAAGGCACTTAAGGGATATGATGCTTTGACCTTCCTCGAGCAATCATGACATTACCAGCAGTTCATCCATGAGCATCCTTCGTCGAGCAATCATGACATTACCAGCAGTTCATCCATGAGCATCCTTCGTCTAGCAATCATGACATTACCAGCAGTTCATCCATGAGCATCTCCTGGAGCAGATTCCTATTGACCGTGCTGAGGTAATTTCTGATCCTTTCTTTTATTCCTTTTAGAATTCATGCTTCATTCATTCTTTATTCTTAGCTCGAGGAGATTGGCTCTCTTATTAATGAGGTGATGGAGGAGGAGACTAAGAATGCTAAGGGGACTGAGACTATTCTTGAGTTTGAGACTGTTCTTGTTACTAATATTGCTCTTGATTCTGAGGGTCTTAGGTCTAGACCTAGCCATGCATATTCTACTCAGTATATTGGCACTAGTCATGATGGGGCCTTTGCTGGTGTTACTCTTGGTGATGTTTCTCTCCTAGATAGGTCCATGTTCTACTGGGCTCCTACTGTTCAGACTCCAACTGAGTAGCAAATGTATTTCAGCGATGCTCAGCTTCCTAGCTTTCCCCGATGGATACTTCTCATGTTAGTCCATTTGACTTATTTCCTGCATCAATCTGTACACTTGATACTGATATTAGTAAAATTTTACACAGGCAGAGTACCTATATAGACTTTCCTCATCTCAGAGATTATTCATTATGCAGGTCATAAACAGTTGGCGAGTAAGTATATACACTGAGAAAATGCAAAATGTATGCATGTAATGATATTTTCCTAATCATGAAAAAGTTATGCTGGTGATCTAGAGCGCGAGATTGAGAGGTTTCGACAACAGCTAGCTAGTTTGAGCTTTGATCCATATGGTATTGGGCCTTCTCATGTTAGACCTCCAGATACCTATCATCGTGATAATCTTAGCAGAGGATGGAGCCCATGGCCTAATTCTAGAGCTCGGGATGACTGATTCAAATTATATGTATTTCTAACTTTTGTTGCATTATCCATGTTGTACTTTGCTTTGTTCTTGTGTGCTTTAATGACCTAAATGGATTTCAAATTTTTCCTTTTCCTAAATTAAACTTGGATAAACAGATGCCCCTAGTTTATTTTTGTTAGCATTATCTTTATCTAGTTATCCATTTATCTTTATCTAATTTCTATTATCTTTATCAATTATCTAATTATCCACTATCTTTATTATCTATTATCCTCATTTAAGTTTATTAGGAAAGGAAAATATGAATTATACTCAACCTTAAACTCTTTCCTATATAAATAACCAAAGAGATCTTGTTTCATTATTCTTTTTCCTTTTCTCTCTTTCAGCATGACTCATGCCTCTCTCCATCTGATGAAATGGTTTCTCAAGAACCTTAATGGTGATGACTGGAATAAGCTTCTACCCTTTCATGTCAAGCCTTTGAAATCTCTCTAACACTTGAAGATAAATGACAACTTTCTACATGTTGCCGCCTCTTTTTAGTGTTTTGTAGATCATGTTTTTAGGTTCAACAGTCAGGAACTATGTCCCATAATTGAAGAATTTGCTGCTATTTGGGATAGCCATTCGATTCTACTATAATTATTGCTATGCCTAACTTAGGTATGCAATTTCTAGATAAACTTGTAGCTTTCTTTGATATGCCCCTAGATGATAATCACCTTCTTGCCTATAACCTTGGAACTATCAACCTATCTTCCTTAATTACGACATGTGAGACTAAAGAACAATGCTGCTTGGACCAGAATAGTTGCTTTATGTCTTTATGCTTAATTCCTCTTGGTCTCTTCCTATGGAGATGCTGATACTAGTATTGTGAGTATTCTAGAGCAAGTGGAAGCTAGATTTGACCCTATGCCAATTATTCTTGCTAATACTATCATTGGGTTAGATAACTTCGAGACCCCCATCACCATCTTTCAGGCAGCTTAATTCTCCTTCAGGTATATAACTAAGGATTTATTATTATTATTATTATTATTATTATTATTATTATTATTTTATTATTATTATTATTATTGTTTTTATTTTTAGCCTTAACTTTTGTCTAAGTCGCCCTTTTCGGGTTTTTAACTTAGTAGTCTTTCCTTAATTTTTGCCGAAGCCACCTTTTCAGGTTTTCAACTTAGCGGGCTTTTAATTATTTTGTCTTTTAATTTTTTCAGATTTGGATGTAGGAGAAGTTAAGCTTACTTGTTGCTCCTGCCAATCCTTTATCTTATCAACATGACTAGTTGCAGCCTTACCCATTAAAGATGAAAGAAAAGCACACTATAGACTAGTGGGTTGATTGGCTAAAGGGGATCACATATTTTGAGATCATATGGGTCTGCCTTTGGTGGAGACTGAAGTTTATGACCATTGAGCTATATAATCAATGTGTTCCTATTCTAGGACTGTGTTTCTCTTCCTTCTTCACTCCTCTATGCCTTTGTTGCTATATAATCATTATCACTGTCTCGACTGATTTTGAAGGTTTTCCCTTGAGACAAGATTTTTTGGATAAGATCAGGAACTTATGGCCTCATAAGTCTTTTGAAAGGAACATACTTTTGGATGTTGATAAGACCACTGATGACAATTACAAGACTTGGGTTGTGATTCAAGCCACTGAGCCCTTAAGATTTGACTCAAGCTTTACATGAAGAGTCATAAAAGAAGAAACAAAGGCATAGTTGAAAAAGGTCATTAAGTTAATTAGACTTTCATGTTATGTTTTCCCTTTTAGCACTTATATATTATAAATAAGATAGCACATATGATGTCAGACAAAACTTCTATTTCAATAAGATTCATTAATTAGGGCCAAAATGAGTACATTTGCTGCATCATATGATATAACTCATATTATCAGCTAGTCCTTTCGGATTTTCTAACTAAATATTTTTTGCTCACATTTTATTTCCTTAATTTTTGCCTGACTAGCCCATTGTGGGTTTTCTAATCAATGGGATTACTTTTTTTTTTATTTATACCCTAATTTTTTCCTATCAACCCTTTATAGTTTTTTTGGATAATGGGAATGTCCTATCTTTTGCCTGACTACCCTTTATGGGTTTTCTAGTCAGCGAACTTTATTTTCTTTATAATACTTTTATTCATTTTTTACAGATAGTATTTCTTGGGGCGGTCCAGATTAACAGGCTTCATGAACTCATTCCCTTCAAGATCTAATATCTTAGCAGCTCCTTTAGGTAGAAATGATTTGACTAAATACAATCCTTCCTAATTTTGTCTAAATTTTCTTATCGAATCAAACACCACAGCCTTAGACTACTTTAACACCATGTCACCAGCTTTGATCTTTCCAAGCTTAACCTTCTTATTGAATGATCTCGCTATCCTTTTTTGACATATCTGAGTGTGGAATAAAGCATCCATCCTTTTCTCGTGCAAAGATACAAGGTGATCATATCTCTTTTGTGCCCATTCACTCTCAGATGTTTTAGCATCCATGACCACTCTTAAGGACTTGATTTCATTTTCTATAGGCAAAGTTGCTTCACAGTCGTACACTAATGAGAACGGTGTTTGGCCTATGGTAGCTCTAGTTGTAGTCTTGTACCCCTACAAGGTGAAAGGAAGAAATTAAAACCAATCCTTGTAAGTCTTAACCATTTTAGAGAGGATCTTCTTGACATTTTTATTAGCTGCTTCCATTTATCTGTTAGCTTGAGGATAATAGGGTGAAGATTTATGGTGCTCAATCCTACACTTCTGTAATAACTCTACTATTTTTGCTTGAAATTGAACCCCATTATCTTTCATAAAATGATGCGAAACCCCATATCTGTAAATAAGGTTCTTCTTAATGAATTGTGCCATTTATTTTGCTTTTAAAGCACTGAAGGATTCCACTTCTACCCATCTCAAAAAGTAATCAATTGCCACCACTAGTACTTATGCCCTTTTGATAATGTCAGCCTTATTTCTCATACAATATCAATCCTTTATACAGTAAAGGGCTAGGGAGATGATAAACTATTTAGCATTGTAGGAGGAAGGTGGCTAAGATTCCCATAAATTTGGCATTGATGGCATTGTCTTACTACTCTAATGCAGTCCTTTTCCATATTCATCCAGTAGTACCCTTGTCTAATTATCTTCTTTGCCATGATTATCCCATTCATGTGAGAATCACAAGCTCTTGCATGGATTTCTTTCATCACCTCTTTAGCTTCATCTTTCCTCAGACATCTGAGCTACATTCCATTTGATATTCTTTTGTATAATACTCCATCATAACTTGCATAATTTTGTACAAGAATACGAAGAGCATATCTCTCCTTTAAGGTCGCTTCATCTAGATACTTTCCTTCTTTAATGAACCCTTAAACGTCATAAAACCAAGGCTTTTCTTTAGGCCCTATTTCATGATGAGGTCATTTAGTCTCTTTCCTAAGTGGTTTTCTCTTACTTCTAACCTTATTACTTGATGAGGTCATTTAGTCTCTTTCCTAAGTGGCTTTCAAACCTGTAGTCATTAGAGGACTATGGTTCTGCTCTCAAAACTAGGCTATTTCAATTTATATTGATTAGAACTAAAGGGTAAACTGAGGAATGATACTCAAATGTTCTTGAGTTAATCATGTGATGTCAATATGAGGGTTAATTATTAGGCTTCAAATGATGTCTAGAGCCTATATGCATAGGGCCAAGGTCAATCAAAAGGAGCCTAAGTTCTTGCCCCTATATCGATATTTAATATGTTTACTAGGAGTCATAAAAGCATCATTTGATAGTTTACAATTTGATTTTATCAACATAAAGGTCCACAATCTAGTTGAATTCCTACTATGTTCATTTGATATGATAGGAATAGATGGATAATGTCTTATAGGTTTTGTCATTGAGGGATGTCATTATTGGTTAGTTTGCATAGACTATTCAAGCTAAGGTACATGATTCTTATTATTCCTCATGCTTTGGGCTCACATGAAGTAAACAAGAATCATGTAGATATGAGCATAAACATTCTATAAAAACTAACATCATAAGGTCATTAAGTGATAGACACTAGAAGAGTCATGTCATTTATGAATATCAGGTCAAACAGACATCATTAGGATAAGGATAGCATGCATAACTTAGTGGAATCCTAGTGGATGTTACTACTAGCTTATCTATATGAGCTGAGTCAAGGTGAAAGGGTAAGGGTTCCTTTAGAGAGAATGCCCCTATATGACTAGGGTTACAAACTCCAGTTGGTGAGTCTAGCATTCTTTTGATAACTCGGTCACCCCCCCTTTAGGACTTATGTTACAGACTTTGGTTAGATGAGCCCGACGAATGCACAAGTAAAGGCTAAAGGTGATAATACCTATCTTCATCGCCCCATAACTCGAGTGGAATCATGGTGGCAATGTCATTCAATATTATTAAGGTTTTATGGGCTAGTGGTGCACATGTGATGTGTGGTGCAAATACAGTAGTGAGGGGCTTTATACGATTGTTGCATAATGAGAAGTAGTCATTTTTTAGTTAATCTCTCTTACTTAGAAGTCCCCAATGGAATTGCCACTGTAAGCAACCCTTTTTTGCACTCAAGTGAAATATATTTTTTTTTATAATTACTCCCTTTGGAAAGTTTTGTGAGGATCTTTATGTTTTATTTCTAAGGGACATGGCAACTATACCAAGTAGGGATAAATGATTAGTCTCAGGAGGAATAAGATGCTTTTTTGATTTTGTGGAGTCCCCACCTGATTTTCTAAAAATTGAGAAAAGAAAGGGACAACATCAAGTCACTCAACGAGTATTTCCCCATCAAAGATTTTTGAGTTTAGGGGTCATATATACTTTTTAACTATTTCTTATTATATGATATTCAATTTATAGCTGCCGCAACACCCTAGTTTTGGAAATAATAGTTTGTATAGCATTCATATATTACATCAGATAATAGAAGATAATAAAGCTAAAGATACCATTATTACATCGCTTCCTAGTAAAATACATATAAAAGAAATAAGAATTATGGAAAAGTAAATCTAACTTAAATATAATGGACCTGCAAGGTTAGTATAACTATGCATGTAGCTTGATGATCTCATGAATAATGAGATAAGCAATGGACACTCAATCATTTGAAAGAACAAGCAAAATGTACATAATCATACATGTTTTTAGTGATTATTATGCTTATGATGACGTATGATGATGATACAAAGGATGCATGGTGACTCTAGTTCAAACTTTTTATGTTATTGATATTTGTGATTTCACATTTCAAAACTAGAGAATGCAGAATGATGATATGAGATGAGCAAAATAAATCATAAATTATTCATATAACATGCAAATTACCAGTCTCATTATGCAAGCACAATAACATTAATAAATGGTGGTGAAAATAAAATAAAATATAGTGTGATAAAATAAATGTTCTAAAATGATTGTGTGGTCCTCAGATTCAACTGAGCTGATATGAATTTTGAAGCTTTAGCTTTGAGGGATTATCAAGCTTTCCTAGTCAAAAGGTTCAAAATGACATGTAGAATGATGCTAGTTTTTATACCTTTGAAGCATGCTTTGACAAAGATGAGGCTAGGTTTAGTGGAAGAGAGACCTAATAACCTAAGACAAATGTAATAGGAGAGCTAAAAATGTCTAGAAGTGGGTTTCCAGTGTCTTCGAGTGGATAAATTTTTTAAGTGTGTGTGTGTTTCCTCTTGCTTCCCCTTAAAATGAGGTGTGGAGAAACCTATTTATAGTGCAAAAATCATGGAAGAGGGGGGTTATATGTGTGGTCACGCGTATGTCCCTAGGGTGGAATGCATGGCCATGCGAAGTACGCATCCTAAGGATGGAGTGCATGTGGTCATGTGCACTTTCATGCATTATACATGCAAATTGAGGCTTTTTTAGTCTTTTTTAAGGTTGGTTCCTATGGTTTTTTAGGCCTTTTGAATGTGTTTTTGAAGTCCATTTTGTCTAATTCAGCCTCGTTTTCAGTACATGATTGTAGACGGCGGGGTTTAGCATGCGTTCAAGATTTTAGCAACCGCAACACTGTTTAGGCTTATGGCCTTAGGGAACACACTACTATGTCACAAAGTCATAGCGTGGAGAAGAGGAGTTGCCACCTAGGATAATAATTGGGATAATTTGATTGGTGGTACTCGATTCTCTAAAAGAAAGTTAGCACCACAACTAGGAGATTCTGAGAACGGAATACTAACTTCTCTTAGTCTCATGTTCATTTAGAATAATTTTATAAATTATTATTTCATCCTCTAATTACATGTAATTTTATTTAAACCCTATTTGACATCCATCTAACCCTAGGCATCTAGTCAATAAAATAACACATAAAAAATGAACTCAAGATTGCGTTGTCCCTAAGTCTAAACTATGTTAATTTTATTAAAAAGTTAGCTAGATTTACATTTTATTTACAAGTGAGAAAGGGTCTAAAGGTGGGCCTACATTTTTTTATTAATTAGTGAGTCTAGATATATTTATTTTTATTTGTCTAAAGAATGGGCTTAAGTCTATTCAATTTTAAAGGAAATTTAAATTAGTGGGCCTAAGTCTAACTTGGTTTTATTTTAAGTGAAATGTGGGCCTAGGTCTATTTATTTTAAAAGAAATGAAATTAAGTGGGCTGAGTTGAGACTAAACAAGCTTTAATTAACTAAGTGGGTCTAAAATCTAATTAACCTAATAGGCCTAAATTGATTTTAATCATTTAAAGTTCTAAGCCATTTTTTAAGCCTATTTAAAGTGAGTTGGACCTAAGCGTGGGCTTGGGGCCTAAAAATATATAAAAACCCAAAAACAAAACCCAAAACAAATAAAACATACAAAAAAGATCAAACATACATTTTAGTGATTTTCTAGAAACCCTAAATCAATTACATGGAAACCCTAAATTAAGCTACTGCCACCATTAATTTTAATTGATTTGTACCCAATTGAACCTAATTACTAATTGATTTTAAACGTAGAAAATTAAGTCTTTCACTATTCCTACTACTGGGCTATTACAAACTACGTACAAGGATTAAAAATAAAAAATTATACACCCATGAATTAAAATAACTACGCAGAACACATAAATGCAAAATAAAGATTAAAATCCTATGAACTATTGCAAAACAGTACAGGTTCATCCATGGCATTCCATGGATCTTTTGTTCAATTCTTGAACATTAGACTGTTTCCTCCTCAATCCCCGCTCAGATATAAAAAAAAACACAAAAAATCATATTAGTGAAATTTAAAACTCGAATCAATAACAAAAATAAAATAAAAATCATTAAGGAAGAAAAGAATAAAAAATATTATGATGATCTTAGATGTTGTGCAAATGCTTTTTTTAGCCCCTCAGACTAGGATTTTTACCATTAAAATTGAAGTATTCTTGATTCTGGACTGGAACTAAAAATAATGCTAGATGATTCTCATTGAAAGAACCGTATAAAAAAACTAAGGCTTTGACAAAACTAAAGAAATCAAAGTTTGTGGTGTGTGGGGTGTTCTCAGTAGCGTTTGGATTTTAAGGTTTTTTTACACACTGCTTTACCTCTTTTTTTCATAGTCTCTCTTTTTTTTATTTTGTCTTCTTTTTCAGTCTATGTGTGTGAGTCTCTGTCCTCGTCCCCTGCACGCATGCAGACTCTTTGCTTTTTAAAGCAAAGTCACTTCCTCATTTGGAGGAACAGAATACATCTGATAGTGTTTATTTTTTATTTTAAAATCTTCTTATCATTTTGAACGCATAAAAAAACTTATTAGGTAATAATAATGACAAAATTGAATTTTCAACTAATCAAAATAAAAAAAAAAGAAAAAATTGAGAAAATAGGTGAAAAATAAAAAAATGGACTTTTTACGCATCAACATTATGCAATGCCGATCGACAATGTATAATGCCGATCTTTTTTTTTTAGTTTTAATTATAAAAAGACCCCTGAAAAATTGACTTCCTTGTAATCAAATCCTAAAAAAATGTTGCAATTTAGTCCCTAAAGTCTAGAAAATCAATAACCAAGTTCAATTTTTGAATAAATTTCATCATAGGGGCTTATGTCGCAATTGTGCATAATTGCATCCTGAAATTGGGTGCTTACAGTGACACCTAGGGGTGTTTGGCTACATGTACACTTCTAAGTGACGCGTGTTAATGCTTGGGTTATTTTGGACTATTTTAAGACCACTTTTGGAGGTTTTGTAGCCATTTGGATGTGTTTTTAAAGTTCATTTTATCAAAATTAATTTCCATTTTTTCACAAAGTTAGGTCTCGGTCTAATGAAATGAACACCAGCTTAACAAGCTATGTATTTTGAGAGAAGATTACTAGAAATAAGCCTCTTATGGTTTTGATAATTCATATTTCATAAGATTGGAGCAAAAATTAATGGCTAGGTGATCAATTTTGTATACTGGTGGGATCGATTAGGGTGTCAAGGTTGCACACTTCAGAGGTGTTATGAACGAGCAGACTTTAGTCTTTTTGAAGATTTTTTTCATCATTGGACCTTTTTAGGGACAGTCAAATTGGAGGTATGACACACCTAAATCATACAAGCATTTAGAAAATTCACTAGTACCAATAGTACAAGGACTTGTAATACTCCTTAGATCTTTTAATTTGGTTGGGATCTTTTAAGAAATAATTGAGCTATAAATTTCTGTGAGTGGCACTATCTCATGATCAACCCATCTCTGCTTATTGGTTATGAGATCCTTTGAGAACTTTGTATATATAGACACTTGTACAAGTGCTTCAATAAAAGAAACATTAATGTAAAGCTTTTTAAAGATCTTTAAAACTTAGCAAATTATTCACTATATTGTGGCTTCTTGAACCTTTATGGAAAAGGGATCTTTGGTGCATATAAAGGTAAAGCTTGTCCCTTTCTCTTCTTACTTGTAACATGATCTTCCTTGGGGACATCCTCAACCATTATATATTGGTTATCTTCCTTTTTCTTAACTCTTTGGGGATTTCAACTTGAGATTTCACTTCTTTCCCACTTTTGAATGTAATTGCCTTCACTTGCTCTCTTGGGTTTATCTCAGCATTACATGGAAGATTTTCTTAGTTCTTTATAGCTATGGTATAAGCAAGTTGACCCAACTGAACCTTGATTTTTCAAATTGAAGAGGAATGATTTCTTACGATTTGATCGAATTTAGCCCCCATCCTCTTTTGATTCTCCTAATTGCTGGACAACTTATTCGTTATGGCATCTAAAAATTTATCTAGCTTATTCTCCACAGATTTCCTACCTTATGGTGGATAATAAAATTATAGTGGAGCTTGTTGTCTTTGCAAGTTGTTACTATTGGTAAAGTTACATGTAACTATGTTGTTATTACTATATGAAAAATTTGGATGATTTCACTACCCAGGGTTGTATGTGTTAGAGTAAGGGTTATTGGCTTGCCTTTCTTGAAATCAAATTCCAAAAAAATTTCATTGCTCTTAGTAACCTTTTCCCATCATATATGCCTCATAAATACCGAATTCATTATTAGAGTAACCCCAAAAATTACAACTGTCACCTGAAGGGGCTAGATTATTATTGTTGTGGGTAAGGTTGCCAATTTGCTTTATAAGTACATCTAACTAAGCTTGAAGGGCTATCACTTTGTCTACTTCAAGCCTCCCTATTTTCTTGGTGGGTTATCTTTTTTAAAGGACTATAAACAACTATCATGTGCCATGGTCTCTAATAATTGTGTAGCCTCATCAACTTCCTTTCTCATGAGGAACCCACTAGCCTTAGCATCAATCAAGTCTCATGTGGAGCTTGTGACTCCATTTTAGAATTTACAGATGAGGACATCCTTAGGTAGTCCATGATGTGGACAAATCCTCTAGAAATATTTGAACCTCTCTTATGTTTCACTCAATGATTTGTTCTTAAACTATTGGAATGACATTATCTCCTTTACCACCCTAGCTGTCTTAGATGGTGGAAAGCATTTAGCTAGGCACGTCTTCACCAAATCATTCTAATTAGTAAAAGAACCCAGTGTTTGAGACTTTAACCAAATCTTAGCCTTATCCTTTAGAGTGAATGGGAATAATCTTAACCTTAATGAAACATTAGACACACCATTATACATAATTTTGTCATAAATCTCTTAAAAAATTTACAACATGGCCATTTGGATCTTTATTTAGCATCCTATAAAATTAAACAGTTGATTGGATCATTTACAGTAAAGTGGGCTTTATCTCAAAATTATTAGCTTTAACGTTTGGCCTTGTTATGCTTTACTGTGTACCATGTAAACCAAGCATAGATTTGTCTAACAGAACTCTTGTATCAATAACTTGATTCCCTTCATTAGCCATTGTACTTTCCTCCTATTAAAATCATCTATGATTCTCTTTCTCAAACCTAGTGAGTTATGGTTTATATGTGAGTGAATTCTTACCTGATCTTTGGGTATTATGCATACATTGAAAAATTCTGCAAGAAACAAAAGAGTAGAAGAATTAAAATAAAATAAAAAAAATTGAGTGCCTTAATCCAACAAAAATCAAATCAATTATGACATTAAAATAAAGTCCCCGACAATGGTGCCAAAAACTTATTGATGCAAAACTGCAAGCGCACAGTATTACCAAGTAGTGTAAAAAATATCATTCCTATAGAGACTCATTCTAATCAATTATTAATCTAATTCTTAATTGCCTAAGGCTTATGAATAAGGATGTTAGGTCATTTTTCAAAACCCTAATAACTTATGATGAAAAAGTTAAAATGTCCCATCAAATAATCAATTTGATAAAGAGAATTAATATTCAAACCATTTCAAAACAAACCAAAACACTAAAACCTTACTCGATCACCAATTTCACCATTTTGAGACTCAACCAAACCTCGCTTAAACCATAACTACACATTTTTGGTATTGAGAAAGAGGTTTGACAAGAATAATGAGAGAAAAGTTTATCCGAGTCATATCTTCTAAACTAAAAAGTACAATCCTAAGTAAGGGTTGTTTACAGTTTATATTCTATAATTTTCAGTCTAGTTTTGATTCTTAAAGCTGAGGTTTTATTGGGTTTCACTGATTCATACATGCAGCAAAAAAAAAAAAATCAAGAAACCCTCACAAGATCCAAGTAATTCAAATAATCGATTAAGAGAGAGATTATAAAAACCTACCAAGATGATTTCAAGGCATGAATGTTAGAAGGAAGTGAGGGGGTTCACTCTGGTGAAACCTTATCTTGAGCTTTTTGTATTCTCTTTTTAGATTAAGGCACCATTAATAAAGTCACGCTCTCTATCGGTATCCACATGAACAAGCTGACCAAAGCGAAGTTGGTATGCTAGCACCTTTGAAGTCTCACCTTTTGTTTTTCTCTCTATGTGTGTTTATATTCTTAAAAGAAATGAAGGAAGAAGGAGAACGAGAAAAGCCTTACAAAACCTTAGAGAAAAAAATGTATTTATAGACATCATTTGTAGGGTTTCTTAAACCACTTACTTACCAAAACAGTTTTGGAAAGATTAGACTTCATTTTCTATTTTAATTATAATTCCAAATTAGAATTATTTGTTGTTTATTTAAATTACTCTTACTTTAAATAAATAGGAAATAAATAAATAAATATAAATATATATACATATGCACACACACACACACACAAACACACACATACAAACACACACACACACACACACATACTTACTCCTTTAGAGAGATTATTATTAGGTTAATTAACCCAATTATGATTTGGGCCTATTCTAAGTGTGCAGCCTCATAGGTTCACACAATGTTGGCAGTGGGCCTAAAATTCTCATTTTAGCCCACAAGTCATAAGTGGTCTCTAGAAAGACATTATGAGTACACAAGTTGTGTGAAGGCCAATAATCTAACATAACCTAATACACAGTATGTGCTATAGTCCTTTTGTCATGCGACATCTTGATTGAACATAAGGCATCATTTATGTCATCCTTATATAATTAAATCATATTATTTCTTAATCCCAAGTAGACTGATATTGTCAACTCTTTATCTAATATTGATAACTCTTTATGAATACATTTTAGCGTGGCCATGGATTTCTCTCAGTCTTACTCATCAAGGGGCCCAAAGATATCTTTTTATAATTAATGAGGGACAAATCCCATCTTAATCACTCACATTCCTCATATAACTCATTCCATATCCAATCACAACCTATTTTACCATTCAATTAAAGATGATGTAGGGACGTGTCAAAATATAGAACTCATAATGTAGGGAACTATGGTGATTTTAGGTCGGAGGACTCAAATAATATTATTATGATGAGAATTACTCATGACAATTATCCATGTAGTATTCTCATAATGGATCGATCCAGTACATCATTTCTCTAAATATGTACCTATGAGTTTAACTTAATATCTTATATACATGATCAGTAAAATGTAATCATCAATCAACCTTATACTAATCTTTATTCATTGTTGTTCCCATAACAATGATTAACTAGAGATATTTATATTAAAATTCAAGTATCACCTAAGAGTTTTACCATTAATTCACATACTTAATGATTAATTAATTAAGGATAATATTAGAATTAGCCAATAATAATAGAAATACCTCTTTATTAATAAAATAGATATATTACAAAGTCAAAGATAGCCATTACATCATTGGCCTAAGGCATATCACTAATAGGTTTAACCTTTGAAACCCTATGAATAAAAGTCAAAATTTGGTAAATGGGACTTTATAGTGGTCAAATCAAAATCCCAAAGTTAAGTTTCAATTTGAAACTGTCTTTTACAATTCAAGTGTGTTAGTGGGTCCTATTTGGCAAAAAGACAAATTTTAACCTTTCGTGGTCAAATCAGGCCCCACAACTATCTACCTCTCATTTTCTTTATCCATAAAGGGAAACTTATAATAAAAGGTTCTTTCCAAGTTTAGAATATGTCAAATTTGGAATATACTAGGACAAGTGTCAATTTGGAATATTTGGGATATACAATTACATAATAACCTTAAATATCCTTATTTATTTACATTAAATGCTACTAAACTTAAATGCCTATAAATTGAAGCTTTAAGGAAACTTTTAAGGGGATTTTTACCATTTCCTAATTGAGAGAAATTGTAGCACAAAATATTGAGAGAAATTGTAGCACAAAATACCTAAAAGATTACCAAAATTCTCTCCAAAAAAGCCTTAGAAAATTAAGAAAATAAAGGGAAACTATGCCAAAATTCCTCTAGACCTAATTTCTCTCTATTTTATTCTTAATTCATTTTAAAATACTAAAATTAAATACTAAATCCATAACTTAGCTCCTATAAAACTCAATCATATTAAACTAAGATCAAAATCCTTAACTAAAGTCATTAAAAACATACTGCATCCTTTTATGTTCAATCTTAGTTCTCTTAAATCAATTTGTTGTTTTTTAGTGAGTTCTTACCCAAATTTTGAAGCTAAACACTTTTAAGAACTTATATTCATTGATTCTCATCTTCTATATGAGGTTTGAGGCATTAAAGTCAAGTTTTGAAGGCAAAGGAGTGCAAAACCGCACTATTCAGAGATGAACATTTGGTTTTCGCCCATGAATAGCCAAACCAGCTATTCATGGTTCAAAACCAGCCATTGCAGGCCCTCAGACCAACCATTGGCTAGCCAAATCTAGTTAGACGGGTGGCTAAACTGGTCACTCTTCCCTTTTCGTCTCAAATGACTCTAATAATGGTTTTTAAGGTTTACATGGGTACAAACTTGATTGAGCATGATTCTAACCCTTCCCTAAGATACTATGACAATGGAACTGAATTATTTTAACATATTTTTATATTTTTAAATAATTTTACAATGATTTTCCTTTAATTTCATAAAACTCTTCTTTAAGTGCTTTTAAGTGTGATCCTTGTTCTTGCTTTTGTTTGATGATTGTGATTGTGTTTGTGGGTCTTTATGTGACTTCCATTTGAATTTTTTGTTAATTTTATTTATAATTTATGATTAATTTTGATGTAAATACTTGTTTGAAGCCTATTTAGTGTGTGTTATGCATACATGTTATTGGATTGTGCTTAATTGTACTTTAATTGATGATTTGCTATTGTTGTGATATTATTTGCATAATTTATGTTCTAATTTAGTTTTTTTTTTAATTATTTTTAAGCTATTTTATTTATATTTTTTTATTATAAATTATAATATGTGCATTTTGTGAACTTTATGTTCATTTGTGAGCATTAATGTCCATAGTTTGTGCTCTTCGTGATTATTACTATCATCTTTGAAACAAGTACTTTGTTTATATGATTTACTTTCAATTTTTGAGTCTTGTGAGTCCTAATTTACATATTTTATGATTTTAAGTAATCTAATTTAGGGTTTTCCATATGTTCATGCTTATTTATATGTCAATCTTGCTTCTAAGTGAAATTTGGGTTTATTTAATATATGTAGCTTAAATAGAGTTTTGTATATTTTTTTTATAGTTTTTATTCATCACTTTTACATTTTATGTTGTTTTCTTGATTATATTAACCTTTTTCACTCTTGTTCAAATTATATTATAATCACTACTCTAATGCTCTACTTCTCCCCCTATTTCTCTTGCACTTTAGCATTTTCATGAATTCATGTGCCTTTATGCATATCACTTGCTTGATGCATATCACTATCATGCGTGTACTCATTTTTAGATCTCTGGATGCATACTTGCATGCTTCCTAGCTTGCATCACTTGCAAACTTACATCCTTCCCGAAATTGCATCACTTTGCATACTACTTAGCTTGCATTATGCATCATCCTTTACAAGCGCTTGGATTTATTTAATGCTTGTGTGAGCATACATTTGCATTAGCATTATTCAATGAATTATATATCTCTTGTTATCAATCTCAAGATCTTAATTTCAAGCTACTCACTCTCACTAACTTCTACTAACTCTTACTAGTATTGTTTATTTTATTAGCTTTTCTTATTATTTGTCTATTTTGATTATTAATTTATATTTTATATTTTTTTATTGTCATCATAATCTCAATCTTTACACTCAACTCTAATTTCTCTCTATATCTATATCTTATTCATGCTTTTATTTATTTTTCATTTATTTTTAATCTCTACTCCCACTCCTTAATGTTTAGTTACTACATGCTCTTTTATTTTTATTTATGCTTTATCTTGACAATTATATCAAAAATTTCCTTTGTTTATTGTGCTTAATTTGTGTCTAATTTGGCATTTTTTACCAAAAATATACAAAAAATAAACCATATTGCTTTTGGTTGTTTTATTGGTTGATAAATAAATTTCCTTTATTTTTTTAGTTTTTCAGATAAATGATTTGATTATGTGTTCAATAATTTATGATGTGGGAAATATCCATCCAAGGTATGAAATTCACATTTTGAGGCCTAACTTAATGGAAACTCATATTATGAATTAATGGTTCACATAATTAATCAAATGTTATCTTTAAATGCTATTTTTAATATAAAATCAAATTTCAAATATTTTTCAATTCTTTAGAATTTTTAAGTTATTTTGCTATTCTTAAAATTATTTTAGTTCCTATTCAAAAACCATGTTCATTTTTAAAATTTTATATTTCTTTTTTTTTTGGCTTTTTAAGGTATTTTTCTTTTTTCTTTTTTTCAAATAAAATGTTTTATGGACCTAAAATTCAAAAAATGGAGCAATAATGGAGGATGTTCATGAAATGTGTAAGCCATTCTGATATTCTCTTTTAATTTATTACTTTTTATTGCTTTTATTTATTTTTCACATTTTTTTTTACTTAGCATGCTCATACATGTCCATAACATGATTTTTACCATGATTATTATGCCATGAATAAAACAATTGCCTTATTTTGTTACACTTGCCATGTTCACTTATTCTATTATTATTACATGTTTATAATTCTATTTCATATGTGTGTGTTATTATTATAGCATTTAAATATGCCATGATTCTATGTTTACACCATATGTGCTATCATATGTGCATTAGTTTAACATTTACTATAATCATGCATCATTATAATATAATGTCATTTTTCCATGGTCATGCATCATTTTATCATATTGTTTTATGCTTGTGTGTTTATATTTTGTTTGCATTTGCATGTAGAAGTTGATGTATAATAGTACATACTTCTTGGAAGCACTGTACAATAAAGTAAGGCCAATAATGCTCAATATACGGGCAGTATGGAGATTCCTTAAACAAAAGAGCCTAATCCTATAGACATCGATATTCGAACCTAATGCTTTATCTAATGGGTGAATGGTGGTTCCAAGCGAGGGATCTGAGTTTTCCTTAGTCCTTAAACGAACAATTTATAAGGTGATATCAAATGGTGACTCCCTATTTCTCCTATTGACTAAAGGGTTATAAGTGCATTTATGTCATTCCTAAGCTCTTTCAGTACTCTCTCACTAATTCTCTAATTTAATGAACTCAGTTTATCTCTAATTTTAAGTTAAGTTAAACTTATGTTTATAATTCTATTAGAATTGCCAACTCTCAATGCATAATCCTAATTGAAATCATGTTATTGGTGGCCAAACAATAATAAACAAAATATGCAACAACTAATGAGTTTATTAAATTGGAAGCTTAAATCATGTTTGGATCATCAATTTTTAACAAATAAATATTTAGCCTAACATATTATCAAATATCTCTAAGAAATCATAAAGAAAACCCATAATAAAAGTATTAGAAAGAGAAAAAGAATGAAATAATTATGATTAATCTTGAATATTTAAATTCTTGTTCCTTTAATATTGTAGGATTATTTATGCTTTTTTTGAGTCAAAAACTACTTATAAACATGCCCAAAATAATATATAAAGGCCCCAAGTATTACCCTAAGAATCTAATATGTTTTGAGCTTAAAAACATTAATTATTTTCCGAATTCATGCAGATTATGATAGTATCCCCAAGGCTACAACTGTAAAAGTAACATGTAGCCCAAAGTCATCCATACCTATGATGGCAGCCCCCTACCAGTAATGGTAGTTAAAAACAGCACTCAAAATATGCCAATCTCTGACATCAACTCTTTAAATGTGAAAGCATTAAACATCATCCAAAAGCTCCTCTTTTTACCCAACAACATTATTAAACTAGTAAAACATAAGTAAAAAATATAAAAACCTTCTAACTAATGAAAATAGGCCTAATTCTATCAACATATAAACTAAAAATCTACTAAAAATAAACAAAAAATAAACGCAATTATATCACCAATATATAGGTGCCTGCAAAGAGAAAGAGGCATTATATTTATACTAGCACCTAAATCATATAATGACCTACTTATGAATTCATTACTAAAAGTACAAGGAATAGTAATATTCTTCGGATGATTAAGCTTTTATGGAAGCTTATTTTGAATGAAAACACTACATTTCTTATTAATAGGAATGATTTTGAAGTCCTCCCACTAAAATAGTTTTAAAGTCCTCCCACTTTCACTTATGTGAAATGATGTCTTTATGGAACTTTACATAGGAGGGCATTATATTGATCACATGCAAGATTGATATGTTGAGTTTGAGCTATTGGAATACCTTTATAAACTTCTTAAATTGCTTGTCGAGCTATGACTTCTGCTGCTTTTGAGGGAATGGTAATGGTGGAGTTTTTGTAGTAAGAACTCCCTTTTTATCCTCTTTTGTACATTCAACTCCTTTAGTACGCTTTTATTTCTTTTCTTCTATTTCTTTTTCAACCTCTTTTTTATCCCTTTAAACTTTAACCTTAGGTAATTACTTCTTACCCCATAGCATTATTGCCTTTGCTTTCTCTCTAAGAATTTCAGGTTGACTAGGTAACATTCCATTTTGTCTTGAGCTAAATGCTTAGGATGCAATATGATTTTCTAACACCTTATATGAGCAAAAAATTGACTCATTTAAAATTTTAGATTATTAATAGCTTCCTTTTGTTCTTCTTGATCCTTGAGAAACCTTTCCATCATGCTTTCAAGGCTTGGTTTGTTCTCATGTTGTTGATGGAAGGTATTCTTTTATTGGAAACTAGGTGGGGCCTATTTAAATCCTTGGTTAACATTTTGCACTCCTCCTTGATTGTACTATAAAAAGTTAGAGTAATTACGCCATCTTGGATTATATATGTTGGAATACGGGTTCCCTTGTCCTCTTTGATAGTTGTTTAAAGCAATTAATTGCTTAATTAAAGCTCTTGAGAGCACTAGTTTCCTTGACACTATATAGTAGAATATCCTCCTTCACATTGTTTACACACATAAATAGTTGGGTTTGGTGCCTTGGTTATAACTTCTAATTTTTTAGTGAGCATATCGATCTTTACATTTAGAAGGTTCCAACCATCTACTTCATGCATTCAAATTGTAAGATATAAAATAAAGATATTTCTAGTCTAAGACACGTAAAAATTAAATTAATATCACTATTTCCCCTAGCAACGACATTAAAAACTTATGTTCAAAACTCATAAGCGCATGGATAATGAATTGTAGTACAAAGAGGTATTGTTCCCTTGAAGATTGAATATTTAATACTAATATTTCTACCTTTTATCTTAGCTAGCAAATCAAATAAAGTAGTGAAAATATGAATCTAAACAATCATACTTAAGAGGAATTTAAATAATTAGAACATAGAGCTTAAGCTTAGTTTCACTATTCTAACCATGTTATGAACACTTAATTATTAAACTCTTTGATTTCAATTAACGGTAATTATTCTGAAATGCCTAATGATTCTCTTAAGCTCAATTAAGCATGTTAAGATTAAATTTTAACATACTCTCATGATTAAGAAGTTAAATAAACTTATTAAGTTCTTTAACAATTAGTTTACCCCTAAAGGGCTTACCTACTCTAGTGGTGAAGTAGTCCAAGTCTTATAAGTTTTAAGCTAGTAAATTCTCTTAACTCTCATTGGTTAATTTACTTATAAATATACAAACAAACTGGCTAAGAATGAAAGCAAGAATTAAGAACAATTCATAGAATTAATTAAAAATTAAATTAATAAAAGATTTGTGTTCAATCATATTATGAAATAGCTACCCCTAACCTAAACCCTAAATTAAATTTGGCCTTACTTAGTTCTTATGGCAAAAATCACAAACATAATTAATAGATTAAAGGTAAAGGAGAAAGTATTAATGAAACTCTTAAATCTTGCAAGATTCTTCTTTGATCCTTGCTTTAGGCTTTGTTTATGGCTTCAAAAAGTGCTAATGAATCCATAATAAAACTCCTCAATATTATTAGTGATGTGTCTTAGACCAATTATATAATGACCATACTTTGACTTTATCATATTTTCCATTTTATTAATGAAGAGACTTTTTTATTATTATTAGCTAATTCTAGTTAGTTCCTTGAATAGTTAATTCTACCTAAGATCATTAAGTATATGACCTGATTATACTTGAATTCTATTCTAAATTATCCCTAATCAATTATTGTTATGGGAACAATAATGAATAAATGCTAGTATAAGGTTGACTGATGATTATGTTTTATTGATCATATATATGAGATATTGAGTCAAACTCATAAGTACATATTTAGAGAAATGATTTACTGGATAGACCCACTATAAGAATATTACATGGATAATTGTCATAAGTGATTCTCATCATAATATTATTATTTCAGTCCCTTGACCTAAAATCACCATGGTTTCTTACATAATAAGTTCTATGTTTTGACACTTCCTTACATCATCTTTAACTGGATGCTAAAAAAGGTTATGATTAGATATAAAATGAGTTATGTGAGAAATGTAAGTGATTAAGATGGAATTTTTCCCTTAGTTATTTTGAGAAGATATTTGTGGTCCCTTGACAAGTTAGACTGAAGAATAATGCATGGCCATGATAAAATGTATTGATAAAGAGTTATCAAAATTAGATAAATAGTTATTAGTATCAGTTTACTTGGGATTGAGAAATATGATAAAACTATATAAGGATGACAAAAACCATGCCTTATGTTCAATCAAGATATCTTGTGACAAAAGGACTATAATACACACTATGTATTAGGTTATGCTAGATTATCGACCTTCACACAAATTGGGTATTCATAATGTCATGCTATAGGCCACTTATGACTTGTGGGCTAAAATGCTACTAACATTGTGTGAACTTATAGGGTCGCACACTTAGAACAGGCCCAAAACAAACTTAAGTTAATCAACCCAATGATAATCTCTCTTAAAGAATATATATATATATATATATATATATATATATATATATATATATATATATATATATATAATTTAAAATAAATAAGAAATAATTCTAATTTGGAATTAGAATCAAAGTAGAAATAAAAGTTTAAACTTACCAAAATAGTTTTGGTAATTGAAGGGTTTGAAAAACCCTATATGAGATGTTTATAAGTGCATCTCTTTCTCTAGAGTTTTGTTATGCCTCATTCTCCTCCTTCTTATACTTCTTTTATGAAAAGAAAATATATAAAGAGAGAGAAAATAAAAATGAGACTTTAAAAAGGTGCTAGTACACTAACATTACGTTGGCATCTTTTTCATATAGATATTGGTAGAGGACGTGGTCTTATTAATGGTGTCTTTATCTGATAAGGAGATATGAAAGCTCGAGTTATGGTGTCATTGGTGTGAACCCCCTATTTTCCTTTTAACATTCTTGCCTTGAAATTGTCATGGTGAGTTTTTGGAATCTCTATTGCATCGATTTATTCAAATTACATGGATCTTATGAGGGTTTCATGATAAAAATTTTATTTTTTGTTGTATGTATGAATCACGAAAACCCAACAAAATACCCCTTTATATAGGAAAGGCTTGAATAAAGACTTAACAACTTTTATTAAAGAAAGCTCTTTTTATTCAACATGGCCATGTGTTGTATTACGTCTTTCTAGCATGACCACAATAGAGTCGTGCTTGACTTTGAGCAATGTTTCCTAGTTCACTGAACGACCTGGAACACAGACATGTGTCAAAGTGTGCTTTTCCTTCATGAGTTCTTTAATTTTTGACCCGTGTTGTCCCTGTGTTGCAAGCTCTTTTATTTCCAGATGATGGCATGACCAGAAAAATGGTCATGCTTCAAGTTCTGTTCCTTTTATCTCAATTCTAGTTCATGGCATAGGCACAAGTACGCCCACACCATGACCATATCATGCCAAATCCTTATATTTTGGGAATTCTTTTCCAAATTTCCTACCAAGAAGGGATATTAATAAATTCTTTATAAAAACTCCTAATTAAACTATAATTAATTACAAATAAATAAAAACTTAACTAAAACTTTAAACTAAGAATACTTCCTAATTAAACCTAAATTCTACCCAAATATAATTATTTATTTATTCAAAATTCATTAAAATTCAACTAAACATGTGTAAAAATTATAGACATCAAATTCCCAACACCAAAAGGGGGAGAGAAAGGGAGGCACACGTTTGAACCTTGCTTTCCTAAGCTAAATGTTCACACCTTTTGCCACTTAAAACTACTCATGGAGGATTGTTTACTTTATTTTTATCACCTATAGAATGAGAGCATGTTTTATAATCTAGTAGTGGTTATTAGCAAAATATACTTTACTTAAAAAAAAAGAAAGTAGTTGTATGAAACATCTTAATATACTATAATATTATCTTTAAAGTTATAAAATTTAAAAATTTATTAAATTTATCATATATTTTTTATTGGTTAAAAATTTATTATGCATAATTTTTACCTATTAGTTATATAAATATTTAATGCATACTTAAAATATGTCATAATTTTTATATCTATATATATTTTTACTATTATAAATCTATTAGAAATAGATTATTGACATACAATTTTGAAAATTTTAATAAGTTTAATTGAATTATTTAGTAATTATATGGACTAAATTATTCATAAAAAATGATAAGGATTAAATAGAAAATTTATAGAATTATAGGGACTATTTTGAACATTTTTAATTGTTAATGTACTAGAAATTGAGAGTGAAAGAGATAACTTGAAAGTAAAAATGTGCAATATGTCAAAAATTTAGTAGAATGACATAATAAAAAATTTTGAAAGTAGAGCGGTTAAGATGTGTTTACCTAATAAAAATATTATTGTTTTAATGTACTTGTCTGCCACATAAATGATATGGTTATCGTAATATTGTGATGTCATTTATTGCAAAGTAGATAATTAAGCTGTTGCAGTCCCTTCCATTTGAAGCCACCTCAACATTTAGATGGTTCGTTTTTTGCCCTTTACAGGCAGAGTATGTTGTAAAGAGAGATTATACATGCCATGTGGAAAAGATAGTGGGCACATGGGGAAGATACTTATCTTATCTGGTTAATATTGCAAGAGAAAGAAGAGTATTTGTAGGTAAGCAACTAGCAATTGGTACGTCGCACATGACACATGTGTAGTAAACACCACACAACATTCAATTCACACTTAAAATCACACCAACTCCAGGATACATTTTGCTCTTTCGGGTGTAATATTCCCCGAAAAAGGCCAAATAAAATAAAAAGAAAGAAAATGTCAGAAGAGTAGAATTTCGTTACACTCAAAACCCAAACTAGAAGAGAAGATATGGAGGGATGATGAGAACTTTGTCGATGTGGTCCCATTCTAACCCTCTACAAGCATCCCTCACAGCCTGTTGAAGGAAACCCCAAATAATGCAAGAGTGATAGCTCACATGGAATAAAAAAAAAAAAAAAAGAAGGGTGGCTGACACCCACACATGCCATTGCCTCCCAATTGCACATGCTGCCTGTCTCCTCCACTAAGACACTATATGCCAATCTTTCCACTATTTCAACAGTCTATACAGTCTACATATTACACACGACAATTCCAATATTCCAGGTTAGAAATTTAAAGGAGGTTAACCTATTAGCAAATTAACCGTATATTAATTTCATTTCAGCATTTTTCTTCATGCCTTCCTTATTCTTCCATGTATCGTCAGCTTCTTATGCTATAGAGCATGTGGTTCGGTTGGATGGCCGGCTGCCAATAGGGTGCACGGGAGGTGCCTGTGGCAAGTGATCAAGTGGTCATTGGTCAAGCCAGCAGCTTGCATGAATGAGTGAACCATGGTCGGACCAACGAACCTAAACCCCCTTCTCAACATGTCTTTGCTTATGGTCTCTGATTTTGAAGTCTTGACGGGAATCTTGTGCCCAAATTTATACTGGGTTGAGATAGGCTTGTTGTTGACAAATGCCCAAATGTATTTGTTAAATGATCCGAACACCTTTTTGATCTGTCATTAAAATTGCACATTAAAGTAAAATTAAAGGCGATTAACAAAAGAATGATTCTTCTTTTTAATCATTAATAGTCAAATGGAAAACTGGAATCAAATTGGTGCATGAAGTTTCCACCAATTATGAAGAAAAACAACTTGCGGAGAGCCACTCCCATTAAATATACTCTCTTTAGCAGCTGGCTCCTTTCTTTGAAGCTTGAAAACAAGAGCAAGTAGCACGAATGGTCCTTACCTCAAGAATTCTGTTAGAGTTGTCCACCACACCTCGAACTCTGCTTATATCAATGCCATATTCTGTACTGATTGATATTATTTGCTTTTCAGTGATGTTGGCCACAATTTCTGCATCAAACCCTGAAAATGCTTCCCTGAAAGTAGAAGGTAAAACGATTTGAATCCACACAATCAAAAAAAAAAAAAAAATTCCCGTGATGACTTAATTATGTGCACCCCACCTGAAATCTTGGCGTTTCTTAAGGATTGAAGTCCAATCCGAACCAACTTGAGCACCACTTAGAACTAGCAATTCAAATAACAACCTACATGAAATTTGGGGGGGAAAAATCATAAATTGCAGTCTCCACAGAGAACAAGAGGATAAAAAGAAAAAGAGAAAAAAAACGCATTGCAATTAGATAGACAAACAGAGACCGAGATAGAGAAACTCACTTATCATCATGGACAGGAACTCCCCATTCTTCATCATGGTAAGCAACGTAGATGGGATCTGTTGACAAAAAGACAGGAAGATTTATAATTAGATAAAACTATACGTTCAACAAGTACAACCTAATCAACATCTGGCCTAAATAAATTATTAACTTTTTTTGCTCTGTCTCAAGTGTATATTTGCATATTTTTTCTTTGGGCTTCTAAAATTTACCTGAATTGGGTGTAATAAAGCTGCATCTTTTCTCTTCCTCATCAGACTTGGAAGCAACATTAGTTGAAGAATCAATTGGAAAAACGTTAGCTTCAAACTTGGCAGATTTTGATCTTCCATAATGTGCAATTCTCATTTTTCTTTGTGCATTTTGAAGAGCCATTTGCTCTCTTCTCACCGCGGCAATACTTCCTGGTGACTCAACGATCAAAGAAGAACAGTAACTCAACGATGCTTCTGCTGATGATGAAGAAAGCAACCCAGCTCCAACACAGATTTCTTTAAAACTTTTAGATTTCTTCCTCTCTAAACGAGGAATCCTGGAAGTGTTTCTTGGAATCACAACCTTTTCAGAGCTTGAATTCAAACCACTAGGATCATTTCCTCTCTTAATGGCTGGTAATCTTGGGGACTTTGACATTGGAGATACAGGAGCAGTAATACTGTTAGCAAAAGTGGATGGTGGTGGAGAACAGTCCGGTGAAATCTTCTGACAGGAATTACGCCTATCCAGGGTAGGAACACGATTGCATGTTGGTTGAAGAACTGGCCGGCCTATCTCCACGCCAATGGTCACCTTAGCCTTAGAGCTGCACATTCTTTATAGAGTTCAATCAAAATTGTGTTTATGAGATGAAATGAAAGAAAATTGAAAAGGATAGTTAAGAAGGAATACAGAATGGAAAGATATGCAATGTATATATAGGCTTATGAGGGAACATTTGAAGTGGGGCAGTAGTTGTAACATGGAAAGGCCGGGATCTGCCTGACAACCCATTGTGAAGGGCATCACTTTTTGTTTGCTAGACCACGAGGGGTGGGTGACGATGACACTTCGTACTCGGCCACTTGTCATTTTTTTCCTTAATGATCTCTTAATAGACACTGATTAACTAAATAATAGAGAATAAACATCCATTTAATTTAAATTTAAGATGTAATTATCATATTCATGTTGGGGTGATTCATTTTAGTTACACAATACGAATACCATTAATTTTTTAATCATATTAAATATTTTAACCCTAATACGATATAAAAATTAAATAAATTATATGACCACGATATATATAATTCATTAATTTAAATGGATTGTATAAATAATAAATTTAACACTACCCATTTAACATGTATAACATTTATAATATATACTATTTTTTACAAAAATTAAAAATAGTGTCTATAATTTATCAATTTGCATAATACAATTATAAAAATATTATTTTTATAAAAATTTATAATAAATGACTAATTTATTATTTAAAATTATAAAAATTTATATGAATTTTTAATAGATCGTGTCGTATTGTGTAAGTTGACATGATGCAACACGAACATATAATTAAATAGGTTAAATGGGTCCACATGTTAACTCGTCACGCTAGCTAATTAATCTACGTTATAAATGGGTTGACCAATCTTAATTCGCTAATCTTGCATGCTAAGCGAATCGTATATTAGCATAGATGTGCTCTAGAGTTATTCTTGTATTTAATAATGACATTGTTAATGATCCCTATGGCAATATAATATTCATTTAAATAAAGAGTTTGTTTATTTGAGTATTTACCCTTTAACATTATGTTAAATAAATTTATTATCAAGAGTTGATAATATGAGTTACAAATTTATTTAGTACATATGCTATAAATAGTTCATAGTCGTATAATTAATATTTGGGTAATATTAATTAGATTTTCACCTCTATCTATTTTCCTTGATTAGTATGTGATACTAATAATGGGAGGTAGTGAGTCTCATACTACTTGATATGAAATATCAGAATAGACATATGGATACTCATGTGATGGGTGAATCGAATAGTGACGTTAGATTTATGATCGCAAGGATATTCACTTATAGTCAACGATTATTGTTTAGGTTATAATGGTGCATATAGTCCTCTGACATGAGGTGACATGGTCATCCACATTTGAGTGGTTAGAGTTTGTTACCGCTTACATACTTGTGTTAATCACACATGGGTATATGACGTGTGGTGGCTCTAGTCAATTAAATGTAGGGATGAGTGTTCGATCAAAATGAGATTCATTGCCTGGACTGAATCGGGATAAGATCCTATACTATATGAGTTTGTTCTTAATGAATAAGTTCCTCGCCAGGACAGACTTAACACAAGTTAAAAGAGTTTTAGTGCTAGAAAGTGTTTTTAGTATTTGTATGTTTTATCAAGAATATAACTTGAGATGAGATTAAGTGATAAAGCTATTAGAGTTTGACTATGCCATGACTGTAGGCTATATCGTGATCTTCTAATAAAAGGATTTTAGTGCACGGTAATTATGACCAAAGGGTTTATGTGAATTAATATATACATTCATTTCTAATTGGGTAGTTGTGATATCAATGCTAGGAGTCACTCACATCTTATAAGAACTAAGTGTTAATAATTGAGATTTTCACATTTAGATTTGAAAGAGTTTCAAATAATATCAAGTGTTGATATTATCTTCTCATTGCCAATCAAACATGAACCAAGTAAGTCACACCTATAAGGTTTTACCAAATCTCCATCTATATGTTAATCTAATTATTGATTAAAGAGTTTAACCAATTAATCAAGATTAATAAAATTGGATTTATGCTTAAAACAATGATTCTAGCATATCATGAAATCTAATTTCAAAGAAGGGTTAAATTATTAATTTGTGCTTAATTAATATGAGATATTAATTAAGGTATTAAATTAATAATAAGTATTTGTCACTTCTATTGGATTTGGATTAATGACCCATATTGTATGGACTTAGGTGCAAAATAATTTTGAACCAAAGATTAATCCAAAGCCTAAGCATCTTGTTTAGACCCATTTGATTAATAGATTAAGCTAGGACCAAGAGTTGGCTTAATCACCAAGCCTAAGTCTATTAAATAGATGTAGTCAAATTTGTCTTGTTTGACATTGTTGACTTTGACTACATTAAAGATGAGATCACATGGAAATTGTGAGAATGGATGTAGAGAATTGTATGAGATATATTTTCTACATAATTCTTAATGCAATTTGTCATTATTCTATATTAGTGCATATATGTGTGCCAAGTGGATGTTTGTGATCTAATGGGTCATGTGACAATGAGCCTCTTTTTCTCTACACATATAAATATCCTTAAAAGTATTCTAAGGGTAAGGATGGATGGTGACGTCATCAATCTCTACAATAATTTCTTATCATATATATCTCTAAGAGTTAGTTGATATTAATCGATAAAAAGAAGAAAAGTAAATTGTAGAGAAGAAAAACATGGGAGAAAAAAGAAAGGCAAGAAAAGAAACACAACATATATATAAGACCTAGAGTTCTTGCAAAAGGGGATCAAGTTGGTGCAAGCTTGTGAGGTCAATTGAGAGGGGATGTTTGCCACTACTTGATCAAAGCAAGAATGGAGATATAGTGAAGCTAGGTATTTCAAGCTAGAGGTCTCACACTTGGGAGACTTGAAAAGTTTATTCAAAAGTTAAATCAAGGAGCCAATCATTGTAGTAGATTAATTGTTGTCTACACCAAACACTTGGGAGATTGTAAGTATTCCACAACTTAGATTTCCTAAGTTATGTATTTATACATGTTGATGTATATTAGCTATATGTTAAATTGCAAATTGAATTCTAGGGTTAGAATTCTTGATGAGATCAAAGGTTATGTTGAGAAAAATTTTGAAATTTACCTCACTTAATATTTAATGTCTAAGTCACATAACCGATTCCTTTCATCGTATTCACATATCATTACCCATTTTAACACCCTATTTAAATTAAGTGAAAATTAATTAACAATTTTTCACTTATAAATATTATTTGTATTTCTCGTTTAACCTTTTTTTTTTAACCATAATCTCAATTGTTTTCTTTTTCTATTCAAAAAATAACATTAATAAGTGTGAAAGAAATTTTTACTAATAAGTGTAAGAGATTTGTACTAGTATTTCATTTTCATTCATTAAATATAAAATATAAAAAATTTAACCATACTGCTATAATATATTAGAGTAGGCTCATCACTGTGATTTCACTATTTTTGTTGTTGTTTTAATTTTTTTTTTAATAAAATATCAAGAATTGTATAGTTTAGAACTAATTAAGGCTGTGTAAAGGTCGGAGTAGTTTGAAAAATATAAATATTTCAGATCCAATCTGAAAATTAAAAAATTAAAAAATAAGTTTTCCAAATCCACTATGAAAATTTAAATCTCAATTCATTCAAAGTAATTTGGAGATTTTAAAACGGTTTGGATATTTTTTTTAATTTATATATATAATAATTGTGCCATTTTTATAAATTTTATTTTAAGTTTTATTTAATAATTTTATAATTTGAACATACAACATAAGATTAATATAAATTTTATTTTGTAAATTTAAAATGTATTTTATAATTTAAACATATGTTAAAAATTAACTATAAAAAGATTTAGTTAATGAGTGTATTTATTTTATTTCAATTAATTAATTAATATTTAAAATGTCAAATATTATATGTTAAGTTTTAATAATAGATTCTCTAAAATAAATTATTTGAATATAATTCATTATTAAAATAGTATGAAATTTTACTTGTAAGACATAATTATAGATTTATTGTATTATCAAGTACTGAATCAAGTTTCCCTAACTCTAGGGTCTAGGGTTATGTACGAGTTCTGGAGAATTTGAACCGTCTAAAGAAACTGAACCAAAAATTTTTGTTGATCGTTTGATTTTCTCCAAACAGAATTGTTTTGAAATTTTTGATTAGGCACAGTTTGAAGATCATGAGTTTTCCGAACCGATAACAAATCAAACTATCTTGAATAGCACCAAATTGAAAACCAAAACTATATATATATATATATATATATATAACAAGTTTAATATTTATTTTTTTAATATTTAAGTTTTAAATAAAACTTATTTAACTCATGTGATATATATATATAGAATCAATATATTTTATAAATAAATACTAATATTGATAGAATAAACTTACGTGGACTAAATAAAAATTTAATTAAATAATAATATAATTGAAATAAATTTTTTACTAATTTTGTTTTCATTAGAATAATACTAATTTTAGTTTTTAATTTTGTTTTATTAATTTGAAGTTTATTTTGAGTAATTTATATGTCTAAAATTATTTAAAATTAGAATCTTACTTTTAAGGTTGCTATGGGGACGTTAAATAGTTGGTATGTCTAGGAAGTTTAGATTCTGTCAAATTACCGTTGTCCATTTCCATACATGGATATTATTAGGGTGGAGCGGGGAATACGGAAGGTAACAATGGAAGATAGAAAAACCAATCAATCATTGATATATTCGTTTTAGGTGAAGGGAATCTCACAACTTGGAAGATAACTCATTATATAATATTAAAAAAATTAAAGTTATGGTATTGCTCCAAATTTTTTGTTCAGTTCAGTTTCAAGATTAAATAATTCAATTTTGTAGGGAAATCGATTTTTGTTGAGATCAAAATTTTTATTTCAATGTAGTTTGAAAAGTAATTATTATCCAAATTAAAAAATTAGATAAAAATATAATTTTTTAATGAAAATTAGTGTTCAAGGCATCAGAAAGTGCACAAAAATATCCCAATTAGATTTACACACCCTTAGAACAATCATCACGCACAAAGAAACAATCCTTTATTAAAGAATAAAAAAAATCAACATTAGAAATCTAATACAACCCATTAAGGGCAACCACAAAAATAAACAAATTAATGAAATTTGTAGGATTCTAAACTAAAAACATCATGAAGCATTAAGTTATGACAACAGGAAGTCTATGAAGACCACCACTGACACTGAAGCAAAGTGAGGCCTAGAGAAGTCAATTTGTCCACCATTACCTTCTCTATAAATGTGACTAACATGGAACTAACTACTGCTCAATTAATTGATACAAAGTTGCCAAGAAGCACGAATATGCCAAAGGACCATAACACTTTTAGATTAAAGCTATTTCACAATGAAAATTGAGTCAATCTCAATCCAAATGGGAGAGAGCTTAAGTTTGAAAGCCTTATTGATTGCAATAGCCAACTAACAACTTAACTTTAAAATTGAAATATAGGCAGTGGATGATGAGCTATATCAAAAATTAGTTTAGTCCAACCTAGAGGAGGGTAAAGTGATAAAATATGAGAGATTATAAGTAGTGGATGAGGAATTCCAGAGATTTAAATACACCACAAAATGAGAAGGTCAACTTGAGAATTGCACTTATAATCATATTTAAAATCTTTGCTTCTTTGATTGAGTGACAAGTAAGGCATATAAAGCTAGAATGGCAATAAAATAATCATTGAAAAGTAAATTATTTCTAGCATTCCATATAATCCATACCGCATCATGAATGCCATCTCCAAAGAACAAAATTTTGTGAAGAGAAGTTAACCTTAATGGCAGATTTGAAAAGATGCATAAAGCCATTAGATAAATCAAATAAGGAATCAAACAAACTGCCAATAGCATACTAAACTAAAGTAGCATAAGAGCATTTTAAAAGAACATGATCTAATGAGTCCTCAGTTTGATAGTAGAGACAATAATGAGAAATTAAGTGAAGACCTTTAGCTATAAAAAGCTCCATGGTATGAAGTTTCCCATACAAGGCCTGCCATGTAAGAAAGGATCTAGAAGGAGGTAGGTAGTGATGCCATATCTCTTTACTTTAAGCAACTCTAGGCAAAACAACTCTGAATTGATTATAAGCACTTTTGTAAGAAAATAGAACCCGCTAAAAAGAAACGATAAACATAAGAGTCCATATAAAGAGAAAAGAAAATAACATTCTTAATATTAGTAATAATATGAGGATAAGAATTACAAAACCACTCTAAAAAATGCCATGAACCTCCATAAAACACATTAGAAATAAATGAATATATGAATTTATAATTGAGAAGGAAGAATATGAACTCTATCTATAATACAATACAGAAGCCAATTATCAAACTAAAAACTCATATTAGAATTAGCATGAATAACCCATTGACAAAAATCTTACAACTCCAAATAACAATTTCGAATTGAAAACCAAATTGAAGAAGAAAGAATATTGGATTGGGGCTTTTTAAAGAAGAGAGAAACTAGCTTTAAAGAAAAGAAAAAAAATAAAGTTGTTGTCATAAGCAACACACTTAGCTAATTTACATAATAAAGCCTTATTGAGCCAAAAAAGTTTTTTTAGGCCAATACCACCATCATCGAGAGGAGCACAACAATAATTCCACTTGGCAGTAATAAGTTTTTTAGTTTTAACATCACTAGTCCACAAAATTTTTCTAATAGACTTCTTTAAATTCTTAACCAACTGAGCATGCCATTTATCGATCATGAAAGAATGAAGGAAATAACTATAAACAACAAAGTTAATAAAAGGCAAATGACCTACCATTGTTAAAGTAGTAACTTTCCATTTATCAAAATTAGAGAGAATATGATCAACAATAAACTATAACCATTTATGCTTTGGAGTTCTAACAAACAACAGGACACCCAGGTAAGTGAAGGGAGGAGAACCATGACGAAAGCTAGCAACAGAGCATAAAGAGATCATATGTATGTTGGAAACATGCTTGTTAAAAATAATTTTTGATTTATTCTAGTTAACATACTAGCTTGAAATACCACTATAATTATAAAAAATACTAATAATCTTCTAAATATTAGCAATAGAAGCACAATAAAAAATTAGCACATCATAAGCATAAAGTAGATAAGAAGAGCACTGAACTTTTCTTGGAGCATGCATTAAAATCAAAATACTTGCTACTAAAAGAATGAACCAACCATTTGTTAAAAAAAATCCTCAGTGAGACAAAAAAGCAAAGGCAACAAAGGATCCCCCTGGTAGACTCCCAAGAACAACCAAAATAACCTCTAGAAGAGCCATTGATGAGAATTTTAATTCAATTGAATTAAAAATATCTAGAATCCAACTACCAAAAGTGCTAAAAATGAAAACTCTCTAAGACAATAAGAATAAAACACCAGTCCATTATATTAAAAGCTTTATAAATATCAACCTTGAGAGCCATATTATTACCCGGGCAATGAGAATTAAGTAAATTGGCACATTCAGAAGCAGATGCAATTTAGTTTTTAATATTGTAGCTTTTAATAAAATTAAATTAATGAGGATCAACAGTTCTACTAACAATAGAAGCCAATCAGTTAGCTAGAATCTTAGTGATAAATTTAAAAATAAAATTACCCAATACAATAAAATGAAATTTATCAACAGAGTCATCACCTTTAAGTTTTCGGAACCAAGATCATAAAATTAGAATTCAAACCATTGAGAATTATACTTGTAGTAATTAAATGGCAAACTGTTGAACAAACATCTCTACTAATAAAATCCTAGCAATGTTTATAGAATAAGCCTGTATAACCATCAGGGCTAGGGACATTATAATGATCCATGGAAAAAATTACTTCTTTGATATCAATATCAAGAGGAACATGAAGAAGATAATTATTGTCATCATTTGATGCCAAATAAGGAATAGCTTCATAAATAAAAGAATAATCACATTGAACTATAGGGTTGGAACAAGGTTGGAAATAATCCAATTGGTAATAAGGGAATCACCAATCACCAAGTTATGGATACTAAAATGAGGGCGACACCTAGCAAGAAGACTATAAAAAATTTAAAATTTATGTCACCATATTGGAGCCAATCAATATGACATTGATCTTTTAGTAAGCAATGTTTATTTAAAGATATAATTCAAGATTTTGATGAGCTTCTAGCTCCTTAGAATAAAGATCTTCCAAGAAACCATTCACATCTGTGGTAGTTTGGATATCAACAAGATTCTGTTTAGCTAAAGAGATGTTAAGATCTACATTTCCAAAAGCATTTTTATTCCAATTATAAAGAAACACCCTAAGCAATTTAAGCTTCCTTATAAGCGCATTATCACTGAATGAGAGTGAATTCCAAAAAGCCTTAACATTTATGTGAAATTTTAGATGATCAACCCACATAGAATGAAATCTAAATGGTTTGTGGCCCAAATCTTGCATTTGATGACAATTAAGGAGAATAGGATTGTGGTCTGATTGATGATGCATAAAAGCAAAACACTCTATAAACCTTCAAAAGCCAATAGCATAATTATTATAGAATGCTAGTTTAAGATAAATGTCAACATGTTGATCTACCAACCTATTATTAGTTCAAGTATAAAAAGAACCTCTAGTGTCTAAATAAGAGAGGTTATAATTATTTATATCAGTAGCAAACTCATTACAGGGGAGAGACAAGGGAACATGATCACCAGATTTTTTTATAGGCCCCAAATTAAGAATTAAAATCCTCTAAAATATACTAATTACCATCACAAAGAGAAGAAAGTTGATGAAGATTATTCTAAAGAAGCCTGCATTTAGAAGATAAAATGTCATTATAAACACAAGTAATAAAATGCCATGTCGACTCTAATTAAAATATAATAATGATTTATTGATCCAAACTAGCCAACAGAGTGACATTGCTGACATTAAGAGAAGTAGAAACCAAAACTTAAAGAGAGGAATAAGTTTCTACCACATAAAAGAAATGTAAAGAAGACTAAAAATGAAAACTGACATTGTTAAATTCAAACTTAGGCTCCATTATGCATAATACATCATGACTAGGAGTCTTACATAAATTAGAGAGAGTAAGTCGAGTGGCCTTATTACTAAGGCCGTTACAATTCCAAAAAAGAACTTTCACTTAGAGGCATGTGAATGAGCCTGAGTAATAGGCTTATGTCTCATCCATTTAACTTGATTTTTTAGAGAATTTTTTATTTTCATAGTTTTCCAACCGGTAGGATTGTCAGCACTCTTTTTATTAACCAGCTCTGCCCAATTTTAAGTGTTAACAATCTTTAACTCTTACACTATTTGAACTCATTGAAAGGAAGGAGAGGAAGAATCTAGTGCCATTTATTTATCATTAGTATATAGATGAGGAAGAGGGAATAGAGGAGGAGCTATTAAATCATCCTTATTTAAAGTAAAAGCATCCTATGAAAATAGTAGATAGATCCAATTTTTTAGGCACCTTAGAGCTATGATCAACTTGTTTATCCTTTAAAATTAGATAGGTTTCCATTACCAAAATTTTCAAACTAAGGAACAACCTTAAGAATTCTCACGAGGAGGGATAGAAGATTTTACATTGGCATCCGAATTATGAAGGCAACATCCTAAAGAATTATGAGCAATAGTATAGCAGCAGCTACAAAATAGAGGGAGATTTTCATATCTAACATCAATAACAAAAAGATTTTCATCGTAGTCAAGTGCTAGTTTCATCAACAAGAACTCTAGTGAAATAGCCAAAGTCTCCATCCAAGGTAGCATGATCAATTTGAAAAGGAACACTAATATTACAAGCAATATCATATAGAATTTGGGCATCCTAAAGTTCCCAAGGCAACCTATAAATGAGTAGAACTAAACTTTTCTTTATAGGGATCAAAATTAAGCATCCATCATTGAAGGCACATAAGTTTAGGCTTAAGAGTAAGGGAACCTCTACTCCAAATAGTATCCTTGTCTTAAGCAGAAAAGAGAAGAATATGAAAGAAGCCACATCCCAATGAGATTAGACGCCATTAAGATTTCAGACTCCATAATGAAGATAGCTTTTCTTTTAATTTTGCTGCCATGGAGAGTCACCGTTGTTAAGAATAACACATCAAATTAATAAATGTTAACAAATAGCTAGATGTTTAGGATACAAATCAGAATTAATCTTAACTACTGGATAGGAACTAGGAATAGCAGTGCACATAGAGTATGAAATAATATGCTCAATTGACATTGATGCATATGTTTTAATAGGCAAATAATATAAAGGTTGAACATCAAGAACATAAATCACAGGAGGATTATCAGGAATAGAACCATTAGAATTAGATATAGTAGAAAAAAAGTCAGCATGGATCAAAAGCATCATTAGTGATAGCAATACGATTCTTGGAAACATCAAAAGTAGGGGGTTTGTTCTATGGTAGCAACATCAAGTTTTCAGTGACTGTTTTTCAATAAAAATATAATTCAAATTAAACTATTAAACTATAATCTATTTCATAATTTTATTATAAAATTAAATGATTTCTTATCATTTTATTTAGTTTTTATTTATAATAATACACTCTAATATACCATACATTATTATATTTTTTATGAAAAATTTATATAAATAATAAATACATCATAAAATAATAATAACAATCTCATAGATATTGAAAAGTATATTATATTATAATTTTATTATTGTATGTGAATTTAAATTTTTCATTGGGAATTGTACTATAAAGTTCTAAAATCCTATTTACGAATTAGTATTAGTGTTAGTTTTAGTTTTGATTTTTAGATTTATATTTTTTAGTAATTGAATTTCATGTTTTTAATGTTGGTTAATTGATGAGGAATGAAGATTAATGAGGACCTAAATTGGAATATTGAGGACAATGTTCAATTCAAGCATAGGGGAGTATTTCTATCCTTTTTGTTTATCTTTTTCTTTTATATTTTCTTTAGATATTTAGTAATTTTGAATTTTGTAAGGAAATTTTAATTTTTTTTAGTTTTTTTATATCCATAAGTTATTTAAATCAAAATAGGTATAATTTTAATTAAGTTTTAATATTTAAAACATTTTAAATGTTAATTTCAATTTCCATAGCTTATGAGTTTTGCATTCATCAATATTATAAGTTATGTATATTAGATTGCGTTTTCTTAATATAATTTTGAATTAACTTAGTTCTTTTGTATGTGTTACAACCTTAGGTTAGGGATAAGTATTAGAATTTAGTTTAACTTTAAAAGTACTTCTATTTTGATTAAGTAAAAGGTGTGTCGAATACTATTTTGTGGAGAAGTTATTTTAACCAAATCATTTTAAGCATTAGAACCGCCTTTGATTTTAAGTTATGTTAGAATCTAACTAATTAAAAAGTGACTAGATGCAGTATAAAATGTACTTATTAAAATTTTTTTTATATATAAAAAAGTGCAAGATGGAGTGTAAAATGCACTTGCTAAGATCAATATGAAAAGGGGTGAGATGGAGAATGAAACACACTCACCAAACTCATGCAAGATGGAGCGTAAAATGCACTCGCAATTAAATGTAAGTTTGTTTATTTTTCTTTTTGAAAAACGAATTAGTTAGCTATCATTCTTAAGGTTAAGGGAATTTTAATATTTAAAATTTTTGAGTTTGCTTATGATCTATGAGTTTTATTCTATAAATCTTTTATTAATTCCATGGAGAAGCATTATCTCTTACTTGTTTTTAATCTTTGGTTTCAATAAATAAGATCTATGTTGAGTATATACTAAGTATATTTAAATATGGTTATACTTTGGTGAATTCCTTAATATGCATGATTTGAGATGTTGATGAAGTCTTTACTTGAGGAAAAATAAATATCTAAATGTGAGGGAGTTGATAAGTGCATATTTATGCTTATTTTGAATTAATATTTAACTAGTTTATATAGTTATTCATGAATTTTGCATAATTCATATAGATTAGGTTTAGTTTTATATTTGATTTAATGTTTGGTTAATATAAATAATGTTTTCAATTGCATTTCAAGTGTTTTATGTTTATGCCTGGGTATTTGATAGTTAAAGTTTGAATAATAAGAAAAAAGGAGTCAAATGAGTGAAATTAAGCTTGAAATTAAAGCTTAAAAGATTTCACTGCTGTGTGTTTTCATGACATAATTATATGGAGGAGCTTGAAAATAAGAAATTAAGACTAGCCATAGGCACACAACTATGTAGTTGTACCATATAGTAGTGTGGTATAGGTTGATAGTAGATTAAAGTATGAAGGAAGGGCTGCATAGTCTTGCGCTTGAATGACATAGTTGTGTGCCCTCATTTGGAAGAGTTCTTATTATTGTATAGTTCAATGTTTTGGCCATAACTTGAGTTATAGTGGTTGAAATGACATGATTCAAAGTGTGTTGGAAAGTTAATAACTAAGAATACAACTTTTATAAAGACATTGGAAGTTGATTCAGTCATCTTCTAAAATAGAAATTCTATTGAAGTTATATTATTAACACATGATCGTACAAGTGTCATAGTTTCATTAGGATTTTGATTCTTTTAAAGCCAAATCCTATTCTAACAAATGAATTTTAGCTGTAAAAGTGGTTATAACATTGAAACAAAGGGATACAACATTATCATTCATAAACTTTTATATTAAAATTCATATTTTGCAAGGATTTTTAGCATTCAAAGGAGTTGTACACATTGCAAAATTGAAAACCTTAATCTTTCCTTCTTAAATTCATATTTTCTCATTATTTTTACAAGAATTTCTTCTATTTTTGTTCTCATTTTTACAAACATATTAGAATAAATTTTCATTATGTACTAGGAATGATCTTAATAGCTTTAGGGATGTATTAATTAACTCTTTTTGCTTAATCAAAGTCTGATTTCTTGCATATGGATTTTAAATTTGTGCTTCTTGATATTCAATGCATTGTTAGGGTAAACTTATAATGAGATCGAGAGGTGATGCATGATTTGTATTTAAGGTTTAATTTGAATATTCGTATAAGTTATTTGACATCAAGAGGAGATTAATAACTTAAGATCTAGTTAAGTTTAATTGAGTTGAGAGACCTTTTAAATACTTAATATTGCATGAATTACCTTGTTCTTAAATTTAGTTAATGATTTATTAGTTTGGCTTAGAGAGGTGAGGGTCCACGAGATTAGACTATCAATTGAATTTATTAAATTATCTTTTAATTATTTGAGAGAGAGTTTTAACATCATTAGTGGTAATCATTATGTGTAGAAATTAAAATTATGTTAGGTAGATTTTATTAATTAATACAAAAATTTCAAATGAAAAGAGAACTTCTTATGCATATTTTCATCATATTTATTTTTCTAAATTAGTTTGCATTGATTTAATTAGTTTTATTCTTAGTTTTTATTCAGTTATAATTTATTATTCTAACTTTGAATTTTCATTGATTCATTTAAAAAAATTATTTAACTAAGTGAATAAGCATTCAACAACTAATCTGAATAATCATTCAACAGCTAATCTTTGTAGGAATGTAGTCGTACTTAATTTCTTATATTACTTAAGCAATCCATATATTTGCAGTAAACAATAATTAGTATTGTTACCTTTGCAGCATGCTTTAAGAAAGATGAGATTTGGTTTGGTGAATAATGAAAAATCCTAAAAGAAAAGAAAACAAAAGAAAAGGGTTAAAAATGTTCAGAGTTTTTTTTCGAGTCTTTAAATCGATAAAGTTTGGTTAAGTTTTCTAAAAGCCTCTAGAAATATATGAATAGTGCTATTTATAGACACATTTATGAGGGAGGTTTTATGCACATATTTCAAGTGCATTAGGAATGATATCGCACAATCAAAGTATAATTTGCAAGCTCAAGGAGCGATTTGAGCATTTAGAGCATGTGAGTCAGTAGTGTATATGTGAGGTATGTGAATGAACATTTTTAGTGCAACTTTCAATTTTTACCTGCTCACTACATGTGTTTTATATATAGGAGCATGCGATTCATGTACTTTGAGAGTGGTTCATGTGTATGGGCACGTGATTCATTTGCTTTGTGCATGGTTCATGCACTTACTGTGTGCTCTCTTGAGCTTTTTGTTTGTTATTTTTTTTATTGGAATAGGTTTTTAAGATTTTTGAGGTTTGAAAAGATATTTTTTGGACTTTCATTTTGATAAATTAATCATCATTTTTTACAAATCTTGATCCTATATAATGAAATAAGTCTTCATGTATCAAGTTACATGTTTAGGTAGTTATAGTCTTGTGACGATCACCTAAAGCATATGAATTGCCATTCCAAGGTTCTTTTTCTCTAGGTTAAATCTTAACCAATTGAGTGAATAATAAACTCATAATCTTAAAAGTCTATTTTAGGGTTTAGGTGGTTCACTTCTTTAGTTTAGGGTTTGCACAATCCTAAGTAATATTGACATGTATTCTTACACTGATTTCATAAATTATGAACATCATTGAACCATTTTCAAGGTCTATTATAATTAGAGGTACGAAATTACTAAACAAGAGCCATGAATAAGAATTGACCAATTCAAAACTCATCATAAACTAAGTAGGCTAGTTTTAATCTTGTTTCACCCTTTATAGAATTATAAACCGATGATTTTAAGCCAAAACTAGTCGGTTCATAGACCATGGTCATTCTTAAATATCGTTGCTATTACCTCAATTGAAATTGCATTTTCCTTTACTTTGCTAAGTGTTGAAAGCATCCTTAGGGTCATGAAATTAACTATTGACCTATTACTAATAAGTACTTTGGAAATAGGCCTACTATTTATATGGAACATGATATATAAAGGTTGGATGTGGTCTATCATTTTTAGGAAGGTTCCTCTAAATCACTATTTTTTGTTTGGTTGTTTTTGTGACTTAAATTTTCATGTTACTATACACATAATTTTCTTTAGTTACAAGGGCCCCTTGAGTCCAAATCTATAACTCATCAATTCTTTATGCTTCTATGCTATCATCTTATTCAACCTAATTTATTTAAACATAGGTTAATAAAAGAAGTTGGATAAACAAATGGGATTAGAATATTGCTAACCATAAAACTTCCTTTGGACTTATAATCATCAAGGTTGTTTACCTATAAAGAGTTTTGTTGACCATTTGCATGATCAAACTCCTAATTTTGGACTTTGAAAAATAATTTACACTCTAATAATTTTATTTAAGTATGTAGGAACTTATTTGTATCAAAATTATCAGTTCAAGTCTAGAAATATGAAATACTATCATTATACTATATTTCGATGAAGTATAATATCTCAATCTTATACCTAAAGTGTTAAGAGATTTTATGTGTTTAAAAGAGATATTTTTGGACTTACAAGTGTCTCCTCATGAGCTGATCATGAGTAGAAGCCTTATGAGAGTAAAATTGAGCAAGGGAAAATGTCGCTCATAAAAACTATTCATAAGCATTATTCATCCTAGGAGTAGCTCATGAGGGCAGTACTAACAGCTATAAATGGTAATTTTTTGCATGCAACATTTAGTATTTCACTCCTCATAGCCAGAACTTGCTCATCACGATTATGAGCGACATTCTCATAGAAATAAGTCCAAGATGGTTCAAAAATCAATAAGAGATGTTGGGGACATGTTTGATACATCCAACAACCATATTTTTTAGTGTTTATGTATATAAACACTCCATAGAGTGCAATTGAAGTTTTAAGAAACTTTTTTACTCATTATACTCTTTTAAGTATTTAATTAAGCTCTCAAAACTCTCTTCAATTTCATTTCATATTTGTACAACTCTTATAAGAGTTGGGTAGTGTTATAATATATATTCTTATTCTTCTAATTTTTGGGATTAAGAAATTGGAAAGTGAGATTCTATTATAGTGAAATTGGTTTAAGTGCTTTCCATTAAAGCACTTAGGGTTTGGTTTTTGAGTGGGCCTTGTAAAACTCAAGTTGTAAGGTTAAAAGAGTGAGCCTCAAACTCTTATGTAATCTCAAATCTTATGAATGAGATTATGGGAATTGAAAATCCTAACTTAGGGATAAGTTAGGTGGAGATGTAGGATTGTTGAGAATTCAAACTCCTTAAATTCTTATGTTCATCATTCTTCTTTCTTAACATTCTTTCAATTCTTTTAAAGAATTCTTTTAATTTTATTTTTTTATTTAATAGCCTTATTCAACCACCCTTTACAACATTTTCATTTAGTATTAGAACTTGAATTCAAGGAACTTCATTGCTAGAATGCAAGATCATAGGGAGCGAATCACAAAACATTTCTTCTCTTAGACCATTCTTTGATGGTAGTGACTATCCTCATTGGAAGTTCAAAATGGAGTAATACCTTGATTGTGATTCCATAAAACTTTGGGATATTATCCTAAAAGGTTGGGAACCACCCACAACTACCATTGATGGTGTGGTAACTACTTGTGCAAGAAGCTAATGGAATAATGAACAAAAGGAGGACAATCATAAAAATAAAAAGGCTATGTTTATTTTAGTCTCTTCCATGATAAGAGAAGAACAAGGCAAGCTTTAATATTGAATGTTGGCAAGGAAATATAAGAGACCTTGGAAAATCATTATGAAGGCAACATGCAAGTTAGAAGTAAGAAGATTCAACTTCACATGTATGAATAGGAACTCTTCAAGATGAAGCCTCAAGAGTCAATCATCGATATGAAAAATCGACTCAATGCTCTTCTCATAACCCTTAAGAAACTTAGTAAACATTTCACCAAAGAAGAGGTAAATAAGAAGATCCTAAGAATCCTACCTAAGAAGGATTAGAAATCTTGAGTTAGTTTAATTGAGGAAGCTTAAGACCTTTTTATTCTTTCCACCAATGTGGTTATTGGAAAGCTCCCAACACATGAGCTTATAATTAAGTAAAGTGGTGAAGAACAAGAAGAAAAGGAGAAAAAGAAAAGCATTGCACTAAAAGCTTCACAAAATGAAAGTGAAGATAAAAGTCTTGAAAACTATAATGATGAAGATAGTGATGTCACCATGCTTACAAGAAGTTTCAAAAAATTCTTGAGAAAGAAAAATTTCTTAAGAACTAGAGACTTCGACAAGAAGCATGAAGAAAAAAGTAAGAAGAAAACCAAATAAGTCACTTGTTATAAAATTAAGAAACCTGGACACATTAGAAGTGAGTACCCTAAACTCAAATTCAAGAACAAAGGATCTAAAGATAAAAAGAAGGCCTTTAAAGCTACTTAGGATAATTACTCCTCTGAATTTGAATAGGAAGAGGAACAACAAAAAGTGGCTAATCTTTGCTTTATAACTCTTGAAGATGAAAAAAGGTGTGCTTGAAATCCATAAGAATATAAAAGAAGTGGTCTCTCGGTAGTGGATATTCAAGGCATATGATGGGAGATAAATAGTAATTCAACAAGCTTGATGCAAAGGATGGAGGACATGTCACATTTGGAGATAATTCCAAAGGAAAAATAGTAGGCATTAGAGAAATTGGTAATCCTCAATCCTTATCCATACATCATGTGTTACTTGTTGATGGTATTAAACATAATTTGCTTAGTATAAGTCAATTATATGACATGGGAAATAAAGTGACTTTCTATCCTAAAAATTGCTTTGTTAGTAGTCTTGATGAGGAAAAAGTAACTTTTAGTGGTGAAAGGATAGACAATATTTATGTTATTAACTTAAACAATTTGATAATAAGGATGTTAAATGCTTAATGTCTACTTCCCATGACACACGGACATGGCATATAAGCTTAGGACATGCAGATTTTGAGCTTTTGAATAATCTTTGTAAGCATAAACTTGTGATTGATTTACGTAATCTTGAATTCACTAAGGATAAATCTTGTGATGCTTATCAAATGGGAAAACAATCCAAGTCCACATTTAAGTTAAAAAAAATGGTGTCCACTTATAGACCACTTGAACTTATACGTATAGATTTATTTAGAATAAATAAAGTTGCTACTCTCGATGGAATACACCATGCATATATATTGATTGATGATTACTCTAGATTTAATAGGTTATATTTTCTTACTTATAAGAATAATGCATTTAAACCTTTTAAAAATTTTTCAAAAAGAGTTTAAAAGAAAAAAGTTTTTATATTTCTTCTATTAGAAATCATTATGGAACTGAATTTAAAAATGAATCTTCAAAACCTATTATAATGAAAATGTTATTTCACATACATTTTCTTCTCCTAGAAATCCTTAACAAAATAGGGTAGTTGAAAGGAAAAATAGAACTTTTATGGAAATGGCTAGAATAATGCTTAATGAGTATAATTTGCCTCTATACTTTTAGGTAGAAGCCATTAACACATCTTGTTATATTTTAAATAGAGTTTTCAAAAGCTCAATTTTAAATAAAACTTCTTATGAGCTATGGAATAACAGAAAACCCAAAATATCATATTTAAGAGTACTTGGATGCAAGTGCTTTATATTAAACACCAAGGATAATCTTGGAAAATTTGATTCTAAAGCTGATGAAGGAATTTTCCTAGGTTATTCTACTACTAGTAAAGCATGTAAAGTCTTTAATAAAAGAAATCTAGTAGTTAAAAAGTCAATGCATGTTGTATTTGATGAATCAAACTCATTTGTTCTTAGAAAGGATGTTTATAATGTTGATGATCTTATAGGTGATGAAGAGATTACAGATACTCAAGAAGAAAATGCTAGTATTGTTGGGTTCTGTGATGCAAACGCACCGGAAAAATTAAAATTTTATCACGTTCCCAAGCCAGGATCCATGTAATTCGACTAATTGATTAAATCTAGGGTTTTTAATCATCTTACCAAAACGCAGAAGAGGCAAGATTCTCTGGAAGGGTAAGAGGAGGTTCACACCGGTGACACCTTACCTCGAGCTTTTTAGCTTGGTTGTTCGGATCAAGACGTCTCCAAAAGGATGCGTCCTCTATAGGTATCCACACGAACAGCCCTTCACAAAACGAATTTGAGTGTGTGTGCTAGCAACCTCTTGACTGTCTTACAAATCAAGAACAAAAAGGAAAACTCTGTCTTTGTTTTCTAAGAGGAAAGAAAACAAATTTGGAGGCAAAAACAAGTGTGTGAAACCCTAGAGAATATAACATATTTATAGACTCCAAGTTAGGGTTTCACTTACCAATAACCTTTTGGTAATTTTCCATTTATTATATTCTGATTTTGTTTAAAAACAAATCAAAAATAATATCTTATTTATTTATTTAAAATAACATTTATCTTAAATAAATAAACAAATAAATAAATAAATAAAACACTTTAATTATTTATTTCCACAGAGTTTATTTTGGGCTTATTAAACCCATATCCGTTTTGGGCTTGTTCTAAGTGTGTGACCCTGTAGGTTCACATAACATTAGCAGTGGGCCTAAATCTCTATTTAGGCCTACAAGTCATAAGTGGCCTCTAGCAAGACATTATGACTACCCAAGTCATGTGAAGTCAATAATCCGACATAACCTAATTACAGTGAATTTTATTGTCCCTTTATCATATGATATCTTAATTGAACATAAGGCATAGAATGTCATCCTTATATAGTTCAATATTATGACTTGATTCCAAGTAGACTGAAAATGATAACTCTTTATCAATTCATTTCAGCATGGCCATGCATTTCCATTCAGTCTATCTCATCAAGGGGCCTCTAGATATCTTTCTCATATTAATGAGGGATAAATTCCTTATAAATTACTCACATTCCTCACATAACTAATTTTATATCCAACAACATTCTTTTAATCATCTGGTTAAAGACAATGTTAGAATGTGTCAAAACATAAAATAGCTATGTAGAAATCCATGATGATTTCAAGGTCAAAGGACCGAAATAAAATTACTGTGATAAGAAGTACTTATGACAATAATCTATGTAGTATTCTCATAGTGGGTCAATCCAGTACATGATCTCTCATCATGTACCTATGAGTTGACTTAATATCTCATATTTATGATTAGTAAAACATAACCATCAGTCAACATCATACTAGCCTTAATACTTTAATATTCATATAATGAATAAATGGCTAGGGATAATTAGAATAGAACTCTTATTTTAATCTAAGGGTTTTACTATCAAGTCACATACTTGATGGCCTTAGTAAGAATTAACCATTCATGTAATTATCATAAAATCAAATGATAATATAATACCTCTTTATTAATAAAATAATAAAGTCAATACATAATCACAAATGATTGACCTAGTGCATATCACTAACAATCTCCCACTTGCACTAGGCCCAATCAACATCGTATCGTATACCCATGGACCTAGTATGACTCTCATGTTTAGGCTGTGGAAGAGGCTTAGTCAGTGGATCAGCAACATTATCATTTGTAGGTACTCTGCATATCTTGACGTCTCCTCTCTCAATAATTTCTCGAATAAGATGATAACGCCTGAGTATGTGTTTGGATCTCTGATGTGATCTGGGCTCCTTAGCTTGGGCTATAGCTCCATTATTATCATAATATAAGTTCACTGGATCTGATATACTAGGAACAACACCTAGTCCAGTTATGAACTTCTTAATCCAAACAGCTTCCTTAGCTGCTTCTGAGGCAGCTATATACTCAGCTTCTGTTGTAGAATCAGCAACAGTGTCTTGCTTGGAACTCCTCCAGCTCATTGCACCTCCATTCAAACAAAACACATATCCTGACTGTGATAAAAAATCATCCTTGTCAGTTTGGAAGCTGGCATCTGTGTAACCATTTACAACTAGCTCATCTTCCTGACCACCATACAGTAAAAATGCATCCTTAGTTCTTCTCAAGTACTTAAGGATATTTTTGACTGCTGTCCAGTGACTTTCACCTGGGTCTGATTGGTATCTGCTCGTTGTGCTTAAGGCATATGAAACATCAGGTCGAGTACATAACATTTCATACATGATAGATCCAATAGCAGAAGCATATGGAATCTTACTCATGCGGTCTCGCTCATCTTGTGTCATAGGACACTGAGTCTTGCTGAGACTAATGCCATGTGACATTGGCAAGAATCCTCTCTTGGAGTCTTGCATATTAAACCTGTTCAATACCTTATCAATATAAGTGCTTTGACTTAGGGCAATAAGCCTTTTAGATCTATCTTTATAGATCTTGATGCCTAATATATAAGCAGCTTCACCTAAGTCTTTCATTGAGAAACAATTCCCTAACCATGATTTAACATTTTTTAAAATAGGGATATCATTTCCAATGAGTAGTATGTCATCCACATACAACACTAAAAACACAATAGCACTCCCACTAACTTTCTTGTATACACAAGGTTCATCATCATTTTTAATGAAGCCAAATTCTTTGACTGCTTCATCAAAATGAAGATTCCAACTCCGAGATGCTTGCTTCAATCCATAAATGGATCTTTGAAGCTTGCATACCTTTCTAGAATTCTCAGGACTAACAAAACCCTCTGGTTGTGTCATGTACACATCCTCAAGTAAATTTCCATTAAGAAATGCTGTTTTGACGTCCATTTGCCATATTTCATAATCATAGTATGCAGCTATAGCAAGGAGAATTCGAATAGATTTTAGCATAGCCACTAGTGAAAAGGTTTCATCATAGTCTATACCATGTGTTTGTTTAAAACCTTTTGCAACCAGTCTTGCCTTAAAGGTATGCACATTGCCATCCATGTCGATTTTCTTTTTGAAAACCCATTTGCACCCAATAGTTTTTAAACCATCATTTGGGTCAATCAAGGTCCATACTTGATTATCATACATGGATTGCATTTCTGATCTCATGGCTTCAAGCCATTTCTCAGAGTCAGGACTATTTATGGCCTCCTGATAGGATGTGGGCTCATTTTGATCCACAATTAACACATCATAATCACTAGTTATGAGAAATCCATATCTCATGGGGATTTGACGTGTCCTATCAGACCTCCTTGGGCCTTCTGGTACTTGTGCAGGCTCAACAACTTCTTGTTGATTTAGCTGCGGTTCCATATCATGTACAATGCAATTTTATGGGCCTTGAATTTCTTCAAGTTACACTGTGCTCCCACTGGTTCCTTTGGAAATAAACTCTTTTTCCAAAAATACACCATTCCGAGACACAAACACTTTGTTCTCAGATGCATTGTAGAAGTAATATCCTTTAGTTTCTTTAGGATATCCCATAAAAAGGCATTTATTAGATTTGGGTGCTAGTTTATCTGAAATTTGACGTTTCACAAAAGCATCACAGCCCCAAATCTTAAGAAAAGAGAAACTGGGAGTTTTTCCAGTCCATTTCTCATATGGTGTCTTTTCAACTGCCTTTGATGGAACTCTATTCAAAATGAATGCAGCAGTTTCTAAAGCATATCCCCAAAAAGAGATTGGAAGATCAGATTGACTCATCATAGATCGAACCATATCCAATAGAGTTCGATTTCTACGTTCAGACACACCATTCCATTGTGGTGTACCTGGAGGAGTCAATTGTGAAACAATCCCACAATCTCTAAGATGATCTGTAAATTCTTGGTTTAAATATTCACCACCTCGATCAGATCTTAGTGTTTTAATATTTTTACCAAGTTGATTTTGTACTTCATTCTTGAAAATTTTGAACTTTTCAAAAGATTCAGATTTATGTTTCATTAGATAGAGATAACCATATCTACTAAAATCATCTATGAAAGTTATGAAGTATTGAAAACCTCCTCTAGCAGTTGAGCTTAATGGTCCACATACATCAGAATGTATTAGGCCCAATAAGTCATTAGCCCTCTCACTTTGTCCAGTAAAAGGTGTTTTAGTCATTTTTCCAAGTAAACAAGATTCACATGTATCAAATGATTCATAATCAAATGAATTTAAAAGCCCATTTTGGTGTAGCTTTGAAATGCGTTTCTCATTTATATGGCCTAAACGACAATGCCAGAGGTAGGTCAAGTTTAAATCATTAGATTTAGACTTCTTTGTATCAATGTTATAGATTGGCATTTCATTAGTGTCTTCGGCATCTAAAACATAGAGTCCACTAGTGCATGGAGCATATCCATAGAAAATGTTATCGTGATAAATACTGCATTAATTATTCTTAATAATAAATTCAAATCCTTTCTTGTCCAAACAAGAAACAGAAATAATATTCCTACACAAAGTAGGTACATAATAACAACTTTCTAAAGATAAAATAAGTCCACTAGGCAAAGGTAACTCATAAGTTCCTACAGCTAAAGCAGCAACTCTTGCTCCATTGCCAACTCGTAAGTACACTTTGCCTCTTGCCAATGATCTACTCCTTTTTAGACCCTGCACATTTGTACAAATGTGAGATCCTGATCCAGTATCTAATACCCAAGAATCAGAAGCAGAAGCAGATAAATTTAATTCTATAACATGAATACTTGAAGAGGTAGTCTCACCACCCTTTTTCTTCTTCAGATCATCCAAATAGAGCCTGCAATTTCTTTTCCAATGGCCTGGCTCATTACAGAAAAAACAGATTCCTTCCTTTGCTTTGGGTTCAGCTTTGGATTTGGGCTTGGGCTTTGGCTTGGGCTTCTGAAAGCCTTTAAAGACCTTGCCCTTTCCCTTTCCAACCCTTTTCATCCCCTTTCCTTTATTAACCATGATAACATCCTTGGTGTTACTCTTGATGTTCTTTTCAGCAGTTTTCAGCATCCCATGCAACTCTGAAATAGTCTTCTCCATACTATGCATATTGAAATTCATAATGAAGCTATCATAAGCTTCAGGCAAAGATTGGAGAATAATATCCACAGCCAGTTCTTGTTCAATATTGAGACCAAGCTTGTCCAAGTAATCAAGATGACCCTTCATCTTGAGAACATGAGGACTGACAGAGCCACCAGTAGTCAGCTTGCAAGAAAGCAATGCCCTGATGGTATTGAACCTTTCAATTCTAGCTTTCTCTTGGAACATTTCCTTGAGATGGCCTATCATAGTATAAGCCTCCATTTCCATCAGTTGCTTTTGCAGCTCAGATTCCATACATCCAAGCATGACACAAGTGACATCAGTAGAATCATTGAGATGCTTGGTATAAGCATCCTTTTGTGCTCTAGGAGCATTGGCAGCTGGTTCCTCAGGGATGGGTTGATCAAGGATGTATTCCTTTCTCTCATGCCTAAGAACAATTCTTAGGTTTCTGTACCAGTCAAGAAAATTAGTCCCATTGAGCTTATCCTTCTCAAGGATCGATCGCAGTGACATGGTAGGTGTAGTGTTTGAAGTCATTATCTACAACAAATATATGCAAAGTCCATTCAGTATTTTATTAAATATTTATAAGGCATAATAAAAACTCCCACTAAATTTACTCAAATCAATAACCCTCTAAGTTAATTTTAGAAATTTTAGTGGGCCAAGATCCATATTTCACCATACTCTAAGTGAGCTTTGGCTCATGACCTAAAATATGGTTATTTAGGTAGATAACTCTTATCAATTACATCTCATGTAACTCTTGGATGGTATGGGATTTGACATCACATGTCATGGCTAAAAATCCCATCTAATGCCCTAGGTCCAAAACCATTTTGATAACCTAGTTAAGTCAAACCATATCAAACGTTTGGATAGCACCATTATCCAACTTGCCTTCCCCAGATGAATTTATACACCCTGCTTTGGCAGGCTCATATATAATAATCTAAGGCTTGACAAGTGTTGAACTTATGGAAGGCATTATAATGACTTAATATTAAATGAGGGTTCATTTTTATTTAATCATATTCAGTTATTGTTATGTTGTATTGCATGGCATCATATGGCATCACATACATGGCATCAAATGGCATCGCATACATAACAACAAATAAATAAATGTAACATAGCATGGCCCAAATCTAAGTTGATCTTCATAAGCCAATATGAAGATCAATGGTCAAACCTAGGTAATATTACAATTACAAATTGAGCCTCCAACTTGGATCTCCATCTTCTACCATGGATCTCCCTTTTGGTTCCCACCTTGGATCTCCATCCTGGGCCTCCAACTTGAATTGCACCATGGGTCTTGATTTACAAAAATTGTTGTAATTTATTCTACACTTTTCTAATAAAATAAATACAACAAAACAAAAATGACTCGCAGGCCGTATTTAAAATTACAACCCATAAAAATAAAATCCAATCACATTGGTCTGAGGGCCATGCTATGCACCATGCATAAAACAACAAACATGTATAACATAATAATCTATTTAGTTATTAAATCCAATCATTATGTTAAAAATAAACTAATGTGACAATTCTTTTGGGGTCAAGGGGCAGCGCCACTTGCGGGGTCCTAGGGGCAGTGCCCCTAGTGGGGTTCCAAGGGGCAGCGCCCCTGGCGGGGTCTGGGGGCAGCGCCCCAGGTGGCGGTCCCACTGGCCAGTTAGCGGGTCCGACGGTAAACACTTTACCTTAACTCTTCGGTGAGTTACCTTTCAAATTTCTGAACATTAATGAATTTTCGTAATCAAATTACTATAAAATCAATTTGTTCAAATAGACAAAAATGCTCAATTAAAACAGCCACCTTAAAACCCTTATTTGCATCAAGGAAGCAATTAACCAATTTTCGTAATCATATTACTAAATCAGTTTGTTGCTTAAAAACATCACTTTTTGTAAACATTTTACAGTCTGAAAAATCTGTTCAAAACAGATCAAATTTTTTTTTTTATTAAAACAGACGCATCCATTAAGAAAACCCTAATTTGTGTAATCAAAATTACAGCTTGAACGAATCTATAGAAAACATATCCATTCTGCATAATCTGTTTAACATTTAAACAGATTGCCCTTAACACATAATCTGCATAATCACAAAATTTCTGTTTCAGATTTAATTAAAAACGATTTTCCTAATCAAATAGAAAACGTTTTTCTAATTAAAATAGGAAACAAATAAGCTGCTTCAATTAATCATATTAATCAAAACAGAATACATAACAGATTTAAATCCTTAAGTGATTAGGTTTTTGAAAACAGAATTTCTGTTTCAGATTTAATTAAAAATGATTTTCCTAATCAAATAGAAAACGTTTTTCTAATTAAAATAGGAAACAAATATGCTGCTTCAATTAATCATATTAATCAAAACATTATTCTTAATTCGTTTTTCATAAAAACATCATACAAAATTCGTTTTTCATGAAACAACATTCTTAATTCATAAAATCAAAAATTGCTTTTAGTTTAATCACATTAAACCATTACAAACATTAATCAAATTAATGTTTAATTCTGTTTTCAAATAGATTACCCAGAATTGTCACAAAACAAATCAAAACCCCTTTTGATAATTTTGAAACCCTTTTCAAAACGAATCTTAAACCCTAACATATATCACATATACACAGAATCAATTAATCGAATTACAAGTGGCTCTGATACCACTGTTGGGTTCCATGATGCAAACGCAGCGGAAAAATTAAAATTTTATCATGTTCCCAAGCCAGGATCCATGTAATTCGACTAATTGATTAAATCTAGGGTTTTTAATCATCTTACCAAAATGTAGAAGAGGCAAGATTCTCTGGAAGGGTAAGAGGAGGTTCACATCGGTGACACCTTACCTCGAGCTTTTTGGCTTGGTTGTTCGGATCAAGACGTCTCCAAAAGGATGCGTCCTCTATAGGTATCCACACGAACAGCCCTTCACAAAATGAATTTGAGTGTGTGTGCTAGCAACCTCTTGACTGTCTTACAAATCAAGAACAAAAAGGAAAACTCTGTCTTTGTTTTCTAAGAGGAAAGAAAATAAATTTGGAGGCAAAAACAAGTGTGTGAAACCCTAGAGAATATAACATATTTATAGACTCCAAGTTAGGGTTTCACTTACCAATAACCTTTTGGTAATTTTCCATTTATTATATTCTGATTTTGTTTAAAAACAAATCAAAAATAATATCTTATTTATTTATTTAAAATAAAATTTATCTTAAATAAATAAATAAATAAATAAATAAATAAATAAAACACTTTAATTATTTATTTCCACAGAGTTTATTTTGGGCTTATTAAACCGATATCCGTTTTGGGCTTGTTCTAAGTGTGTGACCCTGTAGGTTCACATAACATTGGCAGTGGGCCTAAATCTCTATTTAGGCCTACAAGTCATAAGTGGCCTCTAGCAAGACATTATGACTACCCAAGTCATGTGAAGTCAATAATCCGACATAACCTAATTACAGTGAATTTTATTGTCCCTTTATCACATGATATCTTAATTGAACATAAGGCATAGAATGTCATCCTTATATAGTTCAATATTATGACTTGATTCCAAGTAGACTGAAAATGATAACTCTTTATCAATTCATTTCAGCATGGCCATGCATTTTCATTCAGTCTATCTCATCAAGGGGCCTCTAGATATCTTTCTCATATTAATGAGGGATAAATTCCTTATAAATTACTCACATTCCTCACATAACTAATTTTATATCCAACAACATTCTTTTAATCATCTGGTTAAAGACAATGTTAGAATGTGTCAAAACATAAAATAGCTATGTAGAAATCCATGATGATTTCAAGGTCAAAGGACCGAAATAAAATTACTGTGATAAGAAGTACTTATGACAATAATCTATGTAGTATTCTCATAGTGGGTCAATCCAGTACATGATCTCTCATCATGTACCTATGAGTTGACTTAATATCTCATATTTATGATTAGTAAAACATAACCATCAGTCAACATCATACTAGCCTTAATACTTTAATATTCATATAATGAATAAATGGCTAGGGATAATTAGAATAGAACTCTTATTTTAATCTAAGGGTTTTACTATCAAGTCACATACTTGATGGCCTTAGTAAGAATTAACCATTCATGTGATTATCATAAAATCAAATGATAATATAATACCTCTTTATTAATAAAATAATAAAGTCAATACATAATCACAAATGTTTATAATGTTGATGATCTTATAGGTGATGAAGAGATTACAGATACTCAAGAAGAAAATGCTAGTATGCCTTTAGAACTTAAAGGTCCAAGTAAGAAGGACAATGAGGAAATATCTCAACCTACCTTAAAAGATGAACTTCCAAAGGATTGGCAATTCAAGAAAGCTCATCCTTAAGGCCTTATCATAGGTGACACTACAAAAGGGGTAACTATTAGGTCTAAACTTAAGTCTGTTATAAATTGAGCCTTTTTTCTTAAATTGAACTAAAAAATGTTAATGATGGATTTAGTGATGAGTTTTAGGTCCTTGCTATGTAAGAAGAGTTAAATCAGTTTGAGAGAAACAATGTTTGGACCTTAGTTCCTAGACCTAAACATCATCTTATTATAGGCACCAAATGGGTGTTTATGAATAAGATGAATGAATAAGGTGTTATAACTAGGAACAAAGCTAAAGAGTAGTTAAAGGTTATAATCAAGAGGAAGGCATTGATTATGATGAAACCTTTGCCCTTGTTGCAAGGTTGGAAGCTATTAGAATGTTACTTACATTTGCATCATTCATGAATTTTAAGCTTTATCAAATAAATGTTAAAAGTGCATTCTTAAATGGTTTCATTGAAGAGGAGGTGTATATTGAGCAACCTATGGGTTTTGAAAGTTTTGATTTTCCTAATCTTGTGTTTAGACTTTCAAAAGCTTTATATGGATTAAAACAAGTTGCAAGAGCTTGGTATGAAAGATTGAGTAACTTTCTTTTAGAAAAAGGTTTTTCTGAAGGAAAAGTTGATATAACTCTTTTTATAAAGAAATCCACACATGACTTATTAATTATTAAAATTTATGTTAGTGACATTATTTTCAGTGCTATTAACCATTGCTTGTGTGAGGAATTTTCTAAGTTAATGCAAGTAGAATTCAAAATGAGTATGATAGGAGAACTCAAATTCTTCCTTGGACTTCAAATTAAGAAATGCAAAGATAGGACTTTCATCAATCAAACTAAATATGCAAAGGACATTCTTAAGAAGTTTGGTATGGATGGAGCTAAATCAAGTAAGACTCCTATAAGTACCACCATCAAACTCAATAAAGATGAGAATTGTAAATCGATTGATGAAAAGCAATTTAGAGGTATGATAGGATCCCTTCTTTATTTAACTACTAGTAGACCTGATATTATGTTTGTTACTTGCTTATGTGCTAGATTTTAATCAAGTCTCAGAGAGTCTCATTTAAATGCTATTAAAAGAATTTTCAAATATCATTATGGTAAAATGCATTTAGGGCTTTGGTATCCTAGGATTTCTTCTTTTGACTTGATTAGTTATTCTGATGCGGATTTTATTGGTAGTTTATTAGATAGAAAAAGCACTTTTGAAACTTGTCAAATTTTACGTAATTTCTTAGTTTCTTGGTTTAGTATGAAATAAGTTTTGATTACTTTGTCCAGTGCTGAAGCAAAATATGTGGCGGCTAGTTGTTGTTTGACATAAGTTTTATGACAAAAACAATAACTTTTGGACATGGCATTGATATTAATTACATTCCAATTAAATGTGACAATACAAGTGTTATAAATCTTAGTAAGAATTCCATTCAACATTCTTTTTGTCATGTGAAAATTTTATTTTAAAAAATTATTTTCTATTTAAATAATTAATTATTAATTTTTATTAATTTTTTTTATCATTTAAGTAAGCAATTTTATTTTATGAACACAATTTATTGATTTCCCATTTGCATGATTTATTTTTAATAATTATTTTTAAATAATTATTTCAAAGTAATTTTTTTAACTTGATATTGTTAATTTATAATGATATTTGTCCAAGTATTTAATTTAGTTGTGATTTGTTTTGATTTGATGATTAATTTAGTACATAAGGACCTATTTATCACATTTTGAGGGCCTAATTGCAAATAATTTGAAAGTTTAGGGACCTTCCAGCATATTTCATCACGAGCTATTGAGCTCATTACCATTGTGGCTTAACCTATTCAGAGCCACTCATGGGCGATGCTCATGAGCGGACTGCTTGTGAGCAACGATGTAGACACCCAATTTCGGGATGACATGTTATGGATGCAGCAAATGACTCCAATGATGAAGATGTCTTCGATGCTTAATCTTTAAAAAATTCAAAGGGCTTTTAAAGGAAGAATTTAATGTTTTCGAGGTCTAAATCGCAAAGTTCTTTTTAGGACCTAATTGCAAAATTTAAATTTTTTCAAGAGCTTTTTTGTAATTAAATGTTAAAATTTTTTTTTTTGCGCGTCGGAATTCCATAATTCCGATCAGAATTATGTAATTCCGATCAGGATTGTACAATTCTGATTGGAATTGCATAATCCTGATCGGAATTGAATAATCCTGATCGGAATTGAATCCTTCCATTTTCCTATTTTTAATTATTCGGTGGTTTAAATTTCCTAATTAATTCAATCCTAAATTGGTTTAAACTTCCTAATTAATTTAATCCTATTTGGTTCAAAATTTCTAAATACACTTTAGGAATGAGAATCACATTCAGATTAGGGTTAGACTTCCTAGTTCCACTATAAAAGGGGGGGCTAGGAGGAGGAAAAAAGAGAGACAGGAGGAGAACGTAAAAAAAGAAAAAGAGAAAGAAGGGGGGACCGTGAAAAGGGGAGGAAGAGAAATAGAGAGAAAGACGTAGAAAGGAGGAGAGGAGAGAAAGAAATTTGTGTTTTTATTTTTATTTTATTTACTTTTAATAAAAAATTCTTTTGATTCATCAATTAATTCAAGACTCGTGAAAAATTTTTTGAAGAAAAAATTCAAAGATTTATCAAGAACGATAAATCACAAATCTGAGGAGCACCTTAATCATCCACAAGCATACCATATTCTTATATCTTTCTTTTATTTATTTATTTATATGTTTATTTATTATTCTATTTATTTTATCATAATTTATTCATTAATTATTATTTTATTTTTATGGTGATTGTGGAGGAAAACACATGGTGATCATATGAGGGAGATGAATTTTATTGGAAATCCACAGAAGACTATAGATAAAGCCCCGTAGAGACTTAGTTTATAGGGTTTTATTTTTATTTTTATTGTCTCTATTTTTATTTTATTATTTATTTTTATTTTTTATTAATTATTTTATCAATTAATGTAATAGCCCCAATAGTTGGAATAATATTAAAATTATGTGTATGGTTGCATGATTTTTTATTAAATTGGTTAGTAAAATTAGGTTTCAATTTGGTAATCATTTAAAATTAACGGAGGAAGTAGATTAATTTAGGTTGCATGTTAATAAAAATTAGGATTTTAGTAAGGATTAATTTAGTTATTTACTTGATCTTATTTAATTTTTTTTTTTTTATGTTTTTGAGCTTATTTATTATTTTTGTGTTTTTCAGGCCTTAAGTCCATTTTATATTTTGATTTGTTTATTTTTAGCCCATATCATTTAATAATTAATTAGGTTTAATTAATTAAAATATATTTTTAGGTCCATAATTAATTAGATTTTAGGTTAGAAATACCTTTAGTCTCATTTAGTTAATTAGACATAGGCCCACTTAATTTAATTTAATTAATTTAGACTTAGCTCACTTAATTAAAGTCTTCTTTCATAATTTGTAGAATTAAGCCCACTAATTTAAATACCTTCATAACATGTAGACTTAGGCCCATTAATCTAAATATTCCATAATTTGTAGATTTAAGCTCATATTTATAATTAAAATTAGTAGACCTAGGTTCATTTAATTAAAATCAAAAGGAATTAGGTCTTTAGGTTCACTCATAAATTAAAACATGTAGACTTTAGCTCATTTATTTAAAATCCATGTATATTAGACTAACTTAGGGATTATGTGATTTATTGAATGCATTATTTACTTGTATATTTCATGACTAGTTTGCCTTGGAGTTTATTGCTTTGGGTTTATATGAAATTGCATGTAAATAGAGGATAAGATAGTAATTCATAAAGTAATTCTAAATGAACACAAGACTAAAATAGGTTGGTATTCTGTATCCAAAATCTTCTGGTTATGGTGCTAGCTTTCTTTTAGGGAATCGAGTACCACCTTTTCGATATGTCCCAGTTATTACCCTAGGTGGTGACTCCTCATCTCTCCATGCCATATCTTTGTGACAATGGTTAGTGTGTTCTCTAGAGCCCTGAGCTCAAACAGTGGTGCGATTGCTAAAATCTTGGACGTGCGGTAAACCCCACCGTCTACAGTGGCGACTCCACTAGGGATAAGAGATACTAATTGTACTTATGTTCTTTAGAATTATTTTATTAATTATTATTTTATTTTTGCATTCATTCTGTATATCCCTACTAAACCGATGGCGTTGGTTTATGACTCTATGATTCCACTAGCTTTATAAGGTTATAGATCGGCTAACCATCACTTTTAGCCTTAACTCGGTCCAAGAGAGATTATCGGGCTCATCTGAACAGAGCTTGTAACCCAAGTTCTCAAGCGGGGTAGTCTTCTCTCGAGTTTGCAAAGGATGCTGGGCCCCTCTGACCTTAGCCTGTAACTGAAAGTCCATAAAGGAGGGCATCTTGCTAAGGGAACCTTGACCTTGTTACTGGAACCTAACCACATATAATGGCTTAGTTATTTCCCCTAGGATCTACCTAAGTTGCTTGTGAATGTTGCCATGAGGTATTTCTATCTGTAAAGGCCCAAGCCTATACTTTAGAAGCCTGTTAAGGTTAATAAAGATTGGGCTAATCTTTTACACCTAGAAATGTTGTTTCTATGCTTCTATTTTGCTTTGAGAGATTTGGCATATGCGTTGGCCCCTGATATCCCTTGTTGATATTAAGACTAAGAAAAAAAATCCTAGGAAAAGAGACTCACCATTGAATACATGTGTGGGAGGAATAAGGTTAGAAGGATCTATGTATACCTAACTTGTTACTTGCTACTTGTTGCATAACACGTGCATCATGCATACATGCATACATGCATCTTATACATCATACTAACCATTTGTCTTGTAGCCATCATAGATTTGTTTGGGTCTTCCTGTGTTTGGAGTTGAAAAGGTGGCAGACTAGTGAGAATTGATTCAAGCCCCCAATCGATAGAGAAAGAGATCCTTAGTAGACTGGAAAAGAGCCCTATTAATATGCTCTATTTGAAAGCTATACAACCTGAATGAACTGAAAGAATGAAACAACAAGAAGGAGGAAACTAGACCCTAAAAGATATCAAAGGAGCACTGATGGATGATATGAGAGCAATGATGCAAGATGAGTTAAGACAAGCTCTAATGGGACTGATTCCACCACTTGCTATTGCTGCACCACCCGCCGCGGCCAACCCACCTTTTATAGGTCCACTACCTGTTAACAATGACACGAAACTCGAGGATGTTGAGAGTTACATGGTTGAAAAAGTTAAAAGGGAATTACTTGAGCAAGTTCAAGAGCTAGAATCCAAGCAGAAGCCTAATAAATCATTTTCAGATTATTTGACTAGACTTGTGAATAAGATAGGGTTAATGAAAAATAAGCCAGCCAAAAAGGATCAGGATAGGATGATAGTTTAAAATGTGTTGCTTGACTTGGTTGAGAGGTCACAGATGTTGAACCTTAAGACACTTATAGACCTTTATGATGATGGGTTGCAAGCTAAATAGATTAAAAGTGAGAAAAAGAAGGCCACTAGGAACACTGGAGTGAGAAACTACCCAACTGGGGGCATGCAGCAAGGAAATACCAGTCGGGTCATAAGAGTGCATGCTATTTAAAAATCCAAGAGATTCTCCAATTTTAAACAACCATTGTCAAAAGTCCTAGACTACCTAATGTAAAAGGGCTTACTTCAACCTTTACCTAATCCAAACCCACCAAACCCAAACACCCCAAGCTATAACCCAAAAAAACACTGCAAATTCCATCAAAACCACAAACACTCTACAGATAATTGCATCCGCCTCAAACACAAAATCCAAAACCTCATAGATTCTGGAAAAATCACAGACCCTGAAAAATCAAGCCCAAACCCAAATACTTAAAACAATCTTTTCCCAAATTATCGAAACATGCCACCCCCAACCACCACGATGATCAACTCAGGAGTGGGCAAAGAAGAAGTGTTAAACTCTTTTGAGGATCTAAGCCTTAAAACTACTGAGAAATCTCTTAATGCTCCCAAAGGTGTGGAAGAGGAAGAAGATTTGCTGGGTCCGCCCTCAAGCAAGTTTGACTACAAGGTGTTTTACACTAAACCACCTTATTTTAACATACCCTTTGAGTCAATTATACCTATAGGATGGGGTGAGGAGTTTGATGATGAGAAGGTGCAAGACAACAAAATATATAAAGTGGAAGTATGGAAGGATGGAAAGAAACCAAAACCATTGAATAAGAGCTTCGTCAAAGAAGGATATGAAAAGTATTACCTCAGTGTAAAGGAACATGTCAATATGCCTGGTAGGATCTATGAGGAATGGATGATTGAGAACATGGTGCAAGACAACAAGGGTGAGAAAGTGCAAGAATAGCCATTATATTAGGCACTTGAAGGACAACCAGTATAAGACTTAGCATCCTTAGCATCTAAAATAGGAAATAAATTTTCTTATTGTCTTCTTTGAATAGAACTTATTTTACTTTATGGTCAATGATATAAATTCTTGTTTGGCTTACTTGTGTGATGTTGATTTTGATGGTCTTATGCATTTTAATAATGATCATTCATGCATGTTTGACATTAATTCTATTTAATTAGATTTATTAAACATGGGCACAAATGAACAACCAAAACACATTTCTATATCACATGACTTAACTCCTAACGAGAAGGAAAATTTGAGAGAATATTAATAAAAAGAAAGGTAGTATTTGCTTGGTCCTATGAGGATATGCCAGGGTTAGATAGGGGAATTGTAGAGCATCACATTCCAACATATCCTGAAGCTAAACGTATTAAGCAGAAACTTTATAGGTTAAGGCCCGAGTGGACAGAAAAGATAAGGGAAGAAGTCGCTAAGCAAATCCAGGCTAGTTTTCTAGAAGTTATAGAGTACCCTCAATGGTTAGCGAATATAGTACCAGTTCCTAAGAAAGATGGAAAATTTTGAATGTGTGTAGACTTCAGGGACCTGAATAAGGCATGTCCAAAGGATGATTTTCCTTTAACTCATGTTGATGTGATTGTGGATAGTGCAGCCTCTAGTGCGATGTACTCGTTTATAATGGGTTCTCATGTTATAATCAGATAATGATGGCCATTATGGATAAAATCAAAACTACTTTCATCATGAAATGGGGAGCATATTGCTACAAGGTGATGCCCTTTGGTTTAAAGAACGCAGGAGCAACTTATCAAAGAGTGACCACTGCCTTATTTTATGATATAATACACAAGGAAGTGGAAGTATATGTTGATGATATGATGGTTAAGTCTGAAATAAGAGAGGGGCACTTTGAGGCTTTGCATAAGTTCTTAGGAAGAATGGAAAAATATAACCTAAGGCTTAATCCAAAGAAATGCATCTTTGGGGTAACTTCAAGAAAGTTATTGGGCATATAATTAGTAATAGAGGAATAGAAGTCATTCCAGACAAGATTAAAGCCATTCAGGAGATGCTAGTGCCAAGAATAGAGAAGGAAGTATGAGGGTTCATCGAAAAACTATAGTACATCATCAGGTTCATTACAAGACTTATTATGGTCTGCGACCTAATTTTCAAGCTTTTGAGGTAGAATCAGCCTGTGGAGTGGAATGAAGAATGCCAAAAAGCCTTCGATAAGATTAAGGAATACCTTACTAAACTCGCTTGTATTAAGGCCACCAAAATAAGGTAAGCCTTTAATCTTATATTTGGCTTTAGAAGAAAAGGCGATGGGAGCAATGCTAACACAAGAAGGGCCTGAAGGGGTGGAGTACGCTATATATTAGACTTCAGGGTTACTAACAATATGGCTGAATACGAGGCATGTATCTATGGTATGGAAGCAGCATTGGCAGTCGGAGCAAAAGACCTACTGGTTTATGGAGATTCCATGTTAGTCATCAGCCAAGCTAATGAAGAGTGGGAAGTAAAGGAAGAAAGACTAAAATCTTGCATCCATTATTTGAGAAAACTGATAAAGAATTTCACTAAATATCTTTCTATACATCTACTAAGAGGTGAGAATCAGATGGCGGATGCTTTGGCAGCACTTTCTTCAATATGGGATAAACCAACGGGATCAATGATGAAACCTTTAGTGATAATGAAAACGCAAGTTCTGTGTTATAGCAAAGAACATGTCATGAATATTTAGATAGGGCGTGAGGAAAAGCCATGGTTTTATGACATCTAGAGATTTATCTAGGAAAGAAGATACCCAGATGAAGCAACTTCTAAAGATAGATATGCTCTTCATGTTCTTGCACGTAATTATGCAAGTCATGATGGGATATTATACAGGAGGATGCCAAATGGAATGCAGCTGAGATGTCTCAAGAAGGATGAAGCAGAGTAGGTGATGAGAGAAAATCATGCAGGAGTCTATGGATCACATATGAATGGGATAATTCTAGCAAAGAAGATTATTCGACAGCGATACTATTGGGGGAGTATGGAAAAAGACTACATCCGGATAGTGGGAGAATGCCATCAATGTCAAATACATGGGAACCTCAATCACCTTCCCTCTACAGTTCTAAATAGTTTAACATCTCTGTGGCCCTTTGTAGCCTAGGGAATAGATATAATAGGGGAAATAAAACCAACTGCTTCAAATGGACATAAATATATAGTGGTAGCAATCGATTACTTTTCAAAATGGGTAGAAGCAGAATCCTTTGGCACCTTAAAAGCTAGATAGATGGCAAAGTTCATTGAGAAGAACCTCTTTTGTAGGTATGGGGTCCCACATCATGTTGTGACAGACAATGGAGTTCAGTTTCAGGCAGAAACCGCTGAGTTGCTACAAAGATACAAGATTGAGCATCATAAGTCTTCACCTTATCGACCTCAGGCTAATGGAGCAGTAGAAGCAGCTAATAAGAATATAAAGAAGATTCTCTCTAAGATGGTGAAGACACATAAGGACTGGTCCGAACACCTTCCTTTTGCTTTGTGGGGATACAAAACTACAACACGTACGACTACGGGATAAACTCCATTGTCATTAGTATATGGTAGTGAAGCAGTTCTACCCATAGAGACAAAAATTAAATCCTTGAGGGTGGTTATAGAAGCAAAGATCCGTGAGAGTGAATGGATGCCAAAGAGGATTGATTGCCTTGTATCACTAGGTGAGAAAAGGATGGATGCTTTATTCCACACTCAAATATATCAGAGGAGAATAGCAAGAGCATTCAATAAAAAAGTTAAGTCGGGAAAGATAAAAGCTGGAGATATGGTATTAAAGCATGCAAGGACTATGGTGTTTGACCTGAGAGGAAAATTCAGACCAAATTGGGAAGGGTCGTATTTAGTCAAGACAATTCTGCCCAAAGGAGTCGCAATGATATCAGATCTAGAAGGAAATGAGTTCACTGAGCCAATTAACATGGATCCCCTTAAGAAATACTACCTTTAAAAAAAAGTCCTCTAACTAGAAAACCTGAAAAGGTTGGTTAGGCAAAAGTTAGGACATTCCCGCTGTTCAGAAAACCCGTAAAGGGCTGATCAGGTAGAAGATAGGGAAATGAAAATGAGAGGAAAAATATTCAGTTAGAAAATCTGAAAAGACTAGTAGATAATAGGAGTTATGTCATGTGATGTAATAAATGTACTCATTTTTTCCCTAGATAATGAAATGAATTGAAAAGATATTTTTGTTAAATATTGCGTATTCTATCTTTATTACAAGACACAAAGACTTGAAGAAAAATAAAACATAAGAAACCAGACTTATGAGACCACTAGTTATGTTTTTATTTCTTTATTGACTCATCTAATAATATTTGAATCCTTTTGTACTTGAATAGTTTTGGTGATTCTATAGATTGCATAGTAACCCAAGTCTTGTAGTTGTCATTAGTAGTCATGTCAGCATCCAAGCATAAATTGCATTCTAAAGCACTACAAGGCCACAAGTTCTTCACCTTGTCTAAGAAGTCTTGCTTTAGGAGGAAACATTCGAAGTCAGTTACAACAACAATGATGAATTGAGGGTGCCCATACTGACGGTAAAGGTGTAAAGGATAAAGAATGGTCGAAGAGTATAATCCGGGAATAGGGACACAGTTGTCATATAAGTTGATGGTCACAAATTTTAATCTCGACCAAGGATAGATCCAAGTAATCTCAGTATCAGCAATGCCTTTCATCCAATCAACCCATTGATCTCTAGTATGCTTATTCTTTATCTTCAAAGGATGGGATTGTAAATGATGAGGTTGATAAATCAAAGCATTGGGAGGGGCATCAAGCAGACTCAATTTCTCCTGTAACCAAATCTTAAAAAAAAAAAAAAAGCTAAGTTGAAAACCTAAAGGAGAAGTAGACTGCCTGAGAGTCAGTTTTGAACTTTGAAATTATCTAACCCAATGATAGTTTCAGTAAGTATGACAGGCACAGGATTAGCTCCAGTTTCTACCTGTTCCATGATACTAATAATTTTTACATCAGCATCTCCATGAGAAGATACTAGTAGAAACTGAGCATATAGGCAGAAGGTGATAGTTCTAATCCAAGCAGCACTGGTTTTATCTCTAGTTTCACAAAAGGAAATCAGAAAAGGAAGACTGATGGTTCAACATTACGTGTGAGCATATAGATAATATCTGGGGGCAAAATACAACTCAAGGGGCAAATAGTATCGGCATTCAAAGAGCAAAGATAGATGCTGAAGTGTAAGAGCTAATACCTCAATCTTTAATAGTAACAAAAGAAAAGTTCAACAATGCATCAGTTAATCACAAGCTCTATTGAAAAGCCATGTACCCTACTTGATAGTTTAGTAATCAGTCTGATGAATCATATCGGAAGCCTTAATATCTGAAGTACTAACATCGAATCGTTCAATGCTCAAACTAATAGGCTATTGATGAGTGGCTCTGTTCCAAACAGGAGACCCATTAGGATCATGCACATCATACACAACATGCATACACTTGTATACATATTTTGTGAAACACTTGTTTTGTATAATAAAAGTCTTTAAGCCTAGATAAGATTGTGCAAATACTCTACTACTAACATTTGAAATTAGTGTTAGAAGAACAGGAAAGTAGTTAGAGTATTCACATGTGAAACATTTGAAAGAATGAAAATAAGAGAAGTGACACTACCAAGAAGCATTATCTTGGAAACTTCAAGAGGCTAGATAGGATGCTCAAGCTCCTCAGATTCAATATGAAAGGGAAGAATGCACTTAAAATTTGAGATGAATGCACTCTGAAAACTTCTTTGATTATAAAATAAAAACCTCTAACTCCTAAATCTTTTCTTTTGTAGGAAATATTAGGAAGAGAAATGAAGCCCTCTACTATGACATCAATGGGATAAAGCCACAACTTCGATGGTGGAGCATCACGACCTTGAGATCAAAGACATTATCATCATAATGAAAGGGAAGAATGCAAAAGAATAACATTGCATTCTGATAATTTTCTTTACTAGAAAATAGGCCATACTAACTTATGGTATTTTGTGTAGGGAAAATAAAAGAGAACTAAGAAAGGAAAAGAAACTAATACATCAACAAGAATGGGCAAGATATCAAATACCAATCGCTCGTTAAAACCTCACCATGTGTGATAAAACCCCTAACAAATACCAAAGGGAAGTAGTACAACTCTATTCCCTTTGATTCTGTAATAAAATAAATCTTCAATAAGAAAATTCACAAATTGAAAGGAAATTCATCCACTTCACGAGATCATGTTCAAAAATTTATCTCATTACCTTTGATTTTAGTGGCTTTCTTTTATTAGCCTCACAGAATTCAGATGTCTTATTGACAGTTCTATGCTGAGAATTTTTAAACTCTAATCAATCTAATGCTTGTTTTACACCCAAACAAGGGGAAGAATATACAAAGACAAAATCTATGGACTTGTGGTATAAATTGATTAAATTTTAGGGTATAATTCTAGTCTTGTGAATGATAAATGTGCATATAATCTACTCCAATGCTCAGAAATGAGTATGAGTACAAAATCCCTTGACGGTATCCAATTGAGTAATGTGAGAAAGGTGGGGAAATACTAAGAGGAGAATAGAAAAAAGGAGCATGCATAATTTACTCCAATGCTCATAAGTGAGTAAGAGTATTAGCATAAAACCTTTGGCGGTATCCATGATAAGTAATATAAAAAAGGCAGAGAATACTAAAAGAGGACCATGCCAAAAATTGCTTTATTTACTCCAATGCTCTATATGAGTATAAGTATCCAAAGGACCTTTCCAATGGTATCCACACTGAGTAATATGAGAAAGGTGGGGGAATACTCAAATAAGGAAGGAAAGCACAAAAATAATTCAAAGACTATTTTGATACTTAGAATCTGATCCATTTATGCTCAAATACCATAAGTTTTGTCTAGTAGATTCTTCCGAAATTTAGGTGTGAAAGTAAGCTCTTCACTTGGTAAAAAATATGCTCTCAGCATAAAATGGGTAATAATGCCTCTGCCCTTTACGAATGGTAAATAAATGATAGTTATAAGGATCGAAATTAAAGAGATTGGTTAAGTACATGTTATCTCGTGAAAGTGATGAATTTTCTTATAAATTTTCAAAATAACAATATATTTTTGTACATTCATCTTGTTAAAACTAACTTCAGCAATTCTGTAGGAATTTCAAATCCAGAAGGGGGTATACTTAACTTGCAAAGCCAATCAACATAGCAAAATTTAAAGTCAGTCAACAAAAGTGCTAATTAGTCAACATAAATAATTCAGGGCATTCAACTTAAACAACTAAATTTATGAGAAATTATGGATTGCAGCATAATCATATGAGACTATTCAGACTATACGACTGAGTGTAGTCGACATAGTACGACCGAGTGCAATGTATTCATCAATCGATTATACGATCGAGCATAATTAGCATCATACAACTGAGTGTGATGTTTCTTATCAAAAACAGACTATACGATCGAGTATAGTCGACATTGTATAACCGAGTGCAATGTGTTCATAAATCAATTATACAATCGAGTATAATCAGCATCATACGACCGAGTGTGATGTTTCTTATAAAAAATAGACTATACAACCGAGTGTAGTCGGCATTGTATGACCGAGTGCAATGTATTCACTAATCGATTATATGACTATTCACCAATCGATTATACGACCGAGTATAATCAACATCATACGACCGAGTGTGATGTTTCTTATCAAAAATAGACTATACGATCGAGTGTAGTCAACATTGTATGACTGAGTGCAATGTATTCCTCAATCGATTATACGACCGAGTATAATCAGCATCATACGATCGAGTGTGATGTTTCTTATAAAAAACAGACTATACGACCAAGTGTAGTCGGCATTGTACGACCGAGTGCAATGTATTCATTAATCGATTGTACGATTAAGTATAATCAGCATCATACGACTGAGTGTGATTTTTCTTATGAAAAATAGACTATACGACCAAGTGTAGTCAGAATTGTACGATCGAGCACAATGTATTCACCCAATCGATTATACGACCGAGTATAATCAGCATCACACAACCGAGTGTGATGTTTCTTATCAAAAATAGACTATACAACCAAGTGTAGTCGGTATTATACAATCGAGTGCAATGTATTCACCAATTGATTATACGACTGAGTATAATCAGTATCATATGACCGAGTGTGATGTATCTTATAAAAAACAGACTATATGACTGAGTGTAGCCGACATTGTATGATCGAGTGCTATGTATTCATTAATTGATTATATGATCGAGTATAATCAACATCATATGACAAAGTGTGATGTATCTTATCAAAAACATACTATATGACAGAGTGTAGTCGGCATTGTATGACCAAGTGCAATGTAGTCCTCAATCGATTATATGACTGAGTATAATCAATATCATACGATTGAGTGTGATATGCCATTTAAAACGCTGTACGTCCGAGTATAGCAAATTCACCAGCAGAAGCCTCACGAAGTACAAGTATCCTAACTTTCAATTTAGAAATTGGGTGTTATTCCATTTTGCCACAATTTGTCAAGCAAACAATGATAAAAGGGGGCAACTGTAGACACCCAATTTCGGGATGACATGTTATGGATGCAGCAAAGGACTCCAATGATGAAAATGTCTTTGATGCTTAATCTTTAAAAAATTCTAAGGGCTCTTAAAGAAAGAATTTAGTGTTTTTGAGGACTAAATCAGAAAGTTCTTTTTAGGATCTAATTGCAAAATTTAAATTTTTTTGGGGGCCTTTTTGTAATTAAATGTTAAAAAAAAATTTTACGCGTCGAAATTACAATAATTCCGATCAGGATTGTACAATTCGGATTGGAATTGCACAATCCTGGTTGGAATTGAACCCTTCCGTTTTCCTATTTTTAATTATTTGGTGGTTTAAATTTCCTAATTAATTCAATCCTAAATTGATTTAAACTTCCTAATTAATTTAATCCTATTTGGTTCAAAATTCCTAAATACACTTTAGGAATGAGAATCACAGTAGGATTAGGGTTAAGCTTCCTAGTTCCATTATAAAAGCGGGGACTAGGAGGAGGAAAAAAGAGAGAAAGGAGGAGAGCGTAAAAAAAGAAAAAGAGAAAGAAGGGGGGAGCATGAAAAGGGGAGGAAGAGAAATAGAGAGAAAGGCATAGGAAAGAGAAGAGGAGAGAAAGAAAATTATGTTTTTATTTTTCTTTTATTTACTTTTAATAAAAAATTCTTTTGATTCATCAATTAATTCAAGACTCGTGAAGAATTTTTTGAAGAAAAGATTAGAAGATTTATCAAGAACAATGAATTACAAATCTGAGGAGCACCCTAATCATCCACAAGCATACCATATTCTTCTATTTTTCTTTTATTTATTTGTTTATTTGTTTATTTATTATTCTATTTATTTTATCATAATTTATTCATTAATTATTATTTTATTTTTTATGGTGATTGTGGAGGAAAACACATGGTGATCATATGAGGGAGATGAATTTTATTGGAAATCCACAGAAGACTATGGATAAAGCCCCGTAGAGACTTAGTTTCTAGGGTTTTATTTTTATTTTTATTGTCTCTATTTTTATTTTATTCTTTATTTTTATTTTTTATTAATTATTTTATCAATTAATGTAATAGCCCCAATAGTAGGAATAGTAATCAAATTATGTGTGTGATTGCATGATTTTTTATTAAATTGGTTAGTAAAATTAGGTTTCAATTTGGTAATCATTTAAAATCAATAGAGGAAGTATATTAATTTAGGTTGCATGTTAATAAAATTTAGGATTTTAGTAAGGATTAATTTAGTTATTTACTTGATCTTATTTAATTTTTTTATGTTTTTTTATTTGTTTTTGAGCTTATTTATTATTTTTGTGTGTTTCGGGCCTTAAGCCCATTTTAGATTTTGATTTGTTTATTTTTAGCCCATATCATTTAATAATTAATTAGGTTTAATTAATCAAAATATATTTTTAGGTCCATAATTAATTAGATTTTAGGTTAGAAATACCTTTAGGCTCATTTAGTTAATTAGACATAGGCCCACTTAATTTAATTTAATTAATTTAGACTTAGCTCACTTAATTAAAGTCTTCTTTCATAATTTGTAGAATTAAGCCCACTAATTTAAATACCTTCATAACATGTAGACTTAGGCCCATTAATCGAAATATTCCATAATTTGTAGATTTAAGCTCATATTTATAATTAAAATTAGTAGACCTAGGTTCATTTAATTAAAATCAAAAGGAATTAGGTCTTTAGGTTCACTCATAAATTAAAACATGTAGACTTTAGCTCATTTATTTAAAATCCATGTATATTAGACTAACTTAGGGATTATGTGATTTATTGAATGCATTATTTACTTGTATATTTCATGACTAGTTTGCCTTGGAGCTTATTGTTTTGGGTTTATATAAAATTGCATGTAAATAGAGGATAAGATAGTAATTAATAAAGTAATTCTAAATGAACACAAGACTAAAAGAAGTTGGTATTTCATATCCAGAATCTCCTAGTTGTGGTGCTAGCTTTCTTTTAGGGAATCGAGTACCACCTTTTCGATATGTCCCAGTTATTACCCTAGGTGGTGACTCCTCATCTCCAGGTCATGTCTTTGTGGCAATGGTTAGTGTGTTCTCTAGAGCCCTAAGCTCAAACAGTGATGCGGTTGCTAAAATCTTGGACGAACGCTAAACCCTGTCGTCTACAAACGGTCTGACAAATAAAAATTTCCAATTCTATTGGGATTACATGTTTTATTTTTAACTCTTTCCTTCTTTAAAATAGTAACCTATAATTCTTGAGTATTTTTGGGACTTTATTTTATGAGTTTTAACCCTAATTCTTGCCTATATAAATCCCTCAAAGTATTATTTCCATCCTCACATCATTATCTTTGCATTTAAACTCCTTTTAAAACAAAATTTTTTTTCTCTAAAATTCTACAATCTTACCTCTTCCATCACTATGGCTCCTAAGAAGAAAACTCAAGATGCCTCTTCCTCCTCTAGAAGAACTATCAAAGATCAACCTAAGAAACAATCTCCTTTATCCTTCACTTTAACTTAATTCAGGGAAAGGCATGCTCAATTCAAGGAAAGGAAAATTATTTCCTCTAAGTACATGTCTCAATGAGGTTAGGACTTTACTTGATAATGTTAGTTTGTATGATTTTTAATTTAATGCTTTTCTGCCTATCCCTCTTTAGTCCATGAATTTCTTGCTTCCTTTTGCTTGAGAACCCACCACTTTATTGCATAAAATCCTATAAATAACATGAAATTTAGATTGGGTAGGAGAGATAAATTCCTTACCTCTCAAGATTTTGATGGTATCTTTAATTTTAGACATTGGGGTTTAGCTTCTCTTAATTCTTCTTGGCTTCCTAAGCTTTTTTGGACTTAACATGCTAAACCTAATGCAAAAGTATTTGAAGCAGGACACACAAAAGCATCTAATTGCTTCAAAATCTCTTTGGTATGTGCATAGGTTTATTACCTACTCTTTTCATGCTAGGGGATCAAGTAATAAAGCTATTTCCTTTTATGATCTTTTCCTTGTTAGATATCTTATTGAAGGCATAAATGTTGAGTTAGGAAGATGGCTTCAATAGAGGTTTGGGCTAGCCAGTGATAGTATTAGTGGTGCCTTATGTGTTGGAGGTTTTATTAGTAAAATTGCTCATCACTTTAGGATCAATTTGACCAACATCCTTTCCATTCCTCCATCTTTTCCTGATGATAACCTCTTGAGAAACACTAGGCAATTCAAGCTTCTTAGAAATTCTTAGGTTTGGAAAGATGAAGTGGGAGATGAAGATGTTGATGAGGAGCTAGCATAAGACTTATAAGATATTGAGCACATAGGTACTCTTGGACTTAAAGATGAAGAAGAAATCCTTCAAGAGCATACTCTTTCTTAATCTCATAGAATAAGAGCAAGAGGACCTTCCACTTCTCAAAGTGTTAATGATAAGCCTACTTAAGTTGGTGGATTTTTTAGCATCTCTCCATTGTTGAAACAACTTCAATAATAGGTTTGATTAAGTAGACACAAGATTTAAACATTTTGAGAATAGGATGGATCACATGATGTATAATATTCATTAATTGTATGCTCATCACTACATAAAATGTAACAATACTAGATTTTTTATGTGTTTTTCATCAATTTATGTTTAGTTTATATACTGGTTATCTTTAGTTTTTTTAATCCTTGGAATGCTAGTCTATGTCTTGTCTTTTCATTTTACAATTGATATTTTAATATTATTGTAACTTTATCCTTTTCATTAATGCAATTTATATTTTGTTAAAATTTCCTTTAGCAAAGGGGGAGAAATAATTAAGTTTGCATGTGTATTTAGTTAGTGTATATGTATTCGTGCATATGTATCAGTGATATAACTTTTTGAAATAGGGGGAGAAATTTTTTTTTACATAATTTAGTTTATGCATGCATAAGTAACATTATAAGTGTAGCTACTTTTGTCATATGTGATAAAAGGCCTTATTTTGCTTACTTTGTTTATGTATGACATAGATTTTAGAAAGATTTGGTGTATCTTTGTTTTCATTATTTTGCTTCTTAGTCTTTTCATTCCTCTAGGATTTCTAGTTCCTTTAGGTTTATTTCCCTTTATATCTCTCTCTTTTATTTTTGTCTTCAACAAAGGGAGAGAAGAAGCTATGTTTGTGATATGCTAAGTGCTACATGATCATGTATGTTAGCTAGCTAAGCTCTATATGATCATGTGATAGTTAAGTTTGTTAAGTTTCAAAGAAGTGTTATATGTACTATGTGTGTGATGCATTTAAGTAGTACTATATGCATTGTAAGTGCAACCAATTTTATTTATTTAAATATATTTGAAATTATTTCCTTCATGTTGCCTAACATTTATTTAAATGATCATGTTATCATATTTTTATGTTTTTAACACATTTTTCATGTTAGGCCATATTTCTTTTTGCCCCTCATGTTGAATTTTATGTTATTTTTATTTTTAACAAAAGGGAATAAAATATTAAATTTATATTTCTTATCATATTTAAAAATGAGAGAAATAAAGAAATATATTTATATAAAGGAGAAAATTTTAACCACTTGTATCATTTGTTTTAATAACTCCTTTATGATTATTTAATATTTTTTTAAGAAACATGTTATGCCATTCTTATATATATGCTATGATAATTCTTTTTTTTTTTGCTCTGATACATGATACATTTTATCAAATTTATGCATATATTAAGGGGGAGAAAAATATTTTCATATATTTCATCTATTTAATTTAAAAGGGAGAGTTATTTTATATAACATATATCTATTCATGTTAATTATTTGGCACTCACACACATTTATTTATTTTTATCAAATTGGTTTTCAAATCCAAAAAGGGGGAGATTGTTGACCATTTGCATGATCAATCTCCTAAATTTGGACTTTAACAAACAAGTTAAACTCAAATAATTTCATTTAAGTATGTAGGAACTTATTTGTATCAAAATTATCAGTTCAAGTCCAGAAATATGAAATACTATCATTATACTATATTTTGATGAAGTATAATATCCCAATTTTATACCTAAAGTATTTGGAACCTTTATGTTTCAAAAAGAGACATTTTTGGATTTACATGTGTCTCCTTGTAAGCTAATCACAAGCTAATGGTGAGTAGAAGCCTTATGAGAACAAAATTGAGCAAAGGGAGAGTGCCTCTCATGAGCATGATTCATAAGCATTATTCATCTCATGAACAACTCTTGAGGGTAGTCCTGATAGCTCCAAATTGTCATTTTTTGAATGCAATGGCTAGTATTTCGCTCCTCATAAGCCAAAACTTACTCCTCACGATTGTGAGCGGTGTTCTAATAGAAATAAGTCCAAGATGATTCAAAAATAAATAAGAGACATTGGAGACATGTTTAATACATCCAATAACTATATTTTTGAGTGTCTATCTATATAAACACTTTATAGAGTTCAATTGAAGTTTTAAGAAACTTTTTTACTTATTATACTCTTTTAAGCATTCAATTATGCTCTTAAAACTCTATTCAATTTCATTTCATATTTGTATAACTCTTTGTGAGAGTTGGTGAGTATTAGAATAGATATTATTATTCTTCTATTTTTTGAGATTAATAAATTGGGAAGTAAGATTCTATTCTAGGGGAATTGGTTTAAGTACTTAATATTGAAACACTTGGGATTTAGTTTTTGAGTGAGCTTTATAAAACTCAAGTCATAAGGTTAAGAGAGTGAGCCTCAAACTCCTGTGTAATCTCAAATCTTATAAATAAGATTATGGGAATTAAAAATTCTAACTTGGGGATAAGTTAGGTAGAGATGTAGGATTGTTAAGAATCAGAACTCTTGTGTTCATCATTCTTCTTTCTCAACATTCCATCAATTCTTGCAAAGAATTCTTTTAATTTCCTATTTTTATTCAATAGCCTTATTCACCCCCCTCAAAGGCATTTTCAAGTTTGCTTTATGAGGATTATCAAATGATTCACCCTTTAACTCTTTGTTCTCACTAGGCTTTTTATAGAATTTAGACTTCTTCATATAAGGCTACTTATTTATCTTTTTGCCCCTTCTTTTTGTAATTTTTTTCCTTAAGAGTATCCTTCTTTGGTTTCACGTAAGTGGTGTTGGGTATTTCTTGCATTTAACTAAATGCCATTATTTACTCAACTCCCAAAATTAGCAAAATAATGAACTGAGTATACCTTATATGATCTTTGACAAGATAGGAAGTTCTTAAGTATCTAGATTTTCTTGACCTTCTCTTGCTTGATCTTTATTATCTTCTTCATTCTCAATCAAAATCTTATTAGTGAATGAAGATCAAGATTTATTGTATTGATTCTTGCAACTAAAGGAAAGGTATCCTTATCAATCAATATAGTTTCCTTCTTAGGAAATTTTAGTATTCTTATATTAATTTAGTCTTCTACCATATTTTTGGATGTCCAATAGGAGTTAGTGACATAATTAAAAGAATGATGATACTTACAATGTTCTTGTACTCTTAATGATTCTTTGAACAAAAATTGGTGGTTGAGAGGCAATTGAATGAAATTTTCCCTAAGTAAGTAGTTAAAGATATATATTTTTTTCAATTTTAAACACATCAAAAGTTTATTATAGTCAAGCATTAGTGTTTTTTTACATGTCTTATGTCATTTTTGCTAATAGATGTCATACATATGGGTTTGGATTAGCTAAGTCTACAACAATTGCTTTATGGCCATTTAGCTCCTTATAGAGAAGTCAAGAGCTACTTTTATCCTTTTAATTTTCGTCATGTAACAATTCTTCATATTTATTAGCATTGTCAAATAAACTTATAAAATTTGTAATGCCAATCCTTAAAAATTTTTAGCTTTATTTTCAACCCTCTCTGATCTATTTTAACATATTTTGTCTTAGGCAAAATAATTTTGCATATGTTCTTACATCTTCTTGAATTGAGTAATAACTAAATCAATTAGGCCTTTGTGTAATTTGGATAATTTATAATGCAAACCTTTAACTATGATTTGAAGAGTTGGGTATTGAATTAACGCTCTATCTCCTAATAAGTCAATAAAGAAGTTATTGAATATTTGCATTATCAATAATCGACTCATTTTTGTTTTGACTTTAACTAACAATTTTAAGGTACTAATGATCTTGTTAAAATTCAATGTCCATAAGATAGGAACAAAGTCATATTCAAATAAAAAGGATAAAAAATTAAAATGAAGATCAAGTTAAAGCTAAATTGAAGCCTCTAAGATCCTTTACAAATGCCTCTCAAAGCATGACAATCATTTCAAGAGAAAAGAAAGTCATTCAAAGTAAAATATTTAATGGTTCTTTAAGTTCAATTGCTACTCACAATCCTGAGGATGTTCCAAATAAAGGCTCTCATGAGCTAAAGACCCAGAGTTGCTCATGATATTTGCTCAAGATCATGAGGAGTTAGCTCACAATCATGAGCTAGCCCTCACGATCTTGATCTATTCCTAATAAGGCTCCAATGACTATAATCACTCACATTGATCACTTTTTTTATTATCATAATCCTGAGGGTGCCACCCATCATCTTGAGCATACAAATCCTATAAAAAGCTAAAAAAAGTAGTTAATAAAGAAGAAGAAGGCCTAGGACAAAATTAATGGCTTCCAACAATTATTTTCTACTCTCTAAATATAAAATCAAGTCTTAAAACTTCATTTAAGATGTTAGTGAAGTTGGTTGAGCTTATTGAGTTCCTAGAAAATATTTTGAGCAAATTTTCAATTCTTAAAAATTCTTCATTATGATTGAGTGTGGGTTGAGTTCTAGACTAGCTCTCTTCTTTATCTTCTTTCCTGGGTTGAAAAAGGAAAATGAGGGGTTAATGCTAGAAGGTTTTAGTTTAAATGTATGCCACAAAACACTTAGGATTATTGTTTGGTTAGAGTTTACCCTCGAAAGCTCTTTTATTATAAAAGTTAAAATTAGGCCTTAAAATTATAATCTCAATCTTTATTAATAAGATTGGTATGGGTGTTCAAAATCCTAAATTGGAATAAATTAGGTGGAGATGCAGCTTCAATTTGTAAATCAAAATTCTTAAATTCTTATGTTCTTGAATCCCTTCTTACTTTATCACTAAAACCTTTTTTTAGGTTTTAATTAATCTTTAATCTTTCTAAAATTTTTTATTATCCCTATTCTCTCTATAAGCACCCAATGTTCACATAATGTATGTAAGGATGCAATAGAAGATCCAATAATGAAAACCTATTAAAAATATATTTATTGATTTTGATTTATGAATCTTAGGATTAAATTGTAACTTTTTTTAGTTCTATTTGTAATTTTTTTATTATGGGCTAATTACTAATTTATTTTTTAAAATAAAAAAAGTAAAAATGTGATTGGAATTGCTCAAATTTTGATCAAAAAATCAAATTTTCAATGGGAATTTGACAATTCCAATAAAAAAAACACATTTTCGATCAGAAAACCTAAGATTATGATTGGAATTTGACAAATTCTTATTGGAAAAATAAAGTCACAATTGAAATTTGGGATTCCGATCAAATTTTCCAATTTTTTATTGGTTTAATTGTAGATTTGTTTGATAAATACATATAATAAATAAGTATTATCAGATAAAAATGGGTTTAATAAATAAATAATTTTGTTTTTATCATGTGATTTCCTTTTAAATCATAGGGCTATGTCCTTTTTCTATAAATATTAGTGCATTTTTTTTATAAAAAAAAACTTTTGGCTTAAATTTATTCTTTCATTTACTTTCTAATTCTTATCTATGTGAAAACACTTTGTGTCTTTTAAATTTTTTAAGAATTTAAGATCCAATTCAAACCTAAGTCAAAATTCAAGATCACAGACTTATTCCAAATGATGAATCATACTTTTGAAAAAAATAAATTCAACATTCCATCATCATCATCTACTCTTTTTCTTTTAATTCTATTTTATCATTTTATTTCCTTACTTGTTTATCTTATCCATTTACTAATTATTTTCTTGGTAAAATTACTATTTCCCTTATGTTTCGGCCTATTGTGCTACTTCATCCTTAAGATTCTAAAAAATATTTATTTATTCTTGTATTTTATTTGGTTAAATCATTAGTCCTTTTTTTCAAGTTTTTTTTATAGCTATTAAAAAAAATACAAGCCAAATGGAGAATAATGGAAGGAAAAGTCATAAGTCCCCTTGATATATTTCATTTTAATTTTTTTCTTCTTTTTAAAATTACATTTCATTTCTATTTACCCAAAACCATTGCCACCACTTACACCTAACACCACCCGCACCATTTCTAGCATCACTTGTAAAAGCAACAAACACTACTATTTCTAACAATAACTACACCATTATTTTCATTGCTTTTGCAACTTAAATGCTATCTATATCCAATACACATGGGCACATGCAAGTTGCTATAGGTACTCTTCACTTGCTCAAAGTAGTTAGATCTCATATTGTTGCAACTAAGAGAAACCTATTTATTATTATCAGGCTGGATCATTGGAGATGTTTGGATCTATGTTGCCATCGCAGTCTAAGCTATCTCTATTTCATCCTAAATCTCTATAAATAGTATCAAAGTGCGTTGCACATTGGTACATTGTTAATTATTACGAATCTTATAGGCTATTTGCATGTAATGGGATATTGTTCAACCATGAATCACCTCGGTAAAGAGAGAATTTTGTTATGAGAAAGGTAACAACGGTTGTTAAAAGGTTCAAGATTGGGTTATAAAGCAAGTTATTTTTAGGGAATTTAAATATGTCAAGGGACTAGTATTTTATTGGTGATTATGTTAGGGTAATGTGGATGATGATGCAATAGGAGAATCCTACAACATAGGAATGAGAGGTACTTTAGGCTTGCTGGAGTTAATAATATGAAAGGCAATTTAAGTAAAGCTAGAAACTTCTTGGGTGGAAGCCAAAAGTAGGATTTGAGCAATTGGTGAAGATGATGGTTGATGAAGATATTGAGCTAGCCGAAAAGGAGAAGGTTCTTGTTGATGCTGGTTACATGGATGTTCAGCAACAACCTTAGATCAATTTATTTGGTAATTAGGTTTTATATTGAAATAATCATATAATAGCAATGTGAGTTTATTTTTGGATAATGGTTTTTAAGAACTTTATTCAATTCAAAGCATTATTAGATTATAGTTGAGGATATAACTTTTTGTTGTTCATTATTTATGTAATTTAAAGTGCATTTTTTTACTACTTGTTTGTTGTTTTAATTGTTTGGAATCAAACTTCATTAAATTCCAAGAGGTTATTTATGGATATGGGAAAATTTGATAAAAGGGGTTATTTTAGTGTTTTTATAGCCATTTAATGTTTAATTAACAGAAAAACTAAAGGACTTATCAATGTAATTAACCAAAATATTAGGATGAATTAATATATTTTTAGAATGTTAAATAAGAAGTAGTACAATAGACCAAAATAGATGGGGAAATAGTAATTTAACGTTATTTTGTTTCCTATGTTTTTTCTTTGTTATTTGATGATAAATAGGGTTACATGAATAAATAGAGGAAAATAGCCATGGAAAAGAATCCATAACCAAATGTCATAGATCAAGATTCATTTGTATTTCATGTAGTTAATTTAGTTTTTTCTGTTTAATTTTATTTTCAAGGTTTTATATTTGTTAATTTATTTTTAAGATTATTGCAATATTATATTGTATTTTATTTATTTAGTAGATTTTTATGATAGGCCAAGTAAAGAGAAATAACAAAGCCTTTACTTTTCTACATTTTTATTTTATTTGCTTTAATTGATTAGCAATTATAGTTTCACTTGTTAATTTAATTAATTAAAATAAATGGCAATATACTAAATAAGGATTTCCTTAAAAATTAGTTTAGACCTAAGTGACTAGATTTAGGGCTTTAATTATTTGTTTGATTAGACCCATAATTAATTTAATTAGAATTTAGGTTGATTAATTAATTAGGATTTTAGGCCCAATTCTTTAATAAGCACATAATTTAATTAGGTTCAGATTTAATTAATTAAAATAAAAAATAAGTCCATAATTTGTTAGTTTTTAGGTTAGAATACGCCCACTTAGTAATAATAGATTTAGGCCCATTTTAATATAAATAAAATTATAGACATAGCTTAGTAATGAAGCCCCTTCCCATAACTTGTAAGCTTAGGCTCAATTTTAGGATTAAAAGATGTAGAATTAGGCCATTAACTTAAATACTTCATAATTGATAGACATAGCCCCATGTTTAGAATTAAAATAAGTAGACATAGGCTCATTAACTTAAAATTGATATGAATTAGGTCCATTAGCTTCTATGTTTTGATTTGTAAATTAAACATGTAGACTTAGACCATTTGATAAAAATCCATGTATATTAGTCTAACTTTAGAAATTTATTTATTATCTTATGAATGCATTTTTATATGGTTTTCATAATGATTAGTACCTTTTATGTTATCTTGAGTGGGTTTAATATGAAAATTGCATGTAATTAAAGCATCAAGTATAATTAATAAGATAAATCTAAGGAACATGAGACTAAAAGAAGCTTGTATTTTTTATCCTTAATTCTCTTAGTGTGGTGCTAACTCTCTTTTAGGGAATTAATTTACTATCATTTTAAAAAATTGTCCTAGTTATTACCCTGGATGGTGACTCTTTATCTTCTTATCATATTCGTGTGATAATGGTTATGTGTTCCTTGGAGTTCTGAACTTATATAGTGTCATGATTATAAAAGACTTAGGCACATGTTAAACCCTGCCGCTTACACAGCCCCTTATAGGGCCTTGTCCATTTAGAATCAAAGTTTAACTTCTTGGAACATCATTGTAAGAAGCTAATATCATGAGGAGTGAAACCATAAACTTCTCTTCCTTGAGACCTTTCTTTAATGTTGTTGACTACCCATATTAGAAATTCAAAATGGAACTCTATCTTGATAGTGATCTTTTTAGGTTGTGGGATGTGGTCTTGGATGGTTAGAAAACTCCAAAAGCCAAAGTTGATAATGAAGAAATATCTATAAATAGAAGTCAATGGACCCAAAAACAAAAATATGAAAATTACAAAAACAATAAGTCTATAACTATCCTACTTGCATTAATGTCTAGAGAAAAAGAATGTAAAGTTCAACATTAACGATCTGCTAGGAGATATAGGGGACCATTATAAAGGAATTATGGGAGACCCTTGAAAACCATTATAAAGGAATTGTGCAAGCAAAGAGCAAGAAGGTTCAACTCCATATTTATGAGTATGAACTTTTTAAGATAAAACCATAATAATCAATCACTGAAATGACCAATTGCCTCGATTCTCTTCCCATAACTCTAAAGAAGTAAAAAAAAAAACACTACTCAAAGTAGGAGATTAACACTAAGATTCTAAGAATCCTACCTAAGAAGGATTAAAGGGTGACTTCCATTGAGTAAGCTCATGGTTTATCCAAACTTTCCATCATTATTCTCATTGGAAAGTTGCTAACTTATGAGCTCACCTTAAAATAAAAGGAAGATGAAAAAGAAGAGAAAGATGTGAAAAAGAAAGGAATTGCTTTAAAAGCTTCTCAAAATGCAATTAATAAGATTGTAATTATCACTAAAAGGTTCAAGAAACTATTGAGAAGAAAGAATTTTCAAGACAAAAGGAGAATAAGAAGAATAATGGGAAGAAGAATAAGGAGGTCATTTGCTATGAGTACAAGAAATCAGATCGTACAAGAAGTGAGTGCCTAAAGTTGAAATTGAAGAGCAAAGAAGTAAAGGAAATGAAAAAGGCCTTCAAAGGTACTTGGGATGACTCCTTCAATTCAGAGAAGGAAGAGGAGCAACATAAAATGGTCAATATTTGTTTGCTTCATGGCACTTAAAGACAACAATGAGGTAGCTTCTACTTCTCATTCTTCTTATAATAAACATGATATCTTTAATAATTATAATGATGATGATGATGATAAAAGCTTTATTATAAGTAAAATTATGCTTAAATGCAAAAATCTACTTTCAAAGAAAAATTTTTATAGACTAAAGCTTTTCTAAAATGTCTAGTGAGTTTGAGAACATAAAAAATAAGCTCACAAAAATTCCCTCATCTAATCAATAAATTACAAATGGTTTAAACAATTCCTCTCTTTTAAAAATGATTTTGAGAAAGCTAGACAAGATAATGAAATGCTTTTATAAGAAAACTTGAATTTGAAATCCTCAATTTCAAAATTTAAGAAAGGAAAAGACACTCTTAATAATTTTTTTTTGGGTTTTATAAAGATTTTATGAAAATGCACATGGTTTAGGTTACTCAAATGGATTACCATCCTTATAATCAATTTAAACCATATATGTTAAAGCTAAGGATGTCTCCTCTTCTTCACCATCTAATATTAGTGACAACGGTCAAATCAATAACACTACAAAGCCTAAGTTCCCTATAGCCAATCTAGAGTCTCAAAAGACTCATTCCCTTCAGGCTCATAGGTTTAAGGCTTAAACCAAAAGACCTCAACCTAGACATGCTTTTCATGTAAACTAGAATGAATAATCTAAAGTATGCTTTATAATCACATCATACATATTCTTGTAATTGCATGTCTCATATATCCTTTAAAGCATAAAGAACCTTTATGAAGCACACACAACACATACATGCTTAACATAGATGCTATTTGTCAAATAGGTAAAAAATTGAAATTTACAAATATGAAACAATCAAACACTTAGAAAAGAAATAGATTTTCTCGAGTTAGATGCTTTTATTAAATGACCAAAAGACACATAAGTAATGTATGCTTTTATAAAAGGCTACACTTGTCATTATTGCCCTTAGATTACTTTAATACTAACCATTCTAAACCAATTAAGGTTTTAGTTTAAAAGAATATTTAAACTTCTTCAATGTAAGTATGCCTTAAATTCACGAAGAAGAATCGTCAATGGTATCCCAATAGTGAATGCTTTAGGCATATAATGAGAGACAAAGACCAATTCACTTCCCTTGAAGCTAAAGAAAAAGGAAATGTCACCTTTGGGGTTAATACTAAAGGAAGATTATTGAAATTGGTAAGATAGCTACCCTCAAACTCTCTATATTATTTATATGTGTTTGGTTGATGGTTTAAAACATAATTTGCTAAGCATTAGACAACTATGTGACATGAGGAACAAAGTCACCTTTTAGTTAAAGAATTGCTTTATTGGTAGTCTTAAATGATGATAAAGTAATATTTACTAGTGAAAGATTAGAAAATGTTTATGTCATTAACCTAAACAAAGTAGACAATAAAGTGCTTAAGAGTCTAGTTTGTATTTTCCATGATACATGGAATTGGCATAGAAGATTAGGACATGCCAATTTTGAGCTTTTTGAATACCTTAGTATATGTGAATTTGTGGATGGTTTGCCTAAACTCAACTTTACTAATAATAAGACTTATGATGCTTAGTAAAGGGGAAATGAACTAAGTCATCATTTAAACTTAAAAATAAAGTCTAGAACTTTATAACTAATTCATATAGATTTATTTAGTCCTACTAGGGTAGCTCACTTGGGTGCATTGTGCATTTATGCTTATTGATGACTATACTAGATTTACTTGGGCTAGTTTTTCAGCTCATAAAAATGATGCATTAAAATATTTTCAAAGTTTTACAAAAAGAGTTCAAAAGGAAAATGGTTTTTGCATTTTTTCTATAAGAAGTGATCATGGAAATAAACTTGAAAATTAATTTTTCAAAAATTATTGTGATGAAAATGGTATCTTTCATAACTATTCTTCTTTTAGAACTCCTTAACAAAATAGGTTACTTGAAAGGAATAATCTTAATGGAGATGAATAGAATGATGCTTCATAATTATAGCTTGCCACTATATTTTTGAATGGAAGCCATCAATGCCACTTGCTACATTTTAAATAGAGTTTTTAAAAGATGCATTTTAAACAAAACATCTTATAAGCTTTAGAGTAATAGAAAACCCAAGATTTTAAATTTAAGAGTACTTGGATGCAAATGCTTCAAATTAAATACCAAGGATAATCTTAGGCAATATGATTATAAATCTGATTAATGTACATTCATAGGGTATTCTACCTATAGCACGACATATAGAGACTTTAATTAAAGAACATTAGTGGTAAAGGAATCCATGCATATTGTTTTTTATGAATCTAACCCATTTGATATAATAAAGAATCTTGCTTATATTAATAATGTTATATATGATTTTTTTGAGATAAACCTTTAAGAGAATGACACTAGTAAGCCTTTAAAACTAGAAGCTTCTAGCAAGGAAAAGGATGAAGATGCTTCTAAACTCACTTTGAAGGAGGAGCTACCAAAGGATTGGCAATTCAAGAAGGATCATCCAAAAGAACTCATCATATGTGACACTTTATTTACATCTCAAATGCATTTCAAACTCTTTCAAATGGATGTTAAAAGTGCATTTTTAAATGGTTTTATTTAAGAAGAAGAACATATTTGATAACCTCTGAATTTTGAGAACTTTGAATTTCCTAATCGTGTATTTAAGTTGATGAAGACATGATATGGTTTAAAACAAGGTCCTAAAGCTTAGTATGAAAGGTTGAGTAACTTTTAACTAGAGGGAAAAGTTGATAAAATTCTTTTTATAAAAAGAGCAAATAATGCCCTACTTATTATTCAAATTTGTATTGATGATAATATATTCAATGCTACGAACTGATCCTTATGAGACGAATTCTTTAAACTAATGCAAGGTGAATTTAAAATGAGTATGATGAGTGAACTAAAAATTTTCCTTAGACTTCAAATCAAGCAATGCAAGGATGGAACCTTCATCAGCCAAGCAAAGTATATAAAAGACATCCTTAAGAAATTTGGGATGGATAGGGCTAAGGTGAGCAATATTCCTATAAGCACCAAAATCTCCAAGGAGGAGAATGGAAAGCCAATAGATGAAAAATGCTATAGCGGTATGATGGGATTCCTCCTTTATTTAACTACTAGTAGACCATATATCATGTTTATAACTTGCTTATATGCTAAATTTTAATCTAATATAAAAGAGTCTCATTTGAATGTAGTTAAAAAAAATTTAAGTACATTTAGGTTTTTAATACCTTATAAATCCTTCTTTTAATCTTATTAGTTATCCGGTTGTGGATTTTATTGAAAGTCTACTAGGTGGAAAAAGCATCTTCAGTCATGTTAATTTCTAGGTCAATGCCTAGTTTCTTCATTTAGTAAGAAGCAAGTTTTCATAGAGTTGTCGACTACTGAAGTAGAATATATTGTGGCTAGTTGTTGTTGCTCATAAGTATTATGGCAAAAGTAATAACTAAGATACTTTGGCATCCATGTTAATCATATACCCATTTAATGTGATAAAACAAGTTCAAAACACTTAATAAAGAAGGAATGAACTTGGTATGCTAGATGGTACTAGCTTAAACTAGCTCCGTCATGCACTCATTAATTTCATATAAAAATAACAATGTGACCTTAATTGCGTTTAGTTCTTGGTTGCTTGTCTAATATTTACTTGCATATTTTATTTTATGCTAATTAGTAATTACTCACTAAAATTAATTCACATGATTAATTATTATTAATTACTTATATAGCCAACATTAAATTGTCCAAATGGCATTTATATGATCATCTTTCTTTTGAAAAAGTCCTTTTTATGCTCAAAATTATTTAACATGTAAAAGTTTTATTTCTATTAACTTAGTCTAAAGAAAATAAATTGTATGAAGTTTTTAGCCCTAATTATCTAAATTTTGAAACTTCAGGACTAGGTTATAATTTGCTCATGACCGTTGCATTTGAATGCATCGGTTCATGATAGGTGGCAACAATAGGTCCTTAGCCCCTCATGATCACTACTCACAATCATGAGGATTAGTCTATCATTATTTTTTTGACTATTTTCACCTTTTTTTAAAAAAGGATTCGTACCTTTTCAAATCCAAATGGTCATAAAATCCTAACCCTCCATTTTTACTTGATTGAAAGGTCATTTATTTCTCTAAAACCTTTATAAACCCCCCCCCCCCCATTATTCACTTAACCACTCTTATAACTCTTATTCCTTCACACAAGTACTCCCTCTTCCTAATTCATATTGCTAGTCTTATGTGCTATATCTCTCTTCTTTAGACATCATCCTTTTTCTATCATATGAATGGCCTCTAAAAAGAGTCCTCCTCCTTATCCACCCCTAGAAGAATAATAAAGGATCAACCCAAAAAGACTCCTCCAATCTTATACACTCAAGAACAAATTTGTGCAAGAGCCTAAGCTTTCTCTTAAAGATCCCTGTTTCCTTTTACATATATATCCAAGATAGCCCTTGAATAACTTGGATGCCTTAAAGAAGTAAAGTCTCTTCCTAGAAAGGTAGGCCTATTTAATCTTGCTTTTAATATCCAATCTACCTATCCTTAACTTATAGTTGAATTTCTTTCCACCTAGATGATGAGTAAAATCCCTTGCACAATATGCGTTTGAGGTTAGGTAGTAGAGATAATTTCCTCATCACTTAAGACTTGAATACTATCTTTGGGTTCACTAAAGAGGGTCTTTATCAAACTAATACACTTTAGTCTCCCTATAATATTTAGGCCAATCATTGTAAACCCACTTCCATTGCTTTTCATTTGAGAAACACCAAATCATATGCTCTTTAATCCAAAGCACTTTGACATATTTAAAAATTAGTTGCCTATTCTATCAATGCTAAGGGTCAAAATCATAAAGCTATATCCTTTGAAGATCTTTTTCTTCTACATTGCATGGTTAACAGTGCATAAATTGCTTGCCTTTTTGAAAATTTATGCATTGGAGGTTCTGTAACCAAAATTACTCAAATTTTTTAAGATCAATACCTCCTCTCTTGAATCGATCCTTTTAAACCTCCTTAACTTTACTATAATCAAAGATTCCAAATATTTCAAATAAGTAAAAAATTTATGGTTTTAGAAGGATGAAGAGGTTCCACTATAAAATGAGGAACTTAAATAATACTTTAAAGATATTGATCAATTCCATAATTAAGATGTTGGCACTCAAAATCTTCCATCAATGCCTTAAGTACCTACTCCCTCCAACACAAGTGTCCTAGAGGTGAAGAAGGCTCTTTAGGAAGCACTCAAGTTCAAGATAATGAATCGGCATGTGGTAGACACGTCTTTGATCACATATCCTTCGTAAAGTCCAACTTTAATGCTAGATTTGATCTTGATGTCCACCTAAATCATTTTGATATCATCTTTATGCTCATTATAATTTGTAATGCTAATGGGCTCCTCCTCCTCCCTCTTCTTAAGTTCCTCAAGATCATGATGACCATGATAATGATGTTTAATCTTTTTAACCTTAGTATTTTCTTTATTTTTATATTGCATAGGACTGCACCTTTACTTTTTTAATTGTCTTACATTTCCTAGCTATTATGTTTTAGCATTGTGCTTTATTTCTGCTACTATATACTATTATATTATTAATTAGATAATATATATTTTTATACTTTCTATATGTCTTATTATATCTCTTTTATGACTTAAATCTCCTTTTTTTCCTTTGATAAAAGGGGGAATAATTTAGGATTTTGAATAGAAAAAAGTTAATCAAATTTGATTAAAATATAATTATGAAATGAAAGCAAACATTAAGGGGGAGTTAATTTTATAAACCTTTATTGTATGATTAAATATTTTAGGGGGAGAAACACACACTTGCACTTACATATTTACTTTTCTTAAAATTCAAAATTGTTTCTCAAAGTAAAAAAAGAGGAGATTATTGAACAATTAAATTATCAACTATTAACTCATTCTTATTTTAACTTTGATAAGCAATTTTAATGTACTAATGATTTGGTTTAAGTGAAATGTTCATAACATGGGAACAAAGTCACATTCAAATGAAGAGGATCAAAAATCAAAATGAAGAATAAGTTAAAGTCAAATTGAAGTCCCTAAGATCCACTACAAATGCCACTCAAAGCTTAATAATCATTTCAAGAGAAAAGAAAGTCATTCAAAGTAAAAAAGCTAATGGTTCTTTAAGTTCAGCTACAACTCATATTCTTAAGCAATAATTCATAACCCAAAGGAGGAAAGTCCAAAGATAGGCTCTCCTAAGCTAAAGACTTCAAGCCTCTCATGATCTCTACTCATGATCATGAGGAGGTAGCTCACAATTGTGAGCAAGCCCTCACGACCTTGATCCATTCCTGACAAGGCTCCAATGACTATAATAACTCACAATGGTTACTTTTTTTATGCTCAAAATCTTGAGGGTTCTGCCCACAATCCCGAGCATACCAAATCCTATAAAAAGTAGAAAATGCATATAATAAAAAAGAAGGCCTAGGATGAAATTAATAGCTTCCAATAATTATTTCTACTCTCCAACTATAAAATCAAGTTTTGAAACTTCATTTAAGAAGTTAGTGAAGTTGGTTGAGCTTATTGAATTCTTAGAAAACCTTTTGAGCAAATTTTTAATCCTTTAAAAATCTTCATTGTTGTTGGGTATGGGTTGAGTTCTAAACTAGCTCTCTTCTTCATCTTCTTTCTTGTTTTGAAAAAGGAAAGTGAGGAGTTAATGCTAAAAGGTTCTGTTTAAGTGAAAGCCATAAAATTCTTAGGGTTGTTGTTTGGTTAGAGCTTAACCTAGAAAAGCTCTTTTGTTGTAAATGTTAGAGTTGAGCCTTAAAATTCTTATAAACTCAATCTTGATTAATAAAATTGGTATAGATGTCCAAAATCCTAACTTAGGATAAGTTAGATAGACATAGATTCAATTTGTGAATTGAACTCCTTAAATTCTTGTGTTCTTTAACCTTTTCTTACCTTATTACTAAAATCTTCTTTTATTTCTTAATTAATCTTCAATTTTTTTAAAAAAATTTTATTAGCCCTATTCACTCCCCTCTAGGACCTTTTTCAAAAGTAAATATAAGTTTTCTAAGAAAATTTGTATTCCATGTAAATTTAGTATTAATCATAGAATTTAAAAGCAATCTTAACTTAAAGTTATAATAAAAATTTCAAAGTTCATGACTTCAACATAGAAAATTATAAATCTTGCAATGTGCTTCAATATGGGTTGTCAATTTTCTTTTAAAAACATAGTGAACTTTAAAATTTGATAGCCTTTAAGATATGAATTGTCTTTGTTAACACTCTTTAGAAGTGGCTTGTCAAAGTTTGGACAACTAATTTATCCTATACCTAATCCATAAAGCTCTTGAACCACATTATGAGCTACATCCATATTGACTTATCCTTAAAGCCATCAAGGAAGTGGCAAATTAAGTACTTGCCTTATGATCTATGGTATAGCAGCTTCTATTTCAACCACAAAAAATGCTAATTAATACAGATGTGCCAAAGATGTTAAAACATTAATAATCAATATGAAAGTAGTATGTGACTTCTAATCAAACATGAATTCCTAATTTTCTTTATCATAATTTACTTGGATCAATTATAATAAAAATAAGGAGCAATTGAATTTGATTTAATGAAAATAGCTTAGAATTATATTAATGAAATGTAATAATAGTGCTTTGAAATAAAAATCAATTTGCAATGTTTGAATTTGATATTCATTTTTTTAACTATTCTCTCTGAGCTTGATATTCAATTGATGTATTTATAACATATTGAGAAAAAGTGACCTCTTAAATTATTTTTAGTTACCAATATTTAACTATTGTTAGGCGATGAACAAGCTATAATTATTTTTTATTTAACTAATTTGCATATTTACAATTATTTCTTAAAGAATTATCATTTACACATTATTTTATGGACACAAATTGTCTGTATGCAAAAGTTACCTTTTTTCTTTCTTTCTAGTGCAAAAATGCTTGAACACATTCTCCTATAAATATTTTTCATATTATATGCTTTTAAAAATTAATAGAGAAATAAGTTATACTATAGTTCTAAAATAGATTGTTTGATATTTATATTATATGATTATATTTAGGTAATTATGCTCTTATTTTTATTCAAAAGTAACGAAGGGTGATATAAAGTAGAAGCTCAATTAATTAGGCAAAATCACATTTTAGTACATATATAGAGTCAAAATTGAAAATTTTAATTAAATTTGAAAACAGTTTGAGCTTGATCATGCAAATAGTCCATTTCACAAAAAAATTATTGCACATATAAATATTAAATTTAAATACTGTTCAATTTAAAGTTTTTAAAATTTAAAAAATCTCAGCTAAAATAAAAAAAAATGAATAAATATACTAAAGCATTATGTCTTTTTGTAAACTTAAACAAATTAAAATGATTTCTTCTTACAAATCTACTTCATTTAGTAAGTATAAATAAAGTAAATTAGAAAATTTTATTAACACATAAGAAAATTTTAAATTTGGAACATTCACATTTTTTTAAAAAATATTAACAATAAAATTTTTAAAATTATGAATTAAAGGATGCATTATAACACGAAGCCTAATGAAGAAGCTCCTAAGAAACAAGGACCATGTGTCACGTGAGTTTTGTTAACCCTAAACACTTGCCCACGTGTAGCCTAGCAATACTTTGTCCAACCCACTCAAGTATGCTAGTAAGCCTCCTTACCCACAATTTTAGGATCGTACCTTGCCTTTGGAAAACTAGCACACCCACTAGCAAAAGTGTATGCTTAAGTAGGAAAAAGGTAGCACATGTGTTATATGTAAAGGAACTTTACTTTACACTATATAAATAAACAAGAATGACTATAAGAAAGTATGCTTCCTATGGCTTTACAAGGCTTTCTTACTTCCTTCTTATCTACATTTATAAATGAGGAGTGGAGGTATTTATAGGAGAGGGTTGGGTATTATTCCCACCCCCTTACTATTCCACCTCCATATGGGAACTTTCTAGAATATTCCCTTGGCTTACTTAAGGAAGCTTCCTTTCCTCTCCTCTCCTCCCATGGAGAGTTCTAAACACCCAAGTCTAGATAATTCTATTAGCTTTTCGTACAAGCCTTTAGGACTCTCTACATACTTCTACAACATGCTAGAGTACTCCACACAACTCTAGCTTATTCTAGCCTATTCTAGAATATTCTATAGTATTCCTACATACTATAGTTGAGCTTAGGAGAATGTATGCCTTCAAAACCTTTTGCGATGGTGTCAAAACTCCTTAAGCATATTTTCCCATGACACATGTGTGTTGAGAGTGTACGTGTATTTCTGACTAATCATCACACCCACATAGACATTGCTTTGTTCTTACGGGCAATAACCAATCCTTTCAACTGTGTAGTTCTTCTTCTCCTCAATGCCTTATAGCATAGACCCACTCATAATTTATAATGGGAAACAAAAGATTTTTTCTTTGTTGTAGTTATGGTGGTGCTAGTAATTCTGGTGGTTGCTATAGTGGTGCTAGTGTTGTCGATTTCAAAAATTATAATGTTAAGAAATGGTGGTTTAATTCACATCTTGGTTTTCTTTTAATCTTGAATAATTTTGCTAGATTTATAAGCATTTATTCAACAAAATAAAAATAACCCAATTTAACAAAATCAAGATAAAAAGCAATGTAGTTAATAATTTCTTTTTAACATTCTTGATTGTATATTAATAGTGACTGTTGGTAGTGGTGGCAGCATGGGTTAAATTAGAGAAATTCTGATTTTTGTCATGGCTTCTTTAAGATCTCCTAAATCAAAATATGGCTTCTTTCATGGCAATATGCTTTTTTTTTTTGTGTTTTTAACCTAGAATTAGGTGTGTGGCAAAGGGACAAAGATGGTAAAAATAACTAAAAAAAAATTTTAAATTTCAATTGTTATTTTTATCTTAATGATGATGGATATGGACAATTTAGTTAACTCTATTTTTAAAACCGTTAAGTGAGGGGCTAAAAGATAGAAAAAATATAATTTTATGCTTAAATGGTTAAAAAAATAATAAGGACTTACGTGCTCCTTGGTATAAACATTATGAGTGTAAATGCACCTTTGCCGTAGTAATAATTTATGATAATTAACTCATACTAGTTGCAAACCTATAAAAAATAATAATGCCATGATTTCTACTTTGTGTTTTATTTGAATATTGAGTACAGAGACACAAAGCATAGGTACTAACTGTAAATGAATGATGGTGAGTAATAGAACTTGATTACTGTATTGATGTTTTTGGTTATACTTATACAAGAATAACATGAGATAATTATGAGCGACTGGTGTTTCTTATTTTTAGTTTTGAGGCAAATTGGTTATATAAGGCTCTTTTCATTTTATTTCCAAGGGACATGGAAACTTTACTAAATAGGGACAAATGAATGGTCTTAAGAGAGACAAGATGTTTTTTTTTTAATTTTATGGAGTTGCCACCTGATTTTTAGAAAATTAGGAAAAGAAAGGGTCACCATTGGGTAACTCAGTGAGTATTGGCCCTAATAGAGATTTCCAAGTTCAGGGGATCGCATCTACTTTTTTTTTTACTATTTCTCATTATACGATATTCAATGTATAACTACCATAATACACTAGTTTTGGTAATAATAGTTTGTATAGCATTCACATATTCATCAGATAGTGGAAGATAATGAAGCTGAAGATATTACTTTTACATCGCTTTCTTAACAAAATACGTATAAAAGGAAAAAGAGATTGTGAATAAATAAATATAATTTAGATATGATGAATCTTCATGGTAAATGTGACCACTCACACAACTTGCTCGATCACATCAACAATTGGATAAGCAATGGACACTCGATCACTTAAAAGAGTAAGAAAAATGTAGATCATCATGCATGTTCGCAGTGATTATTTATGCTATGATGATATATGATGATAATATAGGGGACGCATGATGTCATCACTAGACTGAAAACATGATGACTTTATTTGAGGATATGAACTTTTCATATTATTGACATTTACGATGTGATTTCATGTTTTAAAACTAGAGGATGCAGAATGATGATATGAAATGACCATAATAAAGCATAGATTATTCATATAGCATGCAAAATTGCTAGTCTCATCACATAAGCACAATAATATTCCCAAATTTTGGTGATAATAAAATAAAATGCAATGCAATAAAATAAATGTGCTAAAATGATTGTATGGTGCTCATATTTAACTGATCTTGTATGGGTTTTGAAGTTGCAGCTTTAAGGGATTATCAAGATTTCCTCATCAAGAAGTTAAAAATGATAATAGAATGATGATAGTTTGTATACCTTTAAAGTGTGCTTTGATAAAGATGAGGCTTGGTTTAGTGGAAAAGAGATCTAATCACCTAAGAAAAAGCTAGTGGGAGAGAAAAAACTATTTAAAAAGGGATTTCTAGCACCTTCGATTGGATAAATTTTTTAAGTGTGTGTGTGTTTCCACTTGCTCCCCCTTTAAAATAAGGTGTGGAGGTGTCTATTTATAGTGAAAAATGTGAGGAATGGGGGGGTATAGGCATGGTCATGTGCACATCCCCAGGACGAAGCATGTGGCCACACGAAGTGCGCATGGTCATGTGCTTGCCATGTGACCACATGCGCCCTTTGTGCATTATGCACTATAACTAGGGCTTATGCGAGCTATACCGAGGTTGGTTCCTAGGGCTTTTAGGCCTTTTGGATGTGTCTCTACTGTCTATTTTGTCTAATTTAGCCTTGATTTTAGCATGTGACACCTAAGGGTGTATACCCAAACTTCTAAGGGATACGCACTAATCCTCAAGTTGTTTTGGACTATTCTGGGACCATTTTTAGAGGTTTTAGAGCCTTCTAGATGTGTTTCTAAAGTCCATTTTGTCTAGTTTGGATTCAATTTTAGTGTATGACACTTAGGGGTGTTTATGGGTTTACATGCACTTCTAAGTGACATGTGCTAATCCTCGAGTTATGTTGGACCATTCCAAAGCCACTTCCAGAGGTTTTGGAGCCCTCTGGATGTGTTTTCAAAGTCCATTTTATCAAAATTGATTTTTATTTTTTCACAAAATTGGGTCTTGGTATAACAAAATGAACACCAGTCAAAAAAGTTGAGTGTTCTAAAGTCTTTGAATAAGCTTCTCATTGTTTCAATAATTCATATTTCATAAGGTCAAAGCATAACTTAATGGGTCGGTGATCTATTTTGCACATAAGGTCTAAGGTTGTACACTTTAAAGGTGTTACGAACAAGTAGACTTTAGTAATCTCAGAGATTCATTTCATTATTGAACCTTTTTGGAGATAATTAAATTTAAGGTATAACAGTTGCCCCCTACTTCATATGTGTTGCATAGACACCTAGCACTAGTGTCAATACATGTGAAGCAAATGTAAAGATGCAAAAAATCATTTTTTAAAGAGAGAGGTACTTACTTGAGTGTTGCGTTATTGTGATTCGATCATTGGGATACTACCACTATAACATTTTTAGGTGTCAGGCGATGAGACAGTTGCTGTTGCTATAACCTTTTCAGGTGTCCGACAAAATGATAAGTACTGCCACTATAACCTCTTAAGGTGTTAGGTGAAAAAAATCATGCCACTATAACCTCTTCAGGTGTTAGGAGAATAGACAGATGCTACCGCTATAACCTCTTCAAGTGTCTGAAAAGAAAAATCATGCCACTATAACCTCCTCTGGTGTCAAATGAACATACAAATACTACCACTATAACCTTTTTAGTTGTCCAGCAAAAAGATAAGTACTGCCACTATAACCTCTTCAGGTGTCAAGCAAATAGAATCATGCCACTATAACCTTTTTAGGTGTCAGGCGAAAAGATAAGTATTGCTACTGTAACCTCTTTAGGTGTCAGGTGAACAAAATCATGACACTATACCTCTTCAGGTGTCAGGCGAATAGACAGATGCTGCCACTATAACCTCTTTAGGTGTCTGATGAGCAAAATCATCCCACTATAACCTCCTACGGTGTTAGGTGAATAGAATCATGCCACTATAACCTCTTCAGGTGTTAAGCAAACATAATCATTACTATAACCTCTTTTGGTGTCAGGTGGATAGATTGTTATGATCATTATAATTGATGTAATATGTGTTTCTCTTTTAGTCTTAATCGATGATGATGCAGTAATGATGATGTCGTTATTTGTTGTGTTACATATATCATTTTGATGATTTCGAGTAGGGTATCCTTTTGATGATTCTTCCCTATTTTTTCTTCTTTTAGGAGGTGCTAAGGTTTTAAAAGTGGTGAGGCCGTATGCAGTGTCCTTAGACAGATGTAGTCCTCATCAGTGTACTTTCGTGTGAGTTCAGTGCATGTCTTATGTTTAAATGGAGGTTTAGGACTAGGGAAATGAGTGTGAAAAATCTCAGAGTGTGCATACAACTATACAGTAGCATATGGAGGGGGGAAGTGCACGTGGCTCCCCCTCCCTTGTCTACTTAAGACATACATTTTTTAGGTTCGAGGAAGCTTCTTCTGACCTTCTTTGAGTGTTTTTCATCTTTTTTTTACCCTTTTTGCTTTTTAAGTATTTTCTACTTTGTGTTTTTGCTTCTGAATTTTTTTCTTTATATAAGATGGAGTTCCCTAACATTTTAAAGGGTCTAGAGTATATCTTTTTAGATGAGGGTAACTTCACAGAGGCCACTAGAGTAGGGACTTCCATTACGGGTACTAGTATTGATGGTCCATCTGACACTTAGGGTCCTTAACTATCTAGGCTTTCTCAAGAAGACTTGATTCCTATGGTTTATAGTCTAAAGACTTAGCTTAGGTTCATCATCGTCACTAGGTAACTCCTTTTTTGCCCTTATTAATTAGTTTTCTTGTTGTTTATTTAATTGTATGAGGTTGTTATAGTTGTAGCTTTGAAGCTTTATAGTACTTGCTATAACTATATGTTAAATCATAGCTTTATTGCGAATGCTAATAGCTCTTGCTTTATTTTCATATTATGATTTTCTACTATTGCTTACCATGATGCTTTTCTTTTCAGCTTTTATTATTGTTCCTATTAAATAATAAAAAAAGATTTGTTAGTATTTATTAATTATGTGAATGTTTGATAGTGTACTTATTATTTGTAGCCTCATAGGTCCTTTACTGTGCTGCCTGATAGTTTTAACAAGGTCAACATGTTCCGTTACGCATAAAGTCGATGATCATTGAGAAGGGATTTGACGAAGTTGTTACTGTATTATCTTATGACTCGTATGTGTCGATTCAGATTGCTATGGATCCATTGATAGAGTGATGGATGGACATGATATATAATTTCCATATGCTTATTGGGGAGATGACCATCACTCTTTTAGACTTTGCTGCTATTACTGGCTTGAGCTTTTTTAGAGAGCCCATTCCTTTTAGCGAGGAGGAGTGCTCTTTTATGGTGGTGAGGAGGCGTTTTACCATGGAGTTGCTTAGGGTGGCTACTCCTATGAAGTCTGGTTGCCTGTACCTCACTCATTACACTGAGTTTTTTTTATTCTTATGGATGATGCATGGTGATGGTCTTGTTTCGACAAAGCAGTTGGCTCGTTGCTTTTTATTCTACTTGTTGAGTGTAATAATCTTTTTAAACCCTTCAAGTATGGGTAGTCTGTGATTGCTACCTATTCTGAGGGATCTAGATGGCTTGTCTAAGTATTGCTAAGGTACTGTCGCTTTTACCCATATGTACTCGAGCCTTGATGCAGCATGTCGAGGTGGCTCGAGGATCTACAGATGCTTGTTCATGCTGGGTGTGAGTAGGATTTCTCGTGTTTGTTCTTTTTTCTCTTTATCTTTAGTTTGTTATTTCTTACTTTTTAGTTCTAACAGATCTAGGCTTATGAGTTCAAGGTTCTCCCTCATCCAATCATTGAGTATTTCCTAGAGGATGGGTTTCCTCATAATTCTTCCTAGATCAGGAGGACTACTTATTTAATTGAGGATTACACAGTGGCTTTAAACTACATGTGGAATCTATCCCCTAATCAGGTATGTTTGACTCCTGACATGTTGGTTATTTCTCTTTTAGAGATTCTTTGTTCATTATTGCCTTTTGATCAAATCTTCCTTTGCTGGTGGGTGGCAAGGTCATACTGGACTACATAGATGGTAACTACATAGCAACTGATAAAGAGACGAGTATTACTCTCTGGCTTTACTAGCAGAGTGTGGTATTTAGGTGAACAAGTCCATTGTCAGTAGGATGGTCTTTTTGTGAGGAGAGTCCTTATTCCTCCCCCTGGTGACATTTTCTAGGGCCATGAGCTTAGTGGTGACGAGCTTGTTGTTGCTATGATGCGATGCTCCTTTGAGAGTCTCGTAGAGAGTGCAGGCTTGCCTTATGCTAATGTGTTAATCCCTCAGCTAATTGATGTCATGGCTAGTGGCACTTTTCCTCCACCTTCACCTCCTTAGGCAGATGCATCTCATCCTTTAAATTTGAGGATAGGGCTATCACGCGGATTATTGAGAGTTGCTTCCTCTTATCTGGTAGGCTTTTATTCCTATTTTGTCCAAGCATGTAACAAACTCTGTTAGTAATAAACTGTAATTGACATGAGTTGTAAGATCTTATCTATAGCAACGTGGATCTCGTTGAAAGAGATTTGGGTCCTATTTTAAGGAGAATGAGGACACGTTCAATATTGAGGTGACTGCCCATCCTAGCAATGTGGCTTATGGCAGTACTATCCTTGGGGACTTAATGATTTAGCCATCCTTGGCTTTGCTTGGGATGGATATTTTTGGTAGAATAGTGTGTTTTCTATCTGCCTTGCCTTGGCTCTCCTTAGTTGGGTGTTGTTCCTGTTGACGCTACTCATGTTCATGTTTTATTTCACTTATTTTGCCTTTGTTCAATTTATTTGGTAAGTGGTGATTAACTTATTTTCTTGCTTTTATAGATTCTCATCTCCTCTGGTCAATATTGGTATATCATTGCAGGGAGTTGTGCAATAGCACTTTTTGGAGTTTACAACCACTCAAAGGGTATGCCTTCTTTATTATAACTATTTATTTTATGCACATTTTTTTATGTATGCATGTATAATATGCAATATGTCATACGGGCTGAATACTACCACGCTAGTCATGAATGGGAGCGACATGACTTATTGTGACTATATTAGTGAGCTGGAGTAATGGTTATCATCCTTTACGATGAACTATGATAAGGCCTAATCATATGAAGGAAATGCTTGAGCAGGATTGGTGCTTGCTTTTGGTGGCAGCCATGGCCGATGTAGTTGTTTTAAGACCTAGGTGTAGGGCTTTTGACCTATGGTTTGCTTTGTTGTATCATATTCCCAAGGTTAAGGACTTTGGGTGTTGTATCTGGGCGTTTGTCCTGCATGTGTTGTATGATACTTATATGATGATGACTATATATACTTCTTGTTGTGTATTATTGATGATGTTTACCTGCCTCTTTTATTTTTTTCCTAAGGTGTCTCCTTTTGGAGATTTTTGCACTTAGCTAGGTTTTCTTTTTCTTCCCTTTTTTGCCTAAGGTGTCTCCTCTCTGAGCTCTTCACACTTACCTAGGCCTTTTTTTTAGGCTTTAACAATAATGGCTGATCTTGAAGAGAGAATTAAGAATTTTGGTCATGTAATAAAAGAAAATGCAAAGCATGCTTGATGTAATTCATGGTGATAAAATGTGTTACATTTTTCAAAGACATTTTGCATAAATCAATAATCATTCTCATTTTTTTGAAGTCATTTAAGAAAAGCAAAAGTGCATTCATACAAATTTCAAACTCAAGGTTACCTTTGTCCTTAACTAGCCTTTTAAGGTTTTATAGTTAAAGATTTTCTCTATTTCCCTAACTTATGCCTAGGTTGCCCATACAAGGTTTTCAACCTAGCGGGAGGTCTCTAACTTTTGCCTAAGCTACCATTTTTAGGTTTTTAACTCATCAAGATTTTTTTTTGTCTTAGATGTAGTACTTTTTCAAGCAGTCTATATTGATAGGTTCAAAGAATTTGTTGCCTTCAGAATCCATTAGCTTGACTGCCCCTTTTGGTAAGACATGTTTTACTAAGTATGGGCCTTCCCATTTTGGTCTAAACTTCCCTCTAGGGTTTGGAACATTGTGCCTTGTTTGCTTTAACACCCAATCTCATGCTTTCACACTCTTATGTTTCACTTTCTTATTGAAGGTTTTGGCTAGCTAAGCCTAATACAACTATGTATAGTATAAAGCTTTAAGGCTTTGACTATCCAAAAGGGTAAGATTATCGTGCCTTTGTTTAGCCCATTGTACTTTTGTCAATTCAGATTCAATTACTACCCAAAGAGACTTGATTTCTGCTTCAACCAGAAGCATTGCTTCTTATTCGTATACCAGTGTACTCCGATTGAAGTCTTGACTGTTGTTTGGTACCCCTATAAAGGATATGGCAATCTATTTGTTTGATCTCATTAAGTCTTAAGTCATTTTTTACAAAATCTTCTTGGTGTTCTTATTTACAGCTTTAACGGCCCCATTTACTTATGGTCGGTAAAAAGAAGATTTATGATGTTCCACCTTCTAACTCCTTAGCAGCTCTCTAACTTCCCCTTGAAATTGGACACCATTGTCAGATATGATGTGATAAGGGATCTCATATTGACATAACATATTTCTTTTGATGAATTTGGTCACTTGCTTGGCTCCTATCATTGCGAATGATTATGCTTTGACCCACTTTATGAAGTAATCCACTGCCACTAAGATGAACCTATGTCCATTTAAGGCTATTGGGTTGATTTCCCCAATTATGTCTAATGCCCACGTTGAGAAGGGCCATGGAGAGGAGATGTAGTGCAATTCTATGAGGGGAAGGTGGTTGACATTCCCTTGGATCTTACACTTGTGGCATTTCTTTATAAATTTAATATAGTCTTACATCATCTTCATCCAAAAGAACCCTTGTCTAACTAGTTTCTTAGCTAGGATTGCTTTATTCATATACGGACCACAAACACCCTTATGTACTTCTTCTATTGCTCATGCAGCCTTAGTTTCATCTAGACATTGGAGTTGTAAACTATTCGAGGTTCTTTTGTATAGCACACCTTGGTGCGATGTGAATTTTGATGCTAATCATCGAATGACTGCTTTATCTCTTTCATCTGCTTGATCAAGCTAGGCTCGTTCCTTCATATATCTTTGAATGTCATAGAACTAGGGTTTTTTAGCTATTTTTTTCTTTGCTATTATGCAGTTCTTATGACAAGGTTGTCTCAATCTAATTAGGATTAAAGGCTTAATAGGCATTTTGGATGGTCCTTCCCAAACTAATGCTAGGGAAGCAAGTGCATATACTATTTGATTGTAATTCTTGAGGAGATGAATGAATCTGCATTTTTGGAAGGACATGGTAAGTAGCCTCAAGTGATTTAGGCAAGGCTTTAAGTGTTACTCTTTCAATTCTCACTCTTCCACAACATGGTTGATTACTAGCATGGAATCTCCAAAGATTTCAACTTCTATAACATCAAGGGATATTAGTGCTTCTATTTCGAGTGCTCATGCCTCATATTCTGCTTTGCTATTTGTGACTCTAAATTTGAGCTTTTTGGCCATTAGTACTACTTCACCTTTTGGGGAATGTAACATGACATCGACTTCTACACTGAACTAATTAATCGCTCCATCAAAGTACATGCACCATCCTTAGATTATTATGGTTGAACTGAGGTCTTCTGGGCAGTCTAGTTGGATTTCTTCTGAGTCTAGAATGGGGTTAAGAGCTAGAAATTCAACCACTACTCTTTCTTTTACTACCTTCTTAGTTAGATATTGCACATTAAATTATGTTAGCAGCACAAGACACTTGGCAAGTTTTCCCGCTAGAGAGGGAGCTTCGTAGAGGTACTTTATTGGGTCCATCTTAGACATAGCCTAAATTCTATAGGATTAAAAGTAATGTCTGAGTTTCTTCATTGCTCATACTATTTCCAGACATATCTATTCAACTTGGTTGTACTTCACCTCATATGACAACATCTTCTTGCTTAAGTAGTAGACTGTTCATTTTGCTTTTGTTTCTCCCTCTTGGGCTAACATTGCACTAATTACAGTTCCTTCGATGGCTAGATACAGGGTTAAAGGTATCCCTAGTTTAGGTGGCCTAAGAACCAGTGGGTTTGCTAAGTAGTTCCTAATCTTGTCGAATGCTAGCTAACATAGTTCGTTCCATTCAACTGGTTGATCTTTTCTTAGTAGCGTGAAGATCAGTTCATATACCGTTGTCAACTTAGTGATGAATCTGCTGATGAATTGTAGTTTCACTAGAAACCCTCTGATTTCTTTCTCTAGTCTTAGCACTGGCATCTCTCTGACCACTTTTCCTTTGTCTAGATCCATTTCAATCCCATTATAATTGACAATATACCCTAATATCTTTTCTAAAGTGACCTCGAATATGCATTTCTTTAGATTAAGCTTAATATTGTACTTTTTTATTCTTTTAAGGAATTTTTTAAGGTCTGACCAGTGTTCTTCCCTGGTTTTCAACTTGACCATCATGTCATTGACGTACACCTCTACATTTTTATGTATCATGTCACTGAGCATTACGATTGCCATTCTCTAGTAAGTCACTCCTGCATTCTTTAGTCTACAGGGCATTACTCTATAATAATAAGTATCCTATTCCATTATGAAATTTGTTTTTGCTTTATTGATTGTGGCCATTAGGATCTAATTATACCTAGAGAATCCTTCCAAGAAGGAGTACATTGCACAAGTGGTAGTGCTATCCACTAGTATATCAATGAGAGGTAATAGGAAATCATCTTTTGAGTAGGCTTTGTTTAAATCTCTGTAGTCGATGTAGATTCAAACCCTTCTATCTTTCTTCGGTATTAGCACCACATTTGCTAACCATTTCGGATAGTCTACTACCTCTAGGAATTTTGCCTTAACTTTCTTCTTGATGTCTTCTTTCACTAGTTGGGCCGATTCTAGTATGAGTCTTCTTAGTTTCTGCTTTACCAGTTTGCACCTATCTTTGATAAGAATGAAGTGTTTATCAATGTCTTTGTCAATACCAGCCCTATCGTCATACTTCTAGGTAAATACTTTTGAATATTTTACTAATATTTTTTTAATTTCTCTCCTTTCTTCAGGGGTAACATCTTTCAAAATATGCAGAATGCGCGATTCAGATTCCATGCCAATGTTAAATGATTTAGTGCATATGGAATGAATGTTAAATATGCTAATGTTTTTATCAATGTAATGCACACTACCATCAGGAAAGACATCAAACAAGTAAGCAAAATTTGATTTCATTGCATTAACTTTAGAGTTCATTACATCATCAATTTCAAACAAAGAAAAAGTATAGAGATCATCAATAGCAATGTCTTCAAATAGGATGTCATCGATATTTGATTCGAGGAGGTAGTATCTTAAGCATAATTGATAGTCTCACTCCCAAATTGTAGCTCCAAATTTCTCATCAACTCATTGATGTCAATCTCAGCGACCATATCTAGTGAGTGCTTTCCTTTGAGGGTGTCATTGAAGATCTTGAACTCTAATTTCTTAATTTTATTGCTTACCCACTTTTCAGCTTATCCTTAGTAGACTTGGGTTTCTTGGTTGTCTTGGATTGATAGTTCAATAAGGTTTACTGGTAGATTGGAGGAAATTACATTGATGCTTAGTTGAGGAATGTTTTTATAGTTCAAGAGAGGATTGGTATTGATGTTAGGTCATTTTTGTGGGTCATCGATTTTCCTAAAGTCAATGAGGTCTTCGATTGCATTCTTAAGAGTTCTGTATTTATCAATGGTGTGACCGACCATCTAGAGAAACTGGCAGAACAAGTTTTAGTTAATTTGAGGGGGTAATGGGTTTGGAAGAGACCTAGGTTCTTAAGGCTATAGGAGGTTCTTTTGTTGGAGTCTCAAGAATACTTTGGATAGTATAAGGTTGAAGTTTGAGAACTTTCTTGGTGGTATGATGGCATTGATAGATGGTGAACTGTGGGTGTTAGGTTGGATCATGTTTATTTCTACGAATCGAGTGAAGGTGCTTTGGATGTTTGGTTGGGTGTGCAGTGGAACGTGTTCCTGGCTTGTTGAGGTTCCTCATCCTTAATTATGATCCTAGCTTGATAGAGAGCTCTAAAGTCAAGATATTGAGCGAAGATCATCTATTTTTTAAAGTGTGGTAGTGCCCCTTTGATTATTAGCTCTATTTGTTCATCTTCTAAAGGACAGTTTCTCATTTTGACTACCTTTCCTTGCCATCTTGTGACATAATTAGAGAAAACTTCACCGAATTTTTGCTCTGTGGTCTCAAGATCTCTTCGAGTGATATCTAACTCAGTGTTGTATTCATAATTCTTGATAAACTTTTAAGTTAGTAGTAGCCAATCACTTTTGATTTCATCTTCAAGGTTAAAGAACCATGCCCTCGGTCCTTTCTCTAATGATGTAAAGAAGAATCAAAAAATCTAAGATTCTATAAGCTTTGTAACAACCATAAAGGTAGCATATTGCCTTAGATAGACCTTTGGATCCCTTGTTCCATCAAACTTAGCAAAGTTTGGTAGTTTAAAATCATTTGGAATTGGCTCATCTTTGAATAGTACCAAGTCAATAAAGCAAATTCCAACTGAGCCACTCTGTTAACCAATAATTTGACCTCCCCTGTCAATTCAGGCTTGGTCATGTTAGCAATTATTATAGTTTTTTATGCATTTTTTGAGATCCTAATAGTAGTCATTTTCATCATCATCTTGTATTGGAGCGTGGGGAATTCCTTTTGCCTTATCTACCCTCAGTTGAACATATCTGGAAGCTTCATTCAGTGGTGTGCTATTCCTATCTTAGGCACTTTTGGCTTTGCTTTGGGCTTGGAGGATTTCAGTTATGGCACTGTCAGTGAGCAATTTTTGGATCCCCTTTATTATCCTGTCTTCAAATTGCTGACAAGAAGTATCTTCTTGGTCACTCATGTTGGGTATAGGATTCTTATACATTTATTAAGGTTAGCTAAATGAATGATGCATGACATATATCTATAAAAGAAAAGGGTGAGCATGTATACATGGAGTGGATGAAGTGTAAAAGAAAAGGTATGCATGTATCCTATGATGAAATATGATTATTATTCCAAGAAACAGTGGTTAATACGTGCTTATGTATGTTATGTATGTATGATTAAAGCTGGTTAGTTTTCCTGCATAATGAATAAACCAATCAAAAGTAAGCTATCATTTTTTACTTTACTTCTCCACAAGGTTATTCATCCTATGTTGGTTTTGAACCTTTAGTCATCAGGGGACTATGGTTCCACTCTAGGGACTATGGTTCTATTTCAATTTATGTTGATTAGAACCAAAGGGTAAACTGAGGAACGATACTAAAATGTGCTTGAGGTAACCATATGATGTCGATGTGAAGGTCAATTGTTGGGCTTCAAATGATGTCCAAAGTCTGCATGTGTTAGTATGCATAGGACCAAGGTCAATACAAGGGAGCCCAAGTTCTTGTCCCCCATATTGATATTTGATATATTTACCAGGAGTCATGAAAGTATTATTTGATAGTTTACAATTTGATTTTGTTGACATAAAGGTCCACAAACTAGTTAGATTCCTAACCCATTCATTTGATCTGATAAGGATAAATGGATAACATCTCATAGGTTCCATTATTGAGGGATGTTATTATTTGTTAGTTTACATACAGTATTCAAGCTAAGGTACATGATTTTTATCATTCCCCATGCTTCAGGCTCGCACAAAGTATATGAGAATCACGTGGTTCTGAGCATGAATATTCTATTAAAACTAACATTATGACATCATTTGATGATAGACACTAGGAGAGTCATGTCATTTTATGAATGTCAGGTCAGATAGAAAATGTTAGGACAAGGATAGCATTAATAGCTTGGTGGAATCCTAGTGGATGTTACTACTGGTTTATCTATATGAGTCGAGCTAAGGTGAAAGGGTAAGGGTTCCTTTAGTAAGAATGACCCCATTTGACTAGGGCTATGGACTCTAGTTAGTGAATCTAGCATTCTTTTGATAACTCAGTCACCCTCCTTTAGGACTTGGGTTACAAACTTTGGTCAGATGAGTTTGGCGAATGCACGAGTAAAGACTAAAGGTGATAATACCTTATCTTCATCGCCTCGTGACTCGAGTGGAATCATGGTGGCAATGTCATTTAGTATTATTGAGGCTTTTAGGGACCAATGGTGCACATGTAATGTGTAGTGCAAATGCAGTGGTGAGGGGCTTTATACGATTAAGTATTGCATAATGAGAAATACTCATTTTCAAGTTGATCTCTCTTACTTAGAAGTCCTCAATGGAGTTACCATTGTGAGTGACTGGTGTTTCTTATTTTTGTTTTCAAGTCAAATTGGTTCTATAAAGGTCTTTTCATTTTGTTTTCAAGGGACATGGTAACTTTACTAAACAGGGACAAATGATTAGTCTCGGGAGGGATCAGACGCTTTTTTAATTTTATGGAGTCGCCACCCAATTTTTTAGAAAATCGGAAAAAGAAAAGGACAACATCGAGTCATTCATTGAGTATTGGCCCTAACAACATGTGTTGACTATTTTTGGGTTCGAGGGATCGCATATACTTTTGTTGACTATTTCTCATTATATGATGTTCAATATATAGCTACCGTAATACCCTAGTTTCAGTAATGACAGTTTGTATAGCATTCACACAATTCATCAGATAATGGAAGATAATAAAGCTGAAGATATTACTATAACATCGCTTTCCTAATAAAATACATATAAAAGGAAAAAGAGATTGTGAAAAAGTAAATCTAATTTAGATATAATGAATATGTAAGGTAAATGTGACCATTCACATAGCTTGCTCGATCACATGAACAATGGGATAAGCAATGGACACTCAATCACTTAAAAGAGTAAGTAAAATATAGATGATTATGCATGTTCGCAATGATTATTTATGCTATCATGATAATATAGGGGATGAATGATGCCATCACTGGACCAAAAACATGATAACTCTATTCTGATATATGAACTTTTCACATTATTAATATTTATGATGTGATTTCATGTTTTGGAACTAGAGGATATAAAATGATGATATGAAATGAGCATAATAAATCATATATTATTCATATGGCATGCAAAATTGCCAATCTCATCACACAAACACAAAAATATTCCTAAATGTTGGCAATAATAAAATAAAATTCAATGCGATAAAATAAATGTGCTAAAATGATTGTGTGGTCCTTAAATTCAATTGAGGTTGTGTGGGTTTTGAAGCTTTAGCTTTAAGGGATTATTAAGCTTTCCTCCTCAAGAGGTTCAAAATGATAATAGAATGATGCTAGTTTGTATACCTTTGAAGTGGGCTTTGATAAAAATGAGGCTTGGCATAGTGGAAAAGAGATCTAATCACCTAAGAAAAAGGTAGTGGGAGAGCAAAAACCATATGGAAATTTTAGTGCCTTTGATCAAATAGATTTTTTGAGTGTGTGTGTGTGTTTCCATTTGCTCCCCCTCAAAATGGGGTGTGGAGGTGTCTATTTATAGTAAAAAATGTGTGGAATAGGGAGTGTAGGCATCATTACACATACGTCCTTAGGACAGAGCACGTGGCCAAGTAAAGTGTGTGTGGCCATGCGTTGAGCCCATGGTCATATGCTTGGCATGTGTCCATGTGGGCATGCATGAGCTCATGTGCTCTTTTGCACATTATGCACTTTAACTAGGGCTTATTTAGCCTATACCGAGGTTGATTCCTAGGGTTTTTGGGCCTTTTAGACGTGCTTCCACTGTTTGTTTTGTCTATTTCAACCTCAATTTTAGTGTTTGACATATAAAGGTGTATACATGCACTTTTGAGTGATACATGCTAATCCTTAGGTTATTTTGGACTATTATAGGACCACTTGTGGAGTTTTGGAGCCCTCCAAACATGTTTATGAAGTTTGTTTTGTTAAAATCAATTTTTATTTTTTCACAAAGTTGGGTCCTGATCTAATAAAATGAACACCAGTCCAACAAGCTGAGTGTTTTAAATTCTTGAAATAAGTTTCTCATTGTTCTAATAATTCATAGTTCGTAAGGTCAGAGCACAACTTAATGGCTTGGTGATCAATTTTGCACTATTATGGGGCCAGTTAGGTTTTCTAAGGTTACACACTTTAGAGGTGTTATGAACGAGCAGACTTTAGTCATCTCGGATAAATACAAGGAAGCTACTATTTGTTATAATAGTATAATCAATGTGAATAATAAGATATGGGTATTAGAGTTTTATCCTTATCAGCCTCCCTCAAGTTGATGGAGAGATGCGACAGTTAACTTATGTCTAAGATTTTGAAAGATTGATTTCAAGAATGGTTTAGTAAGTAGATCAACAATTTGATCGGTGGATAAAAGATAAAGAACTTGCAAGTGTTTTGTTGCCACTTTCTCATTAACATAGTGGAAGTCAATCTCAAGATGTTTAGAGCGAGAATGAAAGATATGTGTGGTAGTTAAGTATGTAGCACTTAAGTTATCACACTAAAGGATCAAAATAGAAGAGAGGTTGAACCTTAATTTCTTGAAGCAAATAATGTACCCAATGAAGTTCGGTGACAGCAAATGCAATGGCACAGTATTCAGCTTCAGTGGAGGAGCGGGATACTGTGCATTATTTTTATGAGCCCCAACTGATTAGACTATGACTAAGATAAATTGCCAAACCTGAGGTAGACTTATGATCATTCACAAAACTCGTCCAATTATGATCACTATAAACTGAGATTACAGTGGAGGAAGTGGGAGTGATAGTGATGCTGAAGTCCATGGTGCCCTTTAGATATCGCATTATTCATTTTACAACACACCAATGTATGTCTCTTAAAGCATGCATAAATTACAATACCTTATTTATTGCATAATAGATATTAAGGCAAGTGAGAGAGAGGTACTAGAGCGCACAAATTATACTATGGTAGAGAGATGGGTTAATGAGGAGATGACCATCAATGAGAGCTAACTTAATCGATGGAGTTGATACACAGTTGGCACCATCCATATTAACTTTCACAAGCACATCACATATATATTTTGTTTGAGTAAGCAACAAACCCGATTTAGTCTAATGAGCCTCAAAGCCCAAAAAAATAGTGTAATCTATCCAAATCCTTGATTATAAACCAATTTTTAGTTAAGCAATGATGTGTTAAATAAAAGAAGAAGTATTGCTCATAAGAAGGATGTTATCAACATAAATAAGACAGTAAACCATAGTATTGTCATAAGTATAACAAAATAATAAGGAATTAGTTTGAGAACCTTTGAAGCCTATAGAGAAGAAGAAATTAGTAAGTCACTTGTACCATGTGGCGCCTGCTTAAGACCATATAGTGAGTGGTGGAGCTTGTTAATAAAATTAAAACATTATTGATTAATAAAGCTAAGTGGTTATTGTATATACATATGCTTTTCAAGCTTGCCATGAAGAAAAGCATTGGATACATCAAGTTGAGTGATGTTCTGGCCTTTGAAGATGGTTAGAAAGAGACACAATCTAATTATTGCAAGTTTAACCACAAGCTAAAAGTGTGATGAAAATCAATAATGGATCGTTGATGGAATCCCTTGGAAGCTAACCTTGCCTTATAATTAACAATAGGGCTATCTTGTTTATACTTTATTTTATAGACCCATTTGAAACTAATTACATTTTGACCTGGGGAAAATAGGACTAAAGTCCAAGTTCCATTAGACATTAAGGCATTGTATTCATCTTACATAGCACTTCACTACTCAAAATGTTTATTGGCTTAAGAGAAGTAGCTTGGTTCTTATAGAATGCTAGAATGGAAGGTTCAAGGTTTGAATAAGTTTATTTAGGAGTGTGCTATCATGTGTTGTGTCTTTGTCTAGTTTTTAAAAGATTGGTCCAAGGGATTAGTGGGAAGGTTGACAATAAGAGGAAGTCCATGAGAAGATGGTGTTTCGATTATAAGTGTAGGACTAGATAAAGTACATGGTGAAGTAGAGGTGGAGGGCAATAGGGAATTGGGTGAGGTGTTTGGATGAGGAGGAGAGATTGTTGGATTGATTTGAACTTATGGTGGTTCAGGTGAGGTAGAGTTTTGCTTCGAGTGGGAATGAATGGTGTAGAGTTTTGCTTCAAGTGGGAATGAATGGATAAGGCAACAAGTATATGATTGGGTGAAAATATAGTGGATGGAAAATTGGATATTAAAGTAGAGGATCGTAGTACATCAAACTTGGAAAAAGGAAATACCTATTCATAAAAAAGAACATGGCGTGAGAAATAAAATTTCTTAGACTGAGGATCATAACAATTATAGCCTTTGTGAATTTTACTATAACTAAGAAAAATGCAAGCAATAGAATATGGAGAAAGTTTTTTTGGTTCATAAGGTCAAAGTCATGGATGACACAAACAACCAAATGTTTTGAGATCATTATATGGTGGGAAAATTTTAAATAAACATTAATAAGGACTAATATTCTTTAACACTGGAGTTAGAAAGCAATTGATAATATGAACAGCAGTGTCAAAAGCCCAGAATTTTAATGGTGTAGAGGCATGTTGCATAAGTGCTAGTCCTGTCTCAACTATGTGCCTATGTTTACGCTATGCACTATCATTTTTTTCTGGTGTTTTTGGGCATAAACAACATTGAGTGATTCCATGTTTAGTCAAATATAGAGATAAGGCCTAAAACTCACCACCCTAGTTAGCTTGAAAGCTTTTAATTAGTTGGCCAAAATATTTCTCAATAATGTGGTGAAATTTAATGAAAACATTCAAGACATCATATTTGTACTTAATAAAATAAATCCATGTGTATTTACTGAAATGATCAATAAATATCACATAATGTTTATTATTTTCAAGAGATAAAAAAGGTGTAGGTCCCCAAAGGTCCAAACAGATTAAATTAGGTAGACCATCAACATGATGATTAGAATTAGAAAAAGGCCAACGATGAATTTTACTAGTAATACATGCATGATAAAGTTAACTATTATAAGAAGGAAGATAATAAATGGATTATTGGCGAAGAGCTTGTTTGACTGTGCAAGGTGATGCATGGCCCAGTCTTGCATGCCAAATAGGTAAGGTGCATAAATGTGCTTAAATGGGAGACTTGGTTAGAGACAAGAAGGTAGAGTAGAGATTGCTATGATTCTGGCCAATATGGAGCAAATTTCTTATGTGGATATCCTTAATCTCAAAATAATCAGGAAAGAATTCAACAGAGGCACTGTTAGCTTTAGCAAAAGAAGAAACTAACAATAAATTAGCATATGCCTTTAGAACATGAATAATATTTTATAACTTAAAAGAAGAAGGAGGGGAAACAAAAGTAAAAGAACCAACTTTAGAGATTGAGAGGCTTTTACCATTAGTTATTTTAACATTTTTTGAGCCTTAATAATTAGAATTAATTATTAGGTTTTCCAAGTCCGAAGTCAGGTGATGTGTGGCCTCAATGTCCAACATCCATGGTTTGTGTAGAGGTGGATGGTTGAAAAGCCAAGTGACTAATTGGTTTGGATATGTATGGGCGAGAGGTGGCAATGTCATAGCAAGGAGTTGAACATTAATAAGAGCAGTGACCATGGCCATTGCAAGTATGACAGATGATATCTGAAAATTCCATGGAGTGATTGTCTTATGGGCATATGGAGAAATAAAACCAGAATTTCGAGAACAATATGAGTTGTTAAAACATCCTCGACCTCTATATCCACAAGGACCCTTGCCTCTGTATTTAGAATAAGAACATCATCTTCAACCTAAAGTAGTAAATGATCATTGATATTATGTCTCTTGAGCTAGATGAGCTATGAATATCTTTTATGGAGGCTTCAGCATTGAGATTCTATTCTTCACTTAATAAAAGACCATACAATTCATCAAATGTAATATTATCATGTTTTTTTTTTCAAGTGACTGATTAAATAGGTGGATAATGGTCCTAAGCCATTTGTGATTACCTAAACAAGATTCTCATCAGGGACATGAAGGCGCAAGGCTTGCAAGTGATCGAAGATTGCCTTGGAATGCTAAACATATTCAATAATGAATTCATTTTATTTCTTGAGTTTGTAAAATCGAGATTTAAGATTGTGCACATGAGCTTTGGAGACAATAGCATAGGTGTTTTCCAATTTTGTCTAAGCTTCATAGGCAGTAGATGAACCAACAACTTGTGAGACATAATTTTTAGACATAGAGCTGATGATTTAGCTTAAAAAAATGAGTTAATCTTAGTAAAACTAGTTGTGCCCATCAGGATTCTGTTGGTCGTTGATAAGTCTAGGAGGTGGTTGAATATTTCCATCAATGTGTTTAGCAAGGTCATTGCTATAAAGCAAGGGATATAGCTAAATTTTCCATATTAAATAATTTATGGAATTAAGTTTAATAGGTAGCTGATAGGAAATATTAGGAGATGTAGGTGTAGGTGATGGTGAGTTGGAATTCACTAGTTGAATAACTATAGTGTTATCAGAAGAAGAAGGAGATGACATTATGAAGAAGAAAAATACGAACTTGGGCTAGTAGGGCATGAACCACTCTAATACCATATACATGAATGATGGTGAGCAATTGAACTTGATTAATGTATTGATGTTTATTGTTATACTTATACAAGGATAACATGAGATAATTATAGCAGTACTATAAGATAAATACAAGGAAACTACTAGTTGTTCCAACAGTATAATCAACGTGAATAATAAGATATGGGTAGTAAAGTTTTGTCCTTATCACTAACATATGGCTTGTCCCTTAGTCATGTGATTAAATACTATTCAAGACCCTTACTTTAGCTAAAATAATTTCAAATCTTCCTATTACTTAATAAAAATTAGCACAATGCTTCCTGTTATTTAAGTTAATTTGATTGAAAATACACTAAAAAAAAGAGAGAGATGATTCTTCCTATTAATTAAGTTGCTCTTTAATTATTTATAAGCAATCAAGATTAAAAATCATATGGTAGTTGATGACTGATAATCTTCAAGAATCTAACTAACCGGCAATGGAAACGGATGCAATAAGAAATATACATGGCTCAAACACATAAATTCTATGCAATTTCACATTCTTTTATAAGCAGGATAACTCTTTCATTCATTCAAAGGTGTTGGAATATTGACCTGGTCATTTGTGATTGGTCTATTTATAATAATTAAATTTGTTTTAATTAATTAATAAATTAATAGAGAGTTAAATACAATTTTGATTTTGCCAAAAGGCAAATAAACTATGTGGTTTTTATATTAATATTTAAGTAGTTAATGTTTCATATATATTTTTTACACTTTAATACCCTTTTGTAAGCACTCAATTTCGAGATGACTTGAATTTGGATGCAATAGAGGACCCAATGATGAAAATTGACTATGAAATTAGACTTATTGAATCTGATTTATTGGTTTTGAACTAAATTTTAAATTATTTTTAGGACTTTTTTTAAATTTTTATTTATCTATTTATTTATTTTAATTTTTTTAAAATAAATTTTCAAAAAAATATATAAAAGAAAATAAAAAAGAGAAAATTTTAAAAAAGGAAAAATAAATAAATAAATTTTCAATAAAAGGACAAAACAAAAAAAAAAGGCCAAAAAAGCCAAATGGCCAAGTGGGCCAAAACATGATGAATGGCTATATAGCCATACAGTGGCGATTCCATTGCATTAACGTCGATTTTCTTTTTTTTTTTTTCTTTCTTTCTTTATTTAGTTGTTTTAATTTTGTGATAATTCCTAATAAACTATAATTATCAATTTTTTAAAAAGAGATTTAGTTTTATTTTGATTTGGATTTTGATTATCTTATTTAAACAGAGAAGGGGAGGCTCCTAAGATTTGAATTATTTTTTTTATCTACTTTCTCTAATTCTTAAGGGAGCCACAATATACTCACTTGAATTTTTATATGCTTTCTTTAGTTCTTTGTCAAAAAATCAGATCAAATAAACTAAAACCACATACAAACACAATACAAGCCAAAAGCTTTTATTAACGGTGATCATTATTCTGAGGGAAATTAATACTACATCTCATTTTCAAATCTTCTTCTCCTTCTTCTTTTATTTTGATTTTATTTTTATATTTAATTTTGTTTATTATTTTTTTTAATCATTCATTGATTAATTTTTTATTTTTTTATTTTATTCTCTTGATGGATGGGGTGACATGAATTCACTATAGAAAACAAAACCTATAGAGAACCCTTGAAGATCCATGGAACGTCATGGATTAAATTTTGTATTTGAACATAGTTTTTAGGGTTTCTAAGTATTTTATTTATTTATTTTTATTTTATTGATTTTTTTATTTTGCATTTTTATTTATTTGGCTTTTTGGGTTGTATTTAATTTTATTTTTAATTTGTAGTAGATCATTGTAATAGCCCTAGTAATAGGAATAGTGAAATCATGTGTGTGTGGTTGTGTGTTTATTTTAATTAATTGGATAGTAAGATTAGGCTTTTAATTGGGTGATTAATTAAAATTAATGTCTATAGAGATAATTAGGGTTTTTAATTAAAATTGAATTAGATTTAAATGAATAGAATTAGGGTTGCTTGTTCATTATTTTATTAATAATTTGTAGTTTATGGTCACTTTAACTAAATTAGGTTTTTAGAAGAAGTAAGTTTAATTGATTGTTTTATCTTTTTATATGATTGTTTTTGGTATTTTTTTTTTGTATGTTTTAGGCTTATTTATTTATTTTTGTGTGTTTTGGGCCCCAAACCCACGTTAGGCTCTAACCCATTTATTTAATTTTAGGTTTAAGTAGTTCTTTTTTACCCATCTTTAAATTAGCACATCTCATTTAATATGTTATTAATTAATTAGGTATAGATTTTAATTAATTAACATGCATTTTAGACCCATAATTAATTAGAAATTAGGTAAGAGATAACTTAGACTTATTTAGTAAATTAGATATAGGCTCACTTTAGTTTAACTAATTTAAACTTAACTCACTAAATTAAAGCATTTTCCATAACTTGTAGATTTAATATCACCTTAGGATTAAAACATGTAGAATTAGACTCACTAATTTAAATACTTTATAATTCGTAGATTTAGACCCATTTTTAGAATTAAAATAAATAGACTTATGTTCACTTAATTAAAATTAAATAAGAATTAGGCCCATTAGTCTTTAGGGTCACTTGTAAATTAAAATATGTAGATTTAACCCATTTAATTAAAATCAATGTAGATTAGACTAACTTAGGGATTATGAACTTAAATTAATACATTGTTTACATGTATTTTTCATGACTAGTTTGCTTGAAATTAATTGTTTAAATAAGGGTTTATATGAAATTGCATGTAAATAGAGGATAAGATAGTAATTCATAAAGTAATTCTAAATGAACATGAGATTGAAAGAAGTTAGTATTTCGTATCCAAAATCTTCTGGTTGTGGTGTTAGTTTTTTTTTAGAGAATCGAGTACTACCACTTTTGATTTGTCTCAGTTATTATCCTCGATGGCGATTCCTCATCTCCATGCTATGTCTTTGTGATATAATAGTGTGTTATCTAGAGCTCTAAGCTCAAATAGTGTCGTGGTTGATAAAATCTTGGACGCGTGCTAAACTCTGCTGCATACATCTTCTAACAAATATTGTTTAAAATTTATATTTTAAAGTGAAAATAATATGATTTTTTAATATTAAAATCATATGATGAGTGACATATCAATTAACTATAATAAACTCACAGTAAATTAATTCATATGTATTTTTAATTTTTATTATAAATAAAAATAAATAATTTTTAAAATAAATTAATAATATTTAAAAAAAAACAATTAGATAGATTGATCATAAATTATAGATAGAATATATTTATTATTGTTATATAATATTATATTAATATTTTCTCATTAAATAATGAGGATATTAGTTAAAATGATACTACATATAAAAAAAATGAAACACAAATATTTAAAAATCAATAAACCATAAAACTAATTTTATAAAAATCTGAAAGCACATTTCCAAAAAAAAAAAAAAAGCGAAAGCACATAAATCAAAATTTGTTTTTATCTATTAATAAAATAAGGGATAAGTAGTGCTAATATTAGTAGTTGTCTCAACCAATTACAACTCATACTAAAAAGAGAATAGGAAGAAGTTATTCTATTCTTTTTTTAAAATAAAAATAAGAGATACTAAAAATATACAAGACACACAATATAAAGAGTGCTTTTGGTCTTCATATTATATTCTTCATAAATATAAATCATACTTAAGCTGTGATTATTGAAAACATTTCCTTTTGTTGTGATTATGTTTCTTGAAAAATAATACACTTTTTTTTTTTACTAAATTTTGGAGTTTGTGGCAAGTAAGTTTTATTCCTCATTGATATAAGAGCTTTAGACTTGTATTGTAGTATGAACATATGATTGAAACATGCAAATTTTATAAACAGTTTAATTTTACCTTGTTATTTCATGTTTATTAAATAAAATATAACTTATTCATGTGATATGTTTTAAACAATTAGTCCATTGTGTAAAGTATGTTTTTTTATCATTATTATCATAATACAATTGTTTCCTAAATAACGATCTAACAAATACTTTAAGATTGGTTTTAGGAGTTCGTCTGAACTAATCACAGCCACACAAGAGCGAGAGATAAAAAGAAGCGAAACTTTGTTATTAGCATAGAATGATAAGAAGAATATAACAAATTATATCCCTTTGAACTTGTTAAAATTAAATCCGACAAGTGCTTAGCTCGATAGGGAAGGTTGATCATTAGGATCAATGGAAAACAAAAGAACAAAAGTTTGCAGAAATTGTAGATAAAATTAGGTTTAGTTTTTATTGTCAAATTTCATATTCTTTGTAATGATAAAAATAATAGTGTCTATAGGTAGCCAACCTACCCTAAATGGGAGTAATACTTTTAATTAATCCTAATCTAATTTAGGAAGAAAAAGACAAAAGATACATGGGTTTAAAAATAATTAAAACCAAACATGTTCTAATCCATAAATGCAATTTGGTATAAACAATGCCCCCATAATATGATTCAAAAAGCCAGATAAAATGAAGTTTAGGCTCCCTCTTTTAGGCCTAAATTATGATCCAACTATATGGTCCTATATCATTTGTAAAAAATTTTATTACTACTTACACCGAGGGCATATCATTATTTGCTTGTTTGAAAAATATCCACCCAAATTTTCACCTATAAAAAGGTGCATGGCCACCTCATTTTATCCACTTGCTAAAAAAATATTCTTATTTCTCTAATTCAGGAGCTTCTCTAACTAAGTGCTCCTTTTACGAAGTTCTTTGCATCTTTCTAGAAGCCTTTCCTACCACAAGTAAACAAGTCTCAACCACTACTCTGTCTTCTTCCTCTTTCTTTAAATCTTAACTCCCTCATTCTTTTATCAGTCCAATCAATATAGATAAATCTAAGAAAGGCACCTCAAATCATATTAATGTTGAGACCGAGCCATTAACTCAACTAAAAAGTATAAATAAAACCATTGATGCTCTAGTGGCTACCCTTGAGGTACTTATCAAATCTCTATATTACCATAATAGTGTCATCTTAGGCCTTATTTTAGTCATAGAAGATGGTTGGAATATGAACTTCATTCTCGCTTCTAAGAAATATGACCCTTCTAGATTTAATTGGCTTAATAATATAACTTTTTGGACCAACAATATTCCAATTAGGTTTTGGCTAACATCCAAAAGTGGTTTTTTTAATATGGTTTGCCTGACTATAGGCCACTTTCCTTTTAAGCCCGGAGAAAAACTAGAATTTATAATCTTTTATAAGTCACCAATACTTATATCCCCATTAACAAGCCCTTATTATCTACTATCTCCTTATTGTGGTCTCGCTTCTCAAATACCTTTATGTTTAAAGAGAGTATGATGGTTATTACACTTTATAATCTAGCCATTATGTTTGGCCTCCAACCCTTTGGAGAAAAAGCAAGCTCTAGGTTACATGCTAATTGTAAGGATTATAATATTTTATTTAAAAAAGGAATATGCTAGTTGTGGATCTTTCATTTCAATGAACATGAAGTCATCCCTAATGCTCGATAAGGCAAACATGTGTCTTTCCTTTTGTATTGGCTCTGTAGATTAATTACTTGCCCCAGCTCTCTAAAAATTACCAAAGAGATGCTTCCACTAGTTATAGTTTTGGCTAATGGTAGGAAACTCATTATTAGGCCTTACATTTTTAGCTTATTATATTAATAGTAGATGTCTCCCAGTTTGAGTTGACCGCTCAGGTTTCTAGCATATAGTTAGAAATGTTGGATATACCCCTTATTAGTGTCATCAAAATTAGAAAAATAATTAACAGGTCCTAAAAAGAGCATAAGTACAACCGTGTAGGACTTTCATAAGTTAGGTTGGTGCCTTTGTTTAACCTTGCAGATATGCCTGTAATAGCAGTAATCTTAGACAAAGGAGAATATAATTTAAGTATCAACTAATATTAAGTGTTTAGTTTATCCAAACTATTTAGCAAATTGCCCCAGTTTGGTTTCAAGCCCATCCAAACTACTTGATGACCCTGACTGATAAATGTTTCAGAAATTCCCTAACCTTGAGAATATAGTCAACTAAAAAGAACATAGTGAATTCCTAGGCCATATATTTAGTTTATCATACTAGGATAGTGTTCAGACATATAAACATTACCAATCCTAGAGTGAGGAACATTTATGAGGTAACAAAATTGTTCGAAGAAGGGTAAAATAACTACAAGAAATTCAAAAGAAATAAATCATGTTGAGCCACTTGTAATGGAGATGTATAACAACTAATGCCTTATGCATAGTATGACTCGAACCCCATCTTACAAGAGTTAGAAAACATCTCTCTCCCATAGGATAATATCTCAAATAAGTAAAGCTCCATAACCCAGACCTATCAAAATAATATGGCAGCTTAGTTCTCAATGACTAATCATAACGTTGAAAAAAGTCAATGATAAAAAGAAAGAAAACATACCAAATTCATAGAATCTCTTGGTCCCATGGACCACCTTATCATTGCTTTTATATAAATAGGCAAAAGCTCAATTGCCTCAACCATATGTAGCTACTAAATCTAAGTATCGCAATGGCATCAAGAAAAATCAAATCGGTAGTGTTGGTAGTGTCAGTAAAAAGAGTCGTGCCCAAAAGGTAAACTAAGAAGGCCCTTACCAGCTGATTAATCTCAAGCATATAAGTGATCGCTTGAACATGAGTTCGAGTGTAATTAATTGAGTAATTAGCAATAGGAGTTAAGGTGACATCTCATCAAAGAGATGTCGCCTTAGTGTGCTAAAGCAATCCACTATCACCTTAATGTGTTAAGATGATGCCTTAACAATGCGGCACCACCATTGTAGACTCTATAATGTCCTTGACTCATTTTCTAAGCTCTTTTTTTGACATAATTAGTCTAAATTAATTTTTGATTATGGAAGAGTTTTGTCATTTTCTCTTTTTTTTAGCTTTATTTCCGTTTATCATCTTATTACTTATCAATAGTGAGTGGATTAGGTAATGATTTGTCCTTTAACTAATCTAATAGGTGGTACTTATTAAATTATGTATTATGTTGTAATTGGTAGAATTTTTTATATTAAGCTCATTTGGTTATTTTAGTTTTCTTATTTTATATGGTTGTATTTAATTTTTGTGGAACTAACTTCACTATTTTCTTGTAGGCATTTTTATTTTCTTGGAAGAACTATTTTAAATTTTAAATGTTAGGATGATGAATTAAATAAGTAGCATTTCTAGCTACTATCCAATAAAATATTTATTCAAATTTTGTTTTATTTTAGTGTTTATTTTGTGTGTGTGAAAACGTTGTAAATTACTTCTCGTCTCTCTTTCTTTATGCATGCTTTCATTTTTATTTATTATGTTTTTTTAAATCTATATCTTTGAGATTAATGTTGTGATCAAACTAGAATTGCATTAAAATGAATTAAATTGGAAACTTGGACCTAATTGTAAAATTTTAAAAATTATCTAAAGGAAACTTCATTTTTCATATAAATAAAGACATAATTTAATAATTAAAAGTAATAAAACATAAAATATAAACGGAGGCCAATCGTAAGGTTGGGTGTGCATTCTAAATGCTCACGTCTAGTTTCCGAATAGGACGACTATTGGGGCGCTCCACGAAATCCAGTTGTTATAAAAGTATGTCACGAATTTCATCCGGATGATAACTCCATCTTCAATTTAAGTTTCATAGCCCTAATTGTACTCCCTAATAGACTTTGAGCCCATGGTGCCATGGTTTCTAAATACTTTAATGCGTGTTGAATCCCTCCGTTTACAATTTGTTTTAATTTTTATAACCATATATATCTATACTATTACAAATCTATTAGATACAGATTATTGACATGTTAATGATAAAATATATATATATATAAATTTTTTAAAAATTATAGGGAGTAGTTTAGATATTTTTTAACTCTCTTGTTAAGAAGGGTTCGGTGCGCTAGAAATTGAGGGCCAAGGATTGCAATGTGTTAGAAATAAAGAGTGTAGGGACGCAATATATTGAAAATTTAATCATAGAACCCAAAGTGAAAATACTCAAAAGTATAGGGGTCATTATGTGTTTTGCCATTCAATAATCCTTACATATAGTGCCTGCATGTGTGTATGGATGCCTCATGAATGGAGAACCCAAAATAACCCATGATGGGTGGGTCACCATTTTCAAATTGATGAAGTCCCCAAAACAACCCGTGGTGCCGTACTCTAAGAATTTTTCTTCTTGACAACATTCTAGACCTCTCTACGATGGATTCAAGCCTCAGGTCAACTCTACAGTTTCTTGGTATGGATTTTGTTTCTACAAAGTTCTAGTAAGTACTTTATGGTCTCTATTTGCGTTAATTTATGATATTAGTAAAGAATTTAGGGATTCAATTTCTACTGTATATTCGGGACTAATCCAGAAAATTCACTTCCAATTGGCTCTCTCAAATACCGGAAAACCCAACAATAATTTCTCCACATTCAACGTTGACCAGAAATTTCGAGAACCATTTTGATCCTCTATTTATACTCCAAGAATTCAAGTAGACAGTGGGTATGTTATTTTCAAGTGTCTTGAATCACCACCCAACAAAAAACAATGTCCTTTCTTTAGAATTTGTTAGATCAAAGCAATTGGTTTAATCCATTACCAGGTTTCTTTTCTGAAAATTTGGTTACCCAAATGAATTGGAAGGAGACTCCTCATTCCCACGTATTTGAATTCGACCTTCCAGGCCTTACAAAGGACAAAGTGAAGCTTGAGGTTCACGAAGGAACAATACTCAGAGTTAGTGCAGAAAGAAAAGAAGAAGAGGAAGCAGAAGAGAAAGGTGAAAAGTGGCACTGCAAAGAGAGGGCAAGAGGTATGTTTTTCAGGCAATTTCGATTGCCTGAAAATGCTAAAGTTAATGAGATTAAGGCCTCAATGCATGATGGCCTGCTTATAATTACTGTGCCTAAAGATGAACAAAAAAGGAAGCATGAGCAAAAGGAAGTAGATATTGCGGAAGATGAAGATGGACATGCACATGCTCCAAAAGGACTTGGTCGTTTTGTTTGTTGCAAATCTTAAAGGGTAATATCCATACAATAAAGCGACCTACAATTCTTGCTGTAACTCATAAGTTGCTGTTTCTAAGATTTTTATTACATTTCATTTGTGTCTTCTATTTGTTCATCGTTCTGACGCTGTTGTATGTATTTATACGACTCAATTCAAAACATAATACTTGTCGCATTATATGATCCTACTGAAAGAAATGAAGGTAGCTCAACCTTTTTGCTTAACTCAAAAGTCGCCATCAAAACACATACAAGTAGCCAAGCGAGTGAAGAAAGTTACGATTGCATTGTATGTTTAGCCATCCAATCAGCATTAACATTGCCCGATATGTGAACAATACAAAAGGAGAATTGAGCTGGACTGAACAAATAATTCATTTATATGCTCGATTTAATTAATCAAATAAAATTTTTAAAATATTTAAATTCAATACTGTTCAAACTTAATTTCGAGATTAATTCAGTTCAATAAAATATACTAATAATTATAGTAAAATAAAAAGATAAAATATTAAATATACATAAAATAGATTACACTATTAATCTGGCAAGTCTATCAAATTAAGAGATTAACTCAACTTGATAACATACTTGATTAGTTCGATTTCAAATAGCTAACATATCAACTTGACTCGATTATATTTTTTAGTTAAATGAATAATAATATATATTCTTTTTTATTTTTCACACTTTTTGATTTCATCTTTCTCCAAATTTTAAATTTTATTTTAAACTGATTTAAGTTTTATATCTCATGAATCTGCATGTCTAGAATACTCACCATGATATTTGCATTTGCTTTTTATAATTATCTCTCCTTCTGCATCAAAATTAAATTGAAAAACTTGAAGTATCATAAACTAAACCAAAAAAAAAGATGATGGAGTTGAAAATGAAATAATGAAATATTACTATCAACAAATAAACATCTTTCGCCATTATAACCTCTCTCGGTCTCTCTCTCATGTCAACTCTATCAAGAAAACTCTTCACCAATGCTGATACATTCTGTCTCTTTCTCTAATCATCGTAGCTCCATAGCAATCACCATCTTTTAACTCACTATTTATTTATTTATGTTTTTTTATTGTTTTGTAATTAGTAATCAAAATGGCATGGAACTTTTAAAATTAAGTTAAAAAATTGGAATGGGAGTGCAAATTCGCTATCCTCCTACCCACCTTATGAATAATGAACTTTGATTCCCTATAATCAAGTCAAACCAACCATAATTAAAGATTTAAATGGTGTCATTTATTATTTGAAAGAGAAATTTACAGGTTTTTTTAATTGTTTAGTCCAAAAAAAAAAAAATCTTTTTTTGATAAATTACAAGCGTATTCTTTTTGTCTTTCAAGCATGTCCCTTTCCTCATTGGTTTTTGTTTTTGCCTCTTTTCTTATTTAGTTTTACTTTTTAAGTTTTATTTTTTGATTTGTGAAGGTCACAAACTTGTTCAAGTTTCATTAGTTCATAAATCTATTATTAATATAAAGTTAGTTGATTTATTGCTTGCTACTTACAACTTTGATTTGGAAAATATTGTGATTTGGACTTCAACCAAGGTCTTTTATAAGGTTGATTGGGTAAAAAATTGCTGCCTCAACTTCTTATGCTACACTAGTCGAAAAAATGGGGTTTTGCAGGATATTGAAAGAAGTTATTTGCATTTCTCCAACCCAAATGAATTCATATGTATTTATAAGTGAGTCATCGCTAAGATCAATGAACTTGTCTTCAAGTTTCGGTTGCTCTAGATTTTCTGGTTCTTTATTGTTGTGAGTATAGCTTGCAGCAACTCAAGTATTTCACTAAAGTTTTTCTAGATTTTTTCCAAGGAGTTTTGTCTCCATTCAGTTTGGGGATTTTTAGTTTTCTAAGTAACTGATAATGTGCTTCAGTTATGTGTTGTAATGTTTCTGGCGTCTCTTAACTTTTTGGTAACCTTTTACTTTCTTAGTGAATTTTAGTTTTTATGACAGTTTTCTTAATCCTTGTTTAAGATTTAGTTTGGTTAATGGAAAATATGTTCAATTTTTCAGTTTAATTCATAAGTGTTCTTTGTTGTTACTGTGAATTATTTTCCAATCTTATTTTCCTACAGTCAGTACCAGAACTCTTCTTCTTGAGGGGCCTATGTAAGCTAAGGAAAATAGTTTTTTTTTTTTTTTTGTAACAATTGTGTGTCTATTTGAGTGAAAAACTTGTGAACTCATTTTTTTTAACTTCCTCATAATCTTTCTTAGTTCATTTTTGTGCCCATCAAATATCTTCAAATAAAGCAAATTCTACTTTTTCTCATCCACCAATTCTCACATATGAGGACTACTCCATATGGGCTGTAATGATGCAATGTTATTTATAGGCCTTTGATCTCTAGTGTTAAGTTGAAGGTGACACAAAGCAAACTCCTTTATTTGAGAATCCCACCATGACACAAATTAATGATTATATAATACTAAGAGAGCTAGAAGGTTTAAAGCCAAAACTCTTATCCATTATGCAATGAGCAAGGCAATATTTGATACAATTATGTGTTGTGCCATAACAAAAGATATTTAGGACTACCTAAAGGAGGAATATCAAGGGAATATAAGGACAAGGCATATGCATCTTCACAATTTGAAAAAAAAAAGTTTATGACAAAGAAGATGAAGGAAGGAGAAAGTGTGAAGGACTTTATTGACAAAGTCATGTCTTTTGTAAATAAAATTAGAATTTTCGAAGATGCTCTTACTAAAATGTTTGTGGTTGAAAAAATTCTGCTCTGTTTGCCAAAACATTTTGAAGCCAAAATCTCTTCCATTGAACAAAGTAAAGACATAATGGCTATAAAGCTTATAGACCTGATAAGTGGGTTTGAAGTAGCTAAACCTAAAAGACCCTATAGACATAATGATATTATAGAATGAGCCCTTATAGCAAGACCAAGGAGTGGTGTTTAAGCAATGCAATTATTTAATAATGTTCAAGCAAGTTCTAGTGGTGAAAGGCAGAAGAATGTTAAAGGTAGTGGTGCAAGTGAGAGGAAAGGCAAGTTCCCATCATGTTCTCACTATAATAAAACAATATATAAGGAGAAATTATATTGGAATAGACCTTGCAAAGTATATGGTTAGAAGGGGCCTATGGCAAGAATATGCAAAAATAGGCAGAAGAGAACTTAAAATGCTAAAGTGGTAAAAGCATATATTCAAAACAATGAGGAGAACTTGTTTGTAGTAACTACTTATTAAGCCAATTATGGCAGATTTTCAACTTGGCTTATTGATAGTGGATATACAAGATATATGACCTCTGATGTCTCTCTCTCTTCAACCAAATTGATAGAACCTACAAAGCAAAAGTGAAGATTAGTAATGGTGATAAAATTTTAACACTTGGGAAAGGAGTTGTGACTATCATGACACCAATAGGAACCAGATTTATTCTTGATTTATTGTATGTACTTAATCTCAACTAGAATCTTATTAGTGTTAGTTAGTTGCTTGAAAAAGATTATGTTATTTTTAAGCACAAGTCATGTACTATTTATGATTCTTGTGGAGCTAAAATGCTTACTATTGGCAAGAAGAGTAAAAATTTTCCTTGAGAATGGAATAAATCATGTGATCATGCATTTTTTACTGATATGAATAAAACTATTTTATAGCATAGGAGCTTTAGTCATATTAGCTATAATTCTTTAGCTAAAAAGAGTAGTCAAGAGCTTATGTACAATTTATCCTTAGTTCAGAAACAACAAGGTGTTTGTAAGGTTTATAAGAAGGAAAAACAGATAAGAAAACCTTTTCATTTAAACTTTTGGAGAGCTTTTGAGAAATTGTAGCTTGTTCATACTAACTGTTATGGTCACATGAGTGCACCATCACTAAATGATAATTTGCCATATACATAATTCATTAATGTTTTAACCAAGATGTGTTAGGTCTATTTCTTGAAGCAAAAGTTTAATGTAATCGATAATTTATTATATATTAAATTAATTGATTATTTAACTAAGATGTGTTGGGTCTATTTCTTAAAGCAAAAGTTTAAGGTAGCCTAAAGTTCAAGTCTTGGGTTGAAAACCAAAGTGTTGCTAAGTTAAAATATTAAGATCTGATAGTGGCACTTCATTAAGGTATAATGCATTTCAAAGTTTTTGGGAGCAAGCAAGCATGTCATGGTTTAAATATCTATAATGGTTTAAGTCTGATTGAGGTGATTTAAAATGATATGGAAAGCTAAATCAAATATCTATAACTTTTATGAATAATGTGTGGGAAAATTCAAACTTCTTTAGTAGCCAATCATAGTTTCTATTCGTGCATAGCAATCTAACAGCATTACTTTTAATAATTTAAAATTATAAATGTTGGATTCAAAATATAGATATTGGACACATTCTTTGCACCTTTAACAAATATATTTTTGAGTGTTTATCTATATAAACACCTCTATAGTTGAATGGAAGTTAAGACACTTTTGCTTATTATCATTCTCTATCTTAACATTCATTAAAGCTCTTAAACTCTAAAATATTCACTCTTTGTTTATAACTCTTGTAAGAGTTAGTTGTGTGTTAGAAATAGAATTTCCTTTATGTTAAATCTTATGATAGATTAGAAGGAAAGTGAGATTTATTTCTAAAGGAATTAGTTTAAGTGTTGTCCATTAAAACACTTAGGATTTGGTTTTTTGAGTGAGCCTTGAAAAGTCATATTGTAAGGTTATAAGAGTGAGCCATAAAACTCTTATGTAATCTCAATCTTGTGAATAAGATTATGGGTGATTAAAAATCTTAACTTAGGTATAAGTTAGGTGGAGATGTAGGATTGTTGTTGAATCTGAACTCTTTAAATCATTGTGTTCTTCATTCTTCCTTCTCAACATTCTTTCAATTCTTGCAAAGAATTATTTTTTTAATTTTTATTTTTATTTAATAGCCCTATTCACCCCTCCTCTATGGCTTTTTCAATTGGTATCAGAGCTTGAATTCTAGGAACTTCATTGCTAGAATACAATATTATGACGAGTGAATCACAAAATATTTCTTCACTTAGACCATTCTTCTATTATAGTGACTATCCTTATTGAAAGTTCAAAATGGAACTATACCTTGATTGTGATTCCATCAAACTTTGGGATATTATCCTAAAAGGTTGGGAACCACCTACAACTACCATTGATGGTGTGGTAACTACTCTAACAAGGAGTCAATAGAACAACGAGCAACAGGAAGAAAATCATAAAAATAAAAAGGCAATGATCACTCTAGTCTCTTCTATGACAAGGGAAGAAGGAGGCAAGCTTTAACATTGCGTGTTAACCAACGAAATGTGGAAGACCTTAGAAAATCATTATGAAGGCAACATGCAAGTTAGAAGCAAGAAGGTTTAACTTCACATGTATGAATATGAACTTTTTAAGATGAAGCCTCATGAGTCAATCACAGAGATGACAAATTGACTCAATACTCTTATCATGACCCTCAAGAAACTTAGAAAGCATTTCTCTAAGGAAGAAGTAAACAACAAGATTATAATAATCCTACCTAAGAAGGATTGGGAATCTCAAATTACTTTAATTGAGGAAGCTCAAGACCTCTTAACTCTCTCTACTAACATGCTTATAAAAAAGATTTTAACATAGGAGCTAATAATTAAGTAAAGAGGTGAAGAGCAAGAAAAAAAGGAAGAGAAGAAGAATAGCATTGCTTTGAAAGCTTCACAAAATGATAGTGAAAAAATGAAGAAGAAAATATTGAATGTTTTAGTGATGAAGATGATGAAATTGCTATACTCACTAGAAAGTTCAAAAAGTTTTTGAAAAAGAAACATTCATCAAGAATAAGAGACTTCAACAAGAAGTCTAAAGGAGAAGGTAAAAAGAAAACCAAAGACATTACTTACAATAAATGCAAGAAACTAGGTCACATCTGAAGTGAGTGTCCTAAACCCAAAAACAAGTGCAAAGGAACGAAAAAGAAAATGAGGGCTTATAAGGTAACTTGGGATGACTCCTCTAAATTAGAAATGGAAAAGGAAAAATAAGAAGTAGCTAACCTTTGTTTCATGGCTTTTGAAAGTGAAAAAGAGGTACCATCTATGTATAATTCTTCTTGTGATGATAATTATGATAATGATATTGAAAGCTTTATGGTAATGAAACTCTTGCTTAAATGCAAAAACTTATTATCTAAGAAGAATCATTATAAGCATGAGTTATCTAGCTTAACCAAGGAATTCAAAAAATTGAAAAATGATTTTTCTAATCTAGTTAAATTAATGATTAATTATCTAATTATTTGAAAACTTTAAATTCCTTGGAAGATCAACTTAAGAAAGCAAATGATGAAAATCAAAAGCTTTCTAAAGAATTCTTAAATTTGAAAATTTCCATTAAGAAACTCATGAAAGGAAAAGAATCTTTGAATAATATTCTTAACTCTCAAAAATTCCATGGAGATATACATGGAATTAGATATACCAATGGAATAGCTTCCTCATCATCATCACATATTAATTTTGTTAAAGCCTCAAATAATTCTACTCCTTCTACCTTAAAATAAAATGAGACTCAAACTTTTAAAGCCAAAAAATCCCATGCATCAAACACTCAAGGAAAGCCTTATAAGACTCAACCTTATATAATGCAAAGAGGTAAGCATCATGCTAGGAAAATACAATTTAAACATGCTTACATATATACTAGACTTAATACTCATAAGCATATTGTAGAACATAATGCACCTAGACATATTGCACAAACCTATCAAAATACACATTGTCATTACCAATGCATGTCTCACACTATGACTTAAAAGAACTTTAGGAGACACACACCACAACAACAACAAAGGCATGCTTCACAAATTAGGAATGCATATCCTTCTAAGAGAAATAAGTTTGCAAATGTTAAATGCTTATATTGCATGATTAAGGGACATACCAATAATTTGTACTTCTATAGAAGACTGCACATGAACTTACTTCCTACGAACTATCTTAATACTAACCAACCTAGACTAAGAAAGGTTTGGATTCAAAACAATGCTTAAATTATCTTGTGTATGTGTGCTTGAAGTCCACAAGATCAAAAAGCAAATAGTATCTTAATAGTGGATGCTCAAGGCACATGATGGGAGACAAGGAGCAATTCAACAAGCTTGATGCTAAGGATGGAGGACACGTTACTTTCAGAGACAATGTAAAAGGAAAGATTATTGGCATTGGAGAAATTAGTAATCCTCAATCCTTAAATATACACTATGTTTTTCTTGTTGATGGTCTTAAACATAAATTGTTTATTATAAGTCAATTATGTGATATGGGAAATAAGGTCACTTTCTATCCTAAGAATTGCTTTGTTAGAAGTCTTGATGAAGACAAAGTAATTTTTAATGGTAAAAGAGTTGATAATGTTTATGTTATTGATTTGAATAAGTTTTATAACAAATATATTAAATGCTTAATGTCAATTTCCCATGACATATGTACATGGCATAGAAGGTTAGGACATGCAAATTTTGAGTTATTGAATGATCTTTGTAAACATGAACTTATGATTGGTTTTCCTAAGCTTGAATTCACCAAAAATAAACCTTGTGATGCTTTCCAAAAGGGAAAACAATCCAAGTCCTCATTTAAACTAAAAAATATAGTGTCCACTTTTAAGCCACTTGAACTTATACATATGGATTTGTTTGGACTAACTAGAGTTGCTAGTCTCAGCGGTATGCACTATGCATATGTATTGGTTGATGATTACTCTAGATTTACTTAGGTATGTTTCCTTATTCATAAGAATGATGCATTTAAGCTTTTGAAAAGTTTGCAAAAAGAGTTTTAAAAAAAGGCTTTTGTATTTCTTCTATTAAAAGTGATCATGGAACCGAGTTTGAAAATGAATTTTTTAAAACCTTTTATGATGAAAATGGTATTTCACATAATTCTCTTCTCTTAGAACTCCTCAATAAAATGGGGTAATTAAAAGGAAAAATAGGACTCTTATGGAAATGACTAGAACAATGCTTCATGAGTATAATTTGTCTCTATAATTTTGGGCAGAAACTATTAACACGTCATGCTATATTTCAAATAGATTTTTCAAAAGACCAATTTTGAATAAAAATTCTTATGGGCTATAGAACAATAGAAAATCCAAAATCTTATATCTAAGAATATTTGGATGTAAGTGTTTTATATTAAACACCAAGGATAATCTTGAAAAATTTTATTCCAAAGCCGATGAAGGAATTTTTCTAGGCTATTTTATTTCTAGTAAAGCATATAGAATTTTTAATAAAAGAACTCTTGTAGTTGAAGAGTCAATGCATGTTGTATTTGATGAATCAAACTCACTTGATCCTAGAAAGGATATTTGTAGTGTTTATGATCTTATAAGTAACAATGAGATTGTGGAAAATTAAGAAGAAAATGCTAGTAAGCCTTTGGAACTTGAAAGTCCAAGTAAGGATGATAACGAGGAAATGTCTCAACCTACCTTGAAGGATGAACTTCTAAAGGATTGGAAATTCAAGAAAGATCATCCTCAAGACCTCATTATAGGTGACACTACAAAAGGGGTAACTACTAGATCTTAATTAAAGTCTATTATTAATTTAGCCTTCATTTCTCAAATTGAACCCAAAAATATTGATAATGCTTTGTGTGATGAATTTTGGGTCCTTGCTATACAAGAAGAGTTAAATCAATTTAAGAGAAACAAGCTTTAGACCTTGGTTCCTAAACCTAAACATTATCCTATTATAGGTGCCAAATGGGTGTTTAAAAATAAGATGAATGAACAAGGTTTCATAACTAAGAATAAAGCTAGACTAGTAGCTAAAGGTTATAATCAAGAGGAAGGCATTGATTATGATGAAACCTATGCCCCCGTTGCAAGGTTAGGTTATAAGCTATTAGAATGCTACTTGCATTTGCATAATTCATGAATTTTAAACTTTATCAAATAGATGTTAAAACTATATTTTTAAATGGTTTTATTGTAAAAGACGTGTATGTTAAATAACCTCCAAGTTTTAAAAGCTTTGATTTTCCAAATCATGTATTCAAACTTTTCGAAGCATTATATGGATTGAAATAAGCTCCTAGAGCTTAGTATGAAAGATTGAGACTTCATATTAGAGAAAGGTTTCTTTAAAAGAAAAGTTTACACAACTTTTTTCATAAAGAAATCCAAGCATGATTTATTAATTGTTCAAATATATGTTGATGACATTATATTCAGTGCTACTAACCATTTCTTGTGTGAGGAATTATCTAAATTAATGCAAGGATAATTTGAGATAAGTATGATGGGTGAACTCAAGTTCTTTCTTGAACTACAAATCAAGCAATGCAAAAATGGGATTTTCATCAATCAAATCAAGTATGCAACAGATGTTCTTAAGAAGTTTGGCATGGATGGACCTAAAATAAGTAAAACTCCAATTAGCACCACAACCAAACTTAACAAATATGAGAATGGCAGACTAGTTGATGAAAAGCAATTTAGAGGTATGAATAAATCTCTTCTTTATTTAACTGCTAGTAGACCTGATATTATGTTTACTACTTGCCTATGTGCTAGATTTCAATCTAGTCCTAGAGAGTCTCATTTGAATGCTATTAAAAGAATTTTCAAATATCTTTATGGTACAATGCATTTAGGACTTTGGTATCCTAGGAGTTTATCCTTTGACTTGATTAGTTATTCTGATGCGAACTTTGACAGTAGTTTACTAGATAGAAAAAGCACTTCCAAAACTTTTCAATTTTTAGGACAATGTTTAGTTTTTTGGTTTAGCAAAAAATAAGTTTCAGTTGCCTTGTCCATTGCTGAAGCTGAATATATTATAGCAAGTCTTTATTGTTCATAAGTTTTATAGAAAAAATAATAGTTGTTAGACTATGGTGTAAAACTTGATCACATTCCAATTAAATATGACAATACAAGTGCTATTAACCTTAGCAAAAATCCCATTCAACATTATAGAACTAAGCATATGGACATTAGAAATCATTTCTGGCGTGATCATATTCAAATTGGTGATATCTCACTTTAATTTATTGATACAAATAATCAACTTGCAGATATCTTCATCAAACCTCTCAATGAAGAGAGATTAAATTTCATTTAGCATGAACTTGGCATGATTTATGGTTTTAGTTTATCGTGATTTTATGTTTAATTAATGGTTGAACTATTTTCATATGAAATCATGTTGTGCTTATTGATTACTTTGATTGATAAATATTTTGATTTTGATCTTAAAATTTTTTATAGTCATCAGTTTATAGGTTTATCATTTTAAATTTTCTTTTGAATTTTATCAAATGAGGAGAAATAATTTGAGTTTGTATGTGTACCTAGTTATTTTTTTAACATGTGTACTTTTTTTATATATTAAAACTCCCTTAAAAATGTGTTTATATTTGTGACCTATTATAATTTTGTTCGATATAAGGGGAGAAAATTTATTTAAATTTTTGCATGCATATTAACATTGTAAGGATGGCTAATTTTGTCATACATCATATGTGACAAAAGGCCTTGTTTTGCTTACTTTGTTTATGTCTGACATAGATTTTATAAAGATTTTGTATATCTTTGTTTTCATTCCCTTTATATCTCTCTCTTTTCTTTTTGTTTTTGATAAAAGGGAAGAAATATATTTGAGTTCATTATTTGTTACTATACATGTGTATAATATTTTATTATTATGTTTAAACATTCATAATTCATGTATAATTTCTTCTTAGGAATTGTTTTGATCTTTGATAAGGCATGAATTTTGGTCCCTTTAGGTTCATTTCCCCTTATATCTCTTTCTTTTCCTTTTGCCTTTGTACAAAGAGAGGCAAATATGTTATGGATTATTTGTGTTTATTTTTTTTATAGGTTAAGTGCTATATGATTGATTAGCTAGATAAGCTCTATATGATCATGTGATAGTTAAGCTCGTCTAGCATCAACATTATTGTTATATATACTATTTTTGTGATGCATTTTAGTGGCACTATGTGTGTGTGTGTGTGTGTGTATGTGTATGTGTGTTTGAAATTATTTCCTCACATTTCCTAACATTTATTTAATTGATCATGTTATCATATTTTATGTTTTTAATACGTTTGTCATAAGAATGCCATGCTTTTATCCCTCTTGCTATATTTTATGTTGTTTTTATTTTGCTATCAAAGGGAATAATCTATAAATTTATATTTTTTATCATGTCCATATTCGTAGGGGGAGAAATAAAGAAATATATTTTATTTCATTTGGTATCATTATTATCACAAATATTATCACACAATTTACATTATATTATTTTTGTTTATCAAACTTAAAATAAGTTTATCAAAATCAAAAAGAGGAAGATTTTTTACCTTACCAATAATCAATATTAATTTTGATCTTAACAAACCTAATTTTGATCATTCATTTTTTTTTTGTTTAAGTATGTATAAGTTAGGATTCTATTGAAAGTTAAAATGAAGTATAAATATCTTAGGCTAATTCAACCTCTGAGATTTAAGGAGACTTTTGATATCCTTAGAGCTTTATAATAAGAAATATATATTCTTCAAATTTGAAGTAGATATCTTGAGCTTTCTGAATTGGGCTTACTTGTCAAAATCTAAGTTCATTTGGGTATGCAAATATTGAGTCGAAATCAATGTATGTAGCTGCCATTTTAGATTGCATAGCTCTTAGTATTTTGGACATATCTTGAGCTACAGAAGTCCAATTGTGGTGATTCAAAATGATATGGAAATATAATTCAAATATCTATAAAATTTTTAAATAAATAGTTGCCAAATTAAACTTCACTAATATAAAATCACGGTTTCAACTTGTATACAACTATCTGACAGTAGTTTGCCATTTGAGATTACATAGATCTTAGTATTTTGGACATATCTTGAGGTAAAGAAGTCCAATTAAGGTGATTAAAAATTATATAGAAATTTAAATAAAATATATACAACTTTTATGAATAATGTGTGGGAAAATTCAAATGTCTCCAATAGACAATCATGGTTTCAATTCATGCATAACTATTTGATAGTAGTCTGCATTTTAAATTGCATAACTCTTAGTATTTTGAAATATCTTGATTTACATAAGTCCAATTGAGGTTATTAAAAATGATATGGAAATATAACTTAAATATCTATAAATTTTATGAAGAAAGTATGGGCAAATTTGAATGTTTGCAATAGCCAATCATGGTTTCAATCCATGCACAATAGTCTAACAGCATTACTTTCAATAATTCAAAATTATAAATATTGGATTCAAAATATAGATGTTAGACACATTATTTGTACCTCCAATAACTATTTTTTTTAGTGCTTTTCTATATAAACACCTCTATAGCTGAATGGAAGTTAAGAAATTTTTTATTATTATCATTCTCTATCTTAATATTCATTAAAGCTCTCAAATTCTCAAATATTCTCCCTTTGTTTATAAATTTTGTGAGAGTTGTTTGTGTGTTAGAAATAGAATTTCCCTTCATCTTAAATCTTAAGATAAATTAGTAGGGAAGTAAGATTTATTTCTAAAGGAATTGGTTTAAGCGTTGTCCATTGAAACACTTAGGATTTGGTTTTTTGAGTGACCCTTGAAAACTCATGTTGTATGGTTGTAAGAGTGAGCCATAAAACTCTTGTGTAATCTCAATCTTGTAAATAAAATTATGGATGATTGAAAATCCTAACTTAGGGATAAGTTAGGTGGAGATGTAGGATTGTTGTTAAATCCGAACTCCTTAAATCATTGTGTTCTTCATCCTTCCTTCTCAACATTCTTTCAATTATTGTAAAGAATTATTTTTTTTAATTCTGATTTTTATTTAATAGCCCTGTTCATCACCCATTAGGGCTTTTTCAGGTTCTCTACCCATATAGTCTCATGTTCCAATAGAAATGCAATACCCAACCTATCGATGCAAAATCTCATAAATGCATATGAGGAGCATCCTCTTTAGTACTTGGTTGAAGATAATAATGGCATTACTATTGACCATCGGTATCCATATCATGGGCCATGGGTGAGAAAAGTTGCTTTAGAGTTTTTGGAAGCTTCACAGTGTCTAAATTTGAAGAAAGTAGTTACAAGTCATATTGAAATGATAAATCACACCAATTTCTGGGAAATGTAGAGGCACCTCTAAAAATATCTTGCTTTGTTGCAAGTTTCAAACTTATTCATCATATTAGTAGTTTAGGGAATGAGATTTATATAGTTGTTGGTGATCCTTGAAAGGTAACAGAAAAAGGAGAAGATAGAATAGAAAGGGAAGTACAAGTTGAACACTCTTTTGCCATGATTGGCTACAATATAAGCAACGACATAAGGGTTCTTCAATTCATGAATTCTTATAGCATGAGATGGGGAGCTAATGATTTTCAGAAGGGTGGATTTCAGACTTGTGATTTTTGTACATAATTTTCATGCATATATTTTGGAGGATGTAAGCAAATTTCTATGAATTTTGCTTTTTGATAATTTAGTGTTTTTAACTTTTTTATTGATTGGTGTGTTGGCTGAGTTTTGTTATTGCAGGAAAACTCAATTTGGTAAAGATGAAGAAGAGAACTTACTAACCTAGGGATTTTGATGGCACATGCTAATTTACTAATTATATATTTCTTTTAAAAAAATCACTAGTTATCCTTTATTTTGGACAGATTTACTAGTTTATCTTTTTTTATTCCTTTATATATGCTTGGCGATAGTTCTTGATAGTTTTAGTTGATTTCTAGCTTATACTAGTTATTGACTAGAGCTCTTTATGACTCTAAGATCAATTTTAGGTTGTCAGTTTAGTTGGTGCTCAAAAAGCTTCTCTTCATCCTGATGACATGCTGCTACTTTCCAATTTTATTATATAGCTCAAAATCGTTCAGGCAAGCAGAGTTAACTTTCTTGTATTACTAACTTGGTTTTGAAATATTACATAGGAACTGTTTAAAATGTGTATTTCAATGGCAATGATATCATATTATTGAAATATAAAATTCTTGAGCCACATCTCTTTTTTGCTTGTATATCATAGACTATTGCTTTGTTTTTCCTTTTAATGAAATTACATGCTTAAATTCTCAATTTATCCATGCCCAATTTTTCATGTGAGTTAAAAATATATCACTTTTTGACATTGTTATGTTTATGGGATTTCCTAGAATGCCTAGTTGTGCATGTTTTGCCTTACTAACATGGGGCAATTAAAAGAAAGAAATATGAAATTGTACTTGTTATCTATATGTTTTCATAAAATTATTTTTTAAATATAAGAAACATCTTAAATTTTAACTTATTTAATAGTTTACACTTACAGCTAATGAGGTATTAGCATAGTGATAAAGCTAATAAAAGCTGAGACTTCAAGATTAAAAGGTTTTGCTTCTGAATCTCCATGAATTAAATTATTGTGTGTTCTTATATAAGTATTGTGTAGATGATATTATTTATGTTAGTGTTAATGTATCTTGTAACTACGGTTGGAAAGAAATGACCACGTAAACACCCACTCACCGATAAATTATTGATTAATTTGGCATCTTATATAATTATTTTGTTGGGTAAATATATTTTGACATAATTAATTGTAATATATGCTATATATCAATAATTTTTCCAAGAAAAAACTTTCATTTTCTTAGAAAATTTAGTGATTGTTTTGTAGAATAATTAGAATACAAAAGAGGTGAAAGAACAATGTTAAACCTAATAAAAACTCCTTATTTACTAGTTAGATAAAAAGAAATCTTTGCATTTTAGAACAATTTTTGAACTTACATCATGACAACAATCACCAAAATGTTAAATTATATAGGGCACAAACAGAGAAGTATAAAATTACAATGAGAAATGTTTGAACAAAGGTTTTTTCATATGTATGGCAAGAAGATTTCATTCAATCGTTCCTCTACATTTTGACATTAACTTCTTTATATGATTGAACCTTCTTAACTACTCTACGTATTGGTCTTCCCAATGATGATATTTATGCTATGTTTCTTAAGTCACTTGTTTCTTCTTCTTCTTCTTCTTTAATATAAAATGAGCTTAACAAAGCTATACCATCAACTGGTTGAGTGATTGATAATGTAATATTCATTCTCAAACAAGTTATTCCTAGGATTTGAACCTAGCTGATTGCCTTCTCAGGCACCTCTTGCACTAATTAAAAAAAATAATGCAGTCTAAATAAAGTCATATGTTCTTAACATGTTTAGACAGTAACACTGGAAGAGGAGTTGAAGTAGAATGCTCAATGTTAATGCATTCATCTTTTGTTTTTCTAGTTTACCCATATAATATGTGACGAATGTATGAAGTTGATTTCTGCATTTTCAAGAAGTTTCACAAGATCTGAATTTGAAGAAAGTAACTGCAAGCAATTTTGAAATGATAGATCACACTAATTTCTCAAAAATGCAAAGGGAACTTAATAAAAATATTGCTTTTATTGCAAGTTTCAAAGTTTTTTATCAATTCAGTCATTTAAGGAATGACATTTATAGAGGTGTTGATGATCCTTGGATGATAAAAGTAACAGGAAAAGATGGAGTAAAAAGAGAAGAACAAATCAAATACTATGTTGTTGCAATTGGTTACGAGGTAAACAACAACATAAGGTTTCTTAAATTCATGAATTCTTGGGGAACTAGATGGGAAGCCAACAATTTCGGAAGAATGGATTTTAGAGTTATGGTTTCTGTATATAATGTTAGAAATTTTTATTTGTTTAAAATAAATAAATTAATTTTAAATTAAAACTTTAATATTTAATAGATGTATTATTTTGAAAGGATGTGTCCTTTCATATTATAACTAACCTAATAGTGTGTGTGTATGTGTGTGTGTGTGTGTGTATATATATATAGCAAGCATCCATTAGAGGTTCTAGACCAAAGGGGAGATAGTATTACTATTATCAAAAGATACCCATATTTGGAAAAAAAGAATGAAATAGTTCTTTGCAATTTTTAGGCTACTTTAAAAAATCAATATAATGCTAAGGCATTTCAAACATCTAATTATAAAAGTTCTAAGTATATTTAGCTTTAAAAATACTAAAGGAGCACTATGTGATATGAAGAATCAAATATCTCATAGATATATGCGAAGTTCATGCCATAGTTTCTTACGGTATGCCTTATGATTCAATAACTTTCGGGCTTGGTTTCATTATTAGCTTTGCATAAGCATTCTCCAACAACATTCTTCTCTAGTTCCTTGAAACAACAATGTATAATGATATCAAATGATAAAGAAAAAAACACAAAACTTGTCAAATAGTTTTAATAGACAATATAGTTGAACTGACCTTTGGCCAGGCCTATATTTAGTTCTATTTTGCTAAACTCATTTTGTCGCTCTTCTTTAAACCATAAAGCCCTAAAAAATCCATAATGCCAATTTCAAATAGTCCACGACAATTTCCAAGATCACTCAACCTTCGTAATATTGATGGAGCTTTATTAAATAAAACATCAAGAAGAAGTTGACACCTGTGAGTGTCATGCCATGGCTGCTTGTCTAAAAATCAAACTAAAAATGAAAGAAGAAATTATCGAGCAAAAAAATACAATACCCACCATCTCCGTGAAAAATCTCCTAGTTGCATATGAGGATCATCCTCTGCAGTACTTGGTTGAAAGTAATATAGGTATACCACTGAATATTGATATCCATATTAGGAGGCACAAATGTACGAAGTTGATTTTTGCATTTTTAAGAATGTTCACAATATCTAAATTTGAAGAAACTAGTACAAGCAATTTTGAAATGATAGATCACGCTGATTTCTTAAAAATGCAAAGGGAACTTAATGAAAATCCTGCTTTTGTTGCAAGTTTTAAAGTTGTTTATCAATTCAGTCATTAGGGGAATGACATTTATAAAGGTGTTGGTGATACTTAGACAATAAAAGTAATAGGAAAAGATGGAGTAAAAAGAGAAGAATAAGTTGAACACTTTGTTATCGTAATTGGTTAAGGGGTAAGCAACGACGTAAGGTTTCTTCAATTCATGAATTATTGGGGAACTAGATGGGGAGTCAACAGTTTCAGAAGAATGGATTTCAAAGTTCTGGTTTCTATATATAATGTTGAAAATTTTTATTTATTTAAAATAAATTAATTATTTTAAATTAAAACTTTTATATTTAATAGATGTGTTATTTTGAAAGAATGTGTCCTTTCATATATATATATATATATATATATATATATATATATATATATATAATTTTTTTTCTTCTCAATAAGAATTTTTTTAACTATTTGCTAAGTGCAAGAAATTATCAAGGCTTGTCATATCCACTAAAACAATTTGCATATTCTCCTATAGCAAAACTTAAGAAGGAGTGGGGGCAAATTTTGCTTTTAGGAAAGTGATCATCCATCTTGTTTCAAGCCTAATTATAGAGAAGTCTTCTTATCTTTTATTTTTTTTATTTTATTTATTGTTATGAATATTTGTATTAATTTGTTGTTGTTGCTCTAATTTTCATCAACAAATATTTTTCTAACAATCTAAAAGCGAAATTTTGTGTTTTATTTTTCTTTTTTGCAAGAAAATATAAATAACACTATCAAGTGATACCTATTAAGGTATTAATTTTTATACTTGTTATGGATTTTGAATTCGGCATGAGAAACTCGTAAGTTATTATTATTACTTTATTATTTTTTTGGTATTAGTATATACATGTGAATCCTAGAAATAAATTGAATAATGAATATGTGAAAATGCTAACAATAATAGTATATGTATTTATTTATTTTTGTTATTGTTACTTTTTATTGATATTAACATTTGCATGTATTATAGGTCTAATATATATATGTTGAGACATATGTAAGATAAATAAATGTTGACAACCATCTCATATTGTTGATTTTTTTTATACTCATTGTTGCTGGAGCATGCATAAGTTATTTCATCTAAAAAAAAATTGGCAACTTGAATAGTGCAAGCTTTATTATTATTAGTAGCATTTTAAGTTGTGTTTGAGTAATACAATTTGAGATTGTATTTCTTTTAATAAAATTGATTCGAGAAGGAATTAAGGATTATTATAAGAATAAAAATTCTTATAATAATTATAATGGAGTTAAATGATGAATATTTGACTATATTTTAAATTGTAAATAATGCCATTGAAAGCATAATAGAAACAAGAAGGTTTTTAATTTTTATATTTTTCATGGAAGATCTTGGACAAGTAAAATTGAAAAATAGTAGGAGTTATATATTGAAAAAGTGCTCAATAAATTAAGTCACTTGAATAAATAAAAAGAAGTACCCATTTATACTGAACATCTAGTTTGTCAAGAATAATAGATGTTATTTAAGTCCAAGACTATAGTAATATAAATGTGCATTACTATGTAAGGAAAATTTTAGACACAAATTCATAGACATGAATACGTGAGAAAATTAATCAAAGATGGAATAATTTCTCTCACATTTGTGAAATCAAATAAGAATTTGGCTGATTCTTTTACTAAACCTCTCATAAGAGATCCAATGAAATCAACCTCATTTATGTTGTGTTCAAAACTTCTTAGTTAAATCCACCAATGATGGTTAAGTACTTAAGTTAAACATAAGAAAAGTACTTCTTGCCACAGGTTTAAGGGATGAGTTTAATACTCTTAATGAAGTTCAATTTTTAGAATAAATGTTTCTAATGTGACAAAACACTAGAAGAACTTCACTTATGTAAGCTTTGAAGTGATGCCGCTTCAATTGAGAGTTTAAGAGTTACTCTAGTAAAAGCTTATGAATTTGGATAGCACATGGCCATATAAGTGCTAAGCGATTATATAAGTGGAATAAAGAATATAATGTTTACGTGTATAGTAACACTGATGATCTCACAAGGAATTGCATGTTCAAAACTAAAATGCTATATGAAATTTTGACTTCATTTTGTGCTACCATACTAAGATAATATTGAAATCGAAAGACATATTATATTATGCACAAATGCAATTGATTTGTCTTTTGTTGGTATTTTTAATTTATTTTAAACAAGATGGGGATTGTTGGAAATTTTTATTTATTTAAAATAAATTAATTATTTTTTAATTAAAATTTTTATATTTAGTAGATGTATTGTTTTGAAGGGATATGTCCTTTTATATTATATAACCTTATAGTATATATATGTTGCATTTTAATTATTACAATGACATATATATATATACACACACACAAAAACAATTTTTCAAGAGCATCAAAAGAAAAATCAAATTAAAAAATTCTTTATTCTCAATAAGAATTTCTTTAATTAAAAAATTCTTATTCTCAATAAAAAATTCTTTCACCATTTCCTAAGTGCAAGAAATTATCAATGGTTATCATATCCACTAAAGCAATTTGCATATTCTCTTATAGCAAAATTCAAGAAAGAGTGGGGGCAAATTTTCCTTTTAGAAAATCAATCCCCGATCATGTTTCAAGATAAATTGTAGAGAAATCTTCTTATTTTTTATTTTATTTATTGTGATGGATACTTGTATTAATTTGTTATTGTTCTAATTTTCATCATCAAATATTTGTCTAACATATAATTTTCTTGCACGTATTCTGGGGAATGTAAGCAAACTTCAATGAATTCTACTTTTGATTGGTATTCCGTTTGGTGTCTGTAATTTTTAAGATTTGATAATTTAGTGTTTTAACATTTCTATTGATTAGTTTGTTGATTGAGTTTTATTGTTGCAGGAAAATTCAATTTGGTGATATTGGAGATGAAGAGGAGAAGGTACTGACCTGGGATTTTGATGGCACAAGCTCATTTGGTAATTCTATATTTCATTAGAAGAGAAAAGTTCCAATTTGCACCCTGGGTTTTTTATCTAGGTGTACATTGAACCCATGTTTTTTTTTCCCAATCGGAACTTCTAATTTGGAAATCTATATATATTAGAATTTTATTGATTACAGTCAAATCTTATAACTTTTTTTAGTGCAATTAAGTCCTATACACTAATAAAAAAAACTAATTTTAACAAATACTAACAAATAAAATTGATAATTTTTTTAGAAATATATATATATAACTTAATTATTAAATTTTAAAAGTTTTTCAACTTATAAAATAATTTTTTAAAAAATTTAAAATCAAGTGATATAAATTTCAAAAAAATGATCAAATTTTTTTGTTAATGTAAATTGCGAATTGATAATTGATCTAAAATTTAATTTCAATAGTTGACTAAAAAAAATTATTCATCAATTATTGTGTAAGTTTAAAAATTATTGCGTAGATTTAAAATTTTAAACTAATGAATAAAATTTTAAAAAAATTTATTCAATCATTAAAATTAGACTTAGGTCAATTATCAATTGGCTATTTACATTAACAAATAAATTTGGTCATTTTCTAGAAATTTATATCACTTAATTTTAAAATTTTTAAAAATTTAAGAAAAAATAAAAAATTACTTTATAGGTTGAAAAACTTTTAAAATCTAATAATTATATTATATATGTATTTCTAAAAAAATTATTAATTTTATTTGTTAGTATCCATAAAATTAGTTTTTTTATTAGTTTACAGAACTTAATTGCACTGAAAAAAGATATAGTATTTGATTGTAATAGTAAAGTTTCAATATGTTTAGATTTTCAAAACGGAAGTTATGATTGGGGAAAAAATAGGGTGCAATGTACTCCTAGGTGAAAAATTCAGGGTGCAAATTGGACTTTTCCCTTCTTTAAAATGACTTCACTAATTATATTTTGAATAGATATATATATATATATATTTTATATTTTTTTTCCTTGTGTTTTGTGGAGCTCCCTCATTTAAATTCTCATGTTTCTTTTCCTTATTATCTGTTGTTGCATGAGATATGCAGTGATGTTTAGTTTATTAGAAAATGCTGGAGATTTACAAATATATTAGTCGTTGACATTGTTGTGTATATTTGTTGCAGTGCCTGGTTATGCACATTTTCCCTTCGATATTCATCATGTATGTTATGAAATTGGTGGATATCGTGTTGGGAATTGTCATGTTTCCGTTTCCTTATTATTTGTTGAAGCATGAAATATATAGTGATGTTTTAATGTATTGGATAATGCTGAAGATTTTAAAATATATTAGTTGCTGATTCAGGTGTCCTCTTTGCAATATTATACTGGTTTACTGACTAGAGCTTTTTGTGACTCTAAAATCAATTTCAGTTTAGTTGGTGCTCAAAAAGCTTCTCTTCATCCTGATGACATGCTGCTGCTTTTTAATTTTATTATGTTGTCAGAATCATTTAGGCAAGTAGAGTTTACTTTCTTCTATTAATGACCTCACCTGGTTTTGAAATATTAAATAGGAGCTGTTTAAAATTTGTATTTCAATGGCAATGATACCATATTAGTGAAATATCATATTCTTGAGCCACATCTCTTTTTTGCTTGTATTTCATAACAGTTTTTTAATGTTGATGTTAAATTGCTCATATAGTAAATCTAAAGCAAGCTGCAAAGTGAAGAATTTGGGTTGTTAGGCTCAAGTTTTTTATTTTCACCAAATTATAAATGTGTTAAAATTGTAAATAATATATGAAATTAGATTAATTTTGCAAATTTAAAAGTTTAGTATAAGTTTAAAAAATCTGAAAAGAGTATGATTTCCAGCACCAATATGCCTTTTTATATGCGTTGCATTACTTAAACAAAAATGAAATTGTACTCTTATTATCTACATGCTCTCACAAAATTATTTTTTATATACAAGAAACATCTTAAATTTCAACTTATTTAATATTTTCTACTTGGAGCTAATGAGGTATCAACATCGTGATAAAGCTAATCAAAGCTAAGACTTCAAAATTAAAAGGTTTTGCATTTGAATCTCCCTGAATTAAATTATTGTGTGCTCTCATATAAGTATTGCATAGATGATGTTATTTATGTTATTGTTAATGTATGTTGTAGCTACGGCTAGAAAGAGATGACCAGTTGAACACCCACTCACTGACTGATTATTTATTAATTTGGCATTTTATATGATTATTTTGTTATGTAAATAAATTTTGACATAATTAATTGTAATATATGATATATATCAATAATTTTTCCAAGAAAAAACTTTCATTTTCTTAGATAATTTAGTGATTGTTCTGTAGAATAATTTGAACACAAAAAAGGTGAAAGAACAATATTAAAACCAATAAAAACTCCTCATTTACTAGTCAGATGAAAAAAAATCTTTGCATTTTAAAACAATTATTGAACTTACAGCATAACAATAATCACCAAAATGTTAAATTATATAGAGCACAAATAGGCAAGTATAAAATTACAATGAGAGATGTTGGAACAGAGGTTTTTCATATATATTGTAAAAATATTTTATTACAAAAAGATTTAATGTCTTTAGGTCTATATTTTTTTTTTTTGGCTCCTTTTGTTAAGGTTTTTTTATCACTTCTTATGAAGTTTGGTTCTACCATCTCTATGGCAGTGGTGATTGTCGTTTGATGCCTAGTGATCTTAACTGAGCTTTTCCCTGATGCAATTTAAGAAAAGATTTCTCGTTTTGCTGATTGAATTTAGCGGCTGTTAAAAAAGCTCTTCTTCTAGGATAATGGAAACTAACTTTCGCTACAAGTTCTTATCAATCTTAGGTGATGATGGCAGTGTTGGTTCATCCAGAAAAGCTACTATGAAGTCCGAAAAAGTAATGATGATGGCATTGTTGGTTTGGGGAATGAGATTTATACAATTGTTGATGATCCTTAGTAACAAAAAGAGGAGAACATGGAGTAGAAAGGGAAGTACAATCTAAAAACTTTGTTACCATGATTGGCTATAATGTAAGCAATGACATAAGGTTTCTTTGATTCATGAATTCCTACAGAACAATATAGGGAGTTGTTTGAAATTCTAACGTTAAAAATGTATAAAAAAATCAAAAGGCATATAAAAGATAAGGGCCAACCACCCAAGTACTAGTTCTAGTCATTTTGGTTATGGTTGGACCTAAGTCTACTAAAGCCCAACTCTTTTCATTTATAGGCTTTTACACTTTGGCCCATTTATTTTAACTCGAACCCAATTCTTTATTTCGTTGGCCCATTTATTTCAACTCTAACCTAATTCTATATTCAAAATTCTAATATTGTATTAAAGCGAGTCTGGCCTTTTCCAATTGTCCGTCTGGATGTCCAATCCCAATGACCTGGTCTAGTGTTACAGCTACTTATATTCAAAATTCTAATTTAGTATCAGAATAGGTCTAGCCCTAATATGATATCAAAGTGGCGCGGCCTGATTTCTTTCTGAATTTTTTGGTTATCCATTTAGATGTCCAATCCTAGTGGCCCTATTTATTTCAACTCCAAGCTAATTCTATATTCCTGTAGTCCATTTATTTCAACTTCAACCTAATTATATATTCAAAATTCTAATATGGTATTAAACTAAGTCTAGCCCTAATATAGTATCAAAGCGGGTCTAGCCCGATTTCTTTCTTAATTTCTTAGTTGTCCATCTAGATGTCTAATCCCAATGGCTTGATCCGATGTTGCCATTGCCTATATTCAAAATTTTCATATGGTATCAGAGAGGGTCTGGCCCTGTTATAGTATTAGAGTGGTTCTAGCCCGATTTCTTTCTTAATTTCCTAGTTATCTATCTGGATGTCAAGTTCCAGCTACCCAGTCTGATGTTGCCGCTACCTTTTAAATCCTTTAGGGTAGTGTTTTAGTTTTAAGTGACAACTGGGCATTAACATCAAATCTCAATTGCACTTGATGGCGATTGTTAGAAATCCCATATTAAAAATATACAAACAATCAAAAGGTATATAAAGGATAAGGGCCAACCACCAAGTGACTAGTTCTAGTCATTTTGGTTGTGGTTGGGCCCAAGTCTATTAAAGCCTAATTTTCTTTATTTATGGGCTTGTACACTTTAGCTCATATATCTCAATTCTAACCTAATTTTATATTAAAAATTATAATATGTTAAAAAATATAAACCAAATGTAAGAAATTCCATATGAATGATATACAAATCAATCAAAGGGCATTTAAGGGCTTCTAGTCATTTTGGTTATAGTTGGGCCCAAGTCCATTAAAGCCCAATTTTCTTCATTTATGGGCTTCTACACTTTAGAACATTTATCATAACTCCAACCTAATTCTATATTAAAATTTCTAATATGGTAATTTTCTTCGATTATGGGCTTCTACATTTTAGCTCATTTATCTTAACTCCAACCTGATTCTATATTAAAATTTCTAATATGGTATCAAATCATATCTAGCCTAGTTTCTTTTTTATTTTCATGGTTGTCTATTTTGATGTCTAACCTTAGTGGCCCAGTCCAGTGTTGTCGCTGCCTTTCAAATCTTTCTATGAGAGTGTTTCAATTTCAAGTGACAACTAGGCATCAACATCATAATGCCTAGTTGTACTTGAGGGGGAGTGTTAGAAATCCCACATTGAAAATATATAAACAATCAAAGGGCATATAAAGGATAAAGGTCAACCACCCAAGTGACTAGTTCTAGTCATTTTGTTATAGTTAGGATCAAGTTTATTAAAGCCCAATTTTCTTAATTCTAATATGTTAGAAATTTCACATTACACTTTGGCCCATTTATCTCAACTCTAACCAATTCTATATGAAAAATTCTAATAAGGGTCAACCTCCCAGTTCTAGTCATTTTGGTTATGGTTAGGTCAAAGTCTATTAAAGCCCAATTTTTTTCATTTATAGTCTTTTACACTTTAGCCCATTTATCTCAACTCTAACCCAATTCTACATTAAAATTTCTAATATGGTATCAGGGTAGGTTTAACCCAGTTTCTTTCTTAATTTCCTTGTTGTCTATCTGGATGTTCAGTCCTAGCAGCCTGATCCGTTGTTGCCATCGCCTTTTAAATTTTTCAAGGGGGGTGTTTCAATTTCAAGTGATAATTGGGCAACAACATCAAATTCTAGTCCCAATTGCACTTGAGGGGGAGTGTTAGAAACCCACATTGAAGGGGAGAGAGGGGGAGGAGTGATAGAAATCCCACTTTGAAAATATACAAACAATCAAAGGGCATATAAAAGATAACGGCTAACCACCATAGTTACTAGTTCTAATCATTTTGATTATGGTTGGATCCAAGTCTACTAAAGCCCAACTCAGTTTTAAAAGGGTGCTTCTTGATAATTTATTATTTTTAACTTTTTTTTATCGATGGGTGTGTTGATTGAGTTTTATTGTTGCAGGAAAACTTAATTTATTTAAGATGAAGAAGAGAAGATACTAACCTAGGGATTTTGATGGCACTGGCTGATTTACTAATTCTATATTTCTTTAGAAAGAATTAACTTGTTATATTTTGATAGATATACTAGTTATCCTTTATTTTGAATAAATTTACTAATTATCCTTTATCCTTTTTATTCCTTTGTATATGCTTAGTGTTAGTTCTTAATAGTTTTATTTGTTGTCCAGCTTATACTAATTACTTATTAAAGCGCTTTATGACTCTAAGATCAATTTCAAGTTGTTAGTTTAGTTAGTGCTCAAAAAGCTTCTCTTCATCCTGATGACATGTTGCTGCTTTCTAATTTTATTATTTAGCCAAAATCATTTAGGCAAGTAGAGTTGGCTTTCTTCTATTGCTGACTTGGTTTAACTTGTGACATGAATAGTGTTGTCACAAACATTAAAGACAATTTTTTTGAGTGAAAATTACCTATTTGGCCCCATATACAGAGGGCTAATCAATTGGAAAATGATGACATAAAAGGAATTTCTCTCTTTATGATAATACTATTCATGTAGCAACTTGTGACATAAATCATTATCCTTTGAAATATTACATAGGACCTATTTAAAATATGTATTTCAATGGCAATTATATCATATTAGTGAAATATAAGATTCTTGAGCCACATCTATTTTTTGCTTGTATATCATAAAATCTATTGTTTTGTTTTTCCTTTCGGTGAAATTACATGCTTAAATTCTTAATTAATCCTATCCATGCCCAATTTTTCATGTGATTTAAAAATATATATCACTTTTTGACATTATTGTATATATGGGATTTCCTAGTTTATGGTAGTGTATGGTTTGCCTTGTCAACATGGGGCAATTAAAAGAAAATAAATATACTTCAATTAATGTTGTCATCTTTGCTTCAAAAATGTTTTACTTTTCTTTTTCTTTTAACCTCATATAGCTTTATAACACCATATTAATGCTTGTTTTTATATTTAGTTTAGGACATTTTTATTGACATGTAGTGCTTTTAAATATTTTTATGCCCTATATAGAATCAAGTTAATGTTAATGCTAAATTGCTCGTATAATAAATCTAAAGCAAGTTGTAGAGTGAAGAACTTGGTTTGTTAGGCTCAAGTTTTTTATTTTCACCAAATTATAATTGTTTTACAAGTTTTAAAGTTTTAGGATAAATTTACAAAATTTGAAAAGAGTATGATTTCTAGCACTAATATATGTCATTTTATATTTATTGCATTACTTTAAAAAAATGAAATTGTACTTGTTATCTACATGCTCTCATAAAATTATTTTTTAACTACAAGAAACATCTTAAATTTCAATTATTTAATAGTTTCCACTTTGACCTAATGAGGTATCAGCATAGAGATAAAGCTAATAACAGCTGAACTTCAATATTAAAAGGTTTTAGGTATGTTCATGAATTAAATTATTATGTGTTCTTATATAAGTATTATGTAGATGATGTTATTTATGTTAGTGTAAATGTATCTTGTAACTATGGCTGGAAAGAAATGACCACTTGAACTCCCACTCACTAACTAATTACTTATTAATTTGGCATCTTATATGATTATTTTATTGTATAAATATATTTTGACATAATTAATTGGAATAAATGTTATATATCAATAATTTTTCCAAGAAAAACTCACTTTCTTAGAAAATTTAGTGATTGTTCTATAGAATAATTAGAATAAAAAAGAGGTGAAAGAATAATGCTAAACTCAATAAAAACTCCTGATTTACAAATCAGATGAAAAAAAAAATTAAATTACAATCACCAAAATGTTAAATTATATAGAGCACAAATAGACAAGTACAAAATTACAATGAGAAATGTTGGAACAAAGGTTTTTTCATATGTATTGCAAGAAGATTTTATTCAATTGTTCCTTCACATTTTGACATTAAGTGGAACTTCTTTATACAATTGAACCTTCTCAGTTGCTCTATGTATTGGTCTTCCCAGTGATGATCTTTGTGTTATGTTTCTCGAGTCACTTATTTCTTGTTCTTCTTCTTCTTTGATAGTATATGAGCCTAAAAGAGTTATACCATTAACTAGTTGAGTGATTAACAATGTAACATCTTCAATCTAAAATAAGTTCTCTGCAAGCTCTCGTTCTTAGGATTTAAACCTAGCTTATTACCTTCTCAGACACCACCTGCACAGAATTAACAAAACAATGCAATCTGAATTAAATCATGTGTTCTTAACATGTTCAAATAGGAACATTGGAAGAGGAGTTGAAGTAAAATTCTTAATGCCACTGCACTCACCTTTTGTTTTCGAGCTTTTCCTAGATGTTGTACAAGGGCCTAAAGCTACAAGTAGAATGAAAATGCCTTAAAATAAAGAAGTGTATTGCATTACCAATATTAAGATGAGGCACATAAAGTTATAAATTTATTACATTGGCTTCTTGTTGTATGCCTTCTGATGCAACAATTTCCAAGCTTTGTTTCATTACCAGTTGAAGAGTGAAGACTCACTTAGGAGCCAGTATTTTGATTAGTAGTGGTACCTACTTTCCCCTGCATAGTAAGGCCAATTAATTAAAATTGACAATAAAGCAACACTTAAGCATAAACAGGGATTAGTCCCACACCCAATATGGTGTACAAACACCTCATGATTGCATCAAAAAATAAAAAAGCAACATTTAGTTCTTAATGATGCTTGCATATCAAAATTTATAATGTATTTTTCTAAGCCAAAACTTTCTTCTTTAGCTTGAATTTTATTTTTTAAAATAATCTTATAAACCACATTTTTATTTTCCTACTAAACATAAATTTAATGATTTAAATAGATTTTAAGATTGAATTAGATAATGGAAGCTTACCTCTAATTCCAAATTCTTTGCTTTGAGCAAGGCATCTTTGCATACAAGCTCATATTGTAATGTTGTCAACTATCAAATTCTTTAATCAGACACAAAATAGTGATAAGATCCTAAGAAATTGTAAAAGAACAAAACTCAAACAAACAAATCTTCACCTTTTCTCTTCCTAAATTAACCTCCTATGAAAGATACATAATACATAATTAATACACCATTCATTGAGAATTGAATAATTCTTGAAACATATGAGATTAGCTTTCAATAATTTTAATGGATAAGGAGAAAAACTCATTGCTAACATTTGGCTGTTTGATTGAGTAAGATTCCAATTTTGCATCTGCAACTTCTGATAATGCATTCTCAGATTCCTCATTTGGTTTTTACTACATGCTATAATTTTATTGATCAATCAAAATCAAGAAAAACCAAAACCACCATCAAAATTGCACATGAAATATTTTTTTTTAAAAAAAGCAAAACATGAATCAAGCAAACGAATGGATACTCTCTCTCCTAAACAAGCTTCATCAGTGTCACTTTTATTAGTTTGTAAAATTCCCATATTAGGAATTTGAGAAAAAAGGGGTGGAGTCTTTAGTTATAAATAGACTCCTCCTCCTTTTAGTTTTTTTCTCATCCCATAAAATTGGCCTTCTCCTATATATTTAGGCTATTTATATTCTTTCTCTCTCTTTTGTAAATATTTCTTGAATTAATGAAATATTATTTTGGTAGTGTCTGAGGATGTAGGCATAATTGGCTGAACCTCATTAAATTTTGGTGTTATCTTGTTGTTAATTATAGTGCTATTAAAATTACTTGTTTTGGTAAAATTTTGTCTAAGGTGTGGTAAGTGGGACCATTATGATCCCACCACTCTGTTGGGTTTCGTGATTCAAAAACGTAGTGAAAATTAAAACTTTTAACCACAAACCCTAACCCAAATCCAAGTAGTTCGATTAAATGATTTAAAACTAGGGTTTTCCAATCTTACCACAAATATAGAAAAGGCAAGACTATTGGAAGGCAAAGAGGAGGTTCACTCCAATGACACCTTACCTCGAGCTTTTGATTTTGGTAGTTTGGATCAAGACGTCTCCAAAAGAATCTGTCCTCCACACACATCCACATGAACAACACTTGATTAAAATGAAAACTTTTTTTGCTAGCACTTCTCTTGATTTCTCACAAATCAAGAACAAAAACACTTTGTGTTTTAGTTTTTCTAAGAGGAGAAAAATGAATTTTGGTGGCTGATAATTGAGTTAATGAAACCCTAGAGAATATAACATATTTATAGACCTCTAATTAGGGTTTCACTTACCAAAACAAATTTTGGTAATTTCTCAATTATTATTATTCTGATTTTATTTAAAATTAAATCAAATATAATATCCTATTTATTTAAGATAACCTTTACCTTAAATAAATAAACTATTTATTTATTTCCACAGAGCATATTTGGGCTTCTCAAAACCATATTTATTTTTGGGCTTTTTCTAAGTATGTGACCCTTTAGGTTCACATGACATTGGCAGTGGGCCTTAATTCTCTATTTAGGCCTACAAGTCATAAGTGGCCTCTAGCAAGACATTATGACTACCCAAGTCATGTGAAGTCAATAATCCGACATAACCTAACTTATAATAAATATTGTAATCCCTTTGTCACATGATATCTTGATTGAATGTAAGGCATAGTTTCTGTCATCCTTATATAATTCAATCATATTATTTCTTGACTTTAAGTAGACTGAGAATGATAACTCTTTATCAATTCACTTTAGCATGGCCATGCATTTTCCTCAATTTATCTTATCAAGGGGCCTATAGATATCTTACTTAGATTAAATAAGGGATAAATTCCTTCTCAATCACTCACATTCCTCACATAACTCATTTCATATCCAACAACAATTTATTTAATCATCCTATTAAAGACAATGTTAAATTGTGTCAAAATATATAATAGTTATGTAGAAATCCATAATGATTTCAAGGTCAAAGGACTAAAACAATATTATTATGATGAGAATTACTTATGATAATTATCTATGTAGTATTATCATGATGGGTCAATCCAGTACATTATTTCCCAAATAAGTACCTATGAGTTGACTTAATATCTCATATTCATGATTAGTAAAACATAATCATCAATCAACATCATACTATTCATAACATATTGTTATGATTAGGGATAATTTGAATAGAACTCATATTTAATCTAAGGGTTTTACTATAAAGTCACATACTTAATGACCTCAATAAGAATTGACTATTCAAGCATTATCATAATGCAAAATGATAATGAAAAATGCCTCTTTATTAAATAAAATTATAAAGTCAAAACATGGTCATACATGATTAACCTAGTGCATATCACTAACACACTCTTTCTTGGGAATCTAACTCAAGGTGATTTTTAGTATAATCCTTTACACTCCAGTCACTTGTTCAATAGTTCTCAAGGTGAATTTGTTATTATTGGTGGAGATTAACCTGAATTACAAAACAATTGGTATCAGAGCTCTTGGTTTATTTTAGTATGCTCTATGGCTGTGGCTTAGGCTAATCTTCCACATAAAAAAAAATTTCCTTGGCTAATTAGCATTCCATATCGATAGCCATTAAATAGAATTTATGGCAAAAATGGCAAACAACACAAAAGTATCCACATCGACATCAACAACTTCTTCATCTTCATTTTTGGCAAGAAATACTGCGACAAATACTAGATTTGCATTGGAGATTTTTTAAAGCACCAGTCATTTCAGTATGTGGCAAAGTGAGGTTCTGTATGCTCTTTTTCAGTAAGGTCTAGACATTGTCATTAAAGAAGAGAAACCAGATGGTGTTGAGGAGAAAGAATGGAAGACGATAAATAGATTGCCATATGGTACCATTAGATCATGTCTTTCCAGAGAGTAGAAGTATGCATTTTCTAAAGAAAATTTTGCAAGTAAATTATGGAAGGCACTTGTCATACCTTAAATTTGACTTTCTCTAAAAGGTCCAATGATGAAATGAACTTCTGAGATTACTAGAGTATGCTCATTTGTAACACCTCTAAAGTGTGCAACCTTAGAAAATCTAACCAACCCCACTAGTGTACAAAATCGATCACCGAGCCATTAAGTTATGCTCTAACCATATGAAATACAAATTATTGGAACCATAAGAAGGTTATTCTGAGAATTCCCTTCTTGAAACACTCAGCTTGTTAGACCGATGTTCATTTCGTTAGATCAAGACCCAACTTTGTGAAAAAATAAAAATTGATTTTGACAAAATAGACTTTGAAAACACATTCAGAAGGCTCCAAAACCTTTGGGAGTGGTCTCAGAATAGTCCAAAATAACCCAAGGATTAGCGCATGTCACTTAGAAGTACATGTAAAGCCATAAACACCCATAGGTGTCACGCACTAAGATTGAAGGCAAACTAGACAAAACAGACTTTAGAAATATGTCTGAAAGGCTCCAAAACCTCCAGGAGTGGTCTTTAAATAGTCCAAAACAACCCGAGAATTAGCGCGTATCACTTAAAATTGTGCATAAACACCCCTAGTTGTCACACACTAAAATCGAGGCTAAATTTGATAAAACAAACTTTGAAAACACGTCTAAAAGGCCTAAAAACCCTAGCAACTAACCTTGGAAAAGCCCATGTAAGCCTCAGATGGAGTGCATAATGTGAAACAGTGCGTGTAACCAAGCACAAGTGGGTGTAGCTACATGCTAATGCATGACCACACACCAAGCGTGTAGTCATGTGCACTTTATATGGTCACGCACTATGTCCTAGGGAAATGCATGTGAAAATGCTTATACCCCCTTATTTCACACATTTTTCATTATAAATAGGCACCTCCACACCTTATTTTGAGGGGGGGAGCAAGTGGAAACATACACATTGAATAAATCTTTCCGATTTAAGGCATTCGAAACCCCTTTCCAAATAGTTTTTTCTCTCCTACTATCTTTTTCTTAGGATATTAGACCTATTTTCCACTAAACCAAGCCTTATCTTTATCAAAGCACACTACAAAGGTATACAAACTAGCATCATTCTATTGTCATTTTAAACCTCTTAATGAGGAAAGCTTAACAATCCCTCGAAGCTAGAGCTTCAAAACCTACACAAGCTTAGTTGAGTTTAATGACCACACGATTATTTTAGCACATTTATTTTATCGTACTATATACTGTTGTGCTTATATAATGAGACTAGCAATTTTGCATGCTATATGAATAATCTATGCTTTATTATGCTTATTTCATATCATCATTCTATATCCTCTAGCTTTGAAACATGAAATCACATTATAAATATTAATAATTTGAAAAGTTCATATCCCAGAAAAAAGTCATCATGCTTTCGGTCCACTAATGACATCATGCATCCCCTGTATTATCATCCTATATCATCATAGTATAAATAATCACTACGAACATACATGATCATCCACATTTTGCTTACTCTTTCAAGTGATCAAGTGTCCATTGCTTATCCCATTATTCATGTGATTGAGCAAGTTATATGAATGGTCATATTTACCCTGTAGACTTATCATATCTAATGTAGATTTACTTTTTTGCAATCTCTTTTTCCTTTTTGTATATATTTTATTAAGAAAGCCATTTACTAATCATATCTTCAGCTTTATTATATTCCACTATCTGATGAATTGTGTGAATGCTATACAAATTGTCATTAAAGAAATTAGGATGTTATGGTAGATATACATCGTATAATGAGAAATAGTCAAAAAGTTTATGCAATCCTCCGAACCTGGAAATCTCTACTAGGGGCAAGACTCGATGAGTGACCTGATGTTATCCCTTTCTTTTCCTGATTTTCTAAAAATTGGGTGGTGACTCCATAAAATCAAAAAAGCATCTCATTCTTCATGAGACCAATCATTTGTCCCTATTCGGTAAAGTTTTCATGTCCCTTGGAAACAAAAAGATCCTTACATAACCAATTTGTCGCAAAACCAAAAACAAAAGACGCAAAAGATGGCCACTCACAGTAATGTACATATATATAATTATATTGTCAAGTAATGTACATATATATAATAATATATGATAAAAATTAATAGTTTTGTGTTTCAAATACAATAAATAACACTGTATGATTTCATTGTATTATTAGAATTAAGAAAATTTTGATATGAAATATGAAAATTAACACTGTATGATTTCCAATATTATAATTTTTAATTAACATTATTATTATATTTGATAACTTAATAATAAATAATATTATTAGAATTATTATTATTATTATTGTATATTAATATCTATAGACATCTAATAAGTAATAACAAAAACTATGTAATTTTAACAAGACTACATAATTTTAATATTAATTAGTACTAATACTAAGTAAAAATAATTTAAATTATTAAGACATGTAATAAAAAAAACCACATATGACAAAAATACATAAAATTTAACATAAAGAAACTTGAAATTGCTAAGTATAATAGAAATTATAAATTAATATCAAAATTTCATAATTTTTGTATATATTAGTAGTAATAATAAAATTTATATTAAATAAATATAATATCAATTATTTAACATTTATAAAATAATTATAATTCATAAATCAACTCATAAATAAACTCATTTAATATTAAATAAATATAATTAATTGTGAAACATCATGTTATTTTTTCTTTAATTGTTGTTGCAAGACCATAATTAACTTAGAATTTTATTTTAGGTGCAATTATAATTTAAGCTCACTTTTAGTGTGCGATTCTTAATTTTATGGCCTCCGAGAGCTGTAAAGATGTTACAAGTAATTTAGGTTTGGATTCTTTGATATGCCTGAATTAATGTAAATATCCTTTTATTTGCATGATTTAATTTTAATATTTATTTTGTTTATAACGTGACAGAATCAGTAGAGAGGAAAAACCAAGGATCAATTTTGAGCAACAAGAGAAAAGCACCTTTAAACATTATTTTGGATGAGTCTATGGACCAATTAAAAAATTATATAAATTTTTCAACAAAAACTATTGAGTAATAAATATAATTTTATTTAATAATATAAATATGTAGATCATATAAATTCTCGAATACCCATTTTGAACTGTATAATACCAATCTGTTTCGATAGAACTAATCCTCGTACTGAACCGTCCCGAAAAATGGAATAGTACTAGTACAAAGATTTTAAATTAGGGTACTAATACTGGAGATTTTATTTTTAAAATTTCTAAAATATGGGACGGTTCCGGAGATTTGAAATCCCCAGATTTACCCGTACTGTGCTCAACCCTACTTTCGTTGATTCTAAATAAAAGTGAAAGTAGATATGAACTAAGTGAAGTTAATACGAAGAAGGAAAATAATTTTCTATCTAATTCAAACCATTATAACGAGAGTGAATATATATAATATATATATATACAAATACAGGAACTTGATCTCTAAGTGTAAAAGCTTTTACAGCCTATAACATTAATTTACAGCTAATATATGTATTTACAAATAATCTAATGGAAAAAGAATGTATTTGAATGTGCTCTTCTCCTTATTAACCAACTTGCACTCAGTGCTACAAAGTTGATGCTATTATTGCTTATACTACTTGACAATGACACTATATATCTAACCTTTTTTTTTTGTCAATTTGGAGATTCATTCCACTATCAAATAAAACTTGCTCTCTAAATTAGCATAGACATAGTAAACCACTATTAAAGTTCTTTCTCTCTCGATAGCTCTAGAAAAATAGTGTCTATAGTTATTGATATACAATACCTTTTTAGGTGATGGTTACTAATTTTAACTAGTAATCATCCCATTGTTTTCTTATTTATTAGTTATTTAGGTTTCTATCTAATAATAATGTTCATATATCAATGTATTATGATGTTGATTTCCCTCTTATGCAAATGGCAAGGCGAGCCAGCCTCTATTTCGTCACCGATATTTCTCGACTAGGATATTTTGTTGATATATTATTATATTTTGTTGTTGATATTTTTTTTGTTGCATATGGATAGGTGAAGTTGATTTTTGCTCCATCACTAACCATTTTGTTTTGCTTGGTTAAAGGAGTATGCCTCTGCTCTGAAGAGGTTCAACTATCTACTATATCATAGGGCTTCTAACCTATAAAGGCTTTGTAAGGCCACAAAGGAGGAAAGAGATCACTATTTCTCTATGGATCGGCAATGCTTTATGTCATCAATAATACCTTGCCAGAAATCGAATTGCTTTACCCAGTGTTTGATCTCTTACCCATTATTTAGCTTGAAGCTACCGATGCAATGTCTGGACATGGTCATCTCATTTCGTCCACGACATCATCAGTTCAAGTATTTTTGGCTTCATGTCGTTCTTTCTCAGGCTACCACTGCTATTGTCGGTGCCACATGGATGTTTCACTCTCAACAAACTAGGGTTTCAACCTTCAGAATACCAAATTTATCCTTGGACTGTATCTTATGAAAGCCCATCATATTGTAAAGCCTTTAATTTGGCCTAGCTAATCAAACTACAATGTTGGCCCTCCTACTGTAATGCTGGTTATCTAATATATATTTTACTTTCTTTGGTTTAAAAAAATAAAAATAAATAAAAATTGCTCTCTTGGAGCTACAACCATTAAACTAGGATAAAAAAATAAAGTTTTTTAAACCTTTAACCAAGACTTGTCTAAGTCTACATTTTGATTAACTCTTTTGTAGTCATTTGAAAACTAAACCCTTATTGCTCAGTTTTTCAATGACTAAGAACTTAGTTAACTGGAAAATAAATACTAATCTAATAAAAAATTAGTATCTATCAAGATTAAGTCAACAAGAACTAGGAATCCTAATAATAAATAAAAGAACTAAGAATCCTAATAATAAACAAATGTAAGGATAAATATAATACATGAAAAATTAAATAAAAGGATTTTCTACACACATCAAACCTATGTCGGACTGGAACCTCCTCGTCGGATGTCTGCCAATATATGCTCCTCTCCTCCTTTATCGGTCATTTGCTCACCTGACTAGATCTAGAGCACTATACTAAGGCATTGTCAACCATCTTCTTCATGCGATGTCCTCTGTCATTCATTTGGGGACTCCTCGCTAGACTTGATTTGGATCATCGGACTGAAGGCAATAGCGACAACGGACTGAGCATGCTTTTCTAGTGACCTTCTATAGATCAAACACCATATAAGCATAGGTGGAACTAGGATTTGTTGAAGAGGAACAAATCTTAGAGCAAATCCCAATTTTTCTAACCTTAAAAACTACTATCAAACAAGAACAAAGAAGAACAGGTTAAAAACCACCATAAGAAACTACTTAAGAGACAATTGATTTCACTATACTAAAAAGAGAAGCTCTCGGCCCTCACTAGTTATGTTATCCTCTATACAAATTATTGTTTATTACGTTAATTAATCTTCTATTTTTTTTCTTACCATATATCTAACTTACTGACTATAACCTTGCAACTATGATTTCTTGGAAAATTGAAACTTAAAAAATTAACAAGAATAAGCTGTAAATAAAATTAGTGAAATCTTAGAACCTGTAAGTGTTGTTATAGGGGCTTTATAATTTAGGATTATGAGTTTAAGCAGACATTGCTGAAGCAAGTGCTTAGGGCGTAGAGGCAACCGTTCTATCACTAGAGTCCAATGACTCAGTTAAGAGGTGGTCGCCTCTTCACTCTGCTGATCATGTCTTTAGGCTAACTTGAACCTAAATTATATTTAGACAAACCTCCTTAATTTTTTTCTTTTTTTAGAATTACAAACCCCCTTAAATCATAGCCTTGAATTTATTGTGTTTAAATTTAACTTTTTAAGGTGCAAAACTTAATTTAGTTATAAACTGAAACATTAAAATACCTCTCGTATAACTTTAATTCCAAAGTATAAACTCAAAATTTAAATTAAATACTGTAAATCTCAGAATCTCACATAAGCAATAGCCAATAGTGTAGATTTAATATTTATCATACAAGTAGATGAAGTGGTTTATTTCCAACACTACAAAGGAAGAGAGAGGGTAGGGTGAGGATTCAATCCTTGGTCTCCATACCAGGATATTCAAATCTTTTACCACTTGAGCAATTCAAATATTAGTTAGAAGGGTATTAAAATGAAAAAATAAAAAAATAAAACATTAAGTATTTAAATATCTAAAAAAATAGGAGAACTAATTTTATTAAAAGTAAAAAAGGAAAGTTCACTAAATGAACTGTTTGACCTACACATTATCATTTTTGGCACCATTTTTTTTTCAATTGTGAACATTTACTTTTTCATCTTTAGTTTTTCATATTTTTTATTTCATTTGTGGCCCTTTTTTTTTTTTTGCTATATAACTTCCTTTGCAACTTTTTTTCTTACATATTTGTTCTTTTTTAAACTCCTCTTAATTGAAGTTGATTGTATATATTTATCTAATTTTATATTCTAAATAATTTTAATTTTTAGATTAATTAGTTTATTGTCTTATGGGATTTTTGAAATTTTTGAATGGGCTATTTAGAACTAGTCTATTTTTTTTAATAAAAACTTCGCTTTTATTAGTATTAGTAATAAAAGCAAAGTTTTTATTATAAAAAGAAAATGGTTCTCAATAAAAGACATATTGAATTCCTGGGCTCTAAAATAGGACAAGGAAGAATAAAACTTCAACCTTATATTACTAGGAAGATCTTAGAATTTCCTGATAAAATTGAGGAACTTAAAAGACTGCAGGCCTTCTTAGGACTCTTGAACTATGCTAGGCCTTTTATTAAAGACTTGTATAAACTAACTGGGCCTTTATACAATAACACTTCTATCAAAGGCCAAAGACATTTTAATAATGAGGATATTAGAATAGTACAAGACATTAAAAAACGTATACAAACCTTCCTCTACTTAGACTTCCTTTAAACACAGATTACATGATTGTAGAAATAGACGATTGTGAATTAGGATGGGGAGCTGTATTGTATACAAAACCTCATAAGTATTCACCTAAGATAGAAGAACAAATTTATAGATACTCTTCAGGTATTTATAAAGAAAAAGGCATTACATCCTTAGACTTTGAAATATTGGTGGTTATAAATGGAATTGAAAAATTTTACTTATACATTTGTGACAAACCGTTTACAATTAGGACAGACTGTGAAGCAATTGTAAAATTTTACAATAAATAAATAAAAAAGAAGATTAATGCAAACAGATGGTTAAATTTTGTAAATTTAATCACAAACAAAGGTATTAAGCCTTCTTTTGAACATATAGACGGTAAGAAAAATACTCTTGTAGACAATTTATCCATACTAATCTTTTGATGTGTTTACAGGGTATTCCAGAGGAAAAATCCTCAAACACCAAAGAAAGACTTGGTTTTGGCGCTAAAAATCAAAACTCAGACATTAAGACATTTCCATCTGGAAAAGACTTAGGTTCTAAAAAACCTACAATTTACATCAAGACAAACGCAACTGTAACAACTATGAAGTTTGGTCAACAAGAATTACCAATTTTCAAAGACACTCAAACTTTTAATTTTACAGAATGAAAAGACTTTAGTGGTCCTCAGCTCTACATAATAGACAGTATGTAGAATCTCCCTACTGAGGAAAGGGCAATCACCAAGAAAATGGGAGTATTTAATGCCCTAATTAATTATTTCCAAACATCCCAAACACTATTAGGCAAAAAATTCTTATGTTATGTTCTTTATAATGGTCCATATGCAAGAATTCACGACAACTGGACTGAGATTAATGAAAGAATTGAGGTCCATAAGCAAATGTCTAAATTTGATAAGACATTAAAGACACCAAAATTTGAAGGTTTTTATGACTATAAAGAAGCCCAAAAATACCTTCAAGACTATCTTCAACCCAATACTCCATATTATATTGGCCCTAAAACAAAAAAGAGACTTTCTGAACCAGCCCATCTTTTTCTAAACCAGGAACATCTTATGCAAAGACACTCACCAAACACATAGTTCCTACAAATAATACAAAAAATGAGATCATAATGATAGAGTACAATGTTCCATATTCTTTGAATACATGGATCAAAGGCATAATGGATACATCATGGACAAAGTTCATTATCCTCTAAGAATTTCTGGACTTATGTCACAATGACCAATTTACTAAATGTAATGCTATTAATGATGGTATTTTTTATGGTTATATTTTTCATTGTGATAACAAATATCCTTGCAGGAACGAACACCACTTATGTGGAAAGATATCCTCTTGTCATTGTCAACTTGTTTATTCATTCAGATCCTGCAGAATATGGGTTGATAAGTTTTCATTTGGTAAAAAATTCAAAAATGTTGAAATTAGCCCACTCCAATTTTACCAACATGGACTTTTGACAGACTTATAGATCCATAATCCATCTAACATCACTAATTTACCATAAATCCTTGAATTACCCCTACTTGAAGCAACATCTCATAATGCCATTCATGTTAAATTAACTGTGGTTCCCTCTGAAGACATAGCAGGACAGACAGAACCTTGTTATACAATGGCATTTATCCATACACTTAGACATCCAAGATATAAAAAGACTCCCTCAGAACATCTCCATCTAGAAACTTCATGGACTTTGCTTCAGAATCTGTGCCCTAAAGCCATAGTTCACTGGAAGGCTAGGACAACTGCTTATAACTTTTTCTTTAACATTAATGGGCCTAAAACAAACATTTACGATTTATATGATGGAACCCATTATGAAAAATTTTATATTACAAAAGGATTATTGGAGTCCAGCTCTATCAGTTTCTGCCTTAAAGGATCCAACGAGTTTCATACTATTGTTAAACTGTATGAGACACTATACAAAAAAGAGCAGAAAAGCAAAGACATAAAGTTAGACACACACTCCACTTCTAGTAGCAGACATTCTCTAATAGACAGCGAAAGACAAATGGTGGACCCCTCGACCTTTCATGAAGAGAATAAAGACAGCTAATAAAGAAAAGACTACACAAAGTGGGCCAACCCACGTGAAGACAGAAACAAATTGTACTAATGCTTATTTTATCCTTATAAGCATCATTTTACTTTTCTTGTATTGCCCTTCCACTAAAAGGAATTTTATGTAATCTTTCTTTTTTCCTCCAGCTATATAAGGAGGACTCCTTCTTCATTTTTAGATATAGAAGACTCTGGTAGCCCTCTTTACTAAGAGCAGAGCAAACTCATAAGGGAAATACATCTCTTGCCCTATCCGGGATCTGGAGAAAAATCACTTCCTTATGAGCCAGGCAAAATAAAAATTATAAATTAGCTCATTTTGAGTTATGTATTTCTAAGCTCTCTTTAGGGTTCATCCAGAGAGAAAAGATAAATAAAAGGAAGCTTTCTTCATTCCAGGTATTCTATTATAAACTTTTATATGCATGACTCTATCTTTGGTATAATTAATCTTGCATGAAAAATTTAAATAAGTTATAATCAATAATATAATCCTTTCAAACTATATATGTTAAGGAAAGCAAACTAGTAGTACTCCTTAGTATTATCCTTGGGAAGAAAAGAATGGCCAAGAAGAGGCCTTATAAAGTACTCCAGTGGATAAGGATTATGAACGGGTAGAGTTTTTAGGAAACTCACTAGTTTATCCTTAAATATATAGGTTAAGTTTTATACTATTGGTTTACTTATTTAAATTTTTAATCTATTCGTTATATCTATTATTTAAGGTGACGCATGTAGACAGATTATAATAGACTGGCTAGAAATGAAGAATGCTTTTGACTATTTATCTGAGTATCTTATGGATGAATCTTTCTTTTGATATTTTGATTAAAACAGTATCTTTTCATGACCACTATTGAAAAAAGTTTTAGAAAATTTGTCTTTTAGATTTACAAAGTAAACAATCTCTAGACGAATTCAGACAGGAAGTACTCCATTACATAGACGTTGAAGACAATAATCACATAGAAAATCACGATATAGACTGTGACTGTAATGAAGTCTCTAGATGAATCTTTTTATTTCAAAAACTTTATAACACACTAGACATATTAATTAGACAATTTCCTCATATCCCACACATACAAGCATCTTAACAGACTTCCAGCATAGAACCCTCTGTTTCCCAGACCTTTGAATTAAACTCAGATTCTTCATGAATGTTAGACACACAATCCATAAGATAGACTACCAAATAGCACAATAAGAAATAAGACTTTTCAATCTACAAGAAACTTACAGTAATCTAATCAGAAGAAGCACATACTCAGACAGACTTAGGAAGCAACAGCTTCTAAATTCACTTAAAAAAGAAATTGAAAAGAAAATTTTCAGAATAAGACATTTACAAGACTGTCAAATAATCTGCACACTTTAATGAGTAGACAAGCCTTAGACATTTAGAAGAAAATCTAATTTTATAAGAACGCATACAGACATATCTTGACTTAATTACCAGATACCTTATATTTTTCTGTTATTAAGAACACAGGACTAAACCACAGTATTACTATAGCTAAATGGAACATTGAAAATACTAAAAGACAAATTAAATATTTAGAAGATTGTAAGGTGATAATTTCACTTTAACCTGACATCAGGCATTTAAATTTCTTTAAGTAAAATTTTTGCCTTTAGACACCAAGACATTTGGCACTAGTATACTTTTGAAAACAAAACGAAGTCTTTCTTTGGTGTCTGAGGATTTTTCTTCTGGAATACCTTGTAAACACATCAAAAGATTAGTCTGGATAAATTATCTGTAAAAGTATTTTTCTTGTCATCTATATGTTCAAAAGAAGGCTTAATACCTTTGTTTGTGATTAAATTTACAAAATTTAACCATCTGTTTGCATTAATCTTCTTTTCTATTTGTTTATTGTAAAATTTTACAATTACTTCACAATATATCCTAATTGTAAATGGTTTGTCATAAATGTATAAGTAAAATTTTTCAATTCCATTTATAACCACCAATATTTCAAAGTCTAAGGATGTAATTCCTTTTTCTTTATAAATACCTGAAGAGTATCTACAAATTTGTTCTTCTGTCATAGGTGAATACTTATGAGGTTTTGCATACAATACAGCTCCCCATCCTAATTCACAACTGTCTATTTCTACAATCATGTAATCTGTGTTTAAAGGAAGTCTAAGTAGAGGAAGGTTTTGTATACATTTTTTAATGCCTTGTACTATTCTAATGTCCTCATTATTAAAATTTCTTTGGCCTTTCATAGAAGTATTATTGTATAAAGGCCCAATTAGTTTAGACAAGTCTTTAATAAAAGGCCTAGCATAGTTCAAGAGTCCTAAGAAGGCCTACAATCTTTTAAGTTCCTCAATTTTATCAAGAAATTCTAAGATCTTCCTAGTAATATAAGGTTGAAGTTTTATTCTTCCTTGTCCTATTTCAGAGCCTAGGAATTCAATATCTTTTATTAAGAACCATTTTCTTTTTAGATATTATCATTCCATGGTTTTCAAATATGTTAAATACAGAATGTAAGTGTGTAATATGTTCTTTTTCAGTTTTTGAGAAAACTAAAACGTCATCAATATACACACAAGTAAATGTACTACAATGTCTAAATGCTTCATCCATTTTTCTTTGAAAGATTTGTGGAGCATTTTTTAATCCAAATGGCATTACTAACCATTCAAAATGTCCTTCTGGGCAACTAAAAGTTTTCTAGGGAATGTTGGCTTCATGCATTTTAATTTGCCAGAAACCTGATTTTAAATCGAATTTACTGAAAATTTTTGCATTTTGAATTTTGTTTATTAATACATCTTTGTCTAGGATTTTATAACCATCTTCATGTGTCTTGTCATTAAGTCTTTTGTAATTAAATACCATCCAGGATTGTCCTCTTTTAAGTTCTAATTCTTTTTGGATAATAAAAGTTGGTGATCTATGTTCAAATGTACTTTGTCTTATAACGTGTAAGTCTAGGAATTATTTTATATGCATTTTTCATTCTTCTATCTCCCAAGTATTAAATTTAATCTTTCCTACTTTAATAGTTAGATCAGGATTGATTATGTCTAACTTACATGTTATTTTATTTTTGTTCCAATGTCTAGTAGGATTTTCTCCTATAGTCCCTAATTTTTTAAGTCTATTAATTATATCGTCTAATTTTATGTGTTTTTCTAAAGTTTTTCTAACCTTAGATAAGTTTACTAGATCTACTAAGTCTATATCCCTAAATTCTTCAAAATCAGGAATATTTTCTTGAGTATTTGTTTCTTCTCCTGTTAAGAAACTGTCTTGATTGTGTTTTTTACATTGTCCTTTAATTTTACAGTTGCAATTTTCCAGTTTGTCTTTTTATTTTTAGGAAAATTTGGCAATGGAAGTGGTACCCTATAATTCTCACCATGTTGTGTGAGCGCATATTCTGATATTACAGGGCTAAGTATGGATTTTCTAATAAAGAAAACATAGTCATTTCTCATAAAAAGATGACCCATGTCTCCAAATAAAAATGATAATCCTAATATCATTTTGATGTATTGGTGGTTTAAATTGTCTACCCAAAAATGGCTGACTCTACTTGTTTGTCCATATTGGCTACAGTTATCAGCAATTTTTAAGTGTGCATTTGTAATGTACTTATGCATTCGAAAAGTTATCCCATCATATTGTGTACTTTTTCTTCCTTGTGGATGGTGTCTTACAAAATTTTTATCTAGTACTTTTGTTCCTATAATTGCTCGGGCTAAAGTCCTTATTCCAATGACTACTAGTCCTAGGTGGATATAGTTAAGATGCCTGTGTGTCCTAAGTTAGTCGCTACCTTCCTGAGAAACTAGTGGTATTATAACTTCTTATCCATCAGGGCATGCAATCCTAACATTTTATCTTAAGGTTAAAAGTTGTGTTCTTCTTGTGAGATTTTTTAAAAGTCCTTATTGATATATTGTTCTAGGATTTAAAGTCCTTAATTGTCTATTAATAAAATATACCTGTATCATTTTCTAAGTCTATTGTCTATTCCAAATTTTGTGTAGAATTTTATTTACGAAATAACCAAGATGTCTTATTATCAGGATTTTGTTCTCTAATAGTTCTGGATCTTCCTGGAAAGAGTCTTGTTTGGGTTTGAGTTTGATTACTCATGATGTATTAGGCTTTCCTATAAATAAGAATTTATTTATGGGCTTTTTGTCTTGAACAATTTTCTTCCGTATGTCAGAAGTTTCAATCTTAAGATTACTAATTCTTGAGGAAATAATGTCTAATTCTGTCTTTATGTTTAGGGGTGTGCCAGAAACTTTTATTTCTAATAAAATTTGTCTTGTTTCTATTTTGTCAAGTCGTTGGTGGATATGGGCTAGTAAAGCAATAATAGTATTGTTTTGGGCTGGTGTATACGTTGAATTATGTCTTAGAAATGTAGTCTGGTAATGTTGTTCTAGACATAATTTGTATATTTAAAAAAAAAAAGTAACAACTGAAAAACAACAAAACAATAACAACACAAAATAACAAACATTTTATTACATAAAAATAAAATTTCACTCAAAATGGTAATTTTTTTTAATTGATGATATATATATTTCACTCAATCGTTTGAATAAGCCCTAAATTAAGTATTTAATTTTTAAGTAAATCTAATAGTAAAAATATCAACAAAATTTTTATAATAAATAAATCAAATTAATAAAAAACCATCAAAATCCCAAAAAGAATTTTTTGTTTGGTATAACAAATATTTGAATAAATATGTGCCAATAATCAGGTTGAATATACAGTTTTGTTGGTTAAAAGGCAGTTTAAATCTTCACTGTAAAATCATAGTTTGTTAGTTTTCATAGGGAAGAAAAAAAGGGTTGGTTGATGTCAGGTGAAGAAGAAGACTTAGTCAATATTAAAGGATTGGATTTAATGCTATAAGAAGGATCAAAGTGAATATTTTTGTCACTATTATCATCAAGATTTTGATTAAAAAAGTAGTCTAAAGTAGGTCTAAACATTTCAAAAGAGTATATATAGGTAACGTGAGTATCAGTGAGGGCATGGCTTTAGTAAAGAGTTTCTTCAAGAAACTGTGAACGATTATAAAGTATTTTGTTTGATAAATTTACTTTTCAAAATTTTTATTGGCCAATGCACTTTTTTAATTTTCTTTTTACTTTTTGGACTATGCGTGAGAAACTCTCTAAGTATAATCACATGAATAAAAGGCAACAACTTTTGATGTTTAGATGCAATTGTTATACCATGGACCCTATCCATATTGCAATATGGACCAGGGCTCATTACATGTGCAAGATAAAAAAATCATTCTTCTTTTTTTTCACGTCAAACGTCTTCTTAATTAGTTAACTTCTTTTTTTACTCATAAAAATTAATAGGTTAATTGATCAAAACTATATAGGTTCATTAATCAAGACTACGCAAGTTTATTGATCTTCATCTGCATGTTTATTGAGGATCAATGAACCTATAGGAGAAGCTTAATAAGTATGATGTAGGTTCATTAACGTTTACTTACAAATTCATTGATTCTCAATGAATATGTAGGTGAAGATCAATGAAATTATAGTAGGTTCATTGACTTTCACCTATAGGTAAAAGTCAATGAACATGCCCCAATTTTTTTACCTGTAGATTCATTGATCTTCACGTATAAGTTCACTTCACAGTTGATTTTTTTCACATATTCACTAGTTTTTCCAATTTGTGTCCACTATTATACATGTGCATGCCCTACAATTTTGGTACCATCATTAATTATCCTTTTCTCAAATAAGAAAAAGAAATATTTTATCTTGAGGTGGTAAAGATCTTAAAAATCATTATCAAATTGTATCTTCTTCTGCATTAATAGATGCAAATGAATCCACTTAAAATTTCAGCCCATCTTCGTTATTTAAGAAAATGAGAAAAAGTAGAGAAGTAGAAGATGATATAGAATTGAAGGAAGAAGGCGACAAATAAGAAGAAAGTGTTGGTTTGCAAGCTTAAAAATAGTAGTCATGATGTGGCAAAATGGTAGCCATGATTCAGCGACCGATCAAAGAATAAGAATAGATAGATCGAGATGAAATCAAATAAGAAGAGGAAGTCGAATCGAAGTTGGTAAGGGTTGTGCAATGGCACCAACAATGCTACAAAGGAAGGCTACGACTTTTAAAAACAATTAGGAGCATTAATTAAAAAAAAAAGGCTTTTAAAAGCAAGTAAGAAGCATTAATAAAAAAAAGCATGTTTCACACACATAATAAATCGCTTTTCTATATTGTAATATGGATATAAGTTCATGATATAATTTTCATTTTAGATGGGTTGGGTGTGTTTATTTTTATTGGGTTGGGCTTTGAGAGCCTAGTCCAAGTGGGGGACGAGTTGAGGTGGAGAGACTTCAATTGTAGGGTTATTTACCAAATTATTGTAAAAAATATATATATCCCAAATTATGGTAGTTTTAATAGTAATTCCCATTTTTGTGGTGATTTGTGAAACTATTTCCCAATTTATGGTACTTTTAACTGAGGTGGAGGGAGAGAAAAATTTATCAAAATTTTGTGGGTCATACTGCCTATTTCAGTGGCAGTATGACCATTTTTTTTCTTTTGGGCCATACTACCATTGGCAGTGGCGGTATGACCCCTTTCAATTTCAATTTTACTAAACAAATATCCTTTTTACCCCTGAATTTTACCCTTTTATCTATTTAACACATCAACTTTTTTATTATAATTTTATAATGATTATAATTAATTCATTACAATAATATTAAAAACAATATATCATAATTATAATAATATTATATTTTTTAATTTTAACATTATTGGATGAAAAGAGGTAACCCTTTTTCTTTGTCCGAATACCCCTTTTCGCCTATTTAACACATTAACTTTTTTTTAACTATTAGCACATATGAACTTTTATTTTGGACCGATTTCACCCATGATCAAACGTTTTTTTTAATTTTATTTCACACATCATGACAACGTGTGAGCCTAATGAATGTGAGGCACGTGGTTGATGAAAGAAGAGTTGACGTGTCCATAGGTGAAATCAGTTCAAAATAAAAGTTCATATATTCAATTAGTTAATTTTTGAAGTTAAGGCGTGACATTGACTAAATTGGTGAAAAGAGGTATTTAGCCTTTTTTTTAATAGAGACATTATATAATTCGACATTAAAAATTAAAATAAATTATTTACTAATTAAATTATAATATATAATAAAAATTATAATTTTATTCTAATAATACATTTTTAAAATATTTTTACAATAAGAATTTATATATTATATATCTAAAATTAAATTATTAAATATAAAAATTACAAGTTAACTCGCAAACTTATATTCGAACTTATTTGCAAGCTTTATGAATCATTTAATTGTTTTTAGTTTAGTTAATATTCAATAATTTTAGCCAATCTTAATATAAAATTTCTAATAAATTATTTTAATTTAGCCAAGTTAATCAATGTTAATAAAACTTTTTATCTAATTAAAATTAAATGAAAATTATTATCATAACAATAAAAAAGTTAAATTTGTCACTGATATTTTATTAAATTTATAATAGAAGTTCATATTTGCAATTGGTTAATTTTGAAAGTTCAGAAGTGAAATAGACTAAAAGTGTAAAGTTCAAGGATGAAATGTTTGACATGGATGTCCACCTGGACTTAGACATGTCATGTCATCACTTATTCTTCACACGTGTTTGGTTATGTCTGACCATGAGTGAAAGAGGTCCAAAATAGAAGTTCATATCTGCTATTAGTTAAAAAAAAAGTTGATGTGTGAAATGGGCAAAAAAGGTAAAGTTCAGGGGTGAAAAAGGGTATTTGGCTATTTTCGTAATTTTTAATTTTTATTTTAATATTTTAATATTTTGTTGTTTATTGAATAATAATAATAATAATAATATAATAATAATAATAATAATGTTAAAATTTAAAAATAAAAAAATCATAATATTATTATAATTATGATATTGTTTTTAATATTATTATAATTAATTAATTATAATTATTATAAAATAAAAATAAAAAATGAGGCCATAATGACCATTTCAATACATTTCAATGCATAAAGGCCAATGACAATTCATCCATATGAAATAATAATAATAATAATAATAATAATAATGTTAAAATTAAAAAATTAAAAATATAATATTACTAAAATTATGATATTTGCTTTTAATATTATTATTATAATTAATTAATCATAATCATTATAAAATTATAATAAAAAAGTTGATATGTTAAATAAATAAAAAGAGTAAAGTTTAGAAATGAAAAAAGGATATTTAGTTGGTAAAATTAAAATTGAAAGTGATCATACCATTCCTAAATGACCCAAAAGAACGGTCATACCGCCACTAAAACAGACGGTATGACCCATAAAATTTGGATAAAAAAATTATTTTCCTCTACCTCAATTAAAAGTATTATAAATTGAAAAATAATTTCACAAATCACCGTAAAAATAAAAATTACAATTAAAACTATAATAATTTGAAAAATAATTTTTTTTACCATGGTAAATAACCCTCAATTGTGACTCCGTGTCTCTATTAGATTACGCACAGGCAAAGCATTAACACGGCGAGTAGTTTAGAAGAAACCTGAAGCGGAAGGGATTTTGTTCTCTGCCAATTAGGATTAGGGTTTCGTGTTCTTCTTTTTAAGGATTTTATTTTATGGTCAATTGCTCCTGTATTTGATCTGAAATTGAAGGATGGGAGGAGGAGGTAACAGCACTGGTGATAAAGCTAAGGAGCGCCTGAAACGTACCCAAAGGTAAGCTCATCATCTTGCTTACTTATATTTGGGTATTGGTCTAGTTTGGATTTGTTGTTAAATAATTACATTCTAATATGAATGTTGTTTTTTCTGTGAAATCGAAGGATGGAAAAGAGAGAAGAGAGCCGAGCTCAGTGCCTGAAATCTAAAGGGAAAGGGAGGGGAAAGGGGAATGGGAAAAAGAAAGGGAAACAGCAGATGAAGTTGGTTTTTCTCTTTTCTTTTTTTTTTTTTCTAATTGTAAGTTTGTTTTGCCTTTAAACTGCAATTGCTTTGTATGTTTTTCTTGGATACATTAACTGTTGCCAATAACTATTTGTTGTTTATGGTTTTTAAATCTCTGTTGTGTTTACTAATTATAATTTTTTCTGTTTGCTCGCAAACTGCTTTACGTTCGCGTTGGAAGTAAATCACTCCAACGCTACATGGCCAATCGTAAGTCTAAAAATCCTTCATTATCAAAACAGCCCAAGCTGGGTGAAGAATCTATTATCTGCTCGAAATTGGCCTTAGACCACTACAATAAGAAAAAGGTCTTTATTCTTCCTCTCCTGCTCTCTTTTTTTCTTCGCTTTTCCCCTTTAATTCATTCATGTCCTAAATAAATTATATCCATCCATTTTTCATAGAAAATGGACTTTGAGTTTTTGAACATTCTGGAAAGCATCTGTTTTATGTCCCGAGGTCTTATGGATGATCTTGAATACCGGTTCGCGGCTTGGTTGCATGTCAACTTTGAGGCTAAGCCCAAGGATGCTGGTACCTCTTGCAAACCACTCACCTATTTTGCTGAAGTGCTACATGGTCCTAAGAGGGTTGTTACTGCATGCACCATCTTGAAGCCTGGTGAAGTTGGTAATAATTAATGCTGTTTTTTGCTATCTATATATTTATCTGTGTGTATCTTTCCTTATGCTATTGAACTAGTCTTTCGACATGGTACAGCTATATAACCAAGTTTTTTGAATATATCTTCTATGCTTGACTTGGTGGTCAGTTGATATATTTTTTGTGCTTTGGTGTGCTTTGCCATCTATTTTTTTTTAGATTTATACATGTACCTTAGAATTTTCTAACTCATTTCTAATTGTCAACTTCTTTATTATTATTTTTTTGAATGTTGTGATCTGAAGTATACCACATAAACCAAATTCGAGAGAGCCTATTGGCGTTCAAAGACTAAACATTTTCGACTTGGAATTAATTTGCAATAAACATTTTCGACTTGGAATTAATTTGCAACAAGTCCGAAAGGTTTGGATTTTGTACACCAATATACCTTTTGAAAGTTTTTTTGTGCGTTTTTCTTTATTTGATGTTTGTTTAAAATAATGGACAACTTTCTAGTGCATATGTAGGTTGCTAAAATTTGTAATGTTTTTCCTTGTGTTTTAATGGAGCTCCCTCCTCTTAAATTTTCATGTTTCCTTTTCCTTATTATTTGTTGAAGCATGAGATATACAGTAATGTTAAATAAATTGGAAAATTCTGGGTATTGGAATATATATTAGTTGGTGACATTGTTGTGTATATGGGTTTTCCTGGATTGTTGCAGTGCCTGGTTGTGGACATTGTCCATCTGAAATTCGTCATCCGAGTTATGAAACTGGTGGATATCGTGTTGGGAATTGGCCTCGCCAACATGGTGCAGTTAAAGGGGATGCAATATACTTCTGTTAATGCAGTCATCTTTGCTTCGAAATTTTTTTTTCCCCTCAGGGGTCTAATGTACATCAGTTAACGTTTTACTTGGTTTTTTTTTTTTTCTTAGGACTTCACGACACCCTATTAATGCTTGCTTTATATTTACTTTATGACTACTTCCCGAGGAGTGCTTTTAAATTTTATATGCTCTCAATGGAATCAAGTTCATGTTGATGTGCTCGAAATATATGGCTCATTTTGTTACTTTTATTACCTTGTGTTGATAAATTATGGCGTGATTATGGATAGAAGAGATGGCATTTGTTCAGCAGTAGCACTGGTGAACCTATGTATCAGCTTCAACTGTTAAGTGATGTTGCTAATGCTCTAGCACACAATCAGAAACGAGAGTAATGCCATTGATATTGCAGGGATTGAGTCGTCTATGCAGTCAAGAATTAAAGGAAGAATGATATTGACAATGATAGAACGATATAGTTTATAGGCTAAAGGCATAAAAACAGCCTTTAGGAGCACAATTTGACTAAATGCATTGTTCACTTCTGATTTTTTTTTTTTTTTTAACAACATTCACTTTGGAAATTTATATGATTAATTTTTGACATTTTAATTTTATTTTAATTTGTAACATTTTTTAATTTTTATTTTTAATTTTACCTCTAAAATATATCTTTTTTTTCATCTTTTTAGCTCGTTGTGTCAATTTGAGCAAAAGAATTGAAAAATTAATTGGTATAAAATTTTAATTTAATTGAAAGTATATTTCTTATTTTATTTAGGTTAATTTCTATTTTATCTTTAATAAAATCAAATTAATTAAAATTTTAGTAGTAATTTTGTTAGAATATATATTTTTTCTATTTTAATTTAGTAGAATATTTTTTCTGTTTTATCTAATATAAATCAAATTAGGTAACATAATTTTACAAGTATTACTATATTAAATTTAATAAGTAAATAATTAAAATCAAAATTAATAAATTTTATGAAATAATTAATTTTGAAAATATTAATGTGAAAAATGTTGAAAGATTGTTGTGTCTATATAGAAAATTCATAATGAATGTAATAAATTACTATATTATAACTCTATCAAGTATGTAAAATTAGATTATTATTTAGATTAAATATTGAAAGAGTGTCATATAATTGTTCAAATAATAAATTCACTAAAATCATAATAAATTATTATGTTACAATGTAACACTATCAAGATTGAAAAATTAAATTGATATATGAATGAAATAATATTCTTATTATTTTTAAATACTTATTAAATTAAAGTTTATTAAGTAAATAATTATAGTTAATTAAAATTTTTATTGTCTTTTATCTATAATATATTTTAAAAGTACAACACATAATTTATTTATTTTCTATAAGAAAAATATTATAATTATTATTTTTAGATATTTTTATAAATTTTCAGAAAAAGAGTTAAAACTAAATTAATTAATATTTATCATTTAATTATTAGTTGAACTTGAAAAATTATATTACATTAATTTTTGAGTAAAAAAAAGTATAAATATTTAAAAAAATTGAAGAAATAAAGTGTTATAGCTCAAATAAAAAATTTACTAAAATTATAAACTTAATGGAGGTTGTGATATTTAAATCGTTATAAAAGAAAATATAACTTGACAACTCTCGCTAATCAAGTGTTCATTATGATCAATTTTAAGCTCAACTCTGTTAACATTACTAAATGTCTAAATGCCTCTCAATTAAATAAATATTTAATAGGTTATTGTTTTTTCTCAATGAAACTTATCTCTCAATTAAGTTTCATCGTCTAAATTCAATCAAAAGTATATCAATCCTTTGAAGATATTAAGTACATTAATAACCAATGAACTATGTTTATTAACTTACATTTAATCCTATTTATCACATGGTTGAATTGATTTAAGAACCCTAACTAGAAATCTAACCACACATATTGATAAAGGAAGAAGAATATCAATAAAGAGAGAAATAAACCATTACTGCTGAATTAAAATTTAAATAACAAGCAAAAATAGAATAAGAAAACCCCTTTTTCCAACCTGGAATGGAAGCCTTGAGTTTTCAATCTTCAAACATCAACTACTCTACTCAAAATGAAAGAAACTAACAACTCTAGCTTTGATTCTTAGAAAATTATTTTAAAAAAAAAAACTAAAATAAAGAGTAATTGTTCTTGTTCATTTGGTGGCTCTGCACCTTTTAAAAATAAACTTTCAACTTTGATTCAAAGCAAAACAAAAGATATTGCTATCCCAAAGAATTAGCTCCTTTGAATTTTAAAATGTGAATTTATGTTGCAGATGCACGGATGTGCACACCCATTTTGCATGACCATGCGTCTCTTGCTACTTCTCAAGCATGGTCATGTGCATTAAAGTGCACAGTTGTACGTCTTTTCCTCAGCACAAGCACGACTGTGTGGAGTTTTAGGCATGGCTGCACAACCTCTCTTCTCATCAAAACTTGATTTTTCTTCAAAGACTTCACTTGCTTTAACTTCCCAACCATGGACTTAACTTAATCAACATCTTCAAACCTCTCCAATACATCCTAAAGATCAAAAAGTACACAAAATTAGATCTAATCAACTTAAAATTGAAACAAACCTAATAAACTAAACAAAAGCACTAAAAATAAATAAAAACCTTACTATTAACTAAAAATGAAACTTAATACATCTTAATTCTACTCTATTGAGTGCTCAAAACATGAAGCTTTTCACACTTGTCGGGCTTGAATTAAAAAAATTAGTTGATATTGTTTTTGCTTATCCATAAATTGGATTTATTGACTTTCAGATGTAAGTTCATTAACCTTCATATGCAGGTTCATTAACTTTTATCTGCAAGTTCATTAGTTTTCTCCTATAAATTCGTTGACCTTTTTTGAATGTGCAGGTTCATTGATCTTTACCTGCATATTCATTGACATTCACTTGCATATTCATTAATATTTTTCTTTTATTTTTAATTGAAATGAAAAAAGGATTTTTTATTTATCCAAAAATTATTTTTTTTCTTTTTATTTTATTAATTACAGTGATTGAATTCAATTTTTTATACATGATTTTAGTCAAAATAAAATTTTTATTCATTAAAAAATTATCTAATTTTTTATTTTTTTAATTATAATAAATAGATTTTTACTTGTATTTTTATTTTAGTTAAATATTGTAGATTCAGTACTTAAATAATGTACGTTCATAAGATAAAAAATGTTTTTTCATTAGATAGAAAAATTAAACAAATAAATTTGACAAACAATATATTAAAATTATGATAAACCTTCAATAAATAACAAATGAACTTTTACGTTACAACTAATGAATCTATATGCAAAAACTAATGTATCTGAAGTTATAACTTTCAAAAAACAAACATAAAAAAAAAAGACACCCAAACTAATGAATTCCATCGATGATTGTTTCCTCCACAACTTTCTCTTTCTTTTACCCTCCAACAAGACTAAGGCTTGTTCCTGTTCTTGTTCTTCTTGGTTGGTTCTTGGTTGTGTTATTGTTTCTTAGCTTATCTTTTTGGTTATTGTTTCTTGGTCTAGCAGTAGATAATGGGCAATTGCTTATTTGGAGGGCTAGAAGAGTGCAGAGGAAGAGTAAAAAAAGTGATAATGTTGAACGTAAGAAGAAAAATATGTATTTCACATGTGTGATGGATGCTTAGTTCATATTGAAATATAAACAGGGTCCATTACATAATTTGCCATGAGTGAGGGTGTAGTTATTTTAATTAGGTTGGACTTTGAGAGACTAGTCCAAGTGTGCGAGACAAGTTGAGGTGGAGATACTTCAATTATGACTCTGTCTCCCTATCATAGTAGGTACATGTGAATAAATCTGAAGAGGAATAGTTTTTGTTCTCTGCCAATTAGGAATAGGGTTTCGTGTTCTTCTTTTTAAAGATTTTATTTTATGGTCAATTGCTACTTTATTGGATGTGAAATTGAAGGATGGAAGGAGGAGGTGACACTACTGGTGATATAGCTAGAGAGCACCTTAAATTATCTCTCTATAATCTAAAAGAAATGTATTGTATGTAACTTTTATAATAATGAAAGACTCTAGATACTCTGCATTATTATAGAGTCTATACAAATTATCCATCCATTTTTTTTTAAAAAAAAAGAAAAACCTATCAAAAAAAATTTTTTTGAACCCAATAACCTATCAAATTAAAACACATTCATAACTTAATAAAAATTAAAACACATTTATAATCTATAAAAAATATTAAAGTACATTCATATAGAGTACAAATCTACCAAAACAATCATAGTAGACAAAAATAATGAAAATAAAAAAATAGGAAAAATAAGTTTTGAGATGTATGTAGGAAAGAAATATATGTCTATAATCTATAATATATATAAATGTACATGGGGGGAGGGGGGGAAATAGATAAAATAACAAAAAAGTATTTACTCATTATTATATAAAACTTGGATAATTTAGTAATTTATTAATAAAAATAAATTAAAATATAATTTTAACTTGGTAGAAAGTCTATTTCCTATTTTAATTAGTTTAACTTCTATTTTATCTCTAATAAAAGTCAAATTAACTAAAATATAGAGATTTAATTGAAAATATGTTTTCTATTTTATTTAGGTTAACTTCTATCTTATCTCTAATAAAAATTCTAATTTAATTGAAAGTATATTTTCTATACCAATTAAGTGAACTTGTAAAAAAACTATTTATGAGAAATATTGAAGTGATGTCATATAATTATTCAAATAAAATATTTATGAAAATTGTAATGAATTATAACTATATTAAGTCAATATTAAATTGTTATATAAATAAATAACACTATTATTATTTTTAAAACTTTTATAATGATAATAATGTAATATCCCGTGTTTTTAAAATATTTTTACACTGTACCGGGATATACAGTGTCAATAATTTTTGTATATATATTACGATATTTTTATGAGTTGTTATGTATTTTAAACCTATTTTAATTACGGTGTATTATTTTGAGTGTTTTACGTAAAATTTTTCCGGGACTTGCATTTCCGGGGAAATTTTCACGTAAACAATGTATTATTAATTATTTTAAATGTATTTACGGACTTGCATGAACTCATGCGTATTTTTAAGTTATTAATAAAGCCTGTGTGTGAATATTTAATTAATTAGGGTTTATTATTACCCTAATATTTTATTAATTATTTATTTGTTTTATTGTTATTTAATTAATTTTATTTAGTATAAATTATTAAAATATTAATATTTTTATGTGTGTGGTGTATATTTGATGTGTGTAATTTAATATTATTTTAATATATAGTATAAAGTATATATATATGCATATATTTGTCAAAAATCAAAAGAATTGCCAAATTACCATTTTGCCCCCTCCCTCTCCTTCTTCTCTCCTGATCGCTCACCCTCACTGCGCCTCCCATTTCAGCACGCCGGACCGCCCCTCGCCGCCGCCAACTGCCGCCAACCTCCTTCCCCTTCCTTCCTCTTCCTCTCCGACGTGACCAAGCCGCCGGAAGCCCGCTAGAACGCCCGGAATCCGCCATGGCAGCAAGTTGAGCTTTTTGCCGTCGACGACGATTCCGGCCACCATTTCGTGCACCGCCGGTCTTCATCGACTCCTTGAGCTCCGGTGATTCCAATTCTAAGCTCCTTTTGGCCTGAAATCAAGTGGATTTTGAGGTTTGAGCTAAAACTCAATTCGGTCACATTAGGGTTTTCATTTTTTTTGAGCTTTGAATTGATTGATTCATGAAAACTTCCTTCACAAATGTTGTTTCTAGTTGCTTAATCTTCATGTATGAATTTTTGTAGAATTTTTGGAGGTTGTTTGGATTTTTTGGTATTTTTGAATATTTTAATATTATTTTCTAATTTTCGGAAATTAATTATTTAAATTATGAAATTGGAGTTTATGGTTGAATTAGGTGTTGAAATGAATTATAGGAATTTATTTGGAATTTTTATGAATTTCTAAGTATTTATTTTTAATTATTGAAGTTTATGGAATTTTGGAAAAATTAGGTTAAATGTGTTTTAATTTGAATTTAATTGGTTAATTGAGTTTAAATATTGATATTATTGATAAATATGTTGAGAAAATTAGTTTTGGATAATTGTATGATTTTTGGTGAATTTTTGAAGTAATTTAGGTATATTTATATATATAGGGGTATTTTGGTAATTTTACCCTAAATTGTCTAAAAATGTAATTTAATTGGTTTTAATATTTATTTAAGGTATAAAATGATTTCTACAAAATATTTGGTATTTTTAACTAATTAAAACTATTTTTCGTGAATTATTTTCAATTATATATATAATATACGGTTTTTCTAATAAAATGAGTTTTAATCGGTTTTTATAGTGTTTCAAGGTCAATTATGTAATTTTTATGTATAAAATGTATTTCTGTGATTTAAGGATATTTTTGTTATATCTGAAATCATTCTGTGTTTGTGGACCCCGGTCGGTGGACTGTAGTTTGGAGTCCGACCGTGGGATTTTGATTGTGTTGAGCTTGAATTTCAAAGTGTGTTTCTTTGCAGGGTCGGCTCTACTCTTTTGAGTAGAGAGATGTCCGTTTTACAGGGGAGGTTCTGCCGGATTTTCGGTAGAATTCTCGTAAAACGTGATATCCAGTCGAACCCTAATTCTGTTTCCGTACTTAAATACTCTAGATTGAATTCTAGGATTTCTATTAGGGTTATTCTGATATCGGTTATTTATTTCTTGTTTAGTTGCGCCGAGACCGAGGGCTAGTGGACTAGGCCCGTCGGACCTGTCTCGTGGAGCGCACTAGGTGAGTTACTATACTATATATATATATGCTTAAGATGCATGATTTAGAAATATATATTTTATTTCGATTAAAATGCATAAATAACGTGATTTGTATTTAAGTATATTTTTGGTTTATTTTTGGTATATATTAAATTATATACATGTTTTATTAATAAAATATATTTAAAATGTTTTTAAATATATTTTTAGTTTAATTTATGATTTGATTGAGTTCATTTGACGTATATATACTCGAAATATACCTGGTTTATGTTTGGTATATTTCCGGTATATATATGGTTTATATTGTTGTTTTATTTAAATTCATGCATCATTTATTGTGAATGAATGATTTATATTATTAATGAAGGATATCGATAGAACGTGCTACCTAGTGGGCAGCACTAGGACCGAGTACGTACCGGTACGCCTATAGTATTTAGGCTGTAATACTAACTATTTGTGGATATTGATTTGATTATGATTATCGATATGTGAGATGGGGTTTGTGGGTGTGATTGCTGGAGCTCGGTTGACCAAGTGTCTCGGGGCCAATCACACTGGCAGTCAGACTGCTGGAGCTCGGTTGACTTAGTGTCTCGGGGCCAGTCTACTGTCTAAATGGATTAAGTGGATATATTTTGGATAAGTGAGCCTGTATGGCCAGAGTGTTGTTTAACACTACTTTCTGAGGTTGCGATATTCTAGGGTTCTATGTGATCCTTCATAAACTGTGATTTTCAGATAAAGTATATAAAAATGATTTTACTGCATCTGTGTGTAATTGCCTGTATATATATATATTATATATACTGTTGACTGTATGCATTATCACTTAGTGTGTATGTATATATATTATAGTAATTCACTCAGTGAGATCTGACTCCCCTCCGTTGACTATTTTTCAGGAGAGTCAACTTCCTCAGACCTCAGTAGCAGGTCGATACGCCGGATTTCTTCCGCCCCGGCTTCTTTATGTAAACTGTCTTCTTGAGTCTCATTTATTTTATCTAGACACTGCAGTAGTTGTGAATTAAAGTATTGAATTTCATGTATTTTATTTTAAAGAGATGTATTATATTGAAACTGGATTTGTATTAAAGATTATATATATGTGATGAGATGAGTTTTGAATTAAATCCAGTTGATATGAAAATGATATTATGATATTATGATTTTTATTTTCCGCTGCATATTATATGGTTATTGTTATAGCATGATTTATTTTATTTTTAGGCTTGCTACGGGTTCCGGATTCGAAAGAATTCCCGTTCCCTAGCGCCGGTCATGGCCCCTGTTTTGGGTCGTGACAAATAATAATAATAAGTTTAATTTTTTATTTACTCTATATCACGAGTTAAATAAATTTTTTGTTCACTAGTGAAACATGTAGTTATTTACTAGTATATATAAATGTACGGAGAGGAGAGACAAAGTAAATTACAAAAAAGTCTTAACTCATTATTATATAAAAATTGGATAATTTAGTCTTTTACTAATAAAAATTAAATTAAATTAATTAAAATGTAATTCTAATTTAATTGAAATTATATTTCCTATTACAATTAGATTAACTTTCATTTTATCTCTAATAAAAAATAAATTAATTATAATTTAATTGAGAGTATATTTCTTATTTTAATTATGTTAACTTTTATTATAACTCTAACAAAATTAAATTAAATTCTAATTCTAATTTAATTGAAAGCATATTTCCTATTCTAAATAGGCCAACTTCTATTTTATCTCTAACAAAATTAAATTAATTTAAATTTTAGTAGTAATTTTGTTAAAAATTTAATTGTAATTTTGTTAAATTAATTTAAATTTAGTAGAATTCAATCTCCCTGTGAGGTGGTAAACCCGACAATTCATTAAGGAAGACATCCAAAAACTCACATGCTACAGGAACATCTGAGATGGATGTCGGTTTTGCTTTAGTATCCCTGACCAATACCAAGTATCCTTGACACCTTTTTCTTAGCATCTTCCTTGTCGTGATAGCAAAAATAAGATAATGAGGTGCATAACTTTTATCATCCACAAACATGAATTCCTTTACATTCAGAATTCTAAAAATCACCTCCTTACTATGAAAATATACAATAGCATGATGCTGAGACAACCAGTCCATACCCAAAATTACATCGAAATCCATTACATCCAGCAACACTAAGTCTACAAGTAGCTCTTCGCCTTCCACCAACATAGGACACCCAAGAAGAATCACGTTAATGTCCAATGAATCACTTAGAGGCATGGCAACTGATAAAAGAATTGCCATCCTCGCAATTTGCCAACCCAATTTTGAAGCAAAAATAAGGGACACAAAATAATGGGTAGCACTTGGCTCAATCAAAACTCTAGCATCAATAAAACATACCGAGAGTGTACTTGCTACCACTGCATTTGATGCTTGAGCATCCTGTTGCGTGAGAGTGAAGACTCTAGCCTGGCCTCTGCCTCCCTGTTGGCTGGTAGAAGCCTGTCCAAATCCTCTGGCACTACCTTTACCCCCTTTGTCTCGCCCCTGCTAGGCAACAAACTGTGAAGTGCTCGGGTACTGGAATGGTGACAGTTGAAACTAAGCTAGAGCTATGCTAACTGAAGATGACTAAGGAAACTACTGTTGAAAACCTGAATAGGGGCAAGATCTGGCAAAATGTCCCATCTATCCACATTGAAAAACATGCCTCCGGAGCAATAAACACGGTCCCTGATGGACTCTCCCACAAGTCTGGAAGGCACTGGCTGTAGATCCTATGCTACCGTATCTATAATTCTACCTGCTACTATGGCTAGTAGCACATGAACTGAATTTGACAGGTATGCATGGTCCACTATGGTCATGTCTGCTGCTCCTATGGACTCTCTGTTGGGGTCTCTAACCTTACTAAATGGATCCTCTAGGCTGACTATTGGAGCCAATCTGAAATTTTGAGTACAAAGCATCCTGATATCCTCCTACTTTGGTACCTCCCATCTGATAGTAACAAGGCATAATTCCCTGCCTGATAAGCCTAAGCTCGATCTCCTTAGCTAGCTCAATCACCGACTTGAGAGTTAAGCCTGTAGTAGGCATCCCAACAAATGCAGAACCTAATCCAGTAATGTAGGTGGTGACACCAAAATATTGGTCCCTCATCATGTCTTCAATATATCTGGATAACCGAAGAAACTCTCCAGTGTACTCCTCTACCAACCTATCGCCTTTGGAAATACTCATCAGTTGGAGCCTGTAACTCATCTGCATCGACTCTAGGCAGAATCATTTCATGAATCACTCTCTGAATTGAGCCCAAATCAATATAGTCATGTGGGGCTGGATGACTTGAACAAAATAATCTAAAGTTGGCCCCTCAACTAATAACTCAACAATTAGAATCTGTTGATACTCAGTGTATGCAGTCCGAGTCCTCGACTCAATCACGTGAAGAAAATCGAGTGGGTATGAAGTCCCATTAAAGGAAATCCTACCAACTCTAGCATAAAACAAAGCTACCTCTAGGTCTGACATACCCTGAACTCCTTGTGGATAAAGAGACTGCAAAGGTGGTACGACCTAGGGTATAGTTATTGCACCCTACTGAACCACTGGTGTAAAAGCATCTCCCTAAAAATCCTAGCCTGTAGGTTCCTCATCCTACAACTCTCTCTATCAACGGTGACCTATCACTCCTTTAGGTTTACCCCTACACCTAATTGGTGGCTCATGAGGTAGAATCTTGTCCTGGTAGGACTCCTCATCCTCGGCCTTAATAACTGATGGAGCAACTTATGTTCTCCCTCTCATTTTAAAAAGAACAAACACAAATACAATTAAGAAAAAAATAGACATCCTAATGGTTATACGGAATTCTAAAGTAAGGAAGACTTTCAAAGACATAATCGAACCTAATCGTTGTAGTAGTTTTAAAGAAAACTCAAATTCTAGCAACCTAAGTCCAATCATACTAAACCTAGGCTCTGATACCAACTTTGTCAAGACATAAACCCGACAGCCATGACTGGCACTAAAGAACATAATTTGCAAGAATTAAGAACCCGTAACAAGCCTTAAAATAAAAAAAGAAAAATCATACAAATATAAACATAAATATGCCTCAAGATTAAAACTTTTTAAAACCAAAATAACTTTTATATTATATCACAATAAAATATATATTCTTACAAATATTCAAATACATAACCTCAATCAATGACAATATAAAATATTATAACAAGACATACTACTACTGCAATGTCTAATAATACAAAGAGTGATAGTTCAAAATTTACATAATTCAGCCGGAGAAGAAAGGGTCCGGCGAAGAGAATTATTATTAGAGATCTGACAAAAAGGATCTTGAAAAATAATTGAGGGGGGTCAGACCTTACTGAGTGAATCATTATTATATATATATATGAAATCTAAGGACACATACATTCAAGCATTAGTATAATAATATTTTTATTTATTTATTTTATACATGCATTTCATACAAATGCTCGAAATCACATTTTACGATAATTAAATCAATGCAGTAAGATTTAAGTGGAGGATCAGAGTAGAACCCTAAAATATTTTGCAACCTCGATCATTGAACCTCATTAGTCAACAGGCTCATTTAATTTCAAAATATTTCTCTTCTTAAATTTTGACAGTAGACTAGCCCTGAGACACTAAGTCAACTGAGCTCTCGTAGTCTCACTGCAAGCATAATTAGCCCTGAGACACTAGGTCAACCGAGCTTCCGCAATTACACCACTCTCTCACAATAAATCTCAATAATCAATTTAATCATATCTCATATCAATAAAAATTATAGCCAAGCATCTAGCATATTGCTGTGCAACAACGCTAATGTAACCCACTAGGCGGCATGTTCTACAACTATCCTCCAAAATAACATTTCATAAATAAAATAATAAAATCATATATTAAATATGAGCAACATCCAGTACACAAACAAATATTCTTTATATATATATATATATATATATATATGCAAACATACCATAACAAAATTTATATTTATTAAAAATTATGGATGTCAATAATATTTCTACATGCAATGCATACATATAATAATAACTCACAGGTGGAGTGCACTCCTCTAAAATGACTCGACTAGCCCGGTCTTGTAGGCCTTGATCTCGGTGCAGCTATAGAAAAATAATAATAAAATAATTAGGATAAAATCCTAATCTTATATATTTTAGATTCTAGAGAAAACTCTATTTAAGACATGACTCTAATAAAAGACTTAAAACCAAACACAGACCTGATCTCACATTTTACGAAAAATCTATCAAAATTTTGACAAAATCTCCATTGTAAAACGGACATCTCTCTAATAAAAGTAGAGTCATTCTTGCATGAAAACACACTTCAAATATTCCAAAAACTCAACATTTCAAGTTGGGCCCCCGAACTACAATTCACACCCAACCGAGAACCTACATCAAAAAATACACAATAAAATAATATAATTTCTCAAATCACCAAAATATATCATAAAAATATTAAAGAAATTTATTTTCTAAATAAATAAAAAAATTCTAGTTATAAAATAATATTTTGCTAATAAAATCCATTAATAGCATAAAATTTCCATTTTACAAATAAATTAGCATAAATTGTAAATAATTATTAAAATCACTTATTATTATCATAAAAATAATAAAATGCTCATTTAGGCTCAAAAATAATAAATAACTTTATTTTTCATTTAATTTCCCAAAATTACTACTTATTAATTACAATTGGAAAATAATTATAAAAATTATTTCCATACTTTTATTATTTAAAAATAGTCTGAAACGATATAATTAACAACAATATAAATTAAAATCAAATAATTCACCAATTTCTAATATTTTCTCAAGAATATATATTTACACATAATCTTTAAAAATTCATATTTAAAATTCCATACATAATTTCACAAAACTTCTTCAACAAAGTTTACTCTACATAATTAACAAAATTTATTAAAAATATAAATTTTTTTGAGTTGGAACAGTTACATGAATAGTAACCCAAACTCGAAAAATTTGAAAAATCATAAAAATAATTAAAAATCACCACTAGCTAGATCTCAACCTCAATTACATATAATTTCAAAGCAACTATGTCTAAGTAAATCAAATTCAAGCTCAATTTCACAAAATAATCAAAATTAACTTAAAAACAATTTCATAAAATTGAGGTTGCTACCAAAGTTACCTGGACCAATTGAGTGAGGGAAAATGAAGTCCGACAGCAGTAGCTGGAGTGGCTGAAATCATCACTAGCAAGCCCTTGAGCAATCCGGCAACAATGAGAAACCGGGAAGGAAGAGAGGAAAGAGAGGGAGTGGTGGCGTCACTGAGAAGGGGAAGGCCAACTGCTAAGGGCGGTGATGACAGATGGAGGTGGCTGCATGCTGGTGGTGGCTGGTGGTGGTGTCCGGTGTGTGTAGGGGAGAAGGGAAAGAAAGAGAGGAAGAAAGAAAAAAGAAATGGAGGGGGGAGAAGAAAAAGAAAATATTTTGTCCCTTTTTTTTTTAATTCAAAACAATAATAACTTTTGAAATAATAAATAATAATACTCTAATATAATTTATCTTCCTCCTAAAATATTACATTGAACAATTAATAAAAAATTTAATAAAACTATACAAATAATAATAATCTCATAAATAATTAAATAATAATTAACACTAAATAATCCCACACTTAAATATAATAATTAATAAAAATTCGGGTTATAACAAGGGAAAAGTTGCAGATATCAATTGTTGATTTTTTTTTAGTTGTTCAATGGACATTATCAGTTTTAAATATTAGTTAAGCTTAAAATTTTGATCAAATAAGAATCCAAATGTTATAATAATTAGTTGAGCATTTTGGAAATTGCATTGTAAACAGTGAGCAACAAATGCACTTTGTGACAGTATGTGCTTGACAAGATGTATGTTGTTACTTGTCTAATTTGCATATCTCATCTCATAGGCTTTGTTGTGTGAAATCTGCAAGCGTACGAAATCGTGCAAGTAATAAATAAAGATCAACCCACAAAGATTGAAAAACTAATTATTCTTATACTCAAAATGTTCATTTGTCTAAACATTGAAATTGATTTTTAGAAAAAAAAAAAAGATTAAGCAAATTAAATAAAATTCAAAATTCAAAATCTAAGAAAACATTAAGGTTCTTAAGTTCACTTCAACCTCTCTAAAGTTATAATCAATTTCTGAGTCAATTTTAAACCGTAGTTTATTATGTAAGCATCTTATGAATCACATATCTTCCTCTCAGACAAACATATGATTAATTGAGGATAACTAGTTGTTAGTTTGACAGCTCTCGCTAATCAAGTGTTCATTATAATCAATTTTAAGCTCAGCTCCTTTAACATTACTAAATGTCTAAATGCCTCTCAACTAATGTCACGACCCAAACTGAAAGTTATGACCAGTGCTAGGAAACATGAATTCTTTTAAATCCAGAACCCGTAGTAAGCTTTAAAAATAAAAAGCATGCAATAAATAAATAAAAATACAACAGAATTAAAATTTAAATCAATATAAAAAATAATACTTAATTTTCATATCATAAAATAAAAATATTTTCATACAATATTCAGAGAAAAGTTTCTTACTAAATCAACATTCTATAGATACAAAACACTACTATTGCAGTTTTCTAAAATACAACAAAGTTCAGGTAAATGATTTACACAATTTAGTCAGGGCTGAAGAAGTCCAGCGTATAGGTCTACAACCGAGGTCTAATGACGAGGAATCCCCTGAAAAAAAATATTGAGAGGAGTCAAACCTCATTAAGTGAATTATTATAATATATATACATGCAATTTAAAACATATCCAGTCAGGCATCAGTATATATATATATATATATATATATATATATATATATATATATATATATATCAAATACAAAAAACATTATTTAAATGAATGATCAAATAGAACCCTAAATATTCACCACCTTAAACAAATATCTCACTAGCCATGCAAGCTTACTTAATTCTAAATAAATTCTCTTATTCCATTTTGGACAGTAGACTGGCCCCGGGACACTAAGTAAACCGAGTTCTAGCAACCATACTATTCACTCACATCAAATCTCAATATTCATCAATCAAATTCACCTCAAATAATTCTTACAATACAGACCCTAAAGTCTAATGAACCGATACGTACACAATCCTAGTGCAGCCCACTAGGTAGCACGTTCTATTGATATCCTTCAAATAAAATCATATATTTGTGGAAAATAATTAAATGCATAATTAATTATAAATGACATTCATAACATAGAAATATACCATATATATACCAAAAATATACCGAAAATATATTAAACATATTTCAAGTATATATATGCTACATATAACCAAAATCAACCATAAATATACCAAAAATATACCAGAATGCATGTTGAGAAATTATCAAGTATATACCATCGCATATATATCGAAATATAAAAAAATATACTAAAAGTACATCAAAAATATACTAAACCATTTAATGAAATAATTCATATCAAAACATAATTATTTATAGTCATGTACTATATACAATGTATATATAAAATAATAACTCATACGTTTGCGCTCCTCAAGACTAGCTCGATGAGCCCGGTTCGATAGGTCTCGATTTTAATGCAACTAGAAAATAAATAATAATAATAATAATAATAATAATAATAATCAAAATAAATTTCTAACTTATACTTCTAAAAATTATAAAGGAGACTCGATCTAAGAATTCGAAACTCAAACAAATACAGAAATTCATGATTGACCCGACGTCACGTTTTATGAGAATTATACCAAAAATTCAACAGAACCTCCTTTGTAAAATGTACATTTCTCTACTAAAAAGTTGAGCTGATCCTACAAGGAAAACACACTTCTATTACCACAAAGCTCAACAGCTCGGGTTGGAACCCTAAACTGCATAAATTCCCAATCGAGGTTCACAATTCACCAAAAATCAATATATAATAATAAATAAATTTAAAATTATTAAATTTGATAAATATCCAAAAAATACCAAAATATAATATATTTAAACATTAAATCACTAAATATAATTATTTTCACAATAATTAAATAAAAATCTTAAATAATAATATAATATTAATAAAAATCAAATTTTTCAATAATTCCACATAAAATAGAAAAAATCACTTTTCTATACTTATATAGCTTAAATAACTTTAATATATATTAAAAGTAATTAAAAACCCATTTAATCACCAAAATAGTAAATAATATATTATTTGAATATAATTTTTAAAAATTAGTATTAATTAGTTACAAATAGTAAATAATTTATAAAAATCATTTTAATACCCTATATAATTCTAAAATCATTTAAAACATATTATTTAACTATAATTTCCACAAAATTACACAATTAACCTATATATACAAAATTCACTTAATATAAAAATATTCTCAAAAAATATATAAATTCACTAAAAATTATTTTAATAATTCTAAAATTATTAACTCAAATTAATAACACTAATTTAACTAAATTTTCATTAAACCTAATTAATTAACATAATTATAAAAAAAATTCAATATTTAATATTAAAATAATAAAAAATTACCCTTAATTGAAAAAAAATGGACAAAAATTATTTTTAGGAAGACTAAGTTGCCATAAACAACATTTGTAAAGCAAGAATTCATAAATCAATCAATATCAAGTTAAAAAAAAATAAAAATCCTAAAACACATAAACTAAAAATTAAAGATAACTCAAAATCAAAGGGGTTTGAGCTCAAACAGAGCTCATAATTGAACTCATTAAAGCTTGGTGGTTTGAACAAGACAGGAGCGACAAGTTAGGACAATCGGAATCAGAGTCATCAGTGTGAGGCTTCTCCCTGCTACTACTGCTGTTTCAGATGGTTCCAGCAGCCTTCCGACATGCTACAAGTGGCGAACGACAGCTGGGAAGGAAGAGGAGTCGATGGTGGTGAGTGATGGTGGTGGTTGGTGGTCCGCCGGAGTTGGTTGCACAGTTACCGTGCAGGAGGAAGAAGAAGAAAAAAAAAGGAAGAGGGAGAAAGAAAATGAGTTGACCCATTTTTTTACCGTTTTTATTTAGGAAAAGTCTAAAATGCCCCTTCATCCAAATTAACAATAATAATAATACTAATAATAATAATAATAATAACAACAACAACAACAACAATGATATTATCAATAATAATAATAATAATATTATTATTATTTTTTTAAAATAATAGGAATGATAATAACTTTAATGCATATAAATAACAAAACCCCTAAAATAAATTATTTTATGTAAACAAAAGTCTTAGAATAAAATAAATAAATAAATAATATTCATAATTAATAATAGCAATATATAAATAAAATTTAAAATTTTATTAACACTGCATATATCGAAATAGTTTAATATTATTTAAAATACAGGGTCATTACAACTAAATAAACATTTAATAGGATATTGTTTTTTCTTAATAAAACTTATCTCACAATCAAGTTTCACTATCTAAATTTAATCAAAAGTTGATCAATCCTTTGAAGACAATAAGTACAACAAAAACCAATGATTTATGTTTATTAATTTACATTTAATCCTATTTAATATATGGTTGAATTGATTTAAAAATCCTAACTAGAAATCTAACCACACATATTGATAAAGGAAGAAGAAGAGAAATAAAAAGAGAAATAAACTATTATTGCTGAATTAAAATTTAAATAACAAGCAAAAACATAATAAGAAAACCCCTTTTTCCAAGTTGGAATGGAAGCCTTGAATTCTCAATCTTCAAACATCAACTACTCTACTCAAAATGAAAGAAACTAGCAACTCTAGTTTTGATTCTTAGAAAATGATTAAAAAAAACTAAAATAAAGAGTAATTGTTGTTGTTCATTTGGTGGCTCTATACCTTTTAAAAACAAACTTTTAGCTTTGATTCAAAGCATAACAGAAGATATTGCTATCCTAAAGAATCAGTTTGAATTTTAATGTAATAACCCGAATTTTTTTTAAAATTATTTTTTATAATTAAATTTCGAGGTTTGCAAAGTTATTAATAATTTTTATCTTATGTTGTTATTATTACATTAAATTGTTATATTTAATTATTAAATTTAAAATTCTATTTGGAAACTATTAATATATTTATTATTTCTATCTCATTTTGTTTACATAGCATTATTGTTATTTATTATTATTATTTTCATAGCATTATTTTTTTTTACTAGAGTTATTATTATTATTGTTATAAGTATATATATATATATATATATATATGTAGACATATATTGTGTGGCTTATATTAAAGTAGTTTATATGTGTGTGTGTGTGTGTGTGTATAATAGATTAACCCACCCCACTTTTCTTTTCCCATCCCTTCACACCACTCCTTTATTTTTTTTTCTTCTCTTCTTTATGTTGTCCCATTCTGCCCTCTCTTGTTGTCTTCTTCCTTCATTTCCAACAACTCACCATAGCCTACATCCTTATTCTTCTTGCTGCGACAACATCAACAACAGCAGCAAGAACAACATCAATAATAGCAAGGACAACAACATCAAAGACAGTAGCAGCCCTCCTTATCTTAGATTTATGCTTTATGTGAGTTTTAGGTTGAATTAGTTGAGTTGTGAGGTTGATTTTTGGGTTGTTTCCTTGTTGTTTACTAGTAGACTGTTAGTTGTTTGTTAGTAGACTGTTAGTTGTTTGTTAGTAGATTATTAGTTGTTCGTTAGTTGTTTATTAGTTATTGTGTTTATTTTAATTTTTAGTTAATTAATGTAATTTTTGCTTAACTTATTTCTTAATATTTGGTTGATTTTTGAGTTGATCTATATGTACTTAGTTGATTTGAAATTATTTTAGTTAATTTTAATTATGGGTATTTTTGAATATTTAATAATATAAATTGTAATTTTTGTTAATTATGTTAATTAATTATTTTTGGTTGGAATTTGAGTAATTAGTGATTAGTATATTAAGTTAATAATTTCTGTGTTAATAAAATTATTTTTAGTAAATTAATATTATTTTTGAGGAATTATTATGTTTATGTGAATATTGGAATTTTGGGAGTAATTATGTAATTTTGTTGAAAATATAGTTATATTCCATTTTAAATGGTTTTAGAATTTTATAGAGTATTAGAATAATTTTTATAAATTAATTACAATTTTTGACTAATTAATTCTAATTTGTGAAAATTATTTTCAATATTAAATTATTTATTATTTTTGTGATTTAAATGAGTTTTAAGTAATATTATAGTATATTTAAACTATTTGGGCAATTAAGTTTGAATTTGACTATATTATGTTGAATATTTGGAAAGTTGGGTTTTTATTAATATTATATTATTATTTGGGATTTTATTAAATTATGGTGAAATAAATGTATTTAGTGTTTTGAGAATTGAATAAATTATATTATGATTTATTATTAATTTTTATAGTTTTTGGTGATGTTATTATATTAATATTTAAGATTTGCTTATTTGTATTTTTGTGAACCTCGGTTGGGAATTGTGTGGTTTGAGGTCCCAATCCGAGGTGTTGAGCTACTGTGGAATTTTGAAGTGTGTTTATTTGTAGGATTGACTCTACTTCGGTAGAGGGATGTCCATTTTACAGAGAAAACTCTATCAAATTTTTGGTAGATTTCTCGTAAAATGTGACATTGGGTCAATCCTAAAAATTGTTATTCTGAGTTCGAATCGATTCTTCCTTATAAACTCTAGAAGTTAGGTTTCTATTTTCTGATTGTCGTTTTCTTTTTTTGTCTTTTAGCCGCCCCTCCAGTCGCGTCTGCTAGTCGAGGTTAGACACGACGTGCCAAAGGAGCGCCTTTATCTTGTAAGTTAATATTTGATTTAAGTGTTGAGTGTTTTAATTTTAATCATATTAAAATATGATGAATTTAATTTTATGAGATTCTACTCGGCATTCTTTATATGTTATTGCATGATTTAATTTATAGTTGAGTTATTTTATTAATATTTATTGTAATTTTCCTTATTTTATTTATTTGTAATTATTTTAAATAAACCATGGTAGAATGGGCTACATGATAGGTTTCATCAGGACCGTGTGTGCACTGGTAAAATATGTGATTATTAATTATATTACTGGGGCTGATGGTCTCTTAATGTTTTGCTCTCGAACACCACCAGTAGTATAATATTTGTTTATTTAATAAATACTGGGGCCGAAGGTTTGGCGATGCTTTGCTCTCGGACACTGCCAGTATAATTTGGATTATTATTTATTAAATCACTGGGGCCAATGGTCTGGTGATGCTTTACTCTCGGACACTGCCAATAATATTGGATTAAGTGATATGACTGCGACTGTGTATCCTGGTGATGCTTTGCTCTTGGGATCCAATAGTCTTGAATATAAGTGAGTCGTATGACTGTTAGATAAATTGATAAATCAGGTTCTACCAAAATTTTATACTAAAATGTTTTAAAAAGCATTTAAATATTTAATTCTTTCCTTTGAAAAATAGATTTCTTATATGTATATCAAATGATTTGAATAAAATTATAATTATATTATATTTCCATAAAAAAATTATTTTTAATGAGATTTTCAAACCATATTCATTTCTTTATTAACTTATTCAGTGAGGTCTAACTCCCCTCAATTTATTTTTTTCAGGAGTTTGAGATTTTTCTGTTATGCCTACTTCTCTTCGCCGTATAGTTTCGTCATCGACTATTCTACGTAGGTCTACTTAATTGTGTTGTATTTATATTCGTGTATCGCAGTAAAGAAAACTGTATCACTACATATTTTGTCTGGAATATCATGTATTTATAATTTATGTACTGAGATATTATCTGTATAACTGATGTTTATTTAATTTATGCACTATGATATTATGGTTTAAATTATATTCAGAAAAATTAGTTTGATAATGTGCATTGCGCATTAATTATTTATTGTAATGTTTCAAGATTTAAATATTCAACGTTTTTCTTTTAAGGTTTACTATGGGATTCGATAGCTTTATGCTTTCCCATTCCCTAATGTTGGTCACGTGCCCCTAGGTTTAGGTCGTGACATTTAAAATGTGAATTTCTGTTGTAGATGCACGAATGTGCACACCCATTTTGCACCACCATGCTTCTCTTGCTATTTCTCAGGCATGGCCGTGTTCATTAATGTGCACAGTTGTACATCTCTTCCTCAGCTCATGCTTAGTTCATTGACCTTCACTTATATGTTCATTTGTTTTCTCCTACATATTCATTGACCTTTATATATATATTCATTAATATTTTTCTTTTATTTTTAATAGAAATGAAAAAATTATTTTTTATTTATCAAAAAATTATTTTTTTATTTTATTAATTGCAATGATTGAATTTAATTTTTTATACATGATTTTAGTCAAAATAAAATTTTTATTCATTAAAAAAATTATCTAATTTTTTATTTTTTAATTATAATAAATATAGTTTTACTTGTATTTTTATTTTAGTTAAATATTGTAGATTCATTAGTTAAATAATGTAGATTCATAAGATAAAACATGTAGTTTCATTAGATAGAAAAACTAAACAAATAAATTTGATAAATAATATATTAAAATTATGATAAACCTCCAATCTATAAAAAATGAACTTTTACATTACAACTAATGAATTTATATGCACAAACTAATGTATTTGAAGTTATAACTTTAAAAAAACAAACATAAAAAAAAACACACACTCAAACTAATGAATTCCATCTACGATTGTCCCTTTTACAACTTTCCCTTTCTTTTACCCTCCAACAAGACAATGGCTTGTTCTTGTTCTTGTTTTTGTTCTATATTGGTTCTTAACGTGTTATTTTTTCTTAGCTTACCTTTTTGGTTCTTGTTTCTTGGTCCAACAGTAGATAACGGGGAATTGCTAGTTTGGAGGGCTAGAAGAATGCAGAGGAGGAGTAATTAAAGTGATAACTTTGAACGTAAGAAAAAAAAAGATATATTTCACATGTGTGATGGATGCCTAGTTCATATTGCAATATAAACATGGTCTATGACATAATTTTTTTTATCACAGTAAAAGATATATTATTAATGCATAAAAGGCAGAACAAGGAAGAGAGAGCAAGATTTAGGTGACAGAAATAAGAAAAAAGTACTTGAACCTATACAAAATCTTGCTATTATTTACAATATAAAGAAAAAGGAGAAGACAATATAACCTAAAAATCTAAGAAAAGCCACCAAAACATCGGTACATCGGTGCTGCATTAAGAGGGTTTTTCAGGTTGGAAATAAAAAAGTACCAAACCTGGTATGTAGAGTGCTTCACCATCCTCAGCAAAAATATAGGTGTAGCAAAACCCATTTGATAAACTGTAAAGAAACTCTTAAAGCATAGGTAAACCAGTTTAAGAATTCCAATAAGAACAAATAGCAGGATGTCTTCTTCTTCCACTTCTTCCATTTCTTCCAAATAGCCATAAAAATCTATTCCTTGTATATCTATAAAACTCTCATAAAGAGAGAGCAAAATTCCCTTAAAAAGAAAGCAAAAAAAGGACATAACCCAAGATCTAAATAAACTATCATTTATTTGAAGAGAACTACAGAAAATATATATAGTAGAAAGGAAGAGGACCAAATTTTGACCAAAAATGGCTAGAAATTGGCCCCTAAACTGAATAAAGGGTAGAGGCTATACCAGATGGGCAGAGGAAGATGCTAGAGAGAAAGGTTGAGAAAAAGGGACTTTTTTGGTCCATGATATAATTTGCCATAAAAAAGTAATCAACACTAGCTTAAAGCAACAAAAAGTGAAAATAAGTTCAGAAAGTGTTACTGAGTGCCAAGTGTTAGCAATATTCTTCTTAAGGAGTAAGACTTAGACAGTTAAGGCAAAGCTTTTAATAATATAGGTAGCAAAATTCTGCTTTAAACAGGTAGGGCAAATGTAAAGCTTCAACTAGGTAACAGTAGAAATAACAGAACCAACACCCAATGGAGGGAGATTTGTTAAAAAAAAACCATAAAAAACAAAGAAAAAAACAATACATAATATGAAAAATGTTAAAAAAAAATTCCTTTCTCAAAGTCTTTTAATTCTTCAAATGATTCTTCAACTGAACTGTCATGTTAGTAAGGCTTTTTAAGCCAATCTTGAGTGCAAATAAAGGCCTCAACAAGTTTTGGTGTTAAACAACTTCAAAAAGAATCAAGAACTTGTCCACTAGTGCTAAAAGCCGATTCATATGCAATTGTAGAAATTGTAATGGCTAATACATCTCGAGCTATAGTTGAAGAATAAGGAACCTCTCTGAATTGAGCTTCCACCACCTCAACATATCAAATTTCCTCTCATCTGAATCTTCTAATGCTGACTCAAATAAGTATGCATCAAGTTCATTCTTTTTTTAGCTTCCACCAATTCTGCTCTCTAATTACTATTGCTTAAATCGAGCTTTTAACACCAAAAAGGGTTTGGAACTTGATTGGACATTTATTGATGTCATAATTTGGCTTTCACTAATTATGACATTAGAGGCTGAGGGATAGGATGCTCCATGTGAAATTTTATAATCCTCAAATAATTCATAAATAACATCATTAACATCAATAAATAGACTAAGTCTTACTGAATCCCTATAAACAGTATTTAAAGCAAATTGAAGATAATTTAATTTGTCTCTTAGATCTAGAACATAAGAAATGAAAATTAGATAGATCATTTTATCTGGATCCCCCCAGTATTTATGAAATTTGATTTTCATGCTAAGTCTCATGGACTTTACATACAGATCTTCAGATTGATTGGACTCAATGAGTGTGCAAAATAGGTAAGCTATTTTAGTGAAAAAGGTATTGCCAATCACATACTAAGAACTAGAGATTCTTAGTGTCAATTTATGAAATTATTCTAAAAATTGAACTAAATGCTTGGCATATTGCTAGTCAGAGTAATAAGGAATATCATCATCTATGTCAAACTGAAAACTTGACTCATTTTCTTCATACTTTTCAAAAGTTTTTTCAAATTCACAACAAGCAGCTTTTAACATCAAATATGTGAAATTCCACCTAGTTGCAACATCAAGGCAAATTGCAGTTTTAGAATCAATGCCAATTAAGTCTGAAAATTCTTTAAATTTCAGTAATCTAGATGGTTTGTTCCTGATGTATTTAACAACCTCCCTGATTCTTTTAATAGATAGATTTAAATCCTTTAACCCTTCATGCAAAATTAAGTTCAAAACATGAGCAACATATCTCATATGAGCATATTTAACTCTAGCCCCACTAGCCTCCCAACTAATTAATTTCTTTTTGAAAAAAGACATGGCAGTATCATTCCATGAAGCACTATCAAGAGTGACAGTGAAAACATTTTTCAAACCCCATTCAAGTACAGAGTTCTCAAGTGCCTTAGCAATGTATTCACCCCTATATGAACTCACAAGCACAAATGCAATAATTTTTTTATAGAGCTTCCACTCGTTATCAATAAAATGAGCAGTTATGCACATGTAATTAATTCTTTGGTTTGAAGTCCAAGTATATGTTGTAAGACAAACTCTTTGATAGTTTGCTTTGAATTTTTTTTTTCAAATTAAGCCTCTTTTTAACAAATATATTAAAGATATCTCTAGTCATAGACCACCTAGATGGCATTTTAAAAAAAGGGCATGCAACACTCATGAACTAATTAAACCCAACAGACTTAACAAATTTAATAGGCAACTCATTAGATGCAATCATTGTAGCAAGGGCTTTCTTAATTAAATCTTGGTAAAATTTCCAGGTGCCAATTACTCCAACATCAAGTTCAGATACATTAGAATCAAGTTGTAAGGTAAGACGTGATTGTCGTGTTCTTATATCATGAGGGTTTTTGGTATAGTTAAGCATGTGGTTCCTAAGTGATAAAGTGCCATGTTTTTTTAGGTTTAGCACCAATAGATTTACCATAATAAATGCATTTTCCTTTTACCAACAAACCTTTCTCCCTTATCTACTCAAATGTTCCCAGACTGCTAATCTAGTTTTAGCTTACTTTCCTTTTTTTATTTCCCCATAGGCTGCTCTGATGAAGCAATGACTATTGCTGATCAGGAGCAACAAACTGGTTCAGGAAACTTAAGTTGCTTCCACTTCATTATTTTGAGTCATAGTTTCACAAATAATAGTTGATCCGCCACTGGCATCCATGAGGGTGTCCATCTACAAAAGTTAAAGACACATAACAAAGCAATTAACAAGTCATAAAATAACAAATTGAATTTGAAACAGAAAAGATAACATAACAAAACTATAAAACAAAACATATAAATGGTAATAACAAAGTAGTTAAATAAAATAAATTTATTTATTTTATTTAAAAAATAATATATTATTATTAAATTATATTAAATAAATAATTTTGAAAATAATTTTTATTAAAATTATATTAAACAATTTATTTTTAAATAAACCATTATTTATTATTATATTTATAATGTTTTAGCATTTTATAATATATAAATATAAATATAAATATTAAAATCTAATATTTAATATACAACATAAATATTCATATAAGTTATAAAATAAATTAATATATTTTTAAACTAATTAAATAATAATAAAAAAATTCTTTTTTTAAAAAAATGCTATTTTTTCCCAAATCAACACAAATAAAACAGATCGAGTGAGAACCTTATACAAATTCAACAGATCCATTGAGATCCATCCATAAATACAACAGATCCATTGAGATCCATTGTGATCCACACAGTGTTAATATAAATTTGTAATAATATAGTAAAAGACTAAGGAACACATAAATCAGACCATCGATTTAAGGGGACAACAAATAGTTAAGATTCAAGAACTTCCATTGTCGTTTGTGACTTAATCATAGGGCATCAACTGATCAACCAATCCTAAAAATTAGGGCTTCCACGTTATAAATCTCCAGTTTCAATATAAACATGCAACCACATCAAGAAAAAAAAAAAGTTAACAAAAATCCTAAATCACAACAGATCAATAAACATGCAAATAATTATGAATTAAAAATTCAATTTTTACCAAAAAATTCTTAAATCTATGTGATCTGTCACCCTTTAAATTTCGTTTACATCCAAAGAAATTTAAGATCAATGCTCGATGTTGATGGACAAGTAGGAGCATAACTAAAACCATATTAGTCTGATATAGTACACTATCAAAGATCCAAGATAGTGTTAAGTAACACATGAGATGAAGAGATTTACGCAGATAATTAATAGATTCGATGTTAGAAATGATAAGACTTTGTGTTAGAATAAAGAGATTTGAAGATTAAACCAAGGGATTTAGGGTTTACAAGGAAAGGATTTATAGTTAGATGAGAGGTGCGGTAAGAGAGGAAAGGGAAAGAGGCGGCTGTGTTGAGAGTGAAATGAAGTAGATTTAGGGTTGTAAGAGTTTAAGATGAATATATAGGCAACTCAAATGGCAACGTTTAGTGTGTGCATATATATATATATATATTATTAAAAAAAATCAAATATCAAGTGGGTTTAGCTTTTGACACCTCTCCACCGAACTGCCAATCGAAATTTGAGTTTTTCTTCCTATCTCCACTGACCCACCCACCCCCACCTGATCTTGTCGAATTGTTGCCTCTCTTTAGTTTGGATTGGTTCAAAAATTCAGGTATGGACAGTTTGTGCACAGCCTTAATGATGGACTTCTAGTTCATATTATAATATAAACAAGATGCATGAAATAATTTGCCATAAGTGGGGGTGTGGTTATTTTAATTGGGCTGGGCTTTGAGAGCCTGGTTCAAGTGTGCGGGACTACTTGAGGTGGAGACACTTCTATGGTAAATCCGTCTCCCTATTAGATTAGGTGCCGGCGAAGAAACCTATAAGAGGAAGGGTTTTTGTTCTCTGCCAATTAGGAGTAGGGTTTCGTGTTCTTCTTCTCAAGGATTTTATTTTATGGTCAATTGCTACTCTATTTGATGAGAAATTGAAGGATGGAAGGAGGAGGCGACACTACTGGTGATAAAGCTAAGAAGCGCCTGAAACGTACCCAAAGGTAAGCTCATCATCTTGCATACTTCTACTTAGATATTTGGGTGTTGATCTATTTTGGATTTGTTGTTAAATAATTGCATTATAATATGAATGTTTTTGTTGTTTTTTTTCCTGTGAAATCGAAGGATGGAGAAGAGAGAAGAGAGCCGAGCTCAATGCCTGAAATCTAAAGGGAAAGGGAAAGGGAAGGGAAAGCGGAATGGGAAAAAGAAAGGGAAACGGCAGATGAGGTTGGTTTTCTTTTTTCTTTTTCTTTTTTTTTTTTTTTTAATTGTAAAGTTGTTTTGCCTTTAAACTGCACTTGCTTTGTATGTTTTTCTTGGATACATTAACTGTTGCCAATAACTATTTGTTGTTTATGGTTTTTAAATCTCTGTTGTGTTTACTAATTATAATTTTTTCTGTTTGCTCGCAAACTGCTTTATGTTCGCTTTGGAAGTAAATCACTTCAATGCTACCTAGCCAGTTGCAAGTTTAAAAATCTTCCATTATCGAAAGAGCCCAAAGATCCACCAGCCATGCTGAGTGAAGAATTTAGTATCTGCTCGAATTTGGCCTTAGACCACTACAATAAGAACAAGGTCTTTATTCTTCCTCTCCTGCTCTCTTTTTCTTCCTTTTTCCCCTTTAATTCATCCATAAACAAAGTATTTACATCTTCATCTGGAATTTGTAGGGGACGGATTATACGTTGGTGAAGGTCCTTATGGGCAATGAGATTGATGACTATGGTTTTATTTTTGATCTTACTTGGAAGCGGGCACATTGGTTTCACATCAACTTCCACGCTAAGCGAAAAAATGCCGGTCACGACTGCGAAAACATAACCTTTTTTGCTGAACTGCACAAGTGGAAAGATGGGTTTGCTGTTACTACATGCGAAACCTTAGAAAATTCTTTTAGTATTGCTCTCTCTGAATCTATCTTTATTTTTGCTATTTAATCATTCTTTCAGTGCAGCACATATATATGTTCTCTTTTGATATATGTATAAAATGTTTCCATAGCGCCTATCACTTCTATTTGATGTATTTTGTTTAAAGCATTATGAGTTAGTATTATTAATGAACATTAATATTTGCTAGACTGCTAATAAATTAATTTTCATGTTAGAAATGGTTAACTTTTCAGTATTTTGGTTAAAGGCGATTTTCAGGAAGGGAGCTCCCTCTCTTTTGTTCCCATATGTTTAGTTTGTTGAAAATGTTGGAATTTATATAATGGTTGTTGACATGGTTTCGTATATTTATTTTTGAATTTTGCTGCAGGTGTTGGTTGTGGACATTGCCCATCGGAACGTGGCAAAATTAATATTTGTCGTCCAAATGCATTTTTTGACAACGGCATTTGCCATCCACATGGATTTCGTGTTGGTCGTTGGCCTTATAAACTACCATTAACTTAAGTCTCCTTTTCATTGTATTTACGGATAAAACTTAAGTGCCGAAAAGATTATTTTGTATCTAATGTTATTCTGCTTTGTTGTTGCCTACTAAATTTTCATTTTTTTTAATTTTACCGTTGTATATACAGTAAATGTTATTAATGGAATGATTTTTTAAACACTTTTAGTCCTTAATTATGCTGTTGTTATTATTCTTTGTTATGCACTTTGGGTGCTCGATATAATGGCTAAGTTGTGTAATGTAGATGGAGGAGAGAATGATGCAAACTAACAATGGTAATAATGGTGGGATAATCATCTCCAGTTGGACTAGTTATTTATTTTCTGGCTGATGAAAATGGAATTTCGATGGCAGTAGATAGTGAGCGTGGAAAGAGAAAAGTTGAAGAAGATGGTATAAATCGAACAAAAATTTATTTAATTGTTTTATTGTAGTCCCTCGTATACTTGATATTAGTTTTGAGTATATATCAACATACTTTTTGACCCTTCACGCACTTAAGAGAGATTACATACACACATTTATCCGGCTTGGCATACTATAAGTTAAACAAGAAGAAAAAGTAAATGTTCTAAGGTTAATTATGTAAAGTTTAGGGGTGAAACTATGCATTTGGCCATTTTAATTTTCTAAGACTTCTTCTATACAAATTTTCCTCTGAATTAGTCATTATTCTCCAACAGAACATGTTGAGTTTAGGAGGTACTCTTCTTTTCCAAATTGACAACCAAAATTTCTTATTATTATTTAAACTTGAAGAAGATGAAGGTCTGTCTAAGGGAAGTGACAAATTGCATAGAACGTGATACCTTGATTTTACAATGTATTCTCTGCTTCTTTTAAAATCCCAAACCCATTTATCTTGATTACAAATTCTGCTCAATGGAATATGTTTTATAGCCCTTGCCTCCACTGTGCTAAACAATTGGTTTAGCAGTTTGATTTGTAAAGGTATGGCTGAAACATTGGAACATATCTTTTTCTTTTGTCTAGCAGAGAGACAAGTTTGGTTCTTATCACCCCTTGCTTTTAAACTTGAGCTAAGTGGCTTCCCCTCTATAAATTGTTGGTGGTCTGAAATTTGCTCTGTTATGATTGAGTTGGGGAACTAGGATATGCAGGATCTTATAATTTTTCTGTTTTGGTATATTTGGAAAGGGCGTAATTGCGAGTTAGTTGCAGGAGTTAGAATCGAAGCTTTTGATATTGTTGATAAAGCTAGGAATGCCTGGAAAGCGAATATGGACATTTCAGAAACAGAAGAAAGAAGTAAACTCCAAGCTCTTGAGCAGCAAACTGTGTGGAATGTCCCTCCGCTAGGCTATTTAAAGTAAAATTCAAATGCAAGTTTTAGTCAACTGCCAAGGCAAGGTTCTATGGTGATTGTTGTTCGAGATTACATATGAAATTTGAAGGATGGATATTGCTTTTCTATACCTACTCGCTCTATTTTAGTAGAAGCTCTGGCTCTTTTGGCTACACTTGCGCTAGCAAAGTTCAAGGAGGTCCACTAAGCCATTTTTGAATCCGACTCTAGTTAGATTACTGCAGCAATTAATGGAAAGGAAAAAGGGATTCCATGGGAAATTCAAGCTCCTGTGCACGACATAAAAGTGCTAGCAAGTCAGGAAAAATGGTCATATGCACCCAATAAAAAAGAAGACTGCACCATTAAAAATTTAAAATTCTCAGGATTGGAACTAACTCAAAGAATATAGTAATGGAGTTTTATTACTTTGCATTGATTCTATAATTGAGAACAAGAACTCATCCGGCAAAAGAGTGAGAGAATATATATTTTGAAAACCTTTTACTATAAATTCTAAAATAAATAAATAAATATAAATGCTATCAAATTTGATGATTAAAATTTCTAAAATATAAATATTAATTAATCAAATAGTACATTACATCCAACTTGAACTTTTCATCATCATTGCTGGTTGATTTATCTGTCATCTCACAACATGCCTCAATTGCAAATTGATGGATTCTCCTTTATGCTTGGAAATCTCATTTTCAAAGCTTTCCTCTAACTTTGCCTCTGAGTCACTATCATCATCCCCATATTTGAAGGCATCATCTGTGAAGAAATACAATGACTATGAAAACTACCCAGTAGTGTCATTTTTCCAAATGCATCCTATGGTGCCCTCAATAGGAGATCTTAATGGATGATTTGAATTTCTTCACATAGCTAAACAGATGAAAAATTAATAGCATATTAGTCATTAATTACACAAGTATAGAAAATAGGATTGTTATAATAGAACAAACATATCATCTAACCACCCCTTCCGCATCAATCCAATAGTGTCTTAGATGAAAGTGTTGCTGCCACATTTAATGAACCATCGTCTAACCTTTGACATGCTGGATTTCTAAATTGAATAAAAAGTTATGTAGGTTATTTTATTGGCATCACAACAGTAAACCAACTACCTCATTGACAATCAAATCTGAAAAACAACCCAGAGTGATTGGTTCTGTGATTGTTGATTGGCAAATAGCAGAACCAAGAATCTATAAAGCAGTTTGTATAGCAAGATAATAATGCCTCAAATATATTAACAATTCAATGATATACAATTGTTATAACTGTAAGAGGACAATATCACATCCCTTCCCAAAAATCAAGTTCAACATGTAAAATTACTTGACTACTTGGCGAGCTTATTAGTTGGAAAATTTCAAAAAATCAATTTGCAAATCTCATTCAGGAATACAATTTTCCAGAAACCTGGGGTGTTGGAGTCAAGTCATTTATTTTTCCTATTTCTTAATTCATTCACAAGCAGCTAGAAATGAATAGCGGTAAAAAAATATAGGCAAACGTTCAGTTTCATCTTTTCCTCTTCTTTAGTGGCACAGGCCAATGCAAGCACTTATCCAAAGTAAACAGCACACCAGGAGTATTGATTAACATAATAATTAATTAATTATTGATAATTAAAATCAACAATTAAATATCTGATTTCAGAAATAATAATCACACACATACAATAATTGTACTTATATTTTGGGGCATTTTAATGATACATAAAACGAAGGATAAAATGAATTAGGTAAATAGCAAAAAGAAAAAAATGAATAAAATAAAGCCTTTGAAACTATTACAAATAGAACCTTGTTCTAAAAAAAATGCTATTCTTTTGTGTTTGGATGGACAATAGAATTATAATTATTCATATGCAAGCAAATATGCATACATATTAAGAAAAACATGCAGAAAAATAGTTAAAAGGAATGATGTCCCAAACCTGGTCATCTGCATGATGTGCAATCAGTAACATGCCAGTGCGGTTCTTAAGGCAAATATTCTGTAATTTTTGGTACCTAAAAACCAAATAAAGTGCCCAGCTAGTTAATTATCTTTTTTTATAAAACCATAAACGTTAAACTTGGAAAGAAAATGGTAACCTGAAGTCCCTTGCCTTTTCCTGCAAATGGCTTTGTTTAGGCTTCCCAAGGGGCCAACTACAACATTCAATCTCACATTTGATTCCTACACAATATTAACATTAGCATCCACAATCCAATAAATCCATCAACTTAACATTGAGAATGGTGCATATTCAAAATGGAGCATACCAATTTCAGAAACTTGATGGGAAACAATGTGAGCCTCCTCTTTGTCTCAGCATGTAGCTCATGGTCAACAACAATAGCTAAGAGCCCATCAACAAAACCTCCATTATTAGCAATGGCATTAGGACCCCCAATTTTCCAATTAACAGCCAGTATATAGAGAACCATGCTGTCAGGTGTACCAGAGACTCCTATAGCTCAGAAAAGTGAAAAACTATAATATCTAGTTTAGTTTCAGAGCAAAAGCTCAAAGAAGAAGGGAGATTAATAAGGAAAGAAAATTCATCGAATGACTAGTGCGGTGGTTGGTTTGAGACCTTCATCATGTTTTCTTCTCTTCTCTGATGACCTTCATCAGCGTCAACAACGACTTTGTAATGGTTTCAGCAAACCTCAATAGGTCCCTTGCTTGGTTGGACAAAATGTAAAAGTCTAAAAAAAAGAAGAGATAAAGAATTGGTGACTTAGCAAAAATTTCAATCACCATCATTTATCTAAATGCACTAAATAAAGTTGGTGAAAGTAAGGTGTTCGTGGATATAAGTTATCAAAATACGTTACATCCCTAATTTGCAAATAAATTGGCAAGAACCACATGGCTTTCAAGTCAATTCAAAAGCTTATTATTATTATTATTTTTTTTTTTTAAAAAAAAGAAGACAGAAATGCTAGAAAATGAATCATTTGCACCCAGTCTTAAATAATTACAACAGGATTGCTCAATTTTAGGTCAAGAACTATAGACAATAGCCAAAAAATAAAATGATAAACCCTTTAAAACCAAATCTGAGCAGAAAGGGAAAAGAAGAGTGCTTGGTGTTACCAACTTGCTATCTTTGTATTGACTGTTAAAATTTTCTTTATTGCAATTTTGCTTTAGGAATGAAGACTTCACCATATAGATCCACATTCATCAGAAAGTTAGGCTTCCTTACATAACCATAACCTCTGTTGGCCCTAAACATTTCATGCACCAGCTAGAGAGTTCTATCATATCTTTGTGATATGGAAGGAATAATATGTTTAATTGACCTCAACTAGAAACATTATCAGAAAGAAATATCATCAATATCTCAACGAAATAGTCGAATTAAAAAAATCATACCTTGTGATATGGTTAAAATGTAAACATGAGAGCTTCTAAACTAAATTTAATATGGCATACCATCTAGTCCATATATTGATAACTTCATATGTTGTCAAAGATGGTAACAATTAAAGTTTTGTTGTAACCCATGCTTTGCATGAATAAATGTTGGTAACTCTTTTAAAATTGTGGAAAATATTGAAAATAGTTTATGAATATAAACTATTGCAATTTTTATACACATATCTTGTAATGTTGAAAGAGGAAAGAGACATCCATCTTAAAAGCTAACTGAAATGAAAAGCATCAGAAAACAAATAATTCTTATTATTATTATTATTTTGCATAGATGTCAAGTTTTAAGATTATATATTCGTGCCATCAACCATCTTATATAACATGCAAGTCAATCAAACTTAGCATTAGCAATTATTTTCACTTATGGTTCCTCTCTACCCAATGAATAACCCCATGAAGCATTTCACTTAAGCAATTTTCAATAAGATTAAAATTAAAAGGGTTATTTGCAAAATAAAACATGACTTTTAGTGTTTTTGCAATTTAATCACAACATTTTAATTTTGGCAAATTAAAACACAGATTTTCAAAAGTTTGCAATTCGAAACACCGACTAATTATCTTACAATCTCATCAACTATTATTGGACTGGAAGAGCTTTAGGCTATAGATATAAGATTTTTTTGACACAATGGACTAAATGTCTCTTATCAAAAATGAAAAAATTAACATAATTTTAAAAAATGAGACCAAAATTTAATGACACTCCAGGTTTAGAAATGAATGGTGATTTAATAACACTCCATGTTTAGGCTTCAAATGACTCTTCCCGCTTGTCTAGTGTAAAATCTCTCTCTCTCTCTCTCTCTCTCTCTCTTTGCAAAATAGTTCACCCACATTTACTAAAGCAATAGAAAGTAAAAATTTGATCAAATCCATATTAAACTCAAAAGTTAACATCTCAATGGCACTAAAACTCATATATGTCCTAATTTATGAACCTAAACTGATTAGTCTATTGCTAGCAATTAAAAAGAGACAAGTACATGAATGCAGAACTTGTATTAAAACTGCATATACTGACTAATCTTGTATAAATATCCTACATGAACTCAAGCATAAATTTATACAAATTATTTATGAACCGTAGAGCTTTTGAAACATGTTAAAAATGTTAAGCATATTATCACACAAAAACATTCAGCAGGGTTAAGAAAAAAAAAAGGAGAGATAAGACGGCATAGCATAATTCAATATAACCCAATTTAAGAAGGCCAGTCCCAAAATTAATGGCATTGCTTTCAAAGATATTGATAAAAGCTCCAATGATCCACTCCCCTCTAGATTAAAGGTTATGAAGCTCAAGAGCAGAGATCATAGCCTGCATACAACAATTGAATCCAAACAGCTATATATGGGGCTGGGTGCTTAACGACTCTCACAATCAACACAGATGCATTCAAATAAACACCAAGGTTCGGCAAATAACAATCCCCAGATAGAAGTTGAATAAAAATTTCTATGTTTTACTTGTAAAAAAATGATTGATTATATAAAAATTAGTTGTGATTATGCACAACTGATGGAATGAAATTCTACTGTTGTCAAATTTTAAAGAGGCCATTTAAAAACTCAAGAATGACATGGAATAATGTTCAAGTTTCAAATTGCTACCTTCTACTCTTTGTTCAATAGCAGTGCGATCATGCATCATAAGAGCACAGCACCAGAGTTTACAATCAAATTCACAACCTCTTCTACCAACAAAAAAAAAAAAAAAAAAAATTCAAATCCAACAAACCCATTAACCCCAAATCAAACCAGAGAAAAAAATCACCATGCTTCTCCCAAGGACTCTCCTCTACAAATCAAGAAAGCAGCTCTCCTCTCTTCTCCAGTGCTGTACTTGCCTTTCCCAGTAGCCTTTCTACAAGTCTCTCTTCGCCAACACCCACCATAATACAAAGGAAACTCTTCTCCAAATGAACTAAACTAGTGGTTAATTTTTATTTTATTTTATTTTATACAACAGTAAATATAAATAAATAATTTTTAAAAAATAAAAAAGTACTTTTTTTTAGCTTTATTGTGCAATAATAATTAGGTCAAATGCTTAAATTGCTCCTCAACGTTTTACTCTATTTATAGATTGGACATAAAATTTTTTTGAATCAAATTAGAACTTCATGTGTGTAAATTTTTTTCATATTGAACCTTTACGATTACAATTAAGTCCTTTAACTTTTTTTATTACAATTAAGTCCTATACATTAATAAAAAATTAATTTTAAGGGTTACTTACAAACAAAAATGATCAATTTTTTTTATAAAAAATATACCATAATTATAAAATTTAAAAGCTTTTAAACCTATAAAATATTTAAAAAAAAAAATTTTCTTGAATTTTAAAAGTTTTACAATTAAGTGATATATATTTCACATACATGATCAATTTTATTTATTAACCTAAAAATTTAATCTTAAAGGATGAATAAAAAATTCTTAAATTTCATTATTTTTTTTAATTTTATAAACCTACATAATAATTTTTAAACCTACACAATAATTTATATATAAATTTTTTTTAATTGAATTGTTAAAATTAAATTTTAGATCAAAACAAGAGATGATAGTTATGGGTGGCGGGGTTTAGGCCACGCACTCAAGTGTACAATGACCACAGCATTGTGTAGGCTCAAGGCCCACTATAATTATTAAATAGGTTTTTAAGGCCCAAAAAGGAGATGGAGTCGCTATTCAAATGAAAATTGAGATATTTTACAGCAATTGGATTCCATGGAGGTTCACAGAAGCTGTCATCAGAGATTCGGGTTTGGAAACTGTGTATGGGCTTTGAATGCCCACCCAACCTTCCGATTAGCCTCCATTTGTGTTTTGTATTTTATTACATGTGATTATTAAATTATTTCCTTATTATTGTGGTTGCAAACGCTTCCAATTTTATAATTTAATTTGAGTTTGCACATTAATCCTTTTGCATGTTTATTGCTTTGACATTCAAATCAAATATTGAGAATAAATTTATAAACATTCATTCCAAATAAATGGGGAAGGGAGTAGTGATTACAGTAATCTGTACAATTATTACAATAATTAACCCAAATGAAACCTCTCAAAAACTAATTAATTCACTAATTACATAGTAATTAAAAATCACAAAAACCTACAATAAATAATGGTTAGTTTCACATTCAAAAGAACAGTTTCATTTACAAAATAATTCAAATTGTATTAGTCCAAACATAGGCATGTAGATTCATATAAACATAGATCGAGTATTCAACTAATCCTAAAATTATAGCATTCACATGCAATATCAAGAAAAAAGGCAGCATATATATATCATATACAAAAAATATACTAAAAAGATACTAAAACAAAGCAGAATCATGAAAGATTCTGCATAAGAGGCAATCACTTCTATGACTCCCCTTTGAGGAGGCAATGCCTCTTCAACAGGCACAATAGCACAAAAAACTACAAGTTTCTTAGATTCTAAGTAACTTAAATATTCATGCAAATCAACGTAAACTAGCAACTAAGAACTTAATAATTCACATATTCAGACTCTAGATGCAATCCTAGGAAAATAATAAACACAAAAAAGATGTAAAATGAAGAAACAAAGTTTCAAATAAAATAAAGAACTCAAAGATTGAAAACAGGGATTCTCACTGATTTGAACCCATTTGATGCTCCTAACTGAAGCTCTTAGAGCTTGTTTGGTTCATTTTTGACGTGTTGAATGCAAGTATCTCCTTCCTTCTTCCTAAGAAATGGATTCCCAGCTTCAAGTTCTCTCTTTTCCTTCTTCTCCCTTCTATTTTCTTAAGAATGTGTTTTTTTCTTTTTTTTTTTGCTGTTCCTCTTTGCCTTTTTTTTTAGAATGGCTAGCTTCCTTTGAAGAATAGCCAAAATTCCCTTTTAAGTCCCTACCCTCTCTTTTTCCACTTTCCCCAAAAAGTTAAAGTTACTTTCCACCTTGCATTTTCATCATTGCTTCCCTTCTTTTCTCCTTATTTTATGCTCTAAAAGTCCTATGGTTTCCTTCAAAACTCCAGACTAGAGGTAAGAAAGTCAAATTTTATGTTAAATGCAACAATAAATAGCATTTATTGTTGTAGGGGATATGTGTGAAGAGGCGACGCCTCTTTGGTAAGGTGTCACCTCACCAATGGCCAAAGTGAATAGGCGATTGCCTATTCACCAAGCCTGCTAGGCCTTTGGGCTTAAAAGGCTTAGTTTAGGTTTGACAAAGGGCTAATAGGCTTAGTGTTTTGGGTTTTGGCTAGATATGAAAGCTTCGGGCTAGGTTTAATCTATCGAATCCATTCTAAAGAAGATCTCGAGCTCTTTTTGCATTTAGAATTTAGACTATCTCATCATTGAGCTTTCGTTGTGGGCCGATCAAACCGAGGGTGTCCGCAGTTTGTCCCTTTGATTTTTCAAAAAATGGATTTATGAAATCAATTTTTGAAAAAGCAATGTGCATAACAAATAGCAAGAACCACATACCTGATTTACAAGCTTCACTTGGGCTGTCAATTTTGGGAATTCAAACCTGGAAGGTCAAACTTTGACTCGAAACAGACTGTGATCTTTGGGTTTTCCTAGCCCGATTAGTCAGTCACTATAAATTTGGCATGAATCTTTTGCCTTTCTAACATAAGCTTCACTCAGTAGAAAAGATGGTGTTCTGAGTCTTTCTGACATAGAACTAGTGAAATGTAACTGTGTTCCTTAGGTTTTTCTAGCTCAATCAGTTACTCATTATAAATTTAGCATGAACTCTTAGCCTTTTTAACGTGAAACTCACTCAGAAAAAAAGATGGCATCTTGAGCCTTTCTGAAACAGAACTAGGGAAACGTAACCATGTTCCTCGAGTTTTCTTGGCCCGATCAATTACTTATAATAAATTTAGTGTAAACTCTAAGCCTTTCTAATGTGAAACTCACTTAGCAAAAAAAAAAAAAAGGTGTCTTGAGCCTTTGACAAAGAATTGGGAAAGCATAACCGTGTTTCTCAGGTTTTCCTGGCCTGATCAATTACTCATTATAAATTTAGTATGAACTCCAAGCCTTTATAATGCGAAACTCACTCAATAGAAAAGATGTGAATCCTAAGCCTTTATGATATAGAAATATGATCCTAGGTTTTTTGGTCCGAGTCATTGCTCAAATGCAATCTTGGGTTTTCTTAGCCCGTGTTATCTCTCAAACACAATCTCAGGTTTTTCTAGCCAAAGTCATCACTCATAATGGTGATCTCGGGTTTTCCTGACCTGAGTCATCACACAAAAATATGATCCTAGGTTTTCTTGGCCTTAGTCATTACTCAAACGTGATCCTAGGTTTTCTGGCCTGAGTCATCGCTCACAACGCGATCCCAAGTTTTCCTGGCCCGCGTCATCACACATAAATAGAAGATGCAGTTCGGGAATACAACCCAACCATATATTCTTCAGAATGATGCTTTGATTAGAAAATTTCTAATTCTTTAATCTTTAATTTCGGGATACACCCGATGAGTGGCATGATCATCATCATTCATTTTTTCATCCATTCTTCTTGATTTGCTAGGGATTTTTTTTTTATTTTTTTTCGCAAGTTTGCCTAGGGATGTCCACTTCGTAAGCCACTCTTCCTGTCAGTCAATAGGCTTCACCTTTCTTTCTTTCTTTTTCAACAAGTCTTTCTCCTTTACCCTCTCACTTTTTTATATTAAGCTTCTTTTTCTCTTTCTTCAATTCATTTTTGCTTTTTAAGCTTTCTTCCATTTTTCTCTTAATTTTCTCCTTCACTTTTCAAAACTTTTTTGATATGGATGTCACATGGACATCAGATTTACCCACTTGGGATCAGGTGATGCCTATAGTACATGTGATGTGCAATTTCAGTCTTAACCCTAAAGATAAGATCCCTCCTTTTGTAGATGTACAATCTCATATTTATGGACTGGTAATATAAGAGGTTAGTGATCAATTTATTTTCTTTTTCCTACAAACAGGGTTAGAAGACATTGGGTTATTGATCATAACCTTATACTAATCATGGAAAACGAGAATGCATATGAATTGAACTAATAAAAATTAAAGAAAATTAAAAATTATGTCAGTTCACTAACATGAAGAGGCAATCGCCTCTTCGGTCAGGCAATCGCCTCTTCACTGAGGCAATTACCTCTTAGAGAAGAGGTTTTCGCTTTTTCATAGCATAAGGGGACTTGTAGAGGCAATTGCCTCCTTGTGAGGAAGCAACGCCTCTATGATGAGGTGTTCGACTTTAATGCATTGAGGTGTTCGCCTCTTCATTAATGGTTTAAAAAATTTTTGAATTTTCTTTACATGCACAATTTAAATATTCAACTTTTTAATTTTCATTAGCTTGATGCACACACACTTAAAGGTGTTGGCAACTTCAGTGGTGCTCGTATCTGGTATGATAGCTTTCCTCCATCTATCAAGGCTTGTATATTCGACACTGGATTCTCTGACTTCATTCTCACTTTATCGAGTTCTTAGGGGAAAACTGACTACCAACCCTTGCATGCTTTGATGGAGAAGTGGTCGAACACTATCCATACCTTCTAGCTTCTTTCTAATGAGTTTACTTTGGACCTAGTTTCTTTCATAGCTGTGACCGGCATTGCTTGCATGGGAAATCCTATTCCCATTGAAGTAAATTTGCATCATCTATCTCCAGAGCAGCTTGCTTATGTTGAGCATCTATTGGGTATAGTCCCAGACATAAAAGGGACTTACACTGTGAACGTTGACTCTATCAAGAGTTACTACACCTTAGAGAGGATAACAGCTGCCACTTCTAGCCTTTAGATTGATCAAGTGGTAAGGGCCTTCTTGGTTTATTTGTTTAGGACTACACTTTTTGCTGACACAATGAGTTCTATTGATATATAATTCCTATCACCTCTGAGGGATCTTGACCTGGTGGCTTTATACGATTAGAGGAGTTGTGCTCTAGCCTATCTGTACTGGAGCATGAATAAGATTGTCCAGGGCTCTAGACAGTTATGTGGCTTCTGGCATGCCATCCTGGTATTTCGCTCTTTTCCTTTATTATCAAGTTTAACTTAGATATTATGATCATAATATGTTAACAACTCTTCTCTTTCTTCTTTACTTTATAGGATTGGGCTCTAAAGCTGAAGTTGATTATCGGGATATCTCCCATCCATGATGTACCCTTATAAACACTCAATTTCAGGATAATAAAGTATGGATGCGACAAAGGACTCCAATGATGAAAATGTTATAAGTAGGTCTTTAACACTTAAAGTTCGAAACCCTAAAAGTTTGAATATGTTTTCAAAAAGAGTTTCATTGATTTTTTTAAGGACTTAATTACAATAATTTTTAAGACCTAATTAAAAATTTAATTTCTTTCAGGGGTCTTTTTGTAATTAAAAGTAAAAAAATTAGAATTATAGAATTCCGATCGGAATTACCCAATTCTGATCGGAATTACGCAATTCCAATTGGAATTATGTGTTTTCTGTCTATTTTTTGTATTTTTATAGAAAATAAAAACATTTTTCTTGAGCTTTGATTGGTTAAAAATTGTTTTTAATTTATTTTTTGGGATTTATTTAATTCTTTAGGAAATAAAGTCCTTTTGAAATTGGAACTCTTAGTACATAGAACTTGGGATTTTTTTATTTTTCCCTATAAAAGTAGAGGTTAGGCTCCTAGAGCAGGGGATGGAACTCTTAATTCTCAATCCTGAGTATTTTTTTATATAAAAAAATTTTGGGTGATTTATTCATTTGGAGATTTTTGAGAAGAAAAATAATAAGCTTTGAAAGCCTATTAAAAAAAATGACGGTGATCTTACTAGTCTGAGGAGCAATTCATTCACAAGCATTATCTTCTCCTTACTTTATTATATTTTATTTTGATTTCATTAAATTTCAATTTTATTTAATTTTTATTATAATTTTATTCACTAATCATTTTACCCTTTTTGTGATGGTGATTATGGAGGGGATTACATGATGATCATACCTGAAGAACTAAATCCATAGAGGTCCATGGGATGCCATGGATGGAACCTTGTAGCTAAGCATAATTTCTAAGGTTTTTATTTAGTTTGTTTACCAATTTTTTTATATTTTTTTATATTTATTTTTTGGATTGTGTTAATTCTTTTTATTTTATGATTCTCAATAGTTCATTATAATAGCCCAAATAGTGGGAATAATAAAATTTAGTGTGTATGCTTGCATGTGTTATTTTAAGTAATTGGTTAGTAAAATTAGGGTTTTCATTTGGTAATTAATTAAAATTAATGGCTATAGAAATCATTAGGTTGTTTAATTAAAATTGAATTAGATTTAAGTTGGTAAAATTAGTTCGCTTGATTGATTATTTTATTGTTTATGATCAATTTAATTAAATTAGGATTTTTTAATTGTTTGATCTTTTATTTGTTTATTTTGATATTTTTTTATTATTTTTGGGCTTGTTTGTTTATGTTTATGTGTTTTGGGCCCTAAACCCACATTAGACTTTAACCCATTTAAATTTAGGTTTTTTTAGAATTAATTAATTAAAATACATCTTTAGGCCCATAATTAATTAGATTTAGGGTAGAGATAACTTAGGCCCACTTAGTTAATTTAGACACAGACCCACCTAACTTAAATTAATTAATTTAGCCTTAACCCATTTAATTTAAGCCTTTTCCATAATTTGTAAATTTAAGATCCCCTTATAATTAAAACTTGTAGAATTAGGCCCACTAATTTAAATACTTCATAATTTGTAGATTTAGACCCATTTTTAGAATTAAAATAAATAAACTTAGGTTCACTTAATAAAAATTGAATAGGAACTAGACCCATTAGTCTTTAGGCTCACTTATAAATTAAAACATGTAAATTTAGCTCATTTAATTAAAATTAATGTAGATTAGACTAACCTAGGGATTATAATGAATGCATTGTTTACTTGTATATTTCATGACTAGTTTGTTTGGAATTAATTATTTGTATAAGGGTTTCTATGAAATTACATGTAAATAGAGGATAAGATAGTAATATATAAAGTAATTTTAAATGAACACAAGACTGAACGAAGTTAGTATTCCATACCCAGAATCTCCTGGTTATAGTGCTAGCTTTTTTTTAGGGAATTGAATACCACTATTTTTTTCGATTTGTCCCAACTATTACCCTGGGTGGCGACTTCTCATCTCCATGCCATGTCTTTGTGATAGTGGTTAGTGTGTTCTTTAGAGCCCTGAGCTCAAATAGTGTCATGGTTGCTAAAATCTTGGGCGTGGACTAAACCTTGTCGTCTACAACCCTTCCCAACTATATCGAGGTGGGGTTCTAGTCAATCTTGGAGGAGGCTTATTGTTCGTGTGCACATCCATCGCGAGCACTTTAACTCTCTGACCTCTGATAAGGTATGTATCTGCAAATTAAATAATAATTAGTAATTTATTTATTAATAAAATTTATTCACTTACTTGTTCACTCTTATACATTCTCCTAGACTTATGGGTCCCAAGGCTAGATGGTCCTAATCTATTATTCGCTCTAGATTTCTATCTTAGAAGAAGGTACTACTCCGAGGACTCAGCTGCAGAGTTTGGTTCCTTAATGAGAGGATTCAATTTTAGCATAGGGTTGCTCGGACAAGATGACCTCCACTTGCTCCTTCTCGTGATATCTTCTAGGCTCATTTATTGGAGGGAGAGGAGCTAAATCATGCTATTGAGGGAGATGATACTGGTGATTATTATGAGAGGAAGAAGTCTCACTATGTGGACTTTGCACGAACTCATCTTCTTCAATAGGTGCCTCTTGCTACATCCACATCTCATGTAAGTAAACAATTTTATTAAGTATAGAATTTTATGTTCTTATCTTCAGATGTCTTCTTTCTAAATTATTTGTTTTCTTTCTCTTCAAGCACCTACTAGGGCACTAATTGCTCACACTAAGCCCATCACTCAGGAGAGGCCTGCTCAGCATCCTTGCATTGTACCACATGGTGAGGGTACTTTGATTGTCGTACCACCTCCTAGTGGTGCCTTTAGCTCTACATCACACATGGTTATCGGTAGGCTCATTGCCACTTCAGACTTAATGACCCAATGCTGGGTGCCCTCAGGCGAGTTATCCTATTAGTTCCTCATATTGGATATGAGCATAGAGCTTGCATTTCTCCCAAAGACCTCTACATATATGAGTTTCTCTTTTTTGCAAAATTGTTCTCAAATTTGATTTAACGCAAGGTTAGTCTTAATAATTCATTAATCATACAAATGTCTCGAGACCAAGGAGAGTACATGTATAGGGTTATTGAGGCCTAGAGGAACTTCCTGAAGAGCATCACTCAATAGTGGAAGGTAACAATCATCTTTTACTTTTACATGTATACATGCTCTCATGATTTCTTACCCTTTGTTGCATTATGTCAAGATGAGCTGGATGCTCATCAGGTTAGAGTCACTACTCTCAAGTGCTAATTGGCTGCCCTTCAGGTGGAAGATGATGATGATGAGGATGGGGCCACCGAGAGTGATGAGGAGGAGCCTACTACTGAGCATGTAGAGGATAACAGTAGTGATGATGGAGATAATATTGCAGATGATTCTACAGATAAGGAGTATAAGGATGATGAGGCTAAGGATGATGAGTAGGAGACTACATTAGATTCCCTTAGATTAGGACTTTTTTTGCTCCTTTGAACTATTTGATGTTACTATTTTGAATTCTTTGTTCATTTTAGCATTTTTTTATTTTTCACAAGATGGATGTTAGAATTCATTTTTCTTTCAATTAATTGCACAATATTCATTATAGAAATTGCTTCATTTGATAATTGAACTTAACACATAGAATGTAAACATTTTGCACCAATAAATTCAACTTGTGACTATTAGAGAGGTGTTGCCTCTTCATAGGGGTGTCACCTCTTTATAAAGAGGCGATAGGGAATCACCTCAACACATAGAGGAGCCACTTAATCATAGAAGCAATCGTCTCTCTAAAAGTGCTTTGTAGCCTATAAAATCCCTAATTTTCTTCTAAAATCCCTACCTTTCCTCTCTTCATGATTTCCCTTCCTCTTCTCCTTTTAAATAATATCCCAACTTTTGAAAATGACAAAAAGGAGCTTGAAAAAACTATAACCATTCTTAAAGAATCTGGATGGCAGATCATGGGCCAGATTAGAGCCATTTTATCTATCTTCTGATCCATGCATATTAGGAAGATTATTTTCCCCTTTCTCCATGTCTTTGCTCAGTTATGGGATTCTTAGAAACATGTCTTTAGGTTTAACACTGTTGAGCTATGCCCCCTGCCAGAGGAATTCAAGGCTATATTGGGCTCCCAGATGGATTCTACCCATCATATTGTAATCCCTTCGGTTAAAACCCTGGATTTGCAATTTTTTCAATACCAAATGGCTCATTTATTCAACATTTCTCCTCAGTCTTCTCTTCACGATGTCTTCGATAATGAAGTTTTGATAAGTTCTTTTCTTGAGGTTGCAGAGTCTATAGATAGGAATGAAGTTTACTGGCCTCAGATGATCACTCTCTATCTGTATGCTCAAATTCTGCTTATTTCTTTTTCTGGCAACTACGATTCAAAGATTCTTCATATTTTGGATCAAGTGGAAGGAGGCTTCAATCCTTTTCCTCTTATCTTAGCAGAGACCATCATCAGGCTTGACAACTTCTTTGAAACTAAATGATTCTCAGGGAGTCCCCTACTGTTGGATGTTAGTTTCTTATTTCTTTTATTATTTCCCATTTATTTGTCCTTTTTTTACCCATTCATCACTCTACAGGCATGGTTTCATGAGAAATTAAAGTTGCTTGAACCTCCTATAGACATTATGCATAATCAAGCCAAACATTGCCATATGAGAAGACTTAACCCTATTTTAAAAAGCTTTCAGAGTTATTTATTCACATTTCCTGACACTCTGATTCAGTGGACGTGCCCATGGTGGAGATTGCAGCATGTGACTCTCAGGTCTTATACCTACTGCGTTCCCCTAATCGATCTCCATTCAGCTACTTTTTACAATCTCGCTAGGCTTTGCATACAGTATGGACAAAAGCAACTGATTGTAGAGCTAGTGCATGAATTTGAGGGAGGACTTCTTTCTCAAAATTTCTTTAATAATTTGATTGCCACTTAGCTTCGTAGATTCATTTTGAGGTTTATTGACTATAATGGAGATCAGTCCACTGATGACCAGTATAAAGTATAGATTTAGCTTTAGCAGATGGATACAGATGAATTCTCAAGAAATAGGATAACAAGAGCATTGCAAGCTCCAGGTGTTCAAGGATTTTAGAAGAAGAGGAGGCAAAATTAGTTTGTACAATTCATTTTTTATTTGCTTTTTTATTGAATGGAATATCCCTTTTTAGTTAAATAATGTGTAATAAGCATTTAATGCAATGTTCAACAATAATAAAGGCAATCCATTCCATTTAAATTAAGCACAAAATGACTATACAATTTGCTTCTTGTATATCCCCTATCATTAATTAGATTGCCTTTACAAGTTTTTCAATTAACTATTTTTCATCTCTCTCTCTCCTTTTTCATGTCCTTAACTTTTTCCTGGACCACCTCTTTCAAGGTTTTCAATCCAGCAAGACCTTTTTTTTTTTAGTTTTTATAGTCTCTAACTTTTTCCTAGGTAGCCTCTTTTCGAGGTTTCTTCCTAGCGTGACTTCACACAAAGTATTTCTTCAATTTGTTAAGGTTGATGGGCTCTTTGAATTAATTTCCTTCGAAGTTAAATAAAATGCCAATGCCTTTAGAAAACAACTTCTTCACTAGGTACAGACCTTCCTAGTTTGGCTTAAACTTCCCTCGAGGATCAGTCATGATCGGGCTAGCAAGCTTTAAAACCAGATCACCCTCTTTAATCTTGCCTGGCTTAATCTTCTTATTATAAGCCTGAGCTATTCTTTTCTGATACAACTAAGAGTGATACATGGCTCTCATTCTCTTTTCATCTAACAATATTAGCTATGTTAACTGCCTCTCCACCCACTGATACTCTGAAATTTTAGACTCTAGGAGAACTCACAAAGATTGGATCTCTACTTCCATTGGCAACACTGCCTCACATCCATATTGTAGACGGTAGGGTTTAGCACGCGTCCAAGATTTTAGCAACTGCGTCATTGTTTGAGCTCAGGGCTTTAGAGAACACACTAACCATTTTCACAAAGACATGGGTGGAGATGAGGAGTCACCACCCAGGGTAATAACTGGGACAAATCGAAAAGGTGGCACTCGATTCCCTAAAAGAAAGCTAGCACCACAACCAGGAGATTCTGGATATGGAATACCAACTTCTTTCATTCTTGTGTTCATTTATAATTACTTTATGAATTACTATCTTATCCTCTATTTACATGCAATTTCATATAAACCCAAAAACAATAAACTCCAAGGCAAACTAGTCATGAAATATCCAAGTAAATAATGCATTCAATCATATAACCCCTAAGTTAGTCTAATCTGCATGGATTTTAATTAAATGAGTTAAAGTCTACATGTTTTAAATTATCAGTGAACCTAAAGACCTAATTCCTTTTTATTTTAATTAAATGATCCTAAGTCTATTAATTTTAATAAAAAAATGGGCCTAATTCTAAATATTATGGAATATTTAGATTAATGGGCCTAAGCCTAATTAACTAAATGGGCCTAAAGGTATTTCTAACCTAAAATCTAATTAATTATGGACCTAAAAATATATTTTAATTAATTAAACCTAATTAAGTATTAAGTGATATGGGCTAAAGAATTGTCTAAACTTAAATAAATAAATCAAGGCCTAAAGTGGGCTTAAGGCCCAAAACACATAAAAATAATAAATAAGCTCAAAAACAAATAAAAAACATAAAAAACAATTAAATAAGATCAAACAAATAATTAAATTTATTCCTTACTAAAACCCTAATTTTTATTAACATACAACTTAAATTAATCTACTTCCTCCATTGATTTTAAATGATTACCAAATTGAAACCTAATTTTACTAACCAATTTAATTAAAATAAACATGCAACCACACACATAATTTTATTATTCCCACTATTGGGGCTATTACATTAATTCCTAAAACAAGTAATAAAAAATATAAAAATAAAGAATAAAAATAGAGACAATAAAAATAAAAATAAAACCCTAGAAACTAAGTCTCTATGGAGCTTTATCCATAATCTTCTGTGGATTTCCAATTCATCTTCCTCATATGATCACCATGTGTTTTTCTCCACATTCACCATAAAAAATAATTATAATTATTAATTAATAAATTATGATAAAATAAATAGAATAATAAAAAAAATAAATAAAGAAATAAAGAAATAAATAAAAGAAGAAGAATAATATGATATGCTTATAGATGATTAGGGTGCTCCTCAGATTTATGATTCACCGTTCTTGATAAATCTTCGAATCTTTCCTTCAAAAAATCCTTCACGAGTCTTGAATTAAACGTTGAATAAAAAAAAGGATTTTTAGTAAAAAAATCCAAAAGAAATCACAATTTTTCTTCCTTCTCCTCTTCCCTACGCCTTTCTCTCTATTTCTTTTCCTCCCTCTTCATGCTTTTTCTCCCCCTTTTTTTCTTCCTTTTTACGCTTTTCTCCTCCTTTTTTCTTCCTTTTTTTTTCTTTCTCTTACGCTTTTTTTTTCTTTTAACATTTAATTACAAAAAGGCCCCCAAAAAAATTTGAATTTTGTAATTAGGTCCTAAAAAGAACTTTGCGATTTAGTCCCTGAAAACATTAAATCCTTCCTTTAAAAGCCCTTAGAATTTTTTAAGGATTAAGTTTCGAAGACATTTTCATCACTGGAGTCCTTTGTTACATCCATAACATATCATCCCGAAATTGGGTATCTACACATATACTAAAGAATACAAAGTAACTCTAGTCAATGTTCTAGTAGTGGTTCTGTACCTCTATAATGCAAACTTTAGGTGGTATGCCCAATCTTTATAATTCTCCAACGTCTTGGCCAAAATCTTCTTTACGTTTTTATTGGCGGCTTCCACGACACCATTGGCTTATGGTCGATACAGAAATGACTTATGATGCTCAAACTTATACTCCTTCAATAAAGTAGCTGTCTCGACTCTAAATTGAACACCATTATCACTAATAACATGATGTGGCAACCTATACCGGTAGATTATATTCTTCTCAATAAACCTCGCCATCTGTTTTGATCCATCAATGACGTATGACTCTACTTCAAACCATTTATAGAAGTAATTGATTGCCACTACTATGTAGCGATGATCGTTGGGTTCTTTTGGCTTTATCTCCCCAATAATATTAATTCCCCAGGTTGTAAACAACCATAGAGAAGTTAACCCTTGAAGTTTCATTGAAGGCAAATGACTAACATTGCTATATGCTTTATAGTTATTACACTTCTTCATAAATCTCACACAATCCGTTTCCATCATTAGCCAAAAGTAGCCTTGATGTGCTATTTTTTTTAGCCAAAATTGTCTTATTCATATACGGACCACACACTCCTTCATGGATTGCTTCCATCAGCTTTTAAGCTTTAACTTTATCAACACATTTGAGATGTACCCCAATTGGTGCCCTTTTATACAACATTTTATTATAGTTGATGAATTGTTAAGATAACATTATAAGAGACATTCTCTCTTTCCTGTTAGTGTCTTCAGGAAACTATCCTATTTTTAAGTATTGCTACAAATTATAAAACCATGGCTTTTTCATAGAGTTGACCAATATCACCCTCATCTCTTTATAGCAAGGGATTCAAGATTTTACAAGGACAAGATGTTTGATTGCGGTTTGCTTTTCCCCTTCCTATGTCTAAGCTAAAGTGTCTGCCATCTGATTCTCTACTCATGGAAAATGTACAAATTTGCATTGAGCAAAAGCTAACAAAAAGAGTAATAGAATAATCCCAACACATTTTCAACTTATCCTCCCTCACTTTCAATTAGTTGGAGATCTATTTCACCACTAACATAGAATCACTATAGACTATGATTTCTTCTGTCCCTATGCTTTTAAGTACTTCTAGGCTGAAAATGCAAGCTTCATACTCGGCTTGATTGTTGGTAGTTTTGAATTCTAATATTTTCACCATTAAGATCATTTATCCTTCTAGTGAGACTAAAATTACACTAATACTTGCTCTTTTACTGTTAACAACTCCATCAAAAGACATTTTCCATGTTTGGATTTCTATTGCCCTTAAGTGCTTATCTGAAAATTCTAATTCCTATTCTTGTTCATGTTGGGATTCGTGATACAAACGCAGCGGAAAAATTAAAATTTTATCACGTACCCAAGCCTGGATCCATGTAATTCGACTACTTAATTAAATCTAGGATTTCAAGAATCTCACCAAAACATGGAAGAGGCAAGATTTTCTAGAAGGATGAGAGGAGGTTCACATCGGTGACACCTTACCTTGAGCTTTTTGGCTTGGTTGTTCGGATCAAGATGTCTCCAAAAGGATGCGTCCTCTATAGGTATCCACACGAACAACCCTTCATAAAACGAATTGGAGTGTGTGTGCTAGCAACCTCCTTGATTGTCTCATAAATCAAGAACAAAGAAAAACTCTATCTTTATTTTCTAAGGAGAAAGAAAATGAATTTTGAGGCAGAAAAACAAGTGTATGAAACCCTAGAGAATATAACATATCTATAGACTCCAAATTAGGGTTTCACCTACCAATGACCTTTTGGTAATTTCTATTTATTATATTCTGATTTTGTTTAAAAACAAATTAGAAATAATATCTTATTTATTTATTTAAAATAACATTTATCTTAAATAAATAAACAAATAAATAAATAAATAAAAAACTTTAATTATTTATTTCTACAGAGTTTATTTTGGGCTTATTAAACCCATATTCATTTTGGGCTTGTTCTAAGTGTGTGACCCTATAGGTTCACATAACATTGGTAGTGGGCCTAAATCTCTATTTAGGCCTACAAGTCATAAGTGGCCTCTAGCAAGACATTATGACTACCCAAGTCATGTGAAGTCAATAATCCGACATAACCTAATTATAATGAATTTTATCGTCCCTTTATCATATGATATCTTAATTGAACATAAGGCATAGAATGTCATCCTTATATAGTTTAATATTATGACTTGATTCCAAGTAGATTGAAAATGATAACTCTTTATCAATTCATTTCAGCATGGCCATGCAATTTTCTTCAGTCTATCTCATCAAGGGGCCCATAGATATCTTTCTCATATTAATGAGGGATAAATTCCTTCTGAATCACTCACATTCCTCACATAACTAATTTCATATCCAACAACATTCCAATTTAATCGTCCGGTTAAAAACAATGTTAGAATGTGTCAAAACATAAAATAGCTATGTAGAAATCCATGATGATTTCAAGGTCAAAGGACCGAAATAAAATGACTGTGATAAGAAATACTTATGACAATAATCTATGTAGTATTCTCATAGTGGGTCAATCCAGTACATGATCTCTTATCATGTACCTATGAGTTGACTTAATATCTCATATTCATGATTAGTAAAACATAACCATCAGTTAACATCATACTAGCCTTAATACTTTAATATTTATATAATGAATAAATGGCTAGGGATAATTAGAATAGAACTCTTATTTTAATCCAAGGGTTTTACTATCAAATCACATACTTGATGGCCTTAGTAAGAATTAACCATTCATATAATTATCATAAAATCAAATGATAATGAAATACCTCTTTATTAATAAAATAAGAAAGTTAATGCATAATCAAATGATTGACCTAGTGCATACCACTAACAGTTCATCTGTCATCAAGTTTTGAGCTAGGAAGTCAGCTACGACTCTTCCTTTTACCACTTTCTTTGCCACATAATTGATGTCGAACTCGATAAGTAAAACCATCCATCTAGCTAATTTCCCTATTAGCAACATAGTCTGTTGCAAATATCTGAGAGGATCATGCTTGGAAACTGCCTGAATCTAGTAAGATTGGAAGTAGTGTCCAAGCTTTTTCATTACCCAGATCATAGATAAACATATCTTCTCCACTAAACTATAGTTGGCTTCATAAGGCAGAAGCTTCTTACTCAAATAATACTCTGTGTGCTTAATTTTTCCTTCACCCTCTTGAGAGAGCATGGCACCTATTGCTTCCCTCTTAATTGCCAAGTAGAGAATTAATGATTTACTCGGCCTTGGTGGCTATAAGACTGGAGTACTCATTAAATAATTCTTGATAATCTCAAATCCTCGATAATTGACTAATTTTTCTTTAGGAGTTTGAAAATTGGCTCGTAAACTGTGGTCAGCTTAGTGATAAACCTACTGATATACTTTAACCACCCAATAAATCCCCTAACTTCTTTTTTAGTCTTCAACATAGGCATCTCTCTAATCACTCTGACCTTATCTAGGTCTACTTTAATCCTTCTCTGACTAACGATGTGTCCTAGCAGCTTTCTAGAGGTTACCCTAAAAACACACTTATTTAGGTTCAATATAAGATTGTACTTTTCAGCCTTGGTTAAGAAATTGTTTGGAGCTTTAAAGTGCCCTTCTCTAGTTAGAGATCTCACCACCATGTCATCCACATATACTTCTATCTCTTTGTGGACCATGTTGTTCAACAAGGTAGTAGCCATCCTTTGATAGATAGCTCTAGCATTCTTCAATCCAAATGGCATAACTGAATAGCAGTACACACCTCATTCAGTTATGAAGGAGGCTTTCATTTTATCAATCATTGCCATCATAATCTAATTGTACCCTGAGAAGCCATGACACTAAAAGTTGCATTATTGACTAGAGTGTTAATATGTGGCAAGGGAAAGTCATTTTTTTGGATAGGCTTTGTTCAAATCCCATAGTCCACGCACATCCTAACCCTTCCATCTTTCTTTGGAATTGGCACGATGTTTGCTAGCCATTAAGTGTCATCGACTACTTCCAGGAATTTCACCTTCAGTTGTTTCTCAACTTCTTCTTTGATCAAAAAAGCCCATTTTGGTCTCAATATTCTCTTTTTTTTTGTTTTACTAGTGCGATGTGAGGATATGTGGGAATCGCATGTTCTACGATCTCTCTGTCAATCCCTGGTATATCCTTATAACCCTAAATGAATACTTTTTATCTTTTTTTTTATTATTTCACTCTTATTAGGAGTTATATTAGAAGCAAGAAGTATATTGTTAGGATTATCATATGTGCTTAAGTTAAATGATTCAATTTGCACTGAATTAATGTCAAACATATGCATGAAATGATCATCACACATTGAATAACCGTTAGGTAAAACATCATACAAGTAAGCAAAATTAGAGTTTATTACATTTATTTTAGAAAAGAAAGGGTCCTCAGAGTTAAACAGGCTAGAAAAAGAAATGTCAATATCATTATAAAATACATCCATAATGGAGTCTAAAACAAAGGACTCGAAGTCAAGTTCCTCTTTTTGGTCATCTGTGTCTTTCAGCTTTGTTATAGGGGCATCCTCTTCAGGTTTCAGAAATAGTACCAATTCCTCCACCATTGGCTTCTCTATATTCCCCAAGGCATCTAACTTTTGTCAAGTAGTTGGCTCTACTAATACAGTTTGCTGTTCATATTCCATTCTTTGCCTCTCTAGATTCTTTGCATTAAGATCAAATGGTGGTGATGGAGGCATTGATGGTTTCTCTCTAGTTGAGCTCATCTTTGCCATCATCTCTTGCATAATTGCTCTGGTTTGTTTGGCCATCTCTATCTTAAACTATTTTGGATCAAAACTCGTTGATGTCATCTCTTTCGACATTCTGACCAAGCGACCGATGTTGGAGCGTGTCCAAGTGGATGACTGATTTGGATCTATATCTGGAACTAATCCAAATTAGAAACATGCATGGCGTGTACATATGATATGTAAGGCCTAAAAGAATATAATAAGAGTAAATATCCTATTTACATGTAACAAATACCAAAAGACAAAAATCTTAAAAAAATGACACTTATACCTTTATTTCTCCTATATGCATATTCAATAGTGAGTTTTTTATCCTAGGATTATTGGCAGGGTTTTGACTATCAACAAGGTATAATAAAACCGTCATATATATAAGAAACTCTCAAGATGGAGCAAACAATTAACAAGTCCTTTAAATAAAGCTGAAATCTATTTTAATGGGCCATAATAGGCTTGAAAGGCCTAATTTTGACATGGTCTATTTGAAAATGGGCCATGGTGGGCATGAAAGGCCCAAGTTTGACATAGTCCACTTGCAAATGGGCTTGGGCTTTATGAAAATGCTCACTAAATGGCATAAAACACACACATTTAGGAAAAATCTTAGTAGAAATTACTAAGTCATTTAGATGATTTGAGTTGAGGGTAATAAGCTACAGCTCCTAAAGCTATATACATCCATTACGTCTCTCCACTTAAGGGTCCATGCAACTTGAATAGTATGTGCTATGAGTGACAATAATTGAATACTTCACTACTAGGTTTGAGTGAAATAAAGGCAACAAAGCAAAGACTATTATCGGTTATTTAGGATTGGGTGCTCAATGTGTGCAATGGTGTAGTGAATGCAGTAATATGCAAAGGAAATAAAGGAGACCTACAGAGGCTAGGTTTGGTGGAAAGGAGAGCTAAAACTATTTGGAAAGGGGTTTTCAGCGCCTTCTAACAGATAAATTTTTGAGTGCGTGTGTTTTTCCTTTTGCTCTCTCCCCTTAAAATGCAATGTGGAGGCACCTATTTATAGTACAAAATGTGAGAAAGAGGGTGGTATAGGTATGGTCACGCATGCATCCTTAGGACAGAGCACATCAAGTGCACATGACTGCATACTTGGCGCGTGATCATGAGCGCTCGCACATGGTTACACACACTTTCATGCATTATGCACTCAATTTGGGGCTTTTTTAGGATACTTTGAGGTTTTTGCCTTTTGGACATGTTTCCATAGTCCGTTTTGTCTAATTCAGCCTTAATTTTAGTATGACACCTAGGGGTGTATACATGCACTTTTAAGCGACGCATGCTAATTCTCAAGTTTTTTTGGGCTATTTCAGGACCACTTTTAGAGGTTTTAGAGTCTTCCATATGCATTCCCGAAGTCCGTTTTTTCTAGTTTAGCTTCGATTTTAGCACCTGACATCTAGGGGTGTTTCTGGCTACGTGCGCACTTTTAGGTGATGCACGCTAATCCTCGGGTTATTTTGGACTATTTTGGGATTGCTTTTAGAGGTTTTGGAGCCTTTCAGATGTGTTTCTAAAGTTCATTTTATCAAAATTGATTTTTTTTCTTTCATAAAGTTAGGTCCCAATCTAATGAAATTAACACCGGCTCAATAAATTTTGCATTATGAGAGAATATTACTTGAAACAAGCCTCTTATTATTTTAATAATTTGTATTTCATAAGATTGGAGCGCAACATAATGGCTTAGTGATTGATTTCACACACTAGTGGGATTAGTTAGGGTTTCAAGGTTACACACTTTAAAGGTGTTATAAATGAGCAAACTTTAGTCTTTTTGAAGATTCATGTCATCATTTGACCTTTTTAAGGATAGTCAAATTTGAGGTATGACAGTTGCCCCTTACTTCGCATGTGTTGCATAGTCACCTAGCACTATTGTCAATACATGTGAAGCAAATGCAAAGATGCAAAATATCATTTTCTAAAGAGAGAGGTACTTACTTGAGTGTTGTGTTATCATGATTTGATTGTTGGGATACTGCCATAATAACCTCTTTGTCATTTGAATAGGTACTGCCACTATAAGTGAATGGATACAACCATTGTAGGTGAAAAGATACTATCACCATAGGCGAATAGATACTGCCATTATAGGTGAATAGATGGGTACTGCCAATGTAACCTCTATGGGTGTCAGGCCAATAAATAGGTGCTACCATTATAACCTCTTTCGGTGTCAAGCGAACAGATAGATACAACCATATAACCTCTTTGGGTGTCAGGCGAATAACTACTACCATTATAAGATCTTTGGGTGTTAGGTGAATAGATAGATACTGCCATTATAACCTCTCAAAGTGTCAGGCGAACAGATAGATACAACCACTATAACCTCTTTAGGTGTCAGGTGAATAACTATTGCCATTATAACCTCTTTGGGTGTTATGTGAACAAATAGGTATTGCCACAATAACCTCTTCAGGTGTTAGGTGAATAGATATATATTACCATTGTAACCTCTTCGAGTGTCAAGCAAACAAATAGGTACTACCACTATAACCTCTTCAAGTGTTAAGCAAACAGATAAATACAGCCACTATAACCTCTTTGGGTGTTAGGTGAACAACTACTACCATTATAACCTCTTCGAGTGTCAAGCAAATAGATAGGTACTACCACTATAACCTCTTTGGGTGTTAGAAAAATAGATAGATACTACCACTATAACCACTTCGGGTGTCAGGTGAATAGATAGGTGCTACCACTATGACCTCTTCAGGTGTCAGGTGAATAGATAGATACTGCCACTATAACCTCTTTGGGTGTTAGGTGAATAGATAGATACTGCTACTATAACCTCTTTGGGTGTTATCGAACAGATAGATACAACTACTATAACCTCTTTGGGTGTTAAGCAAACAACTACTGCCATTATAACCTCTTCGGGTGTTAGGCGAATAGATAGGTACTGGCATTATAACCTCTTTTGGTGTCAGAAAAACATATAGATATTGCCACTATAACCTCTTCGGGTGTCAGGCAAACATATAAGTACTGCCACTATAACCTCTTCAAGTGTCAGGCAAATAGATAGATACTACCACTTTAACCTCTTTGGGTGTCAAGCGAATAGATAGATACTACCACTATAACCTCTTTGGGTGTCAAGCAAATAAATATTGCCACTATAACATTTTTCGATGTCAAGCAAATAGATATTGCCATTATAACCTCTTCAGGTGTCAAGCGAATGAATATTGCCACTATAACCTTTTTTAGTGTTAAACTAATAGATATTGCCACTATAACCTCTTCGAGTGTCAAGCGAATAAATATTACCACTATAACCTTTTTTAGTATCAGGTGAACAGATACTTCCACTATAACCCCTTTAGGTGTTAGGCGAATAAATATTACCACTATAATCTTTTTCGGTGTCAGGCAAATAGATACTACAACTATAACCTCTTCAATGTTAGGTGAATAAATACTACCATTGTAACCTCTTTTGATGTTAGGCAAACAAATACTGCCACTATAACCTCTTTGGGTGTCAGGCGAATAAATACTGCCACTATAACCTCTTTTGGTGTCAAGCGAATAAGTACGTTGTGATCATTGTGATTGATGTAATATGTCCTTTTTTAATATTGGTTGGTGATGATGCAATGATAATGTAGTAATGATGATGTCATCACTTATCATGTTATAGATGTTATTTTAATGATTTCGTGTAGGATTTCCTTTCGTGATTCTTCCTTATTTTTCTTCTTTTGGGAGGTGCTGAGTTTTTTGAAATGGTAAGGCCACGCACGATGTCTTTGGATAGATGTAGTCCATATTAGTATACTTTTACATGAGTTTGGTGCATTTCTTATGCTTAAATAGAGGTTTAGGACCAGAGAAATGAGTGTGCAAAGTCTCAAGGTGCACATAGAACTGTACGGGAGTGCGTTGAGGGGGGAAGTGTGCGTGGTCGTGCACCTAGCGCATGGCCATGCCCCTTCCCCTCTCTAGTCTATTTAAGATGCACATTTTTTAGGTTTTAGGATGCTCCTTTCAATCTTCTCTGAGTGTTTTTTGTCTTTTCTTGACCCTTTTCAAGTTTTAAGTGTTTTTTGCTCTGTTTTTACTTCTAAATTTTTGTTTTTCTCTGCATAAAATGGATTTCCCCAATATTCCTAACTGTTTGGACGATATCCTTTTGGATGTCAAGGGTGACTTCACAGAGGCCACTAGAGTTGGGACTTCCATTACGGGGACTAGTACTAATGGTGCTCAGTGATCTCAGTTGTCTAGGCTTTTTTAAAGAGATTAAATCCTTATGGTTCATAGTCTAGATACACATGCTTAGGTTCATCATCGTCACTAAGTAGGTCCTCCTTTGTCCATTGTCTTTCTTAAAATTACTTAGTTATCTTTGTTGCTTTATTGTTTATTAACCCCTGCTATATTTGTTATATTCTTCAATTTGAGTTGTTATAGCTATAGTTCTATAGCTCTTTCAATGGTTGCTAATTCATAGTTTTATTATGAGTGCTGATAACTTGATAACTCTTGCTTTATTTTCAATTCTAATTGTCTGTTAGTGTTTGTCATAATGCTTCTTTTTGGCTCTTCTTGATCCTGTTAAATAGTAAAGAAAAAAGATGTGTCAACATTTATTAACTATATAGATTCTTGATAGTGTACTTATTATTTGTAGCCTCATAGGTCTATTATTGTTTTGCTTGGCAGTTTGAATAAGGTCAGCACATACTATCAAGGTCTTCTGCTGTGTCTGAAGCAGATGGTTGCATGAAAGGGTTTTAATGGGATTATCACTGTGCTTTCTTATGAATCGTATGTGTCGAGTCAGATTGCTATGTATGCATTGAATGAGTGGTGGATGGACACGACACATACTTTTCACTTGCCCATTGGAGAGATGACCACCATTCCTTTAGACTTTGCTGCTATCAAGGGCTTGATTTTTTTAGGGAGCATGTTCCCTTCAGTGATGAGGAGTGTTATTCTATAATGGAGAGGAGGCACCTTACCATGGAGTTGCTAGGGGTGCATACCCCTATGAAGTCTGGTTGTTCGTACCGCACTTATTACACCGAGTTTGTTTCTACTGTGTAGATGATGTATGATACTAATCTTATTGTGGCAGAATAGCTAGCTCATTGCTTCTTATTCGACTTATTGAGTATTGTCATCTTCCTAAATCCTTTGAGTACAGGTAGTCTACAGTTGTTGCCTATCCTGAGAGACTTAGATAGCTTATCAAGGTACTGCTAGGGTATTGCCGCTTTCACCTACATGTACTCAGGTTTGGATGCAACATGCCGAGGTGGCTCGAGGATTTACGAATGCTTATTTGTACTTGATGTGAGTAAGAGTTCTTATATCTATCCTTTTGCTCTTTGTCTTTTACTTTTTTCCTAATTTTCTGAGTTCTGATTTGACAAATATGGGCTTATGAGTTTAGGGTTCTTCCTCATTCAACCCTGAGCATCTCCTTGAGGATGGTTTTCCTCATTATTCTAGTTGGATTGGGAACACCACTAATTTGATTAAGGATTGAATAGAGGCCCAGGACTACATAGGTAGGCTATCCCCTGGGCAGGTATGCTTGATTATTGTTGTGTTGGTTGTATCATTTTCTAGAGATTCTTTATTCACTTTTTCCTTTTAAGTAGATTCTCCTTCAATAGTGGGCAACGAGGTCAAATTGGTCGGCAAAGATAGTGACAACGTGGTAGCTGATGGAGAGACGAGGGCTACTCCCTAGCCTTACTGGAAAGGTGTGGTATTTAGGTGAGTGAATCCATCATTGGTAGGATGGTTCGTTTGTAGAAGAGTCCATGTTCCTCCTCCTGGTGACATATTCTAAAGTCATGAGCTTAGTGCGGATGAGCTAGCTATTGCCATTATAGGACATCCTTCTGAGAGTACCTTAGAGGGTGTAGGATCTCTTTATGCTAATGTGTTGATCCTATGGTTGATTGATGTTGTGGCTGGTGGCACCTTTCCTCCACCTCTGCCTCCTCAGGCATATGGACTCATCCTTTAGATTCGAGGACTGGGCCATCGTACGTATCATTGAGAGTTGCTTCTTATGATATGGTAGGCTTTTAATCTTATTTTGTACAAGCATGTAACAAAATTTGTGAATATTAAGCTGTAATTAACATGGTTATGGGGACTTACCTACAGTGACGAGGATCTCATTGAAAGAGATTAGGATCCCGTTTTGAGGAGGTTGAGGGCACGTTTCATACTGAGATGACTGCCTAGGTTAGTGGTGTGGTTTATGGTGGTACCATTCTTAGGGACTTGGTAGTTAGGTCATCCTTGGTTTTATTTAGGATGGACATCTTTGGTAGAGGAGTGTATCTTGATTTTCCTTGTCCCAGCTTTCCTTAATCAGATGTTATCCCTCCTTGTGCTTCCCATGTTTGTGCTTTATTTCACTTATTTTGCCTTTGTTTTGCCTATTTAACGATTGGTACTTGAATTATTTGCTTGCTTTTTTATAGATCCCTGTCTCTTCTAGCCACTACTGGTATACTATTATAAGGAGTGTGTAACATCACTTTATAGAGTTTATGAGCAATCAAAGGGTATGCCTTCTTTATTGTACCTATTTATTTATGCATATGTTTTATGCATGAGTGTATGATATGCAATTTTCATATAATACATGTTGAACATCTCCATGCTAGTTATGAGTGGGAGTAGGAGTGGCAGCTTATCACGATTGTATTGGTGAGCTAGAGTCATGGCTAGCATCTTTTGCAATTAATGATGAGGAGCCTAGATCAGGTGATGGGGATGCTTGAGCAGGATTGATGCTTACTTATGATGGCAGCCATGGCCAATGTAGTTGAGCTAAGAGCTAGGTATAGGGCTTTTTGGCTTGTGGCTGTTTTGTTGTATTATTTTCCTGAGGTCATGGACTATAGCTATTGTATATGGGCATTTGTCTTGTATGTGTTGTACGATATATGTATGATGATGATTATAGTATATATGCTTATTGCCATTACAATTCCTGGTGATGTTTGCCATTGCTGTTGTCTTCCTCTTTTATGTTTCCTTCTTTTGCCTAAGGTGTCTCCTTTCAAAGCTTTTTGCACTTAGCTAGGTTTTTTTTCCACTTTTGCCTAAGGTGTCTCCTTTTAGAGCTCTTCACACCTAGCTGGGCTTTTTTTTAAGGCTTCGATAATAGTGGCTGATCTCAAGGATAGAGTTCAAAGAAGATAGTATGAACTGTGGTTATGTAATGCAAAGCATGTTTAATGCAATTCATGATGATAAAATGCATTGCACTTTTTTCAAAGACATTTTGCATAAATTAGCAATCATTCTCATTTCAATGATATCATTTAAGAAAAGTAGAGGTGCACTCATGTAAATTTCAAACTTAAGGTTACCCTTGTCCCTAACTAGCCTTTTCAGGTTTTTTTAGTTAAGTATTTTCTCTCATTCTCTAATTTTTGCCTAGATTTTCAACCTCATAGGAAGTCCTTAATTTTTTCTTGAGCAACCTTTTTTAGGTTTTCAACTCAGCATTTTTCCCCTAGATGTAGTACTTCTTCAGGTGGTCCGTATTAATAGGTTCAAATAATTCATTGCCTTCATAATCGATTAGCTTGACTACTCCTTTTGATATGACATGTTTGACCAAGTACGAGCCTTCCTAGTTTGGTCTAAATTTCCCTCTTGCTTGCTCTAACACCCAATCTCCTACTCACACTCTTATGTTTCTCCTTTTTGTTGAATGTTTTAGCTAGCCAAGCTTGATACAACGATGTGTGGTATAAAGCCTTGAGTCTTCAACTATCTAAGAGAGTGAGATTATTATGCCTTTGCTTTTGCCCATTGTACTTCTAGCAATTTAGATTTGATTGGTCCCTAAAAATACTAGATTTCTATTTCAACTGGAAGTATTGCTTTTAATCAATATACTAGTGAGAAAGGAGTTACTCCGGTTGAAGTTCTGACTATTATTTGGTATCCCCATAAGGCATATGGCAATCTGCCTGTACAATCTCGGTAAGTCTGAGTCATCTTTGATAAAATCTTTTTGATGTTCTTGTTTATGGCTTCGACAGCCATTTACTTATTGTCAATAAGGAGAAGATTTGTGATGTTCCACCTTATAACTCCTTAGTAGTTTTCTAACTTCCCCTTGAAATTGAACACCGTTGTTAGAGATGATGTGATGGGGGATCCTATATCAACAAAACATATTTCTTTTGATGAACTTAGCCACTTGCTTGGCTCGTATCCTTGTGAATGATTCTTTTTTAACCCACTTTGTGAAATAATCCACTGCTACTAAGATGAACTTGTGTATGTTTGAGGCTATCAGGTGGATTTCCCCAATTATGTCAAGTCCCCATATTGAGAAAGGCCATGGAGAGGAGATGTAGTGTAATTTTGTTAGGGGAAAGTGGCTGACATTCCTATGGATTTGACACTTGTGGCATTCCCTTGCTAATTTGATACAGTCTTCCATCATCATCATCTAGAAGAACCTTTTCTTGATTAGCTTCTTAGCTAGGATTGCTCCATTCATATGTTGACCACAAATGCCTTCATGTATCTCTTTTATTGCTCTTATAGCCTCAGTTTCATCTAGACATCGAAGTTGTAACCCATTTGAAGTTCTTCTATATAACACACCCTAATGTGATCTGAATTTTAATACTAATCATCAGATGACTACCTTATCTTTTTCACTTGCTTGATTGGGATAGGCTTATTCCTTCAGATATCTCTCAATGTCATAAAACTAGGGTTTTTCAATTGTTTCTGTCTTTGCTATTATGTAGTTCTTATGATAGGGTTGTCTCGATCTAAGTAGGATTAAAGGCTTCATGGGCATTTTGGATGGGCCTTCCCACACTAATGCTAAGGAAGCAAGTGCATCTGCCATTTGATTGTGGTTCTTGGGGAGATGAATGAATCTGCATTTTTAGAAGGACATGCTGAGCAATTTCAAGAAGTAAGGTTTTAAGTGCTGCTCTTTCAATTCCCACTCCTTTGTGGCATGATTGATTACTAGCATGGAATCTCTAAAGATTTTAACTTCTGTAATATCCAGGGCTATTAGTGCTTCTATTCTAAGTGTGCACACCTTATATTCTGCTTCGTTATTTGTGACTTTAAACTCAAGTTTTTTGGCAATTGGTACTACTTCACCTTCTAGAGATTGTAATATGCCACCAACTCCTGCACCAAACTGATTAATTTCTCCATCAAAATACATCTGCCATTCTTGAATCTTAACAGCTGAATTGAAGTCATCTAGGAAGTTTAGTTGTATTTCTTCTAAGTTTGGAATGCGATTGAGAGCTAGAAATTAAACCACTACTCTTCCCTTTACTGTTTTCTTAGTTAGGTATTGCACATCAAATTCTGTCAATAGCATGAGCCACTTGGTAAGTTTTCCCACCAGAGAAGGAGCTTCGTAGAGGTACTTTATTGGATCCATTTTAGACATGGCCTAAATTCTATAGGACTCTAAGTAATGTTTGAGTTTCTTCATTACCCATACAATTGCCAAGTATATCTGCTCGACTTGATTGTACTTTTCCTCATACGGCAACATCTTCTTACTTAAGTAGTAGACTGTGTGTTCTGCTTTCATTTCTCCCTCTTAGGCTAACATTGTACCGATTGCATTTCCTTCAATGACCAAATATAGGGTTAAAGGTATCCTTAGTTTAAGTGGTTTTAAAACCAGTGGGTAGTTTCTGATCTTGTCAAATGCTAACTAACACTGCTTGTTCCACTCAATTGGCTGATCTTTTCTAAGTAACTTGAAGATTATTTCACACACAGTTTTTAACTTAGTAATGAGTCTACTGATGAATTATAGTTTCCCTATAAACCCTCTAATTTCTATTTCTGTTTTTGGCACTAATGTCTCTCTGACTACTTTTGCTTTATTTAGATCCATTTTAATCCTATTCTAACTGACAATATACCCCAACATCTTTCCTAACATAACCTCGAATACGCATTTTTTCAATTAAGCATGAGGTTGTACTTTATGACTCTTTTAAGGAATCTTTTAAGATCGGACGAGTGTTCCTCCCTAGTTTTTAACTTCACCATCATATCATCGAGTGTTCCTCTATGCTTTTTAACTTGACCATCATATCATCAATGAATACTTCTACTTCTTTATGTGTCATGTCATGGAACATTGTAGTTACCATTCTCTAGTAAGTTGCTCTTGCATTCTTTAAACCAAAGGGCATTACTCTAGAGCAATAAGTGCCCCATTCTATTATGAAAGCTATCTTTGCTTTGTCGATGATGGCCATTAGGATCTTATTGTACCCAGAGAATCCATCCACATAAAGGAGTACATTGCACATGTGGCAGTGCTGTTAACTAGTGTGTCTATGTGAGGTAACGGGAAACTATCTTTTGGGTAGGCCTTGTTCAGATCTCTGTAGTCAATGCAAATTTTAACCTTCCATCTTTCTTCGGTACTGGCACCACATTTGCTAACCATTCTAGATAGTCTACTACCTATAGAAATTTTGCCTTGATATGCTTCTTGATGTCTTCTTTCACTAGTTGGGCCCATTCTAGTATGAGCCTTCTTAGTTTCTGCTTTATTGGTTTGCACCCATCTTTGGTAGGGATAAAGTGTTAAGTAATGTCTCTATGAATACTAAGCATATCATCGTACATCTAGGCAAATACTTTTGAATATTTTTGAATATTTTTTCAATTTCTCTCCTCTCTTTAGGGGTAACAACTTTTAAAAGATGTAGAATGTGTGGTTCAGCTTTCGTGCTAATGTTAAATGATTCAATGCATATAGAATGAATGTCAAATATGCTAATGCTATTATCAATGGAATTAAAACTATCATTAGGAGGGACATCAAACAAGTAAGAAAAATCTAATTTCATTACATTAACTTTAGAGTTCATTACATAATCAATTTCAAACAAAAAAAAAAGTACAGAGATCATCATCAATAGTGTCTTCAAATAGGATGTCATCAATGCTTGGCTCAAGGATGGTAGTAGCTTGAGCATAATTGATAGTCTCACTCTCAGATTCTAACTCCATATTTTTATCAACTTATTGATGTCAGTCTCAGTGACTATATCTAGTAGGTGCTTTCCCTTGAGGCTGTCATTGAAGATCTCAAACCTTAGCTTCTTGATCCCATTACTTACCCATTTTTTAGCTTATCCTTGGTAGACTCATGTTAAGCTTTCATCCATAAAAGAAATTGACTTCTTAACCCCATTATCCTTTTCAGGATCATACCCTAGATTGCATCTGTTAGTCTATCCTCAAAAGTCAGGGAATTCTATAACCCTAATGTTCCTTCCTCTTAATCCTGTTCCAAGTAGATTTTGCATCTTTTTTATCATAGAAGCAACTTTAGGATCAATATGACCATCACTGATTATAGAAACTTGAAATCCTAGTGGGACCATGTTCAGATAGGCAATAATGTTGTTTGTTTTAGTAGGGATGGTAATGACCTTTCCATTCAGAGGGAACTTAATCTTCTGATGCAATGGGGGGTATGCCCCCTTGTGGGTGGAACCAAGGTCTTCCTAGTAGCAAGGCAAAAGTTAGAGGGATGTCCCAGATGGTAAATTTTATTACTGATTCGATATCAACCATCGTAACTACTGCTTTAAAAGTCCTAATGACTAGCTTTTTTGAATTATCATAGGCTCGAACATTGGATTCTGCCAACTTTTTAGTATTCATCCCAAACTTGTGTGGCAACCTCAAGGGGAAAACATTAACAGTAGATCCATTATCCATCATAACGTATGGTGTCTTTTTAGACCTGATAATTGTTTATATAAAGAGAGGATGGTTATGCACCCTTTTTAGACCTTAACGGGTAAATCTTCGTTTAAAAAGGTGATTGTATTGGAGGGAGCTTTCATTAAAGAGGCTATCATCTTGCAGGGTGAGGCATTAGGGGCAATCTTTGCCTTATCTAGTGCCCTGACTAAGGCATCCTTATGCTTCTTAGAGGCCATAAGTAGGTCCTAGATACTATCTTTTGCCTAAGTCTTCTTAAGCTATTTAAGGACAATGTCTTCCTCTTTTATTAGAGGTTGATCACTTGTTACTTCTTTTCTTTTAGGGGGATATTTCTCTTTCTCATGGGGTTCATATAATCGCCTGTTATGAGTCACATGGTTAGCTACTAGTGAGGGCTTCTTAGTTGCTTGCTTATCTACTTTTGTACTATTTTTTTGGTCCTAGACAATGATTTTAGGATCATTGGAGTCATACCATACATCAATCCCCATGACCTGTAGGTTCTGAAGCTGAATAGTACTATCCACCCTATCTTCATTGTTAAATTCTCTTCCTCATCTTGAGGGTACTATGTCTTCTAAATGAGTGTGAGTAGTAGGGGGTGTCGTATACTTGACTTTGTAATCAAACTTCCCAAATGGTTGGCCCAGTAAATCCCATACTCCATAGCCATTACTTATGTTTGCTTCTTCTGAGTAGGGGCAATCAATCACTTCACCATTTATAAGGAGAGTTGTATCCCTGGCTCTTTTTTACATTATTAAGTAGGAGAGGAATTTCCAAGGCATCAGAATGTATTCAAAGGTAGAAAGACATTATTCATCTTCATTAGAGTCGTGAGGTTTAAGAATGAGGCTCGAGAGTTTGCCTTCTAAGCACTTATCTTGGGTTTCTTATAGCCTTTTGAGAATGAGGCTCAAAAGTTTATCTTCTGGTAGATTAGAGGAAATCATGTTGATGGTTAGTAGAGGCATGTTTTGATATTTTGGGAGAGGATTGGTCTTAATGCTAGGTCATCAATCTTTCCATAGAAAATGAGGTCTTAGATTGCATTCTTGAGGGTTTTACATGCATTAGTGGTGTGACCGGGCATTTAGTGAAAGTGGCATAACAAGTTTTAGTCAATACAAGGGGGTAATGGGTTTGGAAGAGGCTTAGGCTCTTGAGGCTATAAGATGCTCTTTTGTTGAAGTCTCTAGAATACTTTGGATAGTAGGAGGTTAAAGCTCGAGAATTTTCTTGGTGGTTCAATGGCATTAATAGATGGTAAATGGTGAGTGTTGGGTTGGATTAGGTTCCTCATCTTCAATTCTAATTCCAGCTTAATGGAGAGCTCTGAAGTCAGGAAAATGAGTAAAGATCATCTATTTTCTAAAATGTAGTAATGCCCCATTGATTATCAGCTCTATCTATTCATCTTTAGGAGGATGATTTCTCATTTTGACTACCTTTCCCTACCATCTTATGACATAATCAGAGAAAGTTTTATTGGGCTTCTATCTCATGGTTTTGAGATCTTTGTGAGTAATGTCTAACTAAGTGTTATATTCTTACTACTTGATGAACTTCTAAGTAAGTAGTATCCAATCACTTTTAATTTCATCCTCAAGGTCAAAAAACCATGCTCTTAGTCCTTCCTTTAGTGATGTGAAGAAGAATCGAACAATCTGGGATTCTGTAAGCTTCATAGCAACCATGAAGGTAGCAAATTTCCTTAGATGGACCCTTGGGTCCCCTATTCCATCGAACTTAGCAAAGTTTGGTAGTTTAAAATCATCTGGGAGTGGTTCATCTTTGAATAATGCTAGGTCAGTGAAGCTTTTAGAGCCATTGGTTCCTTTGTCTTTAAAGGTAAATTCTAACTGAGCTATTATGTTAGCCAATATTTTAACCTCCCCTATCAATTTAGGCTTGGTTATGTCAGTAATTTTTAGAGCTTTTGGTGCATTTTTTAGATCCTAGTAGTAGTCACTATCATCATCAACTTGAACCAGACTGTGAGAAATTCCCTTTGCTTTGTCTACCCTAGGATGAATAGATGTGGAAGCTTCATTCAGTGATGTATTATTCCTATCTCAAGCATTTTGGCCTTGATTTAGGCTTGGAGGATTTCAACTATGTAACCATCAGTGAGTAATTTTTGGATCCCTTCTTTTAATCTGTCTTCAAATTACTAACAGGAGGTATCTTCTTGGTCACTTATGTTTGAACATTTTATTCCTATACATTTATGAAGGTTTAGCTAAATGAATGGTGAATGATTTATGCCTGCAAAAAAAAAAAAGGGTGAGCATGTATGCATAAAGTGGATGTAAAACCTTGTAATGAAAGATGATCGTTGCTGCAAGAAATAATGGTTAGTTCATGCTATCTACATGTATGTTATATATGCATGATTAATCTTAGAAAGTTGGTTAGTATTTCCTACACAATGAACAAACCAATCACAAGCAAGCTTTTTCTTCCAACCTTATTTCTCCATAGGGTTGTCCAGTTTCTTTCCTAGGAGGTATCTTCTTGGTCACTCATGTTTGAACATTGTATTCCTATGCATTTATCAAGGTTTAGCCAAATGAATGATGAATGATGTGTGCCTACAAAAAAAAAGGTGAGCATGGATGCATGAAGTGGATGTAAAACCTTGTAATGAAAGATGATCATTACTGTAAGAAATAATGGTTAGTTCATGCTATCTACATGTATGTTATATATGCATGATTAATCTTAGAAAGCTAGTTAGTATTTCCTACACAGTGAACAAACCAATCATAAGCAAGCTCTTTCTTCCAACCTTATTTCTCTAAAGAGTTGTTCAGTTTCTTTCCTAGGTGGGTTTCAAACTTATAGTCATTGAGGGACTACGGTTCCACTCTCGGAACTAGGTTGTTTCAATTTATATGGATAAGAACCAAAGGGTAAACTCAGGAACGATACCAAAATGTACTTGAGGTAATCATATGATGTCAATGTGGGTCAATTGTTGGTCTTCAAATAATGCTTAGAGCTCGTATGCGCCCGTATGCATAGGGCCAAGGTCAATCAAAAGAGCCCAAGTTATTGCTTTTATATCAACATTCGATATGCTAGAGTCATGAAAGTATCATTCAATAGTTTACAGTTTGATTTTATTGAAAAAAAGGTCCATAATCTAGTTGAATTCCTAACCCATTCATTTGATTTGATAAGAGTAAATGGATGATCTCTTATAGGTTCCATCATCAAGGGATGTCGTTATTTGTTAGTTCGTATAGAGTATTCAAGGTAAGGCACATGATTCTTATCATCCCTCATGCTTTGGGCTCACATGAAGTAGATGTGAATCACGTGGATCTAAGCATAAACATTCTATGAAAATTGACATTATGACATCATTTGGTAATAGACACTAGGAGAGTCATGTCATTTTGAATATCAGGTCAAATGGATAGTGTTAGGACAAGGAAAACATGCATAGCTTGGTGGAATCCTAGTGGATGTTACTACTGGCTTATCTATATGAGCTGAGTTAGGGTGAAAGGTTAAGGGTACCTTTAGTGAGAATGGCCCTATATGACTAAGGTTATGGACTCCAGTAAGTGAGTTTAGCATTCTTTTGATAATTCGGTCACCCCCTTTAGGACTTGGGTTATAGTCTCCAGTCAGATGAGTTCAACAAATGCACAAGTAAAGACTAAAGGTGATAATACCTATCTTCATCCCCCCTCAAGTGGAATCATGGTGGCAATGTCATTCAGTATCATCAAGGTTTTAAGAACTAGTGGTGCATGTGTGATGTGTAATGCAAATGCAGTGGTGAGGGGCTCTATATAATTGATTTTTTAATAATGAGAAATAGTCATTTTCAAGTTGATCTCTCTTACTTGGAAATCCCTAGTGAAGTTGCCACTGTGGGCAATCGGTGGTTTCTGAGGGATATGGCAACTTTATCAAATAAGAACATATGATTGGTCTCAGGAGGGAAGAGATGCTTTTTATTTTATTTTATGGAGTTGCCACCCAACTTTTAGAAAATTGGGAAAAGAAAAGGGACAACATCAGGTCACTCAATGAGTATTGCCCCTAGTAGAGTTTTTCGGGTTCAGTAGATCGCATCCACTTTTTGACTATTTCTCATTATATGATATTCAATGTATAGCTACTGCAACACCTTAGTTTCAATAATGATAGTTTGTATAGCATTCATATAGTACATTAGATAATGGAAGATAACAAAGCTGAAGATACCATTATTACATTGCTTTTTAAATAAAATACATGTAATAAAAAAAGGACTACGGAAAAGTGAATCTAACTTAGATATAATGAACCTGCAACATTAGCACCACTATGCACATTGCTTATTTGATCACATGAATAATGGGATAAGCAATGGACACTTAATCACTTGAAATAGTAAGCAAAATGTACACAATAATGCTTGTTTACAGTGATTATTTATGCTATAATGATATATAATTACAATATGGGGGATGCATGGTGACATCACTAGATCATAAACATGATGAATTTAGTTTGGAATATGAACTTTTCAAGTTATTGAAATTTATGGCATTATTTCACATTCCAAAACTGGAGGATGCAACATGATGACATAAGATGAGAAAAAATAGAGTCTAAATTATTCACATAGCATGCAAATTTCCTGTCTCATCATGCAAGCACAGTAATATTCAAAAATGCTAGAGGTAATAAAATAAAATGTAGTATGATAAAATAAACATGCTAAAATGATTGTGTGGTCCTCAAATTCAACTGAGCTTATGTGAGTTTTGAAGCTTTAGCTTTGAGGGATTACCAAGCTTTCCTCATTAAGAAGTTCAAAATGACGTGTAGAATGATGCTAATTTGTATACCTTTGAAGCGTGCTTTGAAAATGATGAGGCTAGGTTTAGTTAAAGGGAGGCCTAATAACCTTAGAAAAATGTAGTGTGAGAGCTAAAACTGTTTGGGAGTGGGTTTCTAACACCTTCGAGGGATAGATTTTTGAGTGTGTGTGTTTCCTCTTGCTCTCTCCCCTAAAAATGGGGTGTGGAGACACCTATTTATAGTGCCAAATGTAAGGAAGAGTGGGGAATAAATGTGATCACTCGCACATCCCTAGGACAGGGCACGTGGCCATGCGAAGTGCATGTGACTATATGCTTAGCGCATGGTTATGCACACTTTTATGCGTTATGCACTCAATTTAGGGCTTTTCCGTGCTATTCCAAGGTTTTTTATTAGGGTTTTTGGGCCTTCCAAACACATTTTTATAGTCTATTTTTTCTAATTCGGCCTTGATTTTAGCATGTAACACCTAGGGTTTATACACTCACTTTTAAGGATTCGCGCTAATCCTTGGGTTATTTTAGACTATTCCAGGACCACTTCTAGAGGTTTTAAAGTCTTTTGAACACATTCATAAAGTAAATTTTGTCTAGTTTGGCTTTAATTTTAGTGCATGACACCTAGGGGTGTTCGTGCTACATGCATACTTCTAGGTAACACATGCTAATCCTTGGGTTATTTTGGACTATTTCAGGACCACTTTTAGAGGTTTTTAAGCCTTTTAGATATGTTTCCGAAGTTTATACTATCAAAATTGATTTCTATTTTTCATGAAGTTGAGTCTTGGCCCAACGAAATGAACATTGACTTAATAAGTTGCACATACTAGGAGAAGATTACTCAAAACAAGCCTCTCGATGTTATGATAATTCATATTTCATAAGTTCAAAGTGAAACTTAATGGTTTAGTGATCAATTTTGCACACTGGTGGGATCAGTTAAGGTTTTAAGGTTGCACACTTTAGAGGTGTTATGAAAGAGCAGACTCTAGTCTTTTAGAAGATTCATTTCATCAATGGACCTTTTTAGGAACAATCAAATTTGAGGTATGACACCATGCACAACTTCTATTGCATGATCACTCGTATTGCACATTAACTCGAATGGTAGACTCCAATTTGGTGCCATCACTATAGGAGATGAATAAGGTCTTCCTTTAATATGTTAAATGCCAATTTATAGTCATCAATAAAATCAAAATGTGAATCTTGCTAAAGTAACTTACAAAGGGGTTTAGAGATTTTTGAAAAATCTTTGATGAACCACCTATAGAAGCTTGCGCGACCATGAAAAATCCTAACTTCCTTCACATTTGTAGGGTACTAAAGCTTCTCAATTTTCTCCACTTTTACTTTATCAACTTCAATGCCTTGTGCTGAAATTTTATGTCTTAGAACAATTCCTTCATCTATTATGAAATGATACTTTTTCCAATTCAACACCAAGTTTATTTCTTAACAGCGTGCAAGAACTTGCTCCAAGTTATCAAACGTCCCTAAAATGAGTTTCCATATATTGAAAAATCACCCATAAAACATCTATGATCTCCTTTACCAAATATGCAAATATTTCCATCACACATCTCTAGAATGTCACAGGAGCATTACATAATCCAAATGGCATCCTCCTGTACATAAATATGCCATAAGTACATGTAAAAGTGGTTTTCTCTTGATCTTCTAGAGCATTGCAATCTGATTGTACCATGAGTAACCATCTAGAAAATAATAAAAAGCATGTATTGCTATCCACTCCAATATTTGATTAATGAAAGGTAATGGGAAGTGGTCTTTTCTTATAGATGCATTTAACTTTCTATAATCTATGCACACACTCCATCCACTCACAATCCTTGTAGGAATCAACTCCCCTTCCTCATTTTTCATAATCGTTACTCCACCCTTCTTTAGTACACATTGAATTAGGCTCTCCTATGAACTTTCTGAGATAGGATAGATAATCCCTACATTAAGAAGCTTGACTACTTCTTGTATGTTTGGGTTGAGCCTTCTCTACCTTTCAATGGTTGGCTTGTGACCTTTCTCCATCAAGATCTTATACATGCAATAGGACGGACTTATGCCCCTAATGTTAGAAATTTTCCAATCAATTTCTTTTACTCTCCTCTTTAGCATGTTCACTAGAAAATCCTCTTGATCTTTGTTGAGTTTAGAGGATATAATCATAGGTACTATTTGATCTTCTCCTAGAAAAGTGTACTTTAAATATTGGGGTAAAGGTTTCAAGTCTACTTTTAGTGGTTTTATGGTTGAGGGTGGTGTGGGTTCAGTGTTTGGTAATTTCATGTGTGATATGTGGGGTTGGTGTTTAAGGTGTAATTCTTTTTTAGAGGATTGTGCTTGGAAACACTTCTCAATCTTCTGAATTTCCATAGACTTTGCCAACCTCCTTCATTGGACTTTACTCACACATTCATCAATAACATAAACTCTCATGCAAAAATCTTCACCATAGGGGTATTTCACTCTTTGATAAACATTAAATTTACAGCTTTCATCCCCCACTCTCAATGTGAGAGTTCCATTATAAACATCATAATTTTTCTTACTGTGTAAAGAAAAGGCATCCCAAGGATTAATAGGATCTCTTCATCCTCTTCAAAGTCAAGGACTACAAAATCAACTGAAAAATAAATTTTCCAACCCTTATTACACATCTTCCACTATGCCTTATGGCTCATTCACTGTCCTATCTGCAAGTTGCAATCGGATATTTGTAGGTTTTGCTTCTCCTAGCCTTAATTTTCTATAAATAGATAAATGCATAAGATTAATTGAGGCTCCTATAGATGGCGGGGTTTAAAGCATGCCCAAGATTTTAGCAACCGCGATACTATTTGAGCTCAGGGCTCTAAAGAACACACTAACCACTGTCACAAAGACATAGCATGGAGATGAGGAGTCGTTACCCAGGGTAATAATTGGGACAAATTGAAAGTGGTGGTACTTGATTCTCTAAAAGAAAGCTAGCACCACAACTAGGAGATTCTGGATACGAAATACTAACTTCTTTCAGTCTCATGTTCATTTAAAATTACTTAATGAATTATTATCTTATCCTTTATTTACATGAAATTTTATATAAACCCTCATTTAAACAATTAACCCTAGGCAAACTAGTCATGAAAAATATATGTAAACAATGCATTCATTTAAGCTCATAATCCCCAAGTTAGTCTAATCTACATTGATTTTAATTAAATAGGCTAAATCTACATGTTTTAATTTACAAGTGACCCTAAAGACTAATGGGCCTTATTCCTATTTAATTTTAATTAAGTGAACCTAAGTCTACTTATTTTAATTCTAAAAATGGGCCTAAATCTACAAATTATGAAGTATTTAAATTAGTGGGCCTAATTCTATATATTTTAACTCTAAGGTGATTTTAAATCTACATGTTATGGAAAAAGCTTTAAATTAATGGGCTATGTCTAATTAATTTTAATTAACCTAGGTGGGTTTATGTCTAAATTAACTTGATGAGTCTAAATTATTTATAACCTAAATCTAGTTAATTATGGGTCTAAAGATGCTTTTTAATTAAAATCTGGACCTAATTAATTAATAACCTATTAAATGAAATGGACTAATTAAAAGATGGGGCTAAAAAGAACTAACTAAACCTAAAATTAATTAAAATTTCAAATAACCTAAAATTATAAATAAAAGAAAATGGATTCAATAAAAAAACCAAAATTAAGTAAAGTAGCCCTAATAATTAACTAAGTAATTATTTACAGATACCAAATCGTGAACAAGTAGACAAATAATAGAAAAATTAATAAATAACCCCTAATTATATCCACTTAAATCTATTTCAATTTTAATTAAAACCCCTAATTATCTCTATAGCCATTAATTTTAATTAATTACCCAATTAAAAACCTAATTTTACTAATCAATTAATTAAAATAAAACACACAACCACACATACAGGATTCCATTATTCCCACTTTTGAGTCTATTACAATGATTTACTGAAAATAAAATTAAAAATTAATACAACCCAAAAAACTAAATGAATAAAAACACAAAATAAAACAACCAACAAAATAATAAAAAATAAATGAATGAATAAATAAACCCTAAAAACTATATCAAATACAAAATTCAATCCATGGAATTCTATGGATCTTCATAGGTGTTGTTCTCTACAGTGAATTCATCATGTAACTCCCTCCATAATCACAAACACAAACACATAAAACAAAATAAACAATGATTAGTAATTAAGAAAAATTAAATTAAATTAAATTAAAATTAAATGAAACCAAAATAATCAAAACAAAATAAACAGAAGAGTGTAGAAGAAGAGATGATTGGATAGATGCATTATTGATTTGCTCCTTAGAGTGATATAAATCACCGTTGTTTTTTCATAATAGATCTTCAATGCTTAATTTTCTCTTCCCAAAAGGTCAATTGTTTCTTCTCTAAAAGAATAGTATGCCAAAAAGAATTTTTTTTTTTTAGAGTTGAAAGCTGCATATAAATAAAAGAATAAGAAGAAGTCTAAGTCCCCCCTGCAAGAGAGTTGAGTTGGGTTTATATAGAAAACCTAGCTAAAGTCATGTATTCTACTATGACTTCTCCCATTCATAGTGATAAAGTTTTGGTTAAACAAGGACTTTTAATTTCTTAAAAATTTAGATAAATCCTAAAAAAAAAAGGATTTATCACATTATTTGACCAATTAAAATTTAAGAAACAACTTTTTATTTACTGAAAAATAAAAAAACACAAACAAAACACGATCAGAACAACATAATCCTAGTCAGGATTATATAATTTTGATAAGAATTTCATAATTATGATTTTTTAACTTTTAATTACAGAAAGACCCTTGAAAGAATTTAAACTTTTCAATTAGGTCCTTAAAGAAAATATTACAATTAAGTCCTTAAAAAAAACCAATTAAGTTCTTTTGAAAATGCATTTAGGCTTTTGAGGTTTCAAACTTCAAGTCTTGAAGATCTATTTATAATATTTTCATTATTGGAGTCCTCTATTGCATCCACACTCCATCAACCCGAAATTGGGTGATTACAGCTCTTGAATCATATAAAGCTCTTTGAAAATTCAAGTTTCCAACATAATATAGAATAGTGAGACTCCCTAGATGATACCTTTTTAAAAGGAAGTTTATTTAAGATGATTACACTACACTCATTTATGAGTATGAATGTCTCATACTCATGCAACTTCTTTTTATTGGAAATTAACTCTTTTAGAAACTTAGCATATTTTGGCATCTGAGAAAGACATTCCACATGAGGCATATTGCTATGGATGACCTTGAACCTCTCCAAATATTTCACAAATTGCTGGTCATGCTCTTGTTTCTTTAACTTTTAAGGATATGGGACTGGAGATTTATATGGCTTCACTGGTGGTGGTGTTGATTTCTCCTCATTTTTATTCTCAACTTCTTATTTTTTTCCACTTACTCTTCAACCCACTCATCTTCTTGTTCCTTCTCCTCTTCCTTCTTCTTTTCCTTCTTATATTCCATAGTTGCTTTTGGGGTTTGAATCTTTGTTCTACTCTCAAGGTAATAGCCTTCAACTGTTTTTTTAGATTATTTCCAATGTTACTTAACAAGGAACCTTGATTTCTTCTTGACAAAAGAGTTTTCCAATTGCCCCATTTGTACCTCTAAATTATGGATAAAGAAAGATTGATTCTTGAAGATGAGTTGAGTGTCTTGGTACATTTGCTCAAATCTTCCCTCCAACCTCTTTGTAGCATCATCCTATTGGCTCATTTTTATAGTCATCACATCCATGAACTTCTCCAAAGAAGTCCTTAAAGATGACCCTTTTTCATGCTAAAAATTAGGTTAGTGACGTTGTGCATTTTTCCCTCCAAAACCTAGTGGTGCTTGTGGCCTCCACTAGTTGTTTTCTTGATTCCTCCAGGAGAAATTAGGATGATTTCTCCAACCAGGATTATAGGTCTTTCCATGCACTTGGTTTTGTTGCCCTTTGAAGTTATTCATAAAGTTAACATTCTTTATCTATAGTCCTTGCATTATTTGACACTTAATAATTGGATGACCACCCTGACACAATTCATAAGAAGAAAATAAGTTAGAAATTGCATTAACACTCAATTTTTCCATCCTCTTGGATAAAGCATCCATTTTTGCATTTAGTAAGGTCAAATTGTCAACTTCAATTGATCCCCCTCTCTTCAGAATAGCCCTCTCATTAGACCATAGGCTTTGGGTGTTAGCCATTTCTTTAAAAAGCTCCAAAGCATCATCAGGTGTCTTTGACATAATAGTTCCTCCAGTAGATGCATCTATGTTTACTCTAACTACTAGAATGACTCCTTTATAGAAAGACTGCACCAAATCCCATTAAGGAATCAATTATGGTGAACACTATCTTTGAAGACCTTTGAATCTATCCTAACACTCATAGAAGCTTTCATTTTCTCTTGGATATAAAAATTTGATTTCATTTCTAATTTTGAGTACTTTAGCTGGTGGGAAGTACTTGTTGAAGAAAGTTGTATAAAGCTCTTGCCATGTGTTTTTAGAGTTAGGTGTCAAGCTTGTGAACTAACTCTTGGCCTTATCCATTAATGAAAATGGAAAAAGGATAAACCAAATTGGTTCAGGCTACACTTTATTCATCTTAAAGGTTAAACAATATTCCAAAAATTAGGTCATGTTACCAATCGGATCTTCATATGGTAATCCATTCAATTGTGAGTTTTGGATCATCTGGATCATGGCGAGTTTAATTTTAAAGTTATTTGCTACTACTGTTGGCCTCACAATCAGAGTCTGATCACCTTGGACATTGGGAATCATAAAGTCCCTCATAGTTCTTTGGCCATTCTACCCATTTTGTTCATTTTGCCCATTTTGCATTACCTAATATGTTGGGGGTGGGTCTCTTTCCTCTTCTCCTCTATTCATTCTATTACTATTTTTTCTCCTTTTTCTGCAAACTATCCTTTCAAGCTCTAAATCAAGTGGTATTAACTGGCTCCTCGTCTGCTTTCACCATGTGTTGTGTGCATGCACTACTTAAATCCCTGAAAAACTACATAAACAATCACGAAAAGAAAGTCTAAATCAAACAACATAAATTTCTCAACAATATCAATTTTGGCAATCCTTGGCAATAACACCAAAAACTTGATGTGTAATCCATAAGTATATGGAATCATACAAGTAGTAATTAAATAACGATCCTACACAAATTACCAATTCAATATTATAATACTAATTATGCTTTCTTTATTTAAATAATAAAAAATGGTGTTTTGAAATTAACTAAAATTAAATAAAAGAAACCAGAATTAATTAACAATCAATTTAAAGAGCTAGGTTTCTTATTATCAATTCAACCATTTCTTAATATCAATTAGTACCTAAGCTATACCTAACCTTAATCCAATTTGAAGGCATCTAAGGAATACTAGGTTTTCCTCTCTGACAAACCCACAATTAACCAAGTAGATTAACATCTTAGATTTATAGCTCTCACTTACTAAGTGTTGTTTAACCCGGTTTAAAGCTCTAGCCCTTAATTAATATTAGTTTCTTTAATGTATCTCAACTAAGAAAGCATTTAATAAGTTATTGTTTATATCTAATGGAACCTATCTCTCAAAAAATTTAATAATAAAGAACTTAAGTTCAATAACAACTAATGGATATATATTAATGGCTTAGGTTTAATTATGATATTCACATGATTGAATTGAAATAAGAACCTGATAATTGCATTTTACTATTAAAATTTACACTCTTTAGTCTTTTTTTAATAACATTTAATTTTAGTTGCATAATTTTCCATTTTTTGCATAATAATGAATAAATTTAGCATTTAGATAATATTAGGACACTTAAATGTAATATAGATATAATCATGCATTAATTAAATAAATTAGGAGTTTTATATTCTTTATCTAATTTTTGTATTCTTCTCACTAAGTTTTTGTTTTGTCTGTAGAAATTAAATGTCTGAAGGAAAGTCAAAGATTCAGAAAAGTTAGAGAAAGGAACACGGGTGTGCATTGATCATGCACAACCATGAGATGCAAAACACAGTCATGCTGACATTTGGGAAGGAAGGAGCACAGATGTGTAAATTAGAGTATAGTCGTGCCATTTTATAAGAGAAAAAGAGCACGACCATGTAAGATAGGGCACTGCCATGCCATTTTACAAGAGGAAAAGAGCATGGCCATATAAGGCTTAACACGGTCGTGCCAAATCAAAGGCTAAAAGTAGCATGGTCGTGCCACATTGAAGGGCAAAAAAGGCACGGTCATGCATTGACTCACATGACCGTGCCATAATTTCTAAATGCAAGGACACACCCGTGCACTCATCAACACAGTCATGCAAAGAACTTCATACAAATGTGCATAGTCGTACAAGTCCAGCTATGCTTGTACATTTAAGGAATTTCAACTCGGACGTATGCATCGCACGTAATCCTAATTTTTAGGATATAAGACATCATAAACTCATGAAGAGGAGGGAGGATGAACGAAGGTAGTAAAAGAGGAGGAAGGACGAATAGAGGCAGAAAAGGAGAGCAAAAAAGAGAGACAGAACAAAATAGAGATGAGAAATAAAGACTATATTCTCCAGACTCTTTTTCTTATATTTTTTTATTCTTGTCTTTAATAATTTACATTATGTGTAACTAAACTCCTTTAGAGTTTGGATTCATGTAGCAAGGATTACTGCTTGTCTGGATATTGTTTTATTGCATTTAATTATCATCGGTCAATTTCTCAGGTTTTGCTTCATTAATCTTATGTTTAATTTAAGCCTAATTAAATGCATGCTTGTGGATAAATTTATGACAACGAAAGTTGCATGATTTGTTAGCTCATAAAACCTGTGATTCTAGGGATCCTTGATCACGAAAGTATACAAGACCTTAGGGGATTAATATATTGTTAAGGAACTTAATAAACCTAAGTAATTCATTAGACCATGAGAATAGGTTGTGTTTGCTTTAGGTATGACTGAGTAACTTTGAAAGAAGCCTTAGGAATTTGTGAACAGCCTACCCTTGACTGAGATTTATTAACTGAATTCACAAAATCTTATAATTCAAGCAAGTGCTTGGTAAATGAATCCAAGCTCTAGTTTTTAAATCTTGAATTTCTTTAAATATAATTTGTTTACATTAGCATTCTATTTATTTAATTTTCCAATTTAAAATCATTCATTCTATTAGCTTGTAGGAGGCAAGATCACACTTAATGCTAGAATTTCTCATCTCCTTATAGGAACGATACTCACTCATCATATATTACTTATAATGAATCATGCACTTGCAAAAATAGCCCAACAAGTTTTTGGCGTCGTTTCCAAGGAGATCGACGAATACCTACATTAGGATAGACTTTTGTTTCTACAAGACTAGTAGTTTTATTCTTATTTTATTAATTGTGTTTAATTTTTTTTATTTCAAGAACCTAATTCTTGTTTATGCAAACAAGGTCCTAGAATCCTGAATTAGAAGAGCTTGATCTAGAGATTGAAAAAACTTGCAAATAGAATAGGAGGAGACATAGACTCAGAGCAATGGCAGGACAGGGAGCTCCAACTAGAGCTCTGGTAGAATATGGTGTACCTAGTCTGATGGGAAGCCATAATTGCATAGTGAAACCCAGGGGTATCGAAGCCAAAACCTTCGAAATCAAACTAGCCTATATCTAGATGGTTTCACAATACTAGTTTGCAGGACTACCTTCAGAGGACCCTAATGCCCACCTGGCTTCATTCTTGGATATCTATGACACCTTTAGGATGAATGGAGTCAGTTAAAAATGCAATCAGACTCTGATTGTTTCCATTTTCCTTAAGGGATAAAGCCAAGCTATGGTTGAGTTCATTAACCCCAAACTCAATCACTTCATAGGACCTTCTCTCTAAGGCTTTCCTGACAAAGTATTATCCACCTAGAAAGACTGCTAAGTATCATAAGGAATTGGCTGGATTTAAGCAGCAACATGGTGAATCACTGTATGAAGCCTGGGAGAGATTCAAAGATTTATAAAGAAATTGTCCTCACCATGGAATTCCAGACTAGTTGTTGATGCAGACTTTTTACCAGGGACTATCATAATCTCTACAGATTACAATAGATGCCACTGCTTAAGGCTCTTTTATGAGTAAAACACCAGTAGATGCATACACACTTTTAAAGAAGATGGCATCCAATTACTACCAATGGCATGGAGAGAAAAACCAATCAAGGAAAGTTGCAGGACTTTGTGAAGTCAATGGTTTAAGCATGGTGAATGCCAAATTGGACTCACTTACAAAAAAATTGGAGAAGCTAAATTTTGTAGGACATCCATCTCAGGTACTTTGTTGTGAGGTATATGGAGCAGGGCATGCTATAGTAGACTGTTAGCAAGGTGATCCTTACTCTCTGGGCTGCTCAATTGAGAAACTTAATGCTTTAAACAATTACACTGGCATACCCCAAGGGAACCCTTACTCCAATAGTTACAACTCATGGTGGAGAAATCACCCGAATTTTTCATGGACAAATCAAGGTGGACACTAAGCTCAAAATATATAGTAGGATACAAGCCTCTACCCCCACCAGGTTTTCAATAGAAGAACATGGCTTCTCAATCCGAACCTAAATACAAAATGGAATTGATAATGGAAAATTTCATCCAAACACAAAAAAAGTAATGTAGACAGTTCAAGAAAGCCTCAAACATCATGAGGAAAAATTCAAGTGGTATGATGCTAGGATGGAATAGTTGGCCACACATGTTAAATTTCTTGAGAATCAAGTCACTTCTCAAGCAAGTTCCTCCAATTTTCGCCAACTAGGTCACTTTCCAAGTCAGCCTCAAAACCCGAGAGAGCAAACCCAAGTAATAACTTTGCGAAGTGGGAAGAATCTATCGGAGGTTGAATGTAAGAATAAAGAATAGGAATTTGAGCTAGAGACCACTAAACAACCACAGGCAGAAGCACAGGAGCCAAAGACAGTCAAGACTCCTTGCTTACCATTCCCTAAGAGGATGCACAACTCTACTCTGGAAAAACAATTCTAGAAAGTTTTAAAGGTGTTTAAACAACTGGACATCACCATTCCTTTCTTGGAATTAGTTACTCAAATTCCCAAGTATGCCAAATTTCTGAAAGACATCATGTCTAATAAAAGTAATTGGGATAATTATTATACTATTCCAATAAATGAGGAGTGCAGTGCAATGATTAGAAATAAGCTTCCTCAAAAGCTTAAAGATCTAGGGAGTATCACTATACCTTGTTTTGTTTGTAAATTTTCTATTAGTAGAGCTCTTTATGATCTAGGAGCTAATGTCACTATAATGCCTTTATCTCTCTATAGGAAATTGAACATAGGTGAACCCAAATCAACCAATATTTCCTTAAAACTAGCTGATAGGTCTATTGTCTACCTTGAAGGGATCTTGGAAGACATACCAATCAAGGTTGGAGAATTTTATGTGCCCTGTGACATTGTGGTATTAGAGATGGAAGAAGATTCTCAGATTCCCATAATTTTTGGAAGACTATTCTTAGCCACTACTGGTGCTATAATTGATGTGAAGTGGGGTAAAATCAAACTTGAAATTGGAGAAGACACAGTTGAGTTTGATGTCTTTGAAATGATGAAAGATCCTTAATTAATAAAGACCTGCTTTAAAGTAGATGTTATCCAAAGCTATGTAGAGAAAATATTCAGGAAAAAATACCCTGAAGATCCACTAGAAGCAAGCCTCACCCGAGATACAAATTTTGATGAAGAAGATCATGAGGTAGCAGCTTTCATAAACACCCTAAATGCCTCTCTTGCACTGCCTAAAGGTAAGTCAGTAAAGTATGACCCCTTGCCCCTTCGTGATTTCCATGCTTTCTATGCTTTAAAAGAGGAAGACACACCAAAAGTTGAACTTAAACAACTTCCTCCTGATTTAAGGTATGCTTTTCTAGGACCTAATTCTACTTATCAAATTATTGTAACATGAAGGAAGTGGTTAAAAAGGAAATAATGAAATTGTTAGATGCTGTTATAATTTACCCAATCTCTGATAGTAATTAGGTTAGCCCTATCCATGTGGTCCCGAAGAAAAGTGGTATAACTGTGATTAAAAATGAATATAATGAATTGATCCCTACTAGGAAAATTACAGGATGGTGGATGTGTATAGATTATAGGAAACTGAACAAGGACACTAGGAAAGACCACTTTCTTCTTCCTTTCATTAATTAGCTTTTAGAGAGACTTGCACAACACTCATTTTTCTGTTATTTAGATGGATACTCTAGATTTTTCCAGATTCTTATACACCCTGAGGACCAAGAAAAGACCACATTCACATGTCCCTATGGCACTTTTGCTTATAGATGCATGCCCTTTGGGCGATGCAATGCCCCTGTAACCTTTCAAAGGTGCATAATGGCAATCTTTTTTGAATTTATTGAAAATATTATGGAAGTGTTCATGGATGACTTCTCTGTATATGGTTTTTCATTTGATGATTTCCTTAACAATTTATCTAGAGTTTTACAGAGATGTAAAGAGGTCAATTTGGTCTTGAACTGGGAGAAATGCCACTTCATAGTCACAAAAGGAGTTATTCTAGGACACTTAGTATCTGACAAGGGCATAGAGGTGGATAGAGCAAAAGTTGAAGTCATTGAAAAGCTTCCACCTCCCACTAGTGTTAAAGGAATCCCTAGCTTCCTAGTACATACAAGGTTTTACAGAAGATTCATTAAGGATTTCTCAAAGATTGCAAAACCCCTTACTAATCTACTTGCTAAAGATGCCTTATTTGTTTTTAATAAAGATTGTTTGGATGCATTTTGCAGGATAAAGAGGCTCTGATATATGCTCCAATTCTGCAAGCACCTGACTGGCGCCTCCCTTTTAAAGTAATGTGTGATGCCAGTGACTATACTGTTGGTGCTATTTTAGGGTAAAGGAAAGACAGACAGACATAAGCCATTTACTATGCCAACCACACCCTGGATGAAGCTCAACTAAATTATGCCACCACTGAGAAAGAGCTTCTTGCTGTGATTTTCGCCATTGATAAATTTTGCTTTTATTTGACATGCAGCAAAGTGATTATATTCACTTATCATGCAACTTTGAAGTACCTCCTCTCCAAGAAAGATGCCAAACCTTGTTTGATAAGGTGGATACTGCTCCTGCAAGAATTTGACTTAGAGATTAAGGATAAGAGTGGAGCAGAGAATATTGTAGCTGACCACCTGTCTAGGTTGGAACTGCTAGGGAAAGGTTCTGAATTACCAATTGATGATTATTTCAAAGGAGAAAAATTGATGCAAATGTAAGTTTCAATACCCTGGTATGCAGATTTTGTCAATTTCCTGGTATGTGGAGTGTTACCACCATATCTTACCTACCAGTAGAAGAAAAAGTCTTTTCTTATGATGTTAAGTATTATTATTGGGAGGAACCTCTTCTATAAAAGAGATATGGAGATGGACTAATTAGGAGATGCCTTCCAGAGGATAAGATTCAAGCCGTCGTAACACATTGTCATTCCCTCATATGTGGAGGACATTTTAGCTCCATTAAGACAATAGCCAAGGTCCTCTAAAGTGGTTTTTATTGGCCAACTCTTTTCCAAGATGCCAAACGATTTGTGGTGAATTGTGACAGATGCCAGAGAACGGGGAACATAGGAAGAAGGAATGAAATGCCTTTGACTGGAATACTGGAAATTGAAATTTTTGATGTTTTAGGACTAGATTTTATGGGGCCCTTTCCAAGCTCACTAGGGAACAATTATGTATTAGTTGGGGTGGACTATGTATCTAAATGGGTAGAAGCTTTAGCATCCCTAACTAATGATGCTAGGACAGTAACCAAATTTCTCAAAAAGAATATATTTTCCAAATTTAGGACACCAAGGGCAATCATTAGTGATGGGGGTACACACTTCTATAACCACCAGTTCCACCAGTTTGAGAGCTTATTAAAGAAATATGGTGTTACTCACAAAGTCGCTACTCCCTATCACCCTCAAACTAGTGGACAGGTTGAGATTTCTAATAGAGTCATCAAGTCCATTATGGAGAAGATAGTATCAGCATTAAGAAAAGACTGGTCTTCTAAGTTAGATGATGCTCTATGGACCTACAGAACCGCATTTAAGACCCCCATTGGTGCTTCTCCATTCAGAATCCTCTATGGAAAGTCTTATCATCTACCAGTGCAATTGGAACATAGAGCTTTTTGGGCTACAAAATTTTTAAACTTTGATTTATAGAAGGCTAGCACTTAGAGACTTCTCTCATTGAATGAACTTAAGGAATTCAAACTACTTATGAGAATGCCAAGATTTATAAGGAAAGAACAAAAAGATGGAATGATAAGCATATTCTGAAAAGAGAGTTCAAAGTAGGAGACCAGGTGCTATTGTTTAACTCTATACTGAAACTGTTCCCAGGAAAGTTGAAATCAAGGTGGTCAGGACCTTTTACAGTTAAACAGGTATATCCACATAGAGCAGTAGAGATATGGAGTCATAACTCTGGTTTATTTAAAGTCAATGGCTAGAGGTTGAAGCTTTATCATTAGTCTGAAGAAATTCTAGTAAAAGCATCTTCTGCACTTTTGTCACTTACCTGACCTCTACTGCATGAAGTTGAGCTTATGAATTTAAACAAAGCACTTCTTGGGAGATAACCCAAGCGTTATTTATTTGTTCTTTTCAATTTTTTTTAGTTAGTTTGATTCCCTTGAGGAGCTCTATTCATTATGCAGCTTTTTGAATACTTGGGAGATACATGCAGTAAAGACTATTCTCAAGTTATCAGTGATATCTAGAATTCAGATTACTACAACATCGGGAAATAAATTGGGGAAGTTTTCTTTACTTTTGTTTTTATTTATATTTATATTTTATGTGTGTGCTTAAATGTTTTGTTGACTTTGAAAATATTTGGAGTGATTTTGAATGATAATTTTAAGTAGGGACATATGTTGCTATATTTCATGTTGTATGCATGCATATTGAAGGCCAAGCTTCATAAATGTAACATGGGCATGCCACAAATGACACACCCGTGCAAACGGGCACCAAAACACGGTCGTGCCCTCACCAACACGGCCATGCCATTTTGTCCCTTCAGTCAACACAGTCGTGCCTTATCCAACATGGTTATGTGATATTTGTGCCTTCAACAAGCACGATCGTGCCCCCTAAAGCATGACTGTGTCATTCTCATGCACACATTTTGCACGGTCATGCCCTTACCGACACGCCCATGCCATTTTCATGCTCAAAATATGCACGGCCATGCCTCACCAAACATGACCATGTGATTTTCAAGCTTCTAATGTGCATGGGCATATGCATTATCCATGCATTCACACATAGCATGGGTTTGTAGATTTCAGAGGCATGTGACCTTTCAATTTTATATGAACCATATGACACCCCTTTTTGACCTTCATTGTCACAAAACCTCCAAAACACTTTTTAAATTCTTTTTGTGTTAGCTTTTCATTTTTTTATTTTTTTATTCTCTATTTATTATTATTTTTTTTATTTTCTTTTCATAGATTCCAGCCACTTCCTTTCACTTGCAGTGCCACATTGAGGACAATGTAAAATTCAAGTATGGGGGAGTATTTACTTACTTTATCTTTTTAGTATTTTATCTTATTAATTTTGAGTATTTTGTTGCTTATTTATTGCATTTCTAAAATAATAATGATAATAATTTTGCCACATTTTTATTTTTGCTAACTTATTATAATTATAAGCTTTGAATGTTAAATTAAAATTAGCTAGTCTAGTTGATGCAGTATGTGGTTAATTCTTGTAGAATATGGTTTAAAGCTTTGTTAATATTTGAGAATTATACTTTTTAACTTTTAATCAACCTAAATATATACCTCTCTTTTTTTTTATTTAAAAAGGATTTCTGGATAAAATTTTTGCAATCAAGAGATTTGGATAAATTTTTATTATTAGGAAAACCTTTTTCTATTATATGATAACTCAGCTACTTTTTAAAAAAAAAGGACTAGATGAGCAAAAATATCCATTCTACTCTAATGCTCAAATTGAGTATAAGTAATCCAAAGGTACCTAATGGCGGTATTCATGCTTAGTAATACAAGAACGGTAAGGAATACCAAAGTTGGGAAGGATTTTAATCCAACATAAATAAAAGTAAAATAAAATAAAATAAAAATTTAGCTGGTTATTATATTTAGCTTAAGGGTTGACTAATAATTTAAATATGTTTGACTTTCCTTGGTTTATAAGTTTTAGTTCACAAATTCTTATGAATAATTCATTTGAGAGGTATGCTTCACTTGGTAATATTTGCAATCTTTTTCTCAAATTTATTAACTTAGTTTTGCTAAATCATACTTGTATTAACTCGTTACTGTATTGATTAAATTATTTGTAATTTTATTTTAATATGCTCATATTATTATTATAATAAGGTTCTTGCTTGAGGACAAGCAAAAGTTCAAGTGTGGGGGTATTTGACAATTGCATTTTACTATTAAAATTTACACTCTTTAGTCTTTTTTTTATTTAATAACATTTCATTTTAGTTGCATAATTTTCCATTTTCTGCATAATAATGAATAAATTTAGCATTTAGATAATATTAGGACATTTAAATGTAATATAGATATAATCATGCATTAATTAAATAAATTAGGAGTTTTATATTCTTTGTCTAATTTTTTTATTCTTCTCACTGAGTTTTTGTTTTGTCTGCAGAAATTAAATTCCTAAAGGAAAGTCAAAGATTCAGAAAAGTTAGAGAAAGGAACATGGGTGTGCATTGATCATGCACGGCCATGTGATGCAAAACACGGTCGTGCTAATATTTAGGAAGGAAGGAGCATGGCTATGTAAGCTAGAGCATAGCCATGCCATTCTACAAGAGAAAAGGAGCATGACTATGTAAGCTAGGGCACGACTGTGCCATTTTACAAATGGAAAAGAGCATGACGGTGCAAGGCTTAACATGGTCGTGCCAAATCAAAGGTTAAAAGTAGCATGGCCATGCACTCATCAACACGGTCGTGCCACATTGAAAGGCAATAAAGGCACAACCATGCCTTGACTCACATGACCATGCCATAATTTCTAAAGGCAAGGACACACCCATGCACTCATCAACACGGTTGTGCAAAGAACTTCATACGAATGTGCACGGCTATGCAAGTCCAACTATGCTTGTACATTTAAGGAATTTCAACTCGGACACATGCATCACACGTAACCCTAATTTTGAGGATATAAGACATCATTAACTCATAAAGAGGAGGGAGGACGAATGAAGGCAGTAGAAGACGAGGAAGGATGAACAAAGGCAGAACAGGAGAGCAAAATAGAGAGACAGAACAAAATATAGATGAGAAACAAAGACTATATTCTCCAAACTCTTTTTCTTATATTGTTTATTCTTGTCTTTAATAATTTACATTATGTGTAACTAAATTCCTTTAGAGTTTGGATTCATGTAGCCAAGATTACTGCTTATTTGGATATTATTTTATTGCTGTTAATTATCATCGGTCAATTTCTCAGGTTTTGCTTCATTAATCTTGTGTTTAATTTAGGCCTGATTAAATGCATGCTTGTGGATAAATTTATGACAATGAAAGTTGCATAATTTGTTAGCTCTTAAAACCTGTGATTCCAGGGATCCTTGATCACGAAAGTAGACAAGACATTAAGGGATTAATAGACTGTTAAGGAACTTAATAAACCTAAGTAATTCATTAGACCATGAGAATAGGCTATGTTTGCTTTAGGTATGCCTGAGTAACTTTGAAAAAAGCCTTAGGAATTTATGAACAGCCTACCCTTGACTGAGATTTATTAATTGAATTAACAAAATCCTGTAATTCAAGCAAGTGCCTAGTGAATGAATCCAAGCTCTAGTTTTTAAATTCTGAATTTCTTTAAATATAATCTGTTTACTTTAGCATTCTATTTATTTAATTTTCCAATTTAAAATCATTCATTCTATTAGGTTTTCAAAGGCAAGATCACACTTATTGCTAGAATTTCTCATCTCCATGTGGGAACGATACTCACTCATCATATATTACTTGTAACGAACTGTACACTTGTGGAAATCACCCAATAGAACCCTAACAAAGAACTTAGCTACTCATGTTAATAACAAGAGATAAAGAAGAAGAATAGAAGAAAATAAACATCATCATTAATCCGAAATAGTAATGAATAATAGAAAATGTTTAGAAGAAACCCCCTTTTTGCAATAGAAGACTTATTGTTCTTCAATCCTTATGCTCCATCTCCAAAAAACATGAACAAGCATAAGTCTTTGTTTTCTACCCCAAAAAATAATAAAAAGAAAATGTAATTTAAATTCATAAAAATGACATAATGTTTTGTTTTTGGAGGTTGTATACACATAAAACCCTACCATCCAGCCTCTTGATTTTTTCCTTTCAAATCTCCATCAAATCCCTTAAAATTAGCTCTTCAAATTTGAAATTCAAAATTCTTTCAATAGGGCACATGGCCATACATGTCGAGGCACATGGATGTGGGCTAGTCTTCTCCTTGATTTGAGGAAATCAGCCTTTAATGCTCCTTTAAATGCTCCCTTGACTCTTCCAGATTGTTCATGAGCCCCATGCATCTTTCCTTTACTGTTCTTTGAAATCCACATGCATAAAAATAACCAAAAATACTAAAAATAAACATAAACACAAATCATGCACATATTCATGCAGACTAAAAAAATTAAGAAAAGAAACACAAATGATGAAATCTAATCCCAACACATTAAGTGCTTAAAATAATGCATTTCTCACACTTATTAGTTAGTATACTAGTTAAAAGCATTTACCTTCAAAGATTGAATGAATGTTTTGACTATCATATCATTATAGATGCCAACAATGTTATAGGTTTCCAGAAAATAAGCCATTTATTGCCTAGGATTACCTTTGCCATTAAATTGTTGAAACTTTAGGCTTTGATAATTAGCAAGCATCTTTATAAGATTAATCCTTTGAGAATATGGCTTGGCATACTTGTATGAAGGTTAATTAATACTTTCCACTTGACCTTTCATAGCTTCCTTTACAAGGTCCTTCAATTGATTAGTAGTTATAGACCCATTGGTAAACACTTGGGTAAGCTTTGATACTACACTGAAAGTAGAACCAATAGTAGCAATAGGGACTTGCATAATTTCTTTATTCATTTATTATGAATCATCAGTAACGAAAACTCCTTTTTCCATTAAACCATTAACTTTTTTTATTAAAAGGCAATCTGCTTACCTTTTTCTTTGATTGAGTCGATGAGGTCTTCTAAAAACTTGATCATCTTAGTGAATTACTCCTCCAAAGAGGTAGAGTTCATCATCATGACACTCATGACATCAGAAGAGTCATTTAGAAAGATTAACATACAGTCACTATAAGTGACATCCTTGTTCATATATGAATCAAAACTCTCCTTCATTTTTTATAGCAAGTGAGTAGGATTCACCACTTCTTAAATTGATGGTAAAGAGTTTAACACACTTTGAAGTAGAGGAAAAGTGCATGCATAAATGTTCGATCAACCTTTCTTTGATGATGGGTTTTGAGCCAGTATTAGTAGTGCCTCACACGATAAAACAAATGGATGTCTTAGATTTATGATTATTGTTTGTTGAGGCCATGGATCTTGATTATTGAACTTTAAGATGATTTGTAAAGAAAAGAGATAAAAGGTAGAAATGTCCCACTGGGCATGCCAGAAATTTGTTAACATAAAATTCTTGTCTTGAAATAAAGAAGCAAGAAAAGTAATAATAAATATAAAAAGAACTTACTAATCAAACTAGGGTACGCTCTAGTGTAAATCTCTACAAATGTAGAAATTAAATCCTTTGATGCTTTCCTTCATTAATGATGAATCAAGGGCACGAAAGGCTAGTTCTTAGATCCGTTGAAGAAAATTGCTTCAATTTGATGAAAAAGGCACATTGAATTTATCACAAGCTTTGAAGTAGCCTTGTGAAGATATCTAAATTAATTTTGAATTGTTAGTTTTATAGGTTGAAGAGAAATCCATAGAGCTTCTTTAATATTTTAGTAGTAGAATTCTAGCTTCTTGACGACTTCAATCCTCCTCCTAAATGAACCACAAGCACTCTCATTTATAGAGATTTTATGGTATATAACATTTTTATAGGAAAAGACACACACACACACACACACACACACACACACACACACACATATATATATATATATATATATATATATATATATATATATATATATATATATATATATATATATATATATATATATATATATATGCATTCTCTATATATTTTGCTATATAGAGAGAATAATACATTCTTTGTAAAGTAAATAGGCTTTTGAAAATTAAAGTGATTTCTCCCCTTTTCGGTTTGATTAACACTGACACCTAGCGTTTATACAATTTACTTGTGGAACAATAAAAAGATATGTGATCCAAACTTGATTATGATTTTAATTCTACTTTATAACATTGGTATTTGAGTGTAATTGATAATTCCCATGTTAATTTGCTGATTAATTTTGTTTTTATGCTCGAAATTGATGAATTATGTGTACATGAACATGATTATAGCAGCAACTTCATGCTCTTTTTCTGTCTTGTATTTTGTGTTTCATGAAACACTTTTGATATGTATTTGTAGTTCATAATGTAAGCTTTAATTTTATATAAAGAACATTAAATTTGGCTAAGTGTAGAGAAGTTATGATGAACCAAAGTTAGTCCCTTATAAAGTCATTTTCTGAAATTTATTTCAGACCTGGACAAATCCCAAGGTTAAAGATGATGTGTTTTATTGTGTAAAATTTAAACACATACTTATAGGTCTCAGATTATAAATATGATTGCACCATTGAACTCAGAATAATTAAAAATAAGGGGGTAGAAAAAATTTGAGAGTCGGAATCATTCTTTAAGGTAGAGAGTGGCATATACTCTTAGTTGCTTGAAAGTGGGCATAAATTGGTTACTATTTTGTTGACAACCAAACAAGGCTTTATAGTCCTATGCGCAAAAACAACATGTGAAGGCACTCTGAGCAGCCATTTTTAGCGTTACTGGTACCTTTGGACTCTAAATTTTTTGGTGGAATTTTTCTATATAATGAAAATAATTTTTTAATATAAATTTTTTTAATTTTCTTTATGAAAAACCAAAAAATTCAAATAATATTATTTTAGTTAAGAAAAATCCTAGAAAAATACTAGTAATTTTGTATATAATGTAATCTATGAGGTTAAGGTCTGATGGGAGAAAATTAATTTATCTATTTGTAAAAATTAATTTTTGATTCATTTTAATAATTAAAACACAATTTTACTTTAACTTTTTTTTTATGAAAATCCATAATAAATTGTATATTTGTTTGAAAATTTTGATTCCAGTCTTGCAAATTTTCCAAAATTAAGGAGAACCCCTATGTATAATATTTGATATACGATTGTGTCTTGAGTTCTGGTTTTTAACATCTATACATATATATACATAGACATATACATATAAATATACATACATACATATATATGTTTTCATATATATATATATATAAACATATATATGTATGTATGTATATTTATATGTATATGTATATATATGTATAGATGTATATATATACATACATATATGTATATATACATATATGTATGTGTGTGTGTGTGTGTATATATATATATATATATATATATATATATTCGATTGAGAGATTATAAGAGGCTTAGAAGGAATCGAAGAAATCCTAGTTGCCCACAAGTGAGGCGTCATCATATGGCTATAAAAAGCCAAGAATGTAAGTTAATGCTAAGACTCTTGAGAAGAAATCTCTCTGAATATATAATGAATAGGCATCACACTCTCATAGAGCATGCTAGGACCAATAATAATATAATTCAAGTTTTCATCAGTAATGGTTATATTATGGGTGATTATTATAAAATCATGGTTGTAGAGAACACTTTACCCATTTCTCTTTTGAGTAGGTTTATAAGTTTTAAAGCCGTTATATTTGAAATAGATTCAAGGGAAAGAACTACAGATATGAGAGATTTTCTAAAAGGAAAATCTAGATCATATGAGACAATAATCTATATGTTTTGGAGGATTAAATCTCAAAGAATTTAAAGAAATCTTTTATTTTGAGTGAGTATGAGTCCAGTATTAAGACTTTGAGATGCCTTAACTCAAGCTAACCATGGATTAGGAACAATGTTAATTATATTTTGGATAAAGAAATTTTTTAGGAGTCATTTCCTAAAACAGTTAGGGACATAAACCTATATGAATAGTAGTAGTGGTAGTAGTAATAGTAGTAGTAGTAGTAGTAGTAGTAGTAGTAGTTGTTGTTGTTGTTGTTATTGTTGTTGTTATTGTTATTGTTGTTGTTGTTATTGTTGCTACCGCTGCTTATTATATTGTACTTCAGAATATGGGCATTATAAGATTGGAAGAATTCATGGAAATTCTCATCTTAAAATTATGATTGGTGCAATTTAAATTAAATTATAAAGTTTTGACATTTGAAATTGAATGATGATTGGAAACATAGTGAACTTTCTCATTTAATTCACATGAGAATATTTGTTAATTTAATTTGAAATTGCAACTCAATGATGGGTATAAATTATTGTATTTATAATGTCTCTTATTGTTTGTGACTAAATATGGCATCCAAGAATATCATAGCTGAACTAAATAAGGGTGAGAATGTTCACTACCACAAAATATGGGCATTTTAAAATAGGTAGAATTCATGGAAATTCTCATCTTAAAATTATAATTGGCACAATTTAAATTAAATTATAAAGTTTTGACATTTGAAATTGAATGATGATTGGAAACGTAGTGAACTTTTTCATTTAATTCATATGAGAATATTTATTAATTTAATTTGAAATTGCAACTCAATGATGGGTATAAATGATTACATTTATAATGTCTCTTGTAGTTTATGACTGAATATCGCATCCAAGAATATCATATCTGAACTAAATAATGGTGAGAATGTTATTGTTGTTGTTGTTATTACTACTACAAAATACGGGCATTCTAAGATTGGTAGAATTCATGGAAATTCTCATTTTAAAATTATAATTGGTGCAATTTAAATTAAATTATAAAGTTTTAACATTTGAAATTGAATGATGATTGGAAATGTAGTGAACTTTCTCATTTAATTCATATGAGAATATTTATTAATTTAATTTGAAATTGCAAGTTGATGATAGGTATACATGATTGCATTTATAATGTCTTTATAGTTTGAGACTAAATATGGCATCCAAGAATATCATAGCTGAACTAAGTAAAGGTGAGAAATTGAATGGTGATAATTACAACGTATGGCAATTGAAAATGCAATATTTCCTTAATGAGCAAGAAGCTTTGTAAGCTATCAATAATTTTATAGAAGAGCACAAAGCTAGTGAAGGAAATGTGAATAATGCACAATATAGGTGTAATATGGCTGCTTTCAATGCTTGGAAGAAGAAGGATTCCATTGCTAGAGGAATTCTCATAAGTTCCATGAATGATTATCTGGTATATAGGTACCAATAGTACCCAATTGCAAATGTAATGTGGGTCACTTTGAGGGAGAAGTTTAGAAGAACAATTGTATCCAAACTATAATAAATGACCATTAAAGTTTAACACCTACAAGAAAATCCCTAATAAGCCTATGACACAACACTTAAGGGATATGTCAAACATGATCATAGAACTCAAAGTAGCTAGGCATAACCTCATTGATGAACAATAAGTTCATATTATTATCTGATGTCTCCCTAATAGTTAGGAACATATGAAAGTGAATATGCCTCACAATGAGAAAATTAAGACCTTTGATGACATTGTATGCCACTGGGAATTTAAAGATGAGCGCCTTGAGGCTGCAAAGCTAAATGCTCATGCATATGTAGCTAAATCAAGTTCCAAAAGGGTTTAAGGCTTTAAGCATAAAAGATTCAATAATAATTGTAAAGGCAAAGGCAAGATGAATGAGACTGGACATGGACTAAAGAAATGAAACAAGCAATTTAAATGCAAAAAAGGAAAGTATGGTGCAAGAAAGGATAAGACTAAAGTGACTTATTACAATTATGGTAACCTAAGTCATTTTGCTCATGTATGCATTGAGCCTAAAAAGGTTTTTTTTTTTATCTAACTTCTTTTAAAAGAAGTTATGTTTCTAAAATTTTTATTTTTAGTATTGTATCGCTAACTGATACTCATCCTATTTGGACTATAAACTTAGGAGCTACAAACCATATAGCTAGAGATAGAAATAAATTTATGAAATTTCATCGAATTTCAAGTTGAACAAAGTGGATTTATTTATGAAAAATACAGAAGTTAAAGTTAAAGGAATTGTCAATACAAATTGGATTTGCAAGAAGGCCGAATCCTATATGTATATGATGTTCTATATGCTCCTGATATTCGATGAAATTTAGTCTCTGTACTTGCTCTATTAAAGTTAGGATAAGGTTTGTATTTTCCTGGTGAATGTGTTAAGATTACTCTCTATATTGTTTATTATGGTTGTGGATACATTATTGATGATTTTATGTTGTTGAACATAAACTATTGTAATAGTAATCGTGGTGTTTATTTTTCCTTATTCACTAAATCTAGCAATGATAATATGGATGTACAATTGTAGCATGCTAGATTAGGACACATTGTACAAGATAGAATGAATAGGTTTATTTGTGATCTCTATTGAGATCAAACATAAAATTTAAAGTGCCCACTTATTATTTTTTTTTTTGCAAGGAAAAGCCACTAGAAAACCATTTGTAAAGGGCACAATAACTGAATTTTCTTTGCAATTAATACATTATGATATATGTGGACCAATGAATGTCAAAGCAAGGCATCGAGCCTCATATTTCATTACATTCATAAATGACTTCACCCAATATGGTCATATCTATTTAATCTCCCATAAATCTGAAGCATTAGATTCTTTTAAGTAATATATAAATGAAGTTGAGAATCAATTAGACAGGAGAATAAAAGCATTAAAGACTAATTAAGGTAGAGAGCATCTATCTGAACAATTTAAAGAATTATGTAGTGAAAAAGGAATTATGAGTTAGTTAACAACTCTTAGAACGCCACAACAAAATGATGCTACTGAGTGAAAGAATCAAACTTTTCTTGAAATGGTTAGGTCAATAATGGTGCAAGTTAATCTCGTAATTAGTTATTGGATGCTTTGTTGTCTACAACCTATGTACTTAACCGTGTACCTTCTAAATCAGTTTCCACTACACCTTATGAGTTATGGATAAGTAAAAAGCCCAATTTGAATGAGTTGTATCCATAGGGATCTACAATATACATTCTTGATAACTTTCACAAATTCGGTAAATTATGACTAAGAGGAAAGAAATGTATGTTTATAAGATATACTGAGAACTCAAAAGGTTATGTACTTGTTAGTGAGGATCCCAATGGAAGATTGATTGAAATTGAGTCCCATGATGCCACTTTCCTTAAAAATCATTTTTTAAACAGGGATTATATTAATAATGAACATCATTTATTTGAAAAGGATGATGATGACAAGACTAGTATAAATCAATAAAAGGTTGACATATAAAATATGATACATAGTCTTATTTTTGATAGTAAGAATATACATATTCACTTCAACCATCTCAATTAAGTAAGAGAAATAAGACTGCAATTGATCCATTTTCAATTGGTAAAAGTAACAATTCTTAATTATATAGAAGTACACATTTAAACTTTTTAAAGACATTTTACAATTAAGAATGAAGTTTACATTGTTATTCTTGATGATGAGGAGGAATCTAAAACTATCAAAGAGGCACTTGAGTGTCCTACTAAGAAAAAATGGAAAGTTGCATTGGAAGAGGAAATGGAATCTATAAAAATGAATCAAGTTTGGAACTTGGTTAATTTACTACCATGCCGTAAAACCACTAGGAATAAGTGGATTCTCAAAATTAAATGTAAGGCGGATGGTTCCATTGATAGATATAAAGTCTAACTTGTGGCGAAAGGTTACTTAATAAGAGGGTATAAATTATAAACTTTTTCACCTATTGTCAGGTTTACCTCTATTATCCTTATCTTACCTAAAGGAGACCATTCAAAGAAACTTTTGGCTCTATCATAAGAAAATTATATCCAAAAGATTCTAGAATGCTTTAATATGAGCAGTTATAAACCTGTGGATACTTCTGTGTCAAATATGAGGTTCTGAGTCTCAAAATGTGTCCTAATAATTCAAAACAAAGAGAAATTGTAGTGTTATGGAGAGTTTTATCTATGTTATGTTGTGGACTCGCATATATATTTGTTTTGCTATTGTATTAGTTAGTCAATATCAATCGAATCTTAGAAGAGAGCATTGGAAAGCTGTTAAAAGGATTTTGAGGTATATAAAATGCATTATAGATTATTACTTATGTTATTAAGGATCATATTTGCGTCTAATTAGATATTCAAATGCTAATTAGGGAAGAGACTTTGATCAATATAAATCAACCTCTATTTATATTTTCTTACTAAATAAAGGTGTCATCTCATAGAGTAGTAAAAAACAAACATGTATAGCCTTATAGACTATGGAAGCTGAATTTATTGCATGTTCAGTTGCAGTGCAAGAGGTTATTTGGTTAAGAAGATTTTTAATGAATTTAGGAATTTAAAATGGTTGTGAGGGAGCCATTACTATTCATTGTGATAATCAAGTAGTAATTGCTTTCACAAAAGATCCTAAATATCATAGTAGAACTAAACACATAGATACAAAGTACAACTATGTTAAAGAAATAATTTCCAAACAAGAAGTAACAATACAATAAATATCTTCTCGTAAAATGGTGGTTGACCCTTTAACTAAGCCAATTTTAAGAGATTTATTTCTTACACATGTAAATTCTCTTAGATTGCGTAAAATATAGAATATTTTTGTTGAGCTTATGTATTAAATTATTTGAATAAGTGCAATGGTTGACATGTTTATTTAATTGAATTTTTACCTTGTACACATCACATACATTGTTAAATGCTCAACAAAAGGATGCCGCACAGGTTTTAGGTTTGCTTACTCATATAAGCAACCACCTCTAGTGTTCAAACAATGAGTAGAGATAAGACTACATGTTAGGATTGTCGCCTTAAAAGAAAATGAGATGAGGTTGTTCTTGGATATACAACCAATTTGGATTGCCCTATACAATTGACATGTGTAAGCCAAAGGTGAATTCTTGGTTATTACCTACCATTGAGAGCACCTCAAGAATTCAAGTTAGTCGCAAATGAGCGAATGAACTTTGATATGTATAGTTTTTTTTAATTGACATCAATTTGAAATATAATTAATATAGCACATGATTCATATTATGTATGCTTGTTCAACTAAAAAGGTAGTGGAAAAATGATCCTTGCTTCTCTACTGTGTGAGACCTTGAAGATAATCTTAAATCCTTATATATGTACTTTATACTTTTTGCTATTGTTTGTAATTCATAAATAGTGTTTTGCTATCTTAACATGCTACTTATAATCATGAATGATTCGATATATATACTATGTCTAAAAAAGCAAGTATGTATAAATTATAAATTCCGAGTAGAAAAGGAAGATTTTGTCTAGTGTGTCCATTAGCTACCAATCTTGTCGTTTGAGAGAAGTATAACTTCATTATGGATACACAAAATGAAAATATCTTGAACATGCTCTTTGAGGGAAATCTTAAGCTTCTATGTTATTCTGAACAAAAGCATAGTAATAAGCTCCCAAGTGGAGGTTTTGCTCACTAGGTCGCATAACCCATTTACTAGTATAAAAGCGTTGTTTGTCTATTGATTAAAGAAAATCTCACAATGGGATCATAACCTTTTTGTATGAGTGAGAGATGTTGGATCTTGGATTCAAGTCGCCCATGATAGGTTGACCCGATCTAACTTGATTGAAAAAAAAAAAGTGCAACAGCCTCCAAAATTACAAGAGCAACTTCTCCTAGATAACGTACAAAAGTACATGATAAGAAAGAGAATGAACAACAAGAAAAATAGCACAATACAAAAAGGCTTTGTAAACTCTTCCGAATAACAACAAAAACAATAAAGTAAATAGGATTGTGAAAATTAAAGTGTTTTTTCTCTTTTTGGTGTGATTAACACTTACACCTAGTATTTATACAATCTACTTGTGGAATCATCAAAAGATATATGATCCAAACTTGATTATGATTTTAATTCCGCTTTATAATAGCTATAAACACCAAGTAAAAATACACCTATACCCAATCTATAATGTCATTTGGAAATAAACTTTTCTTAACCTTTTATATTCTGTTCATCAAGAGAAAATTAATACAAAATATTTAATTTTTATGATAATTATATTCTTAACAATTATAATCTAATATAAAAAATTTTATTTCTTTTTAAAAAATAAATTTGTGTAAAATCATGCACTAGTATTATTGTGAAGGCAAAATGTATCATAACCCTTGTATTCTCAATTTTTTTCACATTACACCTTTCTATTAAATTTTCGATATATTACACCCCTTCACACTCAATTTGTAGTACACTAAGACCTTGTTGAAATTTGATAGTTAAAAATTATCCAAATTATTCCCCATAATCTTAAAAATTTTCTATTTAATTCTTATGATTTTTCTTACTAACAATTAAGTCCATACAATTACTAATTCAATTAAATTTATTAAAAAACTTACAAATTATATACTTTTTATATATTAGATTTATAATAGTAAATAACTATATATATATATATATATATATATATATATATATATATATATATATATATATATATAAAATTATGAAAATTATGACATATCGTAATTGTGCATTAAATATTTATATAATTAATGCAAAAAATATGGCAACAATTATGCATGATAAATTTTTAATAAATAAAAAATATATGAGGTTTAATAAATAAAATACTAGTGAAGATTATATACTTAAATTTCACAACTTTAAATCTAATATTATAATCAATTTAAGTACCTCATACAGTTACTTTTTTTTTTTTCCTAAGAAGTAAAGTACATTTTGCTAATAAACTAGCCCTGGATGATAAAATATATTCTTATCTTAAGGTGATAAAAATAAAGCAACACAAAGTAGCTACAAATAAAGTCAACCAAGAATCTTTTGTAAATTAATGTTTTATTTATGTCACAAACTTAATTAATAGGATTACTAATTTATTAAATATTAATTGTAAGAGAGATTAGGGTATACAATATTATTTATTTATTTTTATTTGACAAGCATTATAATTTTCCACTAGCATTTTATTTATTAAATAACTCATGTATTTTTTATTGATTAAAAATTTATTACATACTAATTTTTGCCACATTTTTTATTAATTATATAAATATTTAATGCATAATTAAAGTATAAAATAATTTTTATAACTACATATATATATTTTACTGTTGTAAATCAATTACAAATAGATAATTGGCATTTTAATTATATAAAAATATATAAGTTTAAAATTTTTAAATGAGTTTAATTGACTTATTTTAGTAATTGTATTGACTTAATTGTTAATAATAAAAATCAAAAGAATTAAATAAAACGTTTTTAAAATGACAGGGACTAATTTTAATAGTTTTAACCATCAATTTTGCAACAAGTGCTCAATGTGTCTAAAATTGAGAGTATAGGGGTAAAATGTGCCTAAAATGTGCCAAAAATTTTGTAGATGGGTGCAATGTGAAAAAAAAATTGGGGTGGAATATCAAAATGTGTTTTGCCTATTATGAATTATATGAATGATCAATTCAATTATATATATATGCGTCTGTATATAAATGTTATGGAGTATTATCATATACTAACATATACTGCCAAACTCACAAAGAAACCTAACAAAGCACCAGCTATGACTTCAACCTCAGTGTGGCCGATGGATTCTTTGAGGGGAGCTGAATCTTTCAAGGCATCTCCTGTTTCTTCCTCGGCAGCTGATATGCTTGAAGACATTAGTATCTTATTAACTTGTCTCGTTTTACTTTCTGATTCAAGTAATAGAGGTGCATTTGTTGATTTTTGCACAAAACGTCTTCCCTCCTTGGATAAAAAGGGATCAAGGTCTTCCACAGATGTTGATGAAGCTCCCTGTTGAGAATCTATCAAATCATCCCTTTCCCTGGAGACAATTAAGTTGGCTTGTGTCTTAGATTGCAATTTGTTTAGTACTTTTGCATGATTTCCAACTTCTCTTCTCACACCCTGAAATATTAAGGCATCCACCTCCAAATAAGCGTTTCAATTTAGATATTATCATCATAAGAAAAATGACGACTGAAAAAGTAATAGAAATTAGCAACACTTCATAATACGGTTCAAAATGAATAACAAACATATGAAGAACTAGAGCTAGGTATCCTTCTGATGGAGGCATAACAAGCAGCAAAAAGATCCAAGTAATTTTTTCTTTTTTGACTCCACCTAACTGGCTGTTAAGAAGAAGCAAAATAAGTGATTCCCACAACCACAACCAAAAGGCAAAAGCCTTTTGAGTTTCATCGAGTAAAAGACACTGAAATCCACTCTCAATGGAACCCACATGATTCAATCGATTAATATGATAAGCACATGGGCAAACCTTTAAGGGAATTAGACAAATCATTTTCAGATTATATGAAGTGTTAGTATGGCTAGATTTCAAAGCAAAGAAACATGCTATTTATGATTATTTAATGTGCATCGGAAGCTCATTGTGAAAAATTAGCACTGCTGCCATTAATCTCAGATAATATTGCAACTGAAAACACAGTGACAGCTTATGTTAAGGAATGGGGTTAAACAGAAAGACCAATTCCTTAATTTTCTTGATTAATGGGGCTAAACAGAAATACCAATTCCTTAATTTTACCAAATCAAACAATTTCTCTGGTATTATTCTGTAAGCATCACATTGAAATGTCAGCATGTACATTAACACAGCTGCAGTTTCATATGAAAGAAAAATGCAGTTATTGCAGCTGTAACACAAAGGTTTTTACACCAGGTAAGGCTGGTATAACCAGTGTTTTCAAAAATGAACTGGAGGTGGAACTAACCATGTAGCCAGTTAGCAAATAGAAGTGCTTGAAAGTGTATGAGTGGAACCTTTTAAAGTTCATCTTTTTCAATCAAAGAGGTCTTCATAGAGTATTATATTTTCCCTTTCTTGTACATGGTTCTAAAGAAAAACTTTCTAGCATCTAGAGCAATCATCCTCAAATCTCACAATAGCCATAAAATGAAAATCCAAAATAATAACCACCAAAGAGAATGTGTTACAAGCTAACCTTCAAGTTGTGATTTTTTAGTGCAAAATTGGAAAAGACCATAAGAACATTTAGCACTAACAGAGGTTGAAACTGATGTTAGAGACACTGAAACTGAAGAAACAGAAAACAGGACATGCATGTCAACAAGTGTCAACCAGTTGACCAGGAGTTGGTGTAAAAATCTAAGGTGAAAACAATCCAGTTGGCCCAAATCTCTCTTGGTTTAATTTGCAAATTTGGTAGCTTTGAGGAAACCAGTGATACAATCAACAAGCATCTAAAGACAGACATCCATTTTTAAGATTGATTCATTTCTATTGTTTAATCCATCACAAAACCTCAGTGGCTATTGTTGTTCAGACTTTCACTCATTTTTGCTTTGATAGGTTTTCTTGAACATAGTATTTACTAAAAATTTGAGTCATACAAGTCAATGGTTTTTACCAGTTTATTGCATGCTTCACATATCGTTATAAATCAGAGTGGATGAAGAGCCAATGTGGACAGTTGTACAATCATAAACCTTGTAATTTTTTACTACCTCTTACATATACCTCTAAATGGTAAAACCCCTTCATTTTCTGCAATATTTGCAATCAAGTTATAGTATATTAATCTCTTAAATCACAACCTAGCATCATTTCCAATGTAGCTTCTCATGGCATGTCGGAAGCACATTTAATTATAAATTCCTTAGTCTTCACTTGTCGTACAATATATAAGCTTGGTTCTGAATTTACAGCGTAAAAGGCCTTTTCTTTCCAAATGCATGCATTTTTTCCCAATGCCAAGCGACTGATTTGAATGAGTTTGAGCATGAATGAACAAGATCCTAATAAATAGTTCAAGCATGGCTCCATAGCCAGTTTACTAAAGTCCCACCAATCAAAGGTCACTTGCATTTTTTCTCATTGCCAAGTAACTGATTTGAATGAGTTTGATCATGAATGAACAAGATCCTACTAAATAGTTCAAGCATGGCTCCATAGCCAGTTTACCAAAGTCCCACCAATCAAAGGTTACTTACATTTTTTTGTCCTGATTCTTATATTTTTGAGTGGCCACAAGCTGACATCTACCAAGAGTTTCAGGGGTAGTTCCATGGGTGATAAAGCACATTTACACAATTGTGGCAACTCCTTTCAGGGGTTTGAAGTAGAGGAATTCACCAAGCATTCACTAATCACTACTCAAAGCATAAAACATATTGGTGAAGAGATATGCCAACAATGAGTAAGAAAACTACAAACTACTTTGTTCCATTGAGGAATTGACTATAATAAAGGAGCTTAACAATGGCTATAGTGTTATTGGCAAGAAGGGTTATGGTAACATTGTTTTCTCATTTATCAGGAGACCCGATTTTTTACATGGAAGAAAGTGCATATTACAAATAGGAAGTGATATTTAATTTATTTGAAAGAAACAATATGTGATTCTGTTTGGAGACTGCTAGTTTGGTCTATTTTGGGTCAGTCACTTTTTTGGAATAACAGCCGAGTTAGAAAGGGGTAAGAAAATCAACATGCACACAAGCATAAAGCCAGAAAAATAAGTGCACACTAGATGCAGCTCAACACATAATTGCCTATGCCCAAAAAGAGAGATATCAATTCTTCATTATATGATAACGAAAATATAACATAAGAAGATTGTGAAATTTCTTAAGTTAACCCAAATCAAATGAAAAGAAATTATTTGTCCTTTATGCCTAGAGCAAGAATTTCCCTATATTCATCACCACTCCACAATCTATCAAATTTTCTCCAACACAAATTTGGCATTTCATCTCCACCAGAGTAAATGTCAAATAAGAGGAGTTCTTTGCAACTAAAGCAACCTTTGATCATTCATTGAGTTGATAAATCATTTCTCATAAATTCTTGGAGGATGATTTATGAATGGCTTGCTCCATTCCAAATGACTCAAGCTAAATTTTGGTTTCATTATTATCACATGTATGCTCCATTATGCGACTCATATAGTAAGGAAGTTGCAAAATTATATTACTTATATTGCACCTGAGGTATGCTCCATCATGTGACTCATATAAAAGGTACTTGCAAAATTTTATTACCTATATTGCACCTGAGACATTTTGTATTTTGTACTCCATTGAGATTGAATGAGCACTATCCATCTGTGAATTGAAAGATGTTTTCTGTATTTGTATCTATCTTAAACACTGAATCTAAATCCGGATTCATGTTTTACATATTAATCTATCATCATAAGACGAAAAATATTAGTAAGCCAACCAAAAAAAGGTAGGTTATATAGCCAAATCAAATCAAATTTAAACTAAAACGTTATTATTATATCCACTTTCATGACATGGAAAATAATTCCAGCAAGAAGCAGGATATTATGGAATTAAAAGGCAACATTTCTTAGTAAGATGAAACACCTCATAAAAGGACAAGTTAAAGTACACAACCAAATTGTAAAGCAGTATATACTGTATGGAATTGAATACCTGGGCGTCATACATGACAAGGCCAGCATAAACAACCGTAAGGCCAACAATTGAATCTGAAAAGCCCCTGTGATGAAATAATAGAATGATTAATATTACGGTGTAATAATTGAAATTCAAATTCATTGAACACATATACCATCAAAATAAAAATAAAAAAGGGATGAGGCAAAAAAGTAAAATGTAATAGCAGGAGCAGTCAAGCATATTACCGCTCAAGAGCAAGAGATGTAGCAGTAGCCACAACGGCCTATGATAAATAAATCATCCAATAGTAAGTAACCATAATTTTTTTTTTCTTTTCATAAAAGAAAAAATAGCTGTACATACAAAATAAACGGATAAAAAATATACTAACAGAGGAATGGGTAGAAGGGAAGCCACCAGCCTGAATTGCGGCTTTAAAATCAAAATCTTTGCCATATAAAAGTACAGAAGTGAATGGCTTAGAGAGCTGGCCAATGGCTGCTGATACACCAGCTGCTATCAATACCTTTAACAAACGTATCAAATTCATCAATTAGGAGGAGAAATGAAACAGAAAATATATATATATATATATATTTGCGTAGATTGCAAAAGAGCAAGTAAAAGGAAAAGCACCTTGTTGTGAGCGATTTCAGCAATATCATCAAGACCAAGTTTGAAGAAGCAAGTGAATTTTCTCTTTCTGGGGATTCTCAGACTGCACCTGTAATTAGAAAGTGAAAGAGCCTGGACGTGTGTTGGAGGAAATAGGCAAGTTGAATAGGGATAAGAAAAGCAGCTCCTACACTGAAACACCATTCTTCTCCTCTCTCTCTCTCTCACTCTCTCTCTCTCTCTCTCTGAAGGTCAATCGTCGAATATTCAGTTCATCTACTAAAACGTTGCCAGAACTTTGCTGCTTCCCAGTTTTTCGTTCTTATTTTCGAAAGATACAAGCTTCAATTGTGAGAAATTAAAATAAATAAAATATGTTGGCATTGCAAGACATACATTTTCGTTGGGGATAAATTTTTGACAAAGTGGATAATCTATCGTCCCTAAATTTTTTTTTTCTCCAATTTATGTTTTTATTTTGTAGGGCATAAAAGTTCTACCTTTTTATTCGTTCTGCTTTATTGGGGCTCTAAACTAAGAGTTAATTATCCGACTTGATAAAAATTCATTTAAATTAGGATATTAAAGTTTATTTAATTAGTGAGTTAAATTTAAATTATACAATGTTTCACTTGTAAAATTTCCGAATAAACTCAAATAGAAGTTTATGAGCAACTTTATAATTTTAATGTTTAGTAATTTGATTTTAAATATATAATATATGGATTTGTATTGTAAAAAATATTTTGGAGAATATATTATTAGATTAAAATAATAATTTTTATTAAATATATTGTAATTTATTTATAAATAATTTAATTTTAATTATTTAATATATAATTTTAATTTATAGTTAGTATTTTTTAAAATTTTTTTAGACTTGTTTATACTCATTTAAATTCGTGAACAGATCATAAACACCAAGCATGATAGTAAATTTAGTTCGGGCTCGGCTCAATTATAAACAATCCAAACCCGAGCTAGCCAAACCTTGAATCAACTCAGCTCGGTTAAACCTCTAACTTTACACCAAGAAAATAAAGATAAAATTACAAAATTGATCCAATTTCCTAGTTGATTTACATTGAATTGCCTTAATTTTTAGGTTAATTACATGCATTCCCTTTCTTTTATTTTGTTTTCTTTTTTGCCCATTTTCCTTCTTATATTCTTCTTTCTTTTTTTTACATTTATTATGTTGGCATTGGTCTTTTTTTTCCCTATTTTTGCAGTGTCCATCATCAAAGATATGCTCTTTTGCTAAAATCATTTTTTTTAATTGAAATTTTAAAGGAGACAATTTTTCTTTTTTTAATTTTTGACGGTTACGAAGTTTCTTATAAAATGGTAACAACTCATTTTAGTTCTTCTAAATCCATTGAAAAATCTCAAAAATTTACACGCTTTAATAGTGAGTTGGTGAAGGGAAAAGATTACGAAGTCAAAATAGGGTAGGAAGAGTGTTTTCAAGAGTGTGAAAAAGAGAGAAAAAAATAAGAAGGAGAATATGACGACCATTGATTCATTGTGAAGATTACTTTGTTTCTAAAATTAGATGTTGTGTTGAGTTTTAATGTTATTGATAACATTAAAAAGACTCTAAATGCTAATCAGTTTGCTCTATTTAAGGCTACATATTTTGGGTATTTTCTTGACATTTTGAGATTTGAAGTTCAATGTTAATTAATTCATTCTTTATTGCTTAGGGAATTGAGGTAGCCTAATTTGAGAGAGTCCTAGTTTGATGTATGTGGTGTTAGATTGAAGTTTGGTTTGGAAGAATTTCCTTTAGTTAGTGGTCTGAATTGTGTAGTTGATTTGAATAATGTTGGTGTTTAATGTGAAGATAATGTTTTTATTGAGAGATATATTGGTGGTTTGAGAAAAATTAATAAATAATCAATTCAAGAGTGTTTTATGGCAAAAAAGATGGGAGAATGATGATGACTATTTAAAAATTATTGTTTTGTACTTTATTGAGATGTTTTTCTTTACATCCCCTTTGAATTAAATAGTTTCTAGAAAAAATTTAGACATTGTTGCTAGGGGTTTGTATGACTCATATTGTTGGGGTTTGGATGTTTTTTATGTTACAATGGAGTCACTTATGGGAAGATTTGTTGGTAAGGGCAAGAAATTACATGACATATTTTTTTTATTATTTGAATGAATTTTTGTATGCATTTTAAGTTTAGTTTTACGAGTGTTGCCCCTATATTGTTGGTCATATAGCTAATTATTCTAGTGGTCATGTCCAGCATGTTTTGAATTAGTCTTGCAGCGTAATATCTTCTGTAAATCTACAAAGAAGGTTATTGTTTTTCTTTTTTCTTTTTTCTTTTTTATGTTTTTTTTTATTTTTTTGTTGTATACCTTTTTTTGTAGTTAAATTTTTGAAATGTGACACCAATTACTGATGAAAGAGAGAAGTTTTAAAAGAAAAATCTCATGGTGTTGGTGTTCATGAGGAAGACTCAGATGATGATTTTTTTCATTAGTCACTAATTGGAAAGATTGGGCAGAGCTCTATTGGTTATGAATTTAAGGAGTCATCTCAAGTTTGTGGTTTAGATTTGAAAGAAGTTACTGAAAGACAATATTTTGGCGAAAGAGATTGTGTTTTTCAAGAAAGATATTTTTGTTAAGTTTGATAAAGTTTTTGCTTATTTGAAATTAGTTATGGAGAAACTAGGAGTTTCTCCTAATGATGAGGTATGGTTTTTGTTTTGGATTATTTTTTAATTTTTTAGTGTAATATACGAATTATATATTTAATATATTCTAATTTGATAATTTTTTTCAAGTTGAGAATGTAGGTGGAAAGGATGTTAGTTTTGAGGGTTTATGAGAAGAAGGTGATGATCATGATGATTTTGATTATAGTTTTGACATTATTTGGAAGACTGGTTGTGATGGTGAATTATGTTGGAATTTTATTCAATATTATATTTTGATAATATACTATTTAGATACATATCATATACTTTTTTTTGTTTGTTGTGTTTTATAAATTTGTATGATAGTATTTTTATTTCAACAAGCTTATGATAAAAGCAAAGGACAAAAAATGAAGAACAAGAAGAAAATAAGGAAGAAGATATTTATGAGGGTGTTGATGATTTAAAGAAGGATAAAGATGGTCATGAAGACACTGATGGTGGTGGTTTATGTTAGTGATATGCACTAGGTCAAACATGTATGACCATGTTTTGACATTATCATTTTATTAATTAAGAGGCATTTTTTATTATTATTTTATGTTATGATAATTACTTGAATAGTTAATTCTTACTAAGGTCGTCAAGTATGTGACTTGATAGTAAAACCCTTAGATTACATATGAGTTCTATTCAAATTATTCTTAATCATAACAATGTATTATGACTATTATGGTATTGATTGATTATTATGTTATACTAATCATGAATATGAGATATTAAGTAAACTCATAGGTACTTATTTGAGAAATATAGTGTTGGATTGACCCATCATGAGAATACTACATAGATAATTATCATAAGTAATTCTCATCACAGTAATATTGGCTTAGTACTCTGACCTTAAAATCACCATGGATTTCTACATTACTATTTTATATTTTGATACAATCTTACATTGTCTTTAACCGGATGATAAAATAGGTTGTTATTGGGTATGAAATGAGTTATGTGAAGAATGTGAGTGATTGAGAAGGAATTTGTCCCTCATTTAATCTGAGTAAGATATCTATAAGCTCTTTGACAAGATAGACTGAGGAAAATACATGACCATACTAAAGTAAATTAATAAAGAGTTATCATTCTCAGTCTACTTGGAATCAAGAAATAATATGATTGAATTCTATAAGGATGAAATAATCTATGCCTTATATTAAATCAATAAATCATGTGAAAAAGGGACTAGAATATTCATTGTATAATAGGTTATGTCGAATTATTGACTTCATATGACTTGGGTAGTCATAATGTCTTACTAAGAGCCATTTATGACTTGTAGGCCTAAATAGAGATTTAAGGCCCACTACTAATATCATGTGAACCTACAGCATCACACACTTTGAATAAACCCAAGATGAATATAGGTTTAAAAAGCCCAAATAAGCTCTATGTAAATAAATAAATAAACTGTTTGTTTGTTTGTTTATTTAAGGTAAAGGTTGTCTTAAATAAATAGAAAATTATTTCTGATTTAATTTTAAATAAAATCAAAATAAGAACAAATGAGAAATTACCAAAAGGTCATTTGGTAAGTAAAACCCTAATTTAGAGGTCTATATATATGTTATATTGTCTAAGGTTTTACTCACTCATTATTTCTTTTAGAAAACAAAAACACAAAGTTCTTTTCATTCTTGATTTATGAGAAATCAAGAGAATGTGCTAGCACACGAACATTCATTTTCAATTAAGGGCTATTCATGTGGACACTTATGGAGGATGGATTCTTTTGGAAACGTCTCAATCTAAATTGCCAAATTAAAAGCTCGAGGTAGGGTGTCACTAAAGTGAACCTCCTCTCTCCCTTCCATAAATCTTGCCCCTTTTGCGTTTTTGGTAAGATTTTAAAAACCCTAAGTTTAATCAATTAATTAAATTACTTGAATCCGAGTTCAGGTTTGTGATTAAAATTTAATTTTTCTACTATGTATGGAATCACGAAACCCAACAATTTAGGTTTCATAGGTGATTTTTGTGTTATTTTTAGTTTTATGTTTTTATTATTTTTTTTAAAATAAAATTGAATGATTTTTTTTTTGTGCATATAAAGGTGGTGATGGTGTTGGATGTTCTAGTTCTTCTCATGCTAAAGTTGAAGATGAACATAAAAGTGATGACGGTGATGGGAAGAAAGATAGTGTTGATGTTACTACTAAGGATTTTGATGTAATGGACTCTATTTAAAGGATTTTAATATTATTTTTATTAGCTTTTATAGTTTAAGGGATTGTGATATTTGTATATTATTGGTATCTGTTTAGTTTCTGGTATTATTTTATGTATTGTTTAATTTATATTAGGTTAAGAAGGGTGATATAGATGATTTTGCTGATGTTTCTAACATCATTAAATCAATTGTTAAAGTTATTGGCGAAATTGGTGGTGATGTTGTATGTGTTTTTCTTTATAAAATTTTTTAATTTTGTGTATTTATTTTTCTGTTATTCATTTTGCTTTTTTTATTAATTTTGAAAAGGTTGTTGGAAAAGAACTTGATGTTTCTATAAATGTTGGTGTTGATGATGTTAAGAAGCATGATGTTGAGATATAGTATTTTGTTTTGTTATTGTATTTTGGTTCTTTCATTTGTTGATTTATTAATATTTTTTCATAATGTTGTATTTCTTTATGTCAGGGTAAAAAGAAAGTTTATGATGATGTTGATGATTTTATAACTCTTGCTACAACTAAAAGGGAGATTAAAGCTCCATATTTTATGAAATTTCTATTTTTAAATGAATTTGGTTCATTAGAAATTGGGGAGAATGAGAGGAAATTTGCAACTATTGTTAAGAATTTATGTCCATTAAGTAGAAATATTACAGAGCCGTTAAATTATCATACTTGTTTTGACTTTGATTGTTGGATTAAAGTTGGGTTGAAAAAGAAAAACAAGTATGTGTTTTCAAGTTTTTGTTTTAATTTTTTTAGTAACGTTTATTGAGTTTTTGTTTTGTTTTTTATAGGAAAAAGTTGTATTTTGATGATGATGATGTTATTTGGCATGCTTTGAATTTTTGAGTTAATATTATTACCTTAAAGACTTGGTTTCATGTTATGAATTATTATAGTTGTTTGTTATCATCTTATGTAAGTTTTCTAATTTTTTTTTGGAATTTGGATGTTTATTTTTTTGTTATATATAAATAATATACTATGATTCTTAGTTTGATATATTATTTTTTAGTTATGAATGTTGTATCTACTATAAGATACTATTAATATTTGGATAATATACTCTTTTATGGTTTTAAATTTTCTTTTTTATTGACAGATACACATAATATTTAGATAATATTCTTTTTCATAGTCTGTTATACATATACTGTATTTTTTATGTATGAATGATGTTTTTATTTTTGTTTGTTTTCAACATATTAATGTGTTGTTGCATTACTAGGAAGAAAGGAAAGATCTTCAAAGATTATTGTATTAGTTTTACCACAACTAATAATCAGTTTGACCACCATATTCAAAGTCTTTATTCAAGGTATTTGGGAAAAAATAAGGATCTTTCATTTATGAGTGTAGATGTGTGGTAGAGTACATTCTTGGATATTTTATGATGTGTAACACTATTTACCTCGATGTTGATTACGTTTTATTTCCTACACATATTGTGAAGGAGAAACATTAGGCTTTGGGAGTGTTGAACTTTAAGGATTGTCGCATATATGTCTATAATTCTTTAAGAAGTGGAAGGAAAGATTAAGTGGTATTAGATTGTTTGAGAAGCTACATTGTTCCTTTGCCATTTTTTTTATGTTGCCAATTTGTGGGAGCATTGATTTGATGTTGATATGTCTTCAAAAAATTTGACTAAGCCTTTTGAAATTATTATGGTTGGTGGACTGCCTACACATCAAAATAAGTAAGTTTCTTTATTTTTGAACTTTTTATTTCTTTTTTGTTCTTTTTTTTATGCAATGATTTTGGAGCTTTTGTAGTCACTTTTATTGAGTATATGCTGCATGGTTTGAATGTTCCTACTTATTCAAATATTGATGAGATAAGGACATTACTAGAAAATGATAATTTAGCAATGAAATTTTAGAAACAAATTGTCACGACCCAAAACAGGGGCCATGACCGGCGCTAGGGAACGGGAATTCTTTCGAATCCGGAACCCGTAGCAAGCCTAAAAATAAAATAAAACATGCAATAATAATAATAACAATATCAAATTTGCAACGAAAATAAAAATCATACATCAAATCATAAATATAATATTATTTTCACCAACTGGATTTAAATCAAATCTCATCTCATATATATAAATCTCTTAATACAAATCCAGTTTAAATAATACAATATCTCACATAAATAAAATACATAAAATCCCACAATTTAATCCACAACTACTACAGTGTCTAGATTATAAAAATAAGACTCAAGTAAGCAGTTTACACAAAGAAGCCGGGGTGGAAGAAATCCGACGTACAGGCCTGCTACTGAGGTCTGAAGATGTTGACTCTCCTAAAAAATTGTCAACGGAGGGGAGTCAGACCTCACTGAGTGAATTACTATAATATATATACATGCATACTAAATGACAATGCATACAGTCATAGTATATATCTAATATGTATATATACAGGCAAATACACACAGATGCAGTAAAATCATTTTATATATTTCTATTGAAAATCACAGTTTATGAAGGATCACATAGAACCCTAGAATATCGCAACCTCGAAAATAGTGTTAGACAACACTCTAGCCATACAGGCTCACTTAATCCAAATACATCTACTTAATCCATTTAGACAGTAGACTGGCCCTGAGACACTAAGTCAACCGAGCTCCAACAGTCTGACTGCCTGTGTGATTGGCCCCGAGACACTTGGTCAACCGAGCTCCAACAATCACACCTCCAAACCATATATCACACATTAGATAATCATACCCAATCAATATCCACAGATAGTTAGTAATATAGCCTAAATGCTATAGGCATACCGGTACGTACTCGGTCTTAGTGCTGCCCACTAGGTAGCACGTTCTATCGATATCCTTCATTAATAAATATAAAACATCCATTCATAAAAATAAATGATGCATGAATTTAAATAAAATAACAACATAAACCATATATATACTAGAAATATACCAAAAATAAACCAGGTATATTTCGAGTATATATATACGTCGAATAAATCCAATACAATTACAAAATAAACTAAATTATACCAAAATATACATAAAAGCATTTTAAGAATAATTTAGTTATAAAACATGCATATAGTTGAAAATATACCAAAATATACCGAAAATATACCAAAAGTAAACCTAAGTAATACTTAAATCATTCATGCATATTTTATTAAAATAAAGCATACTTTTCTAAAACATGCACCCTAAAACACATATATATAAAATAGTAACTCACCCTAGTGCGCTCCACGAGACGGGTCCGACGGTTCTGGTCCACTAGCCCTCGGTCTCGACGCAACTAAACAAGCAATAATGACAGACATTAGAATAAACCTAACAGAAAATCCTAGACGATCTAGAGTATTAAACATAGAATCGATATCAGGGTTCGACTGGATATCACGTTTTACGAGAATTCAACTGAAAATCCGGCAGAACTGCAATATCCCGTGTTTTTAAAAATATTTTTACACTGTACCGGGATATGCAGTGTTAATAATTTCTGTATTTTATATGATATTTTTACGAGTTAATATGTATTTAAAACCTATTTTAACTACTGTGTATTATTTTCAGTGTTTTACGTAAAATTTTCCCGGGACTTTCATTTTCGGGGAAATTTTCACGTAAACAATGTATTATTAATTATTTTAAATATATTTACGGACTTGCATGAACTCATGCGTATTTTTAAATTATTAAATTAAGCCTGCGTGTGTATATTTATTTAATTAGGATTTATTATTACCCTAATATTTTATTAAGTATTTATTTGTTTTATTGTTATTTAATTAATTTTATTTAGTATAAAGTATTAAAATATTAATATTTTATGTGTGTGGTGTATATTTGATGTGTGTAATTTAATATTATTTTAATATATAGTATAAAGTATATATATATACATATATTTGTCAAAAATCAAAAAGTTTGGAAAATTACCATTTTGCCCCCGATCATCCCTTTCTTCCCCGATTCTTCCCTTCTCCATTTCCGATCGCTGTCGTGCCGTTTCTTCACCGTGGGTGTGCCGTCCGGTGTGCCACCGTCTTCCCCGACCAATTTCACCACCTGAGGAGGCCGTTTCCGGCGTCTGGAGATCGATTTTGGCCGGAGCAGCCGAAAATCGATCCACCGTCGATCACGCCGATTCCGGCCACCGTTTTTGACACCGCCAGTCTCTTTCTTCTCCTTGAGCTCCGGTGAGTGTGATTCTAGCTTTGGTTTGAGCTTAAATGGTCTAGAATTGCTTAGGTTTCGATTTTGTCAATTTCGGCCTATTAGGGTTTTTGATTTTTTTGAGCTTAGAATTGAATGATTCATGAAAAATTCCTTCAAAAATGTTGTTCCTAGTAGCTTAATCTACATGTATGAATTTTTGTAGAATTTTTGGAGATTTTTTGGATTTTTGGGTATTTTTGAATATTTTAATATTATTTTCTAATTTTCGGAAATTAATTATTTAAATTATGAAATTGGAGTTTATGGTTGAATTAGGTGTTGAAATGAATTATAGGAATTTATTTGGAATTTTTATGAATTTCTAAGTATTTATTTTGAATTATTGAAGTTTATGGAATTTTGGAAAAATGAGGTTAATTGTGTTTTTATTTGAATTTAATTGGTTAATTGAGTTTAAATATTGATATTATTGACAAATATGTTGAGAAAATTAATTTTGGGTAATTGTATGATTTTTGGTGAATTTTTGAAGTAATTTAAGTATATTTATATATATAGGGGTATTTTGGTAATTTTATCCTGAATTGTCTAAAAATGTAATTTAATTGGTTTTAATAATTATTTAAGGTATAAAAATGATTTCTATAAATTATTTAGTATTTTTAACTAATTAAAACTATTTTTCGTGAATTATTTTCAATTATATATATAATATACGGTTTTACTTATAAAATGAGTTTTTATCAGTTTTTATAGTGTTTTAAGGTTAATTATGTAATTTTTACCTATGAGAGGTATTACTATGTTGTGAGGATATTTTTGGTATATCTGGAATTGTTCTGTGTTTGTGGACCCCGGTCGACAGATTGTAGTCTGGAGTCCGACCGAGGGGTTGTGGATTTTGTTGAGCTTGTATTTCGAAGTGTGTTTCTTTGCAGGGTCGGCTCTACTCTTTTGAGTAGAGAGATGTCCGTTTTACAGGGGAGGTTCTGTCGGATTTTCGGTAGAATTCTCGTAAAACGTGATATCCAGTCGAACCCTAATTTCTGATTCTGTGTTAAATACTCTAGATTGAATTCTAGGATTTCTGTTAGGGTTTATTCTGATGTCGATTATTTATTGCTTGTTTAGTTGCGCCGAGACCGAGGGCTAGTGGACCAGGCCCGTCTGACCTGTCTCATGGAGCGCATTAGGTGAGTTACTATACTATATATATATATGCTTAGGATGCATGATTTAGAAATATATGTTTTATTTTGATTTAAATGCATAAATAATGTGATTTGTATTTAAGTATATTTTTGGTTTATTTTTGGTATATAATAAATTATATACATGTTTTATTAATAAAATATATTTAAAATGTTTTTAAATATATTTTTAGTTTAATTTATGATTTGATTGAATTTATTTGACATATATATACTCGAAATATACTTGGTTTACTTTTGGTATATTTCCGATATATATATGTGGTTTATGTTGCTATTTTATTGAAATTCATGCATCATTTATTATGAATGAATGTTTTATATTTAATGATGAAGGATATCAATAGAACGTGCTACCTAGTGGGCAGCACTAGGACTGAGTACGTACCGGTACGCCTATAGTATTTAGGCTATAATACTAACTTATTTGTGGATATTGGTTTGATATGATTATTTGATATGTGAGATGTGGTTTGGGGTGTGATTGCTGGAGCTCGGTTGACCAAGTGTCTCGGGGCCAATCACACTGGCAGTCAGACTGCTGGAGCTCGGTTGACTTAGTGTCTCGGGGCCAGTCTACTGTCTATATGGATTAAGTGGATATATTTGGAATAAGTGAGCCTGTATGGCTTGAGTGTTGTTTAACACTATTTTCTGAGGTTGCGATATTCTAGGGTTCTATGTGATCCTTCATAAAAGAGGTTTTTCAGATAATATATATAAAAATGATTTTATTGCATCTGTGTGAATTTGCCTGTATATATACATATTATATGTATACTGTTGACTGTATGCATTATCACTTAGTGTGTATGTATATATATTATAGTAATTCACTCAGTGAGGTCTGACTCCCCTCCGTTGACTATTTTTCAGGAGAGTCAACTTCTTCAGACCTCAGTAGCAGGTCGATACGCAGGATTTCTTCCGCCCCGGCTTCTTTATGTAAATTATATACTTGAGTCTTATTTATTTTATCTAGACACTGCAGTAGTTGTGAATTACAGTGTTGGATTTCATGTACTTTATTTTAAAGAGATGTACTACATTGAAACTGGATTTGTATTAAAGATTATATATATGTGATGAGATGAGTTTTGAATTAAATCCAGTTGATATGGATGATATTATGATATTATGATTTTTATTTTTCGCTGCATATTATATTATTATTGTTATTATGACATGATTTATTTTATTTTTAGGCTTGCTACGGGTTCCGGATTCGAAAGAATTCCCGTTCCCTAGCGCCGGTCATGGCCCCTGTTTTGGGTCGTGACAAGAACCTCCCCTATAAAACAGACATCTCTTTACTCAAAGAGTAGAGTCGACCCTGCAAAGAAACACACTTCGAAAAACAAGCTTAACACTCAACCACAACCCCTCGGTCGGACTCCAAACTACAGTATACCGACCGGGGTCCACAAACACATAATAATTTCAGAAATACCAAAATTACCCTTATCTCATAGAAATACATTTTATAGGTAGAAATTACATAATTAACCTTAAAACACTGTAAAAACCGATAAAAACTCATTTTATTAGAAAAACCGTATATTATATATATAATTGAAAATAATTCACGAAAAATAGTTTTAATTAGTTAAAAATACTAAATAATTTGTAGAAATCATTTTTATACCTTAAATAACTATTAAAACCAATTAAATTACATTTTTAGCAAATTTAGGGTAAAATTACCAAAATTCCCCTATATATATAAATATACTTAAATTACTTCAAAAATTCACCAAAAATTATACAATTATCCAAAATTAATTTTCTCAACATATTTATCAATAATATCAATAATTAAACTCAATTAACCAATTAATTTCAATTAAAAACATAATTAACCCTAATTTCCCAAAATTACATAAACTTCAATAATTCAAAATAAATACATAGAAATTCATAAAAATTCCAAATAAATTCCTATAATTCATTTCAACACCTAATTTAACCATAAAACACAATTTCATAATTTAAATAATTAATTTTTGAAAATTAGAAAATAATATTAAAATATTCAAAAATAACCAAAAATCCAAACAATCTCCAAAAATTGCAAAAAAAAAATTCATACATGTAGATTAAGCTAAGGGGAACAGCATTTTTGAAGAGATTATTCATGAATCAACCAAGAACAATTCAAAAAAAATAAAAAACCCAATATGGCCGAAATGGGAAAATTCAAAACTAAGCAATTCTAGACCATTTAAGCTCAAACCAAAGTGAGAATCACACTCACCGGTGCTCAAGGAGAAGAAAGAGACCAGCGGTGTCGAAAATGGTGACCGGAATCATGGTCAATGGCGAGGAGAGGAAGTTTCGGCCAAATGAAGAAAAACAGCTCGCCAGCGCTGGGGAAGGAGGCTGTTGGCGGCGGGGGACGGCTGAGGATGACGGTGGCAAGCCGGGAGGCACACCGACGGTAGGGGAACGACGTGACAGATGGTGGTTGGTGGTGAGGGAGTGGTCGAGCAGGGGGAAGGAGAAGAAGAAGAAGAAGAAGAAGAAAAAGAAAAAAAAAAAGAAAAAGAAAAAAGAAAAAAAAAAGAAAAAGAAAAATAATAAAAATTTTAATAAAATATTTGAAAAAAATTCACATCCACACATATAATTTAATATTTTAATAATTTAACAATAAATAAAAATAATTAAATAACAATAAAACTAATAAACAAATAATAAAATATTAGGGTAATATTAATTAAACCCTAATTAAATAAATAAGTACACATAGGCTTTATTTAGTATTTTAAAAATACATATGAGTTCATGCAAGTCCAAAAATATATTTAAAATAATTAATAATAAATTATTTACGTGAAAATTTTCCCGAAAATATAAGTCCCGGGAAAATTTTACGTAAAGCACTGTAAATAATACACAATAATTAAAATAGATTTTAAATACATATCAACTCGTAAAAATATCATAATTTATACAAAAATTATTAACACTGCATATCTCGGTACAGTGTAAAAATGTTTAAAAACATGGGATATTACACAAATTGATTCCGTTTCTAATTACAAATGGATTTAAAAAGAAATAAAAACAAAACAAACAATAAGTAAATTAAAATGAAGTATAAATGGATTTTAGAAATGGATATTTTTTTCATTGCTAAAAGTTGAACCAAAAGAGGGCGCTAAGGTATAGAAACATACTTGCAACAAATTAGCAAAGGAAGTGTTTGAAACGAAAAATTTTTTGTTACTAAATATAGAAGAAAATTAGAAATGGATAAAAATTGATAAAATATCTATAGCTAATTTTTTTTATAACAAAAATAGACAAATTAATCATTCAAAAATATAAATAATTAACTTAAATTTAGAAACAGAATATGTTGTTGTTTCTAAATTAAAAACAAAAAAAAGTACAATGCTAATTATATTCCACTTCACTTTTCTATTGCTATTTCACTTCACTTTTCCTAAACCCTAAGACTATCTAAGATTTTCTCATTACCTTCATTCTCTCAATCCATCCTCTGTCTCTCTCTCTTTCTTGTTCACTCTCCATGTTCTAAACCTAAACCACTATATTAATAATCTACATCCCCAACTTAAAAATCTCAAATAATTTCACATATATGTAAAGGAATATATGCAAACTCTCCAAGGATCACCATCATATTTGTTCTTCTTTTTTATTTCATCCATTTATCTTTCTTCCTTTTCTTTTATAATCCATATAGCCCTTTAATTCTCAGTTTCACGTAATATTGATTTCATTTCTTAGCTCTCTCTCTATGCATTTTTTTTTTCAAAAAATGGCAATTATAAAAGGCATCTCTTTTTCTATATTTTGAGTGTTTCCCACCATTTTTTTAGCTAAAAAACCATCTGGGCTTTCTTTTATTTTTATCTTTTTGAAATTCTAAAAAGTCTCTTACTCGCTCACAGCTCACACTCAAAGCCTATGCCATCTTCATCTTCGTTTGGCTTTGAATCTATTTCTTATATTTGCAGTAAGTTTGCTTTCATTTTCATTTAATTAATTTTATTTCTAACAATTACTAATTAATTAAATTCCCCAATTTTATGCAAAGAAATGGACAGTTTATTTGGTTAATGTGGGAAAGCAAGCTAAGTGCTTATCTATTTTTTATATTTTGACTAATGCCCGTTGTCGACATTAGTTTTCTTGCAAATTCATATTCTCTATTAACTTAAGAATCCCACTATAAAAATCTCTTATTCTTTTTTCACTATCCCTAAACACTCTGATCCATTTGAAGTTGATTCCTTCTTATATGTGAGTTTTCATTTTCTATTTTGACCTTTATTTCTGAATTTAATTTCAGGTTTTGTGGTTTCAATTCATCTGTTATTTGTTTTGTTTTTTTAGGGTTAAATTGGTGCTAGAAATGGTTTTGTTTAATTGTAGGATGGAGGTGAATAATTGTTGTAATTTTACTGTTAGTTAGAAATCTATCTAGACAGGTAATTTCTTTGAATTCACTATCTCATTTTTTCTGTTTTGGTCTGTGACCATTTTATTTATTTGAATCATTATTATTTTTTTATTATTGTTGTGTTTTTCATTCCACCGTTTGATTAAATTTAAGTTATGGAAATGGAAAACTATACAAACTAAGTTTACTTTCATTTACATTTATGGAAATGTTATGGGTAAGTATGTCGTTAGTTTGATTTGAACCTAATTGAAATTCCTACAACCCCAATTATTTTTCAATATGAATTTATGAATTGAACTGAAAATTTTAGCAAAATCAAATTAATGTAATTTCAACAGTTTATTCAATTAATAACAAAAAGAAGGAATCAGTACAATTTTGATCCATATGGTTTCACCTTTTGGAAAAATCAGTACTGTGGTTTTTTTTTGGACATTTTGGTACCTGTGTTTTATAGTTTTTTTTTTTTTACACTTTACTACCATTCTAACATATATTGTTTAAAATATGTTTTTTAATGTAAAAATAATATGCATTTTTAATACTAAGATCTTATATTGAGTGACATATTATTCAACTATATATATATATATATATATATATATATAGTTGAATAATATGTCACTCAATATAAGATCTTAGTATTAAAAATGTATATATATATATATATATATATATATATATATATATATATATATATTTACACTTTACTACCATTCTAACATATATTGTTTAAAATATGTTTTTTTAATGTAAAAATAATATGCATTTTTAATACTAAGATCTTATATTGAGTGACATATTATTCAACTATATATATATATATATATATATATTATATTATTATATTTTTAATTTTATTATGAATAAAAAAAATAATTTTTAAAATAAATTTATAATATTTTTAAAAATAAAAAATTGTATGGATTGATCATAAATCATATATAGAATACATTTATCATTAAAATATAATATTATATCAAAGTTTTCTCATAAAATAATTATTATATTAGTTATAAAGGTACTGAAGTGAAAAAAAAAGATATAAAACACATGGTACTTAAATGTCAAACAAAACACAAAACTGATTTTGCTAAAAGACAAAACCACAAGGCTCAGAATTGCACTTATCCCATAAAAAGAATTTTGTTTATTTGGTTAATGTGGGAAACTAAATTGTTTTTTCACATAAGTGAACTGATTTTTTCTTAAATAATTCAGTTTGTGACATTGATAGCCAAACTGGAAGAATTTTAAAGAAATAATAGAACCCAAGTTGCTGAAGTTTAGTCGACTTGGTTTGGCTTTTGGTTTTAGTTTCATCTTTGCTGACTCAAATCTTTTGGGATAATTTGATTTGCTAATGATGCTAATGTAGTTATTATGGGAACATCTTGAACTTGTGTCAACATTGGAATCTTGAACTTATTACAAAGTCATTTTGCTGTCAGATTATACACATATGGAAAGCTGAAGCAGAGTGATTGCATTTGATAATTAACTTGACTATTCAGGCAGGCTGAAACCAAAAGACAATAGGGAGAAGAAAGTTTTTAGAGAATGGAACCAATTTATGTTATCCACTTTTATGTTCATTTAGGATAGTTATGTTTATATTATTATTATGAATATTTGTAGGTTATGCAGGTTGTATGTGTATTTTTTCTTTAAAAGTTTGTTTAGTTGTTTGACATTGGTTTTATTTTTAATGAATTTATGTATTTTTGTTATTATTTTGTTTTTATTTACTAATGTATATGAAAGAGTCCTAGAGGGGGGTGAATAGGACTATCGAACAAAAATGGAAAATTAAAGGAATTATTTGTAAGAAGTGAGTAAGAGTAGAGAAGGAAGAATGAAGAACACAAATATTTAGGGAGTTTGGATTCACAAATAATCCTACGTCTCCACCTAACTTATCCCCAAGTTAGGATTTTTAGTCACCTATAATCTTATTAACAAGATTGAGAATACACAAGAGTTTTATGGCTCACTCTTACAACCTTACAATCTTGAGTTTTCAAGACTCACTCAAAAACCAAATTGCCAAGTGTTTTAATGGCTAAACACTTAAACCAATTCCTTTTGGAATAGAATCTCACTTTCCATTTTCTAAACCCAGAAAATAGAAGAATAAGAATGTCTATTCTAATCACTCACTAACTCTCACAAGAGTTATACATAAAGAATTTTTCAAAAGAAAGTTTTAGAGCTCAATTGAATGTTTAAGAAAATGTTGAATGATGCACAAGTTTTCTTATCATTTCAATTGAATTCTGAGTTGTGTTTATATACACAAACACTCAAAAATGAAATTTTTGGATATATCAATCATGTCTCCAATGTTTATAATTTATTTTTCTTGAACTTATGGCAGCTCAAGGGCTGCTCACGAGCGCCTCATGAGTGAATAGTGCTCATGAGGGGTGAAATTATAGTCGTTACATTTAAAAATTCCTATTGGAATGTTGTAAGGGGTATGCTCACAAGTAGTTCATGAGCCACCAGATCATGAGGAGCACTGCCATCTTTTGGCAAAAATGTGCTCCAAATGCTCTACTGACAGACTACTCGTGACCACTTCGAAAGATGCTCATGAACAGGGCTAAAGAAAATAAATTCATCCAAAATGTTCTTTATAAAAGTTGTAGATAATTGTTTTATCTTTCTATAAAACTTTGAATAACCTCATTTAGATATCTGTAGCTCAATATATTGCTAAATTACCAAGAGCTGTGCAAATTGAAATGTAAGCTGCATATGTTGACTTCGACTGAAGATTTTCATACTCAAATGGACTTGGATTTTGATAATCAAGCTCAATATGGAAAGCTTAAGATTTCTAATTCAAAAGTGAAGAAGCTCATTTTCTCATTTAAGAGCTCTAAAAAAGTCAAAAGCCTTCTTCAATCTCAGAGGTTCAATCAGCCCGAAAATTCACTATTCACCCAAAAGTGTATATACTTGGTATATGTTTGGTATATAATTCCCTATGCACTTAATTGAAATTAGTATAAAAATTGTTTGTTAAAGTCAAAAATTAGGAGTTTGATCATGCAAATGGTCAACAATCTCCCCCTTTTTGGCTTTGACAACCAATTTGAAAAGATGATAAATAATATGTGTGTGTAAAAAATAAATAACATGCATAAGTACAAAAAATAGCTCGCCCTTTCAAATTAAATAGATGCAAAAAGAGAAAAATATTTTGCTCCCCCTTAACATGTGTATAAATTCAATATTTATCATGTATCAGAGCATATAACTAAATGAATTATAATAACATGTATAAGGGTTTAACAAATATGTTCATTTAACAAAAATATATTTCTTTATTTTTCCTCCTTATTGGACATGATAAGAAATATAAATAAAAATTTTTTATCCTTCTTGTAAAAAATAAAGACAACATAACAAGTTATCAAACAACATGGCCTAATATAACAAATGTTGATAACATGATTAATAAAAAATGTTAGACAACATGAAAGAAATAATTTCAAATATAATGCATCACAAAATAGTATGTATGCTATATTCAAACATCACATGATTATGTAGAGTTTAACTAGTCAATCAATCATACATAATCATGTGGTACTTAGCATATCTTAAACACAATTATTTATCCTATAAGCACATAGCTTCCTCTCCCCCTTTGTCAAAGACAAAAAGAAAAGAGAGAGATATAAGGGGAAATAGACCTAAGGGAAGCAAAAATACTAAAGGGAATAAAAGATCAAGAACCAAAATAATGCAAACAAAGATATTCAAAATCTTTATGAAATACATGTCATTTTAAAAGATAACAACCATTTCCAAAACTAATGTATACATGAATGTGCATGAATAAGCTCAATTTATAGTCATAAAGGAAATACAATGATGATAAAGAGGTACACCAACAATTCTTTAGTCTTGAATATGAAAAATAAATGAAAAAGAAAAATAGAAGATAAGAAAAAATATTAGTCTTGTGAAAGAGGAGGAGGAGGTGGCCAAGAGCATTGAATATTATGATAGTCATACAATTGATGAATATCATATTCCATGTGATCCATTCTTTGCTCAAAATGATTAAGTCTAGTATCTACTCGATCAAACCTTGTGTTAAAATTTAACTCCACTATGGATAGGCGATTAAAGAAACCACCAACCCAAACGGGCTCATCATTAACACTTTGAGAAGTGGAAGGTCTTTTTGCCCTTTTTCTTTGAGAAGGAGTTTTCTCTTAAGGTAATTCTTCTCTAATAAAAAGAGTGCCCAAAAGCTCAACATTTTGTTCTTGTTCTACATTAACATCTTCATCTTCTACTTCGTCTTTCCAAAACCAACAATTTTGAACAAGTTTGAATTGCTTAGAATTTCTCAAGAGTTTATCATCAAGAAAAGATGAAGGTAATGAAGGAAGATTTTTCAAATTAATCCCAAGGAAAATAGTGATCTTAGTGATAAAACCTCCTATACATAAGGCACCACTCACACTATCACTAGCTGACCAAAACCTCCATTGAAGCCATCTTCCAAGCTCAACATCTATACCCTCAACAAGACACCTAAGAAGAAAAAGATCATCAAAGGAGATAGTTTCATTACTTAAGCCTCTAGCATGAAAAGAGTAGGTAATAAACCTATGTATATACCAAAGAGATTTTGAAGCCAAACTACATGCTTTAGTGTGTCCGAATTCAAAGATACTTGAATGAGGTTTAGAATGTTGAGACAAAAAAAGATTAGGGGACCAAGTTGAAGTAGGAGAAGTTAAACCTTTTTGTTTAAAGTTGAAAATGTCATCAAAGGCTTGAGAAGTAAGAAATCTATCTCTCCCACCCAATTTAAATCTCATGCTATTCAAAGGATTTTGCTCACTAAAAGAATGAGTTCTTAAACAATAGGAAGCAAGGAATTCATGAACTAAGGTAGGATAGGCAGGAAAATCATTGAAAGCGAAAAACCCATATTCTCAAGTAAATGTCTAACCTCATTGAAACAACCCATCTTTTCCAAAGTAGCTTGAGACACATATTTAGTTGGAATGATTTTCCTTTCCTTGAAATGAGCAAGTCTTTCCTTAAATTGAGATTAAGTGTATGTGAGAGGAGGTTATTTCCTAGGTTGATCTTTAGTAGCTCTTCTAGAGGATGAAGAAGCACCTTGAGCAAATTTTAAGGCCATGGTAAGGGCAAGGTTAAAAAAATGAAAGAGTTATGAGAATTGAAAGAATTTATAAGAAGGACTTAAAAGAATTTTGAGAATTTAGAAGAATTTGATTGAAGATATAAGTGTATATGAGTGAAGGGGGGTATTTATACACAAAAATAACATAAACAATTCAAAAAAGTTAAGAAAAATTGCAGGTGACCGTTTAAAAAGAGATGAAAAAATAAAAAAATCAAAAAAAAAGAAAAGGAGAACTAGACTGCTGCTCACAAGCGGTCCGCTCATGAGCGGCACTGGTTCTTTTAGAACCGCTGCTCACGAGCTGTTTGCTCGTGACTCAGCTCGTGAGCGGCTTTGGCTACCCAGACAGCAACGGTCATGAGCTTAACGGCTTGTGACAAAAATTACCGATTGGTCCTTGAACTTTCAAATTTGTTGTAATTAAGTCCAAAAAATCTGACAATTAGGTCCTTGACCATAAAATTAATTATATAATCAAACTAAATGATACTTAAAACCAATAATTTTTAAAATAAAAAAAATAAATAACTATTATTTTTATTGAATAAAATATAAATAAATTTTATTATCTTATTTAAAAAAAATGACACTAAAAATAAATAAAAAATATACAAAGCATGAATTTACATCTCAAGGTTTATATCTAGAAAATATCCAGAAAATAAACTGAATATAAACTGTCATAAAAACATAAAAAAAAATTTTGTTGAGGAGAAATATTTATGCAAAAATTAAAATAATTAATCAATTGAATTTAGCTCAATAATTAATTATTAATTAGCAAAAAAAATGAAAAATAGGAAGAAAAAAAATTTTCTAAAGAACATGATAAAAAAAAAAATCAAACATCAATTCATCAATTTAGCAAGTGATCAAGTCAAGCTTGACCCATCAATCATATCAAGTTCATGCTTAATAAAATTCAATCTTTCCTCATAAAGAGACTTGGTAAAGATGTTTGCTAATTGATGATTAGTATCTACAAAATCAAGAAAAATATCACCATTTTGGACATAATCACACAAGAAATGATGTCTAATATTAATATGCTTAGTTCTAGAATGCTGAATGGGATTTTTACTAAGGTTTATAGCGCTTGTATTATCACACTTAATTGGAATGTGATTAATATCAATGCCATAGTCCAAAAGTTGTTGTTTTTACCATAGAACTTGGGTGCAACAACAACTAGCCGCTACATATTCTGCTTCAGTGATGGATAAGGCAACATAAACTTGTTTCTTACTAAACCAAGAAACTAAGCAATTTCCTAAAATTTGACAAGTTCCGGAAGTGCTTTTTCTATCTAGTAGGCTACCGGCAAAATCAGCAGCAGAATAACTAATCAAGTCAAAGGAAGAACTCCTCGAATACCAAAGTCCTAAATGAAATGTACCACAAAGATATTTAAAAATTCTTTTGATAGCATTTAAATGAGACTCTTTAAGACTTGATTGAAATCTAGTACACAAGCAAGTAGCAAACATAATATCGGGTCTACTAGTGGTTAAATAAAGAAGGGATCCAATCATACCTTTAAACTGCTTTTCATCAACCGTTTTGCCACTTTTATCCTTATTGAGTTTGGTTGTGGTGCTCATTGGAGTTTTGCTTGATTTTTCTCCATCCATTCCAAAATTCTTGAGAATGTCCCTTGCATATTTGGATTGATTGATGAAAATCCCATCTTTACATTGCTTGATTTGAAGTTCAAGAAAGAACTTGAGTTCTTCCATCATACTCATCTCAAATTCTCCTTGCATTAACTTAGAAAATTCCTCACACAAGCAATGGTTAGTAGCACTAAAAATAATATCATCAACATAAATTTGAATAATTAATAAATCATGCTTGGATTTCTTTATAAAAAGAGTTGTGTCAACCTTTCCTTTAAAGAAACCTTTCTCTAGTAAAAAGTTACTCAATCTTTCATACCAAGATCTTGGAGCTTGTTTCAATCCATACAATGCTTTTGATAATTTAAAAACATGATTTTGAGAGTCAAAATTTTCAAAACCCGGAGGTTGTTCAACATATACCTCCTCTTTAATAAAATCATTTCAAAATGCACTTTTAACATCCATTTGATAAAGTTTAAAATCCATGTATGATGCAAATGTGAGTAACATCCTAATAGCTTTTAACCTTGCAACGGGGGCAAAGGTTTCATCATAATCAATTCCTTCCTCTTGATTATAACCTTTAGCTACTAGTCTAGCTTTGTTCCTAGTTATGACACCTTGTTCATTCATCTTATTTCTAAACACCCATTTGGTGCCAATAATAGGATGATGTTTAGGTCTAGGAACCAAGGTCCAAACATTGTTTCTCTCAAATTGATTTAACTCTTCTTACATAGCAAGGACCTAAAATTCATCACTCAAAGCATCATCAACATTTTTGGGTTCAATTTGAGAAATGAAAGCTAAATTAACAATAGAATTGAGTTTAGATCTAGTAGTTACCCCTTTTGTAGTTTCACTTATAATGAGGTCTTGAGGGTGAGCTTTCTTGAGTTGCCAATCCTTTGAAGTTTATCCTTCAAGGTAGGTTGAGTTATCTCCTCATTTTCCTTATTGCTTGGATCTTCAAGTTCCAAAGGTTTACTAGCATTTTCTTCTTGTGTTTCCACAATCTCATTGTCACCTACAAGATCATCAACCCTACAAATGTCCTTTCTAGGATCAAGTGAGTTTGATTCATCAAATACCACATGCATTGACTCTTCAACTACTAGAGTTCTCTTATTAAAGACTCTATATGCTTTACTAGAGATGGAATAGCCAAGGAAAATTCCTTCATCGGCTTTGGAATCAAATTTTCCAAGATTATCCTTGGTGTTCAATATAAAGCACTTGCATCTAAATACTCTCAGATATGAGATTTTGGGTTTTCTATCATTCCATAGCTCATAAGATGTTTTATTTAAAATCAGCCTTTTGAAAACTCGGTTTGAAATATAACAAGATGTGTTAACGACTTCTGCCCAAAAGTATAGAGGCAAATTATACTCATGAAGCATTATTCTAGCCATTTCCACAAGAGTTCTATTTTTCCTTTCAACTACCCCATTTTGTTGAGGAGTTCTAGGAGATGAAAATGTATGAAAAATGCCATTTTCATTAGAATAGTTTTTGAAAAATTCATTTTTAAATTCGGTTCCATGATCACTTCTAATGGATGAAATACAAAATCCTTTTTCTTTTTGAACTTTTTTTGAAAAATTTTCAAAAGCTTTAAATGCATCATTCTTATGAGCAAGAAAACACACCCAAGTGTATTTAGAGTAATCATCAACCAATACATAAGCATAGTGCATTCCACCAAGACTAGCAACTCTAGTTGGTCCAAACAAATCCATATGTATAAGTTCAAGTGGTCTAGAAGTGGACACTACATTTTTTAGCTTAAATGAAGACTTAGATTGTTTTCCCTTTTAACAAGCATCATAAGGTTTATCCTTAGTAAATTCAAGCTTAGGTAAACCAATCACAAGTTCATGTTTACAAAGATCATTCAAAAGCTCAAAATTTGCATGTCCTAACCTTCTATGCCATGTCCATGTGTCATGGGAAATTGACATTAAGCACTTTATATCTTTGTTATCAATTTTATTCAAATCAATAACATAGACGTTATCTACTCTTTCACCACTAAAAATTACTTTGTCTTCATCAAGACTACTAATAAAACAATTTTTAGGATAGAAAGTCACCTTATTTCCATATCATATAATTGACTTATACTTAGGAAATTATGTTTAAGACCATTAACAAACAACACATGATGTATAGATAAGGATTGAGGATTACCTATTTCTCCAATGCTAATAATTTTTCCTTTTGCATTATCACCGAAGGTAACATGTCCTCCATCTTTAGCATCAAGTTTGTTGAATTACTCCTTGTCTCTCGTCATGTGCCTTGAACATCCACTATCGAGATACCACTTACTTTTTGTTCTTACGGATTTCAAGCACACTTATATAAAATATTTTAAATGTTCTTTTAAACCTAAACCTTTCTTGGTCTAGGTTGGTTCGTTTCAAGATAATCCAAAGGAAGCAAATTCATAAGCAAGCACAAATTATTGGTATGTCCTTTGATCATGCAATATGAACATATAACATTTTAAAACTTATTGAGGGTTGTGAGGAGAGCATTGAGACGGTTTGTCATCTCCATGATTGGTTCTTGAGGCTTCATTTTGAAGAGTTCATATTCATACATATAAAGTTGAACCTTCTTGCTTCTTACTTGAATATTGCCTTCATAGTGATTCTCCAAGGTCTCCCACATTTCTTTAGCCAAAATGCAATGTTGAAGCTTGCCTCCTTCTTCTCTTGTTATGGAGGAGACTAAAGTAATCATAGCCTTTTTATTTTTGTGATTTTCTTCCTTTTAATCAACACTCCATTGGCTTCTTGCAAGTGTGGTTATCACACCATCAATGATGGTTGTAGGTGGTTCCCAACCTCTTAGGACAATATCCCAAAGTTTGATGGAATCACAATCAAGATATAATTCTAGTTTAAATTTCCAATGTGGATAGTCATTACCATCAAAGAATGGTCTAAGAGAAGAGATGTTTTGTGATTCACTCCCCATGATCTTGTATTCTAGCAATGAAGTACCTAGAATTCAAGCTCTGATACCAATTAAAAGAGTCCTAGACAGGGGGTGAATATGACTATCGAAGAAAAATGGGAAATTAAAGGAATTATTTGTAATAAGTGAGTAAGAGTAGAGAAGGAAGAATGAAGAACACAAATATTTAAGGAATTCAGATTCACAAATAATCCTACGTCTCCACCTAACTTATCCCTAAGTTAGGATTTTTAATCACCCACAATCTTATTAATAAGATTAAGAATACACAAGAGTTTTATGGCTCACTCTTACAGCCTTACAATCTTGAATTTTCAAGGCTCACTCAAAAACCAATTTCCCAAGTGTTTTAATGGCTAAACACTTAAACCAATTCCTTTAGAATAGAATCTCACTTCCTATTTTATAAACCTAAAAAATAAAAGAATAAGAATTTCTATTCTAATCACTTACCAACTCTCACAAGAGTTATACACAAAGAATTTTTCAAAAGAAAGTTTTAGAGCTCAATTGAATGTTTAAGAAAATATTGAATGATGCACAAGTTTTCCTAACCTTTCAATTGAATTCTAAGTTGTCTTTATATAGAAAAACACTAAAAATGTAGTTTTTGGATATATCAATCATGTCTCCAACATTTAGAATTGATTTTGAATCAATTCTTGAACTTATGGCAGCTCAAGGGCTACTCACGAGCACCTCACAAGTGAACAGTGCTCGTGAGGGGTGAAATTATAGCCGTTACATTTAAAAATTCCTATTGGAATGCTATCAGGGGTACACTCATGAGCAGGTCATGAGCCACCAGTTCGTGCAGAGCACTGCCATCTTTTGGCAAAAATGTGCTCCAACTGCTCTATTGACGGACTACTCATGACCACTTCAAAAGATGCTCATGAACAAGACTGAAGACGATCGATTCATCCAAAAAATTCTTTATAAAAGTTGTAGATAATTGTGTTATATTTCCATAAAACTTTTATTCACCTCATTTGGACATTTTTGGCTCAAGATATTACTGAATTACCAAGAGTTGTGCAAACTGAAATGCAAGCTGCATATGTTGAATTCGACTGAAGATTTGCATACTCAAATGAACTTGGATTTTGATAATCAAGCTCAATCTGGAAATCTTAATATGTATACTTTAAAAGTGAAGAAGCTAATTTTCTCATTTAAGAGCTCTAAAAAGTCAAAAGCCTTCTTCAATCTCAGAGGTTCAATAAGCCCGAAAAGTCACTATTCACCCAAAAGTGTATATGCTTGGTATATTTTTGGTATATAATTCCCTACACACTTAATTTAAATTATTAGTATAAAATTTTTTTGTCAAAGTCCAAAATTAGGAGTTTGATCATGCAAATGGTCAACAGTATATTAGTCATCTCTCATACATATAATATACATCTAATAAAATAAACGTATTTGAAAATGAATAAAAACAAAAGTTCAAACTTTTATTAAAGGTTTGTGTTTTTAATTAGATGTTTTTTAAAAAATATGATCTTATTGTATACTTTTTTAAAAACAAATTATTCATATGATTTTTTTATTTATTTCATTTGAATTTTTGTTTTAGTGTTGTATGTTATTTCTTGTATAAGCAATGCATAATATACCAATAATATTAATTTATATAATATGTTTGAGTTTGTGTTCATTTGCATTAATTATTTTATTTTTTAATTATAAATTCTTTTGAATTTTAGTTTTTTAGAAACTGAGTTAATTTATTTTGAAAGCAATAAGTTAAAGATTTTTTTTTTCATTTGATTATATTTTATGGTAGCATATATTAATAATATTCAGAAAATATACAAAGATTATTTAAACTTGAATAATAAATAAAAAAGATTATGATACCTATTTTGGATTTTTAACAAATCATATGTGAATTTGATACTTGTTTTGCAGATTTAACACACTATATAAGAATTTTATACTTATATCTCTTTTTCAAGAAACTATCTTGATTTTGCATTTGAAATAAACTATATATGGTAATTAAGAAATATCAATTAATGTATGTAATTTTGTAAAAATTGAACAGAAAATAAACACGAAAAACTTAACAATGATTATGAATCTCATTTTTTTTGTGGCCTATTTCTATAAGTCTTCTTATTGTGCCCATAGTAGCCACATGTGCCATATATGTTTTCATTTTATTTTCCCAAACAACTTTATATCTTATTTTATTTGGCCTTCTTGGTTGAATTATGGTTTTTGGAGGTAGTACAAGTATGTCCTTTTCTTCAATTGGAACATTCCATGTTATTTTTATTGGCAGCAAGTATATTGTTGCTTTCTACATTGCTAGCATCATTTCTTTACTGTACTATTATGAGTAGTAGCTGTATGGTTCTTGGTGTAGCTCTTTCAATACTGCTAACGCTTGCTCATATGGTATTTGATCAAGTTTGAACTTATTGCATGTGCATGTCTTGTCTTTCAAGTGTGCTATGCCTATTTTTTCATTAATACAAACACTATACAAGTCATCATTTTCTTTATACACCTAAAATTATAATCAAGTATATTGTAAATAATATATTCAATTTTGTATTTGAAACTAATTATATTATTATAATATACTTATTTTTCAAACTGTAAGATATGAAATAAAAGATTTTAGATAAAAAGAGCAATAAAATTTTTATAAACAACACGTTGAGTTTTATGAGAAAACTATAATATATTTAGAATATACTAAATGTTCAGATTATATACAAAATTTTAGTGTAGTATTATAGATTGTAAACTTGTACATGATTGTATCAGAAACTAAGAATATACTTATCATATAACATTTTATGAAAATTAAAGATATAAAAGTGCAATTATTATGTAAAAATAGAATGGTAATTTTTCCAAACAAGGTGAGAGAGTTGCTATAGAATAAGAGCAGTAATTAAACAAACACACAATCTATTTATGGAAATAAATGATTTTTAGAATAGAAGAAGGTATTTAGTTGTTACCTTGAGTTTTTAGGATTTGATGTAATTTTCATTGAGTATTTCCTTAGCTTTCCTTATAAACTTTATGAAAATTCCTCTTGTGATATTTTGGTTTGCTATATTCCATTATTGTGCAAAGGTTCATAAGTATTCTAAGAGAATTGTGATCAGTAGCTCTCTTACAGATCTAATTATTAAATTCATGGATTCTACGACATTTATAATAATTGTTCAAAACTTATTATTGGTGGAATGTATTTTTGTCCACTTTTTATATCTAATTTCTTCAAGGTAGTTATAGACATGTATGTTTAGCTTTTTTTTTAATTTTCGCTATGTTATTTTTGAACTCTTGTAAGGTGTAACACTTCACAGCTGCATAGAAGAATTTATTGATCTGTGTTGTATTCTTCTTAACTTTATTTTCAAGTTGTTCAATATGTGGAATGTGTAGAATATGTGTGAAGCTTCAAGGTAAACATTTTTTTATAGTTGATGTTATGCTTTCGTGTTTGTCTGATATGATGCACAAATTTTCATTGATTCCTAGTACTATTCCTAGTTGTTAAAAAAACCACTTCTAAGAATCATCAATCCATGAATCAGTAATGCAAAAGGCAAGTGGAAAAATCTTACCTTGTGCTTCTTGTGTTGTAACTGTTAAAGGTCGTATTTTGATATAAGAAATGTTCCATTAATAACAATAATAGGAATGTAGTGCTGCCACCCTTTTATGTTGCTTTGAGTGCCATAAAAACATAGAGAAATGTGTTGTGTTCTCTTGTTTTTACTTGCATAATTGATCCTGAGTTAGTTTATAGTATCATATATGAAAAAACTTGGTAGAAGAGTATATGATTCTTCAGAGTTTTAGCATATACTTTAAAGGGTTTTTTTTTTATTTGTGTGCCTTCATGTAATTTATTGAAATCCTAAATTCCCCATTCATGTCTATCATTATATTAGTTTGGGTGTACATAGTTTTTGTGCTTATGTATTTTGACTTAATATGTTGGACAATAAGTTAAGTACTTGCTTGATAATGGTTTTCATGTCTGACTTCCACGTTACATGTTTGTATGTCTATGAATTTTCTAATCTTAAAAATATTTGCACTCCTTTAGGTTAAGGCTTTCAATGTCTAATTGCAATTGTCATCTAAACATTTTAAATTGTAGTTTGAAGAGCAAGATTTGATGACTTTGTATTGAAACTTGTTTGATAGTGCGTATAAGATTGGCATTGTCCTTAATGTCTCCTTGTCCTTAATTAGTTGCCCTTCATTTAGTTCTTTTAAAGTTATGTCAATTGTTATAACAAGTGAGAAAGAAGACTTTGTATTTCATGTTCTTTTTAGTTGCTCTCTTCAATGATGTTTGTCCTGATGCTCTTGTATATTATAAAATATCTAAATTTTTCATTGTTGTCCTTATGTCTATTGACTAATTTTATGATGTTATTATTGTTGTTGGTAGTGTGTTTTACAAAATGTTGCTTCAATTTGTAAAGCTAGATACTCTTCTTTGACTTGGTATGAGATTTGTATCTCTTTTTTTTTTTCAAATTTAAGACATTCTGAAATGGTTGCAATCCTTTGGAATTTGTATGCTAGTTAATTTGAAATTTCTATACATTAAATCATCAGTCTACTCTCCTTCATAATGTATAAAAACTAGAAGTTTTTTAATTTACTGAAAGTATAGAGCATTACATTAGAAACAAATAATGTACTTATAATATACTAAAATTGAAAAATTACATATAAAAAATTGTAGAATATACCAATAATATATCCTTTATATACTAAATTCTAAAATAAGATACAAAGAATGTATAAGAAATTAATAATATATTTAATTCTTCTTAACATATGCAAAATAATATAAAAAATAGTATTAGAGTAATATATTTTACAATATCTTATCTAAAACCAACAATATACTTCCAATATGCTAATTTTTTACATAACATATAAAGAATAATTTTATAGAAAAAAAATTTAATTAAACCAAATTAGATTGCAAATAAGATGGAGAGTTTTGTAACTGAAATCAATAATATAATTAAAATATACTAAATCAACAATTAATAGTTTTATTTTTTTATTTTAAAAAGCAAAATCTTATATGCGTGATGTATTCAAATTTTTTGAAGATAAATAATAATGAATCTCAGTTTTTTTATAAAAAAAATAATGTATCTGTGGATCTTTGATTTTTGCTCATTTTCATTTTTTGTTGCTTTCTCTATTTATGTTGAATGAATAGGGTTATAATATATGTTGATTGAATGATTCTAGATCAGATATACATGTAATTGGTTTATTGTTTTGATTTTGATTTGATTAGATTTTGTATTTTGGTTTTTGGTAGATTTTTGAAGTTTTTTTTAGGAATTTTATGTTTGTAATGATGGATGTTGTGAACAATCGAACAAAAAAATTTGATTGGAATCTTTTTCAAATGAAATGAATGATGAAAAGGGACTTGGCAACTTTACCAAAGGGACATATGTTCTATTTACAGGACAGGGACAAATGATTAGTCTCATGGGGATACAAGACATTTTTTGTTTATGGAGTCACCACTTTATTTTTTTTAAAATAGGAAAATGTAAGGATGGCATCGGGTCACTTAATGAGTATTGTCCTAAATAGAGATTGTAGGTTCAGGAGATCGCATCTACTTTTTGGCTATTTCTCATTATACAATGCTCGATTCATGGCTACCGCATCACCCTAATTTTAGAATGACAGTTTATATATTCACACACACATGCAACAAATAATAACAGAAAGTAAAGAAAAATAATTACAATTATTACATGGCTTTCCTTTTAAAATACATTTGAAAGAGAAAAATGATGGAATGTAAATCTAGTCCTAAATGTAATAAGCACCTGTAAAATAGAGGTTAGCATAGCTATATGCATTGCATTCACTTATAATCAAATAGCAAATAGCAAATAGCAAATAACAAATAAGCAAGAGGTATTCACTCAATTAGAAGAGCAAATAGAGGAACAATCATGTGCATTTGCATGAATTATTATGAAGTTGAATAAAATAATTTCTAATAATAACAAAATATTTCTAAATAATTGAAGAGTGACAAAAGATGCATGGTCGCATCATTGGACCAAGGAATGAAGGCTCTAGCTAAAAAATGTGAATTTTCTCATTATCAAATGCAAAAAATAGAGAAAATACTTATTTTCATATCAAAATATAAAAAGGTTCAACTTTGGTGCAAGGATGCAAAAAGATTATTTTGAGCATTGAGGATGTGTTTTGGATATGAAAAGTGACAAATTTGTTTCAAAGTGATTAAAAATGCAATTAGAATGCAGAGATGATAATTTTGATGCAAGAATTATTTTTTAAGTTAAAAATGAAAATTTTCAGCAAAAAATATGATTTTTTGCATAAAGATGCAAATTTGATGTCAAAATGTCATTTTTATGTCAAAAAAGATATCTTGATATCGAAATGCAAATTTTGTATTAAAAATTCAATTTTTGCACTAAAACTATAGAATTTGTGAAATTTACATGAAAATACAAAATTTGTGTTGAAATATAATTTTGGAATAAGTACAATTTTGGTCCCTGTGGTTTAATCTTTTGGCAAAATCAGCTATGTGGTTTTTTTTGAACATTTTAGTACCTTGTGTTTCTTATTTTTTACACTTTATTACCATTCTAACAAATATTGTTTAAAATGTATGCTTTAATGTAAAAATAATATGCATTTTTAATACTAAGATCTTATTTTGAGTGACATATTATTCAACTAACTACAATAAACTCAAAGAAAATATAGTTTAAATGTATTTTTAATTTTATTATGAATAAAAAAGAAACAATTTTTAAAATAAATTTACAATATTTTTAACAATGAACTATTGTATGGATTGCTCATAAATCATATATAGAATAAATTTATCATTGAAATATAATATTATATCAATGTTTTCTCATAAAATAATGATTATATTAGTTATAAGGGTAGTAAAGTATTTAAAAAAATATAAAATATAGGGTACTATAATGTCAAAAAAATCACTGAACTGATTTTGCCAAAAGGTAAAACCATAGGGCTTAAAATTGTACTTATCCTTATAATTTTTACAATGAAAATGCAAAGGAAATGCGAAAAGAATGCAAAAGTGATAAACTTGATACTTTTGAAAGTAAAATCAAAATTTTATGTGGAAAATAATAATTTTTCACATAAAATGCAAAATCGATGCAAAAATGTACTTTTTAATGTCAATATGCAATTTGATGAATAAAATGTGCAGAGAATTCAAAATTATGTAAAAATGATAACTTTTTATATTTTTTTGGAAACAAAATGAAGACTTGATGTAGAAAATGATGCTTTTTGTGCATAAAATGTAGAATTAGTGTAAAATGCAAAGTTTAACATAAAAATTTGCTTTTTTATAATAAAATACGATAAAAGTGGTGAAAATGCAAAGTACAGCATAAATTACAAGAAATGTAGTTTCAATAAAGAAAATAATATTTTTGTGATTTTCACATTCATGGAGATAGAAAAGACAAAATAATAATTTAATATAATTAGAATAAAGTAGAAATTATTCATACAGTGTGCAAAATGCCAATCTCACCACACAACAAGTTCACAATTTGTTGGTAGTAATAGAGCTATAAGAGAAAATGAAGTAGAAGAGAAGAAAATGAAAAAATACAAAAAATAAATGTGTAAAAATGATTATTTGGTCCTCAGATTTAACTAAGCTCATATTTTTTTTTTATGTTTAAAAGCTTTTGCTTTGTGTGATTTTCAATTTGTCCTCATAATGAGATTGAAAAAGATGTGAGAAATGTAGATTCGTATACCTTTAAAGTGTGCTTTGACAAAGATGAAGCTAGGTTTGATTCAAATCAATATAAATACTAAAAAGAATAAAGAGAATAGGCTAAAAGTGTGTAAATCATGAGTCTTGAGTCTTTAATTCAGTAGAGTTTCAGTATAGTGTCCAAATAAGCCCCCATGAAATAAGAGGAGGACACCAGTATTTATAAATAGTGAAAAAATGTGCATGCACATACAAACTGCGCTTGTATACATAGTTTTTATGCATGCATATACGGTAGGAACACATGCATGAGCCGGTTTATCAATTTTTAAGCATATGTAAAAAAAAGAAGTGTGTGGGTATGCATAAAATGCATGTTTGCACATGCATTAGGGAGCTCATAGGCACTCACAAATTGCATGCACCCACGCTCATAAGCACAAACGCGTGTATACACTATGCGCTCACCTTTTTTAAGGGTTTTTTTAGGCCATTTTTTAGGTTTTGTAGTGTTTCTTAAGGTTTTTAGGCCTTCCAAACATATTTGCAATGTCATTTTTGTGAAAATTAGCTTCTATTTTTAAGGAGTTGAGCCTCAGTCATATGAGACGAGCATTAGTTTGATATGTTGCATAATTTGAGTAATAATTGTTCGAAATACATGATTTATCTTTCCAAGAGTTCATGTTTCATGAGATCAAAGCATGACTTAATGATTCAGTGATCGATTGATCACTCTAAAGGTTTAGTTGAGGGGTTTTCATATTTTTTAGACTTTTACATGCTTTAAAGGTGGTACGAATGAATAGACTCTTATTATTTTTGAAAGGTTCATTTCATCATTGGACCTTTTTAAGGACAATCAAAGCTTAGTGTATTACAAATGTAAATCTAAAAAAAAAGGTAGGGATAAGTACAGTTTTGATCCTTGTGATTTTGTCTTTTAGCAAAATCACTCAAGTGGTTTTTTTTCTTTTTGGCATTTAAGTACCTTGTGTTACACTTTTTTTTTTTACACTTTAGTACCATTTTGACTAAAATCATCAATTGTTTTATAAGAAAAAATTAATATAATATTAAATTTCAATGATAAATTTATTTTATATATGATTTATGATCAATCTACCAAATTGGTTATTTTTAAAAATATCGTAAATTTATTTTAAAAATCATTTATTTTTATTCATAATCAAATTAAAAATACATCTAAATTTAATTTTTTTTTGTGAGTTTATTGTAGTTAGTTGAATACCATATTACTCACTATATGATTTTAGCCTTTAAAATGCATATTATTTTTACATTAAACATACATTTTGAACAATATTTCTTAGAAGGGTACTAAAGTGTAAAAAAATGCGAAACACATAGTAGTTAAATTAAAAAAAAGACTAATTTTTCCAAAAAGCAAAATCACATGGACTAAAATTATACTTATGCCAAAAAGATATTGACTTTTGGAGTCGAGATTGAGCTAAAACATAATTGAAGTTGGGTTGTGGAGCTAAAAGAAAATGATATTATTGAGGTTTGACAAAGAAATTATTAAGCTGAAGGGACGAAGACAACAAGTAGAGGGAAAAAAGAGAATAAGGGACACGTGTGTAACATTTTAAAAAGATAAGGCACACATGTAATATTTTGATAAAAGAGGGCATTGCATGTTATTAGCATTTGTTTTGTGGGCATTTTTGTAAAGAACCCAAAAATAAATTTAAGGTATAAGTACAAATTTAATTCATGTGGTTTTGCCTGTTGACAAAATCAATCCTGTTTTTTTTTAGCTTTTAAGTACCATGTGTTTTACATTTGTTTACACTTTAGTACCCTTCTAATAAATATTGTTTAAAATGTATGCTTTAATGTCAAGATAATATGCATTTTCAATGCTAAAATCATATAATGAGTAATATATTATTCAACTAACTACAATAAACTCACAAAAAAAATCAAATTTATATGTATTTTTAATTTAATTATGAATAAAAAGAAATAATTTTTAAAATAAATTTATAATATTTTTAAAAATTATCAATCAGTCAGATTGATCATAAATCATATATAAAATAAATTTATCATTGAAATTTAATATTATATTAATTTTTCTCATAAAATAATGATGATATTAGTTAGAAGGGTGGGTACTAAAATGTAAAAAAATGTAAAACACATGGTACTTAAAAGCTAAAAAAACACCACATGATTAATTTTTCCAAAAGGCACAACCACAAGGATCAAATTATACTTATCCTTAAATTTAATTAATTGGTGGTGATAAGGAGATAAAGACCACTAACTAAGAGACCAGTAAAGGATCCTCGCTGAAGATTAACACAAGTCTAACTTAATAAACCAGCTCATCCTGTTCTTCAAATAGGCAAAAAAAAAAAAACAATACCAATGCCTAAGAATAGCATCACCCACAATAAATGACCCAATAGACGAGGGAGAGGTGATGCCATCAACACGAATAAAGCTACAAGGATTGACTTAACAAACTTGAGCCTAAGGAATAGTCAACTAGCTAAACTTTGTGAACAAGTCAAGCCCTCCATAAAAGGTATTAGACAGTATAAATAAGGTTAGACAAAACTTTAATCGAACATATGCCCCTTTATCTCTTAAGTCAAATCCCACTGATTTGAGTGTTAGAGTAGCACCATTGGCAATTATCTAACTTGCTTTTACTTGCCTTGCAGAACCAAGCTTACTAAGTGGTCTCCTAGTGACCTATCATCAATTGGAATAAGAAAAAAAATTAAGGAATAAGGTTCGATTTGGCCTTTGAACTTTTTATGAAAGTTGAATTTGGCTCAAAATAACCTTTTTCGCCATTTTAGCCAAAAAAATTGCCATTAATGTATCATTTAAACCCATTTTTTAATAAGATTTAGGGCATGTATCACACAAACTTTGATTAAACACTAAAAAGGAATTAAAAAATGGTTAACACAAAACATAGGTTGAAAAATGCAATTACAAATTCATATATTTTCTCAATAACCAAACAACAAATAACATAAAAATTATAAAAAAAATAACTAAAATTGTGAACAAATCAATGAAAATAAGACATCACAGCCACATAATAAAAAATGCATGAATTATATTCCAAAAAAAGAAGAAGGGAAAAAAATTCAGTAATTAAGAATGTAACTTTCATAATAGTTCTATGAACTAAACAACAAATAAGATAAAGAAAGTTTAATTCACTGGCTTCAAGATTCCTCTCTATCAATTATATCTTCTATTCACTTTCTTCCTCCACATTCATACATCCACAAGAAATGCTCAAACAAAACTTCATAAGAAACCACTACTTCACAAGAAATGGGTACTTCCATATGGTGAATAATGACTACACTCATTGGGAAATGTATGCCATTGGTGGAAGTGCTAACCCCACCATCAATAGTTAGGGTAACAGATATAATGCACCAGTTAATCTTTTGTTAAAGAGGTATTACATATTCCTCTCGATCCCTTTCCAATTCCAAAAAAATTATAAAATAATTAAATTGGTTGAATATTAATGATGAAGAAGGGAAACACCTCTTGGCCAATGGAAGAACTGGAACTGGGGATCAAAAGGAAACCTTATGCTAAGTGGAGCTTACTTCAATCTATCAAGAGCTAGAGCATTAGCCAACTATGCTTGTGCTTCAAGCCTCGGTGCCAAGTCCTTTTCAATGGTTGGATCAATGACTACTAATGATAGTGCACTTGGCTGCCACATGGGTCATCAATGCTAATATATTTTTTCTTTAGAAAATGGCCAAAATGCGCCTCTTTATTCTTATATTTTCTTAACTTCCAGTAACTCAAAAAAATGATATAAAACCTACCTATAATGGAGATAGAATGCACATTAATCTTTGGATATTAGCCCAAGGATCATCAAGGATAGGTTGTGTTAATGGAGCTAAACCCCTTCCTTATTAAAGTGAAGCAAGATACTTAGCTATTAAAAGATGAACAATCACACAATTCTAAGTCTAATTTAACCTAGCAATTATAAAGAAAGGTAGAAGTGAAACAATTCAAGTAAACTTGCAAAGTTTCAAAAGAACAAAGTTTAAAGAAAAACCTCACTTTTAATATTTCAATGCTTAAATTCGTTTCTCATAGGGTTAGCCCTTATATAGGCATGTAAACAACCTAATCCTTGAAGGAAAATGTTTTATTCATTATTCCCAAAGATACATATATAGGAAAATCCTTAATTAAGGAGATTTCCTTCAAAATAGGACAACTAATGACGATTAATGACAACTCATCTTTGAAAAGTCAAAATTGACAACTCAATACAATTCTAATAACTAAGTAAAATGACAACTCATGACAACTAAGCATGTCACATGTTAACCATTGACTTTTGACTTGTTGACTATTTGACATTGACATTGACTTATTGACTTGTTGACTTTGACTTGGAATATTCTTGAATCTTCTCACATCTTCTAGAATCTTCCTTATTGACTCCAAAATAGAAATAACTCCAAAATTCATCCATATCAAACTAATTAATTTTAAAATAGGAAATTATGCTAATTAGCTTGAATTCTTTATATTTAGGCACTTTTTGATCCTTTTTAGGGTTCATATTAAAAAATGAGCAATTAAATTACCAAGAACTTTATCTTAGTCACTCGATCTCTCAATCTTCTTTCCTTTCTTCAAAAATTTCTTCACAGTCTTACAATATCTACTCATATCCACACCTGTGATCTAAGAAATAAGTTCAACCTCAAATAAAATAATAAAATTTTCAAGATCTATAACAAAGATACACTGGAAAGTACCTTTGTTTCATTGGTGATAATGAATGGATGATTGGTGGTTTTGCAAATAAAGGATTAGCAAGGGGAAAAGTGGCCTCATTGATTAATATTCCATTGTGTTGATGTGATATTTATCGGTAGAGATAAGGAAGCGAGTTCAATCAAACAAAGGGGTTTTGAAGTAATTCTAGAGAAGATCACGACGAGGGATTGGGTTGGCATTCGAGATTGGCTCTGTACTATTTGAGAGTTTAGAGATCATCTTTGAGGTTTTAAGCTTTATGTTTGAATTAATACATTGAGATGTAGTTTCAAAGAGATCTATAGATGTTAATTAAGGCTGTTTTCTTCTTGTAGATTATTAGTATAATGTTTATTGTGGTTATGGTTAAGGTGGAGTCTTAGTTTTCTTGGTCTTGATTATGGTGGTGGAGGAGATGGTAAGGGGAGGAGAAGTAAGGGAGAAGAGAACCAGGGGAGAATGGATAGATGAGAGTGTCGGTCTTGACCCATGTTTATTTCATGCACATTAATTAAGATGCGTGTTACACACTCCATTATTTGTTAAAAAACATGGATTAAAATGATACATAAATTGCAAGTTTTAGGCTAAAATGGCAAAAAAGGTCATTTTGGATCAAATTGACCTTTCATGGAAAGTTAGAGGGCCAAATCGAACCTTATTCCAAAAATTAATAATGTAACTTTTTATATAATTATTCAAAATAAGAAATAAAGAGTAAAAATTTTAAAACTTTAATTTTTTTTTATACACTACTAAAGATTTTTATTTACAAAGTTAGGAGATTCTTAAATTAAAAAGAAAAAAAGTATGGATGTATTAACATAATCTTTGGCTACAATATCAAATGTAAGAAATTGATGTAAAACAACTTATTTTGCTAAACAAAACTTTAAAGAAACTATTAGGGTAATAAGGGAAAGTGGTGCAATGCTAGATTTATTTATGATGATGATGATAATGATTAGTCAAAATAAGAAATAAAGAGTGAAAATTTTAAAAATTTAATTTTTTTATACACTACTAAAGATTTTTATTTACAAATTCAGGAGATTCTTAAATTAAAAAGAAAAAAAGTATAGATATATTAACATAATATTTTGCTATAATATCAAATGTAAGAAATTGATGTAAAATAACTTATTTTGTTAAACAAAACTTTAAAGAAACTATTAGGGTAATGAGGGCAAGTGGTGCAATGCTAGATTTGTTTATAATGATGATGATTAGTCAAATTAAGAAATAAAGAGTGAAAATTTTAAAACTTTAATTTTTTTGATACACTACTAAAGATTTTTATTTACAAATTCAAGAGATTCTTAAATTAAAAAGAAAAGAAGTATGGATGTATTAAAATAATCTTTGGCTATGATATCAAATATAAGAAATTGATGTAAAATAACTTATTTTTCTAAACAAAACTTTAAAACAACTATTAGGGTAATAAGGGCAAGTAGTGCAATGCTAGATTTGTTTATGATGATGATGATTATGATTATGGTTATTATTGAAAGTGCCTTAGAGGAGTGAATAATGCTAATGACTATTTTATAAAAATTAAAAGGAAATTAAATTCTTAAACAAGAATTAAAAAAGAATAGAATAGGAAGAATAATGAATACAAGAATTTAAGGAGTTCATATTCTCAACAATTCTACGTCTCCACCTAACTTATCTCTAAGTTAGGATTTTTAATTCCCATAATCTTATTCACAAGATTGAGATTATACAAGAGTTTGAGGCTCACTCTTTTAAACTTACAATTTGAGTTTTCAAGGCTTACTCAAAAACCAATTCCCAAGTGTTTTAATGGCTAAACACTTAAAACCAATTCCACTAGAATAGAATCTCACTTCTCATTTTCTCTATCTCAAAAAATAGAAGAACAAGAATATCTATTCTAACACTCACAAACTCTCATAAGAGTTATACAAATATAAAATGAATTTGAAGAGAGTTTTAAGAGTTTAATTGAATGCTTAAGAGAGTATAATGGATAAACAAGTTTCTTAAACTTTTAATTGAACTCTAGGAGTTATTTATATAAATAAACAACTTAGATTATGGTTGTTGGATGCTTTGATTGTGTCTTCAATGTCTCTTATTGATTTTTGAATCAACTTGGAATTGTTTTTATTAGAATACCACTCACAGCTGTGAGGAGTAAACCCTGGCTCATGAGAGTCAGTTTGAAGATCGTTGCATTCAAAAATATTTGTTGAGTGCTATCAGGATTGCCATTATGAGCTTAGGCTTGCTCGTCTCAATCATAAGGGCAGCTCATAAGGAGCACTTTAAAATTTGGCAAAAATGAGCTCCTGATGCACTATTCAAGGTTGACTCATGAGCAGACCAAAATTGTATATTTTTGGTATATAATTGCTTCTCAAAGATTGGGGACTTGCATAGGTTGAGATACTTCATTGATATGTATATTAATACTCTTTTAAGGAATATTTTGTTGTCTCCAATCATTAAACAATTAATCTTGATAGTAAATCAACTTTCTACACACTTAAATAAAATTATTAGAATCTAAATTGTTTGTCAAAGTCCAAACTTAGGAGTTTGATCATGCAAATGGTGTCACTAATAAAGTGTGTATACCTATTTATCAGTCATAGTGGAATATGTGGCATGATACATGACATCTAATATGGCGAACAAATTTCACATGTCAACTACATAAAATTCACATCATATAAGTAAGACGCTTAGTTCGACGTTAATGCTGCATGTCCTATATTTTCTTTCCTATTTTACTTAATTAAAATTTCTCTCTCTCCTCCACTTTCCCAATAAAATAAACACCCACACAAATAATAACTATTATTTATTAAAAACAAAAGAAAAACATACATAATTCAACAAAAACGCTTTACTAAAAAATTAAAACTCATAAACAATCAAACTTGAATTAAAAAAAAAAAAAAAAGCTCCACTTTCCTAGCAAAATATTAAAAACATATAATCCATTAGTGCTTTGATTGAAGTTAAGGTGAGTTTAGACCATAACTATATTTGTATTTATTGTTTAAAAATTAAACACTTTCGTCCCCTTATTTTAATTTGATCAACAAAATAGTTATTTTATTAAACATTTTCGCTAGTATTTTAACAAATATTAGCCTCCTCTATTATAATAAGATGAAATAGTTTAGCCTTAAATGGATGCTACAGTATGAAATTTAGGCACTATATGATATAAACAAAATGAAAGATCAAGAGTATGCAAGAAAGCAAGTTCAAAGGCCAGAGGCTCTTTTGAATATGAGCCCAATTTTAAAATTAATCTCATAGATTAAGACCTAACACAAGATTTTTTTTTTTTTTTTGGTTAAGTAAACTAGAGCTCATAGAAGGAGGAGATGATTATTGCAAAAAATTATGGCATTAGGTATACATAAATCAACATATAATTTAGGTGTCGATAAATTTAGGGGTTAGGTTCCAATCACCTATTGGCCTTAGAACAAATGAGTTCCACTAGTTGAGTTTTTAGAGTATTTACATTAATTCAAAAAGTCAAATAATAAATATTTTTCTTAGTGTTAAAAAATTATTAATTATTTAAAATCCTATTAATTAATGTTTATTGATAATATAAACAAAAATACAAATATTAACAAAATGTGATAAAAAAAATAGACAACTTTTGGTATAATTGAAAATTTTAATAATATAATAAGGATAAACAAGTCCTTCTATATTATTTAATGGTTTTTTTTTTCATAGTACGGTTTTTACTGTAAGGTGAATATAATACATAGTGTTAAATCTAAAGGGATGTTTAATTGACTTTTAAAAATGCATGGATGAAGTAGTAGGTTAGAACAAATCTTAAAAGGTGTTAGTAAATTGCCTATATATCAATCAAGGAGCTAGCACACGCTTAATTAGGTAGTATTTTTTGAATAATAGGTTACATCCCATTAACACTAAGGATCCAATTATTATTTGAGATATTTATAGTTGAGCCAATTCTAACATGCCAATGGAGTCCAGTAGACATAATCAGAATAGTCTACATAGGCTACACCATAAGTAACTAAGATTGATGCCCACTTTTGCTTATAAGAAAGAGGTACTGGGAAAGCACTTCATCTTTAACATTTGTGAACATAGCGAAGTTAGGTTCATTAGGATTCTTTAACCATATTTTGCTAGTAATGTTAAGTTGAAATTAGCAAGATACTTAGAACCCACATTGCCTTTTTTTATTTCTTCGATTGAGACATCTAATTCTAATTTATCATCACAGAAGGAGCTAGGCAGAGCAAAAGAACAAATTATATATGTAAGAATAGCTTAAACCACTTATTTAATTGTTAGTGATATGCACTAGGTCAATCATGTATTACCATATTTTGACTTTATCATATTATTTAATAAAGAGGCATTTTTCATTATCATTATGTGTTATGATAATTACTTGAATAGTCAATTCTTATTAAGGTCATCAAGTATGTGACTTGATAGTAAAACCCCTAGATTAAATATAAGTTATATTCAAATTATCCCTAGTCATAACAATGTATTATGGCTAGTATGGTGTTAATTGATGATTATGTTTTACTAATAATGAATATGAGATATTAAGTCAACTTATAGGTAATTATTTGAGAAATGAAGTGCTGGATTGACCCATTATGAGAATACCACATAGATATTTTTGTCAAAGGTAGTATGTTTAATTGTTAAATAGATTATATAGAATAAATCTATTTCGAATAGATCAATTATTATGTAATATGATTTATGAATAAATTAGGGTTAATGGTGGTGGCTATTTAAATGTTAAATATAAAAAAAATATATGTTTTGAACATATCAATTAGACAATAATTTGATTACGAAAATTATTGCCATTTTAGGGCTTTGGTAATAACTCATTTAAAGAGTTAAGGTAAATTTTTGTAGGGTTTAAAAAGGGGCTAACGGGATCGCCGCTTGGGGCACTGCCCCTTTACCCCGAATAGACTCATCATGCATTTTGTTTTTTAACATAATAATTAATTAATTTGTAAATTGAATTATTTTGGAATATGTGTTTATTGTTAAATGCATGGTGCATAGCATGACCCTTGAACCAATATGATTGGATTTAATTTTATTGGGTTGTAATTTTTAAATACGATGTGCAAGTCATTTTATTTATTGTAATTATTTTATTTTATTTTATTAGATAGTAATATAATAGTTTTAATTAAAACATGTAATGTAAAATCAAGACCTAAGATGCAAATTTAAGTTGGAGGCCCATGATGGAGATCCAAGGTAGGAGCCCAAAGAGGAGGTTTATGGTAGAAGATGAAGATTTAATTTGAAGGCTGAATTTGTATTAGTACTATCACCTAAGTTTGACTTTTGATCTTCATATTAGCTTATGAAGATCAACTTAGTTATGGGCCATGCTATGTAACGTTTATCTTATTATATTAGTATGTTATGCATGTGATGCCATGTATGTGATGCAATATAACAATAACTAAATAAGATAAAAATTAACTAAACCCTCATTTAATATTAAGTCATTAAAATGCCTCCCATTAATAAACACTTATCAAGATTTGGATTGCTATATATAGGTTATGCCAAAGCATTATATATAAAGCCATCTAAAAAAGATAAGATGGATAATCGTGATATCTATATATTTGAGTTGGTTAGGCTTAACTAGGTTATCAAAATGGTTTTAGACCTATGGCATTTGATAGGATATGCCGATACATGTGATATCCTATAATTATCCAAGAATTATATGAGATGTAATTGGTAAAATGTTACCTACCTAAATAGCCACACTTCAAGCCAAAGCTTACTTAAAGTAGGATGAAATAGGGATTTTGGCCCATTAATTGTTGAAATTATTTTGAGGGTTTTATAATTTATGAAAATTTAGTGGGAGTTTTCTTATGCCTCTTTCATAATAAAATGGAATGTAATATATATATATATATATATATATATATATATATATATATATATATATATATTTGTTGTAGATAATGACATCAAACATTGCACCTACCATGCCACTATGATCAATCCTTGAGAAGGATAAGCTAAATGGAACTAACTTTCTTGACTAGTATAGAAACCTAAGAACTTAGGCAAGAAAAAAAATAATATATCCTTGATCAACCCATCCCAGAGGAACCAACTGCTAATGCTTTTAGTGCATAAAAGGATGCTTATAGTAAGCATTTCAATGATTCAGTTGATGTCACTTGTCTCATGCTTGGATTCATGGAGTCTGAGCTTAAAAAATAACTAAAGGAAATTGAGGCTTATACTATGATAGGCCATCTCAAGGAAATGTTCCAAGAGAAAGCTATAATTGAAAGGTTCAATACCATTAGGGCATTGCTCTCCTATTAGTTGACTGTTAGCGGCTCTATCAATCCTCATATTCTCAAGATGAAGGGTCATCTTGAACACTTAGACAAGCTTGATCTTAAGATTGAACAAGAATTAGCTATTGATGTCATTCTCCAATCTTTGTTTGAAGCTTATGATGGTTTCATCATGAATTTTAATATGCATAGTATAGAGAAACTATTTCAGAGTTGCATGGGAAGCTTAAAACTACTGAAAAGAACATCAAGAATTCCACCAAGGATATTCTAATGGTTAGTAAGTGAAAGGGTATGAAAAGGGTTGGAAAGGGCAAGGGCAAGGCTCCCAAAGGCTTTTAGAAGTTGAAACCAATGCCCAAGCTCAAGTTCAAAGCTGAACCCTAAGCAAAGCCACCAAAGGAGGGAATATGCTTTTTTTGCAATGAGCCAAGTCATTGGAAAAGAAATTGCAAGCTATATATGAATGATATGGATAAGAATAAGGGTAGTGCAACTACCTCTTCAAGTATTCATGTTATAGAAATTAATTTGTCTACTTCTGATTCCTAAGTATTAGATACTGGTTCAGGATCTCATATTTGTACTAATGTGTAGGGTCTAAAAAGGAGTAGATAATTGGCTAGAGGAAAAGTGGACCTGCGAGTTGGCAATAGAGCAAGAGTTGCTGCTTTAGTTGTAGGGACTTATAAGTTAACTTTGCCTAGTGGACTTATTTTAAATTTGGAAAATTGTTATTATGTGCCTACTATGTGTAGGAATATTATTTCTATTTCTTGTTTGGACAAGAAAGGTTTTGAATTTATTAGGAATAATAAATGCAATATTTATTATGATAACATTTTCAATGAATTTGCTCCACGCACTAGTGGCCTTTATGTTTTAAATGTTGAAGACACTAATGAAAAGTCAATCTATAACATTAATATAATGAAGTTTAAATCTAATAATTTAAACACTACCTATTTCTGGCATCATCGTTTAAGCCATATAAATGAGAAACGCATTTCAAAGCTTCACCAAAATGGGCTTTTGAATTCATTTGATTATGAATCATTTGAAACATATGAATCTTGTTTACTGGGAAAAATGACTAAAATAACTTTTATTGGAAAAGGTGAGAGAGCTAATGATTTATTGGGCCTTATACATTCAAATGTATGTGGACCGTTAAGCTCAACTACTAAAGGAGGTTTCCAGTACTTCATCTCTTTTATAGATGATTTCAGTAGATATTGCTATGTCTATCTAATCAAACATAAATCTGAATCTTTTGAAAACTTTAAAGTTTTCAAGAATAAAGTACAAAACCAACTTGGTAAAAATATTAACACACTAAGATCTAATCGAGGTGGTGAATATTTAAGCCAAGAATTTATATAGATCATCGTAAAGATTGTGGGATTATTTCACAATTGACTCCTCCAAGTACACCACAATGGAATGGTGTGTTTGAATAGAGAAATCAAACTTTATTGGATATGGTTCAATCAATGAATAGTCAATCTAATCTTCTAATCTCTTTTTAGGGATATGCTTTAGAAACTGTTGCATTCATTTTGAATATAGTTCTAATAAAGGCAGTTGAAAAGAAACCATATGAGATATGGACTGTAAAACCTCCTAGTTTGTCTTCTCTTAAGATTTAGGGATGTGATGCTTATATGAAGCGTCAAATCTAAAAAAAAATAGCACCCAAATCTGATAAATTCCTTTTTATGGGATATCCTAAAGAAACTAAAGGATATTATTTCTACAATGCTTCTAAGAACAAAGTGTTTGTTGCTCGAAATAGTGTATTTTTAGAAAGAGAATTTATTTCCATAGGATCTAATGGGAGCATAGTCCAACTTAAAGAAATTCAAGACCCATAAAATAGCATTGTACCAAGTATGGAACTGTAGCTGGATTAACAAGTAACTGTTGAACCTGCACAAGTACCAGAAGGCCTAAGGAGGTCTAGTATGACACGTCAAATCCCTATGAGATATGGATTTCTCATAACTAATGATAATGATGTGTTGATTATAGGTCAAAGTGAGCCCACATCCTATCAAGAGGCCATAAATAGTCCTGAATCTAAGAAATGGCTAGAAGCCATGAAATCCAAAATGCAATCCATGTAAGATAATCAAATTTGGACCTTGATTGACCTAACTGATGGCTTAAAAAATATTGGATGCAAATGAGTTTTTAAAAAGAAAAAAGACATGGATAGTAATGGTCATACCTTTAAAGCAAGACTGGTTACAAAGGGTTTCAAACAAACACATGGTATAGATTATGATGAAACCTTTTCACCAGTTGCTATGCTGAAATCTATTCAAATTCTCCTTGATGTAGCTGCATAGAATTATTATGAGATATGGAAAATGGATGTCAAAACAATGTTTCTTAATGGAAACCTACTTGAGGATGTGTACATGACATAGCTAGAGGGTTTTGTCAATCCTGAGAATTTTGGAAATGTATGTAAGCTTCAAAGGTCCATTTATGGACTGAAGCAAGCATCTCAGAGTTAGAATCTTCATTTTGATGAAGCAGTCAAAGAGTTTAGCTTCATTAAGAATGAAGATGAACCTTGTGTCTATAAGAAGGTTAGTGGGAGTGCAATTATGTTTTTAGTGATGTATATTGACGACATACTACTCATTGGAAATGATATCCCTATTTTACAAAACGTTAAATCATGGCTAGGGAATTGTTTCTCAATGAAAGACTTAGGTGAGGCCACTTATATATTAGGCATCAAGATCTATAGAGATATATATAAAAGGCTTATTGGCCTAAATCAGAGCATTTACATTGATACGGTATTGAACAGGTTTAACATGTAAGACTTGAAAAAAGGATTCTTGCCAATGTCACGTGGCATTAGTCTCAGCAAGAATCAATGTCCTATGATACAAGATGAGCGAGACCGCATGAGTGAGATTCCATATGCTTTTGCTATTAGATCTATCATATATGCAATGTTGTGTACTTGACCTAATGTTTTATAGCCTTAAGTGCAATGAGAAGATACCAATCAGACCCAAGTGAAAGTCACTAGACAACAGATAAAAATATCCTTAAGTACTTAAGAAGAACTAAGGATGCATTTTTACTATATAGTGGTGAGGAAGATGAGTCAATTGTAAATGGTTACACAGATGCTAGCTTCCAAACTGACAAAGATGATTTTTTATTATAGTCAAGTTATTTGTTTTGTCTGAATGGAGGTGCAATGAGCTGGAGGAGTTTCATGCAAGGCACCATTGATGATTCTACAATAGAAGCTTAGTATATAGCTGCCTCAGAAGCAGTCAAAGAGGCTGTTTAGATCAAGAAGTTTATAACTAGACTAAGTGTTATTCCTAGTATATCATATCCAATGAACTTAAATTGTGATAATAATGGAGCCATAGCTCAAGCTAAGGAGCTCAGATCAAATCAAAGATCCAAACACATACTCATGCATTATCATTTCATTTGAGAAATCATTGAGAAAGGAGATGTGAAGATATGCAGAGTACCTACAAATGATAACGTTGATAATCCATTGACTAAGCCACTTCCACATCCTAAGCATGAGAGTCAAACTAGGTCCGTGGGTATTAGTTTTAATATAGATTAGGCCTAATGCAAGTGGGAGATTTTTAGTGATATGCACTAGGTCAATCATGTATAACCATGTTTTGACTTTATCATTTTATTTAATAATGAGGCATTCTTCATTATCATTTTGTGTTATAATAATTACTTGAATATTCAATTCTTACTAAGGTCATCAAGTATGTGACTTGATAGTAAAACCCTTAGATTAAATATGAGTTCTACTCAAATTATCCCTAGTCATAACAAAGTATTATGGCTAGTATGGTGTTATGTTTTACTAATCATGAATATGAGATATTAAGTCAAATCATAGGTACTTATTTAAGAAATAAAGTGTTGGATTGACCTATAATGAGAATACCACATAGATAATTATTATAAGTGATTCTCATCATAGTAATATTGGCTTAATCCTCTGACCTTGAAATCACCATGCATTTATGTATAACTATTTTGTATTTCAACGCAACCTTACATTATCTCTAACTGAATGATAATATAAGTTATTGTTGGGTATAAAATGAGTTGTGTGAGGAATGTGAGTGATTGAGAAGGAATTTTTCCCTTATTTAATATGAGTAAGATATCTATAGGCCCCTTGATAAAATAGACTAAGAAAAATGCATGGTCATGCTAAAGTTAATTGATAAAGAGTTATCATTCTCAGTCTACTTGGATGAAGAAATTATATGACTGAATTCTATAAGGATTACATCATCTATGCCTTATATTTAATCAAGATATTATGTGACAAAAGGACTAGAATATTCACTGTATATTATGTTACGTCAGATTATTGACTTCACATGACTTGAGTAGTCATAATGTCTTACTAAAGGCCACTTATGACTTGTAGCCTAAATAGAGATTTAAGGCCCACTACCAACATCATATGAACCTACAAGGTCACACACTTTGATCAAGCCCAAAACGAATATGGGTTTAACAAGCCTAAATAAGCTCTGTGGAAATAAATAACTAAAATATTTATTTATTTTTTTAAGATAAAGGTTATCTTAAATAAATAGAATATTATTTCTGATTTAATTTTAAATAAAATCAGAATAAGAATAAGTGAGAAATTACCAAAAGGTTGATTGGTAAGTGAAACCCTAATTTAAATGTCTATAAATATGTTATATTGTCTAGGGTTTCACACACTCTCATTATTCTACCACTAAATTCATTTTCTCTTTTTCAAAAAACAAAATACAGAGTTCTTTTTAATTTTTGATTTGTGAGAAATCAAGAGAAGGTGTTAGCATATAAGTATTCATTTTCAAATCAAGGGCTATTCATGTGGACATTTGTGGAGTACGAATTCTTTTAGAGATGTCTCAAATCCAAATTGCTAAATTAAAAGCTCGAGGTAGGGTGTCACTAGAGTGAACCTCCTATCTTCCTTCTAGATTTTTTACCCCTTCTATGTTTGTGGTAAGAAAACAAAAACCCTAGATTTAATCAATTAATCAAATTACTTGGATCCAGGTTCGAGTTTATGATTCAAGTTTTATTTTTCCACTGCGTATAGAATCTTAAAACCCAACATCAATAAGGAATTCTTTACCCATTGTAGACTCAAGCATTTCCTTCCACCTTTTTTTTTCAAATGTGCTATTTTAAGAAGCTAAAGGTAAGTTTCTTAGATTTACCAATTATTATTGAGTACTTTGGAAGATTTTGTATAACTCACTCCAAATAAGGATGCAATGGACTATTCATAAGCATGTGCAACATTTTTACTAGAAGAAATATATGAATTATATAGGTTAACAACCTATCTCAATGCCATTTCATATTGTTAAAGAATACCCATGATCTGTAAACACTCTGCCAATATAGAATGAGAGAGCATAATACTATCATCAGGAAAAAAATAGATGAGAAATTGGAGGGCTACCTTAATAAGCTATAATTGGACAATACTATCTATTTTAAATTTCCTTCTTGAGCAAAGCCAACAAACCTTATGCATATAACAAAAATAAATAAGAAAAAATAGGATCACCCTATGATAAGTACTAAAAATACTAGATTTTAAGCAATATTTAGTTGCATTTAGGTGTTATAATTCTAGGCTTTTATCGTATAACAGTGTGTTTTATGATTATTTGCATTAAAGTTAATATAATTAGTTATTTTTGTCATTTTGTGCAATTTTAAGTAGTTTTTATACTTTTTACATTATTTTTTCTTTTTGTTGATTTTATAGGTTCCATTTTTTTAGAGCTTGTTTGGGTGATAGCATTGGAGTTTTAAAGCAAGGAGCTCTTCCTACCCAAGAAAGGGGCAAGAAATAAAAGCAAGAAAATGAATAAAAGGACCAACATAGCTATGTGCAATAGCACACATGACCATGCCTGATTTGCAATGCAAAAAGTCCACAGAGTTTGAAGATAAACATGGTTGTGTCACTTACACACATAGTTGTGCCTAATTGTATATTGGAGAGAGAGCGAGAAGGCCTCACATCTATATGTATTTCATGCATCATTGTTATGTGCATTTCATGCACAGCCGTGTGCATATAGACTACATTTTTTAAGAAAGTTATTTTTAGGGTTGCTGAAATGATATTTAAGGGAGGAGTATTCTTTCCTTAAAAGGAGAGGGAGGCTATTGTTTTCTTGATAGAACTTCATTTTTCTTAGTAAAAAAATAATTATTTTTCTTTTCAATTTTAAATATTTTAGAATTCTGCTCAATCAAGTTGTTGGATTGAAGAATAAGGTGTAAGAATCAATAACATCATCCACCAAGTGGAATAAAAGGGGTTTTTCCTTCTATTAATCCTCTTATTTTTTAATTATATTTAATCATTAATATGCTTGGATTCTTTCTTTTTTGTTTTTCTTTTCTAATTTCTATGAGTAACTAAGTAGGTTAGTTAGGATTTTATGAACCCGGCTCAACATGAACTTAATTAGGTTAAAGTTTTAATCAAAGAATATTTATTCCATGATATTTATAAGACTTAATGATTTTCATTGGCTTGATCACCCTTTGAATTAAACTAGACACTGAGGTTAGATCAAGAGATTAATTCTAGTGAGAAAAAGCAACAACAATCTATTAATTCAAATTGACTTAATTGAGAAGCACTTCAATATTAATATTCCTCAGACAATTTGTTTAATAAAATTGGTTATGATATATTAATCATGTTAGTGAGAGTTAGAGAATTGGGTAATTATTATAATTAGTTAATTATGAGCGTACTTGAGAGAGACATCACAATTCTTAAAATGCTTAGAAAATGAAATAATATTCATAATTAATGAGAAATTAACACCATCATTAGACAAGTTGAGCTGAGGGAAATAAAACCCTAACATCTTTAATTCTATAGATTTCATGACAAAATTCTTATTTTTTTTTTATATTATTTTACTTTGTTAAGCTCATTCAAATTTTCGTTAGTCTAGATAAGTAGCATATTAAGAGTAGCTCAATAATTGACTTCTATCTATGTGTGAATGATATCTTTTTATTACTACTTGTACAATTTCATGCACTTTCAGTTCACAGCCCATCAAGTTTTTTGCACCATTGCCTAGGATAGATTAGCTAATATTGAGATTAAATTAATATTACTTTATTTAGAAATTTTATTTTGTTTTATTTAAGAAGTTTTTTTTATTGTTCTGTTTAAATTTCTTTTAAGGTATTCTTGTGAATGTGTGCATACATTGAGAAACACAAAGAGAGGAGGCAATATTCTAACTTTCTTAGATTCAAAAATTGAAAGAATCTTTTTTAGGAGACTTAGAGGGTAAAGAGGCAGAATGAATAAGGAAAATGGTAGAGTAGAAAAATAATAGGGCAGGAGCTTAAAATCCACCTGCTCTCAACTAGAAAATCAAGATAGACCAAATGTTCAAAGAACTATAAGAGACTTTGTTAGTCCACATCTATAAGGAGACCAAAATCCTATTCCTAAACCATTTATTACTGCTAATAACTTTGAAATCAATCTAGCTATGGTTTAGATGATCCAAAATTCCTAATTTAATGGATTGTCAGATGAAGATCCTATTGGCCACATGACAAGATTTACATGTTCAATCTTCTGAAAGAGAAAAATCTCTTAGTAAGAAATAATCATTCATTCATTATGCATTGCTAATAAACACTAAACCTATACCACTTTCTATAGTAAAGCCACCTAATTTAGACTTAAACCATTACCTTCATAATTAAGATGTACATTCTTAGGAGAAAATGCAACATTAGTTATAATTATATCATCAAAACTTAATAAGGATTAAAAGAAGTCACTAGTGGAATTGTTAAAGAAAAAAATAAAAGCTTTAGGATGAAAAATTTCAGACATTAAGGGAATTAGTCCTTCATATTGCATGCATTAAATATTCATAGAGGATGACTATAAAGCTACAATAGAAAGACAAAGAAGACTAAATCCTAATATGTAAGAAGTTATTAAAAAAGAAATTGTTAAATTATTAGATACATGACTTATATTTCTTAGTTTAGATAGTTCATGGGTCAATCCTATACAATGTGTACTTAAGAAGGGTGGAATGACCATAATAGAAAATGATGATTGTGACATTTTCTTACAAACTTGATGCAACATTCCATCTTTGTCATCCAGAAGAACCCTTGTCTCATAAGCTTCTTAGTTAGTATTACCCCATTCATATGCAGACCATAGAGACTCTCATGTACTTCCTCCATTGCTTTTGTAACTTCAATTTCATCCAAACATTAGAGTTATATCCCATCAGAAGTCCTTTTGAATAGCACACCTTAGTGAAATGTGAATTTTAAAGCTAGCTTATGAATAGGTGTTTGTCTTTTTCATTTCCAACTTTAGGATAGGCTCACTTTGTTAAGTATTTCTGAATGTCATAAAACTAGGGTTTTTCTTCCACTTTCAACTTTCCTATTCTGAAGCACTTATGACAAGGCTATTATGAATTGAGTAGAATTAATAGCTTCATTGGCGTTCTGGCTAGACCTTCCTACATTGATGTTAGGGAAGTGAGTGCATCTGCCATTTGGTTATGGCTCCTTGGGAGGTGAATAAATTTGGATCTTTAAAAGGACTGAGCTAGTTGATGGAGATGGTCCAAATATGATATCAAGTTATGTTCTTTCAATTCCCATTCTTCAGTTATTTGATTGATTACTAACATAAAGTCCCTCAATATCTTGACTTCTCTTACCCCTAAAGCTATTAGAGCTTCTATTCTGACTATACATGCTTCATACTTTGCCTTATTATTTGTGACTCTGAATGCTTGCTTCTTAGCAATTGGTATTCCTCACCTTCTGGCATTAGAAATATGACTCTGACTCATACACAGAGTTACTTTACTACTCCATCAAAGTACATGCCCTATCCTTGCACCTCGATGGTTGAGCTGACATAGTATAGAAAGTCTAATTAAACTTCTTCTAAGTCTTAGATTGGATTCATATCTAGAAACTTAGTGACTGCTCTAACTTTTATCGTCTTCTTAGTCAAGTGTTAGTAGTACAAGTCACTTGGTAAGCTTTTCTACTAAGTATGGGACCTTATGGAGGTACTTCACTGGATCCATCATGGATATTACTTGAATCTTATAGGATTGGAAGTAATGTCTAAACTTGTCATAGTCAAGACCATTGTTAGGCATATTTATTCAACTTGATTGTATTTTTATATAAGGCAACATTTTTTTACTGAAGTGGTAGACTACATGTTTGACCTTAGCTTTTCTCTATTAGGCTAATATTGCATTGATTGCATTTCCTTTGATATCTAGATACAATATTAGTGGTATATATGACTTTGGTGGCTTCATGACTAGTGGATTGACTAAGTAATCTCTAATTTTATTAAAAGCTAGCTTACATTGTTCATTCCATTTGACTGACTTATCTTTTTTTAGTAGCTTAAAGACTGGCTCATATACTGCTGTTAATTTGGTGATGAATCTGCTAATGAATTATAGCTTCCTTAGAAACCTTTTGATTTTTTTCTTTATTTTTAGCACTAGCATCTCGTGGATTATTTTTTCTTTATCTGGATTGACTTCGATTTCATTCTGACTGACAACCTACCCTTGCATTTTGTCTGAGGTGACCTCGAATACACACTTCTTTAGATTGAGTTTAAGACTATATTGTTCAAGCCTTTTTAAGAATTTCTTAAGTGTGGATGGATGCCCTTCCCTTGATTGTAACTTTACCATAATGTCTTTTACATATACCTCCACTTCCTAGTATATTATGTCATCGAACATAGCTATCACCATTCTTTGATAGGTTACACCTGCATTTTTCAAACCAAATGACATTACTCTGTAACAATAAGTACCTCATTCTAATATGAAACTTTATCTTTGCTTTGTTAATGATGGCCATTAGAATCTGATTATACTTAGAGAACCTATCCATAAAAGAATACTTTTCAACCTTTTTTAGGAATTTCTCAAGTGTGGTTGGATGCCCTTTCCTTGATTCTGACTTTACCATCATTTCATCTACATATACCTCAACATCCTATTGTATCATGTCATGGAACATAGCTATCGCCATTCTTTGATAGGTTACACCTGCATTTTTCATACCAAATGACACTACTATGTAATAATAAGTACCTCATTCTGATAGAAAAGTTGCCTTTGCTCTGTCAATGATGGCCATTAGAATCTGATTATACTAGGAGAACCTATCCATAAAAGAATACATTGCATAAGTGGTAGCATTGTCAATTAACACACATATATGAGGCAAAGGGAAGCTTTCTTTTGGACATGCTTTATGCAAATCTTTGTAGTCAACAAAGATTCTAACCCTCCCATATTTCTTCAGTACTGGCACTACATTTGCCAACCATTCAGGATAGTCCACCACCTCTAAGAACTTTATTTTTATATGTTTTTCTTTGTCTTATTTTACCAATTAGGCCCAGTCTAGTCTCAGTCTTTTAAGTTTCTACTTGACTAGTTTTCACCCCTCTTTAGTAGGAATGAAGTGTTAAGCAATGTCTTTATCAATGCCGAGCATGTCTTCGTATGTCTAACCAAACACTTTTGAATATTTTATTAATATTTTTTCAATTTCTCTCCTCTCCTCAAGGGTAACATCTTTTGAAATGTGCAAAATGCGTGGTTCATTTTCTATGCCAATGTTAAATTTTTCAGTGCGTATGGAATGAATATCAAATACGTTCATGTTTAGATCAATACAATGCATATTGCCATCAAAAATAAATCAAATAAGTAAGCAAAATTTAATTTCATTGCATTAACTTTAGAGTTCATTACATCAATATTTTTGAATAAGGGAACAAGTATAAATATCATCATAAGCAATATTATCCTCGAACAGAATGTCATCAATGCTTGACTCGATGATGGAAAAAATCTCAACACAACTTGGTGTCTCGATCTTGCATTCTAACCCTAGATTTTTCATCAATTCTTCAATGTCAGCTTTAGTAATTACATCTGGTAATGGAGAATGCTTCCCCTTAGTGAAGTTAACATCTTTAAAGATTTCAAATCTTGGTTTCTTGGCCCCATCTTTCTCCCATATCTTAGCTTATCCTTGTTAGGCCTCTGTTGAGCCCTCAACAATGATATAGACATACTTCTTAGACTTAGTATCCTCCTCAAGATTATACCCTAGACCATACTTGCTTATTTATCTTTAAAACTCAGCTAATTTAGTAATCCCTATATATCTTCCACCCAATCCTGTTATAGGTAGGTAATGCATTTGCTTCATTATAGCTACGACCTTTAGGTCAACCCAATCTTAGTGAATCATAGAGATATGAAAGCTTAATGGTACTACATTGAAGCAAGGAATGATGTTATTAGTCTCAATTGGAATAGTGACAGCTTTGCCATTTAGTGGAAATTTAATCTTCTAGTGTATTGTTGAAGGTATGCCCCCTAGTGGGTGGAACTAGTATCTTCCCAATAGTAAAGTAAAGGTTGGAGGTATGTCTAGGATAGTGAATTCTATTACTGAATCAATGTCTCCTATAGTAACTATTGCCTTGAAAGTCCTAATGACTGGTTTTTTTGAGTCATCATAAGCTTTGATAATTACATTCAATTCCTCTGAGTCTTTAACATTCATCCCAAATTTATGTAACAATCTCAGGGGCTAGACATTAATAGTAGATTAGTCATCCACCATAACACATGATGTCTTCTTAGACTTAATAATTGTTTGTATGAACAGAGGGCAGTTGTGGACCTTTTCCTCAAAGGGCAAATCTTCGTTAGAAAAAGTAATTGAATTGGAAGGAGCTTTCATTAGAGAAGCTATCATCTTCCAAGGTAAGGCATTAGTTGCTATTTTTGCAACATCGAGTGCTCTGACTAGTACATCCTAATGTCTTTAAGAAGCTATAAGAAAATCCCATTTACTAGCATGTGCTTACATCTTCTTGAGTTTTTTGAGGACTACATCATCTTCCTCTTTAGTCAGAATTACATCATTATCTATTAACACTTTTTTCTCTTTGGAAAATTTTTTCTCCTTCTCAAGAGGTTAATAAATCCTCCCACTATAGGTCATATGGTTAACTGAAAGTGGTAGCTCTTTAACTGCTTCCTACTTGTCACTTGACTTTGTTGCCTCTTGACTGGTTGCTACTACATTTTTGCTATTTTCCCAGACAATGATCTTAGTTCTTCCTATGCCTAATTTTCTTCATTTTTCTTGGCTTTTTCATTAGAATCATAATATATATCAATTCCCATAACTTATGAACCTTAAGGCTGAGCAACCTTTACTATCCTACCTTCTTTGTTAAATTCTTATCCCTAACTTGACGGCATTATATCTTCCCTTCAAATGTAATTAGATGGTGGAGCAATGTATTTTACTTTGTAATCAAACTTTCCAGATGGCTAACCTAACAGATCCCATACTTTAGGTTTATCTCGTTCAATTTTGAGGCTTTTAATTAAAATCTATCTTATATGAATAAAAGCAGTTAATCATTTCACCATTCATTAGAAAAGCTACATCCTTCTCCCTTCTTTACATTATTAAGTGATGAGAAAATTCTCAGAAATAGAAATGTACTCGAAAGTGGAAGGGTCTTGTTCATCCTCACTAGAGTCATAGCAGTTATGAATTAGGCTTTGAATTCAACTTATAAGATCATCAGGAGTTCTTTTTCTACTATGAATTATTTCTCATGTTGGGTTTCTTGGATAGTTTGGATTGATTATTTATCAGATGAGATTATGTTGGTTGATGGTAGAGGCATAGTTCATTAATTTAGGAGTTATTTGGTTTTGACATAAGGTCTTTTCTTAGGGTCATCAAATTTTTCAAAATTAATGAGATCTTGAACTACATTTTTTAGGGTTTTATAGGTATCATTAGTGTGGCCAGGCACCTGATAGAAGTGGCAGTGGAGGTTTAGGTCAATTTGAGGTGGTAAAGGGTTTGATAATGGTCTTGTTCTTGGGGTTATAGTAGGTTCTTTTATTGGAGTCTTTGAAACACTTTGGCTAGTAAAAGGTTGAAGTTTGAGTACTTTATTAGTTGCCAATTGATGATATTAACAAATGGTTGGTTGTAAGTGCTTGGTTAGACTCGACTTACTTCAGTAGTATGAGTAAAAATGTTTTGGCTCTAGGTGTTAGGTTAATTGTTTCTACGGAAGGTATTTATAGGATGTTGAGATTCTTTCTCTTCTATCCTAATCCCAGCTTGGTGGAGATCTTTGAAGTTATGAAAGTGAGCAAAGAGCATCTATTTTCAAATATGAGGCATTATAACTTTGATTGCCAACTCTATTTATTCATCCTTAAAGGACGGTCCCTCATTCTGACTGCTTTGGATCACCACCTTGCAATGTAATTAGAGAATGATTAACTATATTCTACTTAGTGGTTTTAAGATCCCTTTATGTTATATCCAGTTGAGTTTTGTGCTCATACTGCTTAATAAATTTCTAGGTCAATAGAAATTATTCACTTTTAATATCATCTTCAAGATCGAAGAACTAGGCCCTCGTTCTATCTTCCAGTGATGTAAATAAGAAATGAACAATATGTGATTCAATCAACTTGGCTGCTACCATGAAGGTAGCATACTATCTCAAAAGGATTCTTGGATCCCTAATACCATCAAACTTGGCAAAGTTTGATAATTTGAAGTTATCGAGAAGTAGTTCATCTTTAAATAAAGCTAGATTAGTGAAGCTTTTAGAACCATAAGACCCCTTATCCTTGAAGGCAAATTCCAACTCTGTCATTCTATTGGCTAATAGTTTGACCTCCCCTATCGATTCAAACTTGGTTAGATCAATGATCTTGGTAACTTATGGTTGTAGTGCATTTTGGAAAGCACAATAGTATTCATCATCATCATCAACTTGCACAGTGTAATTCCATAAGTGCCAAGAGGGCGGTGAATTGGCCTTTTAAAAAAGTAAGGGTAATTTTCATTTTATACCTAAGAGCAACTAAAATTAGAGTAAGAGTTTTATAAAATGAATAATAAGAGTGATAAAAACTCCAAGGATTCATAGAGTTTCAGCCCTCAAAGCCTACTCCTCTCCTTAACCACTTGTTAAGGGTTTTAATCCACTATCAATCTACTTCAAGGTGTTGATTAAACTAAGCTACCCAAGTGATTTCCCAAGGATCACACTCAACCTAAGTGTTTTATCAAGTCTCACACTCTAAACCAAATACTAAGAACAAACCTCTTAGCTTACAAATATTTAAAACCCTGACCTAACTCACTTAAACCTATAATTGAGCAACTAAATGAAGAAATTAAAACACTCACGAACCCACACTCAATAACACTCTTGAGATAGAAAAGATTACAAGAATTAAATATAAAGAACTTGGGTGGTTGTAGAAATGAATTCAAGATTAATTGCTTAAAGTTACTCTAAATATGTTTGTTTAACTTCATTAACCTTCTCCAGCTGAAATCAAACTTGAATTTATATCCTTATAGAGAAAAATAGTTATTAAAGGTGCATTTAATGCAAATAGAGCCATTTAAAACACCTAAGAAAGAGTAGGTCTGCACATCGTCAAGATCATGATGAAATTGTCATGATCATAATTCTAGAGGCACCAAGAAGAAATTTAAATTTTCGTGCTTTCATGATCATAACTATGGTGGTGACGATGGTCTTGACATCTTTCTACCAATTTTTAAATTTGGTCATTATAGTCATGATAAAATCATCATGATTATAATTTTGACTATAATGATCATAACACTTGTGGTGACGATGGTTGTGATAGCTCTTGAGAAGATTTAAAAATTTGCAATTTGAATTTTTATAATTTTGCTTCAAAATTTTTTCTAATGATTGGGATTTTCTTATGACCATATATAATGGAGATTCCTATCAAATTTGATCAATTTTAACTTTAGATATTGGTAAAAAATTGATCTTCCATTTTAACACTTTTTCATAATCATGATGAGTTTGTCATCACTCATGACAGGGCTATAGACTTCACTCATGATAGGGCTATAGACTTAATAAAGTCAAAGTACTTAATTTTCAAAGCTTGACTTGTGCAATTATGATCATAATGCTTTTGTCATTGCTTATGCCACATCTGATTATTGCAAATTCAATTAACCTAAATATAAAAACTTAAGCACATAAATTAAATATAATTTTACTTAATTACTTGTAACCATAAAAAATGACTATTTTAACTCTCAAGGTTCAACACACAGGAGTGTGAAGAATACCTATTCCTTTATCCACTTTTGGATTGACATAGCCCGAAGCTTTATTTAACATATTAGTAATATGATTCCCCTCTCAAGTGTTTGGTGGCTTTAATTTAGGCTTGGAGGTTCTCAGTTATAGTACCACCAATAAACAATATTTGAATCCCTTCTCTCAGTCTATCTTTGAATTATTAATAGAAAATGTCTTCTTGATCACTTATGTTAGAACTATATTGAGTGGAACTGCATTTCTACACATCAGTGAGACAAAAGAAACATAAAAAGAATTATATATACATGGCATGTTCCTGTAAAAGAACAAGATCAGTGGGTATGCATGGTGTGCATATGAATAGCCTTATTGTGATGAATGAAAAGTGGTTGCAAAAGAGTATGGTTAGTACATATTATCTACATGTATGTTATGTATCCATAGTTGAAAAGAATTTAATAAAACTAGTTAGTGTTTCCTATGTAGGGAACAAACCAATCACAAGTAAGCTCTCATTCTGACCTTATTACTCCATGTGGTTATTCAGTCTCTTCCCTAGGTGGGTTTTGATCCAATAGTAAATAGGGGACTATGGTTACACTCTCATATTAGGTTGCTTCAATTTGTATTGATCAGAATCAAAAGGTAAGCTAAGGAACAATATTCAAATGTACTTAAGGTAAACATACAATATCAATGTGAGTCTCAGTCATCGGGTCACAAATGGCATTTGTAATCTATATGAACCTATATATGCAGGGGCTGTAATCAATAAAAGGGGGTCCAAGTTTGTGTCTCCACATCGATATTCAATATATTTACCAAGAGGCATAAGAAGTTTGTGTGATAGTTTTCAATTCGATTCTTTCAACATAAATGTCCACAATTTAGTCAAATTCTTTATTCAGTCATTTAATATGATAAGGATAAATGGAGGATGCTTTGTAGGTTCTGTTATTAAAAGATATCACTATCCACTAGTTCTTATAGGCTATTCAGACTGAGTTATATGATTCTCAACATTCCTTATGCATCTGGCTTGCATAAGGTGAACAAGGATCACACAAGTTTAAGTGTAAGCAATCTATAAGAACTATTATAATGATGTTAATTAGAGATTGAAACTAGAGGTGTCAAAGCATTTATGAATATCAGGTCAAATAGACAACATGAGGATAAGGTTAGCATGCAAAGTTTAGAAGGACTGTAGGGGAAGTTTTTAATGGTTTATTTACATGAACTGAGTCAAAGGTATAAGGCTAAGGGCTCCTTTAGTGAGAATGTCCCTTATGACTAGGGTTACAGACTCCGGTCCATGAGTCTAGCATTCTTTCGATAACTTATAAGTGAGTCAAGGCTAAAGGTGACGAATCTAGATTAGTCACCCTATGACTCGAGTGGAATCAAAGTGGATCACATTTTGTCATCATTGGCTGATAGGGACTAGTGATGCACATGTGATGTGTTGTACAATATGTAATGGTGAAGTGCTTGATATAGTTGAGTATTATGTAATGAGCAATATCCATTTTTGAATTGACCTTTTTAACTAGAGTCCTAAATGGAGTCGCCAGTATAAGCGACCAACTAGTTTTTTTTTAGCAACTTTACCGAAGGGGTGTCCACTCTATTTTTTAGACAGGGATATTGTTTAGTCTTAGAAGGATATAAGACATTTTATGTTTATAGAGTCGCTACCAATTTCTCAGGAAAGTGTAAGGGACAACATCTGATCACTCAATGAGTATCATCCCCAGCAAAGATTCAAAGTTCAAAAGATCACATTTACTTTTTGGCTATTTTTCAATATATAATACTCAATATATAGCTATCACAACACCTTAGTTTCAGAATGATAGTCTATATACACATTCACATAGCATATGATAAATGAAAAGTAAAGAAATTGGTTAACAATCATGACATCGCTTTCCTAGTAAAATACATTTGAAATTAAAAAAAAGTGTGAAAATGTAAATTTAGTCCTAAATCTAGAATACACCTGCAAAACATATGTTAGCACAGGTATATGCATTGCATTCACTCATCCAATCAAACAACATATAAGCAAGAAGTATCCACTCAATCAAAAAAGCAAACAAAGGCATAATCGTGTGCATTTATAGGAATTATTATGGAAATGAATGAATCAATTACCAATAATAACAAGATATTTCTAAATGATTGAAAAGTAAAAAAAAAAAAAAGATGTATGGTTGAATCACTAGACCATAAAATGAGAGCTCTAACCCAGAAATGTGAATTTTCACATTATTAAATGTGAAAAATAAAAGAAAATACTTATTTTCATATTGAAATGTAAAAAAAATGTAGTATTGATGCAAGGATGTGAAAAGGATAATTTTGAGCATTTAGGATGCGTTTTGGATATGAAAAGTGATAGATTTATTTCAAAATGATAGAAAATGCAATTATGATGCAAAATTAGAGATTTTGATGCAAAATTAGTGATTTTGATGCAAAAATGGCATTTTTGAACTATAGGTGAAGGCTTCATATGAAAAGTCTACTTTTTACATGAAAATGCAAATATGATATCAAATTATCATTTTTATGACAAAAATGATATCCTGACATCAAGATGTGGATTTAATGCTAAAAATTCAAAATTCATATTAGAAATGTGTTTTTCATGTTAAAAATGCAGAATTTATGCTAAAATGATGAAATTGACACCAAAGTGTAGAATTTATATCAAAATATAATTTTAACAACAAAATATGCAAAAATATGAAAATTGTGCAAAAATGATAATTTTAATATTCACTAGATGCAAAATGCGGATGCTTTATGAAAAATGATGATTTTTCACATAAAATGCAAAGATGAGGATTTTGATATAAAAGTACAATTTTTATCAAGAAAATGTGCAAAGAATTTAGATAATACAAAAATTGTGCAAAAATGATAAATTTATATTTTTGAAAATAAAAATGCAAACTTGATGCAGAAAATGATATTTTGTAGATAAATTGCAGGATTAATATAAAAGATGCAAACTTTATCATGAAAATGTGATTGTTATAATAAAAATGATTCAGAGATAGTGAAAAATGTAGAAAATGATAAAAAGTTACCAAAAATATAGGTTTAATATGCAAAATTATTTCTTTTGTGATTTTCATGTTCCGACGCTAGAAAATGCAAAATGATAATATAATATGATTAAACATATTAGAAAGTTATTCAAACAACATGCAAAATGCTAGTCTTATTACACATATCACAACAATTTTCTTAACAGCTGCAACAATAAAAATAAAACATAAATTGGAGTAGAAGAGATGGAAAATGTAGACATATAGAAAAGTAAACATGAAAAAATGATTGTTTGGTCCTTAGATTTGAGTGAGCTTATTTTTGTGTTTTTAGAAATTTTTGCTTCAGGTAAAGATCAAGTTATCCTCGTCAAGAGATTAGAAATTACGTGTAGAATGCATATTTATATACCTTTGAAGCGTGCTTTGATAGAGATTAGGCTCATTTTGGTTCAAATTAATCTAAAAACCCTAAGAAAAATGAGTAGAATAGGCTAAGAATGTGTAGTTCGGAAGTCATGAGTCTTCAATCTGATAAAGTTTCAGTATAATTTTTTGCCCTCCTACTAAAAAATAGTGAAAATGTACTATTTATAGATAAACATTGCCTATTTCACAATCCTGGGGTGTTTCGTGCCCTGGCGCATGCCATGTGCCTTGGGGCACTTGCCACACAATGCGGGCATGGGCCATGTGCCCTATAAGGCATATCGCCACACTCTAACTCGTGTTTTGATGCTCCCAGGGGAAATTTTGACGATGATGAGGTGTTTTTCAAGGTTCTCAAACCTTTCAAATAAGTTCTCGATGTCCATTTTGACAATCAACTTTTGTTTTTACAAAATTGAGTCTCGGTCTCATGAGATAAGCTTCAAACTGACAAGTTGCATGTTTGTTCAAAACATGCAATTTATCCTTCTGGAAGTCCATATTTTGTGAAATTGAAACATGACTCAATGATTCGGTGACTAACTCGTCACTCTAAAAGTTCAATTCATGGGTTTTGAAGTTTTTTTAAGACTCTTGCACGCTTTAGAGGTGATACGAATTGAATAGACTCTTGTTAGTGCTTTCATTATCAGACCTTTTCAGGGACAGTCAAAACTTGATGTATGACAACCAATAAGTTGTAATTCCTTTAAAATAGAAATTAAAGGAACATAAGAATTTAAAATTTCATCAATGTCAATAAAGTCAATATATTCAACATGTTTGATTAACTCTAGCATATTATATTCACTTTTAGCATGTTGCTCCATCTCAATCCCTAAATCCTTAGAAGTCATATAAAAATGTCTCTCAATTAAGGCAATTCTTGTATTACCACTTTTCTAACAATGCATTATATTCCTCATCACCCTCATCCTCTTCATCAAATATTGGTTCATCTCTAAAAACTACATCTTCATCCTTACTATCATCGGTATCAAAGAATAAACTTTCCTTATAATACTTTTCTTCACTAACCTCCCCATCTGAATGTTCATGGCGATTATAACCGTACTGGATTGGATTAGCTCGATTTTGATTGCCCATAAGTGCAACCATCCTCTTTGTCATATGTTCCATCATCTATTCAAATCGCTCTTCTATACACGTCACTTGTTGATCTAAATCACGTTCATACACACCATCAACATGCTGCATTCTTCTCGGCAAAATTAACAATGGATCATTTCAACTCTAATACCAACTAACACAACGAAAGCTATAAATAGAAGGGTAACTATTGCAAATCTGTTAATTCAAACAAGAATGCCATAAATTTAATTTTTTATAACTCGTTGATTCACAAACAATGCCAACAAATAGGCATCAAATATTCATTGATTCAAAGAGAATACCAAAATTCAGAAAAGAAAAGAAATTTTATTGATTCACCAAAAATTGTCTCTAATAACCATAAGGCTTACATATTTATAGGGCGACACAAATCAATCAACCTTAATTTTAATTAAGAAATAAATTAAAGAAAATTCTAACTAAAATAGTAAATCAAATCTCTAACAATATAGGAAAGTTAAATTCTAATCAATGCTAAATTAGTAATAAAAATCAAATCCTAATAATAATAATAATAAATAATTATGTCTTTTAGCAATTGTTTCACAAACTCATCCCAAATCCTCTTATTAAACTTGCTCCACATCACTGTGTTAAACTTAATGTGGACGCTGCAACTGCTTCATGTGGTGGTATTAGTATAGTTATATGTGATTAAGTGGGCGAGGTTTTGGTTTCAATTGGTAGCAGTCTGAGTTTTAATTGAAGATACTGTTTCTTTGGAAGCACAAGTGATTCTGGTTGAATTGCAGATTGCATTAGATACTAGTTTGCGCAGAATTCAAGTGGAAGCAAATAATCTTTAAGTGATTTCCAATTTGAAAATTCACCCTCGATCTCATGGCTTCGAGGTGAACTACTAGCTATCTGAAAATATTCTGTCTTTGCTTTCCAGCTTTCAATTTGTTAGTTTTACTCTTTTTTCTTGTGAGGCAAATAAAGTAGCTCATCACCTAGCTAAATGGGCATTTCATCTTCATGAGGACACTGTATTAATGGAAGAAGTCCCTAGCAGGTTTTGTTGAGGACCTTTCTCCTTGCGATTACTGCAATTTGAGCTATTACTTTAAAAAAAAAAAAAAAAAAAAAAAAACATTTATCCTAAAAATTAGAAATTTTGTCTTCTAATTAACTCAAAATTTTTTAATACATTAGAATAAAAATAAAAAATGTTTTTTTTTTAATTTTATAGAAAACTAAATTTTTTTTTTTTACCGGAAGGTTCAAAAGACCTTATTGATTTAGTCTCTATTTAAATTTGTCTTGAAAAACTTATTCTCAATTCTTTTTATTAATGTTGATTATTATCTTTTAAATTTTGACAACTATTTTTACCCATTGTTATATATTATATTACTTTCATTGCCAATAAGAAAATTTTTGCGTAGTTTGAATAACATATATCCAATCAATTTAATTAGTAACACGTATAAATGAGACTAACATACATAATTTCTTGACTAATGTGTAAAACATCCATAATTTTTCACTTTTTATTTTAGAAATACCTCTAAAATCGGAAAAAATGTCAAATATCATTAGATTATATGTATTTAAATAAAAATATATTTGTATCAGATTTTAACAAATGCATGGTAAATTATTGTTTAATAAGCAAACTATAAATACAACTTTTGTCTAAATATAGTATCTTCAAGTTAGAGAATTTAAAATATTTAATTTCTCTTATAATGAAAATTATAAATTAAGGCAATTGAAAAGGAAAAAAGTTTGTTAAAAAATATTAATTTCAGAGGAAAGAACATAAAATTTGTAAATTTAATACAATAAATATTAGTAGTTAAGTAGATTTAATATCTGTAAAATAAAAATAACCACAACGATTAACAAAAATTGAAGTGAAAATAACCGCATTCTATAGACCTCGGACAGAACAGCAAAATGCTACAAGCTTAGAAGCCGATTATTGTTTCTTGCAAGGCAAAGGCCTCTGCATAATGACATGGCTTGTATCTTACAAGCCCCCGTCAATACATCAGCCAGATACGCATAACATTTCTTGGCACGTCCAATATCACACACTTCTGCCCTTGAAAATCCTAATCTTTTATTGTGGTTTTACATTCGGCAATCCTAAATGTTTTAGTGAAATTATATTCACTGTGTATAATATTTAAAAATATCATAAGATTTTATCAAGTTACCTATAAATTAATCTTGGAATATTATTCATAAGATATACACATCCAACACCATTGTCAAGGTGTACCAAAACATATCCTAAAATATTTTTATACATTTCATGACGGAATATTCACTCAACAAATCTAAAATACTTTATCATTATGTAATCAGTTAATGGTAAGCAAGCTCAGAGCATACTGAATTCCCCATTCTTCAAACACAACTAGGAAATTCAGAGATCCATTTGATGCCTACCTCAAGCTGCAAAAGTCTTTGATCTTGGAGGCAGCGGTTTTGCGTTTAATTTTTCTCCCCCTCGCATATACATGTGAGATCCCACTTTATAGTGGCGGCTTATAAAAATATTTTTCGAAAACATGATCTTCTAATAGCTAACAACTAACTGTCTCTCTGTTTATCCTACTAATACTGGATCCAATATCACATGTAAAAAGGGAAAAAAAAAAACTAGAACATTCAAATTACAAAATAATCTAAAACCGATTACCCCTGCACATACAGAAGCTTATTATCTCAATCATGAAACTTGTAAACTAAAATGAATCTATAATAGCACTATACGGGTAAATTGTAAAGAATGGTAACTTTACAATTTGCTTACAAAATTTTAATTTGTATCTTTTTTTAGTTATTAAATTTCTATTGAGATTTCATGCATAGTCACTATAAAATTTTTTATTCGTAAAAATTCAATATTACCATTTCATTTGGAAGTATCATAGAAATAAGACCCTATTTTCTATAAATTATTTTGAGAGAAAACTAAAAACTAACTATCTTGAGGGATGGACACCCAAAATTATAGTTATAAATTATTTAAATATTATATAATATACACATATTTTATTATTATATAGTTTGATATATGTAAAAATTTAAAATAATATTCTAATACAAATAAAAATTATATATATAAATTTTTAAATATAAATAACATATAAATATTTTATTAATTTATAGTTTATTATATAAAAAATTAAAAATTAAAATAGATATTAACATCTACTTTGTTATCTAACTGAATAATGTTTTTTATATTTTTAGAATAAGGTATGCATCCCTAAAGATAGTTTTTAGTTTTTTTCACTAACTTCTATATAAATATGGAAAATATGGATTTATTTGTATGCAATCTTCAAATTTTGAACTAAAATGGTATTGCCAGATTATTTATGGATCAAAAAAATATTATAAAAACTACTTGTGAAACTTAAATAGATTTTTTATAACTAAAAAGATATAAATTAAAGTTTTGTAATCAAATTATAATTGAGTACAAAGTTTAATGATCATTTATACAATTTACCATAGCACCATTACTAGCTGATATGCGTGTGTATGAGTGAAAATATTATGCATATTCGTGAAAATTCATTTCCATAGTCTCTCCATTTCATCCATTAATGAAGTGTATTAACTGAAAGATGGATAAGGATAGTTAAGACAGCTAAAAAATATAGTAGTACATTCTGCATATGCATTATGAATTGAACCAAACTTCGGCACATATATTATTTTAGCTAAGTGCAAAGCCAGGTTAAGCACCTGTAATTTACAACTTTGATTTCGCAGACAATCTCTTTCTCAGCTCCCCAGCTACAGCATCAATGAATTCCTCTGTATTCAGATACTGAACCCTGGTAACCCTACACAGACATAAAATGTTTAGTCCTGCATAAACAGCTCAAGAGCAACAGCAAAACTTAGAAAAGGAAATTGCCTTCTGTCCTTACTTAGGTCCATGAATCAGAAGTGCGAGATCCTTGGTCATCTTCCCTGATTCAACAGCTCCAATACAGGCTGCTTCCAGTTTCTGAGTAAAATCCAACAGCCTGGCATTACCATCCAACTTTGCCCTGATGATGCAATTATGTTCAGTTCCAAAATTCATAAAATAAAAAGTTGAACCCTTAAGTCTGTATGTAAACAGGAGAACATTTATGTGTTTAGTTAAACCAGCATTTATTTTATACCTGTGTGCAAGACCAAGTGACCAAGCAAAAATTGATGCTATGCTGTTTGTGCTGGTTTCACCACCTTTCTGATGAACCCTGTAATGCCGGGTGACAGTTCCATGGGCTGCTTCAGCTTCAATGGTCTTTCCATCAGGGCACACCTAAAACCCATGCATGAATATGAAAATGCGAAATGAGGAGAAATATAAATGAAAACAGCACATATACCAGTATAGATGTCATCAACCCAAGAGATCCAAAACCTGAGCCAGTAATAAAAGTTAACGAAGAATCAGCAGAAGATATTAAATTCCAAGGAATGAACATCATTTCAATTAGCTTCTACAGAAACAACATGAAGATTAAAGCAAAATATGCAGTGTCCAAATCATCACTCACTGAGCTTATTACCACCAGATGACACAAACCTTGTGCTAAGAAATCACTCTGAACATCTCCATCATAATTTTTGCATGCCCATACATAACCTCCTTCACTTTTGAGGGCATAAGCAACCATATCATCAATTAAACGATGTTCATACCTAGAAATTAAGAAATATAAGAAAATGACAAGTTATTGGAAAGGACTCTTTCAAATACCATCTCTGTATAAGTACTCACCAGATCCCTGCAGCCTCGAACTTGGATTTCCATCGAGTTTCATAAACTTCCTGAAATATGTCCTTGAATCTCCATGAAAGTAAAAAGGGGAAAATCATCAAGGGTATGTTACATGCATAAGAGATAAGTAATATATGCTCAGAGGACAAAAAGAGAAAAGAATGCAAAAGGCAACTCAAATAGAATAAGAATAGAGGAAATGTAAGGTAAGCAAGTACCTTCCATCATATTTCTTAAGAATAGTATTTTTTGTGCTAAGATAAAGTGGCCACTTCTTCTGGTAAGCAGTGTTCATTGAGGCCTCAGCAAATGCACGAATAGACTGTTTTCAAGTGAAATAAAATAAAGCAGTTATTGCTAATTTTTGACATCTAGCAACCTACTCGGTTGTTGATAAAAGAATGTGAACAAGGTAAAGAAAGAAATAAGAGAGAAATAAAAGCTACAGAATGAGGACCTCCTCAGTGTTATACATTGACAATGCTACCCCTCCAGTGCCAGAGAACTTGAAAACATCAAATTCTGTCTTTTCATCATTTCCATCTGGTACTGCAGAAGTTGTTATTGCCTTTAGATGATGAGATAAGCAAGCATTACAAAGATACAGAGGGAGGGAGGAGGGGCAGGGAAAAAAGAGAGAGAGTTTGCTTTTCAAGCAGTAAGCCAACTGTTTTGACATTATTGAAACTGCTCTACGAATTTAAAAGGAAAATGTTGAAACAGAGTATTTACCAAAAACCAGCTTAAGTTTTCCTGGTCCTTGTATGACTGCATCAGTTGCTCGGTACTGATCACCAAATGCATGCCTTCCAATGCAGATTGGCTTGGTCCAACCTGAAAATAGCAGGAATTCATGTTCCTTTACTCTTTCAAATGAGAGAGTCAAAAGGAATGTCAAGAAGAAAATGTAAACCTGGGACAAGGCGAGGAACATTTTTGCAGATGATTGGTTCTCTGAAAACAGTACCTGAGCATAACCACATGTATAACAGGAAAAAAAAAAAAACTACAAAAAAAAAATAAATAGAAAAAATTGAAGCCAAAAAAAGCACAATATGATATTCAGTTTTCTTTGCAAGGGAGTAACTCAAGACAAAAATGAAGGTTTACTTGGAAAACATTTGAAAATTGAAAACTGCTGGAGGAATTGGAATTAGACCTATTCACATCTGGGTACAAGCTGCTTTATCTAAACATATTTGGGATTTCAGAGACAATACAGCCTAACCTGTTGGTTAATTGGGTTCTTATTAGTAAGCTTAAGCAGTTGAATTTTTTGGAGACAACAAAATCAATAGACTACAGTTGGAGTTGATGGCAACTGTTAAATCTATTACCTTTGGGTATAAGGTCCTTTGATTATCAATTGAAAAATGGGGTCAAAAGTTTTCTTTCTCATTTGATCCTTGGACTCAAGAGAAGCCTTTAATTGAAAGGTTCTTTCAAGTTAAAATTGAGAATTCAGATGTTCAAAGGACTGTCATTCTGAAGAATGTGTGGAGATACTACCATACCCTTTTGATGACTATACTTTGCAAATTTGGAACTACATGAGAAGTCAATTCACCACTGGTGATAAAAAAAAGTGGATAAAAATTTGTGAAAATTGCAGATACATGGGAATTTTACTATAGCTAGCACTTGGAAAGCACTTCCGCATAGCAAATTAAGGTGCTTGGGCAGAGATTGATCTGGCTTTCTAGTATGGCTAACCTTGAGGGATAGATAAATAACTAAAGAAAGGCCGTATTAATGGATGATTATGTCCTCTGCCGAGTAGGAGTTCTGTCGTACCGGTAATGAAAGCATCAGCCAATTATTTTTCAAGTGCAGCTTTTCCAGATCGGTTGGTGTAAAGTTCTTGCTGCTGGATGGACAAACAGAGGTCCTTTATGTTGCATAAGAGATGCAAGCTTGTTCGACGGGGAAACAAATGCAATATTTGTATTGTGCAGAACAAGGAAAGTAGCTTTTATTGCTACCTTCTACTGCATCTGCATTACAAGGAATTCTCTGACATTTCAGAAGATTCAGCCTTATGTAGGTATAACATTCAGGCTGATCAGAGATATGGTTTCGATAAAATTTCGCTATTCTAATAGTAGTGATAGTTACAGTAGTATCATATTAGATTGGCAAAGATTTTGATTGTTTGTCTTTTTATTGTTTTCATGGCCTTGTTAGTTATGTACATTGTCACTGTTTGCATTCATTAAAAAAAAAAAACCATTTTTGGCATTTGACCTCAAAAAAGGAGGGGAAAAAAAGCAACAACATGATGAAGGAAACAAAATAAGTATATTCACCATTCAAAATGTTACGAATAGTCCCATTTGGACTCTTCCACATTCTTTTCAAATTAAATTCCTTGACCCGTGCTTCATCTATCAGATAGCAAACGAAGTTCATGTTAATTACGCACTACACAAGCAATAATAAACAGAAAGTAAAGCATGTGCACAATTGCCAAAAAAACAAAATCAACTTATAAACCTGGAGTAATGGTTGCGCACTTAATGGCCACATTATACCTACATCGGCATGGGAAATGGGTGAAAATCACATGATAACACTGACTAGCAGATGCATGCAGTAAATCAACAGCAATGATAAAAAAAAAAAAAAATTAATTAGGTGCATTTTGTGTTAATGTTAATTAACAAGCACAAGCAATGAGGAAGATCATATATAAGAAATCACGCATTTTCTCTTAATATTGTTTCAGAAGCACAAGCCATAAAAATTAAAGCAACTTGGAATGGAATAGTTGCACACATACTTAAGCGTGGCTTCAGCACTTTTTATGGTAACTTGATCATCAGTGGCTTCCCGATTAGGGAGTCCAAGGTCAAAATACTTGATATCCAAATCCAAAAATGGGAAGATAAGCTGCGAGTAGAAGATTGCATCATGGGATTGCTCAAACAAAAGAATTATAAGAAGACAAACAGACCTTATCTTTGATAGACTGCCAAATAACTCTGGTCATCTCATCTCCTGCACTACACACAATAAAGTGAAGTCATATATTTCAATTTTCAATAATTCAAAAGCAAAGATGATCGGATAACAACAGACCATCCATCTCAACCACCGGATTCTCCACCTTAATCTTCTTGAATGCCATCTTTATGAGCTGATCTTCTTCAAAGCTTTCGATTTTCTTCAGACTATTACGCAGTAATACCCCAAATATAACTACAAATACGATCAAACAGGGGAAAGCCAATATTTTTAAAACCTGTAATTTAATGATATTGGTTTGCAGCTTGAATCGCTTCGCCGTCCACTTCGACAGTTTTGATATTATAATATTAATATATAAATAAATAAATAAAATCTATTTTGGTAATCTGCCAAGGACACGTGTGCAGTGCCTTACAAACGGCTTTAAGTGCCAATTTGGCCGCCCTTTGAACTTATAATGCAATGGCCAAATGCGCGTGTAAATTAATTTTCTTAACATTAACTTTCTTAATAAATTCAGTCAATTAATCCAAATTTAATTTTTCAGAAAGTTCAATTCACTTTATCATCGTGTTTGGTACTGATATCCCGAATCATTAATAACTAGGAAGCGTAGCATTCGAAGCAACAAGTTAGGAAAAATAAAAAAACCTCAAATCTAAGGTATGAAATTTTTATGCCATGACATTAAGTGCCCTATAAATACCTGTTATTCCTCTCAATTCATTCATTCTATTTTATTCCGAGCAATTATATTCTTTACACAGTTATCTAATTTAAAAATAAGAGTATTTGTGTGAGAAGTACAATAAGTCACCTTAGCCCTTAGGCACTCAGTAGAATTCAAGTATTCAAACACCAATTATCAAGTAGCTTCATTTATAGAAATCCTGCACATTTAATTAAAGATTCCTAAGTTTCGATCCAACTTCATTATCACCTCTTGAGAACCTCCGCATCAACTATGGTAGGATCTTGGGTTTTTTTTTTTAATTATGATGGGTCCTACATCATGGAAAGGTGGGTATAAAGGTATCAAATACATATGCATAACGAACATATATTACGAGGGTAATTGTGTAATTTGATGGCATATATTACAAGGGTAATTTGGTAATTTGTGGCCCTATAGTGCAAGGGTAATTAGGTAAATTACAGTTTAGTTTAAGCACGCCATTGTAGAACTGGTTCTCAATTATGCTTCAACTTTGAATCAGACTTCCATTTTCGATTCTTCTTTGTACCCATTGAAATATGTTCAGTTATTGTAAAAACTTTAAATGAGACTTTCATATTATTCATCTAACTGTAAGTTTGTGTTTTAGCATTTTTCTCTTATGTAAATATTTCTTTTATGAGTTCTCTTTCTTTCTTTCTTTCTTTTTTAAAGGATTTTTTGTGAATTTTCTTGTTTGAAGATGTTATGTAAATATTTCTTGTGTTAATTGAAGAAAAAATTAAAAGGTATTTTGATGTTTGAGTTGAGATTTGTTTCATATGATTTTTTAAAAAATTCGGTCATTGCTAAATAACCAAACATTCAGCAATCAAAAACAACCGAAACAACTTGTTTTGTTTTGATTAAAGAAAAAATTAAAATGTTTTTAATGTTTGAGTTGAGATTTATTTTGTATTTTTTTTTTCAAAAATTCGATCGTTGCTAAATAACCAAATGCTTAGTAATAAAAAAAAATTGAAACAACTTAAAACAACTAGAAATGTTAAAATGATTCAAAACAACAACAAAAAAAATGAGAAACAACTAATCAGTTGAAACTTTTCAAAACAACCTCGAAACCTTAAAACAAACTCAAAAGAAGCAAAAACAACCAAACAACTGAAACAACTCAAAACAATCGAAAACCTCTAAACTTATCAATACAATGAAAAACAACCAAAAAATCGAAACTATTAGTATAGATATGCCTTAGTGTCATTTCTTGTAATATAAATGACATTGTACTTTTATCCTTATGGCAATAAAAAATTCATTTAAATAAAGTGTTTATTTCTTTGAGTATTTACCCTTTAGCATTATGTTAAAAGAGTTTATTATCAAAAGTTGATAAGATGAGTGACAAATTCTTTTAGTACATATGCTATAAAATGTTCATAGTCGTAGGATTAATAAATGGGTAGTATTAATCCATAGACTATCACCTCTGTCTATTTTTTTTATCGATATATGATATCGATAGTGGGAGGTAGTGAGTCTCATGTTACTTGATATGAGATATTTGAATAAACATGTAGATATTCATGTGATGGGTGGATCGAACTGTGACGTAAGATTAATGATTGTATGAAAATTCACTTTTGTCAACAATCACTATTTTGGACATGATGGTGCATATAGTCCTTTGACCTGAGGCAATACAATTATCCATATATGGTTGGTTAGAGTTTGTTATTGCTTACATACCTGTGCTAGTCATGTATTGGTATATGACGTTGTCACAACCCAAAACTAGGAGTCATGACCGATGCTAGGGAATGAAAATTCTTTCGAATCTGAAACCCGTAACAAGCCTTAGAAAATAAAAACATGCAATACATAATCAAAAGTACGACTGAATTAAAATTTTTCGAATCGATATATAAAATAGATACTCCAAATCCTTTCATAAATAAATATATTCATACAATATTCAAATATAACTCTCAGAGTACAAAGTATCAAAACAAAACAATACTTTTTTGATACAATAATATTACTACTGCAGTTTCTATAATACAAATCAAAGTTTAAATATAAATTTTATACATTCTAGCCGGGGCGAGAGGATACCGGCGAAGAGCTCTACTACTAAGGTCTGACGATATAAGATCTCTTAAAAAAAATAATTGAGGGGGTTAGACCTCACTGAATGAATTATTATACTATATATACATGCAATCTAAACCATAACAATCAGGTACCCGTATATATATATATATGTCACGATCCAAATCGAGGGTCATGACTAGCACTAGGGAATGGGAATTCTTTCGAATCCGGAACCCATAGCAAGCCTTAAAAATAAAAACATACAATAAATAAAATAAATATACCGTAATTAAAATTTCAATTTAACATAAATAGATAATCTTTTTCATATCATGAAATAATTTAATACAATATTTAGATTAAACATCTGAATTAAAATCTCATACATCAAAATAAATAAAACTCACTACTGATACATAATATAACTATTGTAATTTTCTAGAGTACAATAATAAATAATTAAATAGGTAATTTACATAATAGGGCCGAGGAGGAAGAAATCCGATGGATAGGCCTACTGCTGAGATTTGAAGAAGAAGACTCTCTTGTAAAAACATCAACTGAAGGGAGTCAGATCTCACTGGGTGAATTATTATAATATATATTCACAAAAAACTAAATGTCAAATGCAGACAATCATATATATATAATAAGTATATATACAGGCATGTACACACATATGCTAAAAATCATTTTATATTTAATACTGAAAAATATCAATTTATGAAGGATCAAATAGAACCTTAAGTTATCGCAACCTCAAATATCAATAGGAAATGCTCTAGCCATACAGGCTCACTTAGTTCCAAGTAAATTCACTTAATCCAACTAGACATTAGACTGGTCCCGAGACACTAAGTCAATCGAGCTCCAGCAGTCTGACTGTTAATGTGATTGGCCCCGAGACACTTGGTTAATCTAGCTCCAGCAATCACACCATCAGTCACATCTCATATCAATCAAATCAATTAAGTCATGATCCATAAATAAGTTAGTAATTTAACCTACAATCTATCACACCGGTACGTACTCGGTCCTAGTGCTGCCCACTAGGAAGCACATTCTATCGATATCCTTCATTTATATTAAAACATACATTTGAGAATAAATAATATATACAATAGCATTCAAAATGATTAAATAAACCATATATATACCAGAATATACCTAAAATAAACTAAGCATATTTCAAGTATATATACATAAAATCAATTCAAACAATTCATGAAATATACCAAAAATAAATCAATAATATACTTAAAAATAATTTGAATATAAATCAAAAGGAAAAATATGCATTCATTTCAAAATATACTAAAGATATACTAAAAATATACCTAACATATACTTAAGCATTTCATAAAATAATTATGCAAAATTTTACATTTAAAACATATAATTCTAAAACATGCAACCTAAAGCAATGTATATATATAATAATAACTCACAGGGATGCACTCCTCGAGACTAGTCTGACGGGTCTGGTCTGCTAGGCCTCGGTCTTAACGCAACTAAACAATAAAAATGATCACGACATTAGAACAATTCTAACTTAGCCTTTTAGAGACTCGATCAAGAATTACTAAACACGAACAGACACGGAATCAGAATTAGACTCGATATTACTGTTGTGGTTTCGTGATACAAACACAGTGGAAAAATTAAAAATTTATCACGTTTCCAAACTTGGATCCATGTAATTCAACTACTTGATTAAATCTATGATTTTAAGAATCTCACTAAGATGTAGAAGAGGAAAGATTTTCTGGAAGGAAGCGAGGAGGTTCACACCAGTAACACCTTACCTCGAGCTTTTTGCTTTGGTTGTTCGGATCAAGACGTCTCCAAAAGGATGCGTCCTCTATATTTATCCACACGAATAGCCCTTCACAAAATGAATTAGAGTGTGTGCTAGCAACCTTCTTGATTATCTCACAAATCAAGAACAAAAGAAAAACTCTATGTTTAATCTCTAAGAAGAGAGAAAATCATTTTTGGAGGTAGGGAAAACAAAATTGTATTAAACCCTAGAGAATATAACAAATTTATAGACTCCAAATTAGGGTTTCACCTATCGATGACCTTTTTGGTAATTTCTATTTATTACCTTCTGATTTTATTTTAAAAATAAAGCAGAAATAATATCTTATTTATTTATTTAATTAAAATAACATTTATCTTAAATAAATAAATAAAACACTTTAATTATTTATTTTCATAGAGTTTATTTTGGGCTTATTAAACCCATATTCGTTTTGGGCTTGCTCTAAGTGTGTGACCTGTAGGTTCGCATAATATTAGCAATAGGCCTAAATCTCTATTTAGGCCTACAAGTCATAAATGGCCTCTAGCAAGACATTATGACTACCCAAGCCATGTGAAGTCAATAATCTGACATAACCTAATTACAGTGAATTTTATCGTCCCTTTATCACATGATATCTTAATTGAACATAATGCATAGAATGTCATCCTTATATAGTTCAATATTTTGACTTGATTCCAAGTAGACTGAAAATGATAACTCTTTATTAATTTATTTCAGTATGGCCATGCATTTTCCTTCAATCGATCTCATCAAGGGGCCTATAGATATCTTTTTCATATTAATGAGGGATAAATTCCTTCTAAATCACTTATATTCCTCACATAACTAATTTCATATCCAACAACATCCTATCTAATCGTCCGGTTAAAGACAATGTTAGAATGTGTTAAGACATAAAATAACTATGTAGAAATCCATGATGATTCCAAGGTTAAAGGACAGAAATAAAATTACTGTGATGAGAAATACTTATAACAATAATCTATATAGTATTCTCATAGTGGGTCAATCCAATACATGATCTCTCATCATATACCTATGAGTTGACTTAATATCTCATATTTATGATTAGTAAAACATAACCATCAGTCAACATTATACTAGCCTTAATACTTTAATATTTATATAATGAATAAATGGCTAGCGATAATTAGAATAGAACTCTTATTTTAATCTAAAGGTTTTACTATTAAGTCACACACTTGATGGCCTTAGTAAGAATTAATCATTCATATAATTATCATAAAATCAAATGATAATGAAATACCTCTTTATTAATAAAATAAGAAAGTTAATATATAATCAAATGATTGACCTAGTGCATATCACTAACAATCTCCCACTTGCACTAGGCCCAATCAACATCGTATTGAATACCCATGGACCTAGTATGACTCTCATATTTAGGCTGTGGAAGAGGCTTAGTCAATGGATCAGCAACATTATCATTTATAGGTACTTTGCATATCTTGATGTCTCCTCTCTCAATGATTTCTCGAATGAGATGATAACGCCTGAATATGTGTTTAGATCTCTGATATGATATAGGCTCCTTAGCTTGGGCTATAGCTCCATTATTGTCACAATACAAGTTCACTGGATCTGATATACTAGGAATAACACCTAGTCCAGTTATGAACTTTTTTATCCAAACAGCCTCCTTAGCTGCTTTTAAGGCAGCTATGTACTCAGCTTCTGTTGTAGAATCAGCAACAGTGTCTTGTTTGGAACTCCTCCAGCTCACTGCACCTCCATTCAAATAAAACACATATCTTAACTGTGATCGAAAATCATCCTTGTCAGTTTGGAAGCTGGCATCTGTGTAACCATTTACAACTAGCTTATCTTCCTGACCACCATATAGTAAAAATGCATCATTAGTTCTTCTCAAGTACTTAAGGATATTTTTAACTACTGTCCAGTGACTTTCACCTGGGTCTAACTGGTATCTGCTCGTTGTGCTTAAGGCATATGAAACATCAGGTCGAGTACACAATATTGCATACATGATAGATCCAATAGCAAAAGCATGTGGAATCTTACTTATGCAGTCTCGCTTATCTTGTGTCATAGGACACTGAGTCTTGCTGAGACTAATGCCAAGCAACATTGGCAAGAATCCTTTCTTGGAATCTTGCATACTAAACATGTTCAATACCTTATCAATATAAGTGTTTTGACTTAGGCCAATAAGCATTTTAGATCTATCTCTATAGATCTTGATGCCTAATATATAAGCAGCTTCACCTAAGTCTTTCATTGAGAAATAATTCCCTAACCATGATTTAACATTTTGTAAACTAGGGTTATCATTTCCAATGAGTAGTATGTCAACCATATACAACACTAAAAACACAATAACACTCCCACTAAATTTCTTGTATACACAAGGTTCATCATCATTTTTAATGAAGCCAAATTCTTTGACTGCTTCATCAAAATGAAGATTCTAGCTCTGAGATGCTTGCTTTAATCCATAAATGGATCTTTGAAGCTACATACCTTTCTAAAATTCTCAAGACTAACAAAACCCTCTGGTTATGTCATGTACACATCCTCACGTAAATTTCCATTAAGAAATGCTATTTTGACATCCATTTGCCATATTTCATAATCATAGTATGTAGATATGGCAAGGAGAATTCGAATAGATTTTAGCATAGCCACTGGTGAAAAGGTTTCATCATAGTCTATACCATATGTTTGTTTGAAACCTTTTGCAACCAGTCTTGCCTTAAAGGTATGCACATTGCCATCCATGTTGATTTTCTTTTTGAAAACCCATTTTCACCTAATAGTTTTTAAACCATCATTTGGGTCAATCAAGGTCCATACTTGATTGTCATATATGGATTTCATTTCTAATCTCATGGCTTCAAGCCATTTCTCAGAGTCAAGACTATTTATGGCCTCCTAATAGGATGTGGGCTCATTTTGATCCATAATTAACACATCATTATCACTGGTTATGAGAAATCCATATCTCATGGGGATTTGACGTGTCCTACCAGACCTCCTTGGGCTTTCTAGTACTTGTCCATGCTCAACAACTACTTATTGATTTAGCTGCTGTTCCATATCAGGTACAACACTATTTTATGGGCCTTGAATTTCTTAAAGTTGCACTATGCTCCCACTGGTTCCTTTGGAAATAAACTCTCTTTCCAAAAATATACCATTTTGAGACACAAACACTTTATTCTCAGATGCACTGTAGAAGTAATATCCTTTAGTTTCTTTAGGATATCCCAAAAAAAGGCATTTGTCAAATTTAGGTGCTAGTTTATCTGAGATTTGATGCTTCACAAAAGCATCAGATCCCCAAATCTTAAAAAAAGACAAACTGGGAGTTTTTCCAATCCATTTCTCATATGGTGTCTTTTCAATTGCCTTCGATGGAACTCTATTCAAAATGAATACAGTAGTTTCTAAAGCATATCCCCAAAAAGAGATTAGAAGATCAGATTGACTCATCATAGATCGAACCATATCCAATAGAGTCTGATTTCTGCGTTCAGACATACCATTCCATTATGGTGTACCTAAAGGAGTCAATTGTGAAACAATCCCACAATCTCTAAGATGATCTATAAATTCTTGGTTTAAATATTCACTACCTCGATCAGATCTTAGTGTTTTAAAATTTTTACCAAGTTGATTTTGTACTTCATTTTTGAAAATTTTAAACTTTTTAAAAGATTCAGATTTATGTTTCATTAGATAGAGATAACCATATCTATTGAAATCATCTATGAAAGTTATGAAGTACTAAAAACCTCCTCTAGCAGTTGAGCTTAATGGTCCATATACATCAGAATGTATTAGGCCCAATAAGTCATTAGCCCTCTCACTCTGTCCAGTAAAAGGTGTTTTAATCATTTTTCCAAGTAAACAAGATTCACATGTATCAAATGATTCATAATCAAATGAATTTAAAAGCCAATTTGGTGTAACTTTAAAATGCGCTTCTTATTTATATGGCCTAAACGACAATGCCAGAGATAGGTCGAGTTTAAATCATTAGATTTAGACCTCTTTATATCTATGTTATAGATTGGCATTTCATTAGTGTCTTCAGCATTTAAAACATAAAGTCCAATAGTGCATGAAGCATATCCATAGAAAATGTTATCCTGATAAATATTGCATTTATTATTCTTAATAATAAATTCAAACCCTTTCTTGTCCAAACAAGCAACATAAATAATATTCCTATGTATAGTAGGTACATAATAACAATTTTCTAAAGATAAAACAAGTCCACTAGGCAAAGGTAACTCATAAGTTCCTACAGCTAAAGCAGTAACTCTTGCTCCATTGCCAACTCGTAGGTACACTTTGCCTCTTGCTAATGATCTACTCCTCTTTAGACCCTACACATTTGTACAAATGTGAGATCCTGATCTAGTATCTAATACCCAAGAATCAGAATCAAAAGTAGATAGATTTAATTCTATAACATGAATACCTGAAGAGGTAGTCTCACCACCCTTTTTCTTCTTCAAATCATCCAAATAGACCTTGCAATTTCTTTTCCAGTGGCTTGGCTCATTACAGAAAAAGCAAATTCCTTCCTTTGCTTTAGGTTCAGCATTGGATTTGGGCTTGGGCTTTAGCTTGGGCTTTTGAAAGCCTTTAAAGATATTGCCCTTGCCCTTTCCAACCCTTTTCATCCCCTTTCCCTTATTGACCATGAGAACATCGTTATTATTACTCTTGATGTTCCTTTCAGTAGTTTTTAGCATCCCATGCAACTCTGAAATAGTCTTCTCCATACTATGCATATTGTAATTCATAACGAAGCTATCATAAGCTTCAGGCAAATATTAGAGAATAATATCCATAACTAGTTCTTGTTCAATCTTGAGACTAAGCTTGTCCAAGTGATCAAGATGACCCTTCATCTTGAGAACATGAGGACCGATAGAGCCGCCAGTAGTCAGCTTGTAGGAAAGTAATGCCCTGATGGTATTGAACCTTTCAATTTTGACTTTCTCTTGGAACATTTCCTTGAGATGGCCTATCATAGTATAAGCCTCCATTTACATCAGCTGCTTTTGTAACTCAGACTCCATACATCTAAGCATAACACAAGTGACATTAGTAGAATTATTGAGATGCTTATTATAAGCATCCCTTTGTGCTCTAGGAGCATTGGCAACTGGTTCCTCAGGGATGGGTTGATCAAGGATGTATTCCTTTCTCTCATGCCTAAGAACAATTCTTAGGTTTCTGTACCAGTCAAGAAAGTTAGTCCCATTGAGCTTATCCTTCTCAAGGATCAATCTCAGCGACATGGTAGATGTAGTGTTTAAAGTCATTTTCTATAACAAATATATATAAAGTCCATTCAGTATTTTATTAAATATGTATGAGGCATAATTAAAAACTCCCATTAAATTTACTTAAATCAATAACCCTCTAAATTATTTTTACAAATTTTAGTGGGCCAAGATCCATATTTCACCATACTCTAAATGAGCTTTGGCTCATTGCCTAAAATATGGTTATTTAGGTAGACAACTCTTATCAATTACATCTCATGTAACTCTTGGAAGGTATGGGATTTGACATCACATGTCATGGCTAAAAATCCCATCTAATGCCCTAGGTCCAAAACCATTTTGATAACCTAGTTAAGTCAAACCATATCAAATGTTTGGATAGCACCATTATCCAACTTGCCTTCCTCGAATAAATTTATACACCTTGCTTTGGTAGGCCCATATATAATAATCTAAGGCTTGACAAGTGTTGAATTTATGGGAGGCATTATAATGACTTAATATTAAATGAGGGTTCGTCTTTATTTAATCTTATTTAGTTATTGTTACGTTGTATTGCATGGCATCATATGGCATCATATACATGGCATCACATACATAACAACTAAAATAAATGTGACATAGCATGACCTAAATCTAAGTTGATCTTCATAAGCCAATATGAAGATCAAAGGTCAAACCTAGGTAATATTACAATTACAAATTGAGCCTCCAACTTGGATCTCCATATTCTACCATGGATCTCCTTCTTTGGTTCCCACTTTGGATCTACATCCTGGGCCTGCAACTTGAATTGCACCATGGGTCTTAATTTACATAAATTGTCATAATTTATTCTACACTATTCTAATAAAATAAATATAACAAAAAAAACTGACTCGCAGGCCGTATTTAAAATTACAATCGATAAAAATTAAATCCAATCACATTGGTCTAAGGGCCATGCTATGCACCATGCATAAAACAACAAACATGTATAACATAATAATCTATTTAGTTAGCAAATCCAATTATTATGTTAAAAATAAAATAATGTGACAATTCTTTCGAGGTCAAGGGACAGCACCCTTTGGTGGGGTCCAAGGGGTACCACCCCTAGCAAGGTCCAGGGGCAGCGCCCCAGGTGGCGATCAGTCAGCGGGTCTAACAGTAAACACTTTACCTTAGTTCTTCGGTGAATTGCCTTTCAAATTTTTGAACATTAATGAATTTTCATAATCAAATTACTATAAAATCAACTTGTTCAAAAATAGACAAAACGCTCAATTAAAACAGCCACCATGAAACCCTAATTCAAGGAAGCAGCTAACCAATTTTTGTAATCAAATTACTAAATTAGTTGCAGCCTAAAACAACATCACTTTCTATAAATAGCTTACAATCTGAAAAATTCTATTCAAAACAGATCAAAAACAATTTTTAGTTTTTCATAAAAACATCTGTGCTAGCAGCTGATTTTGATCACAATCAAAAATCACAATAAAAAGGGCAATAAACATATCAATTTGTATACTTGTACAAATTTGACTTTACCTGTGCATCAGGTCCCACGGCCGTGTGCAAAATGCGCATGGTCGTGCTACCTGATTGACTTCGTATCATGCACGGCCGTGCTACCTGCTAGCACAGATTATACTTAATTCATTTTTCATGAAATAGCATCCTGTATTCATAAAATCAAAAAATGCTTTTAGTTTAATCACATTAAACCATTACAAACATTAATCAAATTAATGTTTAATTCCATTTTCAAATTGATTACTAAGAATTATCACAAAATAAATCAAAAAACTTTTTTGATAATTTTGAAAACCCTTTTCAAAATGAACCATAAACCCTAACATATATCACATATACACAGAATCAATTAATCAAATTACAAGTGGCTCTGATACCATTGTTGGGGTTTCGTGATACAAACGCGGTGAAAAAATTAAAAATTTATCACGTTCCTAAACCTGGATCCATGTAATTCGACTACTTGATTAAATCTAGGATTTTAAGAATCTCACCAAGATGTAGAAGAGGCAAGATTTTCTGGAAGGATGAGAGGAGGTTCACACCGGTGGCACCTTACCTCGAGCTTTTTGCTTTGGTTGTTCGAATCAAAACGTCTCTAAAAGGATGCGTCCTCTACAGGTATCCACATGAACAGCCCTTCATAAAACGAATTGGAGTATGTGCTAGCAACCTTCTTGATTGTCTCACAAATCAAGAACAAAAGAAAAACTCTATGTTTATTTTCTAAGAAGAGAGAAAAATATTTTTGGAGGTAGGGAAAACAAAACTGTATTAAACCCTAGAGAATATAACATATTTATAGACTCCAAATTAGGGTTTCACCTACCAATGACCTTTTTGGTAATTTCCATTTATTACATTCTGATTTTGTTTTAAAAACAAATTAGAAATAATATCTTTTTTATTTATTTATTTAAAATAACATTTATCTTAAATAAATAAATAAATAACTTTAATTATTTATTTCCATAGAGTTTATTTTGGGTTTATTAAACCCATATTTGTTTTGGGCTTGTTCTAAGTGTGTGACCCTGTAGGTTCACATAACATTGGCAATGGGCCTAAATCTCTATTTAGGCCTACAAGTCATAAGTGGCCTCTAACAAAACATTATGACTACACAAGTCATGTGAAGTCAATAATCCGACATAACCTAATTACAATGAATTTTATCGTCCCTTTATCACATGATATCTTAATTGAACATAAGGTATATAATGTCATCCTTATATAGTTCAATATTCTAACTTGATTCCAAGTAGATTGAAAATGATAACTCTTTATTAATTCATTTCAGCATGACCATGCATTTTCCTTCAGTCTATCTCATTAAGGGGCCTCTAGATATCTTTCTCATATTAATGAGGGATAAATTCCTTTTAAATCACTCACATTCCTCACATAACTAATTTCATATCCAACAACATCATATCTAATCGTCTGGTTAAAGACAATGTTAGAATGTGCCAAAACATAAAATAGCTATGTAGAAATCCATGATGATTTCAAGTTTAAAGGACAGAAATAAAATTACTATGATGAGAAATACTTATGACAATAATCTATGTAGTATTCTCATAGTGGGTCAATCCAGTACATGATCTCTCATCATGTACCTATGAGTTGACTTAATATCTCATATTTATGATTAGTAAAACATAACCATCAGTCAACATCATACTAGCCTTAATACTTTAATATTTATATAATGAATAAATGGCTAAGGATAATTAGAATAGAACTCTTATTTTAACCTAAAGGTTTTACTATCAAGTCACATACTTGATGGCCTTAGTAAGAATTAACCATTCATATAATTATCATAAAATCAAATGATAATGAAATACCTCTTTATTAATAAAATAAGAAAGTCAATACTTAATCAAATGATTGACCTAGTGCATATCACTAACAATTACGTTTTACGAGGATTCTATCAAAAATTTAGCAGAACCTCCTCTGTAAAACAGACATCTTCTACTTAAAAAGTGGAGCCGGTCTTGCAAGAAAAATACACTTCGAGTATAAAATTCTCACAACCCTCGGTTGGAATCTTGAACTTCAAAATTCCCCAACCGAGGTCCACAATTCAACACAAATTTAAATACTAAAATAAAATATATTAAAATCAATAAATATCAAAAATATTCTTCAAATATCAAAATATAGTATATATAGCATTAAAACACCAAAAATATTTATTTTCCTAATAATTACTCAAAAACCCTAATTAATAATATAATATTATCAAAAATTGAAATATCTCGATAATTCAATATAATTTAATAAAAATTCATTTTACAAAACCAAATTACTTAATTAGTCTAAATACAACTTAAAAATTACTAAAAAAATCCATTTTATTACAAAAATAGTATATTGTATATTATTTGAAAATAATTTTTAAAAATTAGTATTAATTAGTTAAAATTAGTAAATAATTTGTAAAAATCATTTTTATACCTTAAATAATATTAAAACCAATTAAACTTAATATTTAACTAAAATTACCAAATTACCCCTAATATTTAAAAATACACATAAAATACTAATAATACTAAAAAATTCAATAAAAATTATATAAATACACAAATTTTTTTTGCTCAATATATTTCTCAATAATATCAATAAATACATATAATTAACCAACTATTTCTAATTAAATATATATTTAACCTATATTTTCAAAACTAACATAAACTTAAAATAATTCTCAAAAATTACACAAAAATTCAGGGATGTAGATTGAGCTAAGGGGAACAACTTTTGTAAAAGGATTTTTCATGAATCAAGCAAGAATTATAAAAAAAAAATTGAAAAATAAAAAATGGCTGAAATTAAAAACAAGCTAGAAACCTCACCACAACACGTTTTCAGGCTGGAAGGAGCTCGGAATCAACCTCCTCAAAGCTCCAGGAGTTCAACAGCACCAGAAATGTTCGATTTAGTGGTCAGACGGAGGAGAACGGTGAGAAAACGTGTTGTGGCCAAAAATGGGAGTTGCTGTCATTATCGACGCTGGAGTAGGAAGGGAAGGCGACAGAGCTAGCAGGGGAAGAGGTGGTCGACGGTGGAGGGACAGGAGGCAAACCAACGGCCGGCAAACAATAGTGATAGGCGGTGAGGGTAGGGGAATCGGGGAGAGAGAAGAGAGAATGGGAGGGTTTTTATTTTGTATATATTATATACATAAAACTATATAATATAAATTAATAAACTATATATTATAATATATATTATTATATTTTACTAAATTCACACACCACACACTTAAATATTCACACACACACATATATATATGTGTATACACACACACACACACACACACACACACACACACACACACATATATATATATATATATATATATATATATATATATATATACATTTAACTCATAAAATACATTTAAATAATGTAATTTATTAAAAAAATAATATTAAAATATTAGTGCACCAAATTAAGTATTATTAAAATAATATTTCCCAAAATAATAAACTTTAATACATACATTTACGTAGAAAATTTTAATTAAATGTAAAAGTAATAATAATTTTTCACAAAACAATAAAATATTATTTTAAAATTTATTAACACTGCATATCCTATTTTAAAATAAAATAATTTAAAAACTCAGGTTCTTAAAATATATATATATATATACACACACACACACAATACACACAAATGTCAAACTCTGCCTTTATATATATAATAAATGCAGAAAACATTTCTTTTAATACTGAAAGGATCAAATAGAACCCTATTAATCATAACCTCAATCAACCATATCATCACTCTAGTCATACAGGCTCACTTAATTTCAAATAGATCACTTATTCCATTTTAGACAGTAGATTGGCCTCGAGACACTAAGTCAACTGAGCTCCAATAGTTTGACTGTCAGTGTGATTGGCCCCGAGACACTTGGTCAACCGAGCTCCAGCAATCACACTGTCAATCATATCACATCTCAAATCATCAATTAATCATATAATCAATCTCAATCAAATCATAATTCACCACAAGTAATCCTCACTCAACCCTAAATCTATCGCACCGGTATGTACACGGTTATAGTGCTGCCCACTAGGTAGCACGTTCTATTGATATCCTTCATTTAAAATAAATCACACATTCAGAAAATAAATAATGCAGAATGACATTCATAATAGTAAAATAAACCATATATATACCAAAAATATACCTAAAATAAACCAAGTATATTTTAGGTATATATATGTCAAATAAAACATGAAATATACCAAAGATAAACGATTGATATACTTATAAATAATTTAAGTATAAATCAATAATATAACATGCATTTACTTAGAAATATACCTAAAATATACTAAAAATATACCCTAAGTACACAAATCATTTAATAAAACAATTATGAATAAATTTACATTTAAAACATGCATATGTACTAAAACATGCATTTAGTTTGACATATATCCAAAAATATACTAAAAATAAACCTAATTCTCTAACATGCATATATCAAAAATAAACCCTAAATATACCAAATCATATTATAAATTAAATTACTTTTAAAAACATATAATGAAAATGCAAAATCCTAAGTCATGCATCCTAAATGCAATGCATATATATACAATATAATAACTCATTGATTCACACTCCACGAGACAAACTTAGCAGGCCTGATCCGATAGGCCTCGATCTCGGTGCAGCTAGAAAAATAAAATAATAACAACCATCAGAATAAACTTTTAACTCTACATTTCTAGGATTACTATAGAAAGACTCAATCAAAAATTTCAAAACTAAACTCGGACCAGTTGTCACGTTTTACAAGCAATCTATCAAAATTTCAACAAAGTTTCATTTGTAAAATGGATATCTCCCTACAAAAGTAGGATCAATTTTGTATAGAAATCACACTTCTAAAATCACAAAGCGCAACACTTCGGGTTGGGACCCCAAACTCCACAAATCCCCAACCGAGGTTCACAATTCACAAACTAACAATATTAAATAGTAAAATAATAAAAATCATCAAAAACCCATAAAAATATTCAATAACCTTTATTTTCCAACTAAAACATAAAAGTCTAATTTAAATAATATTTGATAATAAAATTCATAAATGGAATAAAATCCCCATTTTACAATTAAATTAACATAAATTGTAAATAATATTTAAAATCACAATTTAACATCACAAAAATAAAAAAATAGTCATTTAGTCTCAAAATAATAAATACATCTATTATTTACATAATATTCTAAAATTATCACAATTTAACAAATAAAATCTTAAATATTATATAATATTAATAAAAATTCAATTTTTACAATTATTCAACATAACATAATAAAATTCACATTTAATTGCTTAAATAGTTTAATTATACAATAAAATTAGTTTAAAACCTATTTTTATCACCCAAATAATAAAATATATATATTTAAAAATAATTTTTGAAAATTAATATTAATTAGTTAAAAATAGTAAATAATTTGTAAAAATCATTTTAATACCTTAAATAATTATAAAACCAACTAAAATATAAAGTTTAACTATAATCTTAACAAAATTACATATTTAACCCTATAATACAAAATATCCAATATACTAAATAATTTCCTCAAAAATTATATAAAATCATTAAAATTATTTAATCAACTTATAACATACTAATATCAACCAAAACACATATTTATCCAATATTTTAACAAAAATACATATTTAACCAAATAATTCAAAATACACATAAATTGTACAAAATTCTATAAAAATTATATAAATGCATAAAAATTATTTTCTCAACATATATATTACTAATATTAACTAAAACACATATTTAAACAATAATTTCAATAAAAACCCAACTTAAACGTAATTATCCAATATTGACATAATATAAAAATAATTATAAAAATTACATAAAAATCACAAAAATTATAATCTCAACTCTAAAATTAATAAAAATTAATAATAACTCCAAATATACCAAATTTATATTTTAATAAATTACTTTATGAAAATTAATAAAATATTCAAAAATTCACAAAAATTAAAAAAAATTAAAAAAAATTTATTCATGAAGATCAAGCTACTAGGAACAACTTTTCTTAAGGGAGTTTGTTTATATCAACCAAAAATAAACTCAAAAAAATTAAAAAATTAAAAAATTAAAAAAAAAAACTCATAAACGATCGGGTTTAAGCTCAAACAGAGCTTGGAATCGTGATCACCGGAGCTCAGCGAGTTGATAAAGACCAAAAGCTCAAGAAACGGTGGCCGGAAGTGATGGAGTCACAGTAACAGTATAAAAGTCAGACGGTGCGGGGAGGATGAGCTTTTGTGTGTGTTTTGGTTTCTTGTTCTTGCATTTTTTGGTCCATCACATTTTTTTTCTTTATGCTGTGTGTGTGTGTGTATATATATATATATATATATATATATATATATATTAAAATAAATTTCAAAAATTAAAAAAAAATTATTCATGAAGATCAAGCTACTAGGAACAACTTTTCTTAAGGGAGTTTGTTTATATCAACCAAAAATAAACTCAAAAAAATAAAAAAAATAAAAAAACTCACAAACGATTGGGTTTAAGCTCAAATGGAGCTTGGAATCGTGATCACTAGAGCTCAGAGAGTTGATAGAGACTGGAAGCTCAAGAAACGATGGTCGAAAGTGATGGAGGTACAGTGACAGTATAAAAGTTGGACGGTGTGAGGAGGATGAGCTTCTGTGTGTGTTTTGGTTTCTTGTTCTTGCGTTTTTTGGTCCATCACGTTTTTCTTTCTTTATGCTATGTGTGTGTATGTATATATATATATATATATATATATATATATATATATATATATATATAATAATAATAATAATAATAATAATAATAATAATAATACTTTATCCAAATGAATCTACACCACACAAATATACTTTTATGTATATATATTCACACATATAATAATAAACACACACACATCACACAATAATATACACATGTTATTAAATTATTTAATAATAATATAAATAATGTAAATTAAGAAAAATAATACTAATGATAATAATAAAAATAATAACCATCATAATAATAACAGACAACACATTTGAAAATAACAATAATATAAACAATATTTATGAAATAATTTAAACATGCAATAATGTAAATCAATAAAAATGAAATAATAATGATGTACACAAAATATTAATATTAAAATAATACTATGATAATAATATCGCACGATCATTATAATAATAACTCAAATAAAATAACAATGATAATAATAACATTAATAATGGTAGTGGAATAATTTAAAAATATTAATAATACTCAAAATTACGTCAGTTAATAAATTAATTTTAGTACTTAAAAATAATATTAAAATAACCATGCACTAAATTAACGTTATTAAAATAATAGTATTTAAAAATAATAAATATACATAATGAAATTTAAACATCCAAAATAATATATTTACATAGAAAATTCAATTAAACATAAAATACTAATAATTAATCACAAAACAGTAAAATAAGTAAATTTAACTTTTAAATTTTAAATTTTATTAACACTGCATATCTCATTATATAATAAAATAATTAAAAAAAACTAGGGTTCTTACAGGCGTGTGGTGGCTCTAGTCTGTTATATCTAGGGATGAGTGATTGGCCAAGATTAAATTCATTACCTGTAGTGAACCAGAATAAGATCTTATACTATTTAAGTTATTCTTGATAAATAAGTACCTAGCCAGGTCAAACTTGACTTACTTGAAAAGTGTTTCAGTGCTAGAAAGTGTTTTTAGTATAAGTTATGCTTTATTGAGAATTGAACTAAAGATGAGGTCATATGATTGAGGCAATTAGATTTTGATTGACCATGACTCTAGTTGATGTTAGCATCTTGAAATGAAGGGACATTAAGTGCACGGTAATTATGTTCTATGATTCTTATGAATCTACGGATAACATTCATTTCCAATTGGGTAGTCGTGACATCTATGTTGGGGGTCATTCACGACTTATGGAACTTCAATGTGATTAATTGGGATTTTCACATTTAGCTTGGAAAGGGTTTCCAATAATATTAATAATTAATATTATTTATTTCCATTGTCATTTAGACTTGAACCTAGTAAGTCACACACATAAAAGTAGCACTAACAATGATAATTATTAATTTGATTATTAATTAACGTGTTTAATTAATTAATTAAATTATTTGGATTGGATTTTTACTTGTACGGGGACCTAGTATATCTTGAAATCTAATTCAAGGGTTAGGACTATTGATATTTATTTGAATATTAATTTGGACCTAATTTAATATGTGATATTAAGTTTAATGACCAAATTGATATTTGCCACCAATACTAGTTTGGATATGGGCCATGAGATAGGCTATATACATCTTATATTTTTATGGACTTTTTTTCATTTCAATTTTATTTTTTTAATTTAAGTGTAAGTCATTTTATGATATGAAAAATAGCATATTCAAAAAGTGGTGACAAATATATTAGCTTTTTTTTTTTTTTGAGCTAGTTGAAGTGGTTTAGTTTCCCATCATAAGAGAGAAAGTAAGGAAATGAGGGTTTGAACTTACTCTTTATATCTAGATACCCATACTTTTTACTACTTGAACTACTCATCAAAAACCAATAGCAAGCTATTTAAATAATATATATTGTACCTTCTTATGAAGTGTGGCTCCCATAGCATTGGTAAGTAAATTTAACCATACATATATGAAAAAAAAAAGACATTTTGGTAACAAAACATCCTCCATTGACATTCCTCCTCTTAGTGTTTGTGTTTTTAATTTTTCTTTTTATTTTATATCTCATGTAATTTCCTTTTAAAATTATCAAATTTATCCTTTATTTTTTCATTTTATTTAAAGTTTTTTTATATATTTTAAAAAATATTTATTAGTTAATAAGAATTAAATTTTTAGACTTGTTATAAATTTATTTTATTTTTTTAATTTAGGAAAAATATCTCGATTTGTCATTTTATTAGCAAATGTAGTATATTATTGATTTTTGTCAAAATTAGATGTGTAGGTATTGATATGGCGCACATAAACAAATATAAATATAGGGTAAATTTTTTGAATAGAAATAATGTATACTTTTTTATGTATTAAAAAAAATAATTTTAATATATTTTTCATAAGCTTCAAAGTTAGTTTTAATTTCATATTTTAAAATTTAAAATAGATGTAAGCAAAAATAAAATAATTTTACTACATTTATCATCAAATTTAAATAAATACATAAATTATTAAATAACTATAAGATTCATAAATAAATATTTTTTCAAATTCTTATTTATAATGTACTACATGATATATTCAAATTATACTTAACAACTATAATTTATGTTTTATTGTTGATTGTTGCTTATCGCAAAAATACAAATCGCTCAACTAATATAGTGATTTAAGTACGAGTATCATTACCATAGAGAATAGTTACCGACTAGTAATTCACTTAGTTAATTATTTTTCTAAATAAATCACTTAAAATTTAGAGTTATAAACTTACATTTAAACTAAATTTGAACTAAATACTTAAAATAAATTAAACCAATACAGATTAATTCAAAGAAACCATTATGATGAATGCATGTACTAGAAATTCTATTTTCACTCAAGAGTTTTTGCATTAACTTAACAACCTTTACTTGACTTAATCTAATTTTCTGCATATGATGTTTACCATTAATGATCTTATAACTTTCTTTCAAGTAATTATAAGATAATTTAATTAATTTAATTGATAGCCCAAACACATGGACTCTCTTCTCGCTAAGTCAAACTAACAAATCCTTAACTAAATTTAAGCACAAAGTAATTCATGCAAAATTAAGTATTCAAAAGGTCTCTCAACCCAATTGAACTTAATAAACTTTAAACTAGATCCTAAGTCATTAATCTCATCTTGGTCTCATAATAACTTATGTAAATATTCAAATTAAGCTTTAAACATAAAGTAAGCATCATCTCTCAATCTAAACATAACATGACCCTAACCATACATTGAATATCATTAAGCACAAATTTAAAATTCATATACAAGAAATAAGATTTTGATTAAGCAAAAGAAGTATTTAATACATTCCAAAACTACTAAGATTCTTCATAGTACATAAAGAAAATCTAATCCAACATGTTTATGAAAATAAGAACACAAGTAGAAGAGAATTTAGCAAACATTATAAGAAATAAGAAAAGAGTGTAATTCCCCAATTTTCTATCTTGAACAACTTTGAATGTGGAAAGTTCTCCTTGCCTGAATCCTTGTAATTATATGCCTTCTAATGATGAAAAGAAATTTATAACGTAATGATTATGTATATCAATACAATTATCCTCATTATCTCATATCTAATGGTCCTTTATATAGCCAAAATTCATTCTCATTAGTGTTAGAATAAGATTAGTCTTCAAAGGAATCAAAATCCCAATTGAATTAGGATACTTGCACAATCCTTTATTAATAACATAACTTCAATAAAATTTTAGTCCTAAAATATGTCTGAATCTTCTTATGATGTCTTCATGAAAGTTGTAGCCTCATCTCTTAGCTTTCCAAAACACTTTGAATCATGTCATTTCAACCTTTGTAGCTTAAGTTATGGACATTAAAGCATGTGACAATCAAAATTCTTCCAAATGGGGGCAAACGACTGTATCATGCAAGCACATATCTATGCGGTCCTTCATTCGCATTTTTCTCTATTCTCAGCCCATACAACATGGCTGTGTGGTCTTCCATGTCTTATTTTTTTGCTTGAAATCACTCATGTTGGCCATCCTTTGCTTGCTATTCAAACTTTAGCTGTCTAATACCTAAGCACAAACATAAAAACACCATAAATGCAATTCAAAACATCACATAACCAAACATAAAATCAAACTTAAAACTAAACCTAATCTATATGAATTATGCAAAATTAATCAATAACTAAATAAAATCCTAAATTAACATATTTTAATCATTTTAACCAAATGATCACACTTTAACAAATAAAACTAGTTAAATATTAATTCAAAATAAGCATAAAATATGCACTTATCAATTGTTAATATAATTTACATAATTTTACACTATTTGTAATTATAACAAATATTTATAATATAATATAATATATATAATAATTTGTAATATAATTTATATAGATATACTTTTATATCTAAATATGCATGAATATAAAAAATATACATATATACATGTACAAATAGAACTAAGATGTTTTTTGGATTAAAAAGGATATATATTTATTTTGTAAATTGATACAGATAGTTTTAGTTTATACTTTAAAATTTAAAATTTGAACTTTTATATTTATCAATCAGATAAAAATAAAATAATATTTATCATTGAAAATAAAATAATATTTACAATATTCATCATTAAATTTGAATAAAATATATAAATTATTAAATAAGTATAAATTGGCCTGTTAATCTAAAAATCCAAACGTTCTCAACTTGTTATAAGTTTAGTTCACTTTTAAAATCTTGATAAAAATATTCAAATTTAATAAATTAGTAGTAATTTTAGCTCAAAATTAATTTGGTCAAAATTGAGTGTGTAAGGTGCCGATATGACATTCTAAGTGGCATTATTAATATAGGGTCTACTATTATATTAATTAAATATTTACATAAAAAGGTCAAATAGTTTTTATATGTAGCAATTTTGTCCCAAATTTTAAATTTTAATATAAATATCTTAAGTTTTCTAAATAAATTACATTTATTATTAAATATTAATTATTTTTATAATTTATAAGAATTTAAAAATAAACATCATACATTTGATACTAAAATATATTAATCTAATTTCAAAATTCTTAATTATTAAATTTTATTAGTATTATTAAAATAAAAAAAACATATTAATACATGCGTTAAAAAATTTATTAGTATTATATTATTTATTAAATTTTAAACCCTTAAATTTAAATTCAATACATAAATTAATGCTTTTTAACTTTTATACATGGATGGACCTATATTTAATCTTACTAATATTTATGGTTATTAATCATGTGAAATATTTTATCTTTTAATAATTTATTAATTACATTGAAGTATTTTAGTATTAAATAAATAATACATATTTAAAATTTTATATCTGAATTAATAAATAATTTAAATATTTAATTAATTAGATTAAATATTTATTATTAATTATGTTACTATTATTTTATTTTGAAATAATTCAATAATTAAAAATTTATTTTAGTGTTAAATGTATGATGTATATTTTTATTAAGATAACATGTAATCTATTTAGAAAAATAAATAATAACATGTAATGTATATTTAATAATAACATGTAATGTATTTAGAAAAATTAAGATGTTTACGCCAAAATAAAAAATCTGGGATAAAAATGCTATAAATTAAAAATTTTTGATTGTTTTTTTGCAAATAGTTGATGTAGTCATCGGCCTCACATCAATAATGCCATATTTAATGTCACGTTAGCACTTTCATACTCAATTTTAGCCAAAATCCATTTTGAGGTAAATTTATTACTAACTTATTAAATTTGGCCATTTTTACCAAAATTTTAAAAGTGAGCTAAAATTACGACAAAATGAAAAGGTTTAAATTTTTTAGTCCAATAGGATATATAAATTCATGTATAAATATTTTATAAAAATTATTTATATAATATGCTATATATTATATATGAATTTTAATCAATAATTACAATTTACACATTTTAATTAGGGATTTTTTTCATAAATAGACAAAAATAAGAAATATTATCAAAAGCTACATTACCAAAAATATTTTTAAAAACTAACTTTTTCTTTTTCAAAATTAATTTTCCTAACTTTTTTTTTCAAATATATATCACTTTCATTTCCTCCCTTATTTTAGGGTATTGTTTTCTTTCTTTCCTTAATAATTTTTTATTAACATTTTTTTCTACTTTCTTCATTTTTTTTCTCAACATTTTTTTTCCTAAACTTTTTTTTCTATTTTTAAGATATTGTCTTTTTGTATCAATATTTTTTTTACTCAATATTTTTTTACTGTCTTCATTTTTTTTCTTAATATAGGCATCACTCTAGCCAAAAAGCCTCTTTTTGGAAAGGATCAGATTTAAGGGTTTTAGAATTTAATTTTGTATCTCCTTAGATATTGTTAACTTGGTGCTTTGTAAAATGAATCTCCTATTGTACATGTCGCTCTTTGAGCTTCTTTATATGTTTTTATATAATATTAAAGAATTAAATAAAAGACAAGCTATAATTATACATTTTTCATCTAATGCTTTTACCATTAGAAATGGAAAATAGCCAGGTCACGTTGGGTTTCCGTTTCGATTTTCAGGTTATTTGGGCTCAGGTTATCTTGTGTTTAGGTATTTCAATCTCATATCAATGTTGTATTCGGTCGTTTTATCTATACAGGGCTTTTCCGTTTGATAGTTTTGTTTTAGGCATTGTATCATTTTTGGATTTTGGTTTTTGAACTTGATTAGTTCGGACTCATGCTATTTATTGTTTTTATCTTTTTTTTTTTAATTATGTTCAATTTTTTTCTATTTTTAAGGTACTCTCAACATTTTATTTTTTTACTTAATATATATATATTTTTTTAAGATATTGTTTTCATCTTTTTTTCCTTAACATTTTTTTCTCAACATTTTTTCTCTGTAAAACTTTTTATTTTCATATAAATGATTATAAACTAAACATTTTCAATTATTGTAAAAATAAACATTAAATATCTTCAACTGTTGTAATAACAAACAATAAATAAACTTCTCTTCTTTTATATTCTTAAAGAATAAGGATTTTATTTTATTTATTTTTACATTAATTTGTTTATTAAAATGTCTAAAAAGTTTTTTTTTTTAAAAAAAACCCCTTAAATTCATTAATCATTAATATTTAATATATTTATGATTTTTATGGTGTATTTAAAACATCCACACACAAAAAAAAAATAAAAAAAAAGCAACAACACTGAAAAAACAATAACACTTAAAAACATAATCAATAAAAAGTAATAACACTGAAAAATAAAAACAACAATTGGAAAATAATAAAAAAAAACAACAACAAAAAAATAAGAAACAACAAAAACAACAATTGAAAAATAATAAACAATAACAATAAACAATTAAATTTATAATATATACATATAATAAACATTATATAAGTTGCATATTTAATACAATTAAATATATTATAATATATTTTAAATTAAGATTTCTTTACATATATAATTACATATGTTTATAAATAATAAAAAATTAAATTGAATTTAAATAATTATTAAATTTGGCCCATAAATTTAAAACTTAAAATTGATTAATTATCAATTAAAAAAATAAATATTAATAAATAATTTAAAAAATATATATATATATATCTTAAAAGAATAAAATATCAATATATGAGTATACTTTTGATTATGAATTAAAAAGGACAAAATAACATAAATATTTTTTTTTTTGTTTAACATTGTAAATAAACAATTCAAAAATCCTTTTGTCTATTTGCACAAAGAGTCTAAACTGATAAAAAAGAATAAAAAAGCTTATTAGGATTTTATTTTTTTTACATCTAAGCACCTAATATTTGGTATCCCGTAAGACTCGACTAATCTGGATTCAACCTGAGAAGGACTCCAAAAAGCGGCAAAAGTCTACTTTAAGAGTTTTAAAATAGCTGCATACCTAAGATTTGAATATGAGACCTCTGATTAAGTTGGAAGAGTCCCAAACCAACTCTTGCACAAAAGCTAATTGAGATTTTATGATGGGTTTGATGGTCTTCACTTTATGATATACACCAAAAAGAGAAAAAGCCTATTTTATTTTAGTAATTAAACATTCTCTGCAACAGAATCTTTCCAATAAGCAAACATGTACCGTCCTCTAAAACATCCTCCTCACCACCACCACCCTACACTAACTGCCCTCATAATTACCAGTAGTGTACCACACTACTCTACAACTATAAATCCTCATTTCGCCAATAATTTTTCTGTACTTCTATCTTTTTCTCCTCTACTCTACTATATTCTTTTTTTTTTTTTTAGAAAAAATCATTTTCATTAATAAAAAGGACTACAACATAAAGCTAGAATAGCATACACAAAATACACACAAACTAAAACTCACTAAGTTGGTGTAGATAGTGGGGTTTAGCGCGCATTCAATATTTTAGTAACTGCGACACTGTATAGGCTCAAGGCCTTAGGGAATACACTACTATGTCACAAAGTCATAGCGTGGAGAAGAGGAATTGCCACCTAGGGTAATAACTGAGACAATTTGATTGGTGGTACTCGATTCTCTAAAAGAAAGTTAGCACCATAACTAAGAGATTTTGGGAATAGAATACTAACTTCTTTTAGTCTCGTGTTCATTTAGAATAATTTTATAAATGATTATTTTATCCTCTAATTACATGCAATTTTATTTAAACCCTATTTGACATCCATCTCTCTAGGCATCTAGTCAATAAAATTACACATAAAAAATGCACTCAAGATCATGTTGTCCCTAAGTCTAAACTATGTTAATTTTATTAAAAAGTTAGCTAGATTTACATTTTATTTACAAGTAAGAAAGGGACTAAAGGTGGGCCTACGTTTTTTATTAATTAGTGAGCCTAAATCTATTTATTTTAGTTTGTCTAAGGAATGGGTTTAAGTCTATTCAATTTTAAAGGAAAGTTAAATTAGTGGGCCTAAGTCTAACTTGATTTTTATTTAAAATGAGAAGTGGGCTTAGATCTATTTATTTTAAAAGAAATAAAATTAAGTGGGCTGAGCTAAGTCTAAACAAGTTTTAATTAACTAAGTGGGCCTAAAATCTAATTAACCTAATGGGCCTAAATTGATTTTAATTATTTAAAAACCCTAAACCATTTTTTAAGCCTATTTAAAGTGAGTTAGACTTAAGTGTGGGCTTGGGGCCCAAAATAATATAAAAATCCAAAAATACAACCCAAAATAAATAAAACATAAAAAAGGATCAAACAAACATTTTAGTGATTTTCTAGAAACCCTAAATCAATTACATGCAAACCTTAAATTAAGCTACTGCCACCATTGATTTTAATTGATTTTTACTCAATTGAACCTAATTACTAATTGATTTTAAATGCAGAAAATTAAATCTTTCACTATTTCTTCTACTGGGGTTATTACAAACTACGTACAAGAATTAAAATTAAATAATTACACAGCTATGAATTAAAATAACTACACAGAATACCAAAATGAAAAATAATGATAAAACCCTAAGTTCTACTGGAAAACAACACATATTTTTCCATGGCATTCCATGGACCTTTTGTTTTTCTAAACACAGGCAGTATCCTCCTTAATCCACATTCGCACATCAAAATAAAAACACATAAATAATCAGATTAATAGTGAAATTGAATAATCAATATAATGATAAAAAAATCACAAGAAGAAAAAGAAAAAAAATGAATGTTGTGCATATGCTTTGAGATAGCCCCTCAGATTGAGATTGTCACCATTGTTTTTGAGTCGTTGTTTGATTCTGGACAAAGGCTTAATTGGATTCCAAACACAGAATGTTATTTTCAAAGCTTTAAAGAATGATATTAAGAAATTAGAGTTTTAGATAGGACGAAAGAAATCAAGATTTTCTTGCGCAGTTCTCTAGATGTTTTCTCTCTTTTTTTCGTCTTTTTCTTTTTTTTTCTCTCACTGTGTGTCTTTATGTTTTTTTAGCCTCTCTGTTTGTCTGTCTCCCGCACGTATACAGACTCTTTGCTTTTTAAAGTAAAGTCTGCGCATACTGACTTCCTAAATTTTCAGGAACGCTCATCTCTTCCAAAATAAACAGATAGAGTTTTGATTTTTGAAACCTATTTACGCATTGAAATTTTCATCAGATAATAATAATAATAAAATTAAAATTTTAACTAATTAAAATACTGAAAAAATTGACAAAAAAATAAAAAAAATACATGAAAAATTAAAAAAATGGGACTTTTTACACGTCAGCATTGTGCATGTCGATCGACATTATAGAATGTCGATCACCATTGTGTAATGCCAGTCGGCATTAAAGCAATGTCGTTCGGCATTACACCATTGTCGATCGACATTAAATGCCGATCCTAATTTTTTAAAAAACTTTTAATTATCAAAAGACCCCTGAAAAATTGACTTCTTTATAATCAAATCCTAAAAAATATTGCAATTTAGTCCCCAGAGTCCAAAAGATCGACAAACGAGTTCAATTTTTGAATAAATTTCATCATAGGGGCTTACGTCATAATTGCGCATAATTGCATCCCGAAATTGGGTGCTTACAGTTGGCCCTTTTGAGATTACTAAGCTCAACAACCTTAACAACTACACAAACAAAAATAAGAGAATTTGGAAGAAGAAACACTAAAGCTTATATCCTAACCAGAAAAAGAAAAAAATCATACTAAACATTTCTGCTAAACCTATAATGACTCAATAGTCTTTTGTAGAGTCATATTCCACTGTTGGCTTTCCTTCGACATCCTTCATCAACAATAACTTTAGTGCCCTTGGCTCATTACCTCAAATAACATTACTTTATTTGATTTTCTACTTATATACTCTCATATTAACAATAATATGACTAAAATCTTATGGTAATTAAGGGAAAAATTCATGAGTGGGCAGATGGCGAGGAGTTTGAACGTATTATACTTCAGATTATTGGTGTAATTTCAATACACAAGTTTGCTCAGTTCTTCTCTATTAATTTCAAGTTGCTGCCTATAATATTAATTCCTCTTTATAAAGCCTCACCTAAAGCTCTCTCTGTGACTTAATTTACAACATTTTTTCTTTTCATGATCTTTACTTTAATTAGACACAAAAAAGCCTATTAATGATATGAATTTGTGTTTCATGATTTGGAAAAGAAAATCCAAAATAACGACAAATTATATATATATATGTGTGTGTATGTGTGTGTGAGTGTGTGTGTGTGTGTGCACCCATCATTTATTCTCTATATGTTGCTTAAATTCATAATGATAAAGAGGCTTCTCTCAATTAACAAGCTTTATAAGTAGTAGAAATTAAGTTGCTAGGTCTTAATAAATTCAATTTCATTTTTCTTTTCTCTTTGGGTGCATGCAATAACTGGTAGCTTCAGTGTACAATAGACTCAGATGAAACTATCAGCACTGAGAGTAAAATGAACTATGATGTTGCCATTTATAATGAAAATTGAATCCATTACTATGAAAGGGTGAAGTCTAAAAATGAAAACCAAATACACGCTTGCCCACAAATGAAAATGTAAAAGCTAATTTTGAAAAAAATAGAATGGGTCAGATCATAAAAGAAAAAAAAATGGTCAAATGGGCTATTTTATGAAATTTTTTCTATTAATTATTTATATAATTTTATAATATTATAATACACATAAAAATAAATAAAAAATTAAATTTACAAAAAATAAAAATATTAGTGCATTGATAATTGAGTTGAGCGGAGTAAAACTATGGCTAGTTTGGCCTCGAGTTATTTATAATTGATAAGATCTTATTATGTTGCTTAGTATTCGCCAGTTGTTCATGAGTTCTAAAAAATTTAAATGAGGCTAAAGAAATTTTAAAAATTAAAAATATAATTTAAATTATTCATTAATAAATTTAAACAAATTATTTATTAAATAAATTATAATATTGTTGACCTTTGCATAATCAATCTAGAATTATTCTTGGTTTTGACTTTAATAATCAATTTTAGCTTACTAATATGTGTGTTTGAGTGTGTATTTTATTAAGATTTAAATCCATGCTCAATTGGTGAAGTTTTGAAGTCAAATTAAAGTCATTTGGGAGTCACATGACTCCTCACTATAGCGAGGAGCATCATAAGCCAAAAAAAGAGAGGAATTCATGTCATCTGAAGTGACAAAGCCCCTCAAATCCTCCTCATGATCATGAGCATTACCATCATAATCGTGAGCAACCCAAGCACTGTCCCGAGAGTAAGTGAAGTTCAAGTGAAGAAAAGAACTGCTTATGGTCTCAGACATGTTTATAAGGAGGATTATGAGCATTACAAGAATGACTTAGAAACCTTTTTAACAATTATTTTAGAGCTCCAATGGTTAGGAAACTATAGGTCATAATAGTGATACCTGTCCTCATAATTGTGAGTGTCATTTAACCTACAAAAAGTTAAAGAAAACATTAAATGAAGAAGGAGAAAGTGGGAATGTTTTGAGATGACTCCAACAACTGGAATTTGACTTTATGGCTATAAATACCTTAAAACACATTGAAGAGGTTAAAAAGTTTTGTTGGAAAGATTGATTGTGAAATTTAGTTCTTTGTAAACTTCTTGTCACTATTTTTCTTTGCATTCAATTCTTGTAATCAAATTCTTGAGAGAGTTAGGGAATGAAAAAGATAATGGCATGTTTAGTTTTGGAAAATAAGACTTGTTTTCTAGAAAATTTTTTCAAGAAAACTAGAAAATAAAAGTTGTTGTTTAGTTATGATATTTTCCAATTTAGAAAACTAGAAAACTATTTTCCAAATTTTCCAATTTATAAAAGGCTTTAGAAAACTAATAAAAGATGTTTTTTGAAATTTTTCAATTAATATTTTAACATTTACTACAACATTTTTAGCCATCACAACCTCCTCCTCCATCACCACCTCCACCTCTACCACCACCACCACAACCACCACCTCCACTTCCACCTCTACCACCACCTCTATTTCCACCACCACCACCTCCATTATAGTTTTTTGACTTTGAATTAAAATTATTTAAATATGCATGATTTAATTTTTTTATAAAATAAATAATTTTTAGATTAAACATTATTATATGAATCACAATAATAATAATTCTATTAAAAAATATTATAATAAATTTCATAAAAAATTATAAGAATATGAAAAAATTATGAAATGAAAAATAACAAACAAATTGTTTTCTATTTTGGAAAATGGAAAACTGGAAATAAGGAAAAAGAAAAGAAAACTAGAAAAGGAAAATAAAAAGTATTTTTCAAAACTAAACAGCCCCTAAGTTTCTCATTCTACTCATTTTTTTTTTGTTAGAATAGTGGGAAGTGAAAAGCTATCTAAATTTGGGTTAGTGTTGAACTGTTATGAAAAATAGTTATTGTAAAAGGTTGTGAGTTAGTCATGAAAACTTTAATGAAAAGGTTCAAGTTTGAACCTTGAAAACATTTGAGAATAGGTTGAATGTTAGCCTTAAAACACTTTGTCAAAGGTTAGTGTTGAGTCTAGAAAAATGCAAGGTTGTAAAGCTTAGTGTGCCATTGAAAACATCCTTTTGTAATCAATCTTGTGAATAACATTTAAGCGGGTGATTAAAAATCCTAACTTGGAGATAAGTTAGATGGGAGACATATGATTAGTTGAGAATTCGAACTCCTTAAAATTACTTATGTCATTTGCTTATTTTCCTTTTTTTTTCTATAAGTTTTCATTTTAAGTTTTATTTCTTAATCGGCCTCTTAACTTTATTAATTAATCTAAATTTTTTACTAGTCTTATTCACTTGCCTTTGGGTCTCTAATAATTGGTATTAGAGTTTAGTTTCTAGGTACTTAGTTGCTAGAATTCAAGATCATGGTGAGTGAAACTTTTTCCTTCTAAACTTTTAGACCTTTCTTTAATAGAAGTGATGACCTCATTGGAAGCACATAATGGAGCTTTATTTATATTGTGATCCTATAAGACTATCAGATGTAATTTTGTATTAGTGAAACCCTCCTATAGAAAGAGTGGAATAGAGGGAGATAATCATAAAAAGAAAAGGAAGAAAGTTTTAAAAATAAAAGAGTCATAACTATGCTCCTTGCTTCTATGTCAAGAGAGGAAGGAGGCAAGGTTCAACATTGCATTTTGACTAAAGAGATATGAGATATCTTGAAAAATAACTATGAGATCAAAATCCAAGTAGGATCTAGAAGATTTAACTCTATGTATATGCGTCAAGTTGAAGCCTTAAAACTCTATCACCAAAATGATAAATACGTTGAATGCTTTTGTAACCATTTCAAAGAAGCTTAGAAAGCACTATTCAAGAGAAGAAATGAATACCAAAGTTATAAACGTAATTCTAAAAAAAGATTATAAGTTTATAGTGACCTTTATTAAAGAGGCATATGATCTCTCAATTCTTTCAATCGATGTGCTTATAGTAAGCTTCTCAATCATGAGCTTACCTTGAGGTAAAGGTAAGAGGAGCAACAAAGAAAAGAGGAAAAGAATAAGAGCTTAACACCATAAGACTCAAGTGATGAAAGTAAGCTTCAACATTTAAATGAAAATTATGAAGAAATTGCATTATTCATAAGATGATTCATAGAATACTTAAAGAAAAAAAAACTTCAGCAAACACAAAAAGTCTAATAGTAATGACGATAATAAGAACAATGAAATCTTATAGTATGAGTGTAAGTGGTTAGGGCCTGTTAAAAGTAATTATCTCAAGCATAAATATAACAGAGCAAAGGAGAAGAGAAAGGTTTTAAAGGTAACTTAGGATGATTCATCCAAATTCGAGATGAAGGAAGAATAACAAGAGTCAACTAATCTTTGCTTCATGGCCTTAGAGAGTAAAAATGAGGAACCACTCTCATCTATCCCTTATTATAATAACACTTGTGAAAATTCTAGCAATGATTTGTATGATGATGAGTTTGTTGATGATAAGGATCTTAATGATGAGAGCTCTTAAATTAGAAAATTAGTTATAAATAAAAGTTTTTAAAATTGTCTAAAGATATTGAGGATTTGAAGGACAAATTTTCAAAAATCAATTCTTCAAATGAGAAACTATCACTTCATTTAAAAATAAATCTTTCTTTAAAAATGATTTTGATAAAACTAAGGAGGAAAATAAGAGATATGTTATATGTATATTTTGGGAATTACTTATCTTAATACATGTATGCAATAATGCAGCGTGACTTTATGAAGAGATGCGCTAGTGCGAGGTCGAGCATTGGTGTAAGGTTAAGAGGCTCAAGGCTGAGATTTGGGAGCTGAGGATTCATGGCTTTAGTGCTGGAGCTAGGATGATTGGACCTTCAAGGGATGATGATAAGGATGAGTCTTGATTTCCTCGCCCCTTAATGTCATGTACTGATGAACTTTTGGACACTTATATGTTCTTGGCTATCAATGACTTATTTGTTTATTATTTTTATGTTATGGTATTCTTGATTGACTTTCTCATTCTGGAATCTCCTAAAAAAAACTTTGCTTTTTTTGGTTTCTATTGCTTCATTTACTTGTAATGCATAAATGAAGTGAATTACAAAGTATAAAAAAATTATTACAAATGAAATAAATAATCATTACAAATGGAAAGAACAAAGACTATTACATCAAAAAAGGTATTGCTTTTTCAAATGCAAATTTTGCTTTTATATGTATCAAACATTGATTCAGACATTTACTTCTTTACACATGTAACTTTGAAATTTTCTTTTCCTTTGCACTAATTGACATTTATCAAAGGCATGGTTGCATATTGTATATTTCAAAATGAATATAGCCTATCCATGGTCAGCCCTTTAAGGTTTTCCAATTAAGTATTTTACCTCTCTCTTTTCTTTTTTCATGTATGGTATCGCTTGAGACGGTTGACGTTAATCTACTTTAAAACTTAATTTCCATTAACATCCAATAATTTTACTCCCTTAGATAGAATGATTTTAAATAGGTAAGGTCCTCCTTAATTATGCCAAAATTTTCCTTTCAGATCAGGCACATTCTGCTTGACTTGTCTTAACACCTAATCTCTAACTCTGATGTCATGTTGTCTTACTTTCTTATCAAAAGCTATTACAATTTCTTCTTTGATACAACTAAGTGTGATATAGAATTTTTAATCTTTCACTATCCACCAAGTTTAACTGTGCTAGTCTCTATTCCACCCACTGCATCTTAGGCAAGTATACTTCGATCACTATTTTGGGAGATTTTATTGCTATCTTATTAAGGAGTATAACTTCTATACCATATACCAATGAGAAAGGAGTTTCCCCCATTGACGTTCTTATGGTTATACGGTATCCCAAAGAGCAAACGATAACTTATTGGCCCAATCTTGATGTGTTTCAATCATCTTTGAGAGGATCTTTTTTTATATTCTTATTTGCTATCTCCACAACTCCATTAGCCTATGGTTTGTAGGGACTGATTTATAGTGTTTCATCTTATACTTTTTAAGCAACACTTTCACTTCTCCTTGAAATTGCACTCCATTATCTAAGACTAGGTGACGTAAAATTTTGTATTGATAGAATAAATTTTTCTCTAAAAATCTAGCTACTTGTTTTTCCCCTAATTTGGTAAAATCTAATTTTACCCACTTTATAAAGTAATCAATTACCACCATAATATATTTATACCCATTTGAAGCTATATGATGAATCTCACTAATGATATTAAGTCACCAAGCTAAGAATGACTAAGGAGACATTATGGTATGCAACTTTGTATGAGGTAGGTGGCTAATATCCCCATGGATCTGACATTTATGACACCTTTTTGAGAACTTAATACAATCCTCAATCGTTGTCATCCAAAATAACCCTTATCTTATGATCTTTTTAGTTAGCATCGTGCCATTCATGTACGAGCCATAAACTCCTTCATGAACATCTACCATTACCTTCCTTGCTTTACTTTCATTCAGATATCACAACTGTATCCCATTTAAAGTTCTTTTGTATAAGACACACTAATAAAGAATGAATTTCACCACCAATTTCTTAATAACCCTTTTATCCCTTTCACTTGCATTATACAGGTATTCCTGTTTGTCGGGGTACTACTGGATATTATAGTATCAAGGCTTCTGATGTACTCTTACTTCTATTACCTTCACACTTTTGTAATATGGTTGCTTAATTTTTTATAGTATTAATCACTTTATAGATATTATTATGGGCCTATCCCAAACTGATACTAATGAGGCTAAGATGTATGCCATCTCATTATGACTTATTAACAAGTAAATGAATCTGTAATTTTAAAAGGATTGACTCAACTACTGTAAGTATTCCAAATATGGTTTCAGGTGCAGCTCCTTCAAATCCCATTCATCGGTGGCTTCATTAATTACTAATATTGAATCACCTAATACTTCTACTTTTATGACTCTTAGAGCTATCAATTCTTCCATTCCTATTATGCATGCACACTTTATACTCTACTTCATTGTTTGTGACTTAGAACACCAACTTCTTTGCCATGGGAATTACTTTATTCTTCAAGGTTAATAAAATTACTCAGACACTGGCTCCAAATTGATTTACCATTCCATCAAAGTACGTGCACCATCCTTGAACCTCAATAGTTGAAGCAAAGTTGTCTGGAACTCAAGTTTTATGTCTTCATCATACAAAGTAGGATTTTGTGCTAGGAATTTTGCTACCACTCTTCCTTTGATTATTTTCCTTATTAAATATTCAACATCAAATTTCATCAATAGTATCAACCATTTGATACACTTTCCCACCAATAATGATGCTTCAAATAAGTATTTTATTAGATCTAACTTTAAAACTGCTTGAATCTTGTATGATTGGAAATAGTGTCTCAATTTTTTCATTACCTAAACCATTGTTAAATGGATATACTCAAATGGACTATACTTCTCCTAGTAAGGCAACATCTTCTTACTTAAGTAATAGATTACATGCTCTGCTCGTGCTTCACCTTATTGAGAAAGCATGGCTCCAATAGCATTTTCTTCGATTACTAGGTGCAAAATCAAGGGTTTTCCCATTTTAAGGGGCCTCAAGATTGATGTATTTATGAGATAATCCTTAATCTTGTTAAAAGCAATTTGGAATTATTCATCCTACACTATAGGTTAGTTTTTTCTGAGTAACTTAAATATTGGTTCACACACTTCTATCAATTTGGCTTTGAATCTACTAATAAACTACAACTTTCCTAAGAACCCTTAAATCTCTTTTTCAGTCTTTGATACTGTCATCTCATGGATTGCTTTTGCTTTGTCTGGGTTAACCTCAATCCCTCTTTAATTGACCATGTATCCCAACATCTTCCTTGAAGTTATAATGAATACACATTTCTTTGGATTGAGCCTTAAATTGTACTTCTCTACCATTTGTAAGAACCTTTCTAATGTCACAGGATGTTCCTCTCAAGTTTTTTTATTTCACCATAATATCATCCACATAAACTTCTACCTCTTTGTGTATTGTGAGTGACCTTTTTCCTCCCTCACTTCAGGATGAGTGAGAGGATGACTTAGATTTTGTATCTCTGAGGGATATGGAAATTTTACCAAATAAGGATAAATGATTAGTCTCAAGAGGAATGAGGTGCTTTTTTTTTTTTTAATTTTTGGTGTCGCCACCTGATTTTTAGAAAATTAGGAAAAGAAAAGGGCAAGATTGGGTCACTCAAAGAGTATTGGCCCCAATAGAGATTTCTGGGTTCAGGGGATCGCATATACTTTTTAACTATTTCTCAATATACAATATTCAATGTATAGCTACCGCAACACCCTAGTTTTGATAATGACAATTTATATAGCATTCATATAATACATCAGATAATGGAAGATAATAAAGCTAAAATATCATTATTATATCGCTTTCCTAATAAAATACATAAAAAATTACAGAAAAGTAAATCTAGCTTAGACATAATAAACCTACAAGGTTAGCACAACTATACACAGAGCTTGCTCGATCACATGAATAATAGGATAAGTAATGGACACTCAATTATTTGAAAGAGTACGCAAAATGTACATAATCATGCATGTTTGCAGTGATTATTATGCTATGATGATATATGATGACGATATAAGGGATGCATGATGACATTATTGGATCGGGAACATGATGACTCTAGTTTGGAATATGAACTTTTCATGTTATTGATATGCACGGTGAGATTTCATGTTTCAAAACTAGAGGATGCAGAATGATGATATGAGATGAGCAACATAAAGCATAAATTGTTCATATGGCATGCAAATTACCAATCTCATCATAAAAGCACAATAAATTTCACAAATGTTGATGATGATAAAGTAAAATGCAATGCAATAAAATAAATGTGCTAAAATGATTATATGGTCCTTAGATTCGACTAAGCTTGTGTGAGTTTTGAACCTTTAACTTTGAGGGATTATCAAGATTTCCTCGTTGAGTGGTTCAAAATGACTTGTAGAATGATGCTAGTTTATGTACCTTTGAAGCATGATTTGACAAAGATGAGGCTAGATTTGGTGGAAAGGAGATTTAATAACCTAAGAAAAATATGGTTGGAGAGCTAAAACTATATGGAAGTAGGGTCCCATTATCTTTGAAAGGATAAATTTTTGAGTGTGTGTGTGTTTATCTCTTGCTCCTCCCGAAAATGAGGTATGGAGAAGGGAAGGTTGTGTGCGTGGTCATACGTGCATCTTTAGGATAGAGCGGGTGGCTATACAAAGTGCACATGATTGCGTACTTGGCACATGATCATACGTTAGGCGCATGGCCACTTGCACTTATGCATGGTCACATGCACTTTCACATGATGTGCGCACAATTTAAGGCTCTTTCGAGCTATTTTGGGGCTGATTCTCAAGGTTTTTGGGCCTTTTGGATGCGTTTGTAAAGTTCATTTTGTCTAATTCGGCCTCGATATTAGTGTGTGACTCCTAGGGGTGTTTGTGGCCACACGTACACTTCTAAGTGACATGCACTATTCCTCTGATTATTTTGGACTATTTTGGGACCATTTTTGAAGGTTTTGAAGCCCTTCGGACATGTTTTTAAAGTTCGTTTTATCAAAATCAATTTCATTTTTTCACGAAGTTGGATCTCGGTTTGATGGAATGAACACTGGATTAATAGGTTATGGGGTCTGAGAGAATATTGCTCGAAATAAGCCTCTTATTGTTTTAATAGTTCATATTTCGTCAGGTCAGAGCACAACTTAATGGCTCAGTGATTGATTTTCCACATTAGTTGAATCAATTAAGGTTTTCAGGGTTGCATACTTCAGAGGTGTTATGAACGAGCAAACCCTAGTCATTTCAAAAATTCATTTTATCAGTGGACCTTTTTGGGGATAGTTAAATTTGTGGTATGACAGTTGTCCCCTACTTCGCGTGTGTTACATAGGCACCTAGCACTAGTGTCAATATGCGCGAAGCAAATGCAAGTATGCAAAAATCATTTTCTTAGGAGAAAGGCACTTACCTGAGTGCTATATTATTATGATTTGATTATTGTTGTTGTTTTATGTTTCGGTCATCATGCAAGATTGTAATAACCCGAGTTTTTAAATTATATTATATTAAAATAGGATATCTAATGTTAATAATTTTAAAATAATAATTGATTATTTCATTATCTTGAAAAATTATTATCGTTATTATTTTACGTTTAATTAATATTTATTACTTAAATACATGTCTTTAAGTTATTATTTCGGGAAATAGTATTTTATTAATCTTTAATTTGGTGCCTTAGCATTTTAAATATTAATATTATAATAAATTACATCATTTAAATGTAATTTCATGAGTTAATATATATGTATATACACATATAATAATAATTAGGGTTTAATATTTATTTAAATGTGTTTAGTGTTAACATTAGTTTGTAAAATGTATCTATAAATGTGTGTGTGTGTGTATATATATATATATATTAATTATTATGCATGTGTATATTTTATATGTGGTGTGTGAATTTTGTTGAATAATATATTATATAGTTTATTAAATATTATTATAAAGTTTTATTAATATACATGCATATTTTATATGTGGTGTGTGAATTTTGTTGAATAATATATTATATAGTTTATTAAATTTTATCATAAAGTTTTATTAATATATATATATATATATATACATACAAAAAAATGTACAAAAACCTTCCCCTTCATCATCTTCCTCGATCCATCGCTTGTCGTCCATTTCTTCCTCCGTAAGTGTGCCTCCGTGTCTTCCGCCACCAGATACTCAGCCCAACTGTTGCTAACCACCTTCTCCAGTGCCGTTTAAAGCCTGTGAAGCTAGAAAGCCCAAATTCTTTCCTTCCTCCATTCAAGGTGTTTTCGGCCACCAAATTGGGTGATTCCAGTGTCGTTAGACTCTTGGAACTTTATAGAGGATGATTCCAAGCTTCGTGTAGTTTGAAAATGCGATTTGGTAGGGCTTTGAACTCATTTCTATTTTCTGCCATTCTTGGATTTTTGGTTTTTTTTTTTTTTTTTTTGAGAATTCTTGTTTGATTCATACTTAATTCCTTCACAAATGTTATTCTCTTTAGCTTAATCTACATCCCATAATTTTTGAGTGATTTTTGGGAATTATTTTGATTTTTGTGAATTTATTATTATTTTTATTTAATTAAATTAATTAAATAAATTATGAAAATGTGATTTTTGGTGTTTTTGATGGTTATTGGTAATTTTAGAATTTAATTTATAATTGTTGTGAATTTTTTTTCATTTTTACAATTATTTTTAGTTTATGTTATTTTTGGAAATTTAGGTTAAATATACATTTTGTTAGTAATTATTGGTTATTTAAGTGTATTTATTGATTTTAATAAATAATATGTTGAGAAAATAATTTTTGAGTATTTATATAATTTTTATTGAATTTTTGAATATTATTAGTATTTTATGTGTATTTTTATATATTAAGGGTATTTTCGTAATTTGGTGATGATTTTGGTTTAATATTAAATTTAATTGGTTTTAATAATTATTTGAGGTGTAAAAATGATTTTTACAAACTATTTACTAATTTTAACTAATTAATACTATTTTTCAAAATTTACATAATATACTATTTTTGTAAATAAATGTATTTTTAGTAATTTTTAAGATGTTTTTGGACTAATTAAGTAATTTGGATTTATAAAATGAATTTTTATTAATATTTGTGGAATTATCGAGAAATATCAATTTTTAATAATATTATATTATTATTAGGGTTTTTAAGTAATTATCCGTGAAATAATTACTTTTGGTGTTTTAATATTTAAATTGCTATATTTTGATACTCAAAGGGTATTTTTGGTATTTATTGAATTTTAATATATCTTATTGTATTTTGTTGTGAATTGTGGACCTCGGTCAGAGAAATTTGTAGTTTGGGATCTCGATCGAGGAGTTGTGAGAATTCTGGTTTGAAGTGTATTTTTATTACAGGATCGGCTCTACTTTTTAAGTTGAGAGATATCTATTTTACAGAGGAGGTTCTGCTGAATTTTCTATAGGGTTCTCATAAAATGTGACATTGGATCTAATTCCTATTCTCTATCTGTGTTAGTAATCCTATATCGAGTCTCTAGAAGTTAAGTTAGATTTATTCTGATTTTCGTGTTATTATTTTATTGTTAGTTGTGCTGAGACTGAGGCCTAGCGGACCAGGCCCGTCAGATCTGTCTCGAGGAGCACATACTTGTGAGTTGTTATTTTATATATGTGTGCATTTAGGTTGCATGTTTTAGAAGTATATGTTTTAATTGTATGATTTATGCATAAATGACTTAATAAATGTTTAAGTATATTCTAGGTATATTTTCAGTAAATGCATGTTTTTCTTTTTAATTAAATCTAGATTACTTTTAAAATATATTATTGATTTAATTTGATATATCCCATGATTTATTTGAATTGATTTTACGTATATATACTTGAAATATACTTAGTTTATTTTAGGTATATTTCTAGTATATATATGGTTTATAATGTTATTTATAATGATATCATGCATCATTATTTTATGAATGAAATGAGTTATTTTTAATGAAGGATATAAATAGAACGTGCTTCCTAGTAGGCAGCACTAGGACCGAGTACGTACCAGTACAACAATAGATTATAGGTTAAATTACTAACCTATTTGTGGATCATGACTTGATTGATTTGATTGTTAAGTGAGGTGAATGAGAGTGTGATTATTGGAATTCGTTTGACCTAGTGTCTCGAGGCCAATCACATTGACAGTCAGACTGCTCGATCGACTTAGTATCTTGGGGCCAGTCTACTGTCAATAAGGATTAAGTGAATTTATTTGGAAACAATTGAGCCTGTATGGCTAGAGTGATATTTGTTATTATTTGAGGTTGCCATCATTTAGGGTTCTATTTGATCCTTCTTAAACTAGTATTTTTTCAGTATTATAAATATAGTGATTTTCAACATCTGTGTGTACATGCCTGTATATATATTTATTATATAAATATGATTGATTGCATTTGATAATTAGTAATGCATGTATATATATTATAACAATTCACTCAATGAGGTCTGACTCCCCTCCATTGATGTTTTTATAGGAGAGTTCTCATCTTTAAACCTCAGTAGTAGACCTATCAGCCAGATTTCTGCCGCTCGGCCCTATTATGTAAATTACTTACTTGAGTTTTATTTTGTACTCTAGATGCTGCAGTAGTAGTTGTATTTGATTCTATCGAGACTTGTATTTATATTTATGCATGTATGAGATTTTTAATTCAGAGTGTTCCTCTGAGGAATTATATTAAAAGATTTTATTTATGATATGAGATGTGATATTATTTTATTAAAGGAAGTTGAGGATATTATTTTATTATTTGAGATTTAATTTTTGTTGATTAAATATTTTATTTATTTTATTTTACTGCATTCTTTTCTTTTAAGGCTTGCTATGGGTTCCAAATTCGATAGAATTTCCGTTCCCTAGCGCTGGTCATAGCCCCCTATTTTGGGTCATGACAAAGTTGGTATTAGAGCAGAATTTTGGGTCAGGGCCTTAGTTGTGTGTGTTGTGGCCCTAATTTTCAATGTTGTGTTTTCTTTGAAACTATTACAGTTAATTAGGTTCAAGTATGTCTTGATAAATATTCCTTAATTTAGTTTTTTGTGTTATCCTTCATTATCTGTCTTGTTTGAATCCTTCTATTTGTCTTTTCAGAATGAGGAGGCAAGTGCGTGTCACTCCATCGGTCATTAAGGCCGAGGATGATGAGTCCTTCTAGGATGAGGTTTTACCTCCTAAGCCACTAGTTAGGTGCAGAGGTTGTGGCAGAGGTAGACCTCGAGGAGCGGTAGGTCATCATAGACAGAGAGAGCTACAGGATGAGGAACCTGTAGAGCTAGAGTATGAGGATATTCCAGTACCTCCTGTTGCACCGCCTTTTCAGCTTGCCTATCTGCAGGGTATGTCTGACCCTGAGGCAGCCCTATTTTATGCTAGAGTCGGCAGGATTGCTTTCGATGAGACTTTTGATCCGTTAGACTTTCTGCATGTGATTGATATAAGGACTCGGACTGTTCACACCGAGTACCAGTGGATTATGATAGTTGAGTTATCTGTTGAGGGACCAGCCCTGGACTGGTTTATACAGATGATCTAGCCATATATGATGATGATGACCTAGGCTCAGTTTAGAGAGCGATTCATAAGGAGATTCTGCCCATAGCCACTTTTTATAAGTTACAGACTTCGGTTGACTATCATTTCTTGAGGTGACAGATCTGTTGAGGACTGCACTAGAGAGTTCCTTCGGCTTGGCAGGTATGCAGAGGATCTGATGTGAGACCAATATTTCGCAGTCACTACTTATGTTACCAGATTGGGTTCTACATTTGCTTGTATGCCTACAACGGGCCTTACTCTAGAGTTAGAGATTAAGCTGGCCAAGGAGATTGAGCTGAGGCTAGTCAAGCAAGGAGCTATGCCTAATTATTACCAGTTGGGTGTCCAATCAGGTGGATTTTAGGCTACTCTGTACTCGAGTTTTCAGATTGGATCGAGTAGTCAGCAAAGGGGTCTAGCCCAGCAAAGTCATAGATAGTAGCAGAGGGTACATCAGAGCAGTAGACATGGCCGTGGAGGTCAGTGTAGACCATTCAGACTTGGGTTAGGTGCTTCGAGCAGCAGCAGTGGTCATAGTTCTGAGCCAACTGCTAGTGTATGTCAGACGTGCGACAGAGTCCATCAGGGACCATGTTATATGACACCTCTAACGTGTTTTAGATGCGGGTAGATGGGACATTTTGCCAGATCGTGTCCCTATTTTGGATATTAGCAACAGCAGATTCTGCGATTTCCTCAGCAGTCGATTGCTAGTGCTGCACTCGTTCCTTTTCAGTTGCCTCCAACCCCACATCAGAGTTCTACCCAGATTGTTCCCCAACAGGGTTGTAGTAGAGGTACCAGAGGAGGTGCCAGAGGTGTTGGCCAGGTTTCTAGTAGCCAGCATAGAGGTTGAGGATAGGCTAGAGTTTTCCATTTTACTCAGCAAGATGCTCAAGCATCTAATGTAGTCATGGCAGGCATTATTTTTGTTTGTTGCCTGGATGCATAGGTTCTGTTTGATCCGGGTGCCACACATTCGTTCGTATCTCCTATTTTTGCTTCTAAGTCTTGTTGGCAAGCTTCGAGGATGGTTTTTCCTTTGTTTGTCACCACTCCTCTAAGTAACTCTTTTGACACCGATGTTGTTCTTTTTGGTTGTCCAGTTCTTATTGAAGGTAGAGAATTGTTTGCTGATTTAATTCTGTTGAATGTGATAGAGTTTGATGTTATTCTGGGTATGGATTGGTTATCTCAGCACTATGCCATGGTGGATTATCGGAGTAAAGAGGTGACTTTCAGAATTCCTAGTGAAGAAGAATTTAAGTTTGTGGGTGATAGTAGTTTAGCACCTCAGAATCTTATTTCTGTTATTACGGCTAGGAAGTTACTGAGGAAGGGTTGTCAAGGATATTTAGTAATAGTCAGGGATACTTTAGTGGAGAAATTATCACTCACATATGTTCTTATTGCTTGTGAGTTTCCTGATGTTTTTCTTGAGTTGCCAAGTTTACCACCTCATAGAGTGATTGAGTTCTGTTATATATAGATGTAGTTCCAGGCACTACCCCTATTTCTATGCCACCTTACAGAATGGCTCCTATAGAGTTGAAAGAGTTGAAGGAGCAGTTGCAAGAATTGCTTGATAAGGGTTTTATTAGACCCAGTGCCTCTCCTTGGGCTGCACCAGTCCTGTTTATGAGGAAGAAGGATAGGACCCTGAGACTGTGCATTGACTACAGTGAAGAACAAGTATCCTCTCCCAAGAGAATATTAGCTTTACGCTAAATTCTCGAAGTGTGATTTTTGGATAGAGAGTGTTGCATTTCTTAGACACGCGGTGTCTAAAGAAGGTATCCAGGTGGATCCACAAAACGTTGAGGCAGTGTCTGAGTGGCTTAGACCAACTTTACTTATTGAGATTCAGAGTTTTCTAGGTTTAGCCGGATACTATAGGAGGTTTGTATAGGATTTTTCCATAATTGCAGCTCCTATGACTAGCTGGACTCAGAAGAATGTGAGGTTTGAGTGGTCAAAAGCTTATGAGAATAGTTTTCAGTTGTTAAAGGAGAAGTTGACCACAGCTCCAATTTTGGCTTTGCCTAATGGAGTAGACAAGTTCATAGTGTATTGTGATGCGTCTAGAGTTGGCCTAGGTTGTGTGTTGATGCAAAATGGTAGGGTGATAGCCTATGCTTCGAGGCAGTTGAAGAAGCATGAACATAACTATCCTACCCATGACCTAGAGATGGCTGTAGTGATCTTTGCTCTTAAGATCTGGAGACATTATTTGTACGGGGTGACTTATGAGATTGTTATTGATCACAAGAGCCTTAAGTACATTTTTCATTAGAGAGATCTAAATTTGAGGTAGAGGAGATGGTTGGAACTATTGAAAGATTATGACTGTGAGATTTTATATCACCCAGGCAAGGCTAATGTGGTAGCAGATGCCTTAAGTAGGAAGTCCTCAGGCAGTCTTGCTCATATCAGTGTAGAGAGGAGACCATTGATCCAAGAGTTACATTTGTTAGTGTATCAAGGTCTGATGGTGAAAGTGAGTAGATTAGGTGGACTGCTAGCTCAGTTTGAGGTGCAATCTGTGTTGAGAGATAGGATTAAGGCAGCTCAGAGTCGAGATCCTATTTTAAAAGAGCTTGCAGAGAATGTTCGAGCAGGGAAGTTCACTGATTTCACACTCAATGATGATGGTGTTTTATGGATTAGTGGTAGATTGTATGTTCCTGATGTGGATAATTTGAGAGAAAAGATCCTAGAGGAAGCACATTCTACAGCTTATAGCGTACATCCAGGTGTCACTAAGATGTACCACAGTGTCAGAGATTTGTACTGGTAGGATGGACTGAAGAAGGATGTCGCTAATTATATTGCTAAGTGTCTAACATGTCAGCAAGTGAAAGCTGAGCATCAGAAGCCTTCTGGGAAGCTTCAACCTCTTCCTATTCGTGAGTGGAAGTGGGAAAGGATTGCTATGGATTTTGTGGTTGGTTTACCTCATTCTAAGGATAAATACAATTCCATCTGGGTGATTGTGGACAGGTTGATTAAGTCTGCACACTTCTTGCCTGTAAAAGCCATTTATTCTGTAGCTAGATTGGTGAAGTTATATGTGAAGCATATTGTGTGCCTTCATAGAATAACTGTGTCCATTGTGTCAGACAGAGGTTTAGTATTTACCTCTTATTTTTAGCAGAAGTTGCAGGAAGCGATGGGCACTAGGTTGGATTTTAGTACTGCTTTTCATCCTTAGACAGATGGTTAGTCTAAGAGGACGATCCAAACATTGGAAGATATGTTGAGAATGTGTGTTTTGGATTTGGGAGGTAGCTGGGATGATCAGTTACCACTCATAGAGTTTGCATATAATAATAGCTACCATAACAGTATTGGAATGGCACCATACGAGGCTTTGTACAGAAGGAAGTGTAGATCCCTTATGAGTTGGGATGAGATTAGTGAGAGAGCTTTGACTAGACCTGAGATGGTTCAGGATGCCACAGAGAAAGTTATTATGATTAAAGGCAGATTAGAGACCGCAGTTAGTAGGTAGAAGAGCTATACGAATCCTAGACGCAAAGATATGGAGTTCCAAGTAGGAGACTTTTTTTTCTGAAGGTGTCTCCAATGAGGGGTGTTATGAGATTTGGCAGGAAGGGTAAACTAGCACCGAGATATATAAGACCATTCAAGATTCTAGAGAGAGTTGGCATTGTTGCATATTGGTTGGCTCTGCCTTTGAGTTTATCTTAAGTGCATCCGGTGTTTCATATCTCGATGCTGAGGAAGTATGTTTCAGACCCTTCACATGTGTAATAGCTCGACAGTATTGAAGTGAATGAAGACCTGACGTTCGTGGAAGAACCTGTTGCGATTGTAGACTATCAAGTTCGACAGTTGCGTTCAGAGTAGATTTCGATGGTCAAGGTGTTGTGGCGCAATAACAGAGTAGAAGAGTACACCTGGGAAACTGAAGCTGAGATGCGAGTTTCTTATCTGTATCTCTTTCCTCCTTGATTTTTCTTATGTATTCTTTTCTTGGAATTCGAGGACGAATTCTTAAAAGGGGAGAGACTGTAATAACCCGAGTTTTTAAATTATATTATATTAAAATAGGATATGTAGTGTTAATAATTTTAAAATAATAATTGATTATTTCATTATCTTGAAAAATTATTATCGTTATTATTTGACATTTAATTAATATTTATTACATAAATACATGTCTTTATGTTATTATTTCGGGAAATAGTATTTTATTAATCTTTAATTTGGTGCCTTAGCATTTTAAATATTAATATTATAATAAATTACATCATTTAAATGTAATTTCATGAATTAATATATATGTATATGCACATATAATAATAATTAGGGTTTAATATTTATTTAAATGTGTTTAGTGTTAATATTAGTTTGTAAAATATATCTATAAATGTGTGTGTGTGTGTGTATATATATATATATATATATACAAAAACCCTCCCCTTCATCATCTTCCCCAATCCCTTCCCCTCACCATCGCCTGTCATATGTTTCTTCCACCGTCAGTGTGCCTCTGTGTCTTTCGTCGCCATACAGCTAGCCCAGCAGTTGCCAGCCACCTTCTTCGGCGCCATTTGAAGCCTGTGAAGTCGGAAATATATATATATATATATATCTACAAAAACCTTCCCCTTCATCATCTTCCCCGATCCCTTCCCCTCACTATCGCCTGCCGTTCGTTTCTTCCTTTGTCAGTATGCCTTTGTGTCTTCCGCCGCCATACAGCTAGCCCAGCCGTCGCCAGCCACCTTCTTCGGCGCCATTTGAAGCTTGTGAAGTCGGAAAGCCCGAATTCTTTCCTTCCTCCGTTCAAGGCATTTTTGGCCACCAAATTGGGTGATTCCGGTGCCATTGGACTCCTGGAACTTCATAAAGGAGGATTCCAAGCTTCTTGTAGCTTAAAAATGCGATTTGGTAGGGCTTTGAACTCATTTCCATTTTCGGCCATTCTTGAATTTTTGATTTTTTTTTGATAATTCTTGCTTGATTCACGCTTAATTCCTTCACAAATGTTGTTCCCTTTAGCTTAATCTACATCCTAGAATTTTTGTGTGATTTTTGGGAATTATTTTAATTTTTGTGAATTTATTATTATTTTATTATTTTCATAAATTAATTAAATAAATTGTGATTTTTGGTGTTTTTTTTTTAGTTATTGGTAATTTTAGAATTTAATTTATAATTTTTGTGAATTTTGTGTAATTTTTACAATTATTTTTAGTTTATGTTATTTTTGAAAATTTAGGTTAAATATACATTTTGTTAGTAATTATTGGTTAATTAAGTGTATTTGTTGATTTTAACGAATAATATATTGAGAAAATAATTTTTGAGTATTTATATAATTTTTATTGAATTTTTGAATATTATTAGTATTTTATGTGTATTTTTATATATTAGGGGTTATTTGGTAATTTGGTGGTGATTTTGGTTTAATATTAAATTTAATTGGTTTTAATAATTATTTGAGGTATAAAAATGATTTTTACAAACTATTTACTAATTTTAACTAATTAATACTATTTTTCAAAATTTATTTTCAAATTTTACATAATTTACTATTTTTGTAAATAAATGTATTTTTAGTAATTTTTAATATGTTTTTGGACTAATTAAGTAATTTGGATTTATAAAATGAATTTTTATTAATATTTGTGGAATTATCGAGAAATATCAATTTTTAATAATATTATATTATTATTAGAGTTTTTAAGTAATTATCCGTGAAATAATTACTTTTGGTGTTTTAATATTTAAATTGCTGTATTTTGATACTCAAAGGGTATTTTTGGTATTTATTGAATTTTATTATATCTTATTGTATTTTGTTGTGAATTGTGGATCTCGGTTGGGGGAATTTGTAGTTTGGGATCCCGATCGAGGAGTTGTGAGAATTCTGGTTTGAAGTGTATTTTTCTTGCAGGACCGACTCTACTTTTTAAATAGAGAGATGTCTATTTTATAGAGGAGGTTCTGTCGAATTTTTAGTAAGGTTCTCATAAAACGTGACATCGGGTCTAATTCATATTCTCTGTCTGTGTTAGTAATCCTATATCGAGTCTCTAGAAGTTAAGTTAGATTTATTCTGATTTTCGTGTTATTATTTTATTGTTAGTTGCGTTGAGACCAAGGCCTATTGGACTAGACCCGTCGGACTCATCCCGAGGAGCGTATACCTATGAGTTGTTATTTTTTATATGCGTACATTTAGGTTGCATGTTTTAGAAATATATGTTTTAATTGTATGATTTATGCATAAATGACTTAATAAATGTTTAAGTATATTCTAGGTATATTTTCAGTATATTTTCGGTATATTGTGAAATAAATTCATGTTTTTCTTTTTAATTAAATCTAGATTACTTTTAAAATATATTATTAATTTAATTTGATATATTCCATGATTTATTTGAATTGATTTTACGTATATATACTTGAAATATTCTTAGTTTAGTTTAGGTATATTCTAGTATACATGTGGTTTATAATGTTATTTATAATGATATCATGCATCATTATTGTACGAATGAAATGAGTTATTTTTAATGAAGGATATCAATAGAACTTGCTTCATAGTGGGCAGAACTAGGACCAAGTACGTATCAGTACGATGATAGATTATAGGTTAAATTACTAACCTATTTGTGGATCATGACTTGATTGATTTGATTGTTAAGTGAGGTGAATGAGAGTGTGATTACTAGAGCTCAGTTGACCTAGTGTCTCGGGACCAATCACATTGACAGTCAGACTGCTGGCTCGGTCGACTTAGTGTCTCGGGGCCAGTCTACTGTCAATAAGGATTAAGTGAATTTATTTAGAAACAAGTGAGCCTGTATGGCTAGAGTGATATCTGTTGTTATTTGAGATTGCCATCATTTAGAGTTTTATTTGATCCTTCTTAAACTAGTATTTTTTCAATATTATAAATATAGTGATTTTCAGCATATGTGTGTACATGCCTGTATATATATTTATTATATACATATGATTAATTGCATTTGACATTTAGTAATGCGTGTATATATATTATAATAATTCACTCAGTGAGGTCTGACTCCCTTCCGTTGATGTTTTTACAGGAGAGTCCTCATCTTCAAACCTCAGCAGTAGATCTATCCGTCGGATTTCTTCCGCTCCGGCCCTATTATGTAAATCACTTACTTGAGTTTTATTTTGTATTCTAGACGCTGCAGTAGTAGTTATATTTGATTCTGTCGAGACTTGTATTTATATTTATGCATGTATGAGATTTTAATTCAGAGTATTCATCTGAAGAATTGTATTAAAAGATTTTATTTATGATATAAGATGTGATATTGTTGTATTAAAGGAAGTTGAAGATATTCTTTTATTATTTGAGAATTAATTTCTGCTGATTAAATATTTTATTTATTTTATTTTACTGTATGCTTTTTTTTAAGGCTTGCTACGAGTTCCGGATTCGAAAGAAATCCCATTCTCTAGTGCCGGTCATGGCCCCCTGTTTTGGATTGTGACAAAAATGTAGTTCGAGATGCATGCAATTTTGGGATCCATGCAAGATACAATTTTTTGATTCGCACAAGGATGTAATTTCAGTATTCAAGCAAAATGCAATTTCGGTATTCATGCAAGATGCAATTTTGGTATTCATGCAAGATGTAATTTTAGGATTCATGTAAGATGCAATTTGGGATTCATGTAGTATGCAGTTTTGGGGATTCATGCAAGGATGCAATGTTAAGACCTAAACCAAAAGGCACGTGACCAGCACTAGGAAATAAGAATACATAAAGTAATCAGAACCCATAGTAAGCCTTAAAAAATTTTTGCGAAAAAGAAATATTACTCTTAATAATAAAACCATGGACAACAAAATCATAATAAGTGTACCAAACCAAATACATAAATCAAATATTATTCAATACAATATCTCAAGTAAGATAAAAATAAAAATAAAAATAATACAAGTTCTTTGATTAACTACTGTAGTATCTAGAATTCAATTGTATATTGCATATCAAATAGACCTACACAATAAAGCTGAAGAAGAAGAAACTCGGCGTAGAGAAGAAGGACGAATCTCAAACTCCCAAAATCCTAAAAAAAATGTTGAGGGGAGTCAGATATTAATGAGTAAGATAATAAAGAGAGCTGTATGATTTTAAAAAAATCATTAAATAAAATAATAATAATAAAATAAATTTTACTATTATTAAAATTAAAGTATTAAAAATTTATTTCCAAATCATTAGCTTTCCAAATAATAAATATGAAGAATTTACATTTGAACTTCTTTAAAATAAAATATTCTTTATTTAATAATTTATAAATGAAAAATCTTGGTAGAACCCTACTCCATAAATTCTAATAGTCACTTGGCTCACTTAACCATAAAACTACTGGTTCCTAAGAGCTAAGCATCAACTACAGTCATTTACTTAATCCAATATTTTACTGGCGGTCTCTAAGAGCTAAGGCATTAACCGAGGCACTCAACCCAGTAACCAATAATAACATTTCCAATCATCATCGGTGGTCCCTGAAAGTTAAGACATCCACCGAGACACCCGTTCCAGTTAACTAACCATAAAAATTTTGATTCATCTCTCAATCTCTACCAGTGTGCACACGGTCTTGATGAAACCCATCAGGTAGCCCGTTCTACCAATATTTTTCAAAGCTAACATATAACAAAATGTAGCACAATTTAAGAAAGTTGTAATTTATAAATTAAATAACATAAAATAAAATAAAGTAATCATGGTGCTAAGCATAACCTAAAATAACCTAACTTAAATTTCATGTAAGCATAATACCATCTTAAATTTTATAAAATTGTTATGTGCCGAAAATACATGCACACAGTTCAATTTATTAACTTACAGTTGGAGTGAGCCGACTGACAGTTCCACGTCCGCCTATTGTCGGTAGTTCTTACTTCAGTATTCTCTAAAATAAAATAATATTTATTCAAAATATACTTATGAAAAATAATTAAAAATTCATAGGAACTTCTAAAAATTCTAAAATTAATAAAAATTTAAAAAACTCATAATAGATCCAGAATAAATCCTAATGAAGACCCGATCTAAGAAATGAACCTGAAATGACTTAACTGTTAAATAGAAATGTACAAATATCATATTTTACGAGAAATCTACCAAAATTCCGATAGAATTTCCTTTGAAAAACGAACATTTCTTTACACCAAGTATAGTCATTACTACAGGAAAAAACTACTATACACCACACAGTACCACACTCGGATCAGGCTCCCAAACTACACACAAATTACTGACCGAGATCAACAACAAAACTACCACAAAATATATAAAAATTATGAAAATATATAACAAAATATTTATAAAAATTAATCGGACTAATTAAATAATAAATTCTTTTTAATAATCAATATATACAAGACACATTTAACATAATAATATCTATACTTATAAAATTTCAAAAAATTCATAAAAATATATTTTAACATTAAATATAATTAAATCATTCAAATAAATAAATACTATGATATTTATATACATTTATATTATTTCCGGAAATTAATCTAAAATCAAAAAAATATACAAAAATACTAATTTAGCTAACAAAATTAATGTATACTTTCTAATAATTAAAATTATCATTATACATGTTAATAAACTATCAATTTACCAAAAATTAATTAAAAATCAACAATTTTCTCTAAAATTCTTATTTTTCACATATAAATTTCAAAAATTATAATAAATTATCTATAACTAATTTTATAAAATTTCCTTCATAAACATTACTCCAAATAATATATAGTATTTATTAAAAATATCCAAAATTTCGAGCTCGGATAGTAACTTGAACCAAAAATTCCAAAAATTAAAAATAAATCCGAAAAACATACAAAAATTATCTTAACATACCATTCAATCTCTACATCAAATTTCCTAAACAACATCAAGCCTAAATCTAACTTAATTAACCAAAAACTAACAAATGAATTTACCTCGATTTAGGACGATCAGGGAGGAGATCGAAGAAACTGAAGGTAGATTATGAAAGCTTGGAAGATGAGAATTCCATTGACACCGAAATCATGATCATCCGACATCGGAATCGTTACCGGAGACCAAATGAAATCCGGCTAAAACAAGAGAAACAGAAAGGAAGAGGAGGTAGGGCTACTGCAGGAGGAGGGAGGAACTACTTCTAGTGAGCTAGAGCTACTACTAGTGGTCGACGTCGGTGCTAGAGCAAACAGGGTAGAGGACGTCGCACACAAGAAAGGAAGAAGAAAATGAAATGAGAAAGAAAGAAAATAATAATAAAAGAAAGTCACATTACACACACACACACACACACACACACACACACACACACACACACACATATATATATATATATATATATTGCTTTCGGTGAGCTAAAGCTGCTGCTGATGGTTGATGTCAGTGCTGGAGCAAACGGGGCAGTGGACTAACAGAGGACATCACACACGATGAAGGAAGAAGAAAATGAAATGAGAAAGAAAGAAAAGAAAAAAAATAATAAAATGGCCCCTTAAGTCACGTTTTAATTAGGTATATATATATATATATATATATATATATATATATATATATATATATATATATATATATATATATATATATATATCAAATAACTTATTATAATTTATACACACAAATATATTCATTTAAATTTTTCTCAAAATACCAACATACCCAATTAAATATTTATTTAAAAAATTAATTAAAAATTAATGTTTTACTCAAATGTTTATAATTTAACTTAATTAATAACAAGAATTCAAAATGTTACAATTTTCCCTCTTTAGAAAAAATTGGCCCTCGAATTTTAAAAAAACAAAAGATACAAAGTTTTCATTGAATAAAAAGATAAGGGTATATCCCACGCATTATTGCCTCGACCTTCTATATACAGTCATTAATGGTGTGATCGCTTCACATGACCTTCACTATGGGAATCTCTTTAGTGTAAAGCTAACGAACTTGGCGATCCATAATTGCCACAGGATACTCCTCATATGATAGATCTTCACTGAGCTCTATTGTCTGAGGCTACAAAACATAGGAAGGATCAGAAATATACTTCCTCAACATAGATACATGGAACATTAGGTGGATTCGAGATAATTCAGGTGGTAACACCAATCTATAAGCCACTTTTCTAACTCTTGAACATATCTCAAATAGTCCAATGTATCTTGGAGCTAGCTTACCTTTCTTACCAAATCTCATCACCCCTTTCATTGGAGACACTTTCAAGTGCACTATATCTAAAACTAAAAAGGATACATCCTTTCTCTTCAGGTCTGCATAACTCTTCTGTCTACTAAAGGCTATTTTTAACCTTTGCTGGATGATAGGGTCTTTCTTTGTAGTCACTTGCACCAATTCCGGTCCTGTCAGATGTCTTTCTCCAATTTCCTTACATAAAGGTGATTTATATTTCCTACAATATAATGCTTCATATGGTGCCATCTCGATACTTGCATGATAATTGTTGTTATATACAAATTCAATTGACGACAAGTGGAAATCCCATTTACCACGAAAGTCCATCACACACATCCTCCAATTTCTAAATGGTCCTCTCTGACTGACCATCTGTTTGAGGATGAAATGTTGTGCTGAAGTTAAGTTTAGTACCCAACGCCTTGTGCAATTCTTGCAAAAAGACTGAAGTGAAAGTGGCTCCTCTATCAAATACTCTACTTACTAGTACCCCATGGAGACAAAAAAATTTTATTGATATACAATCTTGTCAATCTTTTAGTGGAGTACATCTTCTTAATTAGCAGAAAGTGCGCTGACTTAGTTAGCTCATCAACTATCACCTAAATAGCATCATAACCTCTAGTTGTACGAGGTAATCTAATCACAAAATCCATAACAATCATATCCCACTTCCATTTCAAGATAGGTAACTGCTACAATAATCCCAAAGGCCTCTGATGTTTTAACTTCACTTGCTGACAAGTGAGACACTTAGATACAAATTTTGTAACATCCTCCTTCATTCCATTCCACTAATATGTATCTTTCAAGTAATGATACATCTTAGTACAACTTGGATGAATACTGTAAGTAGAAAAATATACCTCTTCCATAATTTCTTTCCTCAGATCTTCCACATCTGGCACCTATATCCTAGTGTCCAAACATAACACGCCCTCACTATCAAACATAAAGTCTTTGGATTAACCTTTTTGCACTTTAAACATAATCTTCTGCAACTGTGGATCTCTTCTCTGAGCTGCATTAACTCTATCCAAGTACATTGATTGTACTCTAAACTAAGCTAAAAGACACTTCTTGGTTACTTTCAACTGTAACCCTTGATCAATTAGCTCATGCAATCTTGATAATTGACCTCCTTTCCATGCAAATATGAGCAAGAATGCCCGCTGACTTTCTACTTAAAACATCAACTACCACATTGGCTTTTCCCGGATGGTACAGAATAGAACAATCATAGTCCTTCAAAAGTTCCATCCATCTTCTTTGGTTCAAGTTCAAGTCTCTCTACTGAAAGATGTACTTTAAGCTCTTATGATCGGTGTATATTTCATAAGTTACATCATATAAGTAATGCCTCTAAATCTTCATTGCAAACACCACGGCTACCATTTCTAAATCATAAGTAGGATAATTTTGCTCATGCTTCTTCAATTGTCTTGAAGCATAAGCAAATAATCTATAATGTTCCATCAACACACACCCCAAATCTTACTCGGGAAACATCACAATACACTGTATACCCTTCACTTCTAGAGGGTAAAATCAATACTATAGTAGAAGTCAACATATCCTTAAATAATAAAAAGTGCTTTTTACATGTGTTTGTCCATACAAACTTAGCACTCTTTGGGGTCAACCTTGTCAAAGGTACAATAATCTTGGGGAAATCTTTGACAAATCTCCTATAGTAGCTAGTTAAACCTAGAAAACTCCTTACTTCCTTGACTGTTATGGGTCTCGGCCACTTTATAATGGCTTTTATCTTCTTAGGATCAACTAGTATGCCATCTTTAGACACCACGTGGCCTAGGAATGCCACTTGATCTGACCAAAATTCACACTTGGAAAATTTGGCATACAACTGGTGCTCTCTCAAGGTCTGTATCACCATTTTTAAGCGTGTAACATGATCCACTTCACTCTTAGAATACACCAAGATGTCATCAATGAAGATTATCACAAATCGATATAAGAATGGCCTAAACACCCAATTCATTAAATACATAAAGGCTGTTAGTGCGTTAGTTAGTTTAAAGGACATCACTAAAAATTCATTATAGCCATATCTTATCCGAAATGTTGTCTTAGGTACATCTCCACTTCTTATCCTCAATTGATGATACCCAAACCTCAAATCGATCTTGAAGAAACATTGAGCACCTTGAAGTTGATTGAACAAGCCTTCAATCGTTGAGAGTGGATATTTGTTTTTGACGATGACTTTGTTTAACTATCTATAGTCAATACAAAGTCGATGTCTACCATCCTTCTTTTTTATAAACAACACTAGAGCACCCCAAGGTGATGTACTGGGTCTGATGAAACTCTTATCAAGCAACTCTTATAACTACTTTTTAAGTTCTTGTAATTTAGCTGATGCCATTTTATAAGGTGGAATAAAAATAGAATTTATTTCAGGTATAACATCGATATATAATTCTATTTCCTTATATAGTGGCAATCCTAGTAGCTCTTTAAGAAAAACTTCTAGAAATTCACACATCATTGGCACATTCTCAATTGCCCTCTTATCCGCTTCTACATCTCTTACAATAGCTAAATAGCCTTGGCATCCTCTTCTAAGCATTTTTCTAGCTGTAATAGTAGAAATGAGAATTGAAGGCATTAAACTCTTATCACCTCTGAAATAGAATTCTACATCATTCAAAATTCTGAAGATCACTTCCTTTTCTCAATAATCCACTGAGGCATAATATTGCGCCAACCAATCTATTCCCATAATCACATCAAACTCTATCATATCTAGCAAAACTAAATCTGCTAGCAACTCTCTACCTTCCACCAACACTAGACAAGATAAAAAAAATACATTTATCTTTAGCTCATTGCTAAGTGGAGTTGCTACAAATAATGGAATCAATAACCTAAATGGTTGCCATTCCACTCTAGAGGCAAACACAAGAAACAAAAAAGAGTGTGATGCACCATGATCAAATAAGATTATAGCATCAGAATAGTAAACTGGAAGAATACCTGCCATAACTATATTGGATGCCTACGCATCCTAGGGAGTCAAAGTGAAAACTTGGGCCTGTTTATTGAGAAGTGGATGGCTATATGAAGCCTCGACCACTAGGTCTCCTTACTGAACCTCAACCCTACTGGGCCATAAACTAAGTTTGCCTTTGCTATGGATGTATAGGAGCTCTATACTACTATAGCATCTACTGAAAAGGTTCAGCCAATGATGATGAAGATCCTTGGGCATACTGTGTCTGATAACCAGTATTAGGACAAGCTATAGCAAGATGTCCTATTCATCCATATTTGAAACAAGCCCTAATCAACAGATGGCATAGTCCCTAATGCACTCAGCCAGAACTGGGATAAGCACTAGTCCTAGACCTTGAACGACCATGTTCAGAGCTCTATCCACTGCTGCTATTGTTAACCCCATAACCAAATCTAGAACCTCTGCCACTCCTATGGTTAGTAGCTTAACCATGTTGGCCAACTCTGTGGGTCCTGGACCTTATACTCTGCTGGGAAGCACCCTCGGCCTACATGCTCGTATTGCTAATCTGAAAAGTAAGCTACTTGAATCCTTAAGCTACCCCACATCTGCTACTACCAATTATATAAGGATCGACCATGGTGTCTTGCCTGATATATCTCCTCTTTATCAGTCAGGCCTCCTCAATCACACTCTTTAAAGTACGGTCCTCAGTGTGCATGCCTATATAGGATAGCCCCAAACCAGTGACATACAACTTAACAACTCTGTAAGGATCTATCATAATATCTTCTTCATGTTGAGATAGCTTATTAAATTCTCTAGTATAACCTTCCACAGACCTATCCCCTCCGATGATGCGCAGAGCTAGCATTTGTACTCATCTTTAGTTAAAAGTGGACAAAGAACCTCAAGAATCGATCTTTAGACTCAAGCCAAGTCAACTCATTCATGAAAGGCTGAATGAACTACATAAACCAGTCTTGTATTGTTGCTTGAACTAATAACTCTATAATTATAATCCTTTGATAATCAGTGTGGCCTGTTATTATCTGAGTCTCAATGGTATTAATGAAGTCCAGAGCATCTCTTGTACCATCAAAAGAAACTCTATCGATTCTAGAGTAGAGGAGTGCAACATTAGTATCAGACATCTCCCAATTCCTCTATTGTACTAAAGGCATTGCTTGATTCAGAGCTATTAAGTCTTAGTTAATCTCTGCCATGCCAACTACAAAAGCGATAGGATTTACCTTAAGAACTTTAGGTTGTATAGGTTGTTGTTGCTCTTGCCTTTGAGCTGCCGCTACTTTAGGCCTACCTTTGCCTCTACCTCTTCCTCTAGTCTAAGAGCAAGAGGAAGAACTTCAACCTGAAAAGACTACTCATCATCATCATCATCATATGCTGCTTCTGTAGCAGGAGCATTATGATTCTGCCTCATTCTAAAAAGACAAAGAAATAGAATTCAAGACAAGACAAGAATGCTAACTCATATGTAGAATTCTAGAAATAATGATAATAATATATGACAATTATCATATTAGTGATATGCACTAGGTCAATCATGTATGACCATGTTTTGACTTTATCATTTTATTTAATAAAAAGGCATTTTCATTATCATTTTGTGTTATGATAATTACTTGAATAGTCAATTCTTACTAAGGTCATCAAGTATGTGACTTAATAATAAAACCCTTAGATTAAATATGAGTTCTATTCAAATTACCCCTAGTCATAATAATGTATTATGGCTAGTATGGTGATGATTAATGATTATGTTTTACTAATCATGAATATGAGGTATTAAGTCAACTCATAGGTACTTATTTGAGAAATAAAGTATTGGATTGACCCATCATAAGAGTAGTACATAGATAATTTTCATGAGTAATTCTCATTACAATAATATTGGCTTAGTCCTCTAACTTTAAAATCACTATAGATTTCTATATAACTATTTTATATTTTGACACAATCTTACATTATCTTTAACCGGATGATAAAATATGTTGTTATTGGGTATAAAATGAGTTATGTAAGAAATATGAGTAATTGAGAAGGAATTTGTCCCTCATTTAATATGGGTAAGATATCTATGGGCTCCTTGATAAGATAGACTAAAGAAAATACATGGACATGCTAAAGTAAATTGATAAAAAGTTATCATTCTTAGTCTACTTGGAATTAAGAAATTATATGATTAAATTCTGTAAGGATGACATAATCTATGTCTTATATTCAATTAAGATACCATGCGACAAAGAGACTAGAATATTCACTGTATATTAGGTTATGTCGGATTATTGACTTCACATGACTTGGGTAGTCATAATGTTTTGCTATAGGCCACTTATGACTTATAGGGCTAAATAGAGATTTAAGGCTCACTGCCAATGTCATGTGAACCTACAACATGACACACTTTGAACAAGCCCAAAACTAATATAAGTTTAACAAACCCAAATAAGCTCTGTGGATATGAATAAATAAAATATTTATTTAAGGTAAAAGTTATCTTAAATAAATAGAATATTATTTCTAATTTAATTTAAATAAAATTAGAATAAGAATAAGTGAGAAATTACTAAAAGATCGTTTGGTAATTGAAACCCCAATTTAAATATCTATAAATATGTTATATTCTCTAGGGTTTTTTACACTCTCATTATTCTACCACCAAATTTGTTTTCTCTCTTTTAGAAAACAAAACACATAGTTCATTTTAATTCTTGATTTATGAGAAATCAAGAGAAGGTGCTAGCACACAAGTATTCATTTTCAAATCAAGGGTTGTTCATGTGGACACTTATGGAGGACGAATTCTTTTGGAGACGTCTCAAATCCTAACTACTAAATTAATAGCTCAAGGTAGGGTGTTACTGGAGTGAGCCTCCTCTATTCCTTTTAGATTTCTTACCCTTTATACGTTTGTGGTAAGAAAAAAAAACCCTAGATTTAATCAATTAATCGAATTACTTGGATCCTGGTTCAAGTTTGTTATTAAATTTTAATTTTTTCGTTGTGTATGGAATCGTGCAACCCAACATATCAACCTAATCACTACAGTAGTTATAAAGAAAGACAACATTGACAATCAAATGAATTTAAGCTTTGATACTAACTTTGTCATGACCTGAACCAAAAGGCCTATGACCGACATTAGGGATTGAGAATATATAAAGTAATAGAAATCCATAATAAGCCTTAAAAAATTTTTGTGAAAAACAAATAATACTCTTAATAATAAAACCATTACTTAACAACAAAATCATAATAAGTGCACCAAACCAAATACATAAATCAAATATTCTTTAATACAATATCTCAACTCAGATAAAAATCAGAATACAAATAATACAAGTTCTTTGATTAACTACTGCAGTATCTAGAATTCAGTTGTACAATACATATCAAATAGACCTACACAATAAAACCAGAGAAGAAAAAACTCGACATAGAGAAGAAGGATGAATCTCAAACTCCTAAACTCCTAAAAAAAATATTAAGGGGAGTCAGAACTCACTAATTAAGTTAATAAAGAGACCTGTATGGTTTTTTAAAAAACCATTAAATAAAATAATAATAATAATAAAATAAATTTTATTACTATTAAAATTAAAGTATTAAAAAATTATTTCCAAATCATTAACTTTCCAAATAATAAATATGAAGAATTTACAATAGAACTTCTTCAAAATAAAATATTTTTTATTTAATAATTTATAAATGAAAAATCTTGGTAGAACCCTACTCCACAAATTCTAACAGCCACTTGGCTCACTTAACTATAAGACTGTCGGTCTCTGAGAGCTAAACATCAACCAAGACACCAATCACAATCATTCACTTAATTCAATATTTTACTAGGGGTCCTTGAGAGCTAAAACATTAATCAAGGCACCCATCCCAGTAACTAATCATAACATTTCCAATCATCACTGGCAGTCCCCGAGGGCTAAGACATCCACCGAGGCACCCGTCCCAGTTAACTAATCATAAAAATTGGATTCATCTCTTAATCTCTACCAGTGTGCATATAGTCCTGATGAAACCCATCAGATAGCCCATTCTACCAGTATTTTTCAAAGCTAATATAAAACAAAATGTAGCACAATTTAAGAAAGTTGTAATTTAGAAATTAAATAACATAAAATAAAATAATCATATTGCTAAGTATAGCCCAAAATAACCTAACTTAAATTTCATGTAAGCATAATACCATCTTAAATTTTATAAAAATGCTATGTGTAGAAAACACATGCACATAGTTCAATTTATTAACTTTTAGTTGGAGCGAGCTAGCTGATGGTTTCATGTCTACTTATTGTTGGTAGTTCTCGCTCCGTATTCTCTAAAATAAAATAAAATAAAATAATATTTATTCAAAATATGCTTACAAAAAATAATTAAAAATTCATAGGAACTTCCAAAAATTTAAAATTAATAAAAATTTAAGAAACTCGTAATAGATTCGGAATAAATCCTAACGAAGACTGATCTAAAGAACGACCTTAAAATGACTTAATGGTTAAACAGAAATGTACATATGTCATATTTTATGAGAAATATACTAAAATTCCGATAGAGTTTCCTTTGTAAAACGAACATCTCTTTACAAAAAGTAGAGTCATTCTTGTAAGGAAAAACACTACTATACACCACATAGTACCACACTCAGATCGGGCTCCCAAACTACACACAAATTCCCAATCAAGATCAATAACAATACTACCACAAAATATATATAAATTTTGAAAATATATGACAAAATATTAATAAAAATTAATCGGACTAATTAAATAATAAATTGTTTTTAATAATCAATATATACAAGACTCATATAACATAATAATATCTATACTTATAAAAATTTTGGAAAAATCATAAAAATATATTTTAACATTAAATATAATTAAATCAATCAAATAACTAAATGCTATGATATTTATATGCATTTATATTATTTCTGGAAATTAATGTAAAATCAACAAAATATACAAAAATACTAATTTAGCTAAAAAAATTAAATTATACTTTCTAATAATTAAAATTATCATTATACATGTTAAGTAACTATAAATTTACCAAAAATCAATTAAGAATCAAATTACACAATTTTCTCTAAAATTCTTATTTTTCACATATAACTTCCAAAAATTATAAGAAATTATAATTTTACAAAATTTCCTTCATAAACATTACTCCAAATAATATATAGTGTTTATTAAAAATATCTAAAATTTTAGGCTCGAAATAGTAACCCAAACTAAAAATTCCAAAAATTAAAAATAAATCCAAAAAATATACAAAAATTATCATAACATATCATTCAATCTCTAAATCAACTTTCTTAAACAAAATGAAGCCTAAATCTCACTTAATTAACCAAAACTAACAAATGAATTTACCTTAATTTAGGACGATATGAGGGGAGATTAGGGAAACCAAAGGTAGATTATGAAAGCTTAGAATGTGAGGATTCTAATGACACTGAAATCATGACCATCCGATGTTAAAATTGTCACCAAAGACCAAATGAAATTCGGCCCAAATAAGAGAAACGAGAAGGAAGAGGAGGTGGGGCTGCTGATGGAGGAGGGAGGAGCAGCTTTTGGCTAGCTAGAGTTGCTGGTGGTGGTCGACATCAATGCTGGAGCGGACAGGGCAATAGATTGGATGCAAGGAAGGAAGAAAAAAATGAAATGAGAAAGAAAGAAAAAAAATAAAATGGCCCCTTAAGTCACATTTTAATTAGGTACTGCATTCATATATATATATATATAATGAATGTGTGTGTGTGTATAACTTATTATAAATTATATACGCAAATATATTCATTTAAATTTTTCTCAAAATAGCAACATACCTAATTAAATATTTATTTTAAAAAATAAGTTAATTAAAAATTAATATTTTACTCAAATGTCCATAATTTAACTTAATTAATAATAAAAATTCAAAATGTTACACGCAATTTCAGGATTCACACAGAATGCAAAGTCAAGATTCATATAAAATGACGATGAGAAATGTGAGATACAAGATGTGCGGTGTAGTTTTAACTATATGCAAAATGCGAAATGCATGATGCAATTTCAAGATTCAAACAATAATGAATGCAACTTTCATACGAACACAATGGTGATGCATTTTTTGATTCACGTAAAATGATGCAATTTGGGATACATATAGAATGATGCAATTTGAGGTTCATACAATGATATAATTTCCACACGAATGATTGAAGCAAGTGAGACAAGAGCATGAATTTTTTAGGGACAGTCAAATTTAAGGTGTGACAGTTGCCTCTTACTTCGCATGTGTTGTATAGCCACCTAGCGCTAGTGTCAAAACATGCAAAGTAAATGCAAAGATGCAAAAATCATTTTCTGAGGAGAGAGGCATTTACTTAAGTGTTGTGTTATTGTGATTTAATTGTTGTTATTATTTTATGATTCATTAGTCACATAAGATGCAGTTCGAGATGCATGCAATTTTGGGATCTATGCAAGATGTAATTTTGTGATTCACACAAGGATGCAATTTTGGGATTCATGCAAGATGCAATTTCAGGATTCATGCAATATGCAATTTTGGGAATTCACACTAGGATGCAATTTCAAGATCATGTAAGGATGCAATTTTGAGATTCATACAAAATGCAATTTCAGGATTCACTAAAATGATGATGATAAATGCAAGATGAAAGATATGTGGTGCAGTTTTAAATATATGCAAAATGCATGATGCAATTTTGAGATTTAGACAATAACAAATGCAACTTTCATACGGATATGGTGGTGATGCATTTTTTTATTCACGCAAAATGATGCAATTTAGGATACATGCAGAATGATGTAATTTAGGCTTGATGCAATGATACAATTTCCACATGAATGATTCAAGCAAGTGAGATAAGCGTGTGATAGTGATATGCAATCAGGCATATGATATGCAAGTATGCATGTGAAATGAAATGACTACCCCTTTCAAGCGTTGTACTTAACACTCTCTAGTCATGTTAAGGGTTATAACATTATTTTCAATGTTTGGAAGTAAGGCCACTATAAACTCTTTCAGTGTTAGTGAATAGATAATGCCACTATAACCTCTTTCAATGTCAAGCAAATAAATAATGCCACTATAACCTTTTTCGATGTCAGGCAAGCAGATAATGCCACTATAACCCCTTCACGTGTTAGGTAAATAGATAATGCCACTATAACATCTTCAGGTGTCAGATAAACAGATTGGTTGTGATTATGATCAATGTGATTGATGTAATGTGTCTTTCTCTTTTTTCCTTTTAGTTGGATTGAGTCCTTTATTGTGACTAGAGTTCTTGTAGATGCTTTCTCAATCGTGTTTGGTGATGATGAATCTTGGAGTTTCACAACTCTAAAGTCTTGAGAAGGCATCTATGAACATGTGAAGAGCATGCATTTCAACTTTATTTATGAAGTATGTTTAAAGGATTTTATGTATTAGTCATGGTTATTCTTACATTGTTGTAATTGATTCATCGATGCCAACAGTCATATGTATTAGAGCATTTGAACTATTTTAACAATAATGGTCTCGAGTTAACGTTGATTTCAAAAATTCAAAAACATGATCCATAACTTGTAGCTAAGAGTGATTGTATTACCAAGTGAAGAGTGAGCTTTCCAAGTGATTTTCTGAAAAGTGTAGTGAGATGAAACTTTATAAAGAATGCAGATCAATATAATAAATTTCAATTATCAAAAGGCTTTTGAGCAGGAAAGTAATAGCTAAACATACATTACTTATTTTTTTTCTGCAGGGATTTCCTTTCTTTAGTATCCCCTGTCTTTCTTGTATTACTTAGCATAGATACGGCCAAAAGGTCCTTTAGGATACTCGTACTCCCTTTTTTTAGAGCATTAGAGTGCGAAAAGATTTTTATTGCTTTAATTTTCCTGCATTTATTTTCTTTTTGCATTCCCCCCTTTAGTATTCCTCGACTTTCTTGCATTACTCAATGTGAATACTGCAAAAGGGTTTTTTAGATCCTCTTACTTATTTTCGAGCATTAGAGTAAATAAGTATAGTCTCAAGATCATATACCCATTTAAAAGATGTCTTAATAATTATAATTTATCTTATCCATTGATGTCCTTTATAGATTTTATCTTACTAGTTCTTTATCCATCTAGGTGGTATACAAGCATTAAGTTAATTAAAATTTAGAAGGTCCTGATTTAGAGCTATAGATCATGCTTTAAAAAATTATGAAATAGACATTATAGGAAGACTATGATAATCAAAATCAACTCACTCGGCTCTGATATATGTAATTCATAGCATAAATGAAGTTTGCACAAGTGCAAGAAAAGAGTTGTTATTATTATTATTATTTTAGTGTATGAGTGCAAATGTAGATACATGTATTAGAGGGAGAACAAAGAGGGCACTCCCTATGTAGAGGCAACGACAAAGGTGGCATTTGATGTTTTTCATTTTTCTTGCTACTAGTGTCTCTACTGATTATTAATGCTGGCACTATTGTTACTACATGTGTCATACTTTGAAACTATGGCCCTTGCCATATCCTTATGACTATGGTTATGACTATGGTTGTAATTATAGCTTTTGTTATGGGTGTAGTACTTGTGCTGCTATATAACTCTTTTTATATTACTTTACGAGCGACTTTGACCTTTACATGCTTGGATTGGCTTTGACTTGCACAGTTCCATTAACCTATAAAGAAAATAAAAGAATTATAGTTAGTATTGGTTGTGTCTTTAGATAATGATTCTAAGCTAAGGTACATTCTGATTTTGCTGTTATTGCGTTATTTTTGTCAAATTGATGCTTCCTGCTCTTGCTTATTGGTGTAGTTGCATTTCCCTTTTTGTTGTGATGCTTCTTCTACTTTAGTGAAGTTGTACTTCCTTGCATAGTAAAAAAAAAATTGGTCAGTGTTTGTTTGTCCAAAAGATGATTGTTAATCGGGGTTTATTCTAACTTCCCTTTTAATGGTCTTGGTTAGGATTTTGGCTGCCCTTATTATGATGTCTATAACTCTTATTATGGCATCTATATTTCTCATTGTAGTGTATACAGTTCTGACTATGGTAACTTCAAGTCTAGATGTATGTGCATTACCTTGCATGCCATCATGTAGTCTTAGGTTTGTCTTTTATAGGTGCGCATGATGTAATGCGGATGAAAAAGCTACTAAATAATGATGATGCAGTAATGATGTCATCAATTGTCATGTTGCTAATGTCATTTTGGTGATATATGAATATGATATCCTCATGATATTTTTGCCATTTTTCCTCTTTTGGAAAGTGATAAATTCTTTTAAAATAGTGATGATGCACACAGTGTCTTTAGACAGGTGGAGCCCATATTAGTGTGCTTTTATATAAGTTCGGTACATGTCTTGTGCTCAAATAGAGATTTAAGACCAGAAAAATGAGTGTGTAAAGTCTTGGAGTGCACATGTAATTGCACTAGAGCGCATGGAGGGGAGAAGTACGTGTGGAGTATGTGGTCACGTGCCTTCTCCACTATTGGTCTATATAGACATGCATTTTTTAGGCTAAATGAGGCTTCTCCTAGTCTTCTCTAAGTGTTTTTCACCTTTTTTTGACCCTTTTCGAGTGTTTTTTGCTTCATTTTTACTTTAAATTTTTTACTTTGCATAAGATGGAGTTCCCTAATAATCTTAAAGGTCTAGAGGATATCCTTATTGATTTCGATGTCGGGGGTGACTTCACGGAGGCTACTAGAGCAGGGACTTCCACTACAAGGACTAGTACTAATGGTTCATCTAGCACTTAGGGTCCTCAGCTGTCTAGGCTTTTTTTAGGAGATTCTATCCCCGTAGTTTATATTCTTGAGACTCACACTTAGGTTCATCATCGTTGCTAGGTAAGTTCTCCTTTGTCCTTTATTTTTTAAAGTTATTTAACTGTCATTGCTACTTTGTTATTTGTTAGCTCTTACTATACTTATTATGTTTTTCAATTAAGGTTATTGTTGCTTTTATTTATAGCTCTATAGTGCTTGTTGTAACTGTCTATTTGCGCTTGCTATAATGTTCTTCTAGGCTTTTATTGTTATTATTACTTTTTTATATTGTTAAATGAAAGAGAGAAAGATGTGTTAGTATTTAGTAACTATACAAATACCTGATAGTGTACCTATTATTTGTAGCCTCGTAGGTTTGTCACTATATTGCCTAGTAGTTTTAATAAGGTTAGCATATACTAGCAGGGTCTCCCACTGTGTGCGAAGCAAATGGTTACTGGGAAAAGCCTCAATGGGATTACTATCGCATTGTCTTATGACTCGTATACATCGAGTTAGATTTCTATATATGGTTTAACTGAGTGGTGGATGGATACAACGCACAGTTTTCACTTGCCCATTGGAGAGATGTGTCACGACCCAAAACAGGGGCCATGACCGGCGCTAGGGAACGGGAATTCTTTCGAATCCGGAACCCGTAGCAAGCCTAAAAATAAAATAAACATGCTATAAAAATAACAATATATAATGCAGCGGAAATAAAAATCATAAATATCACAATTGCATTTCCACCAACTGGATTTAAATCAAATTCTCATCATCACATATATATATAAACTCTTTTAATACAAATCCAGTTCAAATATATATAATATAACATCTCTTTAAATATTTAATGACTACTGCAGTGTCTAGATAAAATAAATCCAAGACTCAGAGAAGTAGTTTACACAAAGAAGTTGGGGCAGAAGAAATCCGGCGTACAGGCCTGCTACTGAGGTCTGAAGACGATGACTCTCCTGAAAAATAGTCAACGGAGGGGAGTCAGACCTCAGTGAGTGAATTACTATAATATATATACATGCATACTAAATAACAATGCATACAGTCAACAGTATATATATAATATGTATATATACAGGAAAATTCACACAGATGCAGAAAATCATTTTTTTTATATATTTTATTAAAAATCATCTTTTATGAAGGATCAAATAGAACCTTATGATATCGAAACCTCAATCAGTGTTAGACAACACTCTAGCCATATAAGCTCACTTAATCCAAATATATCTACATAATCCATTTAGACAGTAGATTGGCCCCGAGACACTAAGTCAACCGAGCTCCAGCAGTCTGACTGTCAGTGTGATTGGCCCCAAGACACTAGGTCAATCGAGTTCCAGCAATCACACCTCCAAACCATATCCCACACATCAAATAATCATATCCAATTAATATCCACAAATAGGTTAGTAATATAGCCTAAATGCTATAAGCGCACCGGTACGTACTCGGTCCTAGTGCAGCCTACTAGGTAGCACGTTCTATCGATATCCTTAATTAATAAATGTAAAACATCCATTCACAAATAAATGATGCATGAATTTAAATAAAATAACAATATAAACCATATATATACCGGAAATATAGCAAAAGTAAACCAGGTATATTTCGAGTATATATACGTCAAATGAATCCAATCAAATTATAAATTAAGCTAGAAATATATTTAAAAACATTTTAAATATAATTTATTAACAAAAAATGTATATAATTTAATATATACCAAAAATAAACCAAAATAAACTAAATATAAACTTAAGTAATAATCAAATTATTTATGCATATTTAATCAAAATAAAACATGCATTTCTAAATCATGCATCCTAAGCATATATATATAAAATAGCAACTCACACTTAGTGCACTCCTCGAGATGGATCCGACGGGCCTGGTCCACTAGGCCTCGGTCTCGGCGCAACTAAACAAACAATAATGACAGAAATCAGAATAAACCTAACAGAAAATCCTAGAACTCGATCTAGAATATTAAACACAGAAACAGGATTAGGGATCGACCAGACATCACGTTTTACAAGAATTCTACCAAAAATTTGGCAAAACCTCCCCTGTAAAACGGACATCTCTTTACTCAAAGAGTACAACCGACCCTGCAAAGAAACACACTTCGAAAATAATGCAAAATTTACATTCACAACCCCTCGGTCGGACTCCAAACTACAATCTACCAATCGAGGTCCATAATCACAGAACAATTACAGAAATATCAAAAATACCCTAATATCATAGAAATACATTTTATAAGTAGAAATTACATAATTAACCTTTAAACACAATAAAAACTCATTTTATTAGTAAAATCGTATATTATATATATAATTGAAAATAATTCACGAAAAATAGTTTTAATTAGTTAAAAATACTAAATAATTTGTAGAAATCATTTTTATACCTTGAATAACTATTTAAACTAATTAAATTACATTTTTAGCTAATTTTGTGTAAAATTACCAAAATACCCCTATATATATAAATATACTATAATTACTTCAAAAATTCACCAAAAATAGTATAATTATCCAAAAATTAATTTTCTCAACATATTTATCAATAATTAAATTCAATTAAAAACACAATTAACCCTATTTTTCAAAAATTACATAAACTTAAATAATTCAAAATAAATACTTAGAAATTCATAAAAATTCCAAATAAATTTCTATAATTCATTTTAACACCTATATTTATCATAAAACACAATTTCATAATTTATTTAATTAATTTTCGAAAATTAGAAAATAATATTAAAATATTCAAAAATACCCAAAAATCAAAATAATCTCCAAAAATTCCAAAAAAATTTAAACATGTAGATTAAACTAAGGGGAACAACATTTGTGAAGGTATTTTTCATGAATCAAGCAATTCGAAGCTCAAAAAAATAAAAAACCCTAATATGGCCAAAATCAAAAATTCAAAACCTAAGCAAATCAAGACCAATTCAGCTCAAACCAAAGCTAGAATCACACTCACCAGAGCTCAAGGATAAGAAAGAGACCAGTGGTGTCAAAGACGGTGGCCGGAATCGCGAGGAAAGAAGAAAATGCAAACTCTCGGCTTCCGTCCAAAAAATGATCTCCAGACGCAGGAAGCGACTGCTACAGGCGGCGAGGAAGGCTGGGGAAGGTGGTGGCAGACCGGATGGCACACCAACGGCAAGGAATTAGCAGTTACAGATGGCGGACGGCGAGGGAAGCGAAAATCGAGGAAGAAGATGCTTTGGGGGCAAAATGGTAATTTTTCCAAAAGTTTGATTTTTGATATATTATATGTATATATATATACTTTATACTATATATTAAAATAATATTAAATTACACACATTAAATATACACCGCACACTTAATATTTAATATTTTAAAATTTAATATTAATTAAAAATAATTAAATAACAATAAAATAAATAAATAATTAATAAAATATTAGGGTAACATTAATTAAACCCTAATTTAATAAATAAGTACACATAGGCTTTATTTAGTATTTCAAAAATACGTATGAGTTCATGCAAGTCCGAAAATATATTTAAAATAATTAATAATAAATTATTTACGTGAAAATTTGCCCGGAAATAAAAGTCTCGGGAAAATTTTACGTAAAGCACTATAAATAATACACAATAATTAAAATAGGTTTTAAATACATATCAACTCATAAAAATATCATAATATATATACAAAAATTATTAACACTGTATATCCCGGTACAGTGTAAAAATGTTTAAAAATACGGGATATTACAAGATGACCATTACTCCTCTAGATTTTACCGCTATCATGGGCCTGAGCTTTTTTGGGGAGCCTATTCCCTTTAGCGAGGAGGAGTGTTCTTCTTCTGTGGCGACGAGGCACCTTACTACTGAGTTGCTTGGGGTGGTTGCCCTATGAAGTCTAGTTGTCCATACCTCACTCATTATACTGAGTTTGTCTCTACTATGCAGATGATATATGACACTGATCTTGTTTCGTCAGAGCAGTTGGCTTATTTCTTTTATTCTACTTGTTAAGTGTTGTCATATTCTCGAATCCTTCAGGTATGGGTAATTTGTGGTTGTTGCCTATTTTAAGGGACTTGGACAATATATCGAGATACAGCTAGGGTACTAACACTTTTGTCCATATGTACTAGGGTCTAGATACACTATGCAGAGGTGGCTCGAGGATTTGTGGATGCTTATTTATGCTAGATATGAGTAAGAGTATTATTTATGTCCTTTTATTTTTTGACTTTTGCTTATTTTTCTTACACTCTCGGTTCTAATTCTAATTGATATAGGCTTATGAGTTTAGGGTTCTTCCTCATCCGACTGTCGAGCTTCTTCTAGATGATGGTTTTCCTCATTATTCTTATTGGATTAGGAAGATCACTGACTTGATTAAGGATTGTGTAGAGGCTCGGGACTACATGGGTAAGCTATCCCCTAGATAGGTACGCTTAATTCCTGTTGTGTTAGTTATTTCATTTTTTGGAGATTCTTTTATTCATTTTTTCTTTTTAAGCAGATTCTTCTTCATTAGTAAGTGACGAGATCATATTGATCAATGGAGATGGTGACAGTATGGTAGCTGACAAAGAGGCAAGTATTGCTACCTAGTCTTACTAGTAAGGTGTGGTATTTAGGTGAGCAAGCCCATCATTAGTGGGATAATTTGCTCATGAGGAGAGTCCATGTTGCTCCTCTTAGTGATATGTTCTGGAGTCATGACCTCAGTGTAAATGAACTCGCTACTGCTATAAGAGGGTATCCTTCTGAAAGCCTTTTAGAGGGTGCAGGCCTTCCTTATGTTAATGTGCTGATCCCACAACTGATTGATGTTGTGGCTAGTGGCTTCATTCCTTCACCTCCACCTCCTTAAGTAGATGAGGCTAGTCCTACAGATTTGAGGACTAAGGCATCATGTGGATTATCAAGAGTTGCTTTTTTTAATCTGGTAAGCTTTTATTCCTATTTTGTATAAGTATATAACGAACTTTGTTAGTAGTAAACTATAATTGATATGGTTATGGGTACTTATCTGCAGTGACGGGGATCTCGCTGGAAGAGATTAGGATCTTGCCTTGAAGAGGAAGAGGGGCATATTCTGTACTCATGCTAGTGGTGTGGTTTCTAGTAGTACCATTCTTGAAAATTTGGTTGCCAAATCATCCCTGATATTATTTGAGATGAATATCTTTAGTGGAGGAGTATTTTAATTTGCCTCATGTTGGTTATACTCATGTTCATGCTTTATCCTACCTTCATTTATTTTATTCGACTTGGTGTCTGGTGTTTGACTTTTTTATTTATTTTTTATAGGTCCCCATCTCTACTGCTCAGTACTGGTACATTGTTGTGGGGTGTGCATAATAGCATTTTTTGGAGTTTACAAGTAATCAGAGGGTATACCCCTTTTTTTTATTATACCTGTTTATTTATGCACATGTTTTATGTATACATGAATGTATGACATGTAATTTTTATGTAATGTAGGTTTAATAGCTCCTTGCTAGTCACAAGTGGGAGTAGGAGAACATAACTTATCGTGGTCAGATTGGTGAGTTAGAGCCATGACTAGCATCCTCTGTGATGGATGACGAGGAGCCTAGATTGGATTATGGGGATGCTTGAGCAAGATCGATGTTTTCTCTTAATAATGACCACGACCGATGTAGTTATTTTAGGAGCTAGGTGTAGGGCTTTTTGGCTTGTAGTTGCTTTATTGTACTATTTTCCTGAGATCATGGACTCTAGGTGTTGTATTTGGGCATTTATCCCGTATGTATTGTACTTTATAGCACTTATATGTGTCATGTGACCTATTGTATCCTTGATAATTGGCTTCGTGCCTATTTATGAATGATGAGTATGCTATGTAAATGTATGCATGAACATGCTATGTGAATGTATGTATGAGTGCATTTAATGTTCATAATGCATGATAATGTTAAGACCTCATTTATGTATTGGTGGGATTATCATGCAAAAATTTACTTGCATTCCATAAGTATGAATGTAAGATGCATGTTTACATGTAATGCAAATGAGTATATTATATAATGAAGATGAGAGTTGTTCTCTAAATAGCTTTTTGAGTTTCAAGGCTAAGGTAAGAAGCATTTATTTGAAAGGCTAGGTCACGGTCCTTTGGGGAGAGTCAAGTGATTAGTAGTTCTCAATCATGGTTGCTGGGATCAATAGCAAGGGAATCTGTATATTTGAGGGAAAACTAGAGATCTTGATGACGGTGCACTAAGCTAATGACCACTTAAGAGGTTTGGAGTTTTTTTTTTTTGAATGAGGCTATGATGAGAATTGAACACTTACAATTTCAATGAAGATAATCAATAGATTATAGGATGCTGACAAACAAAGAACTTAGCTTTCCATTAAGATGTTTGATAAACCTTATAGAAATCCAGCATTAACAAAATAACAAAAGTAAGAGGTCATTATTCTAATCTAGCTATTATATCAAAAAAGTGAGTTTACTAGTCTTCTTCATTATAGTTGCTTTGGTCCAACTCGCTTATGTTATTTAAAGAGGATAGACTTCCACATTTCCTTTTCACTCTCCCCTCTCCTGATAATTAGATGCAAGGTTTTAAAAGGTAGGTAGGATTTATGAGGTAAGTACCTAATCACTTCCTTAGGATTCATATGAACTAAAAAAGATAATGATTGTCTTTGAGGGTGGTTGCAGTGTGGATGAATAATTGGGTAGTGATTTGTTTTTAATATAAGGTGTGTCTCGGTGTTTAAGTGAAGGGTTGGTTTCAACACTAAGTATTTTTAAAGAATTTTTAATTTTTTTGGAGTCAATAAGGTCTTAGATTGTATTTTTTAGAGTTATGTAGGTGTTAGTAGTGTGGCCAAGCATTTGATGGAAGTGACAATAAAGGTTTGGGTCGATTTGTGGGGGTAGCAGTTTTGGTGCTTAAGGCAGCATGAGGTCCTTTTATCAGAGCTTTTAAAATATCTTGGAGAGAGGTTAATTGAACTCTACATATTTTTTATGGGTTGAATAGAGGTTAACTGTAGGCGGTTCTAGGAATTCTAAATGTAATAGATCATATCTTATTTTTAGACTTTGGGTTTCATTCGATTGAGAATCGAAGGGTGGCTTGGAGCGATCTTACAAGAGCTTATTCATAAGCATAAAAAGTTGGGTAAAGCCTCAAGTCATAGTATCATGTTTTCCTTTATTAGAACCTCAAGCTTAGCAATCCTACAAGCCCGTTCTTAGATCTTCATTATTAATTTATACTCATCAATGCTTGCCATCCCAAATAAAGATTCTTCCTGGTAAAACTCATAGTCATCTTCAACATCTTTATGTATGCTTAAGAAATTTTTTCCTTTTTTCAGCTTGCAATTAGGAGTGCTAGGCACCCCCTCATCATTAAGAGCACCATTTAAGAGGATTATCTCTTCCTCAAAGTCTAGGGGTTGATTGAGGATGTTCTTAATTTTAGCCTGAAGAATGGCCTTGATCTCAGCTCGAAGTATGTCGGTTAAGCCACAATCAACTACAAGTTTCTTCTTATGCTCTTTGAATTGGTCATTAAGGCTTTGATTCCCTAGTTTCTTAGCCATTTCAAATTCTAACTGTTGCTAACTCTCCCTTTAGGTTGCTTTTAAGGTTTCAAGGCTGTAGAAATGATGAGATTAGGGTGATTATTATGAAATGCATGTATGCACAATTACTGTTGTTATAAGATGTATGATATGGTATGATTGTTATGAAATGGCTGTATGCAATGTTATGAAAAAGGATGCAAGATTAATGTAAAGGATGAAGATGTAATAGATGTATGTTATGCTATTAAATTTATTAATACATAGGACTTTATTAGAAGTGTATATAATGCAGTTGCACTTTGTACATGAGAAGGAAAAAGAGAAAGGGTTAGTAAAAAAAGATGAGCTAAAATAGAGAAACATAGATGCTCATCATGTTATAGGCTGAAAAAGGATTATTGTGTGTGCATAATGTGCCTATGTAAAGGAACATGGTGAGAATATATGTGTAATATGTTTATGTAAAGATATAGAATGGCTTCAAAAAAGGATTTCAAGAAAACTGGTTAGTATTTCTTATACATTTATTGATGTTAGATAAGTAAATAATGAGTGAAGTATGGTATGCGTCTGCAAAAGAAAAGGCCGAGAATGTATGCATAGGGTAGATTCAGAATCCTATTATAAAGAATGTTTATTGCTGCAAGAAATAATGGTTAGTACGTGCTATCTACATGTATGTTATATATGAATGATAATAAATTTTGAAGATCAATTAGTCGTTCTTGCACAATGAACAAACTAATCACAAACAAGTTCTAGCTTTCAAGCTTATTACTCCACAAGGTTATTTAGTCTTTTTCCTAGGTAGTTTTTGAACTTATAGTCATTGGTGGACTATGGTTTTGCTCTCAAAACTAGGCTATTTTAGTTTATGTTGATTAAACCCAAAGGGTAAACTAAGGAACGATACTTGAATGTACTTGAGGTAATCATATGATGTCGATGTGAGGGTCAATTATCAGGCCTTAAATGATATCCAGAGCCCAAATGTGCCCATATGTATAGGGCCAAGGTTAATCAAAAAGGTCTAAGTTCTTGCCCCCATATCAATATTCGATATATTTACTAGGAGTCATAAAAGTATCGCTCAATAGTTTGATTCTGTTGACATAAAGGTCCATAATCTAGTTAGATTCCTAACTCGTTCATTTGATCTGATAAGAATAAATGGATGACATCTCATAGGTTATGTCATCAAGAGATGTCATTATTTGCTAGTTTGCATAGACTATTCAAGCTGAGGTGTATGATTCTTATCATTCCTCATGCTCCAAGCTCGCATAAAGTAGACAAGAATCACGTGGACCTAAGTATGGATAGTTAACAAAAATTGACATTACAATGTCATTCGATGATAGACACTAGGAGAGTCTTGTCATTTGTAAATGTTATGTCAAATGGATAGCATTAGGACAAGATAGCATGCAAAGCATGGTAGGATCTTAGTGGAATTTACTATTGGTTATTTACATGGGCTGAGTCAAGGTGAAAGGCTAAGGGTTCCTTTATTGAGAATGCTCTCATATGACTAGGGTTATGGACTCTGGTTAATAAGTATAGCATTCTTTTGATAACTCGGTCGCTCCCCTTTAGGACTTGGGTTACAAACTCTAGTCAGATGAGCCAAACGAATGCATGAGTAAAGGCTAAAGGTGATAATACCTATCTTCATCACCTCGTGACATAAGTAGAATCATGGTGGCAATTTTATTCAGTATTATTGAGGGTTTAGGGACCATTAGTGCACGTATGATGTGTAGTTCAAATGTAGTGGTGAGGGGCTCTATATGATTGAGTATTGCATAATGAGAAATAGTCATTTTTGAATTAATCTCTCTCATTTAGAAGTCCCCAACGGAGTCGCCACTATGAGCAACCTTCTTCATCCCTCACTTCGAGATGAGTGAGGGGATGACCTGGAGTTTGTATTTCTAAGGGATAGGGAAACTTTACCGAATAGGGACAAATGATTGGTCTTAGAAGCAACAAGATGCTTTTTTTTATTTTGTGGAGTCACCACCTAATTTTTAGAAAATCAAGAAAAGAAAGGGGCAATATCGGTGTGGACGGCGGGGTTTAGCGTGCATCCAAGATTTTAGCAACCGCGACACTGTTTGAGCTTAGGGCTCTAGAGAATACACTAACCACTGTCACAAAGACATGGCGTGGAGATGAGGAGTCGCCACCCAGGGTAATAACTAGGACAAATCGAAAAGGTGGTACTTGATTCCCAAAAAGAAAGCTAGCACCACAACCAAGAAATTTTGGATACATAATACCAACTTCTTTCAGTCTTGTGTTAATTTTGAATTACTTTATGAATTATTATCTTATTCTCTATTTATATGCAATTTCATATAAACCCTAAAAAACAATCAACTCCAAGGCAAACTAGTTATGAAATATACAAGTAAATAATGCATTCAATAAATCACATAATCCTTAAGTTAGTCTAATCTACATGGATTTTAAATAAATGAGTTAAATCAACATGTTTTAATTTATATGTGAACCTAAAGACCTAATTCCTTTTTATTTTAATTAAATGAACTTAAGTCTACTAATTTTAATTCTAAATATGAGTTTAAATCTACAAATTATGGAATATTTAAATTAGTGGGTCTAATTCTACATGTTTTAATTAAATGGTGATCTTAAATTTATAAATTATGAAAAAAGGCTTAAATTAAGTGGGCTAAGTCTAAATTAATTAAATTAAATTAGGTAAGCCTATGTCTAATTAACTAAATGGGCCTAAGGATATTTCTAACCTAAAATCTAATTAATTATGGACCTAAAAATATATTTTAATTAATTAAACCTAATTAATTATTAAGTGAGATGAGCTAAAAGAATTACCTAAACTTAAATAAATAAATCAATACCTAAAATGGGCTTAAGGCCTAAAAAACATATAATAAATAAGTCCAAAAAAAATAAAAACATAAAAAAAACAATTAAATAAGATCAAACAAACAATTAAATTAATCCTTACTAAAACCCTAATTTTATTATCAAGCAACTTAAATTAATCTACTTTCTCCATTGATTTTAAATAATTACATAATTGAAACCTAATTTTACTAACTAATTTAATCAAAATAAACATGCAACCACACACATAATTTCATTACTCCCACTATTAGGGCTATTACATTAAATCATAAAACCATTAATAAAATAAAGTAATAAATAAAATAAAAACTCCAGAAACTAAGTATCTATGAGGCTTTACCCATGGACTTCTCATGAATTCATCCCTCCAACATGATCACCATGTGTTTTCCTTTATAATTACCACAAAAAATAAAATAAAATTATGAGAATAACTCGAAAGAATAAAAATAATTAACGATAAAGAAAATAAAAATAGAATAAGAACAGGATGATGATCATTATGAGCGATTTGGGGTACTCATCAGATTTATAATTCACTGTTCTTAATAAGTCTTCGAATCTTCTTTTTCAAAATTCATCAAGGATCTTGAATTAATTGATGAATCAAAATGAATTTTTGTATAAATTAACTCAAAAAAAAGAAAAAAAAGAAATAAAAAACCCTCTTCAAAAACACGTTTCTCTTTTTTCTTTCTTCTCTCGCCTCCCTTTTTTTTTCCTTCTTTTTTCCCACTTTTCCCCCTTTCTTTTCCTGCCATTCTCTCTTTATACAATGGAACTAGAAAGCCTAGCCCCAATCCTAATGTGATTTTAATTCCTAATATATAAGATTAATACTTAAAATTATATTTAGGAATTTTAAACCAATTAGGATTGAGTTAATTAGGAATTTTAAACCAATTAGAATTTAGTTAATTAGGAATTTTAAACCAATTAGAACTGAATTAAAAAATAGGAAAACAGAGATAGAAGAATTCAATTTCGACCAGGATTGTGTAATTCCGATCGAAATTATATAATTCCGACAGGAATTGGTGTAATTCCGATCAAAATTAGTGTAATTCTAATCGGAATTACATAATTCTAATCAAAATTATGTAATTCCATTGGAATTACATAATTTCGGTCTGAATTATGGAATTTCAACATGTATTTTTTCTTTTTTTAACATTTAATAACAAAAAGACCCCTAGAAGAATTTAAATTTTGCAATTAGGTCCTAAAAAGCCCTATAATTTAGTCCCTGAAAATATTAAATCCTTCCTTTAAAAGCTGCATTTAAACCCTTAGAATTTTAAAGATTAAGTATCGAAGACATTTTCATCACTGGAGTCCTTTTCTGCATCTGTAACACATCATCCTGAAATTGGGTGTCTATAATTGGGTCACTCAACGAGTATTGCCCCTAGTAGAGATTTTTAGGTTTGGGGGATCGCATCTATTTTTTAACTATTTCTCATTATATGATATCCAATGTATAGCTACCACTAATGATAGTTTATATAGCATTCACACAATACATCAACTAATGGAAGATAATAAAGCTGAAATATCATTATTACATCACTTTCCTAATAAAATACATATATAATAAACTTTCAAGGTTAGCATAATTATGCACCTAGCTTGCTTGATCACATGAATAATGGGATAAGCAATGAACACTTAATCATTTGAAAGAGTAAGCAAAATGTACATAATCATGCATATTTGCAGTGATTATTATGCTATAATGATATATGATGATGATATAAGGGATGCATAAGGACATAATTGTACTAGGAACATGATGACTCTAGTCTGAAATATGAACTTTTCACATTATTGATATGCATGGTGATATTTCATGTTTCAAAATTAGAGGATATAGAATGATGATATAAGATGAGCAATATAAAGCATAAATTATTCATATAGCATGTAAATTGTCAATCTCATCATGCAAGCATAATAAATTTCACAAATGATGGCAATAATAAAGTAAAATGCAATGCAATAAAATAAATGTGCTAAAATGATTGTGTGGTCCTCAGATTCAACTGAGCTTGTGTGAGTTTTAAAGCTTTAGCTTCTAGAGATTATCAAGCTTTACTCATTAAGAGGTTTAAAATGACATAGAATGATGCTAGTTTATACACTTTTAAACTGTGCTTTGACTAAGATAAGGATAGGTTTGGTAGAAAGGAGATCTAATAACTAAGAAAAATACGATGGGAAGTTAAAACTATATAAAAGTGGGTTCCCATTGTCTTTAAATAGACAGATTTTTGAGTGTGTGTATATGTGTTTTTCTCTTGCTCCCCCCTAAAATGAGGTGGGGAGACCCCTATTTATAATGCAAAATTCAAGGAAGGGGGGTGTGTGCATGGTCATGTACGTGTCCCTAACGTGGAGCATGCGCACTCATGGGTGGTCATGTACACTTTCGCATGATGCACATGTAATTTAAGTCTCTTTCAGTCTATTCTAGGGTTTTTCAAGGTTTTTGGGCCTTTTGAACACATTTTCCAAAGTCTATTTTGTCTAATTCAACCTTGATTTTAGTGCGTGACACCTTTGGATGTTCGTGGCTATATGCACATTTATAAGTGACGTGCGTTATTCCTCGGGGGTTTTTTGGACTATTTTGGGATCACTTCTAGAGGTTTTGAAGCCTTTCGAATGTGTTTCCAAAGTCCATTTTATCAAAATCAATTTCTATTTTTTCGCGAAGTTAGGTCCTAGTCTGATGGAATGAACACCAACTTAACAAGTTGTGCATTCTGAGAGAATATTGCTCAAAATAAACCTCTTATTGTCCTAATAGTTTGTATTTTATTAGATTAGAGCACAATTTAATGGCTTGGTGATTGATTTTTCACATTAGTGGAATTAGTTAGGGTTTTTAGGGTTGCATACTTCAAAGGTGTTACGAACGAGCAGTCATTTCAAAGATTCATTTCATCATTGGACACTTTTTTAGGACAGTCAAATTTAAGGTATGCCATGTATTATGTCTTGAAAAATTATTATAGCCTTCCTTGATAGGTTGTGTTAGGTTTTTTTAAGCCAAATAGCATCACTCGGTAACAATATGTCCCCCATTCAGTTATAAAAGCAGTCTTAGCTTTATCAATGATTAACATGAGAATCTAGTTGTATACCAAAAACCCATCCATAAAATTGTACATTACACATGCAACAACATTATCGAATAACACATCTATATAAGGTAGAGGAAAATTATTTTTTTGGCATGCTTTATTGAGATCCCTATAATCTACATAGACTCTTACTTTCCCATCCTTCTTTGGTACTGGAACCACATTGGCTAACCACTCTGGGTAAACCATTACTTCTAAAAATCTTACTTTAATTTACTTTACTATGTCCTCCTTCACTAATTATGCCCACTGGTCTTAATCTTTATAGTTTTTAATTTATTGGCCTACATCCCTCTTTAATCAAAATATAATGTTGAGCAATGTCTCAATCAATGCTTGACATGTCATTGTACATCCAAGTGAAAATTTTTGAGTATTTTGTTAATTTTTTCTAATTCTCACATTTCCTCAGGGGTAATATCTTTTGAAATATGCAATATGAATGGATTTATGTTCGTGTCTATGTTAAATGGTTCAATGTCAATGGAATAAATATTAAAAATGCTCATGTAAGGTTTAATAAAATGCATAACACCATAAGGATACATATCACATAAATAAGTAAAATTTAAGTTCATTGCATTAAATTTAGAGTTTAGTACATCAAAATACTTAAACAAAGAAATAAAGCAAACAAAGAAAAGAGGTACAAAAGTCATTCAAATCTACTCCTCTAATGAAAGTAGGTGATCCTATCTACTAACCACCCATTGCTTGTATGCTTCATTTGTCATATTGTAACATTAACTGTCAATAAAATGATGAAAGATCCTCATGCACCATATAGTCTTGAAGCGGTTAATGAATCTTTAAAGAAGCTTATCAGCCATAAAGTCCACAAGTTCTAATGGTATAGTTTGTTTTACTTCAAATTGCTTGGTTGTTAATGTTAGGTAATAGTGAGTGCATGATCTAAATCTAGAGATTGTTACATCATTCATATACATGCCTAGATTCATGTGTTTTAACTTTCACTAAGAGCATGTCCAGAATATCTTGCCTTTTAATATGGTATTCATCCATTCAAACTATTTGTCACACGTGATTCATGAGGGATGACCAGTGACCTATTCAAAATGCCCTTCTTGATGATGCCTAGGTTAGTATTTCAACTAATTTTTAGAAGGTTTTCTAGAATGTGTAGTTTCTTTTAGAGCTAGATTAGAGCAATAATGGGCTTCTAGTGAAGTGAGAGCATATTTATGTCCTTATGTCATCCAGACCTTAAATGGTCTCAACTAGAATAATGAGAAAAGGGGTCATCCTGCATTTGATGTCTTTGATTACTTGTTATATCTTGTAATCTCCCAATCCATTATAGGACATAGTGAAGTATTGAAGGAAGAGGTAGCAGTAGAGGATATGCATCTAGGGCAAACTACACAACCTCTTGTTAGTAGGCACATAAAAGCTTATAAGGAATTAGTTATTTTTCTATTGTGACTAGCTTATATAGCTTATGTGGACTCATATTGAGAAGTGTCAAACCCAATCCTAGATATTCAATAGCTTGATTGATCAAGATTGCTTCCTTAGTCTTAGTAGGGGTTCACCCCATTATAGCACTAAATTCTTCATACAAAGGGCATAGTTTGAGGTTGTTAAAATGAAACACATGCTTATATGGGTCCTAAAATGCAACAATTGCCCTCAGAAATTTGAAATCCAAGTGAACATGCTGGAATGCTTCGAAATACAATGTCCTGTAAGGCTCCAAGCTCTTCCAATAAGCTATTGAGTAGATCCTTAGTGATATACATTTGGACTTTGGGAGTTTTAACCATCATGTCATCGTCAAGTGGCCTTTAGATCATTCAATCTACTCCTATCTTATCGAGAGGTACCAGCACCAAGGTAATCCATGCTAAAGTTATGGCTTATGTTTGAGGGTTAATTTGCACTAGAGCTTTTATGAAACTTCTACTTCTACAAGGATATAAGGGTTAGGATAAAGAAGAAATGATTATGCATGCATGCATGTCATAATAATATAATTTTGCTAATGTCATAATGTTGAATAGTTGTGGAGAAATTATAGGTTAAGTTGTAATAAAACACCTATATGTATATATTTATGCATGAAGAAAGAAAGGGAAAATAAAATGAACAAATATGATTATAATGAAAACCTCACAAAACTAATAAACCGTACACAAGCAACCATGCCTTCCAACCTTTTTACTCCACATGGTACAATCTTTTTTCCTAAGTAGGTTTCGACTTCTTGAATTAATTGAGAATATAAAGATCCTTTGTCACACCTTGATAAGTGCTAAAAATGATAGATTTTAAGCGCTAAATAATTGTATTTTATTATTAGAATTATAGTTTTTTATCTTTTAAAAGCATGATTTAAGATTATTTGTATTATGAGTTAAACTAGTTAGTCATTTTGTTATATAATGCATATTTAGTTAATTATTATACTTTTTACATTACTTTTATGTTAATTTTGCAAATTCCATCTTATTGGAACTCATGATTGGATAAATGCAATGAGGACTTAAAGTTAGGAGCTAATCTAGCCAAAGAAAAGTGTAAAGAATTCAGGCATATAAGAGAGGAAGTAAGACATAATTATGTGTCAAAGCAGACATAGTCGAGCCTGATTAGAGAAAGTGAAGTTTATAGAAGTTAAAGCAAATACAATTGTGTTATATTGGACACATAGCTATGTATGCAGATGTTACTAAATTTGGACAGAAATTTTTAGGGTTTCTATATAATAATATTTAAGAGGAAGATTTTTTTAGAAGAGAGAGAGAGGGTGTAACATCCTTGACCCTAACCATAAGCATTTCATTTAAATTTGCATGCATTGCATATAATTCACTTCAATATATGAATCTCAAATCATCCATTTGACTATATGAATTTCACAAAATTTCATTTGTTTTGTATTTGTCAAAGTGCATTGCAATGGTATACTTTAGTATGTGAAATATAGAATGTATTTGGGTTATTATAGAATTGAAAGTTTAGTTGGTAAATAAATATGTAAGGAATTAAATCTAACTAACTTGTTTACATGAATTGATTTGAAGTTTTGTTAGACAATGGATTAACATATAATAATAATAATAATTCTTTTTTTTTCTCAAATTTCTAAACTTGAATCTTGATTATTTTAACTATTAAATTGGGTAAGTTAATTATTTTCATTCTAAATTATATTTAAAATTATGTGGTGAAGGTGTGAAAATGATTTTATAGCCTCTAAATTCTATTTCAGAGCAGAATTTTGCACCTATATTTTCATAGCTATAGAAGAAGAATTAAGAGAAATATAAAACATGAAACTTATAGATTTATATCTTATCTACATGCTTATAAAGTTGTTTTATGAGATTTGGTGTGTGTGATGAGAAATTCTTCTTCGATTGGGACTGGTTAGATTGTATCTGCTGCAAGTAGCTTTTTTTTTTACCTAATAAATATGAGACCATTGGGGGCTGAATCAGGCAAATTATTAAACATGAGTTTTATTCCTTTATATGTTATATAAAACCCTTAGATGCAATTTGGTGAAATAATGTATGTTTAATGAGAAATCATCCTTGGAGTGGGGTTAGTACTGCTTGCCACATCTACATGCAGTCTGGTCTTTCCCAGATAATATGAGGGCCTTAGAGGCTAAATTAAATAAATTACAAAACATGCAAATTTTTATTTTATATTTAATGAAGTATATGAAATAGGGTTTTGCAATTAGACTTGTATAACTTGAGAAATTCTAAATGGAATGAGACTTGCTCAAATTGGTTTTATGCATAACACAAGTTTGAATTCAAAATTTCACCATTAATTGTACAAAGCTTATATTATGCTAATTTTTGGATATGTTATAACCCTATATGTCTAGTTTTGTAGAAAAAAATAATCAGGTAATTTGGAATTGTGTGATGAAAGTTATTCACTTTCAGATTTAGTAAGGCCAAGTTGTCCAATAAGAAAGAAATATGCATAAATGTTAGCCTTACATATAAAAAACATATCCTAATTGTATACTAAGCATAAACACTCATTGTAGTTATAGTTTTTTTATCAAATATATGTCATATTTTACGATCTCAAAGCATTGGTGGAGCTCAAGAAGGTGATACAAGTTGTCCACAAAGTGATTAACAATTAAAATGTAAGTATAAGTATCGATTGAATTCTAGGGTGAAATTGTGTGATTAAGATGGGTGTGAACATGTGATGGATGAGTTATAGTTTGATTACCAATGTGTATTTTATGAGATTTTTAGGTGACTGCTTTTTGATTACTTAAATGTATATAGTTTACTTAATGATTAGTTATGTTTATACACAAGTGTTTATAAGTCGATTGCAAATACTATGATCCTAATGAAAATTTGTTATGCAAATTTATACGTGAGCACTTATATACGAATATTAAAGGATGTTTTAACTGACTTGGCAAATTTTTTCAAATCATATGGCAAATGCAATGATCAAAGAAAATCACATGATTCACATGTAATATGCTAGCCAACAAAATCAAATGGCAATTATTTCATATGAATCCGGGGAGCAATACTTGTCTTGCTAGGTCACAACAAAACTAATTAATAATTAAATAGCACTTGCATTTGAATGAATCATATTTGTACTGTGTTTGATATCATCTATTTGCTTTTTGTGCCTTTAGAATTTAATTGATATTTATATTCATTGAGTTGTGACTCATCAAATTGCAATTATTTTTCTCAAATAGTAAAGCTTGAGGTATGACCATTTTAAAGCATATAGCATTGTAAATAGATTATGGAATAAAGGTCACTAGTTAGATCCTCACTCTCTCTCCCCTTATATCATAAGTATACACTTAAATAAGGAGATATATTTTTTTTACTTATGTAAATATATCTTATATGTATTATACGAATGTAAACATTGTGATATTTTTATGTGTTAAAATAATATATTGACTTTATTTAATCATGATTTGGTTGTATGAATATACTAAACAAAGACTTGGGATATTTAAATAGTAAAAATATAAGGTGTCACATATATTGGTATCAGAGCGGGGATAGGTTCCATAGGGAACATACATGAGTATAGCATGACATGTGCATTGTTGAACGTTATCATGTAACATAGTCTTGCATGTCTGTAGGGCACCACCAAAGAGAGAGGAGTCAACTGATATGCATTTAATGGAAGCATAATATCATCCATTATGAGATAAACCTTGTAATAGGTTTGGATCTCCTACACATTATCATACATAACATGCACCTCAGGAGCAAGCACACTTTGAGCAATATGAGCAAGAATTATAAGGACCACAAGAGTACAAGGAAAGAAGATATGATAAATTAAGGAAATAGGGTGCAGTTGATTTCCATGGCACTACATATCCCTTGACTATAAAGACTTGGCTGAAAAGGACATAGAGAGTTCTTAATATGATGAAGTGTACACCAGAAGAAAAATTTGGTTATGTAGTGTTACTATTATAAGGAGATGTTTATGAATAGTGGAAATATATTCCCAGGAATGATATTCAACCTCCGGTGTTAACATGAGATGATTTCCATTATGAGTTCACTAATAACTATATACTAAAGGTATACAAAAATAATAAAAGAATGGAGTTTTTAAACTTGAAACAGGGGACAATGACTATTGATATGGAACCTCCACAATCAAGCTTGAGAACCCTTTGGATATGCAAACCCACAAAACATTAACATGAAAACCCCAAGAACCAATTCGGCACAACCCTTTAAGAATAGGTTAGATTTCATATTACTTAGACAATGATCAAAGAATTAGAATAAAGAAAACTTGTTTCTTAACTCCAATTTCAAAACACTCCACAAAAAAGGTGATTAACCTACTTGAATGTTCCTATAAGCATGTATTCTACTCAAGAACACAAAGAATAAAGCACATAGCCTTAGGTTTTAATAAAAATATTAAATCTAAATTGTCCTTGGTTATTATTGGCCTTTATATAGACAAGTAAATAACCTAATCCTTTAAGGAAAGAGTTTCTTTACTTATTCCTAAAGATAACTATAAAAGAAAATCCATAACTAAATAGGATTCCTTCAAAATATGACAACTAAGACTCCTATAAAGAAAAAGACTCTTATAAAGGAAAATCCATAATTAAGAAGGATTCCCTTAACAACATGATAACTAATGACAACTAAGCTATATTTAACCAAATCTATAACATGTGTAAATTCGACCAAGCCCACACAAAAGTGGCCCATTACATACTTAATTAAGCCTATTTGTAACTTGGACTTTTATTAAGCTGTATTGGACTTTATCTCCCTTAGGTCCAAAGCTTTGATGTCCATGTAAACCTTCAATGCCTGAATTCACCAAGCCTTGTAGATGATGGATTAAGGCTTTTTGAAGCTTCTTAGATTATTATAGGCCCTTGAGGCATGCTAATCAGATTAAACACTTCATGAATTTGATCCTTGCCATCTTTATCATGCTCATCTTCATGGTATGTAAATCGATCCATAACATTCCCCCCCCCCCTTCAAAAGGTTTCGTCCTTGAATCAAAAGCATCATCTGCATCAAAAGGACTCAAATCAACCCCATTAAATAAGGCACTAACATTATACTCACCGAGCAAATCCACTTTGTATGCATTGTTATTAATTTTTTAAGTATTTGAAAAGGACCATCGCCTCTTGGGTTTAACTTAAATTTCCTTTGAAGAGGAAATATTTCCTTACGAAAGTGCACCCAAACCCAATCTCCAGGCTGAAAGATCATTAGCTTTCTTCCTTTGTTCACACGTGAAGCTACTTTATCATTGTGTTTTTCAATTCTCTCTTTAACTTGTTTATGTAACTTCTTTACCAAATCTGCTTTAGAGTTAGCATTAATACTCATAAATTTGTTAGGTGGCAATGGCAATAAATCAATAGGAGTAAGGGGATTAAAACCATAAATAATTTCAAATGGATAATAATTAGTGGTACTATGAATAGCCCTATTGTAAACAAACTCCATAAAAGGTAAACAATCTTCCCATGTCTTAATGTTCTTTTTTATAATTGCCCTAAGCAAAGTAATCAAAGTTCTATTCACCACTTCGGTTTGCCCATCAGTTTGAGGGTGACAAGTAGTTGAAAATAATAACTTAGTTCCTAACTTTCCTCATAACACTCGCCAAAAATGACTCAAAAACTTAACATCTCTATCACTAACAATGCTCTTAGGTATGCCATGTAAATGCACAACTTCTTTGAAAAACAAATTAGCAATCAACTTAGCATCATCATCTTTATGACATGGTATAAAATAAGCCATTTTACTAAATCTATCAACCACAACAAAGATGTTATCATGACCTTTCCTAATTCTAGGCAACCTAAGCACAAAAGTCATAGACAAATCAGTCTAAGGTTCACTAGGAATAGGTAATGGTGTGTATAACCCATGTGGTTTCAACTTAGACTTAGTCTTTCTACATGTAATGCAATGCTCACAAACTTTATGCACATCACGTTTCATACTTGGCCAAAAGAAGTGTTCAACTAGTATATCATTGGTCTTATTTACCCCAAAATGCCCCATTAAGCCGCCTCTATGTGCCTCCTTAACCAATAATTCTCTCATAGAACACTTAAGAATGCATAATCTATTTCTTTTAAACAAGAAATCATTAAACCAATAGAAGTCACCTGCAATAGCCCCATTATCACAAGAAACATATACATCACTAAAATCATCATCATGTGGATACAACTCCTTAATAAACTCAAAACCTAATAATTTAGCACTAAGTGAGTTAAGTAAAGTATACCTTCTAGATAATGCATTAGCAACCAAATTGTCTTTACCTTGCTTGTACTTAATAACATATGAGAATGTTTCTATGAATTCCACCCATTTTGCATGCCTACGTTTAAGCTTATCTTGACCCTTCAAATGCTTTAAACTTTCATGGTCAGTGTGTATCACAAACTCCCTAGGCCACAAATAATGTTGCCATGTTTGAAAAGCTCGAACTAAAGCATATAATTCCTTGTCATATGTTGGATACTTCAAGGCTACCCCACTTAACTTTTCACTAACATATATTAGTGGTCTTTGATCCTGTGTTATAACCCGAGTTTTTAGATTATTTTAATATGAAATAAGATATGCAGTGTTAATAATTTTAAAATAATAATCGATTATTATTTCATTATCTTGAAAAATTATTATCGTTATTATTTTACATTTAATTAATATATTTTACGTAAATACATGTCTTTAAATTATTTTTTCGGGAAATAGTATTTATTTAAATCTTTAAATTATAGCATTAATATTTTAATATTATTATTTTAATGAATTACATTATTGACCTTTATTTTATGAGTTATATATATATATATATGCATGCATAAATATTATTAGGGTTTAATATTTAAATTATGTGTATATACTAACATGTGTGTGTATATATATATATATATGTGTATGTGTGTGTGTGTGTATTTTAATTGTGGTGTATAAATTTTGTTGATTAAAATATTATTTAGTTTATTAAACTTTATTATAAAGCTATATATATATATACAAACAAAACAAAAAACCTACCTTCTCCTTCTCCCCCTCCCAAAACTCACCCTCACCGCTGCTACGCCGACCAGCTGCCGTTGGTGTGCCTCCCGGACCTCCACCTCCTCCTCCAGCCAGCTCCGCCGCCTCCAGTCACCTTCTCCGGCACTGGTGGAGCTTGGAAAATTTTTTTGGCCGAGAATTGAGCTTACCTTTGTTCAAGTCGATTCCGGCCACCGTTTTTGACACAGTCGGTCTCTTTCCCTTCCCTAAGCACCGGTGAGTGTATTTCTAAGCTTTGTTTCACTTGGTTTGGCTTAGATTTTGATGGTGATCGATTTTAAGTTTCAACCATTTTAGGGTTTTTGATTTTTTTTCGATAATTCTTATTTGATTCAAGCTTAATTCCTTCACAAATATTGTTTCCCTTAGCCTAATCTACATCCTAGAATTTGTGTAATTTTTGGAATTTATTTTGATTTTTGTGAATTTTTTATTATTTTATAATTTCAAAAATTAATTAAATAAATTATGAAATTGTGATTTTTGGTGTTTTTGGTGGTTAATATTAATTTTAGAATTTAATTTATAATTTTTGTGATTTTTGCGTAATTTTTATATTTATTTTTACTTTATGTTATTTTTTGAAATTTAGGTTAAATATATATTTTGTTAGTAATTATTGGTTAATTAAGTATATTTTTTGATTTTAGTGAATAATATGTTGAGAAAATAATTTTTGAGTAATTATATAATTTTTATTGAATTTTTTAATATTATTAGTATTTTATGTGTATTTTAATATATTAGGGACATTTTGGTAATTTAATAGTAATTTTAGTTAAATATTAACTTTAATTGGTTTTAATAATTATTTAAGGTATAAAAATGATTTTTATGAATTATTTACTAATTTTAACTAATTAAACCTATTTTTCAAAAATTATTTTAAAATTAAATATAATATACTATTTTTGTAAATAAATGGATTTATAGTAATTTTTAATATGTTTTTGGACTAATTAAGTAATTTAGATTTATAAAACAAATTTTTGTTAATATTTTTGAAATTATCAAGAAATATCAATTTTAATAATATTAGGTTATTATTAGGTTTTTTAAATAATTACGAGTAAAATAATTACTTTTGGTGTTTGAATGTTTAAATTGCTATATGTTGGTGTTTAAAGGGTATTTTTGGAACTTATGAAATTTTAATATATTTTATGTATTTTGTTGTGAATTATGGACCTCGGTCGGAGGAATTTGTAGTTTGGGGACTCGACTGAGGAGTTTTGTGAATTCTATTTCGAAGTGTATTTTTCTTATAGAACCGGCTTTACTTTTTAAGTAGAGAGATGTCCGTTTTACAGAGGAGGTTCTGCCAAATTTTCGGTGGAATTCTTGTAAAACGTGATATCGGGTCTAAGACCTATTATCTGTTTGTGTTTAGAATTCTAGATCGAGTCTCTCGAAGTTAAGTTAAATATATGTTCTAATTTCGTGTTATTATTTTATTGTTAGTTGCGTCGAGACTAAGGCCTAGTGGACCAGACCCGTCGGACTCGTCTCGTGGAGCGCATCCCTATAAGTTATTATGATATATATATATGCATTGCATTAGGTTGCATGTTTTAAAAATTATATATTTTAAATGTAAATTTTGCATAATTACTTTATTGAATGTTTAAGTATATATTAGGTATATTTTTAGTATACATTTGGTATATTTTAAAATAAATGCATGTTTTCTTTGTGATTTACTTTCAAATTATGTTTAAATATCTTATTGGTTGATTTCAAGCATATTACATTATTTAATTGAATTTATTATACGTATATATACCTGAAATATACTTAGTTTATTTTAGATATATTTCAGGTATATAGATGGTTTATTTGTTTATTTTAAATATCATTATGCATTATTTAATTTTTCTGAATGTATGTTTTAATATAAATGAAGAATATCAATAGAACATGCTTCTTAGTAGGCAGCACTAGGACCGTGTACGTACCAGTGCGTTAGATTAAAGATAAGTGAAAATTAATGGTGGTGATTATGATTGATTGTTATGGATTTGATTAAGATTGATGTGATTGAGAGTGTGATTGTTGGAGCTCAGTTGACCAAATGTCTCAGGGCCAATCACACTGACAGTCAGACTACTAGAACTCGGTCGACTTAATGTCTCGGGGCCAGTCTACTGTCCATATAGATTAAGTGAATTTACTTGGAATTAAGTGAGCCTATATGACTAGAGTATTTTCTATTAGTATTGAGGTTGCGATCATTTAGGGTTCTATTTGATCCTTTATAAACTGATGATTTTCAGTATTAAAATGATTTTTGTTACATCTGTGTGTATTTGCCTGTATATATATTTATTATATATACTTTTGAGTGTCTGCATTTGAAATTTAGCTATGCATGTATATATATTATAATAATTCACTCAGTGAGGTCTGACTCTCCTCAATTGATGTTTTTACAGGAGAGTCCTCTTCTTTAGACTTCAGCAGTAGACCTGTCCACCGAATTTCTTCCACTCCGGCTTTATTATGTAAATCTCTTACTTGAGTTTTATTTTATACTTTAGACACTGCAATAATGGTTGTATTTAAATTTGTCGAAAGTTGTTTCTGATTTATGCATGCACGAGATTTTAATTCAGAGTGTTTCTTTAAAGATGTGTATTAAAAGATTTCATTTATGATATGCGATGTGATTTTATATTATTAAAGGATGTTGAGGAACATATTTATTTCATTAATTGAGATTTAATTTCTGATGAATAAATATTTTATTTATTTTATTTTACTGCATGCTTTTCTTTTAAGGCTTGCTATGGGTTCCAGATTCGAAAGAATTCCCATTCCCTAGTGCTAGTCATGGTCCCCTATTTTGGGTCATGACATCCTGCATCAAAATAACTCCAATTCCTATACCACTAGCATCACATTAGATCTCAAAAGTCTTTTTAAAGTTAGGTAAAACAAGCAAAGGTGCATTACATAATTTATCCTTAAGTTCATTAAATGCATGTTCTTGTGCATCACCCCAAACAAATCCAACATTCTTTTTAACTAACTCATTTAAAGGTATGGCTATAGTGCTAAAATCCTTAATGAATCGCGTATAAAAACCTGCAAGCCCATGAAAGCTCCTTACCTCACTAGCATTCTTAGGTTTCAACCACTCTTTAATAGCCCTAACCTTCTCTTCATCAACCTCTATGCCTTGACTAAATACAATAAAACCAAGAAAATTAACCTTATTCATGCAAAAACTACACTTTTTAAAGTTTGCATATAACTTTTCTTGTCTAAGTGTTTCTTGTACAATTCGCACATGTATAACATGATCATCTAAACACTTAGAGTCAATCAAAATATCATCAAAGTAAACAACAACAAATTTACCTAAGTAATTTCGCAATACATGGTTCATCAATCGCATGAATGTGCTAGGAGCATTAGTAAGACCAAAGGGCATAACAAGCCACTCATACAACCCATACTTAGTCTTAAAAGTTGTTTTCCATTCATCACCAACATTCATTCGGATTTGATAATAACCAGATTTCAAGTCTATTTTGGTAAACAAATAAGAACCATATAACTTATCAAGCATATCATCTAATCTAGGAATAGGATGACGATACTTTACGGTGATTTTATTGATGGCTTTGCAATCTACACACATCCTCCATGTTCCATCCTTTTTTGGCACAAGAATGACAGGAACCGAACAAGGACTAAGACTCTCCCTCACATACCCTTTAGCTAGCAACTCCTCCACTTATGTTTGGATCTCCTTTATTTCTCTTGGATTTGTTCTATATAATGGTCGATTGGGTATGTCTGCCCTAGGAATGAAGTCAATTTGATGTTCTATGCCTCTAATTGAGGGGGTAATCCACTAGGCATCTCTTTGGGAAACACATCTGCAAATTCCTGCAAAAGATCAACAAACACACTAGGCAAAGATGGGTTAAGTTCATTAGTTGCCAAATAAGCCCTTTTGTACAAAAGTACAAATATAAGCCAATTAGCATACCAAGCCTATCTAACCTCACTTGTCCTGGCTATTAAACTCAAATTCTTTTCTTTTTTCTCTATAGGCTAAATCTTTTCTTTTATTTTTTCCTCTTTCTTTTCACTCTCTAAAGAATTTTTCTTACTCTCTTTTTCTTTCTTTTCAGCCTCCACTCTCATTCTTTCCATTTTACATTGGTCCTCATACACCTCCTTTGAAGAAAGTGGTGTTAATATGATCTTGTGCCCATCCTTAGTAAAGTGATACCAATTGAGGTACCCATCATACTTGGTCTTTTTATCAAATTGCCAAGGTCTACTAAGCAAAATATCTCTAGCATGCATAGGAACTACATCACACAATTGCTCATCATGATATTTACCAATTAAAAAGGAAATAATAGATTGTCTATTACTTTGACCTCCCCACAATCATTAAGCCATTGAAGTTTGTATGGTCATGGGTGTGGTATAATAGATGACCCCAATCTACTAATTAAGAATGAGCTCACTGTATTGGTGTAACTCCCTCCATCAACAATCATAAGACATGCCTTGCCTTGCACATGACACCTTATATGGAATAAGTTATCTCGTTGCTCTTCAATGCAATCTTCCTTTATTTGAGTAATAAGAGCACACCTTGTAACCAGTAGGTCACCATTGATTGGCTCCTCTACAGTCCCATCACTATAACTTTCCAATTCAGGCATCTCATCCTCATCACTTTCATTATTGCCCTCTTATTTATCAATCACAATTTCCCTATTCCTTATGGTTATAGTTCTCTTATTAGGGCAATCTTTGCTCACATGACCTACTCCTTAACACTTCCAACACTTAATGTCTTTATTTCTCCCTTTAGGCTCATCGATTTTGATTTTGTCCTTAGAGACCGAATCTACCTTCCTTTTAGCAACCTTATTCCCACCCCTATAATCACTCTTTCCATCCTTTTTCTAATTAAAATTAGAACTAGAATATGGTTTGTAATTATACCTTGTCGCCCCTCTTCCTTGGAGTTGCCTTTCTATCTTGATGGCCATGTGCACCATCTCTTCTAAATCTTCATATATGTGTAAATCTACTCAGTTAGATATGTCTTTGTTTGGACCAGCCAAGAAGTGCACCATAGTAATCTCCACATCTTCATCTATATCAGCCCTAGTCATGAGCATCTCCATCTCTTTATGGTAATCATCCACACTCTTACTACCTTATTTAAGAACTTGAAGTTTTTGTACAAGTTCTCTATAATAGTATTTTAGCACAAATTGCTTCCTTATTATAGCCTTGAGCTCAGGCCAATTATCAACTGGGTACTCCAAATTCCTTTGCCTATTAATCACCAAATGGTCCCACCAAGCAATAGCATAATCAGAAAATTGAGTAACAGCCAATTTTACCTTCTTCTCCTCACTAAATTGATGGCAATCAAATATAAGCTCCAATTGCTTCTCCCATTGTAAATAGGACTCCGGATCTGATTTACCTTGAAAGTTAGGTATCTTATGCTTGATGCTTCCTAAATTTCGATCTACATCATCTTTATTGCCTTAGTTTCTTCCATTGTATGGAACTGGTTGTAGCCTTCCCCTTCCTCTACCTCAGCCTTGTCTACCTCCACCTCTTGGTACTACTTCTACATAGGCCTCATCTTCATCCTCATTGTCATTATTGCCTTCTACTTCCTCATTGCGATTTGGTGTTGTTGCCTTTTCAACCTCTCCTAGCCTTGTATCCATGCGGTTTAGTCTCTCTATTATAGTCTCAAAATTTGTATTCATATGTGCAAATTACCTTTATTGAGCCTCACGTAGCAAAGTTTCATCAACTTTACCCTCACCTTTATTTTCACCGTGGTTTGACATTGCTGAAAAAGAATATTAAAAACATAAATAAAAAATAATTTAAGATCCTCACAAGCACTCCCTCACGTGTTTGCACTCAAATGATGGGGGTGGTCACTCGTGTTTAACTCAAATTAATGTTTCACTTGGCTTCCTCTCACCACTCAAGCTAATTCTTTTATGTTCTTAGGTGAATCACACTTTTAGAACAAATCAATTAGATTGAAGCAATATTCAAGTAGAACTTTCAAAAGTGAAATTTTCAAAACAAGTTTGAGGCAATTCGATTAATAAAAAAACAATTCATAAGCAATAAAATAGGAAAACTTAAAAAGAAGCAAAAGACATGTGAAAAAAATTACAAATATCTTCCTAGAATAGAAAGGAAACGAATTAGGAAGAAATTTTAAGAAGGAAAGTCAATCTGCCACAATTAATAACATTCCTAAATAGAATAGGAAAATAATGATATGCAAATCCTTAATGAGCAAGGAATACAAAATATGACACAATTTATTCCCAATTAGAATCCTTAATAAACAAGGATTGTAGTGATATGCAAATTCAAATCTGATTAGGAAAAATAAATCATCACAAGAATCAAATTAAACTCTTAATAATTCATATTCTTTTCTTCAATTTACTTCTTTTCTCTTTTTTTTTACTTCAAACACAAATTGCAATTATAAATTTTAGAATGTAAAGCAATTCGAATGGCTTAAAGAAGAACAAGATCCAAGAATCAAGAATAAAAAAAAGAACAAGAAACAAATTTAAAGAAACAATAACACAAGAAATCAGAAATAAAGAACACAAAGTTAAAGGATAAAACCTGATCTAGATCCAAAGCTTTGATACCAAATGATATATAACCTCCACAATCAAACTTGAGAACCCTTTGGATATACGGACCCACAAAACATTAACATGAAAACCCCAAGAACCAATTCGGCATAACCCTCTAAGAAAAGGCTAGATTTCATATTACTTAGACAATTATCAAAGAATTAGAATAAAGAGAACTTGTTTCTTAACTCCAATTTTGAAACACTCCATAAGAAAGGTGATCAACCTACTTGAATGTTCCTATAAGCATGTATTCTACTCAAGAGCACAAAGAATATGGCAAATAGCCTTAGGTTTTAATAAAAATATCAAATCTGAATTATCCTTGGTTTTATATATTATTGGTCTTTATATAAACAAGTAAAAAACCTAATCCTTAAAGGAAAGAGTTTCTTTACTTATTCCTAAAGATAACTATAAAGGAAAATCCATAGCTAAATAGGATTCCTTCAAAATATGACAACTAAGACTCCTATAAAGAAAAAGACTCTTATAAAGGAAAATCCTTAATTAAAAAGGATTCCCTTAACAACATGATAACTAATGACAATTAAGCTAAATTTGACCAAATCTCTAACATGTGTAAATTCGACCAAGCCCACACAAAAGTGGCCCGTTACATACTTAATTAAGCCCATTAGTAACTTGGACTTTTATTAAGTTGTATTAGACTTTATCTCCCTTAGGTCCAGAGCTTTAATGTCCATGTAAACCTTCAATGGCTGAATTCACCAAGCCTTGTAGATGATGGATTAAGGCTTTTTGAAGTTTCTTAGATTAAGAACATGTTATAGGTCCTTGAGGCATGCTAATTGGATTAAACACTTCATGAATTTGATCCTTGCCATCTTCATCATACTCATCTTCATGGTATGTAAACCGATCCATAACAACTATAGTAGAATACAAAGAAAAATTCAACCAATTATCTCGTTATGCTTTTTCTTTGATGGCCACTAATAGACATAAATGTTGAATGTTTAAAGAGGGAATAAGATATGAAATCAAAAATAAGATCACACCTATAAATTTTGAGAGTTATACTAAGTTGAGAGCAGCTGTAATTAGAGCCAAAAGATTGGCAAAAGAGGAAACAGAACAACAAGCTAAAAAGGGACTAAGTGAAATTATAGGAGATTTTAATAGAAAGTAAGGTAGACACAGAGGATACATATTACCCCAGGTTAGCTCTTAGGGTGGTTACTCAAATTTTAAAGGAAGGGATATGGAATTCCATTTTATACAGGTAAAGGTTAAAGTCAAGTTATAGTATAATGACCTATATGTGAACCTTGTGGGAAATAACATGGTAGTGAGCGCAGGAGACTTACTAGTGTGTACTACTTTTATAGATCTTTTGACTACATGTAAAGAGACTGTCCTGAGAGGACTAGTATGGCAAATGGTCATAGAGGCAAAACTATATTATAACCTACAGTAGGAGTTTTAATAAGTGGAGTTGAAGCAACATCTAGTAGGGGCAGAGGTAGAGGCAGAACAACTACAATTGGTAAAGGTGTGAGTATTGATTGCTAAAAAAAATATGCTAAACTATATCAGCCTCTACTAAACAAAGACTTGGGATATTTAAATAGTAAAAATATAGGGTGTTATAAAGGTTGTTTCTCTCAAGAAGAGAATTTTATTTTCTTTACACAAGGATTATTTATCTTTTAAAATTTTTAGTTTTTAGACTTTCTAATTTTAAATCAAGATATTGGATTGACGAACAAGGATTAAGAATCAAGAACACCATTGAGAAAGCAAAATAAAAAGGTTTTTCTTTTATTATTCTTTTACTTTATAATTGTATTTATCTATGAATATGTTGGGATTCTTCATCTTTTGTTGTTCTTTTATAATTTCCATGAGTAACTAAGTAGGTTGGTTAGGGTGTTATTGAACCCAGCTCAATACGAACACAATTAAGTTGGATTCTTAATAAAAGAATATGCATTTCATAAGAGTTATTGAACTTAATGCTTTTCAATGGCTTGATCACCCTTTGAATTGAATTAGATACTAGATTTATATTAAGAGATTGATTATAGTGACAAAACCAATAACAATCTATTAATTCAAATTGATTTAGTTGAAAGACACTCCAATGTTAATATTCTATAAAAGATTACTTGAATAAATTGATTATGATAAGTTAATCATGCTAATGAGAGCTAGTGAATCGAATAATAGACATAGTTGATTAATAGTGAGCGTGCTTCAGAGAGGTCTCACAGTTCTAAATATGCTTTGAAAATGAAATGTTATTCATAATAAATAAGAATTTATCATTATCTTTAAATAGAGTGAGCTGAGGAAATTAAACCCTACTATCTTTAATTATATAAATTTAATGACAAAAATTCATATTATTTTATATTTAATTTAATTTCTTTTGCTCATTGAAATTTTTATTAGTTTAGACAAGCAAAATATTAAGAGTAGCTCATTAATTTACACTATCTCTCTAGGAATAATATCTTTTCATTACTACTTGTATGATTTCATGCACTTGCAGATACTATGCATCAAATTTTTGTAGCATTGTTGTTTGGGATAGAAAAGTTAATGTTGAGAATAAATTAATATTATTTGATTTAAACACTTTTATTTTTTTATTTAATTTGGAAAGCATTTTTTTCTATTGTCTTGCTTATTTGTCTTTCAGTTACTCTTGTAAGTGTATGCACTCATCAAGAAGCATAAGAAGAAGAGGTGAAATTGTAACTTCCTTGGATTCTGAAATTAAAAAAAACCTTTCATATGAGACTTAGAGGGTAATAAGACTTGATGAATGGGGAAAACGGTAGAGTTAAGAATGATAGAGTTACTAAACAAGATCCACCACCTGCTCGACAACTAGAAAGTTAAACTAGAAAGAATGTGTAGAGAACTATAAGAGACCTTATTAGACTACGTCTATAAGGAGATTAAAATCCTATTGTTAAACTTGTTGTTGCTGCTATTAATTTTAAAATCAAGCCAGCTATGATTTAGATAATCCAAAATTCTCAATTCAATGGATTATCATATGAAGATCCTATTAGACACATGATAAGATTCTTAGAGTATTATTCTATATTCAGAATGAATGGGGTGCAACTAGAAGCTATAAGATTGATTCTTTTCCCTTTTCACTTACTGATAATGCAAAAAGATGGTTCATGAGTTTGCCTCTTAATTCTATAAATACTTGGCAAGAGCTCTGTGCAACATTCTTTAATAAATATTTTCCACCTACGAAGGTTTTAAGATAAGGAATGAAATCAATTCTTTCTTTTAGAGAGAAGATGAAAGCTTTTATAATTAGGATAGGTTTAAAGATTTGCAAAGGCAATGTCCACCACATTTAATACCAGTTTGGGATTTAGTTTAATCTTTCCATAAGGGTATGAATCTTATAGTTAAAGTCAATATAAATGTAGTTGGCAGAGGTACAATCACATTTATAACACCCAAAGATGCTTTAGAATTTTTGAGAAAATGACAAACACAAAGTTTGTGGGATAATGAGAGAGCTATATGTAATTGCTTTAGAGGGGGGTTGATGAGGGGGTTCTGAATCTCTTTCTCCAACTCAGCACTTTGAATCTGCAAGGGTCAAACAATAATGGTGATAAAGGTTTTGGAAGACCTAAAACATCATAATGCCAAAGTCAGTTTATGGATTTGAGAGAGCATAACACTTGGGAGTGATTCATGTAATTGTAGTGAAAATGAAGGAGAAAGGGGTAGTCTTTTAATAAGTATGGTTTATGGTGCTTTTGGAATATGAAGAAGAAAAAAATAAGCTTCTAGTTTAGAGAAAAGAAAAGGAATTAAAAGATAAGAGAGAGAAGAATCGATAAAAAGTTACATCCTACTATGGGGTTTTCTCTTTTTATACCTAAGTAAGACAATGACGTGCCACATCGTGGTTGGTTGAGGTCTTTGGATATAGAGGGATGCCAGTGCACATGTGGGCACACTTATTGAGGTGGGAAACTTTGTCAGGGAGTAGGATTAAATGCTTTTCATGAGGGAAGGGCTACACAAGGAGGAATTTTCTTGAGCAGGAAGTTTCCCAAGTAGGTCTTAATTAGATACTTTTAAGTAGCCATGGACGAGATTTTTTATTCAGACTTCTCTAAGTAGGATCTTTACTACATTAACTTCCTATATAGGAATTGGATTTCCTAAAAGGAATGCTCCATTTAGGTATCACGACTTGGTGTCCTTAGTAGAAGATTCCACCTAGTGTTGTTCAACTTTCAGTTGACTCTTGAAGGTTGAAAAGTTAAGCGATCAAAAGTGGTCTGACATGGCAAATAAGACATAGTTCCTTTCCATATGTCAAGCTCTCATTGGAGGCATATTTTTTATGTATCATCAGGGGTGAATAGGGCTTTCAAGAAATTAAAAGATAATTAAGAAAATTAAGCAAGTATTAAGAGAATAGAAGATGGAACACAAGTACTTAAGGAGTTTGATTCATAAATGAATCTATGTCTCTACCTAACTTATCCCCAAGTTAGGATTTTCAATCTTTCCACTAATCTTATTCATAAAGATTTAGATTATAAGAGTTTTAAGGATCAACTCTAAACTTTACAATAATGACCTTTATCATAAGGCTTAGCTCATAACCATAAACCCAAGTATTTCAAAGGACAAACACTTAAACTAATTTCATTAGAAATCAATCTCACTTCCCTTCTAATCTATCTTATGAATTATATGAAGTAGAAGTCTTATTTATAATACATAACCAACTCTCAAAAGAGTTAATAAGTAATAAAGAAAGTAGATGAAAATTTGAGAGCTTAATTGAATGCTAAAAGAGAATGTTCAACCACCAAAGTTTCCAACATTTGAATGAAGCTTTAAAGGTTGTTTAACTACTTTAGCAACTTATATATGGTTGGCATTAACTTCATCCCTAACCTTCTTCAAGTTTCATTTAAAGTAATATAGACTTTTTACAGAAAACTAGCTGCTCATAGTCATGAGGGTTAAAAATATAGTCATTGGCTGGTAGGTGACCATTGAGTCTTGTAGGAACCTTGGGTAATGAGCTTCTCATGGCTATAAGAGTAGGTTATGAAGTGTTCAAGCTCTTTTACTCTCTTAAAGCTTCATTAGATCACAGTTTGGATAAGCTCTCATTAGCTAGTCATGGCCTGGACGAGGATCCTTCTGATTGTGAGGACAAATTGTAAGGGGCTCTAGCCTCTTTTCACTTTGATGCCTCTTTGACCCTTTAGCTTGTGAAAAAGGTTATTGACCATGAGCCTTGCTCTTAAGGGGTGCCTTTTAGCTTATCTTGAGCATACTTTGATTGTTGCATTGTCCTCATTAAACCTTGAACTTAATGGGAGCTTATATTTTATATTTTGATAGGTCAAAGAGTTGAATCACTTCACTTTAATTCTGTTAGTGATATGCACTAGGTCAATCATATATGACCATATTTTGACTTTATCATTATATTAGTAAAGAGGTATTTTCATTATCATTTTCTGTTGTGATAATTACTCGAATAGTCAATTCTTTATGAGGTCATCAAGTATTGATAGTAAAACCCTTAGATTAAATATGAGTTCTATTCAAATTATCCCTAGTTATTATAATGTATGAAGGCTAATATGGTGTTGACTGATGATTATATTTTACTAATAATGAATATGAGATATTAAGTTAACTCATAGGTACTTATTTAAAAAATAATGTATTGGATTGACTCATCATGAGAATACTACTTAAATAATTATCATAAGTAATTCTCATTACAATAGTATTAATTTAGTCCTCTAACCTTGAAATCACCATGGATTTCTATATAACTATTTTGTATTTTGACACAATCTAACATTATCTTTAACCAAATGATAAATAGATTATTATTGGATATGAAATAAGTTATTTGAGGAATATGAGTAATTGAGAAGAAATTTATCCCTTATTTAATTTGAGTAAGATATCAATAGGCCTCTTGATAAGATAGATTGAGGAAAATATATGACCATGCTAAAGGGAATTAATAAAGAGTTATCATTCTCAGTCTACTTGGAATCAAGAAATATTAACCAATGAAAACTAGGAAAAAATATTTTTATTTTTTGTAAAACAAATACAAAAAACAGACGAAAAACACATAATTCCGATTGAAATTAAAAATATTTTTTCTTAGTTTTGATTAGTTAAAAATTTTTTCTTAAATTTATTTTAGGATTTACAAAAAGACCCCTAAAAGAAATTAAAATTTTCAATAAGGTTTGAAAATGTATTATAATTAAGTCCTTAAAAAACCAATAAAACTCTTTTTAAAAACGTATTCAAACTTTTAAGGTTTCAAACTTCAAGTGTTGAAGATCTACTTACAACATTTTCATCATTGGAGTCCTTTATCGTATCCATATTTTATTATCCCAAAATTGGGTGTTTAGAGTTGCCGCCCTTTGTCGCTGTTTACTTGATAAATTGTGGTAAAGCAAATAAACACACAATTTCTTTTGAACAAAGTTCGGGTACTTACATGTGCTCCTTGAGGCTTATACTTGCAAGCAATCATCGATTCACGATAAATGCTTGCATTGTTGTACCACAGTAGGCATAATCTCAAAACATATAAGGAAACACTATACTTAGACGTATAGCATTGACTTGGATGGATACATCACACTCAGTCGTATGATGTTGATTATAGTCGGTTGTATTGTCCAAATTGGAAGGATGCATTGTACTTGGTCGTACAATGTCAACTACACTCAGTCATATAGTCTGAATGGAAAGATACATTATACTCGATTGTACAATGTCGACTATACTAGATTATCTAGTTTGATGGAAAGATACATTGTACTCGATCGTACAATGTCGACTACACTCGGTCGTATAGTTTGATGGAAAGATACATCATACTCGATTGTACAATGTCAACTACACTCGATCGTATAGTCTGATTTGAAATGGCACATTGCACAATGTCGACTACACTCGGTTATATAGTCTGATTTGAAAGGATACATTATACTCGGTCATACAATGTTGACTATACTCGATCATATAGTTTGAATGGAAAGATACATTATACTCGGTCGTACAATATCGATGACACTTGATCGTATAGTCTGATTTAGAATGGCACATTGCACTTAATTGTATAGTCTGATTTGGAATGGCATATTGCACTTAATTGTACAATGCTGACTACACTCAGTCACATAGTCTATTTTGAAATGATACATTACACTCAGTCGTACAATGTCGACTACACTTGCTCATATAGTCTACTTTGAAATGATACATTGCACTCAGTCATATAATATTAACTACACTCAGCCATATAGTCTAAATGGAAAGATATATTGTACTCGATCGTACAATGTCGACAACACTTAGTCTTATAGTCTGATTTGAAATGATACATTACACTCAGCTGCATAATGTCAACTACACTCGGTCGTATAGTTTAATTTGAAATGATGCATTGCACTCGGTCATACAATATCAACTATGCTCGGTTGTATAGTCTGATTTGAAATGGCACATTGCACTCGGTCGTACAATATTGATTAAATTCAATCGTATAGTTTGATTTGAAATGATACATTATACTCGGTCGTATAATATTGACTACACTTAGTCATATAGCGTTGATTTCTTTTATGCTTTGCCTTTTATTGATTCATTCTTCATTTCCCTTATCCCTTTCATTGCTTACCGATTATACTGTAATTCATAATTGCTCGTGATTAGCTTCAACCCTTTCATTGCTCACTGATGATGTGACAATCCATAATTGCTCATGATTAGTTGCAACCCTTTTGTTGCTCACTAATGATGCTGTAGTCCATAACTGCTCACGATTAGCTACAAGCTACAACCCTTTCGTTGCTCACTGATGATGCTGCAACCCATAATTGTTTGCCATTAGCTTTAACCCCTTCATTGCTCACTAATGATGCTGCAATCCATAATTGCTCGTGATTAGCTTTAATACTTTCATTTCTCATTGACGATTTTACAATCCTTAATTACTCATGATTAACTGCAACCCTTTCATTGCTCACTAATGATGCCTCAGTCCATAACTGCTCGCGATTAACTGCAACCCTTTCATTGCTCACGGTGATGCTATAATCCATAATTACTCGCAATTAGCTGCAACCATTTCATTGCTTACTAATGATGTTGCAATCCATAATTGCTCATGATTTTTATCTTTAGTTTTTGAGTCAAATGCTTTGAATTCTTTGTGTTGATTGATTAGCATTTTTTCTAACTAACTTTGAATTTTGTTGTGTTGACTTATTAGAATTTCTCTGCTGACTAATTTTAATTCCACTGTGTTAACCAACTCTATAACTTGGGTGCACTTCCTTTTGGATTTACAATTCCTACGGACTTATTGAAGTTAGTTTCAATCATGATGAATGTGCAAAAGTACATAATAATATTGAAAATTCATAAGAAAATTCATCACTTTTCATGAGAAAGTGTGCACTTAATGAATCTCATTATTTTTTTTATTTTCACGACCATTATTTATTTGCCATTTAAAAAAAGGTCAGAGGCATCATTAACCATCTTATACTGAGAGCATGTCTTTTACCAAGTGAAGAGCTTACTTCCACACCTAGTTTTAGAGAGAATTTGCTAAACAAAACTTATGAAAATTGAGCATAAACATATCGAATTCTAATAATCAAAATAGTATTTGAATTATTTTTATACTTTTCTTCCTTATCTGAGTATTCCCCCACCTTTCTCATGTTACTCAGTATGGATACCATTGGAAAGGTCCTTTGGATACTCATACTCTTTCAGAGCATTGGAGTAAATAAAGCAATTTTTGGCATGGCCTCTTTTAGTATTCCCCTGTCTTTCTTGTATTACAAAAAGACCCCTGAAAGAAATTAAATTTTCAATCAGGTATGAAAATGTATTACAATTAAGTCCTTAAAAAACCAATGAAACTCTTTTTGAAAATGTATTCAAACTTTTGAGGTTTTGAACTTTAAATGTTGAAGATCTACTTGTAACATTTTCATTATTAGAGTCCTTTGTTGCATCCATATTTTATTATTAAGAAATTGGGTGTTCACAGACACCCCAAAATCAAAAGCATCTCGCCCTCCCGAGACCAATCATTTGTCCCTATTCGGTAAAGTTACCATGTTCCTTGAAAATGGAAAGACTCGCTATACATCCTAAATAAAACCACCAAACTAGTTTCTCATAATGGCAACTCTACTAGAGACTTCTAAGCAAGAGGGATCAACTCGAAAATGACTATTTCTTATTATTCAATACTCAATCGTATAAAGCCCCTCATCATTGCATTTGCACTACACATCACATGTGCACCACTTGTCCCTAAAAGCCTTGATAATACTAAATAACATTGCCACCATGATTCCACTTGAGTTATGGGGTGACGAAGATATGGTATTATCACCTTTAGTCTTTACTTGTGCATTCATCGGACTAATCTGACCAGAGTCTATAACCTAAGTAGTTAAGGGGGGCTACTGAGTTATTAAAAGAATGCTAGGCTCACTGACCGGAGTCCGTAACCCTAGTTATATGGGGGTATTCTCGTTAAAGGAACCCTTAGCCTTTCACCTTAACTTAGCTCATGTAGATAAACCAATTGCAACATCCACTAGGATTCCACCAAGTTATACATGTTATCCTCGTCCTAACACTGTTTATTTAATATGATATTCATAAATGACATGACCCTCATAGTGTCTATCATCGAATGACATCGTAATGTCAATTTTTATAGAAAAGTTATGCTTAGGACCACGTGATTCTCATCTACTTCATGTGAGCCCGAAGCATGAGGAATGATAAGAATCATGTACCTCAGCTTGAATAACTATGTAAATTAATAAATAATGAGGTCCCTCGATGACGGAACCTATGAAATGTCATCCATTTATCCTTATTAGATCAAATGAATGGGTTAGGAACCCAACTAGATTTTGGACCTTTATGTTGGCAAAATCAAACTGTAAACTATCAAATAATACTTTCATGACTCTCGATAAACATATCGAATATTGATATGGGGGCAAGAAGTCAAACTCCTTTTGATTGACTTTGGCCCTATGCATACGGGCGCATATGAGCTTTGGACATCATTTGAAGCTTGATAATTGACCCTCACATTAATATCATATGATTACCTCAAGCACATTCAAGTATCGTTCCTCTGTGTACCCTTTGGTTCTGACCAACATAAATCAAAACAACCTAGTTCTGAGAGCAGAACCATAGTCCTCTAATGACTATAGGTTTAAAACCCACCTAGGAAAGAGACTGAAAAACCTCATGGAGAAATAAGGTTGGAAGCAAGAGCTTGTTTATGATTTGTTTATTCACTGTGTAAGAAAACTAACTAGCTTTAATCATACATACATGTAGATAGCATGTGCTAACCACTATTCCTTATAAGAATAATCACTTTTCCATCATAGGATTTTTGCATCCACTCCATGCATACATGCTCATCCTTTTCTTTTATAGGCACACATCATGCATTATTCATTTAGCTAACCCTAATAAATGTACAGGAATACGACATTCAAATATGAGTGACCAAGAAGATACCTCCTATCAGCAATTCAAAGATAAGCTAAAAGAGGGGATCCAAAAGGTGCTCACTAATGGCACTATGGCTGAAATCCTCTAAGCCCAAATCAAAACCAAAAGTGCCTGAGATGGGAATAGCACACCACTTAATGAAGCATCTACATCTATTCACCTAAGGGTAAATAAGGCAAAGGGAATTCCTCGCAATTTAGTTTAAGCTAATGATGAATACTACCAAGATCTCAGGGATGCACCAAAAGCTGTAAAAATTACTAACATTACCAAGTCTGAATCAAAAAGGAAGGTCAAACTATTGTCTAATAAGATGGTTCAGTTGGAATTTGCCTTCAAAGATAAGGGAACTCATGGCTCCAAAAGCTTTATCGACCTGGCATTGTTCAAAGATGAGCCGCTTCCAAGTGATTTTAAGCTACCAAACTTTGCTAAGTTGGATGAAAGAAAGGATTCGAGGGTCCATTTAAGGCAATATGCTACCTTCATGGTTGCCACAAAGCTTACAAAATCATAGATTGTTCGATTCTTCTTCACATCACTAGAGGAAAGACCAAGGGCATGGTTCTTTGACCTTGAAGATGAAATCAAAAGTGATTGGCCACTGCTAACTCAGAAGTTTATCAAGTAGTATGAATACAACACTCAGTTAAACATCACTCGAAGGGACCTTAAGACCGTATGGCAAAAACCTAGTGAAGCTTTCTCTAATTATGTCACCAAATGGTGGGGAAAGGCCATCAAGATAAGAAATCATCCTTTTGAGGATGAACAAATATATTTGATAATCAAAGGGGGCATTGCCACACTTTAGAAAATAGATGATCTTTACTTATTATCCTGACTTTAGAGCTCTACATCAGGCTGATATAAAAATTGAGGATGAGGAATCTTAGTAAGCCAGAAACACTTTTTGCTACAATACCCAACCAAACATCTAAAACACTTTTACCTGAGTCATATAAATAAACATGATCCAACCCAATACCCACAACTCACCATCTATCAATACCATCATACCACCAAGAAAATTCTCAAACTTTAACCTCCTACTATCTAAAGTATTCCAGAGATTTCAATAAAAGAATCTCCTACAACCACAAGAGCCTAGACCTCTTCCAAACCCACTACCACCTCAAATTAATTAAAACTTGTTCTGGCACTTTCACTAAATGCCTAGCCACATCACTGATACATGCAAAACTCTCAAAAATGTAATCTAAGACCTTATTGACTCTAGAAAAATTGATGACTTAGAAAAGTGACCCAGTATCAAGACTAATCCTCTCCCAAACTATCAAAACATGCCTCCACCAACCATCAGCATGATCTCCTCCAATCTACCAAAAGATCTGGTTGAATAGTCAATCCATAAAAGAAACCCAGGATAAGCCCTTAGAGGATAAACCCTCAAATCCCATTCTTGAGCCTCATGATTCTAGTGAAGATGAGCAATGCCCTTCTACTTTTGAATGCATTCCAATGCCTCAAAAGTTCCTTCCCCATTTAATGATGTAAACAAGAGCTAGGGATACAACTCTCCCTATGAATGGTGAAGTAATTATTTGCCCTTACTTACAAGAAGTAGACAAATAAAAATCTCAACAGTGACCATGAGATATGGGATTTACTCAGCCAACCATCTAGGAAGTTCGACTATAAAGCCAAGTACACAGTACCTCCTACTACCCACACACTCTTAGAAGACATAGTACCCTAAGGATAGAGAGAAGAATTTGACAATGAAGATGGGATGGTCAGCACTATTTAGCTTTAGAATCTATAATTCATAGGGATAGACATATGGTATGACTCTAATGATCTTGAAATCATTGTTTGGGACCAAAACAATAGTACAAAAGTAGATAAGCAAGCAGTTGAGAAGCCCTCACTAGTAATTAATCATGTAACTTACAGCGAGCAGGTATATCAACCTCTTAAAAAAGAGAAGGAACCCTATAAGGAGAAAGAAGTAGCAGAAGATTAGGCTTTAATAAAAGAGGAAGACACTATCCTCAAACAACTCAAGAAAACTCAGGCACAAGCCAGTATCTGGGACCTACTCATGACCTATAAGAAGCATAGAGATGCCCTAGTCAAAGTACCAGATGAAGCAAAGATTGCCACTGATGCCTCACCTTATGAGATGATAGCCTCTTTAATGAAAAATCCTTCTAATACAATCACCTTTTCAGAACGAAGATTTACCCCTCGAGGGAAGGGTCCATAATCATCCTCTCTTCATACAAGTTATTGCTAGGACTAAGAAGACCCTACGTGTTATGGTAGATGACAGGTCTGCCATTAATGTTTGCCCCTGAGGTTACTACATAAGTTCATGATGAATGTTGAGAACCTAGAAGACTCTAATATGGTTATATAACCCTACGATGATTCAAAGAAGCCAATCATCAAGACTTTCAAAGTAGTATTTACAGGGGGATATATCGAATCAAAAAGGAAATTTACCATTTTAAACATCCCTTTGACTTTTGCCCTACTACTAGGAAGACCTTGGTTCTACCCATTAAGGGGTATACCTTCCATTGTGCATCAAAAGATCAAGTTCCCTTTGAATGGAAAGGTTATTACCATCCTTGCTGAAATAAATAACATTATTGCCTATCTGAATGTGGTCCCACCAAGGTTCTAGGTTTTTGTGATCAATGAAGGTCATGTCAATATTAAAGTTGCTCTTCGATGAAGAAGATGCAATATACCCAGAATAGGATAAGGAGGAAGAAACATTAGAGTCATAGAATTCCCTAACTTTTGAGGATAGACCAACAAAAATGGTTTAGGGTATAATCTTAAAAAGGATACTAGGGCTAAAAAATCAACCTCTTTTATGGCTGAAAGCTCAACTCGAGTCTATCAAGGATAAGCTGAGGAATGGATGAGCAATGGAATTAAGAAATCAGGGTTTGAGATCTTCAATGACACCCTCAAGGAGAAACATTTACTAGACATGATCACCAAGACTGACATCTGTGAACTGATGAAAAGCATGAAGATAGAATATGAGAGTGAAGGTATCAATCGTGCTTAAGTTATTGCCATCCTCGAATCGAGCATTGATGACATCCTGTTCGAAGGCATTGCTGATGATGATCTATGTACTTTTTGTTTGTTTGAAAATGATAATATAATGAATTCTAAAGTTAATGCAATGAAATCTGATTTTGCTTACTTGTTTGATGTCTTTCTTAATGGTAGTGTGCATTGCATTGATCAAAACATTAGCATATTTGATATTCATTCCATATACACCAAATCATTTAACATTGGCATGAAATTTGAACCACGTATTCTACATATTTTAAAAGATGTTACCCTTAAAGAGAGGAGAGAAATTGAAAAAATACTAATAAAATATTCAAAAGTATTTGCCTGGACGTACGACGATATGCCTAGTATTGACAGAGACATTACTCAACACTTTATTCCTACTAAAGAAGGGTGTAAACTAGTAAAGCAGAAATTGAGAAGACTCATACTAGAATAGGCTTAACTAGTGAAAGAGGACATCGAGAAATAAATCAAGGCAAAATTCCTAGAGGTAGTAAACTATCCAGAATGGTTAGCAAATGTGGTGCCAGTACTGAAGAAAGACAGAAGGGTTAGAATCTATATCGATTACAGAGATCTGTACAAGTCTTGCCCGAAGGATGATTTTCCACTACCTCATATAGACATATTAGTTAACAGCACCTGCTATATGTGCAATGTACTCCTTCATTGATGGATTCTTTGGATATAACTAGATCCTAATGGCCATTATCAACAAAGCAAATGCAACTTTCATAACATAATGGGGTACTTACTACTATAGAGTAATGCCTTTTGGACTAAAGAACATAGGGTAACCTACCAGAGAATGGTGACTGCAATGTTCTATAACATGATACACAAAGAAGTGAAGGTATACGTCGATGACATGATAGTCAAGTTAAAACTAGGGAAGAGCACCCCCCTAATCTCAAAAAGTACAATCTCAGGCTAAATCCAAAGAAATGCGAAAGATGTTAGGGTATGTTAGGATTGAAATGGATCTAGACAAAGCAAAAGCCATTAGAGAGATGCTAGTGCCAAAAACAAAAAAAAAGAAATTAGAGGGTTTCTAGGGAAACTACAGTTTATCAGTAAATTCATTGCTAAGTTCACAACAGTGTGTGAACCGATCTTTAAGCTACTCAGAAAAGATCAGTTGGTTGAATGGAACAAATAGTGTTAGCTATCATTTGACAATATTAGAAGCTACCTAGCCAACCCATCGGTTCTAAGACCACTTAAACTAAGGACACCTTTAACCCTATATATGGCCATCGAAAGGTAACATAATTAGTGCAATGTTGGCTTAAGAGGGAGAAATGAAGGCAAAACACGCAGTATACTATTTGAGCAAGAAGATGATGTCGTATGAGGAGAAGTATAACCAAGTCAAATAGATATGCCTAGCAATGGTATGGGCAATGAAGAAACTCAGACACTACTTTTAATCCTACAGAGTTCAGGCTATGTCTAAAATGGACCTTATAAAGTACCTTTACGAAGCTGCCTCTCTAGTGAGGAAACTTGCCAAGTGGCTCATACTGTTAATAGAATTCGATGTGCAATATCTAACTAAGAAGGCAGTAAAAGGGAGAGCAGTGGCTAAATTTCTAGCTCTTAACCCCATTCTAGACTCAAAAGAAATACAATTGGACTTCCTAAATGACCTCAGCTCAACCATTGAGATCCAATAATGGCATATGTACTTTGACGGAGCAATCAATCAGTTCATCGTAGGAATCGATGTCATACTATAATCTCTAAAAGGTGAAGCAGTACCAATTACTAAAAAGCTTAAGTATATAGTCATAAATAATAAAGCAGAATATGAGACATGCATACTCAAAATAGAAGCACTAATAGCCCTAGAGATCACAGAAGTCGAAATCTGTAGAGATTCCATGACAATAATCAATCATGCCATTGAAGAGTGAGAACTGAAAGAGTAACACTTAAAGCCTTATGTGGACCATTTGAGGCTACTCACCATGTCCTTCTGAAAATGTAGATTCTTTTATCTCCCTAGGAATCACAATCAGATGGCAGGTGCACTTACTTCCCTAATATTAGTATGGGAAGGACCATCTAAAATGCCCATAAAGCCTTTAATTATACTCAGATCAAGACAACCTTATTATAAAAACTATAGAATAACAAAGATAGAAATAGCTAAAAAGCCCTAGTTCTATGACATCCAGAGATATTTGAAGGAACGAGCCTATCCTAATCAGGCAGATGAAAGAGACAAAGTAGTCATTCGATAACTAGCATCAAAATTCACATCGCATTAGGGTATGTTATACAAAAGAACCTCATATGGTTTATAACTTCGATGTCTAGATGAAACTGAAGCTACAAGAGTAGTAGAAGAAGTACATGAGGGTGTTTATGGTCCACACGTGAATGGAGCAATCTTGACTAAGAAACTAATCAAACAAGGGTTCTTCTAGATGATGATGATGGAAGACTGTATTAAATTTATAAGGAAATGCCACAAGTGTCATATCCAATAAAACTTTACTACGTCTCCTCTCTGTGGCCCTTCTCGGCATAAGGACTAGACATAATTGGAAAAATCCACCCGACAACCTTGAATGGACACAGGTTCATCATAGTGGCAGTAGACTACTTTACAAAATGGGTCAAAGTAGAATCATTCATAAGGATAAAAGCAAAGCAAGTGGCTAAGTTCATCAAAAGAAACATGTTCTCTCGATATAGGATCACCCATCACGTCATCTCTGACAACGGTATCTAATTCTAAAGGGAAGTTAGAGAGCTACTAAGGAGTTATAAGGTGGAACATCACAAATCTTCTCCTTACCAACCATAAGCAAATATGGTCGTCGAAGCTATAAATAAGAACATAAAAAAGATCTTATCAAAGATGACTTAGACTTACTGAGATTGGGCAGATAGATTGCCACATGCCTTATAGGGGTACCGAACAATAGTCAGAACTTCAATAGGAGCAACTCCTTTCTCATTAATGTATGGATCAGAAGCAGTTCTTTCAATCGAAATAGAGATCAAGTCTCTTTAGGTAGTAATCAAATCTAAATTACTAGAAGTGTAGTGGGCTTAATAAAGGCATGGCAATCTCACTCTTTTAGATAGCCAAAGGCTCAAGGATTTATACCATACACAGTTGTATCAGGCTTGACCAGCCAAATCCTTCAACAGAAGAGTAAAACACAAGAGTGTGAAAGTAAGAGATCAAGTGCTAAAGTAAATAAGACAGAATGCTCCAGACCCTAGAGGGATATTCAAATCGAACTAGGACAGCCTATACCTAGTCAAACATGTCTTATCAAAGGGAGTAGTTAAGCTGATGGATTCTGAAGGCAATGAATTCTTTGAAACTGTCAATACAAACCGCCTAAAGAAGTACTATGTCTAAGGCATAAAAAAATCGAGAAAACTTTGAAAAAGAAGGGCTAGCTATTCTAATATTAGTAAAGGTGCGTTAGCTTATTTATGGCCATAAGGTAGAGGGGTTCAGAAAGGATCTGATCATAGATAGAGATTGAAACTGAGGGTAAGGGCAGATGTAGCCAAGTGGATCAAGGTAGTTGAAAACCTAGAAATGGTAGCTCAGGCAAAAGCTAGGAACTTCCCAATAAGTTAAAAAACCTAAAAATGGTAGCTTAGACAAAAATTAGGGAAGGAGAGAAAATACTTAATTAGAAAACCTAAGAAGGCTAGTTAAGGACAAGGGTAACCTTAAATTTGAAATTTGTATGAATGCACCTATGCTTTTCTTAAATGATTATAGTGAAATAAGAATGATTGCCAATTTATGCAAAATGTCTTTGAAAAGTGCAACACATTTTATGATTATGAATTGCATCAAGCATGTTTTGCATTTTCTTTCATTACATGACCATGGTTCTTACCATCCTCTCTAAGCTCATTATTTGAGATAAACCACTACCGTATAATTAAAAAAAAAGACTAGTAAGGTGTGAAAAGCTCTAAAAAGAGACACCTTAGGCAAAAAAGGGAAGAAAAAAAAAACCCAGCTAAGTGCGAAAAGGATACGCTTTAGGCAAAAAAGGGAAAAAAAGCAGACGATAGTAATGGCAAACATCATCATTAATAATACACAGTAGGAAGCATATATAATCATCATCGTATAAAGTCCACATAGAAGAAATAAACTCTGTGTAACGAGCGAGATACAGGCAACCAGACTTCATAGGTATGACCACCCATCGTAAGGTGGCTCCTTACCACAACAGTAGAATACTCCTCACTAAAAGGAATAGGCTCTCCAAAAAAGCTCAAGCATGTGATAGTGGTAAAATCCAATGGGGTAATAGTCATCTTCCCGATAGGCAGATAAAAAGTATGCGTCATGTCCATCCATCGCTTTATCAATGCATACATGGCAATCTGACTCAATGCATACAAGTCATATGATAATGCAGCAATCACCCGGCAACCATATACTTTACACACATTGGGAGACCTTGATAATACATGCTGACCTTGTTGAAACTATCAGGTAACATAGTGACATACCTACGGGGCTACAAACAAATAAGTATGCTATTAAACATTTGCACAACTACTAAATACTAATACATCTCACTCTCTCTCTGTCACTTAACAGGATTAAAACAATAAAGGTTAAAAAGAAAAACATCACGACAAGCAGACAATCATAAAAAGAAAATAAAGCAAGAGCTATCAGCCATTAACATTTACAATAAAGCTACAACTTAATAGACAGTTACAGCAAGAGCTATAGAATTACAGCTACAAGAACCTCATACAACAAAATAAACAACAAAGCAACCAACGAACAAGCTTCAGAAAATAAGGGTAAAGAGGGACCTACCTCATGATGATGACACACCCAAGCATGAGTCTCCAAGCTATAAACAATAGGGATTAAATCTCCCCGAGAAAGCCTAGATGGCTTAAAACTCTGAGTATCAGATATGCTAGTCCTTACAGCGGATGTCCCAACTCTAGTGGCCTCTACAAAGTCTCCCCAAAATAGCCATTTAAATAGGCCTAGAGGGGAGGAAGCACGTGACCATGCACGCAAGCGTGTGATCACATGCCTTCCACGCATAGTCACATGCATTTCCCCTTCCACACACTCCTTTGTGATATTACGTGCACTTTGAAACTTTGCACACTCATTTCTATGGTCCTAAACTTCCCTTTGAGCATAAGACATGCATTAAAATCACATAAAAGTAAATTAATATGGGCTCTGTTTGTTTAAAAACATTGCTCATGCACTACCTTTTTTTGAAAATTCAATACCGCACAAAAGAAGAAGAGCAAGGAAAATCCATTGAAAGGATATCTCTTTCTAAATCATTAAATTAACATCTTTAACATAATAAATAACAACATCATTACTGCATCATCGTTGCATCACTACTACATCATCACTATATCATTACTGCGTAACTATTGCATCATTGATGTATCATCACTACTACCTCATTCACATTGCTTAAGAGCATCCTCACTTTTCTTAGAAGCATTCTTATCGCTTAGAAGCACTCTCACATTGCTTCACATTACTCAAAAGCACCCACATCGCTTAGAACCACTCTCACATTGCTTAGAAGCATTCTCACATTGCTTAGAAGCATTCACATTACTTAGGAGCATTCACATTGCTTGGAAATATTTTCTCATTACTTTGAAGCATTTTCACATTGCTTAGAAGCATCCTCACATTGGTTAGAAGAACCCACATCACTTAGAACCACTCTCACATTGCTTAGAAGCATTCACATTGCTTAGGAGCATTCACATTGTTTGGAAACACCTTCACATCACTTAGAAGCGCCCTCACATTACTTAGAAGCACTCACTTTCATTTACTTAGAAAAAGAGCTCATAAAATAGTAATAATTTCATCCTTTTTGAATATTGAGTTGTATTTTTATTTATTTACTTGCTTTTTTTTTCTTGGATTCATTATTTGTCCTATGCTATGTTTACAATATGATAATTTAAACTATTAAGTATATTTACAAGTCTTTAGTTATTTACATTTGATTTTACTTTAAGATTGAAGTAAATTTTCTATTGTCTTTATGCCTGTCAAGCAGGTGACGCCTCTTTAAAAAGGTGTCCTCTCTTTGTGTTGAGGTGATTTTGTATCGCCTCCATGCATAGAGGCAACACCTCATTGATGAGACGCTACCATAGTGATAGAGTTATGTATAACTCTATCTTTATTATTCATGTTCATTTCATATAGTTAGTCTTCTTTCATACATCTCCATATTATTATGCTTCAATATTTATATGATTATTATGATGTATTGTTCAACTTAGTATTTGTATGCCCATTTTCTTGTTTATTTATGTCTATCTACTTATATCCATTTGATACATAATTTAATCTCATTATTTCTTTTGTAGTATTTTCTATTTATGGGAATTAACATTTTATTTGTTATAGGATTTTTAGGATGATTTCTATCATCAATCTTAATTTCCTTGATTTAGTTGTAACTAGTTTATTACTGGTTTATTTTACTATTACTTTGCGTAAAATATTGTAATCCTTAATTTCTTCCCCCACTTTATTCGAATGTATTATTTGGTAATTATTTGTGATAAATGTCGAGATGTATAATGTATGAAATTGAATTAATGTGCAAACTTGGACATGAACCTGAAATCCGATAATTGGTTGGAGGAAATTACAATTTGTATGTTAATAAGGAAATAATTGAATAATTAGAAGTAATAAAATATAAAACACAAACGGAGGCTAATTGTAAGGTTGGGTGGGCATTCCAAAAACCCACACCCAATTTCTGAACTTGTTCTCTGATGATGGCTTCTGGGAACCTTCGTGGAATTCAGTTATCGTACAATGTGTCTCGACTTTTATTCGGGTGGTGACTCCTCCAATTTGGACTTTAAGCCTTTTATATTTTCTAGTGGGCTTCAAACTTACACAGTGTCGTGGTCACCAATACTTGAGTGCGTGCTAAACTTCCTCCTACAACTAATTTATGATTGTTTTCTATTTAATTTAACTTGATAAATTCATATGTGGATTTAAGCAATCACCTCTTATATATTATGTAATAAATACATAATATTGCAGGATATAACCAAAAATCTCATATACATTCTTCAAAAAAAAAAAAACTGAAATAGAAAAAATGAATTGGAAACTAAAAATAAACCATAAGGATACAAAAAAATGAATCAAACAACCAAAATAACCAAAACAATTCAAAAGAAAATTAAAATAATAACTTTGCTTTAACTATGGATTATTTGGACATAAAATAAAAATTACGTAAATACAACAAATATTTAAAAAATACTATGTGATACAACCACATTGCCATTAATAAAACAAAAAATTTTTAAAAACCAAACAAAAACCAAAACAATGCCAAATTCAAAAAAAAAAAAAAGTATCATAAACTAAAACAAAACCAAAACGATACCAAATTATAAATGCCACATAAAATGACAGCATCCTTTTATGACTCAACAACACCAAAAAAATTAAAAACATATTTATTTCTTTAAATTTTTTTTATTATAATAATTATAACTCACTTAACTCCAAAGAAAATCTTTAGATTTAAGTTATAGTATTTAGAAAGTATTCTAAATTATTATATCAGAAACATAAAATTAACAGAAAGTATTCTAAAATAAATTTGAATTTATACAATTTTTACAAAAGAAAATATCAGTCAAATTATTTTAATTAATGAATTTTAAAAAATGAATCGAAAACCAAAAATAAACTAAAAGAATACAAAAAAATGAATCGAAAACCAAAAATAACCAAAAACATATTCAAAAAATCAAAATAATAACTCTACTTCAACTATGGAATATTTGGACATAAAATAAAGATTGCTTAAATACAGCATGCATACAAAAAAAAAAAAAATCTGTGATACAACTACATTACCATTAATAAAATAAAAAAGTATTGGAAACGAAAAAAACTAAAATGATACCAAATTAAAAAAAAAGGTATTAGAAACCAAAAGAAAACTAAAACGATATCAAATTATAAGTGCAATATAAAATGACAGCATTTTCTTACGACTCAACAACACTAAAAAAACTTTAAAATGTATTAATTTCTTTAAAGTTTTTCTATTACAAAAATTATAATTCGTTTAACTCCAAAGAAAATGTTGTAGCTTTAAGTTATAGTATATATTTTTTGTATACTTTTGGTTTATTTTCAGTTTCCTTCACAATAACAAAAGGAGACTTTAAGATATGGCCAGGTCTATGCTCCATTTTATGTGGATGAGAACTGACAAAATCATTTTTATCATCCTTTGAATATGAAATTAAATTAGAAATCAAAAGCAACAAAAAATAAATTACAAAAAACTAATAACAATATATATTACATCAATACTCTTCAGTTTCGGTCTATCACAACCATAAATAGAATCACCATTATGTACACCCTATTCAATAAAAAATACAAATAAATAAAACATATAAAAAACAAAAAAGTATTTTGTAGAGCAATGCATGCTAATCTTTTTTAACAAAAGCCAATAAGGTACTTCAATATTTTTAGCTATTTTATTTATAGGATTATATATTTGATTTATTGCAATTAAAAAAATAACATTTACAAAATAATGGTAAATTATTAAAAAGAAAGAAAATAAAAAAGAGAAAAAATAAAAATAAAAATAAAAATAAAAATAAAAAAGAGATTGCATTTAGCATAAAATGTCAAAAAATTTATGAAATAAAATCCAAAAAAAAATATATTGACTAATGTTTCACTAATATAAAAAGATGAAAAAAGGAAAAAAATAAGAAAATAAAATTTTTGAAACAAGATGAAAACCAAAAAGAAGAGAAATAAAAATAATAAAGAGAAATTAAAAATAAAAAAGAAAAGGAGGAGAAAAGAATAAAAATAAAAAATAATAAGGAAAAAGAAAAATAAAAAAATAATAAAAAGAAAAAAAGGAAATAACAAATATAAAAAAGAAAAAAATGAAAAAAAATTAATAAAAAAATAAAGGGAATAAAAATAAAAAAGAAAGAAAAAATAAAAATAAAAATAAAAGAAAAAATAATATATATCTGCAAGTAGAGGCGACACTTTTATAATCAAAAGTGGTATTTTAAAAATAAATAAAATTTTAATTAATATTTTTTTTAAAAAGTGCGAATTTGGTTAAAAATGAATTTGCACCTTCCCCTAAAATGTCGGTCATCACAGTGCTATAGCAAAAGGCCATAACTGGCCCAAAAGATCAAATCGAAACCAACATTAGAAGAATCAAGAATTCAGTTCCCAAATAAAACCACTAGGCAATAGGGCTTCCAAAATAAATCTCCCCTTAAATATCCGGACCTTTCCCACTCATTTTTGTTGATCACTCCCAGTTCATTTCGTTTCGCTGCTGAGAATCAGAATCAATATTGGAAAATCGTACTTACTTTTGAGTTAGGGCAGGAGGGATGCCCCTCTTCATCTCCGACGATGAGCTGGCTCGTCATTCCAACGATGCGTCGTTCGTCGCCGCTAAGGCCGATGATTTCATTAAAGCCTTGCAGGCTGAGCTTGAGACCGTGAAGGCAGCCGCGGACGCAGCGGCGATCACGGCGGAGCAGACTTGTTCGCTTCTCGAGCAGAAGTTCTTGTCTCTGTCCTCAGAATTTTCAAACCTCGAATCTCAAAACTCGCAACTTCAGTCTTCCCTCGACGATCGTCTTTCTCAGCTTGCAGAAGTTCAGGCTCAGAAGCATCAGCTACATTTGCAATCTGTACTCACTACTCTTACTCTGTTCTTTTTTTTTTTTTGACATTTACATTATGTTTGGTTCAATTCCACCAAGATTTCACTTTCAAATTTTCAATAGTTTATGTAATTCGTTTCAAATGAATTCCATATTTTGTTATATTATGTTTGGTATATATCTAGAATTCAACTTAATTTTTAATTTTGGTCAAAAACACCAAAGATATTTTTGAAAATAAAAATAATGAGGGTTACTTTTATCATTGTAGAAATATAGACTTAACAATTTAGAATTCATAGGAGATTTCAGCCATTTTGTTAGTAGTTGATCTAATTATAATCAATTCCACAAATTTAAAAGTTTAGAATTGCAATGAATTTTACTATATGTGCATTTAAACCAAATGCATATTATTTGAAATTGCAAGTGAAATTTATAAAATTTTGTGGAATTCATTTATACTAATCACATTCTTAATGTTTGTATATATATCTTTTACTATATTTTAGGCATGTGTATAAGGCAAGTATTACTTAATTTGTACCCTTAAGCGTTGCCACTATGTGCTTTTTTTTTTTTTTAATAGTTAACATGCTGGTTTGATGTTTATTTGTATTTTCATTTATTTATTGTTATTGCATTGTGGAAAAGTACTAGTAACCATCTTAATTCGTTTTTGGTTGGTTTTCAAAAATCATCATGTTGGTTTGTTTTTTTAAGTCTGAACAGAAACCTGGAAAACTATGGGTACTTGACCCATTTTTCTTAAAATTTCTTGGAAAATTCTCTTCACATATTCTATACTTATATATTTTTTTTTCATGGACCAATGCATTAGAAAATGTTGAAATGTAGGTGAAAATTTTGGAAGGAAAATGGATTCCTTTGTAGTTTGTTTTGTTTTATGTATGGAAGTTGAGATTTAAACGTGGAGTTCTTGTTGTTTTGGTTTTCCTGTATTTATATTGCTTTGTTTTCTGGTTGTGATTTGTCTTGTAGATTGCAAAGGATGGGGAGATAGAGAGGTTGACAATAGAAGTGTGTCAGATCCGTAAGTCAAAGAGGCAGTTGATGGAGTTGGTTGAGCAGAAGGACTTGGAAATTACTGAAAAGAATGTCACCACTAGTGGCTACCTTGATAAGATAGTAAGTTGCTTTATGCTTGTTATTCTAGTTTTTTGTGTTTATGTTGGTTTGTTACTAAAGCTTTGTTGGTTAATAGCACTTTTATGATGGTTGTGAAGGTCAATTTGACAGATAAAGCAGCACAAAAGGAGGCTAGATTATGTGAAATTGAGGCAGAGTTGGCTCGAGAACATGCAAACTCTACTCGTCTTGCACAGGTTTGTTTTGTTTTATCACCATTTTCTTGCTTTTGTTTAAGCATATAATTATATTATGAACTATATTAATCACCCTATATATATTTCATTATAATTTTTATTTCAATTACTATCTTTTATATGTTTGGAGAATGGAAAATAAAGAGAGGAAAGAAATTAACTTAGGAAAATAGATTAGGAATTGATTTTCCCTAGTTTGGATAAAATATTATTTTCCACTCTGGCCTATCCATACCTAATCTTTCCAAAAGTGAGGGAAGATAAGGAAGTTGAGACAAAAACTAATCTAATTACTGATATGGCTTTATATTGGTTTTTGTGCTTATCCCTGTGAAAGGAAATATTATAAACTTATCTTAACTCACATTTTTCAAGAATTGAAAATAAACATATTTTCCATCTACTAAACACGAGTGAGAAAAAAAAACAATTTTTATTTTCCCTACCAACTTGCTATTTTCCCTCACTTGTTTCTTTTCCTTTCGTCCTAATTATCCAAACAAAGTGTTAATTCTTGTAAATTTCCCTAACAGTGTGATTTTGAATTTTTGAAATTCAACCATCTTTTATATCGGCTGGGTTGGTAGGCTATATCAATGCTCTGATTGCTTCTGTTATGCCAGGAATTGTATAGAAATATATAATGTGTGTGCTAACTTAAACAAGGTTGTCTCAAAATTTAAATTTGTTTACCCTACCATTTTGTTACATATGTCTTTGTTTAGTTATAAGTGCTCTACCTGTTTACAATTTCTTCAATGAAAGAATGATGAAACTAAAATAAGTAAATAATTAAAGCTTAGTATGGACAATTTCAAACCTAAAAAATTCCTTCATAAGCCCACCAAGTCTGGTGTTCATGTTAAGACCATAATTTTTCTTGTAGTTTAATTGCCCATTTCTTTTTAACACAGCTAGACATGAGGCGTACAGATGAGCAGTGTCTTCTCCAAAACTTCCATAAGTTTTGTTTCCATTTCAAGCATGTCCTTTGCCATTGGATAATTTGTTAAAGTCCCTTTTTACTTTACCTTTTCCATTTCATTAAAGTTTCTCTTGTTCTTGGTAAAAAAAAAAAAAAAGAGGAGATACAGCTCTCATTTTCCCCAAAATGTTTTAATCCCTTGTTATGATTTTGATTTTATTGAGTATTAATTTCTACCATCTGCTTCAAGTTTTTTGGCTTTTCTTTTATGCATTTAAATGTTAATACTCTGGATACATTTGGAAGGGGATCAGCCATTTTATGTGTTAAATCTGGATGTGGTCAGGAGAAGGAACTTATTGAAAGGCACAATACTTGGCTGAATGAGGAGCTGACTGCCAAAGTTGACAGTCTCATTAAGTTGCGTAGAACACATGCTGATCTTGATGAAGAAATGTCTTCAAAGCTTACAGATGTAAGTTTGTTCTATGAATTTTTAGCAGTCTTGGTGCTTTCTTTCTTCTTATTACTTTTTCTTTGAAATACACCTGGTTCATTATTCCATCTAACATTTTTAGATTTCTTTTCTCAATTCTCACAGGCTGAGAGGCGTTTCAATGAATGCTCTAGCTCCTTAAAGTGGAACAAAGAAAGGGTGAAGGAGTTAGAAAAGAAGTTAGAATCTTTGCAGGAGGTATGCAATTCTTTTATGACTAAATTTGTGTTTTATGCCAGTTCTTTGCTATTGACCAACCTGTGAATATCTTTTCACCACATATGAAGGAACTTTGTTCACATCGAGATGCTGCTGCAGCCAATGAGGAGCGATTTTCTGCTGAAATCTCAACGGTATGTTTTACAAGTATTTGCATTAACTTTTTATGTGTATTCATTTATTTATTATTATTCATTACTATTATTATTTTTTTTTTGTGCAAAGGTAGTATGCTGTGAGTTGGTATATTGATTTTTTTTTTCAATATTGAAGTTGAATATGCTGGTCATATGATATTGTCATTTAGGATCCAAGCTGTTCATGTCATATTGTCATTTAGGATAATCATAGTTATCTGAATAAGTTGTTGGAATGGAACTCTGAAAATTTAAGTTGAATGTGTGTTTTAATTCTGAAATCAATCTTTTATCATATTTTTTTACGGAATTCATCTATTGAAAGCAGTAGATTGATTGTGATATTTTACTTAATGTATCATTGTGGCAATTTGGTGGGACAGAATTGCCTTTTCTCTCTTCACGCCACTATGCTAAGCTTGAATTGTGCTATCATATTTTCATGATCAATCAAAGTATGTAAGATATCTTGATATGGTTGCATGGAGGCCATTTTTTCCTTCTTGCCAGACACTTTTTCACAACCTGTTCTTGAGGTAGACATTGATATCTAATTCTGTCTTGAATGGGTCTAGGTTTCATTTTGCTATCAGTGATGTGATGTTAGATAGTACATTTGTATCCACTTATTTTGGTGATGTCCATGTTGATATTGTTGTATAAACTAATTATTGGTTTTCATATTTGATAATTTTTATTTTTGCAACGTGTCTATGGTTTTTGTTTCTTTTACTGTTCTAGTATTTTAGTTATTGTGATCACTGCTGGCTTTCCTGTTTTATCTGTAATGAATTTACTCTTTCACTTAAAAAACTGTTACATAAAGAGATGTGAGAGGACAACATAACAATGAGATGACAAACAATCTGAATTAGTAGAATACATGCATTGCAATCTAAATCTAAATTATGGTACCAAGTTCACCTCCTGCACAAAGTACAATAAGTCAGATTGCTTTGGGCATCTTACGTTTGGATGACTCATATTTTGGTGCTTTAAAGGGTGAAGCTTTGCAGTTGATTCTGATTGGAGAATTCAAGAATTTTATATCTTGAATTGATGGCTGCTTAATTTTTTTCCCTTTCCAATACATCTTTCAAGCTATTTTGTGACTGCTTCAATGTTTTTGCTGTACTTGTATTTTTGCTTTATTCTAGATGACTCTGTACCTTTTGAACTGGTGATGATTAAATACATCTTTTTGTTTGAAATTTCTGTTCTGCAGATGAATAAGCTTGTTGAATTATATAAAGAAAGCTCTGAGGAATGGTCTAGGAAGGCAGTAGAACTTGAGGGTGTAATTAAAGCTTTGGAAGTGAGTTTTGTCTCTATGTCCTTCCCTTCCTTTTCACTGTCTACATACGGACACACATTATACATACATGATTTATATCATTTTTGCTACTGCAAGCAGACTCGTCTGAATCAAGTTGAAAATGATTACAAAGAGAGACTTGAAAAGGAAGTATCTATAAGAAATCAATTGGAGAAGGTATTGTAGCCTTTAGCCTCTTTTACTTTGGTTTCTTTGTCATATATAACCAATGAATGGTTTAGTTTTTCTAGCTTTATTATTTTGATGATTTCTTTCAAGTTGTCATGTTTACTTGCTGAACTGATTGGTGAATAGATTCACATCCTGGTGTTTCTTTTTGTTGACTGTTCCTTTTCTTGTAAACCAGAAATTTTTTGTTACCCTTTTTTTAAAGTCTTAAAACTATCTCTAACTATTACTTGTGGTTATAATTCTTTAAAATCATCTTCCTGATGTCTGCAGATTGGCTTTGTAATTTATCATCAATAAGAAATGTTTATATTTTGTATAATCTAATGCTGTAATAGTAAATTTAAGTTTTCAGCATGGCTAAATGATTCGTTTTATTATTTGGCATGTTTGAACTCCATTTGGTTTGTTAATAAGTATTATCTTATTGTTGCATGTTTATAAACTGTATTGTTTTTTCCTTCCCTTGCCAGGAAGTCTTTAGTGTTTTTTCTTGGGTTGTGGGGTTTTGACTAATGTATTTATGTTTGTGATATGGTTTCGCTTCTGGTGGATATAGGAGACTGCAGATTTGAAGAGTAAACTTGCAAGCTGCGAAGCTGAGATTGAAAGTAGTAGAAAAGCAAATGAGCTGAATCTTTTTCCACTTGGCAGCTTGACCATGGAAAGGTTTATCTATAATTTAATGAATAGTATACCTGTTTTCATGTCCTCCCTCACATGCACTCCTGTTGGTTGCTTTCTAGCTCATTTGTAATAACTGATAACCAGTGAAAATACAAGGAAGGAATATGTGCTATATAAGTGTTCCAGTATTGTGAAAATGAATGTTGTATGTATAAGTGCTTATTTATCTGCATATTATACATTGATTCAAGAACTTGTTGCTGAGTGGGATTTATTCCCAAAAGTCTTTGAAACTTGAACAAATAAAATAAACTATATATTTTATTCCTTGTTTGATTGCAAGATTCTTTGTGACAGTTCTATACACCTGTGGAAAAACACGTAGTGAGTTATCATCTGATGGTTCAAGTAATGAAGTTGAGAATACTCAACCCTTTTGATACAAACATGTAGCGGACATATTAGCCACTTGATGAGTTCTGTTATGAATATTTATTTTAACGTGCTCCTTATTCATCTAAAAGTGGTCTATATAATGAACTGCTTTAGCATGGTGATCTTTGTCCTATGTTTTGTAAAATTGCTAAGATTTCTGGAGGTCAAGGAAGGAACAAGTTAACGCTAGCATGGTTTGAAGATAAATGAATGGGAAGGGAAGTGAATGAAGGGGGATTCCCTCTCCATATCATGTTTGTTTAGCTTTTATGTTCTCTAAGTGAAGAGAAGGGAAGAAAAGGATAATCATTTCTCTTCATTCTCTTTATATGAGGTGAAATTGATTAAACATGAATTTGGGGTGTAAAAAGTTTAGCTTAATGAGACACTGTTGAAATTTTTGTGTATTCTTTTGTACCCTTATTAATTAGAAACTCATATATAAATTAAACAATAAGGACTCATGTTTTTTTGCGACTATAGTTCTATTCTCCTCCCATTTATCCAAAAAATAAAATAATGTATATTCTACTTCACCTTCTTAATTAATTTTTGATTTTCTAAACATAATAAGGTAAAAATTTTCTCCTTGCATTATATTCCATCCCTTACCTTCCCATTAAAATATCATCTTTAACCCTTCATCCAGTGTAAAATTTTTAAATGAAGGTTCAAAATTTAATGAGGGACTTGTTCTTTTTCTCCTGCACTGTAATTATGCAATTAGTTTTGGTTCAAGATCTTGTAGTATTTTGATGAAACTTATTTGCTAGTTGAGGGGTATGATTTGTCCATGGAGTCATTCTCATATAAGCAGTTGTACTGTTGTTTTTATTGCAGATGGAAGGATTCACTTGATTCTAGTGAGATTAGTGAAGATAATAACATGCTTGTTCCTAGGATCCCAGTTGGTGTTTCAGGAACGGCATTAGCGGCTTCTTTGCTTCGTGATGGTTGGAGTGTGAGTTATTGAACTGTTCTTTTGGCTATGGTTCCATATTTTTCTTATTACTCTTTGTAATTTTTCATTTTTTTTCCTTCTTCTAGCTGGCTAAAATGTATGCAAAATACCAAGAAGCTGTTGATGCACTTCGCCATGAGCAATTAGGTAGGAAGGAGTCTGAAGCAATATTACAACGGGTATTGTCTTGCACACCTTCATTGATGCATAATCTTTAGGGAGTAACTAGGTTGCGATTGTATGCTATTCAAAAATAGATGTTTTGCTACCATAATTCATTTTTGTATTGATATAACATAATGTTCATTTTATAGCAACAGCACACAAATTGTACTTTGTACATGATTTTGCTCCCTTCATTTATTCTCTTTTGGTTATATTGGAAAGTTTTTTGGAGGGGAGTGGTGCAATAGATCAAACATCTACCCTCTTGCACTAGGCAGGCATACTGAAGGTTCTAAGTTTTATTTGCTTTGAGTTCTTCATATAGACACACATATTTATTAATTTTACTGCCTTGTAAACTCATGACATTGTATAAGTGAATGTGTGCCTTTAAAGGCTCAATGCTTTCATGCTTCTCCTTTGGTTGGTTCTTAGTTGCTAAATGGTTAACTATGATTGTTGATTGTAAGATCTTTAAAAGGCTGATTATTTTGGTTTTTAGGTTTTATATGAACTAGAGGAGAAAGCTGGAATCATTCTGGATGAAAGAGGTATGCTTCAGTTTAAATTTAAGGTTAAACTCTTTTTTTTCCCCTTGTGTTTATGTGTTAATATTTGTTAATTCTTTACAAATTCTTCTTCTGAATATTCAAAAGATGGTCATATCTAAATGTTCAAGAAGTTAACATGGGGAATTTGATTGTTGTTTAGAAATGACTAGGCTTGAAGGGATGCTAATAGGATTGAAATAACATAAATATATTATTTTTCTGACCCTTGTTCTGCCGATGTCATAACTTGGCGGGCTACCCTGATGTTTTTTTTTGTCAGATGATTGGTATTTGTTTAGTAAATTGTGTAGCCTTATTTTAGTGCCATATTTGCTTTTCAACCTCTTTGGGATTTGGTCGGTAGTCTTGCTTTTTAGTCACCAGGATTTATTTTTGCCAATGAAGGATCATGCATTGTTTTATTGATTATGAATGTGGGGTGGTGGGCACTTTTAGTAACATGCCAATGGGTATTGTAATGTTTATTATTTGAATGATGGCCTGATGCATGTGGATAAATTTTTGAAGAAAGCTGGGTGCTTTTTATATTTGTCTTGGGGGATTCTCATCTCCAAAAACAAATGGAAAGAAGAGGACTGACACAGTTCTCAGAATTTGAATTGATGGAGCTTGTATTGAGGGGATTCTGCAATTTCATGTTTAGTTAATGTGGTAAATTAGTGTTCTAATAGTTTGTGTTTATGCTGATTATCTGATTTGAGCATGGTTTTAAATAACTTTCTTATTGGCCATTTTGTCACGGATTTTGGGGGATGCAGATACGATTTATAGATGATACAATATGGGGATTGGGAATTAGTTAAGGTTTTGTTGAAATATTGGATGCATTGGCTGTTTCGCTCAGAATGGAGCAATTTTGGCAGTTACATGTTGACTAGTCCAGAATGAAGGAAAAAGGAGAAGAAAAAAGAAGAGCAGTCAATCAGAAGAAAAAAAAAAGGAGCGGCTCTTATTTTTTTAGTTTCATGGAGGTAGTCAATCTTTAAAGGATGAGGTGGGTTGAAAATGAAAAAGTGGGTTGACAGGTGTTTATATATTCTTTTACTTAATTTATTACTGACCAATCAGACTTCTTTCTTTTTTAATTTATTATTTAATTTTTTTACAAAATATTAAAAATAAAAATAAAAATAAAAATATTTTATTGTAAGAATTTATTAGATATTAGAAGTAATCTTTTGTTCTATATCTAATTTTTTTATTTAATTTTATTATCTATTTGAATTTATATATACATTAATTTTTATTTAAAGTTCATAATTTTATTAAATTTCAAAAAATTTAAAATATTCATAAAAACTTTTATTAAATTTTAGTAATAAATGTTATTTAAATAAATATCTATTTTAAAATTTTTGTACATGACTATAACTAAATATAAGAAAATATTTTTAAGGTTTTTTTTGAACATAAATGTTTTTTCTAATTTAATGCATTGAAAATTAAAACACATCTTTTAATCATTAATTTGAATTATTTTGCTATATATTTTTTAAAATTCATGATGGTGGTTGTTACAGTTAGATACAGTCTGATATTGTAACATGGATGTCGATACCGAAACATTTTTCAATACTGTTATTTAAAACCCTGGATTTGAGTGGTCACTTAAGGTGTTGATTTGTGAAGGTTGCATGAGGGATTTATCATGGATTTTGCTATTTAGAATGAACTAGGTTTCGCAATGGTCCTTGGGTTTTAATATTAATATATGGTTTTTAAATCCATGATTCATGTGAAAAAAGTCTACTTTATCATAGAATTATTCTTGTTTTTTTAATGCATTGCTATGATTTTCCAAAAGATAATTCTACTGTTTCAAGAGTGGATTGTTCTTAATATGTATAGAGAGGATTGTATCACTGATCATCTTATTTTTCTTGATTCATCATAGCATCATTCCATCTTTTGACAATTTGTGGTTCAGGGTCAATGGTTGAACTTGTAAAAGGAATGGTGGGAGGGATGATAATAGAATGAGGAATATTCTGGCTTTGAAGTTGCTTCTAGATTGAAGTTCTGCAAGGAGCATGAAAGCATCACTTGCAGGATAAAATTTTTTGGTAGAAAAAGGTCCGAGTGCCTTCTTGAAAAGAGGGAACTTGAAATACTGAACTAGAGTGCTACTTTTTTTTTTAACCGTAAATTTTACCTAGAAGATACTGTCTTTTTCCATTGTGGATGTATCGCATAAGAGATGCCATTGTTAAATCTTGTCTTCAAATATGATAGGGTAGCTTGAAACATGCCATTTGTAAGGGATGGATATTGTGCCTTGTTTGCGACATGGAGAGGATGAGGTTAGATGGTTATCGTGTCTTGTTGGGATATGGAGGGGATTAGGTTATTGGATAAAATAGTATATCATTTAGAACTTGCCAGATTTTAAATCATTATCTCTTGCCTTGAAACGGAACTTGTGAAAAAATCTCCACTTTGACGTTTCTAGAAGAGGGGCATTAGCTAATGAATATATGTTCTTTATGTTAGCATCACTCAGAAGCAATGAACCATAGTTGATCACATTTTTGATTTGAGTAGGAAGTTGAGGAAGATTGTTCTATCAGTTGTTGGTGCTTTGAGGATAATGCCCCTTTTTCTTTTTACAGGAAAGAGCAATTTGAGTAGGAAGTTGAGAAATAATTTTTTGGATAATAGCATTTTTTTTATGGAAAGAAAAAGAAATTATTTTTTTGGTCCCTTTTGCCGCCTTTTGTTTAGTTTGGATCAAAATAACATGGCAGGATTTTTAGAGGAAAGGCCTATCTTTGCTGTAGTGGTTAATTATTTCAAGGATATTATTTCTACTGTAGATTTTGGACTTCTCATCATTTGTGTTATTTCTTGCATCCCCCTAGTGTTTTTCTATGATCTCTCATTCTTTTCCACGATGGGAAAAAGTGACAAAAGCATCAAGATATTTTGTTTATATATGCTTCTTGTTGACGCTAGATTACATAGACTAATTTTTTAGTCTGCTGTCTACATCATATATGGTTATATGCAAGTTTTCTATGTTGAAAAATTACCACGTCAGTTTTGATGTTATTATTATTATTTGGACATGTTTATATTGACAAAATCGTTGATTATTTAGCGGAGTATGACAGAATGGCAGAATCACACTCTGTCATCAACCAGAAGTTGCAGCATTCAATTTCTGAACAGGAAAATCTAGAGAAAACAATCCAAGAATTAAAGGTTTATGCTAATTCCAGTCTTTTATATGTCTTAATTTATGTAGTTATTTCCTGTTGAGATAACTTGAATGTTTTGTTTTCTAGGTGGATTTGAAGAGGCGTGAGCGCGAGAACAATATGGCTCAGAAGGAGATTGTGGATCTTCAAAAACAGGCAGTGATATCAGTGGCCTTTGCACTTTTATTTTATTAATTTTGAGTCTCTTATGCATGATAAATCGCTTTTCTATATATGCATATATATTTCTATTTCTTGGCATTGTTAAGATACCTGCATGAGAGATTTATTGGATGTAATATTGATGTGTTGATTTTAGAAGTAATTGTAGCAAAGAAAAGACAAAGAAATCACCTACATGTTCAAATTTAAAGTATTACATGGCATACACATGCACACATCAATGGCATTTATAAATTATAGTTACAATTTTGTCCTTCTCTTGTTGTTATTACTGATTCTCCTGTTAGTTATTTTCTCTAGAGTTACTTCATCTGGACTTCTTCCTTTTCCTAAGCGTAATAGCTATGTAACAAAGTAATATGTCTGGGTATGCATCTGGCAAGTGTGTGCATTTATGTAATAAATGTGGGTATGCATTAGGCCAATTTATGCACATTGTATGTACAAGCTATAGAGCCATGTTAGATGTTTGCTGTATGCGCATATGTGTCAAGGCATGTGTCCGTTTATTTGTTTGTTTAAATTTTCTTTTTTTGGGTAACTTGTTATGGTTCAGTCTCTGTTTTACCAGCCAATGCCATTCTCTTAAGGTTGACTATGATGTTGTAGGTCACGATTCTTCTCAAGGAGTGTCGTGATATACAACTTCGTTGCGGATCTACAGGGCATGATGAGGCTGATGGCTATACAGCAGTTGCTGCTGTTGAGATGGATGTGGAGTCTGATGCTGAAAAAGTAATTTCAGAACGACTAGTAAGCTCATGTCCTAAAAAATTTTAGCTTGAACTTTGAAATTCTATTTATCTATTTTATTTTCTTTTTCGAGGTGGATGATTGGCTGTGTTCTTTAGCTATCCGATAAATTATTAAAATGCAATTTGGTTGAAACAATGTTACAGTTGACATTCAAGGACATAAATGGACTAGTTGAGCAAAATGTTCAGCTCAGGAGCCTTGTGCGTGATCTCTCTGATCAGATTGAAAATAAAGAGATGGAGTTCAAGGTATTTCATTTGTAGAAGTACATCAGTTGTATGCGTCTACTTAGTGCTTCCTTGTTGGGTGGATGTGCTATTTTAATTTCTAAAGTTTATTTTGAATTTTTGATAGCTATTTATGATGTAATGTAATTGCAGGAAAAACTTGAAATGGAGCTCAAGAAACATATGGATGAAGCTGCTTGCAAAGTGGCTGCTGTTTTGCAACGGGCTGAAGAGCAGGGACGTATGATAGAATCACTTCATACTTCTGTAAGCTTTCTGATGCTTATTTTTTCCCTGTTTTGTGCTTGTGTGCATACACTTAGTTTATATCAAGAGAATGTAAGTGGATCTTTATGATTTATGTATCATTATCTTCTATTTCCTTTTTCTTCTGTACAGGTTGCTATGTATAAAAGGCTATATGAAGAGGAACATAAACGTCATTCATCATATTCACATTCTTCTGACGTGCCTTCAGGTTGTCAATTTTATCTTACAGGCAGTCTGCATGATTGACATCCCTTTCTTTGCATTGGCATTGGGGCTGCATTGTTAAAAGCAAAAGGTCAAATTGAGTGGAATCGATTTTGCACACTATAGTACTGAGTGTACTTGGGCTTAACTTGACTAAATTATGGGTGAAAATCCTAAAAATAATTTTATTGTTTTAAAATTAAAGCTTGAGTAGGCATGAGGTGTCAATTTGTCAATTTTTAGGATCAGAACTTATTTAAACTTACCTGAAAACGATTAGCTTTAGTAACTACTTGATTATTACAATACTGGAACTTGGCCTGACTTGTTAGTGAACCTATTCAAAATTTTAGCTGCAGTAGGGTGTGTTGCGAGCTGATTTTGGATATTGAATCGCTCATCACTAGATTGACTGGTTTACCTCCCTAGTTGAAAGTGCTACTTAAAATGCACAATCTGGCATTTTTGCCTATATGTATTTGGTGAATAAGCAGCAATTTTTTCCAGACAAAAAAGTTGAAAACCATTGCTTGGAAAGGTTTTGCTGTTGTTGATGTCACCATCTTTATGAAGAATGAAAAAGAATTTACTTATATAGTTCTGCTGCCTTCACCTTCAGCATTCTAGATTCTAATTGGTCATTGTGTTCTGAATTCTTGTGCTCCTACAATGTTAATCAGTGTCTAATTCATTCTAAAACCCAAGTATCCAAGCAAATTCTGTTATGTGCTTCTGTTTCAACGTTCATTATTATGCTCTGGCATTGTGTCGATTTTACTTTTACTGAGAATTGTGATGAGAAATGAACAATTAATTTCGTGTAACTGTATCCTTTCTAGATATCAGTTAAAACACCTTCCAGTGCTTCTTTCTTTAAACTAACAATTTAAATATTGTGATTGTTATGATGATTTTAGAGCACTGAACCACCAAAAAGCAAATTTAGTTGTAATAGTTTTTAACAATGTCAAAGACCCACCTCTTTTGCCAGCCACAGCACCTCAACCTGTATAGGATGGGCACTGTTCATCAGGCATGCACCTTGGGTACAAGGCATGCCCGAAAGAGTGTGTGTGTGTGTTTTTTTTTTCCTCCTTTTCTTTCTTACATTGGTTTTCTTAAATTTCTTTAAAGTTTTTTCATCAAGAGTTATCCGCACTTGGCCATGCATGTGAGCTTACAGGCATTTGTTGTTTTTCTTTTCTTTTTATTTTTCTCCAAGTAATTTAACACCTGTATCATTTCTGGATATCTACTTAAGCAATTTCCGTAATTTCTTTTCGTCAAAATAACAATTGAAATATTGTGATTTTGACTGATTTGATAATCTTAAAGCTATGAAAAGAAAGTTGCACACAAGCTAGATGTAATGGTTTTGATTATAGTTTTTTAAAGGTTAAAGGTGTGTTTCAGTTGCTAGCCATTGCACCTCAACTCACAAAAGATGGGCGGTGATCATCAGCCATGCACCTTAATCCAGGTGCAAGGCATGCCTTCTCAATTTTTTTCCTGATTTGTTTTATTAAATTATGTTAGTATTATCATATAAATAGATTTCTACTTTTCGTTGGCTGAGTGTGAGCTTGCAAGAAGTTATTCCTTTTGTTTTCTGTTTCTTTTAAGCTTATTTTTTTCTCCCCCTTAAGTGATCAAGCCCAAAATGTAACTAATGGCCTAGGATGCCCTGCTCTTCATTTAACATGGAGGGTTTCTGTTGCCTCTTCATCCTTCTGCCTTTTTAAATTTTTTTTTTTTTTTATGTTAGTTCTGTGAATGGTCTTATAAAGTTTTTGGTCTTGCGTCGTGAATGCTTTGTTATTGAATCTTATTTATTTATTTATTTTGCATCTCACTTCAATGTGCATAGTCCTTAGGCCCTTTGAGGCTTTAATTATGATTATTGTGATGCAGTTAAGGGTCACAAATATTTATGTTACTGTTCTGATCATATACGTATGTCAGAGAATTAGAATTTTTTTAACCAATTGTTTCTGCATTTACAACTTTTACAGTTGCAGATGATGGAAGGAAAAACCTCTTGCTTCTGCTCGAGGGCTCTAAAGTAAGCTTTAGACTAGAGATATTTTGTGGTGGACATTGTTTTTTTTTTTTTGTGTTTGGACTTACAAACTCCATTCAATGCCATTTTTGATGTAGGAATCAGCTAAGGCTGCCGAAGAAAAGGCTGCTGAACGGCTGAGATCTCTTGAAGAGGAATTGACAAAATCTAGGTAAAAGTTTGTCATTCCTTGTTAATTTTTTTTTACCCTCTTAAGAATTGATTTTTAATTGCATTCTTTTGTTAGTTGATATTCCTTGTATCTATTCACCACTAGATAATTTTACTATGGTAGAGTCCAGTGTACAGTCTCAACTGCAAGTTTTGAATGCTTCTACATAAAACTTGTAAAATTCAAGATTTTTTTAATTTTACCTTTTATCGAACCATGCATACCTGTTTGAAGAGTCTGATTCTGACATGTATTCAACACCGGCATTATGATAAATCCATGGTTTTCTCTTTTAGTCTATCTTCTCTATAATATAGAATTGAATAGGGTATTTATTTCTTGTTTTCCTTGAACAACAATTGGGTGTGCCCTCCCCCTCATGCTATTATAACTATTTAACTTGAATCTGAAAATTCTGGGTTGCTGACTTTGTGCTTTTTCTTGACAGAATTTAAAAAGGTTCTCATTATTAGTATTTTTCTTATATAATTGTGTGTGGTTACTCTCTCTTTTCCCCTTTCTTCTTTTTCTTACCTTTTTTTTTTTTTTTGTGCCTAGGAGAGATGTTGTATCACTACGATCAGAATGTGACAAGTTGGCTCTGGATGCAAAATACACAAGAGAAAGACTTGACGGTTGTATGAAAAATAATGAGCAGCAGGTTAGTTTACTGTTGGGAATATGTTTTCGCTTCTTTCTTCTTAGTATTCTTGTATTTTTCCTGGACTCAATATACTTACTTTTCAAAGTTTGACAGATTTTCTGGATAGTTTGATGTTTCAGAATATTATATGAGGGATGCAATGGATAGTGAACTGAACAGATAACTTGAGGTGGATTTAGCATTTGAAGAAATCTTAAAGAAGAAAATACCAGATTTTTATGTCTAAACTTCAACTCTAAACTTGTTGATGGGAAATTGTCTTGACACCATAGGAAAAGAAAGTCTAGGGCTCGCTCTAAATAAGCCTTAAACTGACTAGAAACTTAAAAAGATTAGTAATCATAAAGAAGTTGAAAAAGAAAACTTAGTGTTGATTGGAAATTAACAAGACTTGGAGTTTATGTTGCTGCTTGAAAGAAACCATGCTCAAGTTAAGATCAAAAGCTGGATAAAGTGGCCATATATAGAACAGTGAGGACAGATGCCAACATCACTAGAGGTTTTAGAAATGGCCATAGCATTTGGAAGATCTGCCAGAAGCATTGACATTTGTCTTTATATCTCATTTGGTCTACTTCTTGGGTTAAGACTTAGTCTTCATTTGGATGGGGTCTAAGGAAGGAAAATGGAAGGGAGTGTAAGGAGGGGTAAGATCTTACCCTTGTTTGAGAAAAGAAATATTATTGAAGGGAAGGGCAAAGTTAGGTAACTTTTACCCTTCTTTCCCCTTCAAAACTTAACTTTTTCTTACACTTTAAATTGGGGTGTAAGGAAGGGGAAGGGAAGGATTAAAATTATAAGGATAGTGTTTTAACTTTTTTATTTTTTTTAAATTTTGTCCTTTTCTTATTCATAAAGGTTCTTTATGTAATTTTTTATTTACCTTCCTCTTTAATGAATCTTTTTTCCAAACCCGTGAAAGTATTCTTTTTTCCCCTTGCATGCTATTCCCCTTACCCTCACATATCCTTGTTAAATGAACCTCCACCTCACACCATCAAAACAAAGTGTCAGAGCACACCTAGAACCACTCTTTTCAAGGGAAAATGACCACTATGTCGTGAACTTTAAATGTCTGTTTCTGATTTAGAATGTACTGCAGATGTGTTTATGGAGCAGGCTGAGCAGTATTGTCCTTTTTTTTAATTTTTTTTAGTTCTGGCTTTCGTTAGGATTTATGTAAGAATGCTGATATTTTCATTTCTGGGAAGATTTTTGCCATCCCTCTATGAGCTCTATTGATTAAGTCCATTATCATGTCCTTGTGTTGTAGAGAATCTTCCCATATATCCGTTCTGGGATTCATGTAAGGTAAGATTGATAAAACATTGTAAGAATCTTTGCAATTTAGAATTGGCATGATTTGGTGATAGGAGTATTAGAAAGGCTTTTAAGTAGTGTCAATATCGCCATCTTTTATTTAATTCTTCTAATTTCCTTATCAGTCTGGGATTGTTATATTTGGGCTGACTGCCACCAAATCAAATTTATTTAGAGTTCTGCCTTTATTTCTGTTCAATAAAATAATATAACTTTTCTCAACTTCTGATTTTAATTTTTCAGTTGAAACTTGTCTTTGTTCTTGAAAGGCATAGAATTGAGTGCTAGTCTTCTTCCTCCTTTAAATGCTAACTCTGCATTAATTCCTTTGGTGCTTTTCAACAATTTTTTGTACTTAGCATTTGCTTGCTTCAATTTTATCTTTACCTCATCTTGCACACATTTAACGTATTCAGCTATGCTACAAGAGACTTAATCATCTTGATAGGCAATTGAATCAATGCAAATTCTTGCCATGGAGCTTTCGTATAAGTAACTGAATATAGACTTCCGTGTTGCACTGGTCAACTTCATCATAACCAAAATTCACTTGAGCAAGGGAAAATTTTCACCGATTCAGCTTGTCTCCATGAATTTGCATAAATGAGACTAACTTAGATAAGGACTTAGTTTGTCAATTAGTTTGAGGAAGTTGTGCTACAATAATTTAATAAAAAATCAAACATTCTGTGCAAAACTTGAAGTGGCTAAGAAATTTTTTGTCTTGATTTGTCTAGAATCCCCTCTCCCTCTTTCTGTGCAATAATAACTTGGCAATGTTAGATGTATCAGAAATTTTTAGCAATAAAAGTAAAATTGTAACATTTGTCTTCAGGGCAAAGCAAGTAGAAGGCTCATAGAAAATTCTTCAAATATAAATAGGGCCAGTTACTGATCTATACAAGGCAGTGTTTTGTGCCCGAGCCTTAGTTTGAAATATAGCATCATTGAACTTACCTTGTCATTCCTGTTCAAATGAGGCCAGTAAAGTTTTATTTACCTAATTTGTTCAATCCCATGTTCTGTGTATTAGGACACATTCCATTTCGTGTGTCGATGGAGCACATTCTGGAATGCCAAACAGATCATCCTATTTTCAAAAGAAAAATTTTTTTTGTAGGCATTTTCCATAGCAAAGTCAGGCAAAAAAGTAAGAAAAATAAAAGGTTTGATGATGAAAAGATCATGGGAGAAGACGTAAAAGAACCACTATTGTTAGTAAAAAATGAAACAGCAAAGGAGAAAAATGAACCAAGAATTAGTGACATATATGGTAGTATATGTTACTAATCCAAAATACTGATTTAAGTGACATACATGATTTACAATATAAAAGAAACACAAGTAGACCATTGTAAGTAATGCAAGTAATAAACAAACTAATGATCCAAACAAGTGCTATTCATATACATATAAAAAAACACAAATAAATCATTATAAGTAATATTAGTGATAAACAAACTAATGATTGTAATAAGTGCTGTTCATGTACCGTAATCCAAATCAACAATGTATCAAAAAATTTAATTGCGGTACCACGTTCCCGTTTCCTTGCCTTGACCTGAAATGTGCCGCCTTCTGGATAACTATGGTTTGGGCTGCTGCTCCATGCCACCACTTAAGTGAGAAGCTGAAGTCATTAGACCATCGATGTGCTTTGTTTGTTGACACTGGTACATGTTAAGTATTTACTAAATTTTCTTGTTGCCTGTGATACTTGACAGGAAAATGAAATAAATAGCCTTAGATCAAGGAATGTGGAGTTCACGCAGCTAATAGTTGACTACCAAAGGAAAGTACGGGAAAGTTCAGAAGCATTGCATAAATCTGAGGAGCATTCTCGGAAGTTAAATATGGAGGTAAAAACTATATGACCTGGAGACATCAATTTGGTTCTTTTTGAAAGTTATGAACTCTACATGTTTCTCAACAGGTATCTGTTCTCAAGCATGAAAAAGAGATGTTGTCAAATGCTGAAAAAAGAGCCTGTGATGAAGTTCGCAATATGTCAGAGAGGTTCTATCGCCTGCAGGTTTGGAGAGTAACACACAGTTTGCTGTTATAATCAATGTTATAAATGTCCTAAACTTTCCCACTTTATGCAGGCCAGCTTGGACACTATTCACAGTGCAGAAGAGGTCAGAGCGGTATGATCTGATTTTACTTATATGCAATTTTTGTATTTTGATTTTTTATGATCATTTCATATGTTTTCCTTTTGGGTACTGCAGGAAGCAAGAGCTGCTGAGAGAAGAAAACAAGAGGAATATATAAAACGAATTGAGGTGTGTTTTAATTTGACAAACTTATGTTTTTTGTCTTTATCTAATGTGCAGTGAGGTGTGTTTTGATTTTCTCTAGCTTTGGTAAAAAGAACTTCTAGTACTGTTTATTCCACTCCTTAAGGAGTTTATTCTAGTTGCCTATTTGCTGTCCAAAGTGCATTTTGTGGTGTGAACATTAGGGTCCCTACCTTGTTGTCTTATTGTTCAGTCATCTATAAATTCTCTTGGAATTTTAGTGACTAGCTTTTATTTGGAAACTGTTTAAGAGGATAATGGCATCTTCCTTCAACTGAATGTATCTGGATCTACTGGTTTTTGGTTTATCTAGTTTATAGTCAATGTATTTGAAGAATGTAGAAACTCCATGGGCCCAAAGAGTGCTGGCTCACACATACACATGTGGATACATAAATGGAGTTTAACCCATGTAACACAAACCAATTAATGTAACACTAAGCGAATTGGCTTGTGTTAAGGCCCAATCTATACACCATTGATGTTTTGGTGCCTAAAGACACATAAGGGGTCACAAATGAACTGAGCGAAATTTTCACGAGCACAGGATCATTGTTTTGATACCATGTAGAAACTCCATGGGCCCAAAGAGTGTTGGCCCATACATACACGTGTGGACACATAAATGAGGTTGAATCCATGTAACTCAAATCCAATTGGGTTGTGTTAAGGCCCAATCTATGCCAGTGCCACTTTATTTCATTATATTTTTCCAACTGGATATATTTTTATTATCCAACAAAGAAACCTAATCTGGTGAAAAAGGTAGTTTTGTGGTGTGGGAATTCCTTAGTGTTGTGATGCTAGCTGGAGTCCAAGCACTTCTTAAGCACCATTAAAGCCTTGCTAATAGCTGACAAATAAGATATAAATTTAATGCATTATACATTTAATTTCTTTTTATTCAAAATCAAATTTAATTCAGTTATAATGCCTTAAAGCCAGACATAGAATATTATTCACAAATTAAATTAAACTAAAATCTGCAGCATTAGTTTAGTGAATGCTTGCTATGGAATCGTATAACATACATTAAGTAATCTGCAATTGCAAATGATTTACATTATATATACCTGTGAAGAGGGAATGGGCTGAGGTCAAGAAAGAGCTGGAGCAGGAGCGAAATAATGTTAGATGTCTCACATCTGACCGTGAAGAAACTGTGAAAAATGCAATGAGGCAAGTTGAAGAAATGGGAACAAAATTGGCTAATGCATTGCAAGCTGTTTCAGCTGCTGAGACTAGGGCTGCTGTTGCTGAGGTATTTATTCATGTTTAAATAACATGGCAGAGTATATTATTTGCAGTTTTTTTTTCATCTGAGGGAAGTTGTCTGATTGCTGTTTTTTGATCATTGCTTGTCAGGCCAAACTTTCTGACTTGGAGAAAGCAATGAAAGCTTCAGATGCAAAGGTGAGTTATCCAATCAATGTCTAAATTTTATTTTATTGGGAAGAAATATGCATATGCTGATTTAGAACATCGTATGCTTTTGTTAGTTTTGTAATAGTAATAGCCTTTAATATAATCATATGATATATTGAGATTTTGAACATCTTGTTATAGTGGTTAAAACATCATTGATGGAGAATATTGTTGAATAACGTTTGGCTTCACTTTCTACGGTTTGTTATTTATGGTTTCACGTGATCTAAGTCCAATCATTCATCTTCCTCAAATCCTGCCTACTTGTGCAGATTGCTAATGTGGATGCTGGTGGTATTCCTTCCTCCATTTCAACTACTGAGGTCAGGGTTGTTGGTTTGGCATTTTTGATTCTATGATTCTTTATTTATGTTGATACATAAAACAGTTTGGCGGCCAATGATTTCTACATGTCTGGGAATTTGTTCGTCTGACTTATTGCTGAAGATATAACTGTTTTCTTATCAAGCAGTCCATTGTCAATAGCTATGTTGTGTAATAGAACTTTCTAGCTGTCTCTGATTAGCATGTAATTACTTCAAACAATTAATATATGTAATCATTTTTTGATGGAAACATTCTATCCTTTTACGATGAACTTCTTATTATGCTTGGTAAACAATAAGGCAAAGTTTTGTAATGTAATGGGATAAAGAACTCAAATACAATAAACTAAAAATTATTCCATTGCACTGTATTAATTTTCATCTTGATTCTAAATTGCATAATTGTTGTTTAATGGTTTAATGGTAGTGACCCTTTTTTTTACGGGCTTTTGTGTGTGTTTAAAAATGAAATATGGCGTGATCACTTTTTAATAGAAATAGTATTGATAGTGAAATCATTATTTTCTCTGGTAGGTATAAAAGCAGTTAATCTAACACGTCTTTCCTTTTTGGTTGAATGTGCCCCAGGTTGTTACAGATTTGTTAATGGCAAAAGAGGAGATCGAAAAATTAAAAGAGGAAGCACAGGCTAACAAGGAGCATATGCAACAGGTGCTGGCTTGAGTTGTGATGTGTTTGTTATTTAGGTGCTTAGTAATTTAAAGAGGTTTCTTCAAATAAATAAATAAATAAATAAAAGAGTTGCATGCTTTCTGCAGTATAAAAGTATAGCAGAGGTAAATGAAACTGCATTAAAGCAGATGGAGGCAGCTCATGAAATGTTTAAGATTGAGGTATTACACAGCTTCTTTTGGGTATCAAGAGCTGAACTTTTATTACCATATGTATATACATTCACATGCATCTGAATTGTTAAATATTTATAGTCAGAAAAGTTGAAGGAATCATTAGAAGGTGACATTCAATCACTTAGAGAGAGAATCACTGAGCTGGACAATGAATTGAAGCTGAAGTCTGAAGAAGTAGTCTCTGCTGCTGCTGGAAAAGAAGATGTTCTCGCTGCTGCATTGACAGAAATAGCTAGTCTGAAGGAAGAAAACTCAACTAAAATGTGAGATGCACTGATTGCATGATATAATTTGATGTCAGTATTCCTTCAGTTAACTAATGCTAGGCCTTTTGATATAGCTCTCAAATTAGGGATTTGGAAATTCAAGTTTCTGCTCTGAAAGAAGATTTAGTGAAGGAACATCAGCGCTGGCGTGTTTCTCAAGATAATTATGAAAGACAGGTCATTTATTTTTCTTCATTTAAGTATTTGAAACTTTTCATACTTTAATATGTGATATGGCAGTAGCCATTGCATTTCTATGCTAGAATGACTGCATTATTGCTCGATTAATCTTGAGGCCGGTACTATTTATGGTTGCTGCTTGATCTACTTTCTTGGTATATTGAGGGGCTTGTAAGTTACATTGCATGCATTTGGTTGTTCTGATCAGTTTGAAATTTCTCCAATTAAAGACAAGAGTGTTCAGTTTATGCAGTTTAACTAGGATTAATAGATGTTTATGTCTAGAAGTAAATATTTATAATTATCTATTTATATATTTATTAATATTTAATTATGTATTTATTAATATATTAATATTATCTATTTATACATAATCTATATATAAATTAATTATGTATAATTTAATAATAATTATTAATTATATAATAATTACATAAAATATTCTATATAAAATATTGTCTATTAATAAAATGTTATCTATAATATATATAATAAACGTAATATATATAATAAATATATGTATATTTCTATAATATAACAATATATATAATAAATTCATGTATATTTAATATAAAATATATAAAAAAAATTTGAAAAAATATATTCATAGGTCTGACTATATGTATATATATATATTTTTTATCTTCGCTTCCAATATCAATCTAAGATTCAATATTGACCTTTCTTCTTAAGGCAAAAATGGAGAATTTTCCAATCAAAATATTTGCTTTGCTTTGCTCCATGTCAGTAATGTCATCTTCAACTAGATAATTATTGATTGGAATACCTTCCAACATGTCGGAAGGGTTGCCTTTTTTGTGTTGTAATTATAAGAAATCTTTTGTTTGTTATTTATTTGAAATGGTGATCAATAACTATATCCGTCTGTATTTTCATAATTAATAGATTTATATGATAATATATAGTGTTTTTTGAAATTATCTTTTTACTTTGGTAATAAATCTGCCCCAAAATAAAAATCATTTTTTTTCAAAATGAATTAATTGGTCTTAACGGTCTCTTTGATGCATGAGGTAACATTGTACATCATTTTTGGCTGATTTTGAGTAGTGTTTTATTTTTTTAGGTTGTTCTACAGTCGGAGACAATTAAGGAGTTGACAAGAACGTCACAAGCTTTGGCCTCTCTGCAACAGGAATCGTCTGACCTGCATAAATTGGCAGATGAGCAGAAAAATAAATATGTAACTTTCCTGAAATAGTTCACCCTCTTCTTTCTCAATTTGGCATGGTTTTGGTGCAGTGTTTTGTTTTTCCTGGTTGTCCAATGCTTTCTCACTTTTCTATCTTATTCTCTTGGGCTATCTTTTATAATGTAACATACAGAACAAAGCCAAATGTTCAATGGTACTTTGGCCTGCAACTTTGTAAATATTGGTTTTTTTTTTTTTTTTTGGATTTGCTTGGGGATGTTTATGGGAGGTAGTTGTGACAGAATTTTTTGAAAACTATGGCATTGGTATTGTGGTATTGAATGTTCAGATGGCTGGTTATGCATAATATTTTTTTAGGGAATTTCTGTTGGGGTCAGAATTTTACTAGACAGTGAAGGGGGCTGAGTTGAATTATGTGAATGCAGAAGTACTGAGAGAGTGAGGGGGTGTAAGGCAGCTCAATGTAGAAGTTATTCAATTTAACACATTGTTCTGTATCTTCTTTTAAAAATTAATTGATTGTTATATTTTTAGCTTTCAAAAATAATGCTATGGGAGTTAGTATTTGACCAAGTTGGATGTATTATTTCTAGTCATACTCTGTACATAGTAGATGATACTACGAGCTGATGAATCAAAACATGCTTTAACATTTATTATTTTGTAGTATGTAATACCTGCCATCAACAGTGATTTATTTATTTTTTTTTCAAATTTCATGAAGCTTGGTAATGTGGGTGGTTGATATGATTTTTAAATCGGTGCTACTGATTTGCAGAGTGAATTGAAGGCTAATTGGGAGGCAGATAAGTTATTGCTCGAGGAATCAAAAGAAGCAGCTGAGAAAAAATCAAATGAACTTGATGAACAGGTCTTTGCTCAGTTTGTTTTATAATCTAATTTGTTGTTGTCTCTTTTAAAACTGCATTTTTCTGAATTACTTGTGAATATGAAATTAAATGTGGTCAATAATGCACTGATCATAGTTTAACATCCGATACTTCTCATGTATGGGCCATACATATTGGAATTTTAAGCAGATGATAGCAGAATTGACTGTTAAGGGAAAAAGAATCTGAACTCCCAAAAAACTGCTGCCTTCTGGGCTGTTTTAATAAAACAGCCTTTATTCAAATAAGGATACACACTAAATTTTAAATTCTATTATTCTCTCCAATGTCACACCAATGCCTCTAATTTTATTTTCCTCTATTTATTATTGAAATTGTGTTAACTCTTGATTTTCAGAACTTGTGGCCATTATCTCTATTTTAGGGAAAGGTTCAGTTAAAGAAAACTTTTTTCATGTTCCTTTTTCAATTTTCCTTATCATTTCCTTATTTTCCAAATTTTCAGCTTCCAGGTAAAAAACTGACAACTGAAAATCATATTTGTCTTTCAAAGTTCATGTTCGGTATGGCCACAGCATACGTTTGGCTGAAGTATATGCTTTCAGTTTTTTTTTTATTATTTTTTTAAACCTACACAAAATTGTTTTTGAAGCAAGAGAAATTCAGACCAATAACTTTAAAACAACAAAAAGTGGTTTTTTTTTTTCGTTTTCACTTTTCCTTCTCCCTTCTCTTTCTTCTTGCTTTATCACTTTCAATATTCTCCTTTCTTCTCCTCTCTTCCATCATCTCTTCTTTTTCCTATTATCTGAGGTTTTTTTTTATTTTTTTTTATTTTTAGATATTTATCTTACTATTGTAAAATCATTTCAATGGATAATGCTCCAATTTCTTAATTTCATTCATGTAACTACAATGCCCATGTAAAATCAAAATTTTGTGCATATAATTGCATTACCATGTAAAACTTTTCTAAATTTTATCTATAAAATTGCAGTGCCTACTTGAAAAGTTTCTAAATCCTACTCATTAAACAAAATTTTCTATTGAAAAAGTTGAATACTTTATACAATGAGCTTTCTGAATGATTTTTTGCAAATATTTTTTTTCTATTAGTTTTTAAAGCACTCCATAAAAAAAAAAAGTGAGAACAAGGAAGAATAGTGTGGTGTGGGTTCCTAATTGATAAGACAAGAATGTAAGGGTTATATAAGACACAAGAAGATGGTGATTACTAATAAGGAGAAATGACAGGAAATATTTCTCTCTCTCTTTCTATATATATATATATATATTAAAAAGTAAAAGCAATAAATTTCTAATGTTACCTATCACACACACTGTTAATTTTCAGTTTTCTGTAATTTATATAACATGTATACTTATATTGTGGAATCTTTTTTATTAGACTTTATTTGAATAGGCAAAATCGTAATTTTGTACATGTGATATGTGAATATAGTACAATTTAATTATTTGAATATAAAATTTCTTATTTTAAATTTAAGATATATATCAAACCTAAAAGAATTATTATGAAAATTTTCCAAAATTGCTGTATGTGAAAAGTGGATTATAATATATATTTAATTTGTTTGTTCTATTATCATTAAATTAAAGAAACCATTAGTCTATTATGTTTGTCTTAAAATTTTTGCACAGTGTTTGGTTCAAGTCCACTAAGGAATTCATTTCAAATAAATTTCTTATTTTGTTATATTGTGTTTGATATAAATCTAAAATGCAAAATATGTTGATGGCCCAAAATACCCTTTGAAGCTAATAGTGTATGATAGGAGTACTTCAGAAAGTAAAAATGATCAAAGGGGCATTTTGTTCTTATTAACAAAAAATTAAAATGATGGAATTCATTTGGAAGTTCTAACTATTTTGTTTGAATTTAGTTTAATTATCAACAATTCCACAAATTTTAGAGGTTGGAATTGCAAATGAATTTGACAAAATTTTTCATTAAAACAACACACTATACTTCCATTTACAAACAAATTTCATAAATTTTTATGGAATTCATTTATACGAAACATAGTCTTAATGTGCATTATATCAAACGTGTTTTAGCTATAAGATTAGTTTAGATATTTTATTTTAGATGTGTTTTTGGTAATACAAAAATAAAAAATAAGGAATATTATTATTAAAAAAAAAAAATCAATGGCTGTTGCTAGTTTTTGAACTGCACCACAAAAAAAAGAATTGGAATTGCGGAAGCCAATTTAGCTAGGTTGATTTAGTGGTAAAACATGATAAATATAAAGAAAATGGTATTACTACATTCCAAATTGCAAACTGAATAAATGGGTTTTCTCATGTGATAATTTCAAAGGAAAAAGTGCATGTTTTCTCCATGCTACCATAAACTTGGAAAATTTGAAAAATAATTTTCTATTTTTGTGTTTGGAAAATTTTTATAACCAAAACTCTTTAACTTCCTATTTTCTGTGTTCTTGAAATAATCTTTTGGGCAACTGGTGTAATTTTCTAAAATGAAACAGGCTGTTAGATTTTCAAATTTGAGTCAGCTCTCATAGGGACTGAAATTTATTGGATGTGATAGAAAATCAGAAAGACATTGTGTATGGCCAAAATAAAATAATTTCCTATTGTAATTTTCACGTGTTCTTTAACTATTGCAAATATTCAGTAATAAATTTCAAAATAAGAGATTGTGTTTGCAATTGAAAGACATTAAAATAAATGGTCCAAATTCTTGGTGTCTTGACAGAAGCAATCGTATGTTTTGCTAGAAAATATGCTTTTAAGCAGGCTGTTTCCATAATAATGTTGGCATTTAATGGCTGAGAATTTTATCTGTAAACTTGCCTTGATAATGCTTGAGAGACAATCTTTGATAGTCTTTATGCATGTATATGACATTATGCAATGTGTTCATAATATAAGCATTTATTTTTTAATTTTCAGAACAAAATACTGCTCAATAAACTAGAGGCTCTGCATATTCAGTTGGCTGAGAAAGATTGTAATGCTGCCGGTATTTCTTTGGGAAGCACTGTTCCAGATTCACATGGTGATAGTGGATTGCAGAATGTGATAAACTATCTTAGAAGGTCAAAGGAAATAGTAAGTATATTTTATGCAAGTACTTTGTCTTGTCCATGAAGGAATATGGATTTCTCTAATGTTTTCATTGCTGTCAACAGGCAGAAACTGAGATATCTTTGCTAAAGCAGGAAAAGCTTCGGTTGCAATCACAGGCAAGAAGATAAATTTTCTGTTGAAAGCTTTCTCTCTGCCTCTCTCTATTTGTCCTCTTTCCTGTATAATGATTAATAATTGTCTCCAAATTATTACTTTAGGAGTATGCAGATTGCTGTTTTTTCAAGTTCATCTAATTATGTTTATTGTTATAGTAAATTTTGAGTCATTTGTCTGTTTTAAATGACATCTTAACGTTTAGTTTATTTTTGCTGAAGCGCTCGTGTTGTCATTCTAAAATGAGTTCTTATGATCTCAGAAGTACTGAATTGCTTATTATATGAAGGCATTTATTACAATGGAAAGCTGAATTTCACATACAAATTTGCTTAACGAGTGAAATGTTTCATCTTGTAGTGCATTATTTATGAATTATCTAGTCAAGAAAAATGATAGCTTGCAACTTCTCAAATGGTTGTGTTCTAACATTTATGCCTCTGGTCTTTACTTTATTCAATTTCTTTTTTAAAAAAACGAGATCATCTAAAGGCAATAATGCCATATCTGTGCAGCTTGAGAAAGCTTTAAAGGCTGCAGAAACTGCTCAGGCATCACTGCATGCTGAGCGTGCAAATTCAAGGGCATTTCTATTCTCAGAGGAGGAGATCAATTCGCTTCAGCTTCAGGTAATGGATTATTTTCTCCTGAACCATTAAAAGCAGTGATGATTCCCCTGGGGGGGGGGGGGGGTTGTTATTTAAGAAGGCTTATGTCCTTCTTGTCAGTTTTATCTCTTGATTTTAGAGTTTACTTTGAAACTCAAACTTCTATGGTTTTATATAAATTTTTTTATATGTGAAGTAATTTTTGGCTTTGTGCACTGTTGACTTGACTTTCAAATGTAATATCTTTAGTTATGTTTTTTTTATAAGAATTTTGGATTTTTGTTTTCTTTTCCTAACGCATATCTTGAGAATTGTCTTGCAGGTTAGAGAAATGAACTTGCTGCGTGAAAGCAACATGCAACTAAGAGAAGAAAACAAGCACAATTTTGAAGAATGCCAGGTATTTTATGGGATTAACTCTAGAAATTATGTTTCTGTTTTGTGTCCATTGCATTGCAGTTATTACAGTCAGTAATTTGAAAATATTTATTTGATAATATGTTAGAAATTTCGCGAAGTTGTGCAAAAGACTAGGGCTGAGTCTGAAAGTCTAGAATCTTTATTGAGGGAGAGACAAATTGAGATAGAAGCTTGCAAGAAGAAAATTGAAATGGAAATGATGGAGAAAAATCTTCTGGAAAAGAGAGTGTCTGAGGTATTTAACCTGTTAATATCTTTGCCTTGGAAATGTTCTTTATTGTAAACATTCTTACACGAAATATTTTTGAAGCTGCAAGAGAGGTCTAGGGGTATTGATTTGGAGGATTATGATCGAATGAGGAATGGTTTTGAAGAGATTCAGGTAATTTTCTTTCTCCTGTTGATTTTTGCATTCATCCAACTGGTCTGTGAAGTGTGGCTTCAGTCCTTTAAAATTGGGTCTCCTTCATTCGATTTGATTTACTGCTATAGCCCTGGCCATTTTGATTTGCTGCACCAAGAAATTATACGGCCCTCAATTTTTTTGTCCTTCCTAATACGTGATGTGTATGTGTATTGTTTTCTTATTTCCAACACTTCTTTTGTAGCATATTCAAGTATTTGTCTCCTTCACTTGAGTTAGTGATATAGCCTTTCGAATAAAGGTCAATTTGGCCCTTCAACTTTATGGCCAAGGCCAAATTGGCCCTTTTGACATTTTCATGCTCTAAAATTCAGTAAAGGTCAAATTGGTCCTGAAAATTACACTTAGCCCCTTATTGTTTGACAGGTAAATATGAATTTTTCAAAACAATTGTAAAACCTCCTTGATGTTTTAGTTAGTTGACTAATTGGACCCCATTGTAGTAAAGACAAATAATTTTTAGTCAAAAAAAATTTAAAATAATTTTATCATATTACATTATATTTAAGACCCAAATTTATTTATAGTTTACAAAATTTAGAATAATATATTGTATTAATATACAAGTTTAATAACTCATTAATGATTTTTAGTCTGAAATATATGTTCTTTAATTTATTTTTGAAAAGTACACTTCAGACTCAATTTTATTTTTTCTTTAAAATATAAATGTATAATTTAATTTTTATGTTAGTGTAATATATTAGTAGCTTTTTAAATTTTTAAATATTAAAATACCAATAATGTTATAATAAACTAAAACAAAAAATCTTAATATTAAAAATAAGCGTCAATTATAAATGCCTGCAAGGACTATAGTTTATTAACTGACTAGAACATGAGAGGTTTTTATAATTTGTTAAGGGATTTTTGTTGAGCTATGTTACGGCCCTGCTTTTGGGATTGAGTTATGGGTCTAGGATTCACCACAGGATTGAAGGAAGGTGAAGGCTGTTTATTGGAATTTCCGCCCTTCTGACCTATGTTGAATTTCAGTTAAGGGCTTGTTAGAGAGAACCTACAATCTTGAGCGAAATTCTGCTTGTCTTTTTCCATATGAAAATAAGCTTTAAATAGTTACAAGTGATGAGCAGATTAGTCCTTAACTCTGAAACCCTACTTGCCATTATTAGAAAATTAAATAGGAAAATTTCTAAGAATCAGCTATGAATAAGAAGCAAAATAAAAGCAAGGACAGTTCAGGAAATTTGTTCCCACGTGTGAGTTTCTTGTAAACAAAGACTTGTTTTGGGAACCTGCAGGCTGTATTTTCAGTTGTAACATGACTCTCCTCCTTGAAAATGCGCTGGTCCTCATGTCCAGTGTAGGAAATTGCTGGTGCAGGGAATCCTTATCTTCCCAAGACTTGCATAGATTTGGGAGCACATACGTCTATAATAGCATGAATAGAAATTTCAGGTTCATAATTTGCCTCATATCTCCCTCCCTCCCTAAGGCTGTTCATTATTTTCCCAAATTTTTGTGGCGAATAGCCTTTTGCATTGATGGCCTACCACATATGGTCCATCCCTATTGAAACACAGCTCGTTACTTTGATTTTCTTCCATTTCAGCCTTGGTTAGATGTTTCACCAACTATGGTCCAAGTGGAATGATAGTGTTGACACTTTGTTGCACAGGTGGAAGGCTATCCTTCCACCACTCTCCTCACCTCTCATACAAATGGGCCAAACTCATTTCACTGGTCAAGTCAATTGGGTGTTGAATCTCTACTTCTAGAGCAATATAATCTTGCAACACACTAGTGAAGAATTGCACCTCTTGTTCCTGGCTAGTGCTGCATGTTTCTTAAATCAGCATTGGTACTTTATGACTATCCCATCTTGTTTAAGTTTGCTAGTTCCCTGATTTTATTGCTGCTAGTTGGGGGACCAAACCTTAGATAGTATTGCTGTTGGAATTTCTGCCCTTCCGGCTTATGATGAATTTCAGTTAAGGGCTCGTTAGAGAAAATCCTATATCTCTGAACTTTAGGAGTTCAAAACCATAAGGGAAATTCCTGCTTGTCTTGTTTTATTCCATAGGAAAATAACCTTTAAATAGTTACAAGTGAGGGTAGATTAATCCCTAACTCTGAAACCCTACTTGCCAGACTTAGAAAACTGAAATAGGAAAAAGTTCCAAGAATCAGCTATAACCAAATAAGAAGCAAAATAAAAACAAATAGGAAATTTTTTTTTCTTCCCATGTGTGAATTTTGTGTAAACCAAGATTTGTTCAGGAACCTAGAGGCTATATTATCAGCTGTAACAAGCTATCAAAAAATAAAGAGGTTAGTGCAATGTTTAAAGCTAATTGTGCTTTTGTACGAAATTTAGGGGCCAAATTAGCCTAAAATGGTCAAAAGGGGCTAATTTGGCGCTGACCGAAAAGTTTAAAGTCCAATTTTATGTCCCTGTTGCCTTTCATCAAAGTAGCCTAGGCCATTTCGTTTTTTCTCATTTCGAAATTTTGTAGCGTTTTTTATTATGTGCTTTTAATTTTATGGTATAAGAATCTGTTTTCAATAAATGAAGCTGAAGTATTATTGAATGCAATTGTGCTGTTTTTGTTGGGAGCTTTGCGTTATTAAATTTGGTCTATGCATTCTTTTTGCAGAGACAACAATATCTATGTGAATTACACTTCAATCCTAGAAATATAAATTAAGCTCTAAAAATTATTGTAAAACTTTTACTGCAGGCCATATGCCAAGTTAGTGCATGATACAGGGGATTTAACTGTGTGCTGATTTTGTCAAATAAATGACATGTGATGGAAACTACAAAGAGGAAGTTTTATTAGGATTGATTTGAAATTTGTGTAGTTGTCCAGGCCTTAAATTGTTAAATTGGAAATATTCAGGCATTGATCCTAACTAGTGCATTATATGTCTCGCATAGATTTGTGAGAACATTCAACACAGCAATTACAATTCAGCCTCAATGACATTTGTCTGAAACTCAAAGATGTTAATGAAAATTTTTTGCTTGTGGGAAATATCACAAGTTTTGAATTTACTGTATAATCAATTTTTGTTTTTGTTTTTTTTTTTTTGTAATTTCAGTTAATGATTTTCATCATTTGGCCTTTCGTAGCTTCTTTTTCTACTTTTGCGCCAATAATTTAAACTGTTTGCATGTGTGTTCTTATTTTCACTATATTTACACTGGCTTCCTTCAGGAGAAAATGAAAGAGAAGGAATCTGAGATTGAGGAACTCAAGAACCTCACATTAAAACAGCAGGAGACTATAACTAAATTGGCGCAAGACCTTGCAAAGAGTGAATTGGAACTGAGCCAGAGGGACAGAAGGATAAATGACATTTTGCAAACAGAGGTACATTAATATACATTTGTATTTTTGTGTGTGCTCTCTCTCTCTCTCTCTCTCCTTCTCACGCACACACACAACCATCCAATAAAAGATTTCATGACATAGTTTTATCTTTTCAGGCTAGTCTGAAATTGGAGTTAGAGAAGCAGAAGAAGTTGGCAATTCAGTGGAAGGTTTTACATCATATAGATTACTTTGTTGATTACTTTTACATACATATAGATGCAATTTTAACTATGAAGAGTTCTTGCTTTATTTTGTTTACTTATGATTATTAAATTGGCTTCTACAATTTGGTTATGGATGGTAGAAAAAATCTGAAAGTTTATCAAGGGAAAAGGATGAATTCACCAAGGAAAAACAGGCACTTTCCAAACAGATTGAGGACTTGAAACAAGGTATTGCTTCTAATGTGGGACAGTAATTTAGCAGTATTATATAGCCACCATGTGCCTTTTTTGATCTTCAATTCTACATGATAGGTAAAAGGTCCCTTGGAAATGTCACTGGTGAGCAGATCATGAAGGAAAAGGAGGAGAAAGAACATAGATTACAGGTTTGCTTGATGATATTTTGTTGCTGAGTCTTTTTATGTGCTGTTTTATCCACTGATATACACTATGTCTTTCAGATTCTGGAGAAAACTGTGGAGAAGCTGAGAGATGAATTGAGAAAGGAGAAAGAGGATCGTCGGTCAGAGAAAGAGAAGAATCGTAGAACTATAGATAACTTAATTGTGGAGAAAGTTAAACAGGTTGAACAGGTAGGCCTTGTTTGTGACATGCATAGAAGTACACAGCAAAAATTTGACAGAAGTACTAATACACAAGCACATATTAGAGTCCATCTTCAAATTTGATGCTGCTTCATCAAATTCTTGTTAAGCGTTATGTATTTTTTCTTTTTGATTTCATGCCAAGCATGAAGTATCTACTTTTATGAGGTAGAAGCCTACTTCAAATTGCACAATTTTGAGATCTTGAAGATTTTTTTTTTTTCCTTGTACATATCTTAGGAGAGGTCAAAGTTCACGAATAGACTTGAGGAACATAAGGAAGCTTTGAGGCGCCTTTCAAATGAACTAGAAAAGCTTAAGCATGCCGAAGGACATCTTCCACAGGTTAATTTTATTTTATCGATTGATCAGACTTTTCTATTCTCTTATGACTAATCACTAAATTTATATGAGTTTTTGCTTTTACTATTTGTTTGATTTCTATACTTCAATGATCATAATTTGTTGCAGCTGGTAGACTGCTATTTTAATCAATAGAAATAACAAAAACTCCTGGAAGTTTGGGCCAAATGGATTTGAATAATTATTTTGTGTATTGCTCTATTCCTGTTTGGTTTCCCTTTTTCAACAATAGAAATTTCCAAGACTAATTATATTTAGTAGAAAATTGCCAAATTTCTTTTAGTTGCAGGCTATTATATCTCTTTTTTGCAATCTATCCTTTAGATGCACGCTTTTCCAACTTTTCTCTGTCAAATAGGTTTAGATTTCAGTTGTTTGCTGGATTGATATTTGTCAATTATGTAAAAGTATCGAAAAAGGAACCCTATAATAATACATCTCAAAATCCATTCACAGTGACCAAGTATGGAAATGGATACGTGGAAATAAATATGGCCAAACATTTAAGTATAGAAACTGAAACGTGTAAATATTGAAGATGTAGCACTATGTGTGCATGTGTGTGTGTGTGTATATATATATATATTACTATCAATTAATAGAAAAACATTTTTGCAGTTTTTTCCTAAATAATAAAGAAAATAAATTACTATCAATTAATAGCATAGTTTTAAATTATTTTTTTAGCTAAGAAAAATATGAAATTATGCTATTAATTGATAGTAATTTATTTTCTTTATTATTTAGTAAAAAACTGAAAAAATGTTTTTCAAGTTGGAAACTTGTTTCCCACTTTTGCAAAATTGCGGAAATGGTCTCAAAATTTTTCTAATGTTTCCAAAATGCAGAAGTGCCTACTACTTGAAGTTTTCATGCATTGTAGCTTGGTGAAAGAAAATATATTCGAAGGCCATTTTCTCTTATCTCATAACTCTGTTAATTGCAACACCTCAGTTAATGATGGTGCAATTATATATCATTCTCAATATGCTTTTGAATGAGTCATTCTTACAAATATTTGATGGGGAAATGTGAAGTTATAATTTTTAACCTGATCCTAACAAAATTTTCTGTATTCAGCTTTTAAAAATTAAGCCACAATGACCACCTTTTTTTACTGAGTTAGGTCATGGGTGCCAAATGACTTAGTTTGTGGATGTGCGATCACATGGCAATTGAATTTCTTGAACCAGGGTCTACTATTTTGAATGAATAGCTTGGAATTGCATATATACTGCAATTTGTTACGTGTTCATTTGACAAATGACAAATTGGTTATTGTATAGGAAAATATGCTTATTTGACGAGTGATCAAATGTAGTTGTTAGTGTCTTGGTGATCAGCTCCAATTTGGAGGTGATATGAACTGGAGCTGTTTAGTGTCCTAACAACTACCTGCTAATAATTCAAAAACTTAAACATAATTATTGATTGCTGTTGAGGAGTGAACAGTTATCAGCTCCTCTCGACGGCTATGCCAAGCATCCCCTGGGTAATTTAGTGACAACTTAAATAAATTCGTTAGTTGATTGAAAGAAAGGATTTAAATAAATTAGTTAAACACATGGGATTTCCATAGATGTTAATTTAGCTTTAATTAGTTGAATTGGAACAAAATGATCATAAATATTTATCAGTTGTTCAGTAATATAAAAATTAATGATAATAATGATAAATCCTCAGTGCTTCTAAATAAGTTATTTGATTGAAATTTCTATGTCATAAGTTTTATCTTTTATTTTGACATCTGTTGCAAGCCTGAAGCCTTATCAAGTTTTCTACTTTTATTAATCTCAGGGTACCTCAGTGATCCAGCTTCTTTCTGGGGCTGTCTTGGATGATCTTGCTACTGCTTATGTCTTAGCTGTTGAAAATTTTGAGAAGTCTGCAAAATCTGTTTCTGTTGAGCTCGGAGCTGCTGCTCCATCTGCGGAGATGTCAATTCCAGATGCCTCTGGTGCGACTTCTGCAGGTAACATATTCATAATTTTAATTTTCTGAAAATGAAAACAAATTGTATTGGAAAGGTAACACCTTGAAATTTGCTGAAGTCAACGTAATGTGGCCTATTTATTTGATGCAGTCCTTTCTTTTAACCTAAAATCTCTGGCAATTTTATAGTATGTGTATATTTATTTTCTTGCGCAGGTCAATCAGTTTCTTCTCAGCCCAGCATAAGTTCCTCCACTGGCCCTACTTCAAGCCAGTTAACTGGTAAAGCAGAAGAAGGAAAAGAGAGACGAATATCTGTACTTAAACCAAATATTGAAACTCGTAGAACAGGTAGGAAGTTGGTGAGGCCCCGGCTTGTTAAACCTGCTGAGCCTCAGGTTGATGTAGATATGTCGAAGGTGGAAGGATCAAACACACTGGGTAAGGTTACACCAACTCCCGAGCCAGAAGCTCAAGGAAATATCATGTCACTTCCTCAACCACCTGCTCGCAAGCGCCTAGCTTCATCTGCTTCTGAGCTGAATGAGCAGCCAGTTAACCTAGGGGAGACCAGTACTGATTTAGGAGCACCTTTAACAAAAAAATCCAAGGGCTTGGATCCTTCTCATGAGGGTTCTGAAGGTCAATCTCCTGCTATACCAGAAAATTTGGGAACTATGCCAGCTACTGAGGCACCTTCAGATGCAGTTGGTGATTTAATGCCAGGTCCAAACGAGGAATGTAATGATGACAAAGAAGAGGGTGAGACTAGCAGGGAGAAAAGTGAGCTGCTAAAGGAGTCAGAGCAAATAAATGATTTCCCTGAAAGCCTGAATGAGAAGAATGATGTAGGAGAAGAGATTTTGGAGAAGCCAAGTGGAACTGAAATAGACTTTGACAGTAGTTTAAAGGATCACGCTAAGGAAGATGACCAACAGAATATGATGGAATTTGAGAGTGAGAGGGAAGAGGGAGAGCTGGCACCTGATGTTACAGAAGTTGAGGAAGGTGCTGATTTGTCTAATGTGATGGGCAGCCCAGAAATTGGCGAGGGACTACAAGAGGTTAGCATTACTCCTATGACTTCACCGGCTAGGGTTGTGGAGGATGCTGTAGTTGCTCCAGCAGTGGAGTTGGGCGATATCAGTTATGCGGAGGTTGTTAATGAAGAGAAGAATGATGAAGGTGATGTAGCTGAGGAGCCCACTGAGGGGTCTGACAAATCAAACGATGGTAATGATCAGATTGCAGTGGAGACTACTGATCAGAATCCTGAAACTAATACACAAATTGTTGAGAGTACATTAAATACGAATGCAGATGTCTCTAAACAAGCAATGGAAACTGAAGACGTTAAACCAGTATCATCTGCGAGTAGTACCTCCACTGTTCTCCATATATCATCCAGAGCCAAGGAGAATGCTGCCAGGAGACAGTCTGGAGCTATGATGCTTTCGCCACCAGGTAGCAGGGGCCGTGGACAATCAGCACGTGCTCGAGGTGTCCGTGGCCCACGTGGTGGACGAACTGCACGGGGTCATAGTCCTGGTCAACAGGGTTAAGTTATGATCGACAGATTTGTTATACTGGACTGCCCTTCTGTATTCAATTTTGCTTGTGGACTTGTTGGAAACATGAGTGTAGATTAGGTATTTGGGAGATTTAACGGGACACTTCTGCAAGTTGTGAAGTTGACCTGCAAATCTTTGTCAGTTTATTATTTTGTCAGGTAACATTTTGTTTCTAAATAGTATTCTAATAATATTTATATATTATTATATACATTATTTATTATATACAACATATATAATATATAAAAATAAAACTATATATACTATATATATAGAAAGCTTTTGGTCCAGTAGGCCCGTAAAACTCATCGAACTGTATTTTTATTTCTAATTGGATGGGAGCGCTTTTACCTTAATTAAACATATATATAAAATAGAAATAAAAATAAGGGGAGCAATACCAACCTCCTTGTCTTGATAGAACAAAAAATTGGCGATTGTCCTTTTTTTCTTCTATTTCATATATATTTTCATACATATATATAAATATATAATTTTGGTGTATACTAAGACCGAAATCTTATCCAGGAAGATCATATAATTACCCCATGGGAGTTAGCCCACCTATGAATGATATAAGTCCTCTTTTTTTCATTAGCAATAACCTGTTTTAGTTGTATATGTTAAGGAATTTGAACAACTGCTTCAATATCCACGAGATGTAAAATTTTTGGCGCAAGAATAAGAAGTTGATCCATATCATCTTGACGTGGTTCTGACTTCTCTATTTTTTATAAGAATACCGAATAGGATGGAGATAGAATCATTCTTCAATAATTAGAGAATAGCTAATTTGTTTTTGGAATAGTAGTTAAATTGACCTTAGCCATTATATTTGCTCCTTAATCTTTTAACAGCTGAAGAAATCTCACTATAAAATTTCATAAAAATCCTCTTAATATTTTAGTTAGTTAACAAATTAGTCATATTTTAGGAGTAAAAAATTAATACATTTCTAATTTTTAAAATTTTATTTAAGATATAAATTTATTTACATTTTATCAAATTTAAAAAATTAATACTATATTGTATTAATATATGCAAATCTAATTATCTACCAATGACACTTAAGCAGTTTGAAATATCAATTTTTTTATATCAATATTGTATTAATATATGCAAATCTATTTATGTATATGCTCATTCATTTATGCTTTAAAAATATGAATTTGAAGTTTATCACTTCTACCATAAAATTTATATTTTTAATATAAACATTTATATTTTATTACTCTTTTGTCATAAAGTTTATATATATATATATATATATATATATACATATATATACATATATATATATATATATATATATATATATATATATATATATATATATTGTTAAATAAAGCTTACATTTTTATATCTTGTTATAAAAGTTATATTTTTTTATTAAATTCATGACACGAGATTTCCATTTTTAATGCAAAATTTACATTTTTACTACAAAGTTAATATTATGTGGTAAAATTGCTATTATGTTGATATTTTTACATAACAAAGTTTGACACTTTGCGGTCGAAATCAATTCTTTTTGCCAAAATGAATATAAAATATAGATTCATACATGTAGATAATTCTTTTACAATAAAAATATAATTTTTAATATTTATTATGTAAATAATTTATTTTGGCTATATAAACAAATATTTTTCTTAGTTCTTTTCTTTTTTATTTTATTTCATTTATTCAACAAACAATATTCATTAAAAATATATATTTCTTCACTTCATTTTTGCATCTTTACTTATTTAGCCACTAGCATTCACATAATTATTTGGGTAAAGAATACTTAAAACCTTATGATAATCACCCAATTTGGGTGATATACTGAGAATCACTTGAAGTGTTCAAATTGAATAATTACTTAAATAATGGATTGTCATTAAATTTTTATTTGTTTATTTGCTTCAATGATTTTTACTGTTTGGAGTTATTTTTTTTAATTTAATTTAATTTAATTTATTGTCATGTGGATGAATGGAATATGTATATGATTGTTATAAATGTGATGTGTGCTTACATACTAATCTTTGTTTTACAGGAATTATTAGAATTTCAATCTATTTACTAGAATATGAAATTCTCAAAATGATGTAATCCTTAATCCCAATCCTCTCTTATTTATTTTTTATTTTTGATGTATTTAATAGAATAGGCTTTTTCAAGGGTTGTAATCCTTAATTCATCTCCTTGTTTTATTTTGTTTGTTTGTTTTGATTAATTATTTTTTGCATGCTTATGTGCTATTGGTTTATTTGTTTGCTTATTGAAATACATATTATATGCTTGATTGGTCATGTTTGCTTTTTATTAATATATTTGCAATGTGAGTGCCAAATCCAATTATCCCATGTTACAACTATCAATCTAATGTCATTTTAAATTGACTAATATTCAATGTGGTAAATGCATCATTAAAACCGAAACTAGGGTAATATGATAGGCGATTTAAGATATGTGTATTGAAGATACATAGTCCAGTAGATGATGATTCTCCAAATCCAGAATCTTTGACTTGGGAAGTGGGTTTTATCGACTCATTTTTCATTTTCCAGTTGTGGTCAGGTGGCGACTCCAAACTCACAAGGTTGGCTCCTATTATGACCCAAATCCAAAGGTCATGATTAGCACTAGGAAATGAGAATTCACAAGAATCCGAAACCCATAGCAAGCCTAAAACATAATACTCATACAAAACATAAACATAAATTTACCTCAGAATTAAAAATTTTTAAAACATAAAGGATTTTCTATAAATAATATTGCAATAAAATATTTTTACAAATAGTCAAGTACACGACCACAGTCAATAACAACATAAAATGCTGCAACAAATACATACTACTATTGCAGCGTCTAATAAATACAAAAAATGATAGTTTAAAATTTACATAAATCAGTCAGTGAAGAAAGGGTCTAGCGGAGAGGATAACTGGGGGAAGTTTGAAGAGAAGAATCCTGAAAAAAATAATTGAGGGAAATCAGATCTCAATGCATGAATTATTATTATATATATACATATGACCAAATGGTACATACGACCAAGCATCATAATAATATTTATTTTATATTTATATTTATTTAGTTTATACACACATTTCATGCAAATGCACAAAAACATTTTTCATATTAATGCAACAGATGAAAATAAGTGGGGGAACGAAACAAAACCCTAAGATATCCGTAACCTCAATCATTGTATCTCACTGGCCATTAGGCAATCTTGAATCCAAATAATATTTTGCTTATCCAGTTTGGTAGTGGACCAGTCGCGAGACCCTAAAAGGTCAACCAAGTTGCCATAGTCTTGTTGAAGGCGTGACTAGCCTCGAGACCCTGAAAGGTCAACCGAGCTGCTGCAGCCACACCCCTTTTCATCCAAGAATCTCAAAAAATCATGTAATCACATATCGATCAAAATTTCATAACCTAGTATCTAGCATACTGACGTGCACACAGTCCTAGTGTAGCCCACTAGGTAGTACGTTCTACCGCTATCCTCCAAAATATCATATTAAAATAGATAATGAAATCATATTAAAATATGAGCAACATCCAAATTACACAATTAATAATCGCATATATATATAATAATAATACGATATTGATAATAGCAATTAAAATTCCTTTTTTTTATCGAAATATGGATGCCAATAACAGTTTCTCTATGCAATGCATACATATAATAATAACTCACAGGTACAATGCACTCCTCGGTACTAACTCGATTTGCCCTGTCCTGAAGGTCCTGCTCTCAGTGCGGCTATAGGAAAATAATAATAATAAAATAATTAGGATTAAAATCCTAACCTTATATACTCTAGATTTATAAGGAAAAGACTCAATCTAACACACAATTCTAATAAAACTCAAAACTTAACATAAATCGATGTCATATTTTACGAGAATTCTATTGAAAATTTGATAGAATCTCCTTTGTAAAATGAATATCTCTCTACTAAAAGTAGAGTAATTCCTGCACAAAATCACACTTCAAAATTATCCACAACTCAACATCTCAGGTTGGGCGTCAAAACTACACTTTATACCCAATCGAGAACCAACACCACAACACAAATAAAAACAATATACTTTTTCTCAAATCACTAATATATCATAAAAATTTAACTAACCAATACAATTTAATGTATTTATATAATAAAAATATAAAGGAAATTTATTTCTAAATAAATAATAAAATTCTAGTTCATAAATAAAATTTGGTTAATGGAATCAAATTTCCATTTTTACAATTAAATTAACATTAATTATAAATAAATATTTAAATCACTCAAATATATCATAAAAATAATAATGGACTCATTTAAGGTTGAAAATAATAAATAAATTTATTATTCATCTATTTTTCCAAAATTACTACTAATTATTTAAAAATTGGAAATTAATTATAAAAAATATGTTTATACTTTTATTATTTAAAATTAGTCTTAAACATGACAAATAACCTTAAATTTGATTAAAACTAAATAAACCATAAAATATGAATTTTCTCTAAAAATACATATTAACATAATTTCTTTCAAAACTTATATCTTAAATTCTACAAATTATTTCACAAAACTTGTTTTACAAAGTTTACTGTACACAATATATAGCATTTAATAAAAATAAAAAACTGCTCAAAACAGTGACCCAGTCACTGGAATAGTAACTCAAAAATCTAAAATTTCCAGAAAGTTATGAAAAAAATATATTTGGAAAGCTCTCAAGTCCAATTCCATTTTATAGAACTACAACAAAGCCTAATTTTAACTCAATTTGAAGGAATTAAAAAAATTTTAGAAATCAATTTACCTCAAATCTAGATGGTTGTTGGAGCTAATCGGGCAAATTGGTTGAGGGGAAATGCTGTTTGGAGGGAGACAAGTCCAACAAGACCATTGGCGAGGTCTGACGACATTAGAGTTAGTGACGATGACCCTTTTTCCTTTGGCTTGTCAGAAAATGGAAGAGGGAGAGAGAAAAAAAATTGGTTGGCTAGAGAGGGGAGTTACGAGCATCGTCTGGAGCTTCCAGCATCAAGTGTTAGTGGCTGGTGCAAGCAACAATAATGGTTGGTTGGAATCGGGAGGGAAAAGGAAGAAGGCAGAAAAGAGAAGGACGAAAAAGAAGAAGTAAAAAAACAAGATTTTTTTTTCAATAAAGTACATATATAATATTTTTAAAAAAAATAAAGAGTCCTCCTAAATATTTATACACATAAATATACATATATATAAAATATACTCTTAATAGTTAATAAATTTACTAAAATACTCATTTAACAATAATTCCATAAAAATAATATTTAACACTTTAAAATCCATATTTAATTTAATAATTAAAAATACGGGTCGTTACAATCTTCTCTTCTTATAAAAATTTGTCCTCAAATTTTAACAAATAGAAAAGAATACAAGAGTTCATATAGGAAAAAGATAAGGATATGCCACCAACATGTCTGCCTTAGTCTCCCACATGTGTTCTTCTACGTTGTTGTTCTACAAGACTTTGACCATAGGAATTTTCTTAGAATGCAATTGACGAACTTGATAGTCAATAATTGCAACTGGTTCCTCCTCATCAGTTAAACCATCATTCGCTTCCACACTCTGGGGCTACAAAATATGCAAAGGATCCAAAATATACTTCTTGAGCATTGAAATGTGAAACACTAGATGCACTTGAGACAAATTTGGAGGTAAAGCCAACCGATAGGCAATTCTATCAACTCTCTCTAGAATCTCAAAAGGTCCAATGTATCTCGATGCTAACTTCCCCTTCTTGCTAAATCTCATAACACCCTTCATTAATGATATCTTCAAGAAAACATAATCCCCACTTGGAATTCCACATCCTTTTTCTTCGGGTCAGTATAGATTTTATGCTTGCTAATTACCGTTTCCAATCTTCTTTTGATCAAAGTAACATTCTTGGATGTGTCCTTAATAATTTTCGGTCATGTTAGCTCTCTTTCTCCAACTTTATTCTAACACAGAGGGAATCTACATTTCCTTCCATACAAAGCTTCATAAGGTGCCATCTCAATACTACTGTGGTAGCTGTTATTGTAAGCAAATTCTACTATTGGCAAATGATCATCCCAACTGCCTCCAAGATTCATCATACACATTCTCAACATATCCTCAAGTATTTGGATCATTCTCTCAGACTGACCATCCATTTGAGGATGAAAAGCAGTACTAAAATCAAGTCTGGTACCTATTGCTTCCTGCAACTTCTATCAAAATTGAGAGGTAAACATTGAACCTCAATAAAAAAAAATAGAAATAGGAACCTCATGAAAACACACAATATGCTTGATGTATAACCTAGCCAATTTAGCCACTAGATAAGTAGCTTTAACTAGCAGCAATTGAGCTGATTTGGTTAACCTGTCCACTATCACCCAAATGGAGTCGTATCCATCCTTTGAATGAGGTAACCCTACCATAAAATCCATGGTGACTCTCTCTTTTACTCAGGAATCAAAAGAGGTTGAAATTTTCTAGAAGGCTTTTGATGCTCTACTTTCACTTGCTGATATGTCAAGCATTTGGAAATAAATTCTGCCATATCTTCTTCATTTCATCCTACCAATAAACATCCTTAATATTGTGGTACATTTTGGTAGAACCATGATGTACATTATAAGCTATATAATGAGCTTCTTCTAAAACCTCTCCTCTCAAATTGTCCACATCAGGAACACATAATCTTCCATTAATCTAAAGAACACCTTCATCATTAAGATTAAAATCAGTAAACTTCCCTTCACGAACATTCTCCATAAGCTCCACCAAATCACGATCTTGACTTTGAGCTACCTTGATCCCATTCCTCAATATCAATCTCACTTTAAATTGGGTTATTAATCCCCCTGACTTGGTTATCTTCATCCTCAATCCTTGGTCTACTAATTTGTGCATCTCTTGGATCAAAGGTCTCCTCTCCACACTAATGTGAGTAAGACTACTTGAGGACTTCCTACTCAAGGTATCTACTACCATATTAGCCTTGCCTGGGTGGTATAAGATGTCACAATTATAGTCATTCAAAATTCCAACCATCTCCTTTATCTTAAATTTAGATCTCTCTACTGAGAGATGTACTTCAAACTCTTATGGTAAGTAAAAATCTCACATGTCATCCCATACAGATAATGTCTCAAAATCTTGAGAGCAAAGATAATAATAGCCATCTATAGGTTATGAGTAGGATAGTTCTGTTTATGCTTCTTCAATTGTCTAGAAGCACAAGCTACTACCCTACCATTCTGCATTAATATATAACCTAGGCCAAATTTGGAAGCATCACAATACACATTGACCTTGTCTTCTCTATTAGGCAATGTTAACACTAGGGTTGTAGTCAACTTCTCCTTTAGTAATTAAAAAATATTCTCACATGCTTCTTACCACATGAACTTCACATTCTTCTTAGTTAGGCGAGTTATAGGTGCTGCAATACTCAAAAAATCCTGAACAAACCTCCTATAATACCTTGCCAAACCTAAGAAACTCTGACTCTCTATGATTGATGTCAGTCTAGGCCATTCAGATACTGCTTCAATTTGTTATGGAAATACTTGAATACCATCCTTAGACACTACATGCCTAAGGAATGCCACACTATCAAGTTAAAAATCACACTTTGAGAACTTAACATAAAGCTGATGTTCCTTTAGTTTTTGTAACACTATTTTCAAGTGATACACATGCTGTTCCATGCTCTTCAAATACACCAATATATCATCAATGAATATTACTACAAATTGATCCACAAATGGTTTGAACACCCTATTCATTAGATCCATAAAATTTATTGTGCATTGGTTAATCCGAAGGACCTCACAACGAACTCATAATGGCCATATCTTTTACAGAATGTTGTTTTAGGAATGTCGACTTCTCTGATCCATAAGTGATGATAACCCAATCTCAAATAGATCTTAGAGAAGAACTGTGCACCCTGAAGCTGATCGAATAAATCATCTATCCTCGGCACAGGATACTTATTTTTAATAGTCACCTTGTTCAATTCTATATAGTCAATACACAATCTGAGTGCACCATCCTTCTTCTTAATAAACAACATTGGTGCACCCCAAGGAGAAATGTCGGGTCTAATGAAACTCTTATCCAACAACTCTTACAACTGCTCCTTTAACTCTTTCAACTCTGCAGGAGCCATCCTATAAGGTGGCATAGAGATAGGAGCTATGCTTAGAACCACATAAATGCAAAATTCTATCTCTCTATAAGGTGGTAAACCCGATAATTCATTAGGGAAGACATTAGGAAACTTACAAGCTATAAGAACATTTGAAGTAGATTTTTATTATGCTGCTATGTCCCTAACCAAAGCCAAATACCCTTGACACCCTTTTTAGAACATCTTTCTTACCGTAATGGCAGAGATGAGATTCTGAGGTGCAGAACTCTTATCCCCCATGAACTTGAATTTCTCTTCACCTGAAATTCTGAAAATCATCTCTTTACTACAAAAATCCACAGCGACATAATGATAAGACAATTAATCAATTCCCAAGATTACATCAAAGTCCATCACATCCAACAACACTAAGTCTACTGGCAACTCTCTGCCTTCTACCAACACAAGATACCTTAGAAGAATAACATCACTGTCCAATAAATCATTTAAAGATGTGGCAACTGATAAAGAAATTACCATCCTTGCAGCTTGCCAACCGATTTTGAAGCAAAAATAAGAGATATAAAGGAATGGGTAACACTCGGATCAAGTAAAACTATAGCCTCAAGATAACATACTATAAGTGTACTTGCTATGATTGCATTGGATGCCTGAGCATCTTGTTGTATGAGAGTGAAAACTCTGGCCTATCCTTTACCTCTCCACTGACTGGTAGAAGCCTGCCCAAATCCTTTAGCACTGCCTCTACCTCCTCTACCTCGCCCCTAATGGGCTATAAACTGAGAGGTACCCTAATACTGGAATGGTGGTGGTTGAAACTATGCTAGAGCTACACTAGCTATAGAAGATTGAGGGAACTGCTGCTGAAAACTTGAATGAGGGCATGCTTTAGCAAATGCCCAGTCTGTCCACATCTAAAACATGCTCTTAGAGCCATATAGCATGGTCCCTGATGGACTATGCCACAAGTTTGACATGCACTAGTTATATATCTAGTACTACCATATCTTGAACTCTAACCGCTACTACTACTGGTAGCACTTGAACTAATTCTCAAAAGATCCTTTAGGCTGACTACTGGAGCCTATCTAAAAACACAGTATGTTGAAACTTTGATATTCTCTTTCTTTGGTATAGAAATTAGGTATAACTGCTTGCCTAATGAGCCTAAGCACAATCTCCTTCGCTAACTTAGTCACTGCCTCAAGGGTTAAGCCTGCAGTAGGCACCCCAGCAAATGTAGAACCCAAACCGATGACATAAGTGGTGATGACGAAGTATTGGTCCCTTATCATATCCTCGACATATTAGGATTGTCTAAGAAACTCTCTAGTATACTCCTCCATAGACCTATCACTTTTAGAAATATTAGTCAACTAGAGTCTGTAACTTAACCTTATGGGCTCTAGGCAAAATCGTCTCATAAACTACTTTTTGAACTAAGCCTAAGTGAGTGTATTCATATGGGGTTGAATCACCTAAATAAACCAAACCAACACTGGCCCTTAACTGACAACTTAATAATAAGTATCCTTTGATACTCGGTGTGCATAATTTGAGTCCTTGACTCAATCGTATGAAGAAAATCTAATGGGCATGAAGTCCCATCAAAAGAAATCCTGTTGACTCTGGCATAAAATAATGTTGCCTCTGGGTCTGACATACCTTGAACTCCCTACTGTAATAGAGGCTGCATAGGTGGTACAACTTGGGCTATAGCTGCTACACCCTATTGAACTCTTGGTGCATAGGCAACATCATCATAATCCTGACCCATAGTGTAGATGTTATGGAGCAGCCAACACACCAAGTTCAAAGAATTCAACATGATGAAGATGAGCATGGTCAAGAAGGCAAGGATCAAGTTTAAGAGGTTTTGAGTCCAATCAGCATGCCTCAAAGACCTATAACAAGGTCTCAATCTAAGAAGCTTCAAGAACCCTTAATCCATCATCTACAAGGCTTTGTGAACTTAGCTAGTGAAAGTTTACAAGGATACCAAAGCTTTGTGCCAAGTGTAGCTCAAGTTCAATACAACTTAATTCAAGTCCAAGTTATTAATGGGTTTAATTAAGTATATAATGGGCCTCATTTGTTATGGGCTGGCCGAATATGCATGGGAGAGTTATTTAAGCATTGTTATTTAGGTTTAAATATGTTAAATAAGGGCTGGACGAATTTGTTATTTTTAAAAGCCCATTAGTTTTAGTTAGTTTAATTATTCTTAAAATAGGAAGTATGTCAAAATTCCTATTTAAGGTCTGATTAGATTAATTTCCTTTTTTTGTGATTAGGGTTATTAGTTTTCCTTACTCACTAAGGAAAACCTTGTAAAGGCTATATATATATGCCTTGGATGAATTTCATTATTCAGAATTGAAGTTTTAAAACCTAAAGGCTGTTTGCTTTTGTCTTTGTGTTCTTGTGTAGAATACAAGCTTTAAGGAACATTCAAGTCGATTGATCATCTTCTTGTGGAGTGTTTCGAAATTGGAATTTAGAAACGAGTTTTTTTTATTCTAATTCTTTGATCATCTAAGTAATCTGATTTCTAACCATTCTTAGGGGTTGTTGCTAAATTGACTATTGGGGTTTTCAAGTTAATGCTTTAGGGGTTCAAATACATAAAGGGGTTCTCAAGCTTATTCTTGGAGGTTCCGTATCAGTAGATGTCGGGGTTTAGTGCGCGTCCAATATTTTAGCAACCGTGACATTGTTTAGTCTCAGGGCCTTAGGGAACACACTACTATGTCATAAAGTCATAGCGTGGAGAAGAGGAGTCGCCACCCAGGGTAATAACTGGGACAATTTGATTGGTGGTACTCGATTCTTTAAAAGAAAGTTAGCACCATAACTAGGAGATTCTGGAAACGGAATACTAACTTCTCTTAGTCTCATGTTCATTTAGAATAATTTTATAAATGATTATGTCATCCTCTAATTACATGCAATTTTATTTAAACCCTATTTGACATCCATCTAACCCTAGGCATCTAGTCAATAAAATTACATATAAAAAATGTACTCAAGATCGCGTTGTCCCTAAGTCTAAACTATGCTAATTTTACTAAAAAGTTAGATAGATTTACATTTTATTTACAAATGAGAAATGGACTAAAGGTGGGCCTATATTTTTTATTAATTACTAAGCCTAGATCTATTTATTTTAGTTTGTCTAAGGAATAGGCTTAAGTCTATTCAATTTTAAAGGAAAGTTAAATTAGTGGGCCTAAGTCTAACTTGGTTTTTATTTAAAATGAGAAGTGGGCTTAGGTCTCTTTATTTTAAAATAAATGAAATTAAGTGGGCTGAGCTAAGTCTAAACAAGTTTTAATTAACTAAGTGGGCCTAAAATCTAATTAACTTAATGGGCCTAAGTTGATTTTAATTATTTAAAGTCCTAAACCATTTTTTAAGCCTATTTAAAGTGAGTTGGACTTAAGCGTGGGCTTAGGGCCCAAAATAATATAAAAATCCAAAACACAACCCAAAATAAATAAAATATAAAAAAAATCAAACATACATTTTAGTGATTTTCTAGAAACCCTAAATCAATTATATGCAAATCCTAAATTAAGCTATTGCCATCATTGATTTTAATTGATTTTTACCTAATTGAACCTAATTACTAATTGATTTTAAATGCAGAAAATTAAATCTTTCACTATTGCCACTACTGGGGCTATTACAAACTACGTACAAAAAATAAAATCAATCAATTACATAGCCATGAATTAAAATAACTACACAAGAAACATAAATGCAAAATGAAAATTAAAACACTAATATCTACTGGAAAATAGTACAAATTATTCCATGGCATTCCATGGATCTTCTGTTCGTTTAAACATAGACAGTATCCTCTTAAATCCACAATCGAACATCAAAAGAAAATAAAAAAAAGAAATAATCAGATCAGTAATGAAATTGAATAATCAAAACAGTAATGAAAAAATAAAAATCACAAAAGAAAAGAATAAAAAATAATGAAATAGAAAAGAACACTGATGATTTTAGATGTTGTGCAAATACTTTAAGATAGCCCCTCAGATTGGATTATCACTATTAAAATTGACTTCGTATTGATTTGATTCTGGATTGGGATTTGATTGCATTCGAAGAAACTGATAGTATCCAAAATTAAGGTTTTTTGAAAGACAAGGGTGTTCTTCGCGTAACTCTCTTCTCTCTTTCATAGTCTCTTTGTTTTTTTCTCAGTCTATGTGTGTGTGAGTTTCTCTCCATCTGTGTGAGTCTCCAAAATCCTTCCCCCATGCATGCATACTCTTTGCTTTTTAAAGTAGAGCTTACACATACTGACTTCCTCCTTTGGAGGAACAAACTCATCTCCTAAAAACAAATTGATAAGGATTTGAATTTTGAAAGTTATTTACGTGTTTTGAATGTATCAAAATCTTTTTCAGATAAATATAATAATAAAATTCAATTTTTAACCAATTAAACATTGAAAAATAGGCAAAAAAATGAAAAAAATATGTGAAAAATTGAAAAAAAATAGGACTTGTTGCGCGTCAGCAATGTGCAATGTCGGTCGGCATTGTGCAATGCTGATCGACATTACACAATGTCAGTTGACATTGTGCAATGCCGATCGGCATTACACAAAGCCGGTTGGCATTGTGTAATGCCTGTCGGCATTACACCAATGCCGATCCTATTTTTTTTTTAATTTTTAATTACTAAAAGACCTCTAAAAAATTGACTTCCTTGTAATTAAATCCTAAAAATGTTATAATTTAGTCCCTAAAGTCCAGAAAATTGACAACCAAGTTCAATTTTTGAATAAATTTCATTATAGGGGCTTACGCCATAATTGTGCACAATTGCATCCCGAAATTAGGTGCTTACAGCTGCCCCCATTTTTCGTTGTTTGCTTGACAAATTATGGCAAAGCAATAAAAGCACACAATTTTGAAAGAAAGAAATTAGGACACTTAATTGTATCCTAAATGATATGAACCCACTAGACGACCTGCTCTAGGAACCCATTCAACATGAACGCAAACCCATGCTCTCAAGGAAAGTTCAAATCAAGTTCCAATTCAGACATAGAGAACCTTTACCTCATGTTTAGTTAGTCCAAACAACCAAAGCTATCTTAAAACTTTAACCTTTGAACTATAACAAATAAGAAACAAAGGTTATTAAAAAGATGCCACAACCTATTGTTTGAAAGATAGATTAATAAGTCACAAAGGTTGTCACATGGTTAACCACCAAGTAACCAAAGAGATTTCTCTCTAAATTTTATTAATTATCCATGATTGCACACCCTTTAGGTTACATAAAATAAGGCCTTTATATAGGCTCAAAGAAACCTTAAATAAAACCTAATTAATATCCTAACTAAAAAAGAAAACAAAATCCTTCTTAAATAAGAAAATATAATTCTACTTAAATAAGAAAATATAATCCTAGTTAAATTCGGATTTACTTATGCAACACATTGTAGCACACTTTTCAATATGATGATGGCCGAATTAACTTAAGACCAAAACATAAAAGTTGTAGCCCTTATTATTATCTTTCAAAATAATCTTTAATCACTTCATTTGGATCTATATTGTGTGAGATACAACCCATTTACTGATGTATATTTAGTCTGCCTAGTTTTATTCACGATCTAATAATCTTTCATAATTTTTACTCAAGTATAAGGACAAATTAACTCTAGATTTCTTCACTAATGTATCACTTTCTTAGCTTTCAACAGCCTCTAGAATCATCTCAATTTGAGTTTTTTAGAGTGATTTATGGCTAAAATACTAAAGTATGCTACACAAAATATGAATTTATGTGAATTGCTCTTTTCTTGAATGAACGTTGCCTTATTAGCATGAACAAATCTTGAAATCTTCCTTTTTGGAGCTAGGATCACATCACTAAATGATAGATTGATGCCCAAATTATTGAGCAAGGTGTAATGTTTGACAAGTCATATTATATTTCTTGCAGAATGTCTAGTGGACTTTTTGCAAATGAGTTTCGCTATATTCCCTGTGGGACGTTTAGCAATGATAAATTGAAAACTTGCTATAGTTCTTGTGGAACATCTAACAATGATGAATTTTATTATATTCCCGTGGGATGTCTAACAATACACACTATATTCCCTATGGGACATCTAATAATGATAAATTGAAAACTTGCTATAGTTCCTGTGGAACGTCTAGCAATGATGAATTTCATTATATTCCCTATGGGACGTCTAACGATGCACACTATATTCCCTGTGGGACGTTTAGTGATGATAAATTGAAAACTAGCTATAGTTCTTATGGAACATCTAGCAATGATGAATTTTGTTATATTCCCTGTGGGATGTCTAATGATGCACACTATATTCCCTGTGGGACGTCTAGTGAAGTTGAATTGAAAATCTGTTATAATTCTGTGGAATGTCTATCACTGATGAATTTTGTTATATTCCCTATGGGATGTCTAATGATGCACACTATATTCCCTATGGGACGTATATTAAAGTTGAATTAAAAATATGCTATAGCTCTTGTGGAATGTCTAGCACTGATGAATTTGAAAGTTTATGTCATAACTGCTATGCAGTACATAACATAACAAAGGTTATGACTACTGTGCAACATATAACATAATCATTTGAAATTCATATCATAGCTACTGTGTAGCATATGAATCTTTTGATTGAAACGATGCATGTAAAATGCAAAAAATGAATTTTGTAATCTTGTTTTGTATTATGTACTTGACAGAAATTTAGAATCATAGATTGATTATGTAGCTTTAATAATTCAATGAATTATTAATTTGATGAATGTCATGATTTAATTAGGAACATGTTATGGACCAAATTCCAATGAAAGAACTTGAATTCATATGCACACAAAAGTAATGGACTAAAGTGGAATACACTACACTTGATCATGTAGTGTTGATTGATCTATACTATTATGCTGCAATCCATAATTTTTCATGATTAGCTGCAACCTTTTCATTGCTCACTGATGATGCTGTAGTCCATAACTACTCACGATTAGCTGTAACCCTTTCATTGCTCAATGATGATGCTGCAGTCCATAATTGCTCGCTGATGATGCTATAATCTATAATTGCTTGCAAATTGATTGCAATCCTTTCATTGCTCCAAACAACCGTTGTGGAGACTTGGATTATTTTTAGGGACTTAGTGGGTTAACATTCTCCAAATGTGATAGGAACCTCGGGAATGATGTTGATGGAGGGTTCCTATCACATTTGGAGAATGTTAACCCACTAAGTCCTTAAAAATAATCCAAGTCTCCACTGTGCACTTCCTTTTGGTTTTATAATTCCTACAGACATATTAAAGTTAGTTTCAATCATGATGAATGTATAAAAGTACATTATAATGTTGACAATTTATGAGAAAATTCATCATTTTATCATAAGATAGCATGCACTTAATGAATCTCACTATATTTGATTTTCATGACTGTCACTTATTTACCATTTGCAAAGGTCAGAGGCATCGCTAACCATCTTATGCTGAGAGTGTATCTTTTACCAAGTGAAGAGCTTACTTCCATACCTAATTTTAGGGAGAATTTACTAAACAAAACTTGTGGAAATTAGCATAAAAATATTGAATTCAGAGTATTAAAACAGTCTTTGAATTTTCTTCCTTATTTAAGTATTCCCCCGCCTTTCTCATATTACTCAGTATGGATACCGTTGGAAAGTTCCTTTGGATACTCATACTCTTACAGAGCATTGGAGTAAATAGAGCAAGTTTTTTTTAACATGGGTCCTCTTTTAGTATTCCCCAGCCTTTCTTGTGTTACTCAGCGTGGATACTGCCAGAGGTTCACGTTGATACTCTTGCTCATTTTTGGGCATTGGAGTACATTATGCTTGCTCTTATTATGATTCTCCTCTTAGTGTTCCCCCGCCTTTCTTGTATTACTCAGCATGGATACTATTGAGGGATTTGTACTCGTACTCATTTATGAGCATTGGAGTAGATTATATGCATATTTATTATTCAAAAGACTAAAATGACACTTTGAAATTCAACCAATTTATACTAGAAGTCCATAGATTTTGTCTTTGCATATTCTTCCCCTCGTTTAGGTGTAAAGTAAGCATTAGATTGATTAGAGTTTTAGAAACTCTCAGCATAGAATTGTCAATAAGACATCTGAATTCTGTGAGGCTAATAAAAGAAAGCCACTAAAATCAAAGGTCATGAGATAAGTGTTCACACATGATGTCATGAAGTGGATGAATTTACTCTTAATTTTATAAATTTCTTTATACTTTACTACATAATCAAAATAGATAGAGTTATACTACTTCCCTTTGCCATTTGTCAAGCTGTTTGTCATATAGAGTGAGATTTTGATGAGTGATTGGCATTTGCTATCCTAGTCATTCTTATTAATGTATTGATTCCTTTCCTTTTCTTCTTTCTCTTTTATTTTCCCTGCACAAAATACCATAAGTTAGTATGGTTTATTTGTAAATGAAGAAATTTTATCAAAATGCAATGTTATTCTTTTGCATTCTTCCCTTTTGATTGTGGTGATGATGTCTCAGATCACAGGGTCATGATATTTTGCCATTGAGGTTGTGGCTTTAGGCTGAATTTGTCTTTCTACTATTCTATTGATGCTTTGGTAAAGGGCCTCATTCCTCTTCCCAATATTTCCTACAAAAGAAAAGATTTGGGAGTTAAAGGTTTTTAATTCACCATTAAAAAAGTCTTCAGAGTGAATTCGTCTCAAGTTTTAAGTGCATTCTTCCCATTTTAGGGCCGAGCGCATGTATTGCTGACATGTTGGACCTTCTCGTTACCATATTCCACATCCTACAATGGTTTAATTATTGTGGAGAGATATTCCAAATGATGCTCCAAAAAAGACTATGGATATGGATACTGAGTTTTAGGAGCTTGAAAGTCTTATCCAGCCTCTTGAGGTCACCAGGATGATGCTTCTTGGTAATGTCTCTCCTTTTATTTTCATTCCTTCAGATGCTTTACCTATGAATACTTTGACTACTTTCCTGCACTTTTACAACACTAATCTTGAATGTTAGTAGCAAAATTTTTGGACAATCTTGGCTAGGCTCAAAGACTTTATTATGCAAAGAAAGAATTTCACAAAAAATGTATGCAAGTGTATGCATGTTATGCATAACATGCATGATCCTAATAGGTCTTCTGTTTGGAGCAAAGCTATGTTCGCAGCTTGGAGTGTGAGAACGAGGTGCCTCATCAACATCTTGTAGGTTCAGGCACTTGATGCTTCATTGTTGGTACTTCTGATGTTTGAGCTTCTGATATAGTCTATCGAACAAATAACCAGGCTAGCGAGTGGGGTCCATGGCTTTACACTAGAGCTCATGATTGACCGATGCATTATTAAACTTTTCTTTTTATTACTGCTTCTGCTATATGATAATTATTATATCTATATGCTTTTAGTACACTCCTTTCTGCCCTGAGATCATTTTCACTAACTTCGAAGTTCTACTATTATATTTACCGTTTTGCCCTTAACTTATCCTAGAGTTACATTTTACCTTTAGCTTCATTTTGAATTCATCCTAGAAATCACTTTCTTCATGTGCACAAGAGACTCGGTTTGGTCATTATTGTTGTTGGCCCTTTGTCTTACTAACCCTATTAGCTGCAATCTCATGTATTGAAGATGCAAAGGAGTGGGTGAACTGATTAAAGAGAGTTCTGGATGATGAAATCAATTGGACTTGCACTTTGAAGAATTCTTGAGCAGAATATGAGGCTTGATGTTGATGCAATAATTGATGACAGTTACAATGCATGGGTTGAAAAGCAAGTTACTGAGCCACCTGAATTCTTAAGGTATAAGGGGACGCTAGGCTTACAAGGAAAATTATAAAAGAGGTGGCAAAAAGAAAATGTAACTAAAATAGTGATCTCATAGCTCTGATTTAGGTTTCATCATGTATTGTTTTCCCATTCAGATACTTATACAGTATGATAAAGACCAATATATGATGTTTGAATAAAAATTTAAAATTCAATTTTAATCATTCATTAGGGTAAAAATGAGAACATTCATTACATCACATGATATAACTCTTATTATCTGTCAATCATGAATTTTCCTCTTTAATTTTTACCTTACTGTTCTTTTTTTTTCTCTCTTTGTTCTTTCTTTTTTTTTTTATTATTTTTTAAGTTTTTTCTCACATTTCCTATCTTCAGAAGTTACATCATGTGATATATGTATGTTCTTTGAATTTGCATTTATGCCCATGCTGAATGAATCTAATTGAATTGAATTAATGTCAAACATACTGATCTAAATTATAATGCACAGAACTATCAGGATTACATAATTAAGCATGATCAGAATTTATATCATCGATCACTAGAACAAAATAGAATTTTTTCCTCAAATAGACCAGACGTTCTTACATCAGTTTCATCATAAAAGACATCAACAAAACTATCACTAATGACAATAGCTAAATCCTGGGGTGGCTCCTCTTCAAGTGGTAGACACAACAACTCTTCAATAGTAGCACTGCCCATCCTCTCAGCTACCAGCTTCATCACTTCTTCTTTATTATCCTTCACCAGATTCTTTACAATATGCTCCTTGAAGATCTCAAACCTAGGGACATTTGCTCCAGCAACATTGATTGATTCCTTGGCTCATAGATAGTATTTGCCTTCCCCTGGCTTGATGAAGTTCTGACTCAAAGGACTAACTTTTGCATAAAGCTTCCTCTTTTCTGCATTAAATCTCTTCCTTGCACTTCTATCTTTTGGCTTTGCTTCCTTTGTAAAACCCAATCTTATTGTGTCATCTTGATTTTTGAATCCTAGGAATTTTGGACTTTCTTGTTTATTCTTCCTTAGTCTTTGTCCAAGCCGGTAATTCATGCTCTCCATCATTTTTGCTACTCTCGGATCCATTTCAATCCCATTAAATATCCCAACAATCTGGAAACCAGGGGGTGCACACACTTGTTTCTATTTATCCAATATGGATGCCACAACATCATTGGTCCCAGCTTCTATGGTCACAACTTCCCTTCATAAGGGAATTTTATCTTTTGATGCACAGTTGAGGGTACCCCTCCTAAGGCAAGGAACCATGGCCGTCCTAACAACAAGGTATAAGTGACTGGATTTTCCAACATGGTAAACTTAATGGTTGATTCCACAGGTCCTGTTTTATCCAGTGCTTGGAATGTCCCCTCTACATTCCTAGTGCTATCATCATAAGCTCTGATTATGAGGTTTGAATCTGTTAAGTCTTCAGCTTTCAAACCTAAGTTAGGTAGGATGTTTAAAGGACATACATTAATAGTAGAACCATCATTGACCATAGCAAAATTGGTTCTCTTTCCCCTCACCTCAGCTGGGATAAATAATGCTTTATTATGGTTTCTTCCTTCTAAATCCAAGTCATCATCTGAGAATGTTATCAGCTCGTGTTTCTTTTCTTTAACCTTTGCTACCATATCCTCTAGAGTAGTGGCTATTTCAATATTCATGTTCGATAGGGCTTTAACAAGAGCCCTTATATGGCTGCTTGAATGCATCAGTAATTCCCAAATGCTAACATTTGCCTTAGCTTTCTTCAGTTGTTCTAAAATTAGATCCTTTTTTTGTTCTTCTTCTAGCTTTGCATCTTCTATTTCTTCTCTTTCTATTCTTCTTCTAGCTTTGCATCTTCTGTTTCTTCTTTTTCTGTTACTCTTTCTATTTTCTTTTCTGTTGCTTTATAATTCTTCCCACTTCTAATGACATAATTCACTTTAAGATCATCACTCTAGACATCAAAATAGCCTAGGCTTTCTTCATCATAGTCATACTAGATGTTAATAACTCCAATGATTCAGTCTCTTTTCCCATTTTTCCACACTTCCATTGTGCATGTTTCCTTCCCTTTCAAATTCCCTATATTGAGCTTGCCTAAGTGTTGATTAAGCAAATCTTCAACTCCTTCTTGAGACTGTTCAAGAGCTAAAGGGTCATTCTCAAATTCATCACCCCACCCTATAGGCATGATTAATTCAATAGGGATATTAGCTGAGGGTGGTTTCAAGTAGAATACTCTATAATCGAACTTACTCGAAGGTTGTCCCAACAGATCCTCCACTCCTTTCTGTGGCTATCTGAAAGGTTCTCCTTTGGGTATAGGGTTGAGGTCCTTGAAGGAGCTTAGCACTTCTTCTTCGCTAACCCCTGAATTGATCATCATGGTGGCTAGTGGTGGAACATTTTGGTAGTCTAGGAAAGGGTTGTTTCTAGTGTTTGGGAAGTTGGATTTTTCAAGGTAGATGATTTTTTAAGAGTCTATTAGGTTTTATATCTCATGTTTTAGGTGAATACAATTTTTTATGGGATGGCCATCAGCTTGGTGGAATTTACAATAACTGTTAAGGTCAAAAATAGGGACATTTGGGTTTGGTGGCTTAGAAAAGGTTAAGGGTCAGAGTAGGCCTTTTTGGATTAGCCTCTCTAGGACTTTGGAGAGTGGTTGGTTGAAGTTGGAGAACCTTTGGGGTTGTTGAAATGGACGCACCTTTATAGCTTGGCTAGTACTTCCTTATTGTGTGCCCCCAGTTGAGTAATTTTGGGTTGCTGAGCCTCTAGAATTCTTCTTTTTCTCATTCTCTATCTCTTTAGCTTGTAGACCATCATCATACAGGTCTATGAAGGTCTTTGGGTTCATCATTTGCAGTCTTTTGACCAAATTAGGTGATACATTACGAACAATCATCCTAACTTGATCCTTTTCAACCAGTTTATTTTTCATCAGTCTTGCCTTATTCATGAATCTGGTCATAAAATCATAGAAGGACTCATTGGGTTTTTGCTTAGTCAACTCCAGATCCCTAATAGAAACTTCCAATCGAGTGTTATAATCATATTATTTCAAGAATACAGTACATAGTTCCTTCTAGTCAGCCCTAACAGACTTTTCTAACCCATGGTACCAGTTTACAACCATTCCTTCCAATGACAGAACAAATAGCCTAGCAATTGCTGACAATGGTGCTTTAGTAGTGCTCATGGTTGTGGTGTATTGACTCAAATGAATCCTTGGATCTCCTCTCCCATCAAATTTCTACAGTTGAGGCATTTTGAATTTTTTAGGTAGCTTATCTCCCTCCATTTGCAGCATGTCATTAAAGTTAAAAGAATATCCCATTCCTTGTCTTCTAATAAGCTTTTCCATCTTGGAAATTTTTTGAGTCAATGCTTGCATCTGCTTGGACTCATGATCATGGACCAATTCAAGTGACTCTCTCTTTGCCTTTTCTACCATGTAATTTTCAATGTCTTCCAGTCTCACATAAGTAGCAGGCACATTTCTAGCAGCAGGTTGCCCCTCATCATTGTTAGCAGTAGGTTGCCCCCCAGCATTGTTAGCAGCATGTGGAGGAGCTATAGTAATAGGTGGAGCTCCTACAGCAGGTGGCTATTCAACAATAACAACAGGTGGTTGTTTCATCATACATCATAGCTCTCATGTCATCTATCAAAGCTGCCTTAATGTCCTTTAAGGTCCACATCTCTAGTTGTTGTTCCATTTCAGTCTGTTCAGTCTGAGTTGGTTCAGCTTTTAGGTATAGTGGGTTGATTGGACTCTTCTCTAGTTCTTGAAGGATCTCTTCAGCTATTGACTTAGGGCTTAGATTTGTTCTGATTAATCTGCCACCTTTTTTCCCCTAAACACGAGAAGACCTAGATGAATATATGATGGCTATAAAACAAGGTGTTAGTATAATGCATGGATTGTATGTATGCATGTATGCATGATGCATGTGTTTATGCAATAAGTAGCAAGCAAGCACTTAGCAATTATCAAGAAGCAATCAACAATCCATCATGTAGGTAAACCTTCCAACCTTATTTCTCCCACACATGTATTCAATGGCGAGTCTCTTTTCCTAGGATTTTTTTTCTTGGCCTTCATATTAATAGGGGATATTAAGAGCCGATGCGCATGCCAAATCTCTCTTTGAAACAAAAAGCATAGAAACAACATTTCTAAATATAAAGGTCTAGCCTAATCCTTATTAGCCTAAATGAGCTTCAAAGGTGTAGGCCTAGGCTTTTATAAATAGAAATACCTCATGGCAATTTAAACAAATAAGCACTTTGGATAAAGATCCTAGGGGAAGTAACTAGGCCATTAGATGTGGTTAGGTTCCGATGAAAAGTTAAGGTTCCCTTAGCAAGATGCTCTCCATTATGGACTTTGAGTTACTGATCAAGGTCAGAGGGGCCCAACATCCTTTACCAACTCGAGAGAAGGTTACCCCCCTTAAGGACTTGGGTTACAGACTCTGGTCAGATGAGCCTGGTAATCTCTCTTAAATTGAGTTAAAGCTAAGAGTTATGGTTAGCTAATGTACAACTCCATGAAGCTAGTGGAATTATGGACCCTAAACAAATGCCATTGGTTTAGTAGGGACATACAGAATGAATGCAATAATGAAATAATAATCAATAAAATAATTCTAAAGAACATAAGTAGAATCAGTATCTCTTACCCCTAATGGAGTCACCACTGTAGATGGCAGGGTTTAGCACACGTCCAAGATTTTAGCAACCGCGACACTGTTTAGGCTCAGGGCCTTAGCGAACACACTACTATGTCACAAAGTCATAGCGTGGAGAAGAGGAGTCACTACCTAGGGTAATAACTGGGACAATTTGATTGGTGATACTCAATTCTCTAAAAGAAAGTTAGCACCATAACCAAGAGATTTTGGGAATGAAATACTAACTTCTCTTAGTCTTGTGTTCATTTAGAATAATTTTATAAATGATTATGTCATCCTCTAATTACATGCAATTTTATTTAAACCTTATTTGAACATCCATGTAACCCTAGGCATCTAGTCAATAAAATTACACATAAAAAATGCACTATAGATCACGTTGTCCCTAAGTCTAAATTATGCTAATTTTATTAAAAAGTTAGCTAGATTTACATTTTATTTACAAGTGAGAAATGGACTAAAGGTGGGCCTACATTTTTTATTAATCACTAAACCTAGATCTATTTATTTTAGTTTGTCTAAGGAATGAGCTTAAGTCTATTTAATTTTAAAGGAAAGTTAAATTAGTGGGCTTAAGTCTAACTTGGTTTTTATTTAAAATGAGAAGTGGGCTTAGATCTATTTATTTTAAAATAAATGAAATTAAGTGAGCTGAGCTAAGTCTAAAAAAGTTTTAATTAACTAAGTGGGCCTAAAATCTAATTAACCTAATGGGCCTAAGTTGATTTTAATTATTTAAAGTCCTAAACCATTTTTTAAGCCTATTTAAAGTGAGTTGGACTTAAGCATGGGCTTGGGGCCTAAAATAATATAAAAACCCAAAAATAGAACCCAAAACAAATAAAACATAAAAAAGGATCAAACATACATTTTAGTGATTTTCTAGAAACCCTAAATCAATTACATGCAAACTCTAAATTAAGCTACTGCCACCATTGATTTTAATTGATTTTTATCCAATTGAACCTAAATACTAATTGATTTTAAACTCAGAAAATTAAATCTTTTACTATTGCCACTACTGGGGCTATTACAAACGACGTACAAAAAATTAAAATCAATCAATTACATAGCCGTGAATTAAAATAACTACATAGGACATATACAAAAAATTAAAATCAATAAATTACGTAGCCATGAATTAAAATAACTACATAGGACATATAAATGCAAAATGAAAATTAAAACCCTAATATCTATTGGAAAACAATACAAATTATTCCATGGTATTCCATGGATCTTCTGTTCGTTTAAATACATGCAGTATCCTCCTCCATCCACAATCGAACATCAAAACAAAAAAAAAATAATCAGATTAGTAATGAAATTGAATAATTAAAACAATAATGAAATAAAATAAAAATCATAAAAGAAAAGAATAGAAAAAATGAAATAGAAAAGAACACTGATGATTTTAGATGCTGTGCAAATGCTTTGAGATAGCCCCTTAGATTGGATTATCACCGTTAAAATTGACTCAGTATTGATTTTATTTTGGACTGGGATTTGATTACATTCAAAGACATTGACAATATCCAAAATTTGGGTTTTTTGAAAGACAAGGGCGCTCTTCACGTAATTCTCTTCTCTCTTTCACAGTCTCTCTATTTTTTTTATCAATCTGTGTGTGTGTTTAAGTTTCTCTTTTTCTATGTGAGTCTCCAAAATTCTCCCCTACACACGCAGACTCTTTATTTTTTAAAGCAGAGTCTGCGCGTATTGACTTCCTCCTTTGGAGGAACAGACTCATCTCCTCACAATAGACTGATATAGATTTAATTTTTGAAAGTTATTTACATGTTTTGAATGCTTTAAAATCTTTTTCAGATAAAGATAATAATAAAATTCAATTTTTAACCAATCAAAACACTGTAAAATAGATGAAAAAATGAAAAAAATACGCGAAAAATTAAAAAAAATGGGACTTGTTGGGCTTATGATGCAATTGTGCATAATTGCATTCTGAAATTGGGTGCTTACACATAGGTTCTTAATCCTGCTATTTTTACTATCTATGGTGACTTGCTGCCTCTCTAGGTCTACCTCTACCCCTACCCTTAGGCCTAGTTGGCTGTACAAGGGGTAAAAATTCATCCTGATAAGACTCTACGTCATCAGCCCTGTTGACCAGTGAAGCGTTTCGCGCTCTCCTCATTCTAAAAGAAAAGAAATAAAAAACACAATTTAGATAACAACATATGTCCTAACGGTTATGTAGAAAACTAAAGCAAGAAAGAATTTTCAAGGACATATTCAAACCTAATTACTGTAGTAGTTACAAAGAAAACTCAAGCTTTACCAACCTAGGTCAAACTATACTAAACCTAGGCTTTGATACCAACTTTTTCACGACCCAAACCTAAAGGTTATGATCGAAGCTAGAGAACAAGAGTTCATAAAAAAGGGGAAACCTTAGCAAGGCTAAAACATAAAACTCATACAAAACATAAACATAAATTTACCTCATAATTAAAAATTTTTAAAGCATAAAGGATTTTCTATAAATAATATCACAATAAAATATTATTTACCTCAGAATTCAAGTACATGACCACAGTCAATAACAACATAACATATTGCAACAAATACATACGACTACTACAATGTATAATAAATATAAGAAATAATAGTTTAAAATTTATATAAATCAACTGGTAAAGAAAGGGTTCGAGGGAGAGGATAACTAGGGAAGGTCTAAATAGAAGAATTTTGAAAAAAATAATTAAGGGGAATCAAACCTCACTGAGTGAATTATTATTATATATATACATGTGACCTAAGGGTACAAGCAACCAAGCATCATAATAATAGTTATTTTATATTTATATTTATTTAGTTTATACACACATTTCATGCAAATGCTCAAAAACATTTTTCATATCAATGTAACGGATGAAAATAAATGGAGGATCGGAGCTGAAACCTAAGATATCCGTTACCTCAATTATTGTACCTCATTGGCCATTAGGCTATCTTGAATCCAAATAATATTTCTCTTTTCCAGTTTGACAATGGACCAGACTTGAGACCCTGAAAGGTCAATCGAGCTGCTACAATCTTGTTATTGGAATGATTGGCCCTGAGACCTTGAAAGGTCAACCGAGTTATTGCAGCTACACCCCTCTCCATCCACGAATCTCAATAAATCATGTCATCTCATATCATCTCATATCAATCAAAATTTCATAACCTAGCATCTAGCATACTGGCATGTACATAGTTCTAGTGTAGCCCACTAGGTATCACGTTCTATTGCTATCCTCCAAAATATCATATAAAAGTAGATAATAAAATCATATTAAAATATGAGCAACATCCAAATTACATAAATAACCACACACACACACTCACACACATCACAATTAAAATCTCTCTTTTTATCGAAATATGCATGCCAATAATAATTTCTACATGCAATGCATACATATAATAATAACTCACAGGTAGAATGCACCCCTCGGTACTAACTCGATTGGCCTTATCCTTAAGGCCTTATTCTCGGTATGTCTATAGGAAAATAATAATAATAAAATAATTAGGATTAAAATCCTAACCTTATATACCCTAGATTTCTAAGGAAAAAACTTAATCTAAAATACGATTCTAATAAAACTCAAAACTTAAAATAAACCAATGTCATGTTTTATGAGAAATCTACTAAAAATTAGACAGAATCTCCTTTATAAAATAGATATCTCTCTACTAAAAGTAGAGTCATTTTTGCACAAAATCACACTTCAAAATTATCCACAACTCAACATCTTGGGTTGAGCCCCCCAAACTACACTTTATACCCAATCGAGAACCAACACCACAACACATAAAAACAATATAATTTTTCTCAAATCACTAATATATCATAAAAATTTAGTCAACTTATACAATTTAATTTATTTATATAATAAAAATATAAAGGAAATTTATTTTGAAATAAATAATAAAATTCTAGTTCATAAATAAAATTTTGTTAATGGAATCAAATTTCCATTTTTACAAATAAATTAGCATTAATTAAAAATAATTATTTAAATCACTCAAATATATCATAAAAATAATAAAGGACTCATTTAAATTAGAAAATAATAAATAAATTTATCATTCGTTTATTTTTCCAAAATTACTACTAATTATTTAAAAATTGGAAATTATTTATAAAAATTATTTTCATACTTTTATTATTTAAATCAATCTTAAACATGATAAATAACCTTAAATTTGATTAAAACTGAATAAATAATAAAATTTGAATTTTCTCTAAAAATACATATTAACATAATTTCATTCAAAAATTATATCTTACATTTTACAGATAATTTCACAAAACTTATACAAAGTTTACTCTGCACAATGTATAATATTTAATAAAAATATAAAAAGTGCTTGGAATAGTGACTAGAATAGTGACCCGGTCACTGTAATAGTAACTCAAAAATCCAAAATTTCCAGAAAATTATGAAAAAAATATTTTTGGAAAGCTCTCGACTCCAATTCCATTTATATAACTGCAAAAAAGCCTAATTGTAACTCAATTTGAAGGAATTAAAAAAATTTCATAAATCAATTCACCTTAAATTGAGGTGGTTGCTGGAGCTAATTTGGCAAATTGGTTAAGGGGAAACATTGCCCAGAGGGAGACGAGTCCAACGAGACCACCGATGAGATTTGATGACATCGGGGAAGTAGACTATGACCCTTTTTCCTTTGGCTTGCTGGAAAATGGAAGAGGTAGAGAGAAAAAAATGGCTAGTCGGAGAGGGGAGCTGCTAGCGTCATCTGGAGTTGCCGACATCGAGCGGTGGCGGCTGGTGCAAGGGGTGACAGTGGCTAGTTGGAATCAGGAGGGAAAAGGAAGAAGGAAGAAAAGAGAAGAAAGAAAAAGAAAAAAAAAGAAGAAGAAGAAAAAAAAGAAAAGATATATATCTATATATATATAAAATATTTTTTTAAAATTAAGATCCCTCCCAAATATTTATACACATAAATATACATATATATAAAATATACTCTTAATAATTAGTAAATTTGCTAAAATACTTATTTAGCAATAATTCCATAAAAATAATATTTAACATTTTAAAATCCATATGTAATTTAATAATTAAAAATACGGGTCATTACAGCTCAACAAGGTTGTCCCTCCCACATTAATAACATAAAAAAACAATATATCCCCATTGCCTGGCTTTTGTAAGCACCAATCACTACTCGCATACCACAGATTGGCAACTCCACTTAGGAGAATAGATGGTATGTGAGCAGTCAAACTGAAAATCGACAATTTCTTTTTATACATACTTCTTTCCATTACAATAGCATACCAACTTCACTTTCTAATGGTCTCAAGTCAGTGAGCCAACATCCTTTAATAACTTAGTTCATCCCTCTTAATGACTTGGATTATAGACTCTAGTTAGATAAATGCAGTGAATCCTCAAATTAACCACCCCATGACTCAAGCGGAACCATGGTGGTAGTTGTTTTGCCAATATCGGTCAATAGGGACTAGTTGTGCAAGTATGATAAGTGTTGTCCCTATTAGGGGCATTGCAACTATAATTGTCATCATATGAATTCAAAATATGAGGAAAAATAAATGTCAACACTCTAATTTGGATAGGCCTTAGTCATGAGGTGTTGCATATTTATTCTTTTTCAGCACATTAGGTTCATTCAAGTCCAACTAGATAATATATGACTGCTTTATGAAGAATAAATGGCTAATTGTTTGATGGACTTTCCTTGTTTTACATATTCGATGTTAGGGTGTTTAACAAAAAAATTAGGATTTTCACATCATTCATGGTCATGTGAAATGGATATTTGAAAAACCATGAATGACTAATGAAGGTATAAAAAAATGTTTTATACACTAATATTATATGGTACAAGGAAATCCTACTTTATAGTGAACCATATGTGGATGATTTATGGCCGATGGTGGCTTAATTGATATCCTTTGAGCTAAGACCATAACAATTGCACTTATACATGCATTTCGTAACAATTGCATTAATCTGTCTCTATAATTTCTATAGTCACAAACCCTGAAAGCAACCCTAAAGGGAGAGGTAACATTGGTTAGAATTTGAAATGGCTAAGAAATTTGGGAATCCAAGCCTCAATGACCAATTCCAAGATCATATAAAGAAATTTATAGTTGATGGTGGTCTAATCGACATCCTTCAAGAGTGGGTAAGGACAAGAAAAGCAAACCTAAGAGTGAGTAAGGGAAGTGAAAGGGCTAAGATCGAAGCCTAAACCTCAAATGCATTTATTGTCTTCCTTGTTAATATCTTTATGCTCTCTAACACTTGGGTCACATAAATGCACTCGCCTAAGCTTTGCCTTAAGGCTTTACCTTCTATTCCAATTGACAAGGCCCCATCATAAAATGTCTTGACTTCCATTATCTTCTCTCTTACCAATAGCAAGTAGCCTCATAATGTTCCCTATATATCAAACATGCATGACAAGTATTGCATGCACAAATAATGGAAAACATGCATCATAAGCATTTACATAAAAATAAATATTGCATGCAAAAACATAGGAAACATGCATCATTAGCATAAAACATAATGAATAGCCAATGAACCAAGAGGCCATAAAACCAAATATTCAAGGAGGATTGAATAGGATATTCAAGGAATTCAAAAGCACACCAAGAAAGATGTCAAATGACGTCCCGGGGTACCTGCATTAAGACAAGGACCACAAAAAGATGCCATTAAATCATGAGAGTAGTCTTAGGGTGCAACATCCAAATGAGCAACAAATAGACTCAATCAAGCGAGATGGGATCTACATACAATGAGACACTAATGCTTGCTCCAAAAGCCTAGTCTTCTCAAATCCAAGCAAAAACTCAAGCAGAATGGTGCCTTCTAAACTACTCAGATCATAGGAGGCCCACTAGTCCTTCAACTGACATTGAAATAGATCCAACATCGGCCTTATAGATTCAATGGTACATTAAAAATACTTTCACATTAGCAAGTCATGCATGAGTGGGTGTAAGAAAAAAAGCGTGTGTGCATGCATTTATTGCATGGGTACATGTGCCGAGAGATTATGTATCCCATAAATTTCCTAGCCTTTACTCCCAAAAAACACTTGTCATAAATTTTAAATGTATTTTATGAATATTTGAAAAAAAATTGTAAAAAAAATATACACATGATCACATAAAAAATTTCATATTGATTTCAAAATATAATTTTCAAATTGGATAAAATTAAATTAAATTATGAAGTTGATGGAATAAAGTAGTATATTTTTTTAATTATCTTTAAGGTAAAAAATTAAAATTATTACTATTATCCTTCAAATACTATAAATAGATTCCACTCCCCTATCTAAGTTCCTTTTGATGCGGTATTATGGACATTGTCAATTTAATCAGCTCGTAACGAAAGCCCGATGATGAGAAAGTTTAAGTTTTGAATGCAAGGGGAGCCCGAGGCTTCTCTAAAATTGACTCTGAAAGTGCAAACACTAAGCCAAGCCCACAAAAAAACCATGTTTAAGCTTAAACAGTAGGCCAAAGCCCAAGCCCATCGCTTCTTGACCCACGGGTTGTGACCTGGCCCAGGTGAAGAGGTGCTCACCTTAACGGAGAGGTTTTGCCTCTTCACCCCAGGTATCGATGAGGCGATGCCTCATCGAAGAGGCAGTGCCTCATCACACCCATTCTATACAATATTAAATGCCATTAATGACAGTATTTAGAAGTCCACTTGCTAAAATTTGATCATTTTTGGACATAAAAGAAAAGGGAAAAAGGCAGAGGAGAGCCTAGGGAATGAAAAAAGGGCAATGAGGAGAGGGTGAGAATGAGTTTTTGGGAATTTGAAAAGTGAAATAAGAGAGGCTTTATAAGGGAATGTGGGGGAAAAAAGAGAGGAGGTTGGCTGAGTTATTAGAAAAAATGCCTAGAAAAACAGAGAGAAAAAGAGAAAGGAAAAGAAAAAAAAAAGAAAGAAAGGAAGAAGAAGAAAGGGACTTTGAACATTAAAGGACTTGATTCTTGAGAAGAAGAGGGAACCTTCCTTGCATTTAAGGCCACCCCTCCATCAACCAAGCTCTGAGGGCTTAGTTAAGAGCATCAACTCGTCCAAGATGGTGAGTCCCCTCATTCTAAGTTTTAAACTCTTTACCTTCATTATAAGCCTTGATTGGTTGCTTTTCTATGTGTTTTCTTAAATCATATTACTTAGTTTAAGTTATAGAGAAGCACAGTTACATGAAATATTGAATATTGATTGGTGATACTTGTATATTTGTGTCTATTTCTCATTCGCGTGATTGATTATCGCATTTCTTAGGATTTAAGAAATGTAGAGTGTTCCTACCTCTGTTGAAGAGGTGATGTCTCTTCATAGAGGCGTCACCCCTTCGTGTTGAGGTGATGAAGGCATCGCCTCCTGGTCAGGAGGTGACGCCTCTTTGATAGAGTCGTGTTTGATTATGCCGTGATTTTTTGCCCGTATTTTGCATGTTTGGCATGATTTTCGTGTTTAATTAGTGATATTTCTTGAGATTATGCATGATTCCCATATTGATCAATATTGTTGTTATGTTATTTTTTTGTGTTGTGTTATTTAATAGCTCATTTTATAAGTTTATGTTCATTTATTTTTATGAATATTATGTGTTGATAATTTGTAAATGTTATTTTTCTATTGAATGGAATTAACTTGTATGTGTTGGGGGAACCATTTGGTAAATTTTAATCACTAGATGTTTGCTTTATTTATTTTTTTAGAGTATTAATTTGTATAATTAATTAGTTTAATTTGGGTTTCTATATGGTTTATTTTTAGTATTTTTGTATTTATTTGCACCAAAAATTGTAATCCTTAATCTCTTTCCCTTTTTATTTGGGAAGAATGGTTGTAAATTATTTTTATTTATTTTATTTATTTATTTATGGTTGAATGCCAGGGATATAAGGCTAAAATGAGACTAATGTGCAAACTCACAATAAAATATAAGATTGGAAACCAATCGCGATTTGCATGTCAATAAGGAAAAAATTTATTAATCAAAGGTAATAAAATATAAAACACACACGGAGGCCAACTGCAAGGTTGGGTGGGCATTCCAAAAGCCTATACCCAGTTTCTGAACCTGATCTCTGATGATGGCTTCTGGGAACCTCTATGGAATCCAGTTGCTATACAGTATGTCTCGACTTTCATCTGGGTGGCGACTCCATCTCCATTTTGGGCCCTAAGCGCACTATGTATTTCCTAGTTAGCCCGAGCTCACATTGTGTCGTGGTCACCAACACTTGGGCGCGCGACCAAAACTGCTGCCTATAGTGGCAACTCCACTAGGGATCGAGAAATTTATTCAAAGTGTTTTGTAATTTATCATCTTTGATTATTTCTTTATTTACTTCATAAATTCTGCATTCACTATATGTTTCCATATTATGCACTCCAAGTCCCAAATAAATCGACAATAATCTTTGCTTTGTTGCCTGTGTTTCATTCAAACCTGATGGTGAGGTATTTGATTATTATCACTCATAGCATGTGCCTATCCACATCGCACGAACCCTAGAGTGGGGAGACGTAATGGATGTATATAGTTGTGGGAACCGAAGCTTATTACCCAAAACTAAGCTCATGTAAATGACCTAGCAGTTTCCACTAGGATTTTTTATAAATGCATGTGTTTTATGCCATATGGTAATCCTTTAAATAAGGCCTAAGCCCATCACAAAATATGCCTTGACAAGACGGGCCTTTCATGCCTTAGATTAGCCCATTTCAAAGGGATCTTGATAAGGTGGGCCTTTGATATCATTCTTAGCCCATTTAAAATAGACTTTGGAATTATTTAAAGGAATTACCATTTGTTTGTATCATCTTGAGAGTTATCTTGTATCTGTTAGTTTTATTATCCCCCATTAATAATCAAAACCTAGAAAAAAAATCCTAGGATAAGGAACTCACCTTTGAACACGTGTGTAGGAGAAATAAGGGTGGAGATATTATTAGAGAGTTTTTTGTTTTGTCCTCTGATATGTGCATATATGCTTTGTTTTCCTTCTTGATAGTAGGCTTGCATTTCATGCATACATGCCATGTATGTTTCTGACCATTAATGGTTGCAGAAATAGATGCACAGCAGTCTGACAGTTGGAAGCGACACCAGTTGTCTAGTTAGAATCTGTAGAGGGATCAAGATGGTAGAATTTGATGCTGAACCCTTTAAGGAATAGTTGAAAGCTGAAATGGCCAAACAAACCCATGCAATCATGAGAGAAATTATGGGGAAATGATGGGTATAGCTAAAGGGGAATTGCTAGCACCACAACCACCAGCACTTCAACCCCAACCTTTTGATCTGGATGCCGAGGTTCCTGAAAGGCAAGAGGTAGAAGATGATCAATGGACAGTATTGGAAAAACCTATTATTCATTAGAAAGAAGATACCTAGGGAAATATGGAGAAGCTAGATTGGGCTAAAGACCTTGTCAAGTCTATGGCTTAAATGCAGCTGATGATGAAGGAAAAGGGGATCGATGCCCCAATGAACTATTTTGAGTTGAGCCTGGATAAAGATGATGATCCCCTACCATGGAAGTTTAAGTTTCCTGACATGAAGAAGTTCATTGGCACAGAGGACCTCCACCTCCATTTAAAGCAGTATATGACCCATATGAAGATAAATGAACTGACTAAAGCATAGATTGTGAAGCAATTCTCTTTGTCTTTGGAAGGAGCACCCATTAGATGGTATTATGCACTAGAATCCCGTATTTAAGTTGATTGGGAGGAACTATGTGCTGCATTTATCAAGCAATATAGTTTTAATATTTAGATGGAGGCTTCTCTGAGAGACTTGAAAAACTTGAAGCAAAAATTTAATGAATCTTTTGCAGATTATTTAATCAGGTCGAGAGCTAAGTTAGCACAAATGAAGCAATGACCCGTGGAATCTGATTAGCTGGTAATAGCTATGGAAGGGTATGTTCTCCCTCTCTCTAAGAAACTAAGGGATTTAGAGATTCAAAAATTTGAGGAGTTGTACAGGTTTGGAGTACAGAAAGAATTAGACCTTGTATAAGAAAAGAAGTTCTTTAATGGAAGATCTGCAAATAGAGAAGGGTTTGGGTCTGGCAATGGAATCGGGCCAAGTAGTAATATATAGATCAATGCAGTCAAGCAGTCACGAAGGTTTTCTAATTAGGAAGACCCCTCTCTAAAGTCCTAGAAAAGCTGATTGAGAATAACCTTTTATAACCATTACCTAAGCAACCTCTTTTCCTAAATGCCGACCCAAAACTATATTACAAGTACCATCAGAACATTGGGCATGATACAGAAAGTTGCACTTGCTTGAAACACGAGATCCAAGATTTGATTGATTTAGGCAAAATAACCAACCTAGAAACTAGAAAACCAAATACTCAAAATAACCATTTACCCAACTACCAAAATATACCACCACCAAATCTCTGTATCTTGATGATCAAAATGGGCCTAACAGAGGAAGTTATTAATTCCTTTGTTGTTGTCATACCTACCCCATCAAAACCACAATAAAAAAACCTGAATCTGAGGTAGCAGGACATTGAGTCTTGTGTAAATGTGCTTGATATCTGGAGTTTTGATGACAAAGAGGGAGAAGTAGTTGATCTGTGGAAGAACAATGAGAGGAGAGCAGCATAGTCCATTGAGAAATTAGAGGAAGGGGACGATGAAGTGAAAAAGGCTGAGGCGAAGAAAGAAGTAGTTTAGAAGGGGAATCAAAGAAAAATGAGAAAGTTGAGGAGATTATTGAGGCCAAAAGTGACGTGAAAAATCTTGCCAATGTTTGGGAGTTGCTTATGAACTCTTGGGCCTATATGGAAGCAATAGTTTTAGTTCTCGATCACAAGAAGATACCTTCGATGCACACTCTAGAGCAAATGGTGACCTTATTGAATAAAAGCCCTCAGGGGGCAATTATGTTCACAGATGATGACCTGAAGGGATCACAGTAAAGCCATGTTCATTAAGGCCGAAGTGAAAGGAAAATTGACATGTTGTGTCATTGTCGATAATGGGTCAGCCATTAATGTGTGTCCTCTAAAGATCCTACTGAAGCTGAGATTAATGGTAGTCAATTTGAAACCCTCTGATGTAGTCATAAAGGCTTATAATGATACGAAAAGGCCAATTGAGGGAACTTTCTGGGCTTTAGTCAAGACTAGACCTATTGAAGTTTAGGTCAACCTTCATTTAATAGATGTTCTAGTCACCTTTGTATTCTTATGGAAAGACCATGGTTCCATCCTTTGGGGGGGAGTGCCGTCTACCATTCATCAAAAGATCAAATTTCCACGAGAGGGGAGGGTGGTTACTATAATGGCTAAAACAAAGGCTGCAGTTGCTGCATTGAAACTAGCTCCTATTGAGATCCCGAATAGCCCAAGTTTCAAAGTCTATATAATTTATGAAGATGAGATGAATCCAAAGATTGTTAGTATGATGAAGAGTCTGCAAGTTATGCTTAGGATGGGACTCGAAAAGAATCAGTAGGGCCCACTAGAATTCATCGAACCCAAGATATCGATTTTGAAGCACGGGTTAGGATATTCAGGGGGAGATGAGTCTAAAAAGAGGGAAGAAACTAAGGGCAAGTTTAGGAAAAGTAGGATTATGGCTGAGTCAATGAAGAAGACAATTTGAGGAACATTTACAAAGGAAGGTGCCAATTCCCCTTACTAAGGAACTTTTGAACCTTTGATGATCGCTAAAATACTGGTTCCTAGGTTTGAAATATTCATTGAATATGTGGATGGGATCCAAAATCTTGTTGTTAAAGAGCCCGTGGTAGAAGAGCTAGTATTGACTTTGAAATCAGAAGGAGACATTCCTATAGTGGAGCTGAAGGATGCTGCTGACCAGGAAGAGGAATTTAACTTTGAAGCCTTTGTCTTTAATTCTATTATAGATGTTTTTTATAATGACATTGACATTTTCGTTTCTAATTTGTTTGAGATTGATGACTTTTTTCTTTTTAAAGTTAATGTGATGAAGTCTGATTATGCTTACTTGTGTGATGTGTTTCCTAATGGTTATGCTGTGTGTGATGATCATTTCATGCATATATTTGACATTAATTCAGTGCAAACTGAATCATTTAATCTAGGCATAAGTGATAACCCTAAAAATATACTTATTGCTTCTGACTTAACTCTTGATAAGAGAGAAAAAATAAAAGAAACTCTTAAAAGAAGATAGAAAGTATTTGCTTATGGCTATGAGGATATGCCTAGGATCGATAGAGAGATTGCAAAACACATAGTTCCCAAGTATTCTTACATCACACCAATAAAATAGAAAAAGAGAAGACTAAGGCCATAATGGGCTCTCATAGTAAAAGAAGTATAAAAGCAACTGAAAATGAAGTTCTTAAAAGTGGTAGATGACCCTCAGTGGTTGGCTAACATAGTCCTAGTTCGCAAGAAAGATGGTAAAGTCAGGATGTGTGTAGACTATAGGGACTTGAATAAGGCTTGTCCTAAGGATGATTTTTCCTTATCGTACATTGATACCTTGATCGACAGTATAGCTTTTAGCACCATGTACTTCTTTATGGATGGCTTCTTGGGATACAATCAGATCATAATAGAAGTGATTAACAAGTTGAAGACTTCTTTCATCACTGAGTGGAGTGTTTACTATTACATAGTTATGCCATTCAAATTGAAAAATGTAGGGGCTACTTACCAAAGAATGGCTACTACACTGTTACATGACCTAATCCACAAAGAGATAGAGGTGTATGTAGATGACATGATGGTGAAGTCTTTGACCAGAGAAGGGCATTTCAAAGCCTTAGACAAGTATAACCTCATACTGAATCTGAAGAAATGTGTTTTCAAGGTGATGTCTAGAAAACTATTGGGACATATTGTCAATCAAAAAGGTATAGAGGTGGATCCAGAAAAAGTCAGAGCAATTAGAGAAATGCCTACACTAAAGAATAAAAAAGAAGTTAGAGGGTTTATAGGAAGGCTATAATACATCAGCAAGTTCATAGCCAAACTGACTACCATTTATGAGTTAATCTTCAAGCTCTTAAAGAAGAATTAGCTAATTATCTAGGATGATAAGTGTTAGCAAGGCTTTGAAACCATTAAGCAATATTTGATGAATCCTCCAGTTTTGCATCGACAAAAATTGGGGAAATCCTTAATTATCAACTTGGCTATAGAAAAAGATGTGATTGAAGCAATGTTGGCTCAAGAAGGAGAAGGAAGAGTTGAGCATGTCGTGTATTATCTAAGTAAGAAGCTTCTGCCCTATGAAACTAATTATAATCTAGCAGAAAGAATTTGTTTGGCTATAATTTGGGACCAAGAAGCTACGACATTACTTCTAGTCCTATAAGATTCAAGCAGTTTCTAAGCATGATCCCCTTAGATATCTCCAACAGACTCTGTCATTGACAGGGAAATTAGCCAGATGGTTAGTCCTACTAACTAAATTTAACATAGACTATGTTACTAACAAGGTGATAAAAGGAAGAGCTATGGCAGACTTCTTGGCCCAAAATTTGGTGGATGATGAACAAGAATGGGAGTTCAAATTTTTGGATGAACACCTGGGGGCAATAGAAATCCAGACCTAGAAAATGTACTTTGATGGAGCAATGAACAGTAGAGGGGTAGTTATTGGCGTGATTTTTGTCTCGCCAGAAGGAGAAGTAATCTTGATGGCAAAGAGGTTAGAATTCGAGGTCACTAACAACCAAGCTGAATATAAAGCTTGCATTTTTGGTCTGGAAGCACTCAGGAACGAGGGGATAGAAGAGGTGATAGTGTATGAGGATTCGATGTTGGTAGTGAAGCAGATCACTAAGGAATGGGAAGTGAGGGAAGATAAGTTAAAGCCGTATCGGGATTATTCAACCACAATCCTATTGTCCTTCGCGTAATACAGATTCGTACACTTGCTTCGGGAGGAGAATCAGATGGTAGATGCATTGGCTACCCTAGCTTTGACATGGGAAGGAGACAAACGAGCAAAAATGAAGCCTTTTATCTTAGTACGGGCCCGAGTTCCTTGTTATGGGGAAATCAGAATAATGCCAATTGATCCAGTAGAGAAGCCTTGGTTTTATAATCTACAACGGTATCTTGAGGCAGGACAATTCCCAAAGGAAGTTGATAGAAAAGAAAGAATGTCATTGAGGATGCTATCTTAGCAGTTCATTAGCCATAATATGATGTTATATTAAAGGATGCTAGCTGGAGTACACTTAAGATGTGTTGATAAGGGTGAGGCATAAAAAATTATGGAAGTGGTTCATAAGGGTGTATATGGGCTGCATATGAATAGAACAGTCCTTCCTAAAAAGATAACCGGTTAAGGGTACTTCTAGCTAACCATGGAGGCAAATTGCATGAAGTATGTAAAGAGATGCCATAACTACCAAGTATATGGCGACGTGAGCCACCTGCCTTCTATGGAACTTCAGGGATTAAGCTCTCCTTAGCCATTTGCAGTCTGGGGAATTGACATTATTGGAGAGTAAGGTTGAAAGCATCCAATGGACATCATTATATCATAGTGGTGATTGACTATTTCTCTAAATGGGTAGAAGCATAATCATTCACCAATGTAGGGGCAAAACAAATGGCCAGGTTCATAAAGAAGAGGATAATTTGCCGATATGGGTTGCCTCATCAGGTCATCACTTATAATGGTGTTCAGTTCAGGGAAGAAATGGCCATTCTATTGAAAGAATATAAGATTGAGCATTATAGATCATCCCCTTATAAACCACAGGCTAATAAGGTCGTAGAGGAAGCAAACAAGAATATCAAAAGAATTTTGGCCAAGATACTGGAAAATTACAAAGATTGGGCAAGTTATCTACAGTTGTCATTATGGGGATATAGAACCACTGCCAGAACATCAACAGGAGCCACTTCGTATTCTTTGGTATATGGATGTGAAGTTGTATTGCCAATTGAGGTTAAAATTCAATCACTAAGGGTTCTCCTAAAGACTAAAATCCCGAAGTACTAGTGGGTAGAAAGCTGATTGACATAACTAACTTTATTGGATGAAAAGAGATTGAAGGCTATGTATCACTCTCAGTTTTACCAAAAAAGGATAGCTCGAGCTTATAATAAGAAGATTAAGCTAGGAAAGATTAAAGAGGGTGACTTGGTTTTAAAGCTCACTAAACCAGTCATGACTGATCCACGGGGGAAGTTTAAGCCAAACTGGGAAAGTCCCTACTGAGTGAAGAAGCTATTTTTAAAAGGGGCCTTTATTTTGTCTGACTTGGAGGGAAATGAATTCAAAGAGCCCAAAAATATGGACAAGCTCAAGAAAAACTTTCTGTAAAGTCTCGTTAGGGAGAAAACCTCAAGAGAGGCTGCCTAGGCAAAAGTTAGAGACAAAAAAAAGGAAAAAGTAAAAAGTCCTACTGGATTGAAAACCTAAAAAGGCAGTTTAGAAAAAAGTAAAGGACATGTAAAAGGAGAGAGAGAGAGAAAAGAGAAAAGAGTTAGTTGAAAAAATTGCAAAGGCAAGCCAATTAACAACAAAAGATATGTAAGAAGCAAAATTGTATAGTCACATAGTGCTTAAATTAAATGGAATGGATTTCCTTTATTATTGTAAACATTATATTAAATTCTTATTACACATATGTCTAACTTAAAAGGAAATCTCATTTGGCAAAGAAAGTACATAAAAAGACTAAGTTTCATAAATTGATATAATATTGTCTGCTTCTCTTATGACTCCCCTGGGCGTTCAATGCTTGTATTGCCATTATCCTTCTATTTCTTATAAATTCATCATTTTCTACTTGTTGTAGTTGAACCCATGCCTTGTACTAGTCATCGATAGATTGATCTCCATTGTAGTCAATAAGCCTTTGAATGATCCTTCAAGGCTGAGTAGCAACCAGGTTGTCTAGAAAATTATGAGAAAGAGGCCCTAGTTCAAAGTCATATACAAGCTCCAAAATCCATTATTTCTGTCCATATTGTTTGCAAAGCTGAGCTAGATTATAGAAGGTGGAGAAATGAAGGCCGGCTAAAGGAACTCTATAGGTATAGGACTGAAGGGTCATGTACTACAGTCTCCACCATGGGCACATCCACTGAATTAGAGTGTAAGGGAATATAGATAACCAACTGTGGATATCTTTTGAGATAGGATGGAGTCTCCTAGTGCGACAATGTTTGGCCTTATAGTGAGCAATGTCCCTAGGTGGTTCGAGCAACCTCAGCTTCTTTTACAACCAAACCTGCAGGAGTGAAGAATGGATAAGAATGATGGAAAATAGGAAATGGTAAAAGAAAGTAGAGACTCACCTTTAGTAGAATTGGACTCCTAGAGAATCTTTTAGTCTTAAAAAATTTATCAAGTCTGATAATGGTCTCAACTAGAATAAGAGGGAAAAGGGAAAGGGTTTAGTCCACTCTCCACTTGGTCCAGAACATGTAGGATCTTTAGGTCACAGTTACCAGAAGGGGAGACCAACAAGAACTGAGTATATAGGCAGAGTGCCATCATTCGAGGCCAGGGAACCTTGCTATTGTCTACAGCTACTACCGTCTCTATGAAAGGGCTAAGCAGGATTTCGTTGCCAAAAATGTGATGAAGAGAGGATTGAGGGAGCATATTGAGTGATCTTGCCATTTGGTATTGGATGGTGTGCAAATTTGGGGTTGCGACTAGAGGAATAATAATAGGTCGAGCGAAATCCATGTGAGAGCCTAGGAAAGCTTCAAATTCCTCTGGCAGGGGGCAAATCTCCACTATGTTGAATCAAAAAACATATTTTTAAGGATTCCAAAACTGAGCAAGAACATGGAGAAATGAGAAGTTGATCTTCCTAGCATGTAAGGATCGGAAGGCGGATAGGTGAAATGGCTCCATTCTAGCCCATGACCCGCCATCCAGACTTTTCAAAATTAGTTGTAACTATTTCAAGCTTCTCTTAGTCATAATTAGGGATCAAAACGCTGTTTGAGAAAGAAGAATAGGGGAAACAACGAGATGAAAAGATTAGGGATTTTAAAAAAGATTTGGGGGTTTTTATAGCTGCAGTAAAGGCGTGTAGAGGCAATCGCCTTTATGATCAAGTGATGCCTCTATGAGAAGAGGCGAATCACATGTTGCCTCTTCACATAAAGGCAATGCCCCTTCGAAAAGGTGATGCCTCCATGACAAGTAGGGCAGATCTTTGCATTCCTTGGAATTTTCTAAATCGTATATAAAGAGACAGAGCAGGGTGTTTCGTAAATAAAAGGCCTTTATTCATTCAAAATTCCTCCAAAAATTATCATTGCAAAATATGAAGGCATAAAAAAGGGTTGATCAAATAAAAATCAATTTAGACAATAAGAGGGCAACAATCTAAAGCCTCAAATGTTCTTAGACAAGGACACCCCTATGCTAACAAAAATCTATAGAGAGTCCTCTCTACTCATTATTGTCGGACTCATCGGCCTCCTCATCAGTTGGCTCATCCACAGAAGCATCAGTGGGATCAGTCCTATTATCCTTGTTGTTATCCTTGTCGGCTGCCCCCTCCTCCTCATCGCCCTTGACTTGAAGAGTAGCAAGCTGGCGCTCCAAGGCAGTGATTTTAGCTTGGCTGGTCTCATCTTGATCCTATTGAAGCATAATAAGAGGTAAGAATTCATGAAAGCATGCGTACATATAGAAATAGAGCATATTTTGTGTGTACCTTCCACTATTGTGTCACCTGCATCAGGAAGTCCTTATGGGCCTTAACCACCCGGTACATGTACTCTCCCTGATCTCGAGGTATTTATTCTATTGATAATGTTAGAATTAACCATGTGTTATAAGACTTGAGAACACAATTACCAGAGGAGGAAACTTACATAGGTAGTAGCCTCTGGGAAGAATGCTGGCTCCAGAGTCATATCCAGTATCAAAAACTAATGAGAGAGCTCACCAGAAGGCATCTAGCAATGAGTTAGTAGATTGAGAATGGTAGTGAGTCTACTGGCTACTACCTGGGATCGAGAGCTGGAGGGGTCAATCGAGGATGGCACCCTAGAAGAAGAACCCTCACCATTGGGAATGATGTGTAGGTGCTGACAAGGCCTCTTATGTGCAGAGGGCCTAGGGCAAGGAGTAGGTGCCCTAGTAGCTGCCTAAAAGATGAAAAATAAGTTAGAGAATAATATCTATAAGTAAATATAAAATAAAACATTGCATGCTTACCTGGAGTGCAAGCTCAAGAAGAGGCACTCACTATAAAAGATGAGCTCGTGTAAAGTCCATATAGCGAGACTTTCTCTGCTCGCAATAGTCGGCAACATCCTCTCCCTGCAAGGCATGATCGAGCTCATCTCCCTTTAACTCATGCGCCCAGAAGATGGATGCCTTACTCATGCACTCGATCGCCATTGATGTATCCTCTCCCTGAGGAACCACGCTCTATAATTAGGGCCTTTGAGTAGAACCCTCTTCCTGGATAGAGGGATGGAGTGAACCATGGCCTACATCCACCCATCCTGAGGGCCCCACAAGTTTGGGCATAACTGCAAGAATAAATAAGTGAATTCGATTAATGAGTTTATTGTTAATCTCAATTACATTTGTAGGTGCATACCTTGACAGAAGTGAGCGTGTTTAGCTGCTCATGGTGGATGTGAATGTGAGCTATAGGCCTTCTCCAAGCTCAGCTGGGAGCCCACCTTGCCATTGCAAGGAAGGGAGTGTCAATGACCTTGGTGATCCCCACTATCAGCTCTAACTCTAAAGCCCAGTCCTGTAAAAGAAATAAAGGATTGTTAGTAAGATCAAACAGTGACAGTTGGAATGGATTGTGAAGGGAGAAAAGAGAAAATAAAATACCAGTATGGCATGCCAAAAATCGCAGAGTCATCTAGCTTCGCGCACCAGCTCATCCATACTCCTGTAAAGATAAGTTAAGGCACAACTACCCCAATTGTTGGCTGCCACCAAGTTTAGGTCCCTCAAAGGCATCAGGAAGCTCAAGTCCATAAAGCTGGTTGTATCTGCAAAGAGTGTAGTACCCAACAAATAAAAAAGGAAAGCGCGCACCACCTGATTGATTTGAATGGGTGTAGTAACTGCCTCAACTCTGGCGTGGGTGTAGAAGCTCCAGATTGACTCAAGCTTCACTATGTAGGTCCCCTTCATGTTTGGGACCATCCTAAGCAAACGCTCGATGAAAGTGAGATGGTTGGGAGATAATTGATTAAGGCTAGCATAAAAAGGAAATGAATCTCTAACACAAGCAATGTCGGTAACTACAGCGAAGGCCATCGGATCTAGGGTGAACTCCCCAAAAGGAAGATAAAAGGTGTGGGTGGTGTCAAACCACTTCTCCATCAGGGCATGTAAGGGCTGGTAATCTGTACGCCCTTGCTATGCTGGTAGTGCCAGGATAAATCAGAGAACCCAGTGTCGTTAATCTGAGTCTGTATAGCCTCAAGAAGCTCATCATACCAGATTCGTGCATCGTTAAAGCTCCCAGCACCCTTGAGGGTGTGGGCATTAAGCTAAAGGAGTAAAATAGGGAGTAAATTTATCATTTTACATAATAAAAATTCAAGATTTTTGCTGGATCCTATCACTGAGGTGACACCTCTATCGAAGAGGCAACCGCCTCAGTGATGAGGCGATGCCTCTATCGAAGAGGCAATCGCCTCAGTGATGAGGCAACGCCTCTTTACATAGAGGCAATTTGCCTTTTTGAGAGTAAGCCTGACTCGAAGAGGCAAATGTCTCTTCACAAAGAAGCGATCGCCTAATCGATAAGGTGATTGCCTTATCGAAGAGGCGATGCCTCTTTATATTGGCAATCTGATAGGGTGATTTGAAATTTTAATTTTTGATCAAGAACATTCAATTTCTTTTAGTTAAATTCATAAATATATGTATATGAACAGTAACATGATACTATTTGATGATATTTATAGGAAAAATAAAAGAAATTGGAACTAACCTCTTCGTTGGCCAAGCCACAGATATAGGATCGCACATATACAAACAGAGGGATCTTATCTCTGATACTGAGCCCAAACCTCTAAGAAGGGTTCACTGTAGGTGTCATTGGGTCCCACATGGGCAAAATCTGGGGTCCATATGACAAGAGAGAATTGAAAAGGTGAAAGTGACCATTGGAGAAGAAAAGTGGGAATTTATATGGTTAGGGTGAGAGAGGAAGATAAGGAGAAAAGGGTGAGGCCCGTTTGATAAAACACATAATGGCCCATGGCCTGCTAAAAAAAAAAGAATTTTTGCATCACTACTCGGGTATACCCCAAAATTGATCTTTGGACAAGAATGATTTGATTGAAGCATTACAAGAGGAAGCATTTGGTTGGGTTTGAATCCTTAAAGTGCATGAAAGAATAAGCATCTAGTCGGGCTTGAATCCCCAAAGTGCACAGAAGAACAATCGTCTAGTCAAGTTCGAATCCCCAAAGTGCATAGAAGAACAATCATCTAGTCAAGTTTGAATCCTCGAAGTGCATGGAAGAGGAAGTGTTTGGTCAGGTTTGAATCCCTGAAGTGCATAAGGAAGAGGAATTGTCTTATCATGTTTGAATCCCCAAAGTGCACGAGGAAGAGGAAGCGTCAAGTTCGATTTGAATTCTCAAAATGCGTAAATAACAAACATCTGATTAAGTTTGAATCCCCAAAGTGCATAAGGAACAAGCGTCTAGTCGGGTTTGAATCCTTGAAGTGCATAGAAGAACAAGTGTCTAGTCGAGGTTGAATCCCCATAGTGAGCAAAAGAACAAGTGTCTGGTCGAGTTTGAATCCCCAAAGTGTGCATTTTAGGAGGTATCTGATCGGGTTTAAATCCTCGAAGTGTATTATTCTTTTACTAAGTAATTCTCAGGCCAGGAAAACCCGGGTGTTACGCTAAACTATAATGAGTAACTGATCGAGCTAGGAAAACCCGAGGAACATGGTTACATTTCATCTCTTTCTACTAAGTGAAGACTGGGCCATGCTCAAGATTCATGCTAAACTATAATGAGTAATTGATTGGGCCAGGAAAACCCAAGGAACATGGTTATGCTTCATCTCTTTTATTGAGTGACTTCTCGAGTCAAGAAAACTTGGGAATCATGCCAAATTTATAATGAGTAGCTGATCGAGTTAGCTTAACCCTAAGATCATGACTATGTTTCCCTTCTGTCTCTACTGAGTGAAGACTGGGCCATGCTCAAGATTTACGCTAAACTATAATGAGTAATTGATAAGGCCAAGAAAACTCGAGGAACACAGTTACGCTTCATCTCTTCTATTGAGTGACTACTCGGGCTAGGAAAACTCAAGGAACATGGTCACATTTTAGAGAAGAAGCTTGACCTCTTGGGTTTGAATTCCTAAGACTGACGGCCCGAGTGAAACTCGCTGGTCAGGTATGTCATTCTTAATCTCTCTATTTGATGTGCATGTTGCTTTTTTGGAAAATTAATTTTAAAAAAATTTGATTTTTTAAAAAACCAAAGGGGAAAACTGTGGACACTGTCAATTTGACCGGCCCACAATGAAAGCCCGGTGATGTGGAAGTTCAAGTTTTGAATGCAAAGGGAGCCCAAGGCTTCTCTAAAATCAACTTTGAAAGCCCAAACACTAAGCCAAGCCCACAAAGAAAACCATGTCTAAACCCAAACACTAGGCCAAAGTCCAACCCCTTCGCCTCTTGACCCATGGGCCTTGACCTGGCCCAGGTGAAGAGGCAATCACCTCAATAAAAAGGCATCGCCTCATCACACCCACTCACTACAACATTAAATGCCATTAATGACAATAGTTGAAAGTCCACTTGTTGAGATTTGGTCATTTTTGGATGTAAAAGAAAAGGGAAAAGGTAGAGAAGAGCCTAAGGAATGAAAAAAGGGCAATGAGGAGAGGGTGAGAATGGGTTTTTGGGAATTTGAAAAGGGAAATAAAAGAGGCTTTAAAAGGGAATGTGGGGAAAAAAAAGAGGAGGTTGGGTGAGTTAATAGAAAAAATGCTTGGAAAAGCAGAGAGAAAAAGAGAAAGGAAAAGAAAAAAAGAAAGAAAGGAAGAAGAATGGAGGGACTTTGAAGCTTAAAGGACTTGATTCTTAAAAAGAAGAGGGAACCTTCCTTGCATTCAAGGCCACCACTCCATCAACCAAGCTCTGAGGGCTTAGTTAAGAGCATCAACTTATGCAAGATAGTGAGTCCTCTCATTTCTAAGTTTTAAACTCTTTACCTTCATTATAAGCCTTGATTGGTTGCTTTTTTATGTGTTTTCTTAAATCATATTACTTATTTTAAGTTATAGAGAAGCACGGTTACATGAAATATTGAATATTGATTAGTGATACTTGTATATTTGTGTCTGTTTCTCATTCACGTGCTTGATTATTGCATTTCTTGGGATTTAAGAAATGTAGAGTGTTCCTGCTTTTGTTAAGGAGGCAATGTCTCTTCATAAAGGCGTCACCCCTTCGTGTTGAGGTGACGGAGGCATCGCCTCCTGGTCAAGAGAAAGAGGCTTTACCTTTTTGATAGAGTCCTCGCCTCTTTGACAGAGTCCTGTTTGATTATGCCGTGATTTTCCATCCGTATTTTGCATGTTTGACATGATTTTCGTGTTTAATTAGTGATATTTCTTGAGATTATGCATGATTCCTATATTGATCAATATTGTTTTTATGTTATTTTTTTGTTTTGTTTTGTGTTATTTAATAGATCATTTTATGAGTTTATGTTCATTTATTTTTGTGAATATTATGTGTTGATGATTTGTAAATATTATTGTTACTATTGTATGGAATTAACTTGTATGTGTTGGAGGAACCATTTGGTGATTTTTAATCATTAGATGTTTGCTTTATTTATTTTTTTAGAGTATTAATTTGTATAATTAATTAGTTTATTTTTGGTTTATATATAGTTTATTTTTAGTATTTTTATATTTATTTGCACCAAAAAGTTGTAATCCTTAATTCCTTTCTCCTTTTATTTGGGAAGAATGGTTGTAAATTATTTTTATTATTTTTATTTATTTATCTGTGATTGAATGCCGGATATATAAGCCTGAAATGAGACTAATATGCAAACTCGGAATAAAATATAAAATTAGAAACCAATTGTGATTTGCATGTCAACAAGAAAATAAATTAATAATCAAAGGTAATAAAATACAAAACACACACGAAAGCCAACCGCAATGTTGCCCAGTTTTCGAATTTGATATCTGATGACAGCTTCTGGGAACTTCCGTGGAATCCAATTGTTGTACAGTGTGTCTCGACTTTCATCCAAGTGACGACTCCATCTCCATTTTAGGCCCTAAGCCCACCATGTATTTTCTAGTGAGCCCTGAGCTCACACAGTATTGCGGCCGCTAACACTTGGGCGCGCAACCAAAATTGCCGCTTACAGGTATCAAGTCAGTTTTTTAATTATGTGAGGAATAATTTCATATGTTGTCATCAATAATAATAATTATAAATTATAAGTTATTATTTATTTTAATTTTAAAATTCAATTTATAATTTTTTTAATAATTTTAAAATCAATTAAACTAAAAAAAATTTGCAAAATTGATGAGTTAAATTGTTTAAAAAAAATTGAGGATAAATTTGCAAAAATAATGTAACAACTATAATTCAACTAAAAGAAATAAAAAAGATAGAGTGATTCAATTAGAAAAAAAATTGATGTCTCAGGAATAACTAATTGAAATTTTAAGTTTTACATTAAAAAATAAAGGATATATTTGAAAAAAAGAAAGAAAGTTAAGAATAGAAAAATTATTAATTTCTTTCTTTAATTCCACATCAACAAATAATCTATACGTGCCATATTAATATGTCATGTTAGTATAGACACATGTTATCTTGATCATGGATTCATTTGTAGCAAATTGAAAAGGTCATATATTAATTCACCATAATTTTCAAAATATGATAAATTGAAAAGAATGACTATAATCCATTTGTGGGCTAGGGTTGAAAAGAAAGGACGCTGAGTTCTGTTTGCAGGACAAGGTCAAAAGGTTTAGTCTTGGAAGGACGCGAGACCTTTTGTGTCTATGTAGAGTTGCCACCTGATTTCTTGAGAAAAGATAAGGAACAATATAGGGTCATTTAATAAATATCATCCCTAGTAAAGATTTTGAGTCCGAAAGGTTGTATCTATTTTTTGACTATTTCTTATTATACAATACTCGATATGTGGTTATCGCATCACCCTAATTTCGAAATGACAATTTATAAACACATAAATAACACAACATATAGTAGATGGAAAGTAAAGAAAATTAATTATAATTATTTACATCGCTAATTTAGCAAATACATTTGAAAAAGTGCATAAATATAATTAGATCTAATAACCAGTTTAGATTTAGGTGGTTCGACTCATATGTTTAGGGTTTACACGTTGTTAAGCAACGAGTAGTGTTCTTACACTGATTTCAAAAATTGTTATCATCGTTGAACTGTTTGGGGTCTGTTGAAATTCAAGATATGACATTTGCATTAATAAAAAAAAAAATATATATTGAGAAATCTTGAATAGTCACAGCATAATTTAGCAAAAATTATCGAGCAGAAGATTCTGGTAGCAATTCTGTTAATGGATAAAATGAACATGACTTTGCTCTCCAAGATGAAGATTTTGTAAATATGAAACTTATACCACTGTAAATTCAGAATTTGAAGGCATCTTGCCACGAACTATAAGATCATCAACCAAATAAAGATTTGATTTTGTGACTGAACTTACAACTCAAACTAGGGTTCACTGCCTGCGGTCAAGCAACTAGTGTTGGTTGCACAACGTTTACAAAATGAAAATAACATTGAAAAAAAATAAAAAATAAAAACCATTTGCAATAACTTATTCAGGATATAGTTGAACCAATGAAGGATGCCATTTTACATATTTTGCAATCTTAAATAGGCATAGTATTACTAGAGTTTCTTAAGCACAGCTTTCAAATGTGGTTGAAGACTATTCAGATTGGTGGCCATTTGAACCACATAAGACAATTCTCCATTAGCCAATTTAAAGCCTCGGCTTATCTCTTTCACCTATCACCAGGAGAAAAAAAAGAAAAACCTTCCAGCATAAGCTCATCAATACAAGTCAAAGAGAAATTTTCTAAAAGAGCATACAAAGTAATGCAAAAATACCAATTCATTTTCAGGAAAGGCTCAGAAAACTACCTAGAAATTTAACATATTAGCACATTATGGATAAATAGACCTTCCTTTTTACCTTTCTTGAGCCATATTGGTACTACAAGATTCAATTCATCATCAATTTATTATCATTTTTTTTTATTATAGCTGTTTCACATATGGAAACTAGGTTCTAGCATTATCCATTTGGCAACAACATCGATTGTCATATGGCATCACATCACTGCTTAACAATTATCTCCAGAAAACAAAGTTGTGATGAGCAAAAAGAATAAAAAAAATTTAAAATCATGTGGAGCATATTACAATTTATATTATTGGTAGAAGAATCATATATTTGGTTTCACATGAGGAGTTTGTGAAATAACTCCAGTATAATGCTTAACAATTTCATCACAAAATGGGGTTACTTTTCTAGATTTCCCAAAATTCACTCAGTTCTCCTAATAGCTTTGTTTTCGCATATTCATGTACAAATTCAGGTAACATAATTGCTAGTGAAATAGTAAAACCGGTTTTCTATTTACACTTCACTCATCATAACGTAGGGATTAATTTGTCTAAGAACTGTGATTTTTGTCACAGATGGCATTGATTTCCAATAGCAGCAAATAGCCACAAGTGCTCTAGCTATCATGCAGACTTCTATTAGAAAACATGTGATCCTGGTTAGCATTTAAACTTCCAAATTTTGAATGTATTTCAATAATCCACTTCGACACTTCACTCATCTTATATGAAGCTTATCAGACACAAAACTGGTTTTCAGATATTTTGATTTTATGCCTCCCTGCTAGAATTTCTTTATGATGAAAAAATGAAAAGGCTTGTCCGTGAAATAACCTCCAAATTAAATTTGAAAAAAAAATGAAAGAGAAATCCAAAGACAAAAGACTAAATATTACAAATGTGTCTAGTTATAGGCAAAAATTTAGTCCAATTTCACTAATAAAAATCAATTGAGCTAATTTATAATAGAATTCATGGGTTTGGAGTAAATTATTAAAGGGTTAATTACTGAAAGTCCTCCTCAGATTTTTTAGTCCTTGTCATTGCAAAAATAACAATTTTGCACATTTTAAATTGATCAAACTGTTAAGACATTCCGTTAAAAAATTGTTAAATTTTTGTTAGGCCAAAAGGCATCAATTTACTGCTGCTAAATTTTCTCAAATTAAAGGATTTCATTGATGAAATTACCCTTGAAGGTCTAAACTACATTAATTACAAAGTGAAAATTTATTGAAGGAGATTAGTCCATTACAATTCTCCTTACATGCAAAGAGGATTGCAAATGTCATTAAGCAATTAGTTATGCAATTTGTGAAAAAAAAAAAAAAAGAAAAAGAAGAAAAACAATTGAAGATGAAGAAGAATATTAAGAAAAATTTGAAGGGAAAGTATTTAAAGAAAAAACAGTATTTTCTAGATTTTTTCTTTCAACTTGTCAATCCTCAGATTCCAACAATTTCCCTACACCTAGACACGTTTGATACTTGATTCTCAAAAGGATAAATTATTTCGTGAAGTGGTTGAACTTTATAGTGTATATCTCTCTAAAGTAGGAAATATGAATTGATCCTTTATTTTTTCCCTTTCCATTCACCTGGATCTCTTCATTTTTGTCATTAGTGCCTTACATTCCAAGCATGCACTATTTTGTTCCACACATAAGTGGTATGTATCTGGGAAAAGCAGCAAAAACTAAAAGCTAGGACTTTATTGACCTTTGGATGCAAAGACTATTCCGTTATCAACATAAAGCCATCTTAAATATGGGTGTTGTTTCTACAGTTACTTTTGTAGATCATAATACAGGCAGCATCTCTCATTGCATCAGTCTAATTCAATAATCCCCTCCAAAGCAAACAAGGCAGCTGTAACCCCCATTTTCTTCTTATATCCCCAACTCAAAGCCATTCCAGCATTTCTACAGAAGCTCAAAATCTCCTATATAGAAGCATAAATCCTATTGCTTCCATCATCCTTGGATTACTTTATAAATTCATCTAGGTTTGTTACTCAAGGTCAAGAATGAAGATTTTGAGTTTGTTGTAAAAGGACAAATACTCTGAGTATGTTTTTATTGCGTTGACTATTAAATCTATTTCACTTTTGAGCCATGAGCACATAGATCTTCCTGCACTCCATAGAGAACCCATACCCAAGATTAAATGGATTTTCAAATTGTAACTGAAAATTGTTTTTTCCAATACGAGCCAAAAGGGAAGAGAATGGAAAAAGAAATGATTTGTGCCTTTTTTATCCAATAAATTGATTACGAATAATGTCTACGCCAAAATAAAATTATTTAGCACACAATAACAGTCAAATGGAAAGAAGATCACACGACTTCACAGTGCGTCCTTCCATCATTTAGATGTAATCCACGTAATTTATTTATGGAGTTAGTGAAGTTACCTTAGAAGCATTGCCCACCAGTTGACTATGCAGGTTGATAGTTTTCTCTTCTGCATTATGGGTCCCTTTCTGGATAGAAATGAGAAAAGTATACACAATTAAATTTTACTAATCAGAATTATGAAAGAAATAAAGGGAAAATCAAATGATATAAAGTGACCGATAAAGATTTAGAAAAACCTGAACTTCAACAAGACCAGTGCTCTGGGAGATGACAACTTCAATAGTGCCATCAAGCTTGGGTCTCCAGTAGCCGCTCTCCCCATGCATAGGCTCACCAGAGCTGAGTTTCCAAGTCTTCTGAGTATAAGCTATCACAGGCTAGAATAGAACAGAATTGGTTTATCTTTGTTTACTGTAGTGTTCAAGTCAAGACAATGGAAATGTGCAGAGAAAGAGAAATTGAAAATAACCTTTCCAGGAATAGGGGAGAAATGGAGCTCTTCGCCATAGGAGAAAGAGGAGATGGTGGGATAGCCTCCCTCGCCTTCGCCCCTCCATGTCCCCAGCAAGTATGAAAATGGTGCAATTACCGGGTGCACCGCTATATCCGGTGTCGTATTAGCGTTCATCTCCTCTGTTCTAAGAACTTTTTCTTGGTTTCGACGACTTTATCCTTCTCTGCCTGGGTTTTGCCTTCTGAATAATACATTAGGCAACATTTCTGCGATTTTAGCGTTTGTTACTGAGGCCCATTTGGTACATTGATTTGTGCTATGTTTTGGATTTAATTATATATGTCTTTTTTTAAAAAAAAAAAATTATAAAAATATCTATTTTTAAATATTATTAATAAAAATATCTTAAATTTTCATTAATTACAAAACTATCTTATTATAATCACGAGAGTATCTTTTATGTTTTAAAAAGTACACCTATGTTTTTTGTTATTTCTTTACCTTTTTCTTTAATTTTTTTTATCAATTTTTAATGATTTTATTCAATTCCTTTTATTTTCATTTTTCATTTTTTTCTTATTTTTTACTCTTTTTATTAATTTTTAATTTATCATTTTTTCTTATATTTTTCTCTTTTTTATTTTCACTTTTTTCTCCTTCCCTTCATATTCTTTTTATTTTTATTTTCTCTTTCTTTTTTCCTTTTCCTTTTTTTTTTTATAATTTTTAATCCTTTTTTCTTATTTTTTCTACCTTCTTTTTTCACTTTTATTTTCTCTTTATTTTTTATTTCTCTTTTTTTCTCCTTTAAAAAAAAAATTATATTTCCTTAATTTATTGTCTTTTTTTTATTAGTGAAATATTAGCCAATATATTTTTTGGGATATTATTTCGTAAATTACTCAAATCAGTTATAAGATTACACAAAATGTGATTGCAAAATGCAAGCAACTGACATGCAACCAATTTTCTATACATAATTGATTATTCAAGTTCTTAATGTGCACAAGATGTAATATTCATTATGATTGAACCAACATGACTATTTTTAAAAAGTGATAATAGAACTTTGGGTAAGGAAAATAAAGTTATAATTTCAATTTCTGATGATTCTAAAATAGAATCAATTTTATCAATATATTTCAAGCAAAAAAAACATAATATTAACATTTTAAAGATTTTAAGTAGTCTAATGTGTTTGTAAAATACAAAATGTCGTATAACTTCAAATTAAAGAAACTATCCCAAAATATAAATTTATGTAAAAGAAGTAACTTATCAAATACTAAAAATTAAGAGAGTTATGTTTGAAACATTTTAAAAGTAAAATTGTCATTCAATTTTCTTTTGTATTAAATACCTTTAAATTCTATATATATTTTTGTCAATTTATAATATTTTATGTTTATTTTATATTTTTGATAAAATAATTATGTATATATATTTTTTTAATTTGAAATACTTTCTATGTATTTATAATAATAATATTGCAGCTATAGGAATTGGGTTAGTTTTTCTTCTCTTCAAACATATCATAACCTAATTTAATAATGTGTCAGTAAATGAAAAATGAAGATGGGTGTAACTCAGATGGTAGGGTACTTACTTAGCATGCGAGAGGTACAATAATTGATACCCCACATCTCCATTTTTTTTTATCAGGTAGCATGTATTTAATTTGCTTTTTGGTTTACTTTTAATTTCTTATCTTATTTTAAAAGTGTAAGGAAAAGTGGATGTGCTTTTGGTGCTTCTTGTTATGATTTAGAAGATGTTGTTGGTTGTGAAAAATATGCTTATAATTCAGAGTTTATTGAAACTGTTAGTGGTGGTGATGAGTTAAATGATTTCTTTATTAGGTAGCTTGTATTTAATTTTGTTACTTTTTGATTTACTTTTACTTTTTGATATTGTTTTAAAAGTGCAGGGAAATGTGTAAGTGTTTTTTGTGCTTCTAGTTCTGATTTAAGAGACATTGCTAGTTGTAGAAAGGGTTCTTATAATTTAAAATTTATTGAAACTGTTGGTTGTGGTGATTAGTTAAATGGTTTCTTTTATTAGGTAGTATGTATTTAATTTTGTTGCTTTTTGGTTTACTTTTAGTTTCTGATCTTATTTTAAAAGTGCAGGGAAAGGTGGATGTACTTTCGGTGCTTTTATATTTGGTTTAGGAAATGTTGTTGGTTGTGAAAAAGGTGCTTATGTGTCATGACCCAAACCAGGAGTCATGACCGGCGCTAGATAATGAAAATTCTTTCGAATCCGGAACCCGTAGCAAGCCTAAAAAAATAAAAACATGCAATAGATAAATAAAATATGCACCATAATTAAAATCTTAAATCAATATAATAATAAAAACTTATGACATATCATAAAATAAAATAATCCAAACAATATTTAGACAAAGGTATCTGAAATTACAACTAAGATTCTACAAATACAAAGTATCTACTACTGTAGTTTTTTAGAGTACAATAAAAGTCAGATAGATAATTTACACAAACTAGCCAGGGTTGAAGAAGTCTGACGGATGGGCCTACTACTGAGGTTTGAGGAAGAAGAATCTCTTATAAAAATCATCAACTGAAGGGAGTCAGACCTTATTGAGTGAATTGTTATATTATATATATATGCACCTCCTAATGTCATATGTAATCAATCATCCGTAGATATATAATAAATATATATACAAGCATTTCACACAGATGCTAAAATCACTTTATATAATAAATGCTGAAAAACATTTGTTTTATTGAAGGATTAAATAGAACCCTATTTAATTGCAACCTCAATAAAAAACATCACTTTAGCCATACAGGCTCACTTAATTCCAAATTAATTCTCTTATTCCATATTGGATAGTAGATTGGCCCCAAGACACTAAGTCAACTAAGCTCCAACAGTCTGACTGTCAGTGCGATTGACCCCGAGACACTAGGTCAACCAACCTCTAACAACCACACTATTCAATCATATTAAACTCAAATCAATCAATCAAATCATATATCAACTCAAGTGATTCTCAACTCAACCTTAAATATATCTCACCGATACGTACACTGTCCTAGTGCTGCCCACTAAGTAGCACGTTCTATCGATATTCTTCAATTAAAATTAAACATTCATATGGGAAAATAAATAATGCATAATAACATTCATAATAACAAAATAAACCATATATATACCTAAAATAAACTAAGTATATTTCAAGTATATATATGTTAAATAAATTCAAAATCAACCATAAAAATATACCAAATAAAAAAAATAATGTACTAAAAACATGTTAAGTATATATCGAAAATATAACATGCATTTATTTTGAAATATATCAACAATATACTAAAAATATACCTAACATATACTAAACATTTAATAAAATAATTCATGAATAAATACATATTAAAACATGAATATTCTAAATCATGCATCCTAAATGTGATGTATATATAAGATAACAACTCACAAGTTTGCACTCATCTAGACTGGCTCGACGGGTCCAGTTCGATAGGTCTCAGTCTTGACACAACTAGAAAATAAAATAAAATAATAATACAATCAGAATAAATATAACTTATACTTTTAAAGAGACTCGATCTAGGAATACAAAACTCAAACAAAACACGAGAACTCAAAATTGATCTGACATCATGTTTTACAAAAATTCTATCAAAAATTCGGTAGAACCTCCTCTGTAAAATGGATATTTCTCTACTAAAAAGTAGAGCCGATCTTGCAGAAAAAATACACTTCTAACATAGAACACTCAACACCTTCGGTTGGGATCCCGAACTGCACAATTTCCCAACCGAAGTTCACAAATTCACTAAAAATCAAATATATAATAAATATATTAAAAATCATTAAAATTCACAAACATCAATAAAAACACCAAAATATAATATATTTAAACATTGAAACACTAAAACACTAAATATAATTATTTCTCCACAATTAAATAAAAAAAATCGCAAACAATAATATAATATTATCAAAAATCCAATTTTTCAATAATTCAACTAAAAATAATAAAAATTCACTTTATATATTCAAATAGCTTAAATAGTCTAAATATGTATTAAAAATAATTAAAAACTCATTTAATCATCAAATTAGTAAATAATATATTATTTGAAAATAATTTTCAAAGATTAGTATTAATTAGTTAAAAATAGTAAATAATTTATAAAAATAATTTTAATACCCTAAATAATTCTAAAACCATCTAAAACACAATATTTAAGTATAATTATCACAAAAGTACACAATTAACTTAATAAATCAAAATATACATAATATAATTAATATTCCTAAAAATTATATAAATTCACCAAAAATCATTTTAAATATTCTAAAATTATTAACTCACATTATAAACACAAATTCAACTAAATTTTCAATAAAAATAATTAACTAACATAATTATCAATAATTTAATATTTAATATTAAAATAATAAAAAATTAACAAAAATTCAAATTAATTCAAAAAAATATATTTGAGAAGTTTGAGCTACCATAAACAACATTTGTTAGGAAACTTTTCATAAATCAACCATTATCAACCTCAAAAAAATCAAAAACCCAAAATCACATAAACTAAAAATTGGAGATATCTAAAAATCTAGAGGTTTTGAGCTCAAATAGAGCTCGGAAATGGACTCACCAGATGAAAATCTATTGAATAAGACTGGTTCAACATCAATTGGTGGTCGGAACCTCGTCGGTGTTCAAAAGCTCCACTTTCGATTTCTTAGCAATTCCAGCGACTCTAGGCGGCGACAAGCGATGTTGGTGGTAGCGGGTGGTTACTGGAAGCTCCTTGAGTCGACGGTGGCTGGTGTTTGCAGGTGGGGCAGTCCGTTGGTGGTCTGGTTGTGAGTGGCCGAAGGTGAGGAAAGGAAGAAGAAGAAGAGGAAGAAGAAGAAAAGAAGAAGGAGAAGGAGTTGGTTTGTTGACCCGATTTACACTACTTTTGACTTTTACTTTTGTACTTTTTTTTATTTTATGTGAAATTACCAAATTACCCTCCATTTAAGTTAATAATAATAATAATAATAATAATAATAATAATAATAATAATAATAATAATAATAATAATAATAATAATAATAATAATAATAACAACAACAACAACAACAATAATAAATACAATATTATTAACAAAAATATTAATAATAATAATAATAGTAATAATAAAAATCTCATGTAAAATAAATTATTTTTACATAAATAATTTCCTTAAAATAAAATACGTAATTAACAATAGTAATTAATGATAATAATACACAATTAAAACTTAAAATTATTAATATTGCATATCCCAAAATATATTTTAATAACTTAAAATTTAGGGTCATAAAAATTCAGAGTTTGTTAAAACTGTTGGTGGCGTTGATAAGTTAAAAGATTATGTTGCGGTATGTTTTGTTTTGTTATTTTTGTATCATTTTGGTTTTTGATACTTTGTTTTGTGTTTTTGTTTTAAGGGTGATAAGAAATTGTATAAGGATGTTTGTTTTAATTCTAATATTAAAGATAGTTTTGTTAAAGATGGTGTTGATGGTGATGAAGTGTTGAAAGATTCTAATTTGGTGTGTCCTATTTAGTTTGTTATATTAATTTCATATCTTTTTGGTTTCTAATTTTGCTTTTAATGTGTGTTTTATTTTTAGGGTGAAGAGACTGTATTTAATAATGTTGATAATCTTTTCATTATTATTGATTCTGCTATAAAAGCTATTTGTCATTTTGAGTGGGGATGTATGATTTTTTTTTTAATTTTGTATTTTTTGTATGGGTGACTTTTTTTTTTTTAAATAGGTTATTGAAAAGGATGATTATGAGTCTTTTTTTTTTAACCAATATGGTGTTATTTGTGAAAAGAGTGTTAAGCATGTTGTTATGGTATTTTTTTTTATTTCCTATTGGTTTTTGGTTTATGTTGGGTTTTTGATACTATTTTATATATGCAGAAAATAATAATTTTTATATTTTTGGTTTATTTATTTTTAGTTCTTGGACTTAAAAAGGTGTTGAAATGGATGATGTTGTTTTTGTTCCTATTTAGTTTGTTGGTGTTGGTATTAAGAGTGTTAATAATCCCGTTGTAGTATATATCGTTTTACTTTTGTGAGTTTTATTTTTGTTGCTTTTTGGTTTTTTGGTTTTCGAATAGTGACTTAAAAGGTTTTGAATGTGATATTTTTACTCCATTCTTCATTCTAATTAATAAAAATAAGTAATTATTATATTTCATTAAGTATAAAATGTATCAAAAACATGAAATATACTGAAAGTATTCTTAAATAAAAAAAATACAAAATTTATGGATTTTCAGTGAGATTGATCTAGATATGTTTAAGGTGTATTATAAGCATGAAATATGCTAAAAGTCTTGTAAAATAAAAAAAAAACATATATAGAATTTATGGGCTTCCAATTAGCTTAATTCATATTTGTTTAAGATGTATCAGAAACTTGAAATATACTGAAAGTATTCTAAAATAAAAAAAAAACATATACAAAATTTCTAGCTTTAAAAAAAAAAAAAAATATTCAAAATTGAGTGAAACAGAAATATGCAATGTATGGGTATTAGTATACAAAAGCATGAAAAAAATTATGATTAAAAAGAAATCACATCCATATCCATTGAAATGAGTAATAATGCATTGTAAATAGAAATCTCATATGTTCGACAACATTATATAAACACTAGAATCAAACATTTTTAAAGGAACCATTTGTTGATCTTAATTAAACATTTTTAAAGGAACAATTTATTGATCTTTCTGGGGGGACCTGGTTCTCTTCGTTAACATTACAACCACAAACCTTTTGTTAAAAACACCAAAACCCCTTTTTATTTGCAAAAAGAGAAATAAATTTGCACAAATAAATAAGTTCTTTTTAGGGAAAAAAATTAGAATTAGTAGGAAAATGATCATATTCTTTTTTTTTTTAAACCAAAACATGTGATTATTTTACATATGCTTCTTAACCATCAAGTTATATTGTTAGCAAACAAAAAGTGTTAAACTTTTTTTATATACAAAGAGTAAGGATTTCATAGACCATGCTTAGAGTGAATATCAAAACAAAGATGAACCCATATAATAACTAGATTAAAGCATAGTCAAGGCTAAATGAACATGAAAAAAATCCTAATCAATTTGCAAAATAACAAGGGATGGAAAATCCTCAAATGCATGTAAAAGTCATAAAGATCAATAGAACTTTGTCAATTAATATAATCCATTTTGATTTTCCACAAAAATTTAAAAAACTCATATCATATTAATCACTCAAGCAAGACATAAACATACCCAAACTAGATAAGCAATTGTCCTAAAACCCACTTCAAAAAAAAAAAACTTCAACAAAGCCAAACCAACATTACATAAAACAATGATAAAAGAATCAAAGTTTCAAATAGGCTAAACACTAAGAATAAAACTTTAATCAAAGAATTAAAAAAAACCTCACTTGGGTCTCTTTTCATTTGTCTTCTTCCAGTGAAAACTAAACCAAAGATTGATGCTCTTAGAAGTGAAGAAAAAAAATGCAGCAAAGAGAAAAGAAAAGAAAAGATTAGTTCTTTTTTCAATGGATTGATTTAAGAAAAGATTTAGTTTGCATGAATTGAATGATTTAAGAAAATTATGAATCTAAATTAGAATGATTACATTTGATTTGCGACTGTCGTTGAATTTCTTCTTCTTTTTCTAGGTTGCTGAAATCTTCTTTTTGATTCAATTTTTTTTTTTGAAATCTGGATGATATTTATTTTTGTTGTTTTAATTTAAACAAGAGGTTGATGTAAGGGAGGTAGAGTTGAGCTTGGTTTTATGAGAAATCAATGAAGGTTTGTGTTTGAATAAATCAAGGATTTTTTTATTAGATTTTTGAAGAATGATTTCTGTATTTTTTTAAAAAGAGAATGGATTCGCTTTTAAAGAAATTAGTTTTGTGGTTTATTGATCTGATATAGAGTGATTGCAGGTGAGGGAGAAGGGTAAATGACATGTTTTTGAGTTGAAAGAGAGGGATTTTAGCTGAGGTAGAAGTGTGTTTTGAGCTAATTAAGAAGGTGGGGAATTTGTGTAAATAAAAATGGGTAAGGTGGTAGTTACATAAATTTAAAAAACTTGGGGTATTTTTGTTGTTTTGCTTATGTTTTAGGCTATTTATGAAAAAACCCCTTTTTCTTTTCAGGTGTTTATTTTACTTTATTTTCTTTATGTCCATTTTACTTCTTTTTCTATTTTTTTTTAAATTTTTCTAGGTTTGTTAGTTGGTTTTTTATTTTCTTTTTTCCTTTCCATTTCTTATTTTTATTTATATATTCATTTTGTTTTTTTACTTCGTTTCTTTTTATAATTTTATTTTTTTCTTATTTCTATTATCCTTATTTTTTATTATTTATTTTTATTTTTTCTTATTCTCTTCTATCCTTATTTTTTCATTTTTATTTTATCCTTATATATATATTGTTTATTTTTCTCTTTATTTATTTATTTTTATTTTTCCCTATTTATTTTTATTTTTCCTTAATTTTTATTTTGTTATTCTTAGTTTTTTTTTGGGTTTTGGGTATGTATACATACACACACACACACACACACACACACACACACACACATATACACACACACACACACACATTTCATATATCTATTATGGTATTAAAGCCTGGGGGGATTAAGCAATTTGTACATGAATTATTTCCATGTTACAGTTATGTCTACAGGGTAGTTTATTCAGCGAGTCCTTTGGTTACAGGTGGTCCCAGTAATAAGTCCCTAGAGAGGTAGTAAAACTGTTGGTTTAGCTAGTGAGTTTATAGTTGAGTAACCTATTTTATGTAGCCATTCCGTTAACATGAATTCAATTTTTAGAAGAACCACTTCTTCTTCTTCTTCTTCTTCTTCTTCTTCTTCTTCTTCTCCTTCCACTTCTGCCAAAGCTCAAAAGAGCATAGTCAATAGTGATGAAATCACTATTAAAGAATTTGATAAATGCATAGATGACTTTAAGCTCATAGACTCTAAGAAAGATCATATCTATAAAACTCCTAAACTTAATCTCTTCAAATCAGATTATGTCATTAAAATTGAAGAAAGAGATATCCAGCTTTCTAAGTCTCAAGATTACATAAAGTTACTTTCTTCCACTACTTTAGATAAGCATAAAGAAAAAGGTTTTAGATATATTCATATAGGTCTATTTAGGTTGGTATAAAGCCTCTTGCTAAAGAAGGTCTTAACACCTCTATCCTTGCTGCCCTTAGAGATATGAGGTTTACAAATTTCCAAGATTCTCTTCTCGAAACTATAGAGTCCAGTCTCTACCTAGATCCTATATCATTTGATTGTTATCTAAACTTTGCCATTTCTCTTAATGATGCTAATCTTCTAAAGTCTCTAGTTTTATAAATCCAGACCCATAATTGTGTTATAGAGGATGTATCGATTTTCAGTTGCACTTGTTTTTAAAGTTCATTATAAAGTTATGATGACTGCATTTCACATAAAAAGCCGCTTTCATAGTAAAAAGGGAGAAACTCTTCTTTTCCAAATAGATATGACTAAAGCCAATGTTTTCATCCTAAAACCTATTAAATGGAGCCAAGTTACACTTCCCCAAGAATGGATCTTAAAAGGAGCTACTAAACCTAAAATCCAATAGGAAGAAACACGTGCTCCCAATACACAAATAAAGCATATTACCCAGTTTCAAGATGGTAGAGTGAAACTCTCTTTTGATAGGACTTTTTCCAGTTCAAGATTCTCTGATGCATCCTTATCAGAATCTCTTGATCTCAGAAAAATATCTCAGATCCCATTTGTTATAAACCTTCCCTACCATAAAGAACAATAAGAGAACCACCATCAATAGGCCATACACTTGCCTTAACCTATAGAGCAGGCAAGCCTTTACCCTAATTTACCACCATTCATAAATTTGCCATATAGTATCCTTGCTCAATATTCTACCTCAGATCTACCTTCTTTTCCATCAGAAATGTAGACTATAGTACGAATATAGCCAGACCTGTTTATATTGAACCCAAATAAGAAGAAAACCCTTCTCCTCCTACCTTTTGTACTGCTTCAACTATAATAAAAAATATGGCTCATGAATTATCTGTCTTAGATAAAGAATTCACTCTTAATAAAGCTCTTTTACACAAAGACTTTTATGCATCCCATAATAAAGAAAAAAGAAATTACTTTTTTCAGCATTTCTTAGAAGAAAGAAATGATTTTCAAAATCAATTTTACAATTTTATTCAAATTAATAAAGTCAATATATTATTTTTTGAATGGTTTGAAATTTATGTTTCAGAAAATAATATTTCATATCCTTTTAAGGTTTTGAACCCTGTCATTGTAAGAAAAAAGGTAAATATTTGGGAAGCATCAAATGGTCAAAAATTAGAGTTTGAACACTCTCCTCTTGGAAACAATAAAATCTCTATAGGCAATAATACCATAGAAGCTTGTCCTTATAAAAAACCATAGGATAGTGAACTCTAAAACCTGAAGCATATAGTTTCCCAGAATAACTTTACCAATATCCACCTCCATAGCATAGGTAAACAATTATCTATACTTGAAAACTAGACCCATAAACCCATTGAGTCTTCAAGAACCTTAGCCATAACTGATAAAAAACTCAAGAACCCTATATTCAAACCTTATTAGATCTCTACCATTGCACAACAGGAAATTAGGAGTAACCATATTGAATTCCTACATGCAATTAGGGAACAACTCAGTAGGCTTGATCTTTCAAGTTCTAAAGAACCTATTATCCGTGATACTCCTCCCTCTATCAACTAAACTATTAGTGTTATTGATAAAGATATAGATTCCTCCACTGAGATAGATACTTTCCAAGCACAGTCTCCTAAAATTGCTAAACTTCATTGGCCTTTCCCTCATTATGGATATATGTAGACTAGGCTTCATGAACTTGAGCTTGATGGGGAACAAAATACTCTTGTCCAATCCAAATTTAGTGCTAATTATGTTTATGAATGGAATATATATGGTATGTCTAAATACTAAATCTTGAACTCTCTTTAACAGATGACTATTGCATCAAATGCTTATAAAGCCCAAATAGGAACCTTTGAGAGGTCCATTGCTGAACTTATTATAGCTCATTTTTTTGGCCAACTGAAAGGTTGGTGGGATTACCATCTCACTAAAGAACAATATTCTTCATGCTATTCAAATAGATGATAAAGGACTGCTTATTCTTGACCAAATAGGAAACCTTATCCAAGATGCAGTGTCTACCCTTATCCTGACTATAACACTACATTTTATAGGAGATTGTTCTCACCTTAAAGATAAAAATAATGATCTATGGTCTAACCTTAGGTGCAAAAAGCTTAGTGACTTCCAATGGTATAGATAAACTTTTCTGATTAGGGTTATGCTTAGGGAAGATTCTAATAAGCCCTTATGGAAAGAAAATTTCCTATTGGTTTATCAACCCTTCTAAGAGAGCATGTTAGAAATACCATTAGATAGTTTTTTAGAACCTATATCATTCCTTATAGTCAGCTTACCTATGGTGAACTGATTAGCACCACCTAACATGAAGGTCTAAAAATCTGTCAAGACTTGAAACTTCAAAAATGTTTAAAGAAAGAAATGAGAAAGACAAAATAGGAACTATGATCTTTTTACAAATAATTTGACTATACATCTACCAAGAATCCTTCTTGTAAGGGAAATTACAGTAGGAAATCTTTAAAACCTTTGCCAGGGAAATTTTCCTCCAAAATTAGGAAATTCTCCAAGAGAAAGGATAAGGAAGAGGCTTACTATAAGAAACCTTATAGAAAGACTTATAGAAAACCACAGGCTAATAAAGTTAAGAAAACTAATATGAGAGAAGTTACTTACTATAAGTGTGGCAAAAAGGGACATATCTCTAAATATTGTAAGGTCTCCAAAAAGCTTCATGAATTAAACTTAGAGGAAGCAACCCTGAATAAGCTCAAAGCTCTTCTTATAGATACCTCTGAGTCTAAAACCAACTCTGAAAGTTTCTTAACGCTCTAAATTGATGAACTAGCCACCTCCTCCTCTTCTAATTTTAATATAGATTATAATATAGAAACAAAGCAACTCAATATGCTTACTAGAGAACAAAACCTGATTTTAGATGTCATTCAACATATTAATGACCTTGAGGTTTAGAAAAAGTATCTAGAACAACTTAGACAATCTCTAGAAAAGGAACCTGAACCTAAGGACACTGAGTTACCTTCTACCAGTACATGTGTATATGGCCTAAAAACTATTCTCAATAGAAAGAGACTCAGTAAAAAGCTATTAGGTGGCATCCAAGATCTCTAAGGAGAAATCAAAACCATAAAGTCTGAGATAAAGCAATTAAAAGACAAACAACAAAAGGAGTATGAATTAATCCAATTTCTTATTACTAAATTAGCTGAAGAGTGTAGAGATAGTGATGAAACAAAGGATTTTGAGCCAGGATCCTTAGCTAACCTTGATAAAATTCCCTAAGATTTCCTCTGTGCTTTAAACCAAATTACCTCAAGAAATTATATCATAATGATCACTATTATTTTTTATAAAGATTTTAAGTTTGATACCATAGCTCTGTTTGATACAGGAGCTAATCTAAATTGTATAAAAACTGGCATAGTTCCACATCATTTTCAAGAACATACCATAGAAAAGCTTTCCTTTGCTAATAATTCCAAAATGCGTATAAATGGTAAAACAGAGGCTAGTATTTCTAATAATGGATTTCTTTTGAAAACTCTTTTTCTTCTCATTTATGATATAAGTTATATGGTGATTTTAGGGACATCCTTCATTAATGTGATAACTTCATATTTAACCACCTATAACTCCATTAATTATAAAGATGAAAAATTTTATATATCTTTTCCTTTTTTAGCAAAACCAAGAACCTTATTAAAGCTCATTCTATTTATAAGAATGAAATTGATGCTCTAATCAAGGGAAAGGAGATAGACTTATATGATTTATAAAAAACGTTCATTTTCAAAAAAATTAAACAACAGTTAAAGTCTGATATGGTAAAATCAAAGATTTCTAATTTTTTTATAATATTGTGATAGGTTCTGATTTACCAAATGCTTTTTAGAAAAGAAAACACCATATTGTTGATTTACCTTATGAGTTTGGATTTAATGAAAAAAATATTCCTACTAAAGCTAGACTAATTCAATGAATGCTTAATTAGAACAACATTTTAAGGAAGAAATCCAAGATCTTAAATTCAAATCATTAGTCTCTAAATCTAGGTCTCCATGGAGTTGTGCAGATTTCTATGTCAATAAAGCATCTAAAATAGAAAGAGGTACTCTTAGGCTCATTATCAATTATAAACCTTTAAATAAATCTTTAAAGTGGATTCGATACCCTATTCCAAACAAAAAAAGATATTCTTTAAAAAATTCATTTTGCATTTGTATTTTCAAAGTTTGATATGAAATCTAGATTTTGGCAAATACAAATTCATAAAGACCATCAATGTAAAACTACTTTCATTGTCCCTTTTAGACAATATAAATGAAATGACATGCCATTTGGTTTGAAAAATGCACTATAAGAATTTTAGAGAATAATGAATGATATATTCAATCCTTATTCTAAATTTTGTATTGTGCTTATTTTCTTGAACTCCATTGAATAACATTTCAAGAATTTAAAAACTTTCCTCCATATAGTTAAAAAAATTGACTTGTTGTGTCTACCAAGAAAATAGCTCTTTTCCAAACTAGAGTTAGATTCTCAAGACATTACATCTGCTATGGCACTATAGTTCCCATAGAGAGGTCCTTAGAATTTGGCAGTAAATTCCCTGATAAAATTCTTAATAAAGTCCAATTACAAAGGTTCTTAGCAAGTCTAAATTATGTTTTAGATTTTTGCCCTAATATTAATAGGATTGCTAAATCTTTTCATGATTGATTAAAGAAAAATCCAGCCCCTTGGACTAACGAGCATACCAAAGTCATCCAACATATTAAGAAACATATCCTTGAAATTCCCTATTTATAACTTGCTGATCCTAATCTTCCTAAAATTGTTGAAATTGATGCTAGTGATATAGGATATGGGGGCATCTTAAAACAAGTTTTAGAGGGGCAGGAAGTAGTTGTCCAGTATACTTCAGGTCATTAGAATGATACATAGAAAAACTACTCCACCATTAAAAAAAGAAATTCTTTCCATTGTCACATGCATATCAAAGTTTCAATATGATTTACTTAATTAAAAGTTTTTACTTCGTATTGATTGTAAATCTACTAAAGAAGTTTTGCAAAAAGATGTTCAAAATATTGCATCAAAATAAATTTTTGCAAGATGGCAAGACATTTTAAGTATTTTTGATTTTGATATAGAATTTATTCAAGGAGATAAAAAATCTCTACCAGAATTTCTGACTAGAGAATTTTTACAGAAAGATAAAGATAAAGTGGAAACGTCTTCTATTCCTCCTCATCCTCTTTTTGTTGAAAAGCTTATAAAGTCATGGTTTGATTTAGTTAGCCAAGAACAAAATATAGTTAATTATGATAAAGCATCTCAAATCCAATAATGGATTGATTCTATCTCCCAATCCTCTAAACTCTTTAAAGCAATATAGAATACTCTTGCCTTCAGCCATAATTTAGATAGACAACAATGAAGGTTTATTAGGTAAAGCTCCTCAACCTATTTCAAAAATTGAGAAAGGAGATTCTTCCTCTTCTAAAACCCTTTCTCAAAATAATTTAACTCCTATAACTACTTAAAGTAGTATACAGATTGTTTTATCACAATAAAAACTTGCATCTTCAGATTTTTTTATAAAGAATTCTATTCAAAATATTTTAACTATCAAAAATGGAATTTTCAATAAAGATCCTTTTCTTATTATGCAAAATCATTTTCCAAAAAAATTGGTTTTTCAAATCTTATGGTCTTTCCAAACCCTAGGAATATTACCAAACTATTTTGGAATACATTGGTTCTATAGAATTTAAACACTTCTATCATAAAGGATATACCCAGCCTTCTTATTCAACTTGTAAAATTCTTAATGTCCTCCACCCTTTTGAATGGGGACAAGATCTCTTCAAGTTAAAAGCCTTCTTTATCAATTTTAATTCAAAATTAGACTTTTTCCACTCATTTTCCTCCTTGGATTATGAATAAGCATGATTTAATTCTTTTCATATCTAAAACACTTTTAAAACCCATACATGGTTATTTTTCCTCAGTGATCATGCTAACATGTTAAAATTTCCTACTTGATTCACCCGTTGGTGGAATAACTATAGACCCATTCTTGATATCCTCCCTTTTGATATCTGCCAGGGATATAATCTTTTCTCCACCCACTATAAACCTTCTCTCTTTGAGAAAAAGTTTTCCCTTCTTAGCCTATACTGCTCCAAATTCTTTGTTCCTTGGGTTTCACAGTGGTATCTTGATTTTTATACTTATGATGATATTACTGTCCTCCAAAGGAAATTTAAAGTTAAATGGTGGACCTCTTATAAAGTCCTCCAAAAAATCTCTAAATAAGTAGTGATAGACTGGCTCAAACAACATGGTTTTGTTTGGCTTCTCTCGTGCCCAAACTCAGGCATAGTCTACCTTCTTAGCTCAAAAATCACATGCCAATGCACTTCTCACTGTTGCAAAAATAAAAGAAGAATATTTCAAAATTATGCAGTAACTCATCCAGTTTGAGGATGCTTCTCCTTTATAGTCCCAAGCCTCTTAGGAATCGGAACCCTTCATTGACTTGGGTAATGATAATAAAGATGATTGTTTTGGAATTCTTCCTTCTATAAAGCCCACAGGCTTGTAAAGCCTTTTGTAATTAGTATATATATTTTTTGGCTAGATGGGTTGAAAATCCTTTAAGGACGGCCCATGCAAAAGTTATATATATATATATATATATATATATATATATATATATATATATATATATATATAAGGTCATCCTTTTAATAATCCACAATGGGACCTTCTCAAACAACCATCAGGCAAATTTGACTTTTATGTCAAATAATCTGCACCACCTACTGCCTTTATCCTTGTCATAACCATTGTACCACAAGGATGGGGACCCACTTTTCACTTTTAGGACATGGTGGGGAGCACTCTGTATAAAAAATAAGAAAGTGACAGATAAAGGAACATGATTAGTGTTAGGATTGTAACCACTCCACTTCCTCTTGTCTCTCGCCCAACTTCCCCATAATTCCAGGATTTGCTCCTTCTAAAGCCTCTATTTAAGGAGCCTCTCCCCTTACTGCAAAAGATACAAGTTTTTAGGGAGACAAATTATAGAGAACATATAGCTCTCTCATTTGATATAGCTTTAAAATTTGTATCTCCACAAAAGATATAGTATAGTTTTAATATCTTCTTTCCTTTGCTATTTTCTAGAAATAGAACATAAAACTACGTAACCTTCCTTTGCAATTCTTTGGATATAGAACTCTATAACCTTCCTTTTACTTAGAATATAAAGAGAAACTTCTTCTTCGTAAGCTATATATGTTTCTTTAAAGTTTTATGTTTATTTACTTTCTTTACAGCTTTCTTTTAATTTTCATTTCATATATAGTTTAAGTAGCAGAATGTATGCTCTGTGCTTGCCTAAGAAATTAGGATCCTACACATAAGAAACTCAATGAAAAATATTTTTGCAAAACTTTTTTAGCAGATTTATAATTGATATGAAGTAAAAACTTTTGATTGAGTAAATCAGATTGAAACTTTGATATGCATGTGACAATGGAAAGAATTTCTTTTTTAATGGTGGAGTAGTTCTTCTGTGTATCATTCCAGTGACTTGAAGTATATTGGAAAACTACTTCCCAGCCCTTTGAAACTTGTTTCAGGATGCCCCTATATCCTATATCACTAGCATCAGTTTCAACAATCTTAGGAAGATTGGGATCAGTAAGATGTAAACACACACATACACATATATATAGGCAATATGCTCTATTTCAGAGATTATAATTAACACATTTAAATTATACAACTCATATATGTTTTAATAAAGAATTAAAATTTTAGATATTCTAGGAAAATATTTTGAAATATAAATATGTATATTTATATATATTTATTAGGCTGTTATTATTTTATTCATTTTATACATAGAAAATAAAGTAAAATATACAAATAATAAAATAGAAATAAATGAAAAATATTTCAAGTTTCATGCATTTGAAAAAAATGGGCACTTAGATTCAAATTAATTGATATGTATAATATCAATTATTTATTTATATTAATTAATTTATTACAATTATATTTGAAATTTATTAATTAATGGCAACTATTTATTTGATAATTTTCTAATAATAAATACTTATTCAAATTATCATATGTAGATACTGTCTTGAGTTTCATATATTGTTTTGAGTTTCAAATATAAATAATATTCAGAAAATATATTTTTGGTTAGAGGAAATTATTTGAATAACATTTAGGTAATATACTATTTTAGCATCAGATACGATTTTGAATTTTCACATACATATAATATTTAGCTAGTATATTGTATTTTATGAGTTTGAGATATTATTTTTAATTTTTAGATAGTATTTTAAGTTTTAGATATTGTTTTGAGTTTCATATACTGTTTTGAGTTCCATATACAAATAATATTTAAGAAATATACTTTTGGTTGGAGGAAAATATTTACATAATATATATTCAGATAATATATTGTTTTTAGTATTAGATATGATTTTAAAGTTTCACATACATATAATATTCAGATAATATATTGTATTTATGAGTTTAAAATACTTTTTTTTTTATTTTCAGATATTGTTTTGAGTTTCAGATACTATTTTGAGTATCAAATACTTATAATATTAAGATAATTTACTATTTTGATTATATCATATACGAATAATATTAAGAAAATATACTATTTTAATTATCTAGTTAATAGAGAAAAAAATATGAATCTCTAATTGTTATTATTTGTAGATTTGAGAGCTGTGCATCATAGGTCCAACTGTCCAACTGCATTGCATGTCCCTATAAATTTACCCTCTAAGTTTTAGTTAACTTTTGTTCATTTATCATGATTGTACAATGAACTGACAAAATGTGTCAAATATTGGCAAAGTTTTTTCACCACTTTCATTATTACAAAATCTTGATAATATTTTTCATCAATTTTGTGATTTATAAATTGACTTAGATTAAGTGGATATCAATAATCATAACTACAACTTTACATTTTAGTGGGTGAAAATTCTTTAGTACATTTAGCCAAATTAAATTATTAGAAAGTATAAAAATAAAATTTATGATAAGATAAGTAATTAATTCAAAATTTATAAAAAAATATAGAATATAGAATTTTTATTTGAAATGTGAAAGAAATATAATCCTTTTCATATTAAAAATAAGAAAAAATACATTAAAAAAAAAAGTCTTATTCCCATGATAAAATGTTTTACCATTCATTTTTAGGAGGCCTATGAATATAAGTAAGAAATTAATGGTATAGTTAAATTTATAAATGTATAGTTTGATGCTTAAAAAAAGGGGTTTCATGTTGATTGATGTTTTGGTCAGTCTAAAAAAAAAAAAAAGTTGCATTTGGGCATGTTGTTTTATATTCCTAAGTGGAAAGCCATGAAAAGCTTTTTTTTTTTTGAAGGAAATGGTGATGCAACTTACAAGTGTGGTGAACACAAGTCTAAATAGGGTGAAATTTTAAAAATTTCGCTTGCTTAACCCTTCATCACATGAAGAATTCCATTTCCATAGATCCATTTTGCATTTTACTCATAGCTAAATAACACATCAATATGTGAAAATAAGAACCTAGGAAATTTTAAGTTGAAGAAAACTTACAAACTCCTACGTTTGATGTAGACCACAATAGTTATCTATAAGCTTTAATGCAGTTAGTTCAACACTTGAATCAAATGCTCTAGCCTTCCTAAGTGTTTGGCCTCTAGCTTGAAACACCAAATCTCTACTAAAACACCTTCTTTCTTAGATTTGATTAGATGCAAGAAGCCCCTCAATTGACCCTTATAAATCTTGCACTAATTTAATCTCTTTGTAAGAACACTTAGGGTTTATTTTGTGTATATGTTTCTCTCCTTTTGTGGGTCTTTACAAAAGTGTCTAACCTTAGAGCACTTTTTAGGTTATGCATATATGTATTGAAAAATCAAACCCTATCACATGATAAGTATACAACTTGTCATGATAAGAATGCAAGTTGTAAAGTGTGTAGAGAATTAATATCCCATGTATTATGTCTACATACATTCTTTACACATACCAATGTGATATACACCTTACCATACGCATATTAAAAATTTTACACACAAAAGCTAATGTGTGGCTAATATGACAAAATTGCCATGGTCAACATTTTACATATAAAAGATAATATGCCTAACATAAAAAATTTGACCACATCAAATTGTATGGACTTAGGCTTGGTAATTGCACCAACACTTGGCCTAAGGCCAATCCATTAGGCAAATGGGCCTAGGTTAGGTTCATAGGCTTTCTCAATTTATTAGATTAATCTTTAGTCCAAAACTCTTTTGGGCCTAGGCCCAAACAACTTGTACCATTAATCCAAGTCTAAATAGAAACAACATATATTATTAATTTAATACTTTAATTAATATCTTATATTAATTAAGCATAAATTTATAATTAAACCCTTGCTTGAATTAGATTTCATGATATGCTAGAATCATTGCTTAAAGCATAAATCCAATTATATTAATCTTAATTAATTGATTAAACACTTTAATCAATAATTAGATTAATATTGATGATGATTTGATGAAACTCTTTTAGGTGTAATTTACTAGGTTCATGTCTAATTGGCAATGAGAAGATAATATCAACACTTGATGTTATTTGAAACTTCTTTCAAATATAAATGTGAAAATCCCAATTATACACATTTAGTTCTCATAAGTTGTGAGTGACCCCTAGCATCGATATCATAACTACCCAATTAGAAATGAATGCATGTATTGATTCATAGAAACCATTTGGTTATAATTACCATGCACTAAAATCCCTTAATTAGAAGATCCCGTAATAGTTTAGAGTCAAGGTTTAGTCAAACTCTAATAGCTATATCATATGACCTCATCTTAAGTTCTAATTCTTGATAAAACATTACAAATACTAGAAATACTTTTTTAGCACTAAAATTTTTCAAACTATGTTATGTCTATCTTGGCTAGGAACTTATTCATTAAGAACAAACTTAGATAATATAGGATCTTATCTCGATTCACTCTAGGCAATGAATCCCATCTTGGCCAATCACTTATCCCTACATTGAACCAACAATAGCCACCACACACTATATACCCATGTGTGATTAACACAGGTATGTAAGTGGTAGCAAACCCTAACCACTTAAATGTGGATGACCGTGTCACATTAGGTTAAAGGACTATATGCACCATTGTGACATAGAATGTGATTGTTGATTATAAATGAATATCCTTGCAATCACAAATCTAATGTCAAGTTTTATCCATCGATCATATGAATATCCACATGTCTATTCTAATATCTCATATCAAGTAGTATGAGACTTACTACAGCCCACTTTTAGTATCACATAATAATCAAGGAAAATAGATAGAGGTGATAGTCAAATTGACCCAAATATTAATTTATCGACTATGAACATTTTATAAGATATGTACTAAATAAATTTGTAGCTCATATTATCAACTTTTGATAATAAATTTATTTAATATTATGCTAATGGATTAATATTCAATTAAATAAACACTTTAGATAATAAAATATTATTTTATTGCCACTTGAGATAATTTACAATGTCAAAATATATGATCGACATCTAGGCCATAACACCTATACTACATTTTTAACAGAGCAGCACACAAACAACAAATTTGTTTCTTTATTTGAGTGTTTATAATGATTACTATTTGATAGAACATAAACCCAAAAATTTAGAAACTAAAGAGAAAAAGGTTGTTTTGGGCTTTTGATTTTCCATTTATTTATCTTTCATTGTGAAGTAGAAGAAGCAAAGTAGGTTTTAATGCAGATATTTGAGTTAGAAATTGTCGAGCAACAACAACAAGGCATACAACCTTTGGAGCTTTAGTTAAAATAATAAAAAAACACAAGTAATAAAATGCTCATTAATTCTTCATCGACTAACTCATGGACCTTTTTTTTTAAGATGTTTTATGCGTGATGCTCAAAAGTTCCATTTTTTTGGGTATTTGTTGTGAAAAAAAATCAAGGAAATGAAGGTATTAACTTTACCATTAATGAAACTCTATTCTATAAAAGCATTTATTAGTTTAGATGGCTTCCCAATGATACCAAAAATCTTAGATTTTATTTCCATTTTCTATCGTCATGATGGTGATGACTTCATTGAATAAAAGTGTGTAAATTTGTGTTGTTGACTAGACCAACAAAATCTTAACCCATATGTTTTTTGATTAAAGCAAATAAATAAATACCAATCAACCTTGTTCTCCCCCAATCTACTAAATCAATTTATAATTGGACCTGAGAGGAGAATTCAGTGGCCTCCTAATCCATAGCTTTGCTTCATAATTTTTTTTTCAAAACTAGAAATATTTCTCATTAAAAAGCAAAGATGGATTAGCATAAAGAGTAAGAGCATGAGGTGTATGGTAGTGAAATTCCTGACAAAGGAGAGATGGACGCCAATATCGACATGTCTTCTCGGCCTAAAGATGAAAAAGAAGATGTCGAACATGCCCATAACTCTAAAGTCTTTGTCTCTTTTATTTATTAACTCTAAGTTTTTCTTTTTGCAGAAGAGCTTATACTATTGAATTGTCCTAATGAATGGACAAAAATACAAGGAAGAAGAAGATATAATGGGAAAAAAAAGACATTGAACAGAAAAAAAAGACGGAAGGAAAAGGACACACATGAAATATTTTACAAATATAGGACATGCGTATAGTATTTTGAAAAGATGGGATATTTGATGTTATTGGGACCTCTTTTTTAGCCATTTTTTGTAAAAACCCTTTGTTACCATTGTACAAGGGTGGCAAAAATGGGCTACATCAGTCTATATGGATTAACCTTATAATAATTTGCCCCATTAACTTTTTGCTCATGTTAAAGTATTTACTAATTATAATCCTAACTTAACTTATTTAACTTATTATTTCCTAATTAATCATACAACAATAAATAAAACTAATCAAACATTAACTTAAAATGTATCTAAAATAAGTATTTATCAACTCCACATTGTTAATGTCAACGCATCGACTCGACATCAATTTGTTCATTGTACTTTTTTCTTATTATGAAAAATGGAGGAACAATAAGGAAATATTAGAAGAATGTCTAAGGATGGTAAAAGAGTACTTACAACTATAGTGCCCAAACTAGAAGAAATAAGCAGTCACCATTTAGTATCACTTAAAAAATTATTTAGTTTAGGACTAGGGAAACTTATATCCAATACTTTGAATCAAATTTGCTCGTGAATAAAATAATTGAGTTCTGATGTCAATATAAGCAGAAGCATACTCATATAACATGAGGCATCTCTATATTACTTGGGTGCTGAGAATTATTGATCTTATGAGTAGACATAGAGCTTTTAAGAGATATGTATTGAGTTGAATCAACCTCTACATGCAAATGAAATAACAATATATATGCATGAGCATACAATAATAATTTATGTAATATCTCAAACATAGTATATCATAATGTATGAACATGGTAAAGATGTATGATCATGGTAATACATGGTATAACATGAAAATATGTATTAGCATAGTTATACATAGTGTAGGCATAATATACTTAGATAATCATGGGCATTGTAAAATGACAACTTATGCATGGTCATGGCATACATGCATATATAATGTATATTATATTATAGACATAATATATTCGCTCTCAACTATACTTGCCACTTTTTATCAGTTTGACACCTCTACTTATAGTTTTGCTATTTTAACACTTGAAATTTCCTAAAATGTAATTTTTAAACCCCTATTAGCACATGTGACATGTAATAATGAATTAGTATGTACCACATCTTAAAAGTTTAACTAACCAAAACTGCAAAGTAAATGTGTTAAACTAATAAAATGTGGCAACTACAGTTGGTGACATACATATTATGTCATTATATTAGTGCCTTTTTAGCAAGTTTAGGTGTTGAAATGACAAAACTATAAGTCGAGGTGTCCAATTATGCCAAGTATAAGGATTTGTGGATATATTCTGCCTATATTATATGAAATATAACAATATGTCATGAGAAATCTAAGCATGGTATATCATGTTAAACATGGAAAACTTTACTTATCATGCATAATCATAACATGTATATTAGAAATAAACATGCCAAAAAATCAATAAAAACAATTGTACTAAAGTGAAAATAAGAAATTTAAATGGTAAACCTCTTTGAAGATCATCTCCTTTTAGTGTCTTTTAATTTGAGGATTGTTCCTTGGAATTGGATTTAAATCATTTATTTAAAACAAAATTATTTTAATTTAAAGAAAATCTTGAAAAATATATCTCAAAAGCAAAGGAAAAATTCAAGAAAGTGAACTTTAAAGTAAATAACTTGAAAAAGAATTGAAAAGTGATCATTTGATTAAAAATCATTTAAACTTGAATGAAATCTTGAATTTGGAAGAACTAATTGAAATCATAGAATTTGGAAATCAAATGAAAGGATTTTGACATCGATCACTTGATTACATTGATGTCCTTAACTTGTTATTAGAATAATTATTTCAATTCATCATTTAGGCATCAAAAGTAATGTTTTATTATAGCGTTGTGAAGATCCTTGAATCAATTTTAAATTGCTAGAATCTTGTTGCTTGGAGAGAAATCTGTGGAGCTTCTTTGGTGATTTGGTAACAAAGTTTCCATGTCTTGACCTTTTTAAATTCTTCTCCCCTTAAATGAACCACAAGCACTCCTATTTATAGAGAACTAAAGGAGGTTTATTTATGATATTTTCTTATAGGGAAATAATGTATTCCATATTTAATTAGAGAATAATATGTACTCTTTATATTTTATGCAATAGTATATTTTATTTGACTCCTACCTTTTATAAAAAAAATGCATATGTATTCTCTATATATTTTGTCCATACATTTCTTTTATATTTGGCCATATATAAAGAATAATAAATTCTTTGTATTTTTTTATTTGACAATTTTATACTTGTTGACATATTAAAATATTCTTGTCATACATTAAATTTGACTATCCCCAAAAAGGTCTAATAATGAAAATAATTTTTTGAATCAGATGAGAGTCTATTTGCTTGTATCACCTCTAGAGGTTGCTAAAGTCTAAAGAACCTTAAATTCTCAAACTGAGCCTCTGAAGTGTGAAGTTAGTTACTAAATTATTAAATTAAACTTTGATTCCATGAAATATAAACTCTTAGAATGATGAGTAGCTCATTTCGAATGAATCTCACTCTAAATGAGCAAATCGTCAAATTGATATTCGACTCATAGGATTAAGGTTCAACTTCATGAAAATAGAAGCTGATTTTGACAAAACAAACAATGGAAACACTTCCAAAAGACCTAAAAACCTTGGAAAACACTACAAAAACTCAAAAAAGGCTCCTGGAAAGCCTAAAGATCAACTCACGCATGCCTTATAACATGTGTAACCATGCAATCTGGTGCATGATCATATGTAGATGTGCACTCCCGAATGTGTAAACACGTATATATATGTACACACATGCATCCCAGATGCGTAAACATTTGCAAAAATCCAGTTTTCTCTATAAATACTAGTCTCCACCTCCTATTTTGGGGGGGGAGAGTTGCACACATTCTGAAACTTTATTTAATTAAAGACTCAGGACTCCAGTTTTACTTTATATTGTATTTTTACTTTATTGCCACCATTAGTTGAGAAATTGTAGTAACTTATATGATTAGACTGGCAATTTTGCATGTTGATTAAATAATCTCTACTTGCTTGCTTATATTAAACTATCATTTTGCATCTAAAATCACCATCATTTTTACATCAAATTTGCATTTTTCATTATCTATGCATCATTTTCATTATAAAAATAACATTTTTATTATAAATTTCACATTTTTATGTGAATTCTACATTTCATGAATATAAAATATCATCTTTTGCATCAAGCTTGCAACTTTTCCTTTAAAGGTACAAAATTTATCATTTTTATATATTTTGCATTTTTCACATATTTTCCTAATAGAAATCATGTCAAAACATTCACTTTTGCATCATTCATGTAGTTTATATAAAAATAATCATTTTTCATATAAAGTTTACATCCTGTATCTAGTGAAAAATAAAAGCATCATTTTCAATAAAATAATTAATTCTGCATCATAATTGCATTTTTAGTGAATCTATCACTCGACATGCTTAAAATAATCTTTATTGCATCAAAACTATATAATCATAGAAAATAAAGTTTGATTGCTCATAATTGCGACTCCATTGGAGACACTAATTAGAGAGATCAATTAAAAAATGATTATTTCTCATTACATAATACTCAACTATATAGAGCCCTTCACCACTGCATTTTTCACTACATATCACATGTGCACCACTGGCCCCTATTAACCAATAATGATGGAATGTGATCCACTACAATTCCAAACAAGTCATAGGGTAATTGATTTGGAGTTATCACATTTAGCCTTTATTCACAGTTTCACCAAGCTTATCTAACTAGAGTCTATGACCTGAGTCCTAAAGGGGGATGACCTGAGTTATTAAGAGAATGCTAGACTTACTGACTAGAGTTTTTAACTTTAGTCATGGGGGGAATTCTCACTAAAGGAGCCTTTAGCCTTATACCCTCGACTCATCCTATGTAAATAAACCAATAAAAACTCCCATTAGGATCCTGCCATGCTTTTTATGCTAGCCCTGATGCTGTCTGTTTGACTTGACATTCATAAATACTATGACATCCCTAGTTTCTATCATTAAGTGATGTCATAATGTCTATTCTCATAGACTACTCATGCTTAGATCAGTGTGATCCTTGTTTTCCTTACGCAAGCTCGATGCACGAGGAATGATAAGAATCATATACATCAATCTGAATAGCCTATGCGAATTGGTAAATAGTGACATCTTTTGATGATGGAACTTATAAGATGTCATCCATTTATCCTTATCAAATCAAATGAATGGATCATGAATTCGACTAGATTGTAGACATTTTGTGTTGAAAGAATCAAATTGTAAACTATCAAACAATACTTTCATGTCTCTTAGTAAACATATTAAATATTGATATAGGGGCATGAACTTGGACCCTTTTTATTGACTATAGCTCCATGCATACCGACGCATATGGGCAATAGATGCCATTTGTGACCCAATGAACGGTCCTCATATTGACATTATATGCTTACCTCAAGTGCATTTCTATATTATTCCTTAGCTTATCTTTTGATTCTGATTAATATAAATCAAAGTAGCCTAGTATAAGAGCAAAACCATAGTCTTTTGTTGATTATTGGGTTAAAACCCACCTAGGAAAGAGATTGAATAACCACAAGGAGTGATAAGGTTGGAAGCAAGAGCTTGCTTGTGATTATTTTATTCCTTGTGTAAGAAATAATAACTAGTTTTCTTAGATTCTTTTTTTTATCACACATACATGACATGCATCCATCTTGCATTTTTGCATAAACACACCACTTATACATTCTCATCCCATTCTTTTACAAGGACACATCATGCACACACGATAACTATGTTTTCAACTTATAACATGAGAAGCATTCATGATTCCTTATTTTAGCTTATCTCATTTTTATTTACTAACCCTTTTTTTGTGTTTTCTTCTCTCGTACAAAGAGAAAATGCATCATATGCACTTCTAATAAGGTCTTATGCAAAAATAAATCTTATGTAGTTGTGACTAACCTTTTCATGTGTCTTTCCCTTTCCTCCCTTATTTCGAGATGAGTGAAAGAGAGAATCTAGGATTTTTGTATTTTTGAGGGACATGGCAACTTTACCAAATAGGAAAAAATGATTGGTCTCAAGAGAAACAAGACACATTTTTGATTTTATGGAGTTGCCACTCAATTTTTGGAAAATTAGGAAAAGAAAACGACAATATTGGGTCACTCAACGAGTATTGCCCCTAGTAGAGATTTTTGGGTTCAGGGAATAGCATATACTTTTTTACTATTTCTCATTATACAACATTCAATGTATAGCTACGACAATACCCTAGTTTCGGTAATGACAGTTTATATAGCATTTACATAATACATCAGATAATGGGAGGCAATAAAACTAAAATATCATTATTGCATTGCTTTCCTAATAAAATACATACAAAAGGAAAATAAAAGATTATGCAAAATTAAATCTAACTTAGATATAGTAAACCTACAAGGTTAGCACAACTATGCATGTAACTTGCTTAATCACATGAATAATGGGATAAGCAATGGACACTCAATCATTTGAAAGAGTAAGCAAAGTGTACATAATCATGTATGTTTACATTGATTATTATGCTATGATAATGCATGATAACAATATAAGGGATGCATGATGACATCATTGGACCGATAATATGATGACTCTAGTATGGAATATGAGCTTTTCAAGTTATTAATATACGTGGTGTGATTTCATGTTTCAAAACTATAGGATGCAAAATGATGATATGAGATAAGCAATATAAAGCATAAATTATTCATATAGCATGCAAATTGCCAGTCTTATCATGCAAGCACAATAAATTTCACAAATGTTGGCAATAGTTAAGTAAAATGCAGTGCAATAAAATAAACGTGCTAAAATTATTATGTGGTCATCAGATTTGACTGAGCTTGTATGAGTTTTAAAGTTTTAGCTTTGAGGGATTATCAAGCTTTCCTCATTGAGAGGTTCAAAATGACATGTAAAATGATGATAGTTTATATACCTTTGAAGCATGCTTTGATAAAGATAAGGCTAGGTTTGGTGGATAGAAGATCGAATAACCTAAAAAAATGCAGTGGAAGAGCTAAAACTATTTGGAAGTGGGTTTCCAGCATATTCGAATGGACATTTTTTTAAGTGTGTGTATTTTTCTCTTACTCCCTCCTCCCAAAAATGAGGTACAAAGACCCCTATTTATAGTGCAAAATTTAAGGAAAGTGTGTGTGTGTGGTCATATGCGTGTCCCTTGGATGGAGTGCATGGTTAAGTACAATTTCACATTATGTGCACACAATTTAGGGCCCTCCTAAGCTATTTTGAGGTTGGTTACTAGTTTTGGGCCTTTTAGATGCATTTCCAAAGTCCATTTTCTCTAATTTAGCCTTGATTTTATAGCATGACACCTACGGGTGTTCGTGGCTACATGCGTACTTCTAACCGATGTGTGCTATTTATCAGGTTGTTTTGGACTATTTTGGAACCACTTCTGGAGGTTTTGAAGCCTTTTGGACGAGTTTTTATAGTCTATTTTTTCAAAATCAATTTCTATTTTTTCATAAATTTGGGTCCCCACCTAGTGAAATGAGTATTAGCTTAATAAGTTGCATTTTTTGAGAGGATATTACTCAAAATAAGCCTCTTATTATTTTGACAGTTCATATTTCACCTGGTCGGAGCACAACTTAATGGCTTGGTGATTGATTTTGCATACCGATGGGGTCGATTAGGGTTTTTAAGGTTGCACACTTAAGAGGTGTTACGAATGAGCAGACTCTAGTCATTTTGAAGATTCTTTTTATCATTGGACCTTTTTCGGGGATAGTTAAATTTGAGGTATGATGGTTGCTCCTTGCTTCACATGTGTAGCATAGCCACCTAGTGCTAGTGTCAATACATATAAAGCAAATGCACACAGATGCAAAAATTATTTAGGGTGAGAGGTACTTACCTATGGGTTATCTTTAGACATCTTGTTGAGATCTGACTACTATTATTGTGTCGTGACCAAACTTGTTGTTATTTGGTCACCATGCAAGATGCAGTTTTATGCAAGGATATGATTTTGGAATCCATGCAAGGTATATTTGTGATTTGTGCAAAGATGTGATTTCCATATGAATGAGTATACAATTATGACCTCTTTAGGTGTCATGCAACTAAAGGTGCTACTAAGTGAAAAGAAATATGACTACAACCTTCTTAAGTGTCACGCAAATGCAGGTGTTACTAAGCGGAAAGAAATGTAACTATAACCTTTATAGGTGTCATGGAAATGAAGATGCTATTAACTAAAAAAAGATGCGACTATAACCTTCTTAGTTGTCATGCGAATGAAAATGTTTCTAAGAGAAAAGAGATACAATGATAACCTTCTTAGGGGTCATATAAATAAAAATGCTTCTAAGTGAAAAGAAATGTGACTATAACCTTCTTAGGTGTTATGTAAATGAAGATGCTACTAAGCAAAAAGAGATACAACTATAACCTTTTTATGTGTCATGTGAATGAAAATTCTTCTAAGCGAAAAGAGATATGACTATAACCTTCTTAGGCACCACATAAATGAAAATGCTTCAAAGCTAAAAGAGATATGATTATAACCTTCTTAGGTGTCATGCAAATGAAGATGTGATTATAACTTTCTTAGGTGTCATGAAAATGAAGATGCGACTATAACCTTCTTAGGTGTCACGCAAATGAAGATGCAACTATAACCTTCTTAGGTATCATGTGAATGAAGATGCTTCTAAGTGAGAAGAGATATGACTATAACCTCATCAGGAGTCATAAAAATAAAGATGCGACTATAACCTTCTTAGGTGTCATGAAAATGAAAATGCAACTATAACTCCTCAGGAGTCACACAAATGATGATGCTACTAAGCACAATGCTACTAGGTGATATGGAAATGCTACTAAGTAGTGTGAATGCTCCTAAGTAATTTGAAAATGCTAATAAGCAATGTGAATGCTCCTAAGTAATGTTAATGAGGTGGTAATGATGATGTAGTGATGATGTAGTAATGATAAAGTGATTATGTCATCACTTGTCATATTGCAGATGTTACTTTGGTGATTTTAAGTAGGATATCATTACAGTGATTCTTCCCTATTTTTCTTCTTTCATGAGGCATTGAGTTCTTTAAAGATGATGATACTGTGTGTAGTTTTTTGAATATGATGGAGTCCACATTAGTGTGCTTTTGTGCAAGTTCGGTATATGTTTCATGCTCAAACAAAAGTTTAGGACCAAAGGAATAAGTGTGAAAAGTCTCAAAGTGCATGTGTAATTGCACAAGAGAGCATGGAGGGGAGAATTATATGTGGCCATGCATGGTCACCTACCTTCCCCTCTCTTGGTCTATATAGATGTGCATTTTTGAGGCTTGGGTGGCTTCTTCTACTTCCTTAAGTGTTTTCACCTTTTCTTGCTCCCTTTCGAGTTTTTGGGTGTTTTCTACTCCATTTTTTGCTTCTAAAGTTCTCTTTTCTTTGCATAAGATGGAGTTTTCCAACATTCCTAAGAATCTTGAGGATATCTGTAAGCACCCAATTTTGGGATGCAATTGTGCACAATTGAGACATAAGCCCCTATGATGAAATTTATTAAAAAATTGAACTTGGTTGTTGATTTTCTGGACTTTAAGGATTAAATTGCAACATTTTTTAGGGTTTGATTGCAAATAAGTCAATTTTTCAGGGTTTTTTTTTTGTTAATTAGAAGTAAAAAAAAAATGTTTTATGATTGACATTTAAAATGCCGATCAGCAGGCATTACACAATGTTGATCGACATTATACAATGCCGATGCACAATAATTCCATTTTTTTATTTTTTTGCATATTTTTCCTTTTTTTTATTGATTTTTTCAGTGTTTTGATTGGTTGAAAAATTCAAATTTTATCTGATAAGGTTTTTTTTTAAAAACGTAGAAGATATTTTTGAAATCAAAACAAATGCTATATGATATGATAAGATAGGTCTGGTCCTCCTTTGGAGGAAGTTCAGTACGTGTAGACTCTACATTTAATAGTAGAGTCTGCATGCGTGCGAGGGAGGCTGGGCGGAAGGACTTTTTTTGAGAGGATTTTTTTTTACGCAGAGAGAAGATAGAAAAAAAAACTTTGATTTCTTCTATTCTTTAAAAAAAACCCTAATTTTGCAGTTCATTTGAGGAAGATGATACAATGATTTTTTAGTCTTAGTCCATAATCAAACCAACACTGAGTCAATTTCATCGGTGGAAATCCTAATTTGAGGGGCTAAAAAAGGGCATATGCACAACATTCATTTTTTTCTTTCTTCTCTTCTGTGATTTTTATTCATTTCGTTAATTGTTTTATTATTTAATTTCACTACTAATTTGATTGCTTTTTTTGTTTTTTTTGTTTTGATGTCCATATGTGGATTGAGGAGGAGGATACCACCTGTGTTTAATTGAACAAAAGATCCATGGAATGCCATGGATGAACCTGTACTGTTTTAATAATAGTTCTTAGGATTTTAATTTTTGTTATGCATTTTGGTATCCTGTGTAGTTTATTTTAATTTTTGGGTGTATAATTATTTAATTTTAATTCTGTACATAGTTTGTAATAGCACCAATAGTGGGAATAATAAAAGATTTAAATTTCTGTATTTTAAAAATTGATTAGTAATTAGGTTCAATTGGGTAAAAAAAAATCAATTAAAATCAATGGTGGCAATAGCTTAAATTAGGGTTTGCATGTAATTAATTTAGGGTTTTTTTTTTAGAAAATCACTATAATGTTTAGTTGATCTATTTTTTGTATTTTATTTATTTTGGGCTTATTTTTTTTCATGTTTTTATGTTTTTAGGCCCCAAGCCCACGTTTAGGTCTAACCCACTTAATAAATAGGCTTAAAAAATGATTTAGGTTTTTTAAATAATTAAAATCAACTTAGGCCCATTAGGTTAATTAGATTTTAGGCCCGCTTAGTTAATTAAAATTGTTTAAACTTAGCTCAGCCCACTTAATTTCATTTCTTTTAAAATAAATAGACCTAGGCCCACATTCCACTTAAAATAAAACCATATTAGACTTAGACCCACTAATTTAATTTTTCTTTAAAATTGAATAGACTTAAGCCCATATCTTAGAAAGACTAAAAAATAGATTTAGGCTTATTAATTAATAAAATGTAGGCCCACTTTTATTCTATTTCACTTGTAAATAAAAATGTAGATTTAGTTAACTTTTTTAATAAAATTAGCGTAGTTTAGACTTAGGGACAACACGATCTTGAGTGCATTTTTACTTGTAATTTTATTGACTTGTTGCCTTTTTGGGTAGATGGATGTTAATTAGGGTTTAATAAAATTGCATGTAATTAGAGGATGAAATAATTATTTATAAAATTGTTCTAAATAGACATGAGACTAAGAGAAGTTAGTATTTCATATCCAGAATCTCCTGGTTGTGGTGCTAATTTTCTTTTAGAGAATTGAGTACCACTAATCAAATTGTCCCAATTATTACACTGGGTGGCGATTTCTCATCTCCACCCCATGTCTTTATGACAGTGGTTAGTGTGTTCTCTAAGGCCTTGAACCTAAACAGTGTTGTGGTTGCTAAAATCTTGGACATGTGCTAAACCCCGCCGTCTACAATATCCTTTATTTGGATGTTAAGGGTGACTTCATGGAGGCTACTAGAGTAGAGACTTCCACTATAGCAACTAATACTAATGGTTTCTCTGGCATTCAGGGTCTTTAGCCTTCTAGGCTTTCTCAAGGAGATATGATCCCTGGAGTTCATAGTCTAGAGGCTCATGCTTGGGTTTGTCATCGTCGTCAGGTAGGTTCTCCTTTGTCCTCTATTTTTCTGAAGTTACTTAATTGTCTGCACTGCTTTGTTATTTGTTAGCTCTTACTGTACTTATTATGTTTTTCAATTGAGGTTGTTGTGGCTTTTATCCACAGCTCCATAATGCTTACTGCAACTATTTATTTGCACTTGCCATAATGTTCTTCTCATCTTTCGTTATTATTATTATTATTATTATTATTGATCCAGTTAAATGAGAATGAGAAAGATGTGTTAGAATTTAGTAACTATGCAAATACTTAATAGTGTATATGTTATTTATAGCCTCACAGGTTTGTCATTGTATTGCCTAGTAGTTTTAACAAGGTTAGCACATACTATTAATGTCTCCCATTGTGTGTGAAGCAAATGGTTGCTGGGAAGGGCTTCGATGGGATTATGGCCACACTGTCTTTTGATTTATATGCATTGAGTCAGATTGCTATGTACGCGTTGATCCAGCGGTGGATGGATACAATGCATATTTTCACTTGCTCATTGGAGAGATGACCATCACTCCTTTAGATTTTACTGTTATCATATGCTTGAGCTTTTCTGGGGGCCTGTTCCCTTTAGTAATGAGGAGTGTTCTTCTATGGTGGTGAGGAGACTCCTTATTATAGAGTTGCTTGGGGTGGTTGCCCTTATAAAGTTTGGTTGTCCGTACCTGACTCGTTACACTAAGTTTATCTTTACTGTACAGATGATGTATGATGTTAATGTTGTTTCACCTGAGAAATTGGCTTATTACTTCTTGTTCGACTTGCTAAATGCTTCCATCTTCCTAAATCCTTCAGGTACGGGTAGTTTATAATTGTTACCTATTTTGAGGGACTTGGATAGCTTATCAAGATATAGCTGGGGCATTACTGCCTTTGCCTATATGTGCTTGAGTTTAGACACAACATGCAGTGGTGGCTCAAGGATTTGTAGATGCTTGTTTATCCTGGATGTGAGTAAGATTTCTTGTTTATGTCCTTTTATTTTTTTGACTTTTGTTTTTTTGATTCTCTAGGTTTTAATTTTGATAGATCTGGGCTTATGAGTTTAGGGTTCTTCCTTATTCAAGTGTCGAACATCTTTTGGAGGATGGTTTTCCTTATTATTCTTATTGGATTAGGAAGACCACTGACTTGATTGAGGATTGTGTAGAGGCTCGGGACTACATGGGTAAGCTATCCCCTGAACAAGTATGCCTAATTCCTGCTATATTGGCCATCCTATTTGATGGAGATTCTTTTATTCATTTTTACTTTTTAAGTGGATTCTTCTTCGTTAGTGGGTGATGGGATCATATTGGTCGGTAGAGATCATAACATTGTGGCACTGACAGAGATGCTAGTGGTACTACTTGGTCTTGCTAGAAAGATGTGGTATTTAGGTGAGCGAGTCCATCATTGGTAGGATGGTCCATTTACAAGGAAAGTCCCTATTCCTCCTCTTGGTGACATGATCTAGAGTCAAGAGCTTAGTGTGGATGAGCTTGTTACTACCATGATAGGATATCCTTCTAAGAGTCTCCTAGAGGGTGCAGGCCTTCCTTATACTGATGTGTTGATCCCACAGTTGATTAGTACTATGGCTAGTGGCTTTGTTCCTCTTCCTCTACCCCCTTAGGTAGATGAGGGTCATCCCTCGAATTCGAGGACTAAGGCATCATGTGGATCATTGAGAGTTGATTATTCTAATTCGGTAGGCTTTTATTCCTATTTTGTATAAGTGTGTAGCAAACTTTATTAGTAATAAGCTATAATTGATATGGTTATGGGAACATATTTACAGCCATGGGGATCTCGCTGAAAGATATCAGGATCCCTGCTTGAGGAAGATGAGGGCATGTTCCATATTAAGGCGACTACTCATGCTAGTGGTGTGGCTTCTAGCAGTACCATTCTTAGAGCTTTATTAGCCAAATCATCCTTGGTTTTATCTAGGATGGACATCTTTGGTGGAGGAGTGTATTTTGATTTGCGTTATCCTGACTGTCCTCAATTAGATGTTATCCCTCCTAATGCTTCCCATGTTCATGCTTTATTTTAGTTATTTTCTCCTTTGTTTCATTTATTTAATGGTTGGTTCTTGATTTATTAGCTTGTTCTTCATAAATCCCTATCTTTTCTAGTCAGTATTGGTATGCTATTGCAGGGAATGTGCATTAGTACTTTTTGGTGTTTATAAGGGTATGCCTTCTTTATTGCACTTGTTTATTTATGCACATGTTTTATGTATGCAAGTATGATATGCAATTTTAATGTAATGTAGGCTAAACATCTCCATGCTAGTCACGAGTGGGAGTGGGAGTGCATAACTTATCATGATTATAGTGGTGAGTTACAGTCACGGTTAGCATCCTTTATGATGAATGATGATGAGCCTGGATTGGATGATAGGGATGCTTAAGAAAGATTGAAGCTTGCGTTATGGCAGCCATAGTTGATGAAGTTGTTTTAAGGGCTAGGTGTAGGACCTTTTGGATTGTGGTTGCTTTATTGTATTATTTTTGGGGGGTCATGGACTCTGGGTGTTGTGTTTGGGCATTTGTCCCGAATGTGTTGTATGATACATGTATGATTATGACTTATGGTGTTTATGTTTCTTACTATTTGCCATTGCTATTGTCTGCCTCTTTTATTTTTCCCTTTATTGCCTAAGGCATCTCCTTTCAGAGCTCTTCACACATAGCTAGGTTTTCTTTTTTCTTCCCTCTTTTGCTTAGGGTGTCTCTTTTTAGATTTTTTCACACCTAGCTAGGCTTTTTTTTAAGGCCTTAATGATAGTGGTTGATATCGAGGAGAGAGTTTAGAGAAGATGGCAAGAATCATGATCATGTAATGAAAGAAAATGCAAAGCATGCTTGATGTAATTCATGATAATAAAAATGTATTGCATTTGTCAAAGGCATTTCACATAAAATTGCAATCATTCTTATTTCACTAAAATCATTTAAGAAAAGCATAGGTGCATTCATACAAATTTTGAATTTGAGGTTACCCCTATCCCTAATTAGCCTTCTCAGGTTTTCTAGTTAAATATTCTCTCTTTCCTTAATTTTTGCCCAAGTTGCCCATGCAGGGTTTTCAACCTAATGGAAAATCCCTAACTTTTGCCTGAACTGCCATTTTTAGGTTTTTAACTTAGCAAGTTTTTTTTGCTTTAGATGTAGCACTTCTTTAGGTGATCTATATTGATAGGTTCAAAGAATTCATTGCCTTTGGAATCCATTAGCTTGACTACTCCTTTTGATAAGAAATGTTTGACTAAGTATGGGCCTTCCTCGTTTGATTTGAATTCCCTCTAAGGTCTGTAACATTTTATTTTGCTTGCTTTAACTCCCAATTTCCTACTTTCACACTCTTGTGTTGTACCTTTTTGTTGAAGGTTTTAGATAGCTGGGCCTGATACAACTATGTGTGGCATAGAGCCTTAAGCCTTTGACTATCTAAGAGAGTGAGATTATCATGACTCTATTGAGCCCATTGTACCTCTGGCAATTCATATTTGATTTCTATTTGAAGATACTGGATTTTTGTTTCAACTAGAAGTACTACTTCTGACCTGTACACTAGTGAGAAAGGGGTTGCTCCAGTTGAGGTTTTGATTATTGTTCGGTACCCTTTTAAAGCATATGGTAATATCTATCTACCCAATCTCGATGAGTTTGAGTCATTTTTGACAAAATCTTTTTGATGTTCTTATTTGCTGCTTTGATGGCCCCATTTGCTTGTGGTCAGTAAGAAGAAGATTTATGATGTTCCACCTTATAACTCCTTAGCAGTTCTCTGACTTCCCCTTAGAATTGAATGTTGTTGTTAGAGATGATGTGATGGGGGATCCCATATCAACAGAACATATTTCTTTTGATAAACTTAGCCATGTTCTTGGCTCTTATCCTTGTGAATGATTCTACTTTAACCCACTTTGTGAAGTAATCTACTGCTACTAAGATGAACCTCTGTTCATTTGAGGTTGCTAGATGAATTTCCCTAATTATGTCTAGTCCCCATACTGAGAAGGGCATGGAGAAGAGATGCAGTGTAATTGTGTTGGAGGAAGGTGACTGACATCCTCGTGAATTTGACACTTATGACATTCCCTTGCAAATTTAATACACTCTTCCATCATCATCATCCAGAAGAACCCTTGTCTGATTAACTTCTTAGCTAGGGTTGTTCCATTCATGTGTGGAACATAAACACCTTTGTGTACCTCTTCTATTGCTCTTACAACCTATGTTTTATCTAAGCATCAGAGTTGTAACCCATATGAAATTCTTTTGTATAACACACCCTAGTGCAATGTGAATTTTGATGCTAATCATTGGATGATTGCCTTATCTTTTTCACTTGCCTAATCGGGATAGGTTCATTTTCTTAGATATCTCTAGATGTCATAGAACTAAGGTTTTTAGTCATTTCTATATTTGCTATTATGTAGTTCTTATGACAGGGTTGTCTTGACCTGAGTAGGATTAAAGGCTATATGGGCATTTCAATGGTCCTCCCCACACCGATTCTAAGGAAGCAAGTGCATTTGCTATTTGATTGTGGTTCTTACAAAGATGAATGAATCTACATTTTTAAAAGGGCATGGTAAGCAACTTTAAGTGATCCAGATAAGATTTTAAGTGTTGTTCCTTCAATTCCCACTCTTTTATGGCATGATTGATTAGTAGCATGGAATCTCCAAAGATTTAGACTTCTATAATGTCAAGGGCTATTAGTGCTTCTATCTTGAGTGTGCACACCTCATATTTTGTTTTGTTATTTATGACTCTAAACTCGAGCTTTTTGTCCATTAATACTACTTTGCCTTCTAGAGATTGTAATATGACCTTGATTCCTATGTTGAATTGATTAACTACTCCGTCAAAATACATATGCCACCTTTTAATCTTAATGGCTGAACTGAGGTTATATGGGAAGTCTAGTTGGATTTCTTCTGAGTCTGGAATGGGGTTGAGAGTTAGAAATTTAGCCACTACTCTTCCCTTTACGGCTTTCTTAGTCAGATATTACACATTGAATTATGTCAATAACATGAGCCACTTAGTAAGTTTTCCTACTAGAGGGGGGGGGGGGTTTCATAGAGGTATTTCATTAAATCCATTTTATACATGGCTTGAATTCTATAGGACTGAAGGTAATGTCAGAGTTTCTTCATTGCCCATACCATTGCTAGGCATATATGCTCAACTTGGCTATATATACTTTTCCTCATATGGTAACATCTTCTTACTTAAGTAGTAGACTACATATTCTACTTTTGTTTCTCCTTCTTGAGCTAACATTACACCGATTGTATTTCCTTCAATGGACATATACATGGTTAAAGGTATCCTTGGTTTAGGCAATTTCAGAACTAGTGGGTTAGCTAGGTAGCTTCTGATCTTGTCAAATGTTGATTGACATTGTTCATTCCACTTAACTGGCTGATATTTTCTGAGTAGCTTGAAGATTGGTTCACACACTGCTGTCAACTTGGTGATGAATCTATTAATGAATTGTAGTTTCCCTAAAAATTATCTTATCTCTTTTTCTATTTTTAGCATTAGCATATCACTGACTACTTTTGCTTTATCTAGATCCATTTCAATCCCATTCTGACTGACAACATACCCCATCATATTTTCGAAAGTGACCCCAAACACATATTTCTTCGGATTAAGGTTGAGGCTATACTTTTTAACTCTTTTAAGGAATTTTTTGAGATCAAATAGATTTTTTTTATGGTTTATGACTTGACCATCATGTCATCGATGTACACTGCAACTTCTTTGTGTATCATGTCATGGAACATTGTAGTTGTTATTCTCTGGTAAGTTGCTCTTGCATTCTGTAAATCAAAGGGCATTACTTTGTAGTAATAAATGCCCCATTATGTTATGAAAGTTGTCTTTGCTTTATCAATAATGGCCATTAGGATCTAATTGTACTTAAAGAATTCATCCATGAAGGAGTACATTGCACATGCGGAAATGCAGTCAACCAGTATATCTATATGAGGTAGTGGGAAATTATCTTTCAGGCAGGCCTTATTTAAATCTCTGTAGTCTATGTAGATTCTGACCCTTCCATCTTTCTTTGGTATTGGCATTGCATTCCCTAACCATTCTAGATAGTCTACTACCTCTAAGAATTTTTCTTTGATATGTTTCTCGATGTCTTCTTTTACTAGTTGGGTCCATTCTAGTCTAAGTCTTCTCAATTTCTGCTTTACTGGTTTGCACCCATCTTTAATATGAATGAAGTATTGAGCAATGTCTTTGTCTATACCAAGCATATCGTCATATGTCTAGGAAAATACTTCTGAATATTTTGTTAATATTTTTTTAATTTCTCTCCTCTCTTTAATGGTAATATCTTTTAAAATATTCAGAATGCATGGTTCAAATTTTATGCCAATGTTAAATGATTTAGTGCATATGGAATGAATGTCAAATATGCTAATGTTTTGATCAATGCAATGCACACTACCATCAAGAAAGATATCAAACAAGTAAGCAAAATATGATTTCATTGCATTAACTTTAGAGTTCATTACATCATCAGTTTCAAACAAAGAAAAAGTACAGAGATCATCATCAACAGTGTCTTCAAACATGATGTCATCAATTTTAATTCGAGGATGGCAATAACTTGGGCATAATTAAGGGTATTATTCTCAGATTGTAGCTCTAGATTTTTCATCAGCTCATTGATGCCAGTTTTAGTGACCATATCTAACAAGTGTTCTCCTTTGAGGGTGTCATTAAAGATCTCGAATCCTAGTTTCTTGATTCCGTTGCTTACCCACTTCTTAGCTTGCCCTTGGTAGACTTGGGTTGAGGTTTCAAAAATAAAAGAGATTGACTTCTTAGTCCCAGTGTCTTTTTTAGGATTATACCCTATACCATGTCTATTGGTCTATCCTCAAAAGTTAGGTAATTCTGTGACCCTAATGTACCTTCCTCTTAATCCCGTTCCAAGTAGGTATTGAATCTTCTTTATTATGGCAGCAGGTTTGGGATTAACATGACTGTCATTGATTGTAGAACTTTAAAACCCTGGTGGGACAAAATTCAGGTAGGCAATAATGTTGTTTGTTTCAGTAAGGATGATAACGAATTTTTCCATTAAGTAAGAACTTGATATTTTGATGCACAGTAGAGGGTATGCCCTCTAGTGGGTGGAACTAAGGTCTTCCCAGTAACAGGGCAAAATTTGGAGAAATGTCTAAGATGGTAAATTCTGTTACTGATGCAATATGACCCATTGTAACTACTACTTTGAAAGTCCTAATGATTGGCTTTTTTAAATCATCATAGGCTTGTATGACCACATTGGATTCTTTTAGGTTTTTAACATTCATCTTGAATTTATGTAGCAGCCTCAAGGGGTAAACATTAATAGTAGATCTGTCATCCACCAGAACACATAGAGTTTTCTTAGACTTGACAATTACTTGTATGAAAAGAGGGCGGTTGTGCACCCTTCCTTCAAGGGGCAAATCTTCATCTGAGAAGGTGATTACATTGGAGGGTGATTTCATTAGAGAGGTTATCATCTCACAAGGTGAGGCATCAGTGGTAATCTTTTTTTTATGTAGTGCTTTGACTAAGGCATCCTTATGCTTCTTAGAGGCCATGAGTAGGTCCTAGTTACAAGCTTGTGCTTGAGTCTTCTTAAGTTGTTTGAGGATAGTGTCTTCCTCTTTAACTGGAGCCTTACCACTTATCACACTTCTTTTCCTTTAGGGGGATCTTTCTCTTTCTCAAGAGGTTGATATACCTACTCATTGGGAGTTACATGATTTACTGCAAGTGTGGGCTTCTTAGCTGCTTGCTCATTTGCTTTTGTATTGTTGTTTTGGTCTTAGATAATGATTTTAGGATCATTAATGTTGTACCATATATTGATCCCCATAACCTATAGATTTTTAAGTTGAACAATATTGACTACCCTATCTTCATTTTCAAACTCCTTTCCCTATCCTGAGGGTACTATGTCTTCCAAGTGAATGTGAGTAGTAGAGGGTGTTGTATAATTGACTTTGTAGTTGAACTTTCCAGATGGTTGCCCTAGTAAATCCCATACTTCATGGTCACTAATGAGATTTTTGCCTATGTTTGCTTCTTGTGAGTAATGGAAATCAATCACTTCACCATTTATAGGGAGAGCTATATCCTTGGCTCTTTTTGCATCATCATATGAGGAAGGAATTTTTGGGGCATTAGAATATATTTAAAGGTAGAAGGGCATTATTCATCTTCACTAGAGTCATGAAGTTCAAGAATAAGGCTTAAAAATTTATCTTCTAAGTTCATTAAGAGTTCTTTTTTATAGGTTTCTTGGATGGTTTGGATTTATTGTTCAATAAGAGCTTCTGGTAGGTTAAAGGAGATCATATTAATGGTTGGAGGAGGCATGTTTCCATAATTTGGGAGAGGATTAGTCTTGATGTTGGGTCATCAATTTTTCCAGAGTTAATGAGGTCCTGGATTGCATGCTTGAGGGTTCTAAATGTATAAATGGTATGGCTGTGCATTTGATGAAAATGGCAGAAAAAGTTTTGGTCAATCTGAGGAGGCAATGGATTTGGAAGAGCTTTAGGCTCTCTAGGTTGTAAGAGGTTCTTTTGTTGAAGTCTCTGGAATACTTTGGATAGTGGGAGGTTGAAGATTGAGAAATTTTTAGGTGGTTTGATGGCATGAATGGATGGTGGCTTGTGAGAGTTGGGTTAGATCAAAAATTTTTTTGTGGTTCGGGTAAAGGTATTTTGGATGTTTGATTATATATTCAGAAGGTGTTTCTAACTTGCTGAGGTTCCTCATCTTCAATTTTGATCCCAACCTGATGGAGAGCTTTGAAGTTAGGATAATAAGTAAATATCATATACTTTTTTAAATGTGATAATGCTCCTTCAATTATCAGTTCTATTTGTTCATCTTTAGGATGAAAATTCCTCTTTTTGGCTTCCTTACCTTGCCATCTTATGACATAATCAAAGAAAGCTTGACTAGGTTTTTATCTTGTGGTCTTAAGATCTTTGTGAATGATGTCTAACTGCTTGATGAACTTCTGAGTTAGCAATAGCCAGTCTTTTTTCATCTCATCTTCAAGGTCAAAGAACCATACTTTTGGCCCTTCCTTTAGTGATGTGAAGAAGAATAAAATAATCTATGATTCTATGAGCTTTGTAGCAGCCTTGAGGTAGCATATTGCCTTAGATGGACCTTTGGATCCCTAGTTCCATTAAACTTAGCAAAGTTTGGTACTTTAAAATCATTTGAAAGTGGTTCATCTTTAAACAATGCCAAGTCAGTAAAGCTTTTCGAGCCACGAGCGCTTTTATCTTTAAAGGCAAATTCTAACTGAGCCATTCCATTAGCCAATAATTAAACTCCCTTGCTAATTCAGGCTTGGTCATGTCAATAATTTTTGTAGCTTTTGGGGCATTTCTAAGATCCTAGTAGTAGTCATTGTCATCATCCGCTTGAACTGGAGTGTGGGCAATTCCCTTTGCCTTATATACCTTCAGGTGAATAGATGCAGAAGCTTCTTCAGTGGTGTATTATTCCCATTTTGGGCATTTCTGGTCTTGATTTGGGTTGGAGGATTGCGGCTATGGTACCATCAGTGAGTAATTTTAGATCCCCTCATTTAGTCTGTATTTGAATTATTTGCAGGAAGTATTTTCTTAGTTATGTTGTATTCCTGCACATTTATTAAGGTTAGCTAAATGAATGATGCATGATGTGTGCCTACAAAACAAAAGGGTGAGCAAGTATGCATGGAGTGGATGTGAAATTCTATAATGAAAGATGATCTTTGCTATAAGAAATAATGGTTAGTGTATGCTATCTACATGTATGTTATGTATGCATGATTAATCTAGAAAGGTGGTTAGTTTTTCCTGCATAGTGAACAAACTAATCATATGCAAGCTCTCAGTTCTAACTTTATTTCTTTGTGAGGTTATTCAATCTCTTCCTTAGGTGGGTTTTGAACCTATATTCATTAGGGGACTATGGTTCTGCTCTCGAAACTAGGCCGTTTCAATTTATGTTGATTAGAACCAAAAGATAAGTTGAGGAATGATACCAAAATGTACTTGAGGCAATCACATGATGTCAATGCGAGGGTCAATTATCGAGCTTTGAATGATGTCTAGAGTCTCTATGCGCCCATATACATAGGGCCAAAGTCAATCAAAAGGAGTTTGAGTTCTTGGCCCTCGTATCAATATTCAATATGTTTAATGGGAGTCATGAAAGTATCATTCGATAGTTTACAGTTTGATTTTGTTGACATAAGGGTCGATGATCTAGTTGAATTCCTAACACGTTTATTTGATCTAATAAGAACAAATGGACGATGTCTCATAGGTTTTGTCATTGAGGGATGTCATTATTTGTTAGTTTGTATAGAGTATTCAAGCTGAGGTACATGATTCTTATCATTCCTCATGCTTCAGTCTCGCACAAAGTAGATGAGAATCACATGGATCTGAGCAAAAACATTATATGAAAACTGTCATTATGATGTCATTCGATGATAGACACTAGGAGAGTTATGCCATTTGTAAATGTCAAGTCAAACGGACAACATTAGGATGGGATAGCATGTAAAGCTTGGTGGTATATTAGTGGAAGTTACTACTGGTTTATTTACATAAGCTGAGTCAAGGTTTAAAGGCTAAAGGTTCCTTTAGTGAGAATGCCCCCATATAACTAGGGTTTCAAACTTCGGTTAGTGAGTCTAGCATTCTTTTGATAACTTAGTCCTCCCCTTTTAGGACTTGGGTTACAGACTCTAGTTAGATGAGCTCAATGAATGCATGAGTAAAGACTAAAGGTGATAATACCCATCCTTATCACCCCATGATTCGAGTGGAATCATGGTGGCAATGTCATTCAATATTATCAAGGGTTTAGGGACCATTGATGCACGTGTGATGTGTAGTACAAATGCAGTGGTGAGGGGCTTTATATGACTAAGTATTGCATAATGAGGAATAGTCAGTTTTGAGTTAATCTCTTTTACTTATAACTCCTTAGTGGAGTTGCCATTGTGAGCAACCTTTTTGTGCGTCTTTCCTTTTCCTCCCCTACTTCATGATGAGTGAAAAGGAGAATCTAGGATTTTGTATTTCTGAGGGAGATGACAACTTTACTGAATAGGGACAAATGATCAGTCCTAGGAGGAATGAGTTGCTTTTTTGATTTTGTGGACTCACCACCTGATTTTCAAAAAATTGAGAAAGGAAAGGGGCAACATTGGGTCACTCAATGAGTATTGCCCCTAGCAAAGATTTTTGAGTTTGGGGGATTGCATATACTTTTTAACTATTTCTCATTATACAATATTCAATGTATAGCTACCTCAATACCCTAGTTTTGATAATGATAGTTTATATAGAATTCACATAATACATCAGATAATAGGAGGAAATAAAGCTGAAATATCATTATTACATCACTTTCCTAATAAAATACATATAAAAGAAAAGAAAAAATTATGAAAAAGTAAATCTAACTTAGATATAGTAAAGTTGCAAGGTTAGCACAACTATGGATATAGCTTACTCGATCACATGAATAATAGGATAAGCAATGGACACTCAATCATTTGAAAGAGTAAGCAAAGTGTAAATAATCATGCATGTTTGCAGTGATTATTATGCTATGATGATGCATGATAATGATATAAAGGATGCATAATGACATCATTGGACCTGGAATCTGATAACTTTAGTATGGAATATAAACTTTTCATGCTATTAATATGCACAATGTCATTTCATGTTTTTAAATTAAAGGATGTAGAACAATGATATGAGTTGAGCAATATAAAGCATAAATTATTCATATAGCATGCAAATTGCCAGTCTTATCACACAAGCATGATAAATTTTACAAATGCTAGCAATAGTAAACTAAAATATAGTGCAATAAAAAAATGTGCTAAAATAATTGTGTGGTCCTCATATTCAACTAAGGTCATATGAGTTTTAAAGCTTTAGCTTTTAGGGATTATCAAGCTTTCCTTGTTAAGAAGTTCAAAATGACATATAGAATGATGATAGTTTATATACCTTTGGAGTGTGCATTGAAAAACATGAGGCTGGGTTTGGTGGAAAGGAGATCTAATAACCTAAGAAAAATGTGGTAGGAGAGCTAAAACTATATGGAAGTGGGTTTCCAGTGTCAGCGAATGGATAGATTTTTGAGTGTGTGTATTTTTCTCTTACTCCCCCCTAAAATGAGGTGTGGAGGCCCCTATTTATAATGCAAAATGTGAGGAAAGTGGTGTGTGTGTGTGTCATCACGTGCGTGTCCCTAGAACGGAGCACATGGCCATGCAAAGGGTATGTGATGTGTGCACAACTCAAGGCCCTCCTGGGCTATTTTAAGGTTGGTTTTTAGGGTGTTGGGCCTTCCGAACACATTTTCAAAGTCTATTTTGTCTAATTCGGCCTTGAATTTTAGCACGTGACACCTAGGGGTGTTCATGGCTACATGCGCACTTCTAAGTAACAGGTGTTATTCCTCGGGTTATTTTGGACTATTTTAGGACCATTTTTAGAGGTTTTGAAGCCTTTTGGACATGCTTTAAAGTCCATTTTGTTAAAATCAATTTTTATTTTTTTCATGATGTTGGGTCCCGGCTTGGTGAAATGAGTATCGACTCAACAAGCTGCGTGTTTTGAGAGGATATTGCTTGAAATAAGCCTCTTATTATTTCGATAGTTCATATTTTGCCAGGTTGGAGCAAAACTTAATGGATTGGTGATTGATTTTGTACACTGATGGGATCGATAAGGGTTTTTGGGGTTGTACACTTTAGAGGTGTTACGAATGAGCAGACTTTAGTCATTTTGAAGATTCATTTCATCTTTAGACCTTTTTTTGGGGACAATCAAATTTGAGGTATGACAACAACACATGGCATAACATGCATCCATGACATCTTCATCCCTCACACTAATATGTTATCCTTTTGAATAGTATCATATACACATTCATGCATACATCTTATAACAATTGTACTTCTGTATACATTTTATGACAATAACACTCATACATGCATTTCATAACAATTGCACTAACCTCACCATTTCTATAGCCTTAAAATAGGGAGAGTCAAAACATTTAGAATTTGAAATGGTCAAGCAATTCGGGAATCAAAGCCTTAATAACTACCTAAAACAACATAAGAGGAAATTTGTAACTGTTGGTGGCTTAACTGACATCCTTTGAGTTGAAATCAAGGCTATCCTTTAAACTGAAATCAAGAACATCTTCAACCAAACCTCAGACTCCAAGGATAAGATAATCCTCTTAACTAGCATTCCTAATGATAAAAGGGCAATTGGCACTCCTAATTCTAAGTTGAATAAGGGGAAAGGAGTTATGAGCATAATTGAGGATATTGAAGATGACTATCAAGAAGGTTTTCTACAATCCTCTCCCAAAGAAGTAGGTGAAATCAAATCTGAATTGGCAATGGGAATTCGAGAACTAGCCTACAAAATTACTTAGCTTGAGGTTCTAGTGAAGGAAAACACTAATACCTTTACTGGAGGCTTCAATCAACTCTTTATGCTTACGAATGAGCTCTTACAAGATCATTCCAAGTAGCCTTTTTGTTTTTAACTTGATGAAGCTGAAATTCTAAAAATGGGTAGCTAAAGCATGGTGGGTTATGATCCATTACATCCAAAATTCCTAAAATCACCTACAGACCACCTTTTGACCTATGGAAAACTTTCAAAGTTAAAAAAACCTCTCTCTAAGGTATTCCAAAGGCTCTAACAAAAGAACCTCTTATAGCCACGAGAACCAAAACCATTGCTACCTAAACCTTTACTGTCACTTCCATAAAATGCTTGGCCATACCACCAATAGCTATAAAACCCTAAAAAATGCAGTCTAAAACCTCATTGATTTTGAAAAAATTGATGAACCTAAAAAAATACCTAAGGTCAAAACCAGCCCTTTGCCTAAATACCGAGACATACCCCGTATTGAAAATAAACCACTACTTAACTATTTAACTAAACAACAACCACCCTTAGAGCTAGAAATCATGTCATTTGGCTCACACAAATCTCAAGGAAGTGATAGGCATTTGCTTCACAAGCACCATCTATCTTATGAAATTCTGAATTTGATCATCATGAGAGTAAAGGATGAAGGGAAACCATGGAATGTTATCCTCATGGTATGGACAAGCTAGATTGAAGCAATTAGAATGAAGAAGACCAATAAACTCCTTTTGGATATAATAACCAAATTAGAATAGTGACCTCTTATTATTTTGCTAATGTTGAATGTTTATCAAACATCTTGTTAGAATGCTAAGTTCTTTGATTGTCTTTACTCACTTTTACACTTCATTAAAAGTGAAAGTATTCAATTCTTACCATGGCCTCATTTAAAAAAATGATGAAAAGAAATGAAAAAGAATTAAAGATAAAAAGCTTGGTTAGGTGTGTATAACCACCTACACAAAAGAGGGAAATAATAAAAGAAATGATAATAATACGTGCCATGTGCTTGAATGAATACTTATTGTAATTCATCACTATATTAAATGACTACTGATGGATGAACAAATAAACTCACATCCCAATCTCTCCAGCCAAGGATTACTAATCAGTATGCTCTCCTCAAAGAAAAAAAAAGAAAAGATCATTTGAAGCCCAACACTCACCTTTATTGTATAACATTCTCATTTGCATGCATAACAATACCATCGTCATTCCATGCGTACATACAAATGAAGTCCCAATGTCATCTTGCACCAAGATCGTTAAATACATTTATACATAAGAAGTTATTTTATTTCCATTCATTTACACGTACATGCATATCTTTATAAGCTATCATTCATCATATGGCATAATCATTATGTAACATTCACATAACACAATCATAATCCACATACAAGGCATTCATCATACAATAGTCAAGAGTTAAAGTCATCATCATAATAAATATAGATAGTCATAAAAGATACAATAAGCTACATAAGAGAAAGAACCACACATTATAAACAAGTGGTACCAAGTACAAAACATGGGACAGATGCCCTAAGGAATACATACAAAAAGTCCATCATCTTAGGAAAATAGTACAACATTATGCAAACCGTAACCAAAGGTCTACACCTAGCCTTACAAATAAATACATCAGCCATGGTTGCCATTGGAAGTAAGAGCTAAACCCACTCAAGCATTCCCACCATTTGGCCTAGGCACCCCATCATTTACATCCATCTTAAAAGTTGCTAGTTGCATCTGTAGTTGATTAGTCTACTTGTGATAAAATGATCCTTCCATTTCCCACTCTTGACTGGCAAGAATGTGCTTAGCTTGCATTCAATGAGAATTACACATCATGCATTCATACATACATGAAAACATCTACATAAAATGGGTACAATAAACAATCAATAAATAAAAACATACTCTCTGCTCATTGGTGAACTCCATAAATTATTATTGCAAACTCCCTGCTATAGTATACTAAAATTGAACTATGGAGATAGGTTCCTACAAAGCAAGAATGAGCAAAACAAAGAGTCAAGATGAGAAATACAACAAAAAAGAGAAGTTCAAAATAAAAGCAAAAAATTGACGTGAGTAGCATCTAGAGGCACAACATTTAACCATGGATAGCCATGTCTAGGCAAAGGAAAATATGCCCCAGCTTTAGAAATCATCACTCTAGACAGTCCTAGAGCCACTGTGTTCACCAAGTCCCCATAGACCCAACTAGTAGAAGCTACACTACTGGCATAGGCTATTGCCTCAGTCCTCAAAGTGTCCTCCTTCTCATCAATATAGGAACTTGATATTTTCCTACAAGATCCTTGTCGCTATAGATAAAGTGTCAAAACTTATGTGATTTTAAATTCTTTCCACTAATAAAAGTTTGTTGCATGATTGTATATAAATAAGAAAAATAAGGCTAAGAAGCATACAGAATTAAAAGATGATACTCTAGAAGCAAAATGGCCTTGAGACATCCTTGAGGTCTTGAATCTTGAACCTGAAGGCTAAACATAATCCACTTGAGGAGGTAGGGGTAGTGGAATGAAACCATCAACCATAGTGGGATCAATGCATCCATATAAGGGAAAGTCTCACTCTTTAGAAAGCTCTCAAAAGGGTACCCGCTCTTAGCTATAGCAAGCTCATCCCTAATAAACTCTCAACCCTAGAACATGTCACCAGGGGGTGAGATAGGAACTCTCCTTATGTGCAGTCCATCCCACTAAAGATGAACTCACTCATATAAATACCACACTCTATCAATAAGACCACTTAACAACACTCTTTGCTAAGTTAGATGTTAGACCACTACCATCTCTGATGATCAATCCCTCATCACCAACCACTAAAGGAAGAAAATTTGCCAAAAGAAATAAAAATGAAAATGAGTAAAAGATTGTTAAAATAATACTATAAAAGCTAAGAGAACACATCATACCTGTTCAAAGGTCAAAGCACTATGTAATCCCTAGCCTCTATAGGGATGTCGATAAGATTGAAAGTATTTTGAATCCAGTGTGGGTAGGGCAAAAAGCCACTCTCATAAAAGTGATCAATAGATGGGTGAGGGAGAATACTAAACTCAATGGCCTAAATCTATCAAGAAGGAAGAAGTTAGAACACTTGACATCAATAAAACAATCAACAAAGCAAGTCACACTCACATCTAGCACAAACAAATAGTTGCATATCCTCAAACCACCTCTACAAGCCATATCTAACCAAGAGTACATATGAGAAAAGGTAGTTGTGCCCTAGCTATACTTCAACAAATCATTCATATTCCTTAATATAGGTAGTAACCATAAGGAAGATGATGACTATAAGTAAATAGAATAAAAAGCATATGGGCCAATTGCTCTGACTACTCTAGCATCATACTTCGACCTTGCTCTAGTTGTAAACTTTATATAATGGATAAGGAAAGAACTACCTAGCTTCACAGGTTTAATAACCCTAAAAAGCACCATAGTATAGTTATCCCTTAATGCTATAGAACCACATGCCTCACTGCTAAATGGGATAGACTCTTTAGAGAAAATCAATCCAGTGATAGTAGTGAAGTCTAATGCAGTGATAGTCATCTCTCCAAAAGGAAAATGAAAATTATGAGTAGTGTCCATCCATCACTCGACAAGGGCATAGATTGCAATTTGACTTTACATGTAAGAACTATAATTGAGGGTAGAAATGATACCATTAAAGCCCTTAATGGCCATTAAGTGCTTCATATCGTTAGACTGGGACCTAACTTCATAAAAAAATGGAAATTGATTTTGATAAAATGGATTTTAGAAACACATTTAAAAGGCTCCAAAACCTTTAGAAGTGGTCCTAAAATGGTCCATTACAACCTGAGGATCAATGTGTGTCGCTTACGAGTGCATGTAAACCTATAAACACCCCTAGGTGTTGCAAACTAAAATTGAAGCCAAACTAGACAAAATGAACTTTAGAAACATGCCCAGAAGGCTCCAAAACCTCCAGAAGTGGTCTTAAAATGGTCTAAAACAACCCAAGGATTAGTGTGTGTCAATCAGAAGTGCATATATACACCCCTAGATGTCACATGCTAAAATTGAGGTTGAATTAGATAAAATAGATAGTGGAAACACGTCTGAAAGCCTAAAAACCCTGGGAACCAACCTTGGTATAGCCTATGCATGCCTCAGTTGCAGCGCGTAAGAAGCAAAAGTGCGTGTGAGTGCACGTGACCATACACTCAGTGTATGACCATGCACACTTTGCATGGCCACACACTTCTTCCTAGGGTTGTGCACATGACCATACCTATACCCCCATATTCCATACATTTTTCACTATAAATAGAAAACCTCCACACCCCATTTAGAGTGGGGGGAGCAAGTGGAAACACACATGCACTAAAAAATCTATCCAATCAAAGGTGCTAGAAACCCCTTTCCATATAGTTTTTGCTCTCCCACTACTTTTTCTTAGGTGATTAAATCTCTTTTCCACCAAACCAAGACTCATCTTTGTCAAAGCAAGCTTCAAAGGTATACAAATTGGCACCATTCTATTGTTATTTTGAACCTCTCGACGAGGAAAGCTTGATAATCCCTCGAAGCTAAAGCTTCAGAACCCACACAAGCTCAGTCGAATCTAAGGACCACATAATCATTTTAGCATGTTTATTTTATCACATTGCATATTATGTTATTGTTGCCAGTATTTGGGAATATTGTTGTGCTTGTGTAATGAGACTAGCAATTTTGCATGCTATATGAATAATCTATGCTTTATTATGGTCATTTTATATCATCATTCTACATCCTTTAGTTCCTTAAATCACATCACAAATATCAAAAATTTGAAAAGTTCATATCCTGGAATAGAGTCATCATGTTTCTAGTCTAGTGATGACATCATGCATCCCCTACATTATCATCATTGCATAAATAATCACTATGAACGTGCATGTTCGTTTATATCTTGCTTACTCTTTCAAGTGATTGAGTGTCCATTGCATATCCCATTGTTTATGTGATTGAGCAAGCTTGTGAATGGTCCTATTTACCTTATAGATTCATTATATCTAAAATAGATTTACTTTTCCACAATCTCTTTTTCATTTTATATGTATTTTATTAGGAAAGTGATGTAATAGTAATATCTTTAGCTTTACTATCTTCCACTATCTGATGAATTGTGTGAATGCTATACAAATAGTCATTATTGAAACTAGGGTGTTACAGTAGCTTTACATCAAACATTGTATAATGAGAAATGGTAAAAAAATAAATGCGATCCCCTGAACCTAGAAATCTCTACTGGGGGCAATACTCGTTGAGTGACCCAATATTATCCCTTTCTTTTCTAAAAACTGGGTGCTGACTCTTTAAAATGAAAAAAGCATCTTATCCCTCATAAGACCAATCATTTGTCCCTATTTGGTAAAGTTTCCATGTCCCTTAGAAATAAAATGAAAAGACCCTTATGGAACCAATTCATCACTAAACAAAAAAAAAAGAACCAAAAAGGTTGCTCATAGTGGTGACTCCACTGGGGACTTATAAGTAAGAGAGATTAACTCAAAAATGATTATTTCTCATTATACAATACTCAATTGTATAGAGCCCCTCACCACTGCATTTGAACTACACATCACACATGCACCATTGGTCCCTAAAAGCCTCGATAATACTAAATTACATTGCCACCATGATTCCACTTGAGTTATGGGGCAATAAAGATAAGGTATTATCATCTTTAGTCTTTACACGTGCATTTGCCAGACTCATCTAACTAGAGTTTGTAACCCAAGCCCTAAAGGGGGGGCGATCAAGTTATCAAAAGAATGCTAGACTCACTGACTAGAGTCTCTAACCCTAGTCATATGGGGGCATTCTCGCTAAAGGAACCCTTAGCCTTTCACCTTGGCTTAGCTTATGTAGATAAGCTAGTAGTAACATCCACTAGGATTCCACCAAATTATGCATGCTATCCCTATCCTAAAGTTGTCTGTTTGACCTGATATTCATAAAATGACATGACTCTCCTAGTGTTTATCATTAAATGATATTATAAAGTTAGTTTTCATAGAATATTAAAACTCAGGACAATGTGATTCTTATCTACTTCATGCAAGCCCGAAGCATGGGGAATGATAAGAATCATGTACCTTAACTTGAATACTCTATGTAAACTAACAAATAACAACATCCTTTGATGACAGAACCTATGAGATGTCATCCATTTATCCTTATCAGATCAAATGAATGGAACATGAATCCAACTAGATTATGGACCTTTATATCAGTAAAATCAAATTGTAAACTATCAAATGATACTTTCATGACTCTCAATAACTATATTGAATATCAATATGGGGGCAAGAACTTATACTCCCTTTGATTGACCTTGATCCTATGCAAATGAGTGCATGCAGGCTCTAGACATCATTTGAACCCCAATAATTGACCTTCACATCAACATTATGTAGTTACCTTAAGCACATTTTAGTATTGTTCCTCATTTTACCCTTTGGTTCTAATCAATATAAATTGAAACAACCAAGTTCTAAGAGCAGAACCATAGTCCCCCAATGACTAAAGGTTCAAAACCTACCTAGGAAAGAGACTAAATAACCTTATGGAGAAATAAGGTCAAAAGCGAGAACTTGCTTGTGTGTGCAGGAAAAAACTAACTAGCTTTAATCATGCATACATAACATACTTATAAATAAGCACGTACTAACCATTGTCTCTTACGGGATAATCATATTTCATTATAGGATTTTGCATCCACTCCATGTATACATGCTCACCCTTTTCTTTTGCAGGCACACATCATGCATCATTCATTTAGCTAACCTTAATAAATGTAGAGGAATCCTACATCCAATATGAATGAGCAAGAAGATACTTCTTGTTAGCAACGTGAAGACAGTCTAAAAGAGTAGATCTAAAAACTGCTTACTAATGGTACTATAGCTAAACTCCTCCAGGCCCAAATCAAAGTCCAAAGTGCCTAAGATGGGATTAGCACACCACTAAATGAAGCTTCCACATTTATTTACTCGAGGGTAAATAAGGTAAAAAGAATTCCCCACACTCCAATACAAGCTGATGATGATGATGACTACTACTAGGATCTCAGAAATGCATCGAAAGCTGTAAAAATTATTGCCATGACTAAGCCTGAATTGACAAGGGAGGTTAAATTATTGGCTAATAGAATGGCTCAGTTGGAATTTGCCTTCAAAGACAAGGGGACTCATAGCTCCAAAAGCTTTACTGACTTGGCACTATTCAAAGATGAGCCATTTCCAGATGATTTTAAACTACCAAACTTTGCTAAGTTCGATGGAATAGGGGATCTAAAGCTCCATTTAAGGCAATATGCTACCTTTATGGCTACTATAAAACTTACAGAATCTCATATTGTTCGATTCTTCTTTACATCATTAGAGGAAAGACCAAGGGCATGGTTTTTTAACCTTGAAGATGAAATTAAAAGTGATTGGCTACTACTAACTCAGAAGTTTATAAAGTAGTATGAATACAACACTTAGCTAGACATCACTTAAAGAGATCTTAAGACCACAAAGCAGAAACTTGGTGAAGCTTTCTTTGATTATGTCACAAGATGGCGGGGAAAGGCAATCAAAATGAGAAAACATTAGGCTGGGATCATAATTAAGGATGATAATCAAAGGGGCACTACTGCACTTTAGAAAATAAATGATCTTTGCTCATTATCTTAACTTTAGAGCTCTTCATCAGGCTGGGATTAGAATTGAGGATGAGGAACCTTAGCATGCTAGGAACGTGTTTTACCATAACACCCAACGAAACATCCAAAACACCTTCACCAAAGCTATAGAAATAAATGTGATCCAACTCGACACCCACAATTCACCATTTAGTAATGCCATCAGACCATGGAGAAAGTTCTCAAACTTCAACCTCCCATTATCCAAAGTATTCCAGAGACTCTAACAAAAGAACATCCTACAACCTTAAGAACCTAGGCCTCTTCCAAACCCACTACCCCCTCAGATTAATCAAAACTTGTTTTGCCACTTTCACTAGATGCCCAGTCACACCATTGATACATGCAAAATCATTAAGAATGTAGTCCAAGACCTCATTGACTCTGAGAAAAATGACCCAGTATCAAGATTAATCCTTTCCTAAACTATTAAAACATTCCTCCACTAACCATCAACATGATTTCCTTGAATCTAGTAGTAAAACTTATTGAACTATCAATCCAAGATGTCTAAGAAACCCAAGTCTACCAAGGACAAGCTGAGAAGTGGGTGAGCAATAGAATTGAGAAATCAGGGTTTGAGATCTTCAATGACACCCTCAAAGGAAAGCACTCACTAGATATGGTCACTGAGACTGACATCAATGAGTTGATAAGATATCTGGAGCTAGAATTTGAGAGTGACACTATCGATTATGTTTAAGCTGATGCCATCCTTGAATCAAGAATCGATGACATCTTATTTAAAGGCATTGCTGATGATGATCTCTGTACTTTTTCTTTGTTTGAAACTGATGATGTAATGAACTCTAAAGTTAATGTAATGAAGTCATATTTTTCTTACTTGTTTGATGTCTTTCCTGATGGTAGTGTGCATTGCATTGATAAAAACATTAGCATATTTAACATTCACTCCATATGCACTGAATCATTTAACATTGGCACAGAATCTGAATCACACATTTTGAATATTTTGAAAGACGTTACCCCTAAAGAGAGGAGAGAAATTGAAAAAATAATAATAAAATATTCAAAGTATTTACCTAGACATAAGATAATATGCCTAGTATTAATAGAGACATTACTAAACACTTCATTCCTACCAAAGATGGGTGCAAACTAGTAAAGTAGAAATTGAGAAGGCTCAAACCATAATGGGCCCAATTAGTGAAAGAAGACATTGAGAAGCAGATCAAGGCAAAAATCCTAAAGGTAGCAGACTATCCTGAATGGTTAGCCAATATGGTGCTAGTATCGAAGAAAGGCAAAAGGGTTAGAATATATGTCGACTATAGAGATCTGAACAAGGCTTACCCAAAAGATGATTTTCCACTACCTTACATAGATATATTGGTTGACAGCGCTGCCACATGTGCAATGTACTCCTTCATGGATGGATGCTCTGAGTATAATCAAATCCTAATGGCCATTATTGACAAAGTAAAGACATCTTTCATAATGGAATGGGGTACTTATTGCTACAGAGTAATGCCTTTCTGATTGAAGAATGCAAGAGCAACTTACTAGAGAATGGCAACCATAATGTTCCATGACATGATACACAAAAAAGTAGAGGTGTACATCAATGACATGATGGTCATGTAAAAAACAAGGGAAGAACACCCGTCAGACCTCAAAAAATTCATCAAAAGAGTTAAAAAGTACAGTCATAGGCTTAATCCGAAGAAATGCATATTCAGGGTCACTTTAAAAAAGATGTTGGGGTTTGTTGTTAGTCAGAATAGGATTGAAATGGATCCAAACCAAGCAAAAATGGTCAAAAAGATGCTAGTGCCAAGAGCAGAGAAAGAAATTAAAGGGTTTATAGGGAAACTATAATTCATTAGCAAATTCATTGCCAAGCTAACAGCAGTGTGTGAACTAATCTTCAAGCTACTCAAAAAAGATCAGCCAGTTGAATGGAATGAATAGTATCAACTAGCATTCAACAAGATCAGGAACTACCTAGCTAACCTATTGGTTCTAAGACCACCTAAACCAAGGATACCTTTAACCCTGTTTAGGTGCAATGTTAGCCCAAGAGGGAGAAATGAAAGTAAAACATGCAGTTTACTACTTAAGCAAGAAGATGTTGTCGTATAAGGAGAAGTACACCTAAGTCAAACAAATATGCCTAGCAATGGTGTGGGTAATAAAGAAACTCAGACATTACTTTCAGTCCTACAAAATTTAGGCTGTGTCTAAAATGGATCCAATGAAGTACCTCCACAAAGCTCCCTCTCTAGTGGGAAAACTTGTCAAGTGGCTCGTGCTGCTAAAAGAACTCGATGTGCAATATCTAACTAAAAAGGCAGTAAAATGAAGAGTAGTCGCTGAATTTCTAGCTCTCAACCCCATTCTAGACTAAGAAGAAATCCACCCAGACTTCCTAGATGACCTCAGTTCAGCCATTAAAATCCAAGCATGGTGCATGTACTTTAATGGAGTGGTCAATCAGTTCAGCATATGAGTCGGTGTCATATTACAATCCCTAAAAGGAGAAGTCATACCAATGGCCAAAAAGCTCAAATTCAGAGTCATAAACTACAAAGTAGAATATGAGGCATGCACACTTGGAATACAAACACTAATATCCCTGGATGTTATAGAAGTCAAAATCTTTAGAGATTCCATGCTAGTAATCTACCATGCCATGAAAGAGTGGGAATTGAAAGAGCAACACTTAAAGCCTTACCTGGATCATTTGAGGCTACTTACCATGTCCTTCTAAAAATGTAGATTCATTCATCTCCCCATGAATCATAATCAGATAGTAGATGCACTTGCTTCCCTAGCATCAGTGTAGGAAGGACCGTCCAAAATGCCCATGAAGCCTTTAATCCTACTCAAATTGGGACAACCTTGTCATAAGAATTGTAGAATAGCAAAGACAGAAACAACTGAAAAACCTAGTTCTATGACATCTAGAGATATATGAAGCAATGAGCCTATCCTGATCAAGCAGATGAAAGAGATAAAGTAGTCATTCGATGATTAGCATTAAAATTCACATCTTACTAGGGTGTGCTATACAAAAGAACCTCAGATGGTTTACAACTCTGATGTCTAAATGAAACTGAGGCCATAATAACAATAGAAGAAGTACACGAGGGTGTTTATGGTTCACACATAAATGGAGTAATCCTAGCTAAGAAACTAATCACATAAGTTTGGATAATGATGATGAAAGACTGTATCAAATTTGTAAAGATATGCCATAAGTGTCAGATCCATGGGAATGTCAACCACCTTCCCTCAACAGAATTGCACTACATCTCCTTTCCATGGCCCTTCTTAGCATAAGGACTAGACATAATTGGGGAAATCCACCCAATATCCTTAAATAGACATAGGTTCATCTTAGTGGCAGTGGATTACTTCACAAAGTGGGTCAAAGCAGAATCATTCCAAGGATAGGAGCCAAGCAAGTGGCTAAATTCATCAAAATAAATATATTCTATTGATATGGGATCTCTCATTATATCATCTCTGATAATAGTTTCCAATTCCAAGGGGAAGTTAAAGAGTTGCTAAGGAGTTATAAGGTGGAACATCATAAATCTTCTTCTTACCGACCATAAGAAAATAGGGTAATTGAAGCTGTAAATAAGAACATCAAAAAGATTTTGTTAAAAATGACTTAGACTTACTGAGATTGGACAAATAGATTGCCATATGCCTTATGGGGGTACCAAACAATAGTCAAGACTTCAACTGAAAAAACTCCTTTCTTACTAGTATATAGATCAAAAGCACTGCTTCTAGTTGAAATAAAAATAAAGTCTCTTCAGGTAGTGATCAAATTTGAATTGCCATAAGTACAATGGGCCCAATAGAGGCACAATAATCTCACCCTTTTAGATAGTTAAAGGCTTAAGGCTTTATACCACACACAATTGTATCAAGCTCAGCTAGCCAAAACTTTTAATAAGAAAGTGAAACACAAGAGTGTAAAAGCAAGAGACTGGGTGTTAAAGTAGATAAGGTAGAATGTTTTAGGCTTAAGAGGGAAATTCAGACTGAATTGGGAAGGCCTATACTTAGTCAAACATGTCTTATCGAAAGGAGTAGTTAAGGTAATGGATTCTAAAGGCAATGAATTCTCTCAACTTGTCAATACAGACCGCTTGAAAAAGCACTATATCTAAGCCACACAAAAATCCCGCTAAGTTAAAAACCTAAAAACAACAGCTCAGGCAAAAATTAGGGACTTCCTCTAGGTTGAAAACCTTGCATAGGCAACCAAGGAAAAAGTTAGGGAAAGAGGGAAAATACTTAACTAGAAAACCTAAGAAGGCTAGCTAAGGATAAAGGTAACCTCAAGTTCAAAATTTGTATGAATGCACCCATACTTTTCTTAAATGACTTCAATGAAATGAGAATGATTTCTAATTTATGTAAAATGTCTTTAAAAAATGCAACACATTTTATCATCATGAATTGCATCAAGCATGCTTCACATTTTCTTTCATTACATGACCATAGTTCTGAACTCTCTCTTGAGATCAACCATTATCATCAAAGCTTAAAAAAAACCTAACTAGGTGTGAAGAGCTCTAAGAAGAGACACCTTAGGCAAAAAAGGGAAGAAAAAGAAAACTCATATAAGTGTGAAAAGCTCTGAAAGAAGACACTTTAGGCAAAAAAGGGAAAAATAAATAAGGCAGGCAAGAGTAATGGCAAACATCATCCATGATACACAACAAGAAGTATACACAATTGCAAGATAAATGCCTAGATACAACACCTAGAGTCCATAACCTTAGGAAGATGTTACAATAAAGCAAACCATAGTCCAAAAGTCATACACCTAGCTCCTAAAACAACTACATCAGTTGTGGCTGCCATAAGAAGCAAGCACCAATCCTGCACAAGCATCTCCCTTTTATGATCCGGGCTCATCATCATTCATTACAAAGGATGATAGTCATGACTCTAGCTCACCAATATAATCACTATAAGATATGCGCTCCCACTCATAGCCAGTGTGATGGTACTAAGCCTGCATGACATATTGCATATCATACACGCATACATAAAACATGTGCATAAAATAAATAGGTACAATAAAGAAGGCATACCCTTTGAGTGGTTGCAAACTCTAAAAAGCATGGCTATGCACTCCTTGTAATGGTATAATAGTATTGACCAAAGGAGTTGAGAATCTACAAAAGTGAGCAAATAAGTCAATCACCACTTACCAAATAAATGAAACAAAGGCAAAATAACTGAAATAAAACACGAACATGGGTAGCATTAAGAGTAGCAATACCCAACTGAGGAAAGTTAGGGCAAGGCAAATCAAAATGCACTACTCTACCAAAGATGTTTGCCCCAAGCAAAGCCAAGGATGGCTGGACTGTCAAGTCCTTAAGAACAATACTACTAGAAGCCATACCGCTAGCATAGGCAATTGCCTTAGTACGAAACGTTCCCTCATTCTCCTCAAAATGGGACCCAAATCCCTTCCGATGAGATCCTCACTATTGTAGATAAGCTCTCACAACTAATGTCAAATACAATTTATTACTATTAAAGTTTGTTACATATGCTTGTACAAAATAAGAATAAAAGCCTATCAGATCAGAGGAAGAAACTCTCAACGATTTGTGTGATGGCTCGATCCTCAAATCTAAAGGATGAGATGCATCTGCCTGAGGAGGTGAAGGTGGAGGAAAAGTGCCACTAGCCATAATGTCAATTAACTGAGGGATTAACATTTCAGCATAAGGCAAGCCTGCACCCTCTAAGAGACTCTCAAAGGAGCATCCTATCATGGCAGCAGCAAGCTCATCATTACTAAGCTCATGGCCCCAGAACATGTCACTAGGGGGAGGAACAAGGACTCTCCTCACAAATAGACCATCCCACCAATGATGGACTGGATTGCCCAAATACTACACTCTACCAGTAAGGCTAGAGAGCAACACTCATCTCTCCATCAGTTGCCATGCAGTGACCATCTATACTGTCTAATGTGACCTCACCATCCACCAGTGAAGGAAGATTTGCTCAAAAGGAAAGAATGAACAAAAAATCTCTACAAGAGAATCAACCAACACAGTAAAGATCAGACATACCTGATTAGGGAATAGTTTTCCCATGTAGTCCCGAGCCACTACACAATCCTCAATCAAATCAGAAGTGCTCTTGATCCAGCAAGAATAATGAGGAAAGCCATCCTCCAAGAAATGCTCAACAATTGGATGAGGGAGAACCTAGAACTCATAAGCCCAAATCTATCAGAACTAAGAAGTCAGAAATAACAAACTAAAGATAAATAGCAAAAAGAATAGACATGAGAACTCCTACTCACATCTAGCATGAACAAGCATCTGTAGATCCTTGAGCCACATTGAAATGCTGTATCAAGGCCCGAGTATATGTGGGCAAAAGTGGCAGTACCCCAGCAATACCTCGACATGCCATCCAGTTCCCTCAAAATAGGTAGCAATCATAGACTGCCCATACCCGAAGGGTTCGGGAAGATGACAACACTCAATAAGTAGAAAAAAAAGTAGTGAGCCAATTGCTCTACTGAAACAAGATCATAATCATACATCTTCTGCATGGAAAAAACAAAATCAGTGTAACGAGTGAGGTATGGGCAACTAGACTTCGTAGAAGTGGCCACCTAAAGTAACTCCATGGTAAGGCACCTTCTCACCATCGCAGAAGAGCACTCCTCCTCATTAAAGGGAGTGGGCTCTATAGAAAAGCTCAAGCCCGTAATGGTAACAAAATCCAAAAGAGTGATGGTCATCTCCCTAATAGGTAGATGGAAAGTATACATCATGTCCATCCATTACTCTATCAGTGCATACATAGCAATTTGACTTGATGCATACGAGTCATAAGATAAAGCAGCAATAGCCCAATCAAAGCCCTTCTTGGTAATCATCTACTTCATGCACAATGGAAGACCCTAATAATACATATTGACCTTGTTGAAACTACCAGGTAGAATAGTAACAGAACTACGAGGCTACAAATAATAGGTATGCTATCAAACATTCACATAATTAATAAATACTAACACATTTTTTCTATTATTTAATGGGAACAATAACTAAAGTAAAAAAGAAAAGCATCACGACAAGCACTAGCATGTTAGTGATATGCACTAGCATGTTAGTGATATGCACTAGGTCAATCATTTAATTATGTATTGACTTTCTTATTTTATTAATAAAGAGGTATTTCATTATCATTTGATTTTGTGATAATTATATGAATGGTTAATTTTTACTAAGGCCATCAAGTGTGTGACTTGATAGTAAAACCCTTAGATTAAAATAAGAGTTCTATTCTAATTATCCCTAGCCATTTATTCATTATATAAATATTAAAGTATTAAGGCTAGTATGATGTTGACTGATGGTTATGTTTTACTAATCATGAATATGAAATATTAAGTCAACTCATAGGTACATGATGAGAGATCATGTACTGGATTAACCCACTATGAGAATACTACATAGATTATTGTCATAAGTATTTCTCATCACGGTAATTTTATTTCGGTCCTTTGACCTTGAAATCATCATGGATTTCTACATAGCTATTTTATGTTTTGACACATTCTAACATTATCTTTAACCGGACAATTAAATAGGATGTTGTTGGATATAAAATTAGTTATGTGAGGAATGTGATTGATTCAGAAGGAATTTATCCCTCATTAATATGAGAAAGATATCTATGGGCCCCTTGATGAGATAGACTGAAGGAAAATGCATGGCCATGCTGAAATGAATTGATAAAGAGTTATCATTTTCAGTCTACTTGGAATCAAGTCATAATATTGAACTATATAAGGATGACATTCTATGCCTTATGTTCAATTAAGATATCATGTGATAAAGGGATGATAAAATTCACTGTAATTTGGTTATGTCAGATTATTAACTTCACATGACTTGGGTAGTCATAATGTCTTGCTAGAGGTCACTTATGACTTGTAGGCCTAAATAGAGATTTAGGCCCACTGCCAATGTTATGTGAACCTACAGGGTCACACACTTAGAACAAGCTCAAAACGATTATGGGTTTAATAAGACCAAAATAAACTCTATGGAAATAAATAATTAAAGTGTTTTATTTATTTATTTGTTTATTTATTTAAGATAAATGTTATTTTAAATAAATAAATAAGATATTATTTCTAATTTATTTTTAAAACAAAATCATAATATAATAAATGGAAAATTACCAAAAGGTCATTGGTAGGTGAAACCCTAATTTGGAGTCTATAAATATGTTATATTCTTTAGGGTTTAATACAGTTTTATTTTTCCCTAGCTCTAAAAATGGTTTTCTCTCTTCCTAGAAAACAAACATAGAGTTTTTCTTTTGTTCTTGATTTGTGAGACAATCAAGAAAGTTGCTAGCACACACTCCAATTCATTTTGTGAAGGGATGTTCATATGGATACCTATAGAGGATGCATCCTTTTGGAGACGTCTTGATCTGAACAACCAAAGCAAAAAGCTCGAGGTAAGGTGTCACCGATGTGAACCTCCTCTCATTCTTTTAGAAAATCTTGCCTCTTCTGCGTTTTGGTGAGATTCTTAAAACCTAGTTTTAATCAAGTAGTCGAATTACATGGATCCAGGTTTGGGAACATGATAAAATTTTAATTTTTCCACTGCGTTTGTATCACAAAACCCCAACAGTGGTATCAGAGCCACTGGTAATTATATTAATTGATTATATGTATATGTGATATATGTTAGGGTTTATGATTCATTTTGAAAAGGGTTTTCAAAATTATCAAAAAGGGTTTGGATTTGTTTTGTGATAATTCTTAGTAATCTATTTGAAAACGGAATTAAACATTAATTTTATTAATGTTTGTAATGGTTTAATGTGATTAAACTAAAAGTAGTTTTTGATTTTATGAATACAGAATGTTATTTCATGAAAAATGAATTACATATAATCTGTGCTAGCAGGTAGCACAACCGTGTGCATTTGGCACACGATCATGCATGATATGACATCAATTAGGTAGCACGGCCATGCGCATTTTGCACACAGCTGTGCGACCTGATGCACAAGAAAATTTGAATTTGTACAAGTATACGAATTAATATGTTTATTGCCCTTTTTATTGTGATTTTTTATTTTGATCAAAATTAGCTACTAGCATAAATGTTTTTATGAAAAACTAAAAATTGTTTTTAATCTGTTTTGAACCAAATTTTCAGATTGTAAGCTGTTTATAAAAAGTGATATTGTTTTAGGCAGTAGCTGATTCAATAATTTGATTATAAAAATTGGTTGGTTGCTTCCCTAATGCAAATTAGGGTTTTATGGTGGCTGTTTTAATTGAGCATTTTGTCTATTTTTGAACAAGTTGATTTTACAGTAATTTGATTACAAAAATTCATTAATGTTCAAAAATTTGAAAGGCAATTCACCGAAGAACTAATGTAAAGTGTTTACTATTGGACCCGCTAACTGGCTAGTGGGACCGCCACTAGGGGCGTTGCCCCCAGACCCTGCCAAGGGTGTTGCCCCTTGGAACCCCACTAGGGGCACTGCCCCTAAGACCCTGCAAGGGGCGCTGCTCCTTGACCCCAAAAGAATTGTCACATTATTTTATTTTTAACATAATAATTGGATTTGCTAACTAAATAGATTATTATATTATACATGTTTGGTTTTTTATGCATGGTGCATAGCATGGCCCTTAGACCAATATGATTGGATTTAATTTTTATGGGTTGTAATTTTAAATACGGCCTTTGAGTCATTTTTGTTTTGTTGTATTTATTTTATTAGAATAGTGTAGAATAAATTACAATAATTTATGTAAATCAAGAGCCATGGTGCAATTCAAGTTGGAGGCCCAGGATGGAGATCCAAAGTGGGAACCAAAGAAGGAGATCCATATTGGAGGCTCAATTTGTAATTGTAATGTTACCTAGATTTGACTTTTGATTTTAATATTGGCTTATGAAGATCAAATTAGATTTTGGGCCATACTATGTCATATTTATTTTAGTTGTTATGTATGTGATGCCATGTGATGCCATGTATGCGATTCCATATGATGCCACACAATACAACATAACAATAACTAAATAAGATTAAATAAAGATGAACCCTCATTTAATATTAAGTCATTATAATGCCTCCCATAAATTCAACACTTGTCAAGCCTTAGATATGGGCCTGCTAAAGCAGGGTGTATAAATTTATCCGAGAAAGGCAAGCTGGATAATGGTGCTATCCAAATGTTTGATATGGTTTGACTTAACTAGGTTATCAAAATGGTTTTGGACTTAGGGCATTAGATGGGATTTTAGGCCATGACATGTGATGTCAAATCCCATACCATCCAAGAGTTACATGAGATGTAATTGATAAGAGTTGTCTACATAAATAACCATATTTTAGGCGATGAGCCAAAGCTCACTTAGAGTATGGTGAAATATGGATCTTAGCCCACTAAAATTTGTAAAATTAACTTAGAAGATTATTGATTTAAGTAAATTTAGTGGGAGTTTTTAATTATGCCTCATACATATTTAATAAAATATTGAATGGACTTTGCATATATTTGTTGTAGAAAATGACTTCAAACACTACATCTACCATGTCGCTATTATCGATCCTTGAGAAAGATAAGCTCAATGGAACTAACTTTCTTGACTAGTACAGAAACCTAAGAATTATTCTTAGGCATGAGAGAAAGGAATACATCCTTGATCAACCCATCCTTGAGGAACCAGCTGCCAATGCTCCTAGAGCATAAAGGGATGCTTATAATAAGTATCTCAATGATTCTACTGATGTCACTTGTGTTATGCTTGGATGTATGGAGTCTGAGCTATAAAAGCAGCTAATGGAAATGGAGGCTTATACTATGCTAGGCCATCTCAAGGAAATGTTCCAAGAGAAAGCCAGAATTGAAAGGTTCAATACCATCAGGGCATTGCTTCCTACAAGCTGATTATTAGCGGCTCTGTTAGTCCTCATGTTCTCAAGATGAAGGGTCATCTTGACCACTTGGACAAACTTGGTCTCAAGATTGAACAAGAACTAGTTATGGATATTATTCTCCAATCTTTGCCTGAAGCTTATGATAGCTTCGTTATAATTACAATATGCATAGTATGGAGAAGACTATTTTAGAGTTGCATGGGATGCTGAAAAGAACATCAAGAGTAACACCAAGGATGTTCTCATGGTCAATAAGGGAAAGGGGATGAAAAGGGTTGGAAAGGGCAAGGGCAAGGTCTTTAAAGGCTTTCATAAGCCTAAGGCAAAGCCCAAGCCCAAATCTAAGGCTAAACCTAAAGCTAAGGAAGGAATTTGCTTTTTATGTAATGAGCTAGGCCACTGGAAAAGAAATTGCAAGCTCTGTTTGGATGATCAAAAGAAGAAAAAGGGTGGTGAGACTACCTCTTTAGGTATTCATGTTATAGAATTAAATCTATCTACTTCTGATTATGATTCTTGGGTATTAGATAATGGATCAGGATCTCACATTTGTACAAATGTACAGGGTCTAAAAAGGAGTAGATCATTGGCAAGAGGCAAAGTGTACCTATGAGTTGGCAATGGAACAAGAGTTGTTGCTTTAGCTATAGGAACTTATGAGTTAGCTTTGCCTAGTGGACTTGTTTTATCTTTAGAAAATTGTTATTATGTACCTACTATGCATATGAATGTTATTTCTATTTCTTGTTTGGACAAGAAAAGGTTTGAATTTATTATTAAGAATAATAAATGCAATATTTATCAGGATAACATTTGCTATGGATATGCTCTATGCACTAGTGGACTTTATGTTTTAGATGCTGAAGACACTAATGAAATGCCAATCTATAACATAGATATAAAGAATTCTAAATCTAATGATTTAAATTCAACCTATCTTTGGCATTGTCATTTAGGCCATATAAGTGAGAAACACATTTTAAAGTTACACCAAAATGGGCTTTTAAATTCATTTGATTATAAATCATTTGATACATGTGAATCTTGTTTACTTGGAAAGATGACTAAAACACCTTTTATTGGACATAGTGAGAGGGCTAATGACTTATTAGGCCTAATACATTCTGATGTATGTGGACCGTTAAGCTCAACTGCTAGAGGAGGTTTTCAGTACTTCATAACTTTCACAGATGATTTTGATAGATATGGTTATATCTATCTAATGAAACATAAATCTGAATCTTTTGAAAAGTTCAAAATTTTCAAGAATGAAGTACAAAATCAACTTGGTAAAAATATTAAAACACCAAGATCTGATTGAGGTGGTGAATATTTAAACCAAGAATTTATAGATCATCTTAGAGATTGTGGGATTATTTCACAATTGACTCCTCCAGGTACACCATAATGGAATGGTGTATCTAAATGCAAAAATCAGACTCTATTGGATATGGTTCAATCTATGATGAGTCAATATGATCTTCCAATCTCTTTTTGGGGATATGCTTTAGAAACTCCTACATTCATTTTGAATAGAGTTCCATCAAAGGCAGTTGAAAAGACACCATATGAGAAATGGACTGGAAAAATTCCCCGTTTGTCTTTTCTTAAGGTTTGGGGATGTGATGCTTTTATGAAGCATCAAATCTCAAATAAACTAGCACCCAAATCTGAAAAATGCCTTTTTGTGGGATATCCTAAAGAAACTAAATGATATTACTTCTACAATGCATATGAGAACAAAGTGTTTGTGTCTCAAAATGGTATATTCTTGGAAAGAGAGTTTATTTCCAAAGGAACCAGTGGGAGCACAGTGCAACTTGAAGAAATTCAAGGCCCATAAAATAGCATTGTACCTGATATGGAACTGCAGCTGAATCAACAAGTAGTTGTTGAGCCTGTACAAGTAATAGAAGGCCCAAGGAGGTCTGGTAGGACACGTCAAATCCCCATGAGATATGGATTTTTCATAACCAGTGATAATGATGTGTTAATTGTGGATCATAATAAGCCCACATCCTATCAGGAGGCCACAAATAGTCTTGACTCTGAGAAATGGCTTGGAGACATGAGATCAGAAATGCAATCCATGTATGATAATCAAGTATGGACCTTGATTGACCCAAATGATTGTTTAAAAACCATTGGGTGCAAATGGGTTTTCAAAAAGAAAATCAACATGGATGGCAATGTGCATACCTTTAAGGCAAGACTGGTTGCAAAAGGTTTCAAACAAACACATAGTATAGACTATGATGAAACCTTTTCACCAGTGGCTATGCTAAAATCTATTCGAATTCTCCTTGCCATAGCTGCATACTATGATTATGAAATATGGCAAATGGACATCAAAACAACATTTCTTAATGGAAATTTACTTAAGGATGTGTACATGACATAGCTAGAGGGTTTTGTTAGTCCTGAGAATTCTAGAAAGGTATGCAAGCTTCAAAGATCCATTTATGGATTGAAGCAAGCATCTCAGAGTTGGAATCTTCATTTTGATGAAGCAGTCAAAGAATTTGGCTTCATTAAAAATGACGATGAACCTTGTGTATACAAGAAAGTTAGTGGGAGTGCTATTGTGTTTTTAGTGTTGTATGTGGATAACATACTACTCATTGGAAATGATATCCCTATTTTACAAAATGTTAAATCATGGCTAGGGAATTGTTTCTCAATGAAAGACTTAGGTGAAGCTGCTTATATATTAGGCATTAAGATCTATAGAGATAGATCTAAAAGGCTTATTGGCCTAAGTTAAAGCACTTATATTGATAAGGTATTAAATAGGTTTAGTATGCAAGATTCCAAGAGAGGATTCTTGCCAATGTCGCATGGCATTAGTCTTAGCAAAACTCAGTGTCCTATGACACAAGATGAGAAAGACCACATGAGTAAGATTCCATATGCTTCTGCTAGTAGATCTATCATGTATGCAATTGTTGTGTACTCGACCTGATGTTTCATATACCTTAAGCACAACGAGCAGATACCAGTCAGACCCAGGTAAAAGTCACTGGACATTAATTAAAAATATCCTTAAGTACTTGAGAAAAACTAAGGATGCATTTTTACTGTATGGTGGTCAAGAAGATGAGCTAGTTATAAATGGTTACATAGATGCTAACTTCCAAACTGACAATGATTATTTTCGATCACAGTCAAGATATGTGTTTTGTTTGAATGGAGGTGCAGTGAGCTGGAGGAGTTCCAAGCAAGACACTATTATTGATTCTACAACAGAAGCTGAGTACATAGCAGCCTCAGAAGCAGCTAAGGAGGCTGTTTGGATCAAGAAGTTCATAACTAGACTAAGTGTTATTCCTAGTATATAAGATCCAGTGAACTTGTATTATGACAATAATGGAGCTATAGCCCACGCTAAGGAGCCCAGATCACATCAAAGATCCAAACACATACTCAAGTATTATAATCTCATTCAAGAAATCATTGAGAGAGGAGATGTCAAGATATGCAGAGTACCTACAAATGATAATATTGCTGATCCACTGACTAAGCCTCTACCATAGCCTAAATATAAAAGTCATGCTAGGTCCATGGGTATTCGATATGATGTTGATTGGGCCTAGTGCAAGTGGGAGATTGTTAGTGATATGCACTAGGTCAATCATTTGATTATGTATTGACTTTCTTATTTTATTAATAAAGAGGTATTTCATTATCATTTGATTTTATGATAATTATATGAATGGTTAATTCTTACTAAGGCCATCAAGTGTGTGACTTGATAGTAAAACCCTTAGATTAAAATAAGAGTTCTATTCTAATTATCCCTAGACATTTATTCATTATATAAATATTAAAGTATTAATGCTAGTATGATGTTGACTTATGGTTATGTTTTACTAATTATGAATATGAGATATTAAGTCAACTCATAAGTACATGATGAGAGATCATGTACTAGATTGACCCACTATGAGAATACTACATAGATTATTGTCATAAGTATTTCTCATCACAGTAATTTTATTTCGGTCCTTTGACCTTGAAATCATCATAGATTTCTACATAGTTGTTTTATGTTTTGACACATTCTAACATTGTCTTTACCGGACGATTAAATAGGATGTTATTGGATATGAAATTAATTATGTGAGGAGTGTGAGTGATTCAAAAGGAATTTATCCCTCATTAATATGAGAAAGATATCTATGGGCCCCTTGATGAGATAGATTGAAGGAACATGCATGGCCATGCTGAAATGAATTGATAAAGAGTTATCATTTGCAGTCTACTTGGAATCAAGTCATAATATTAAACTATATAAGGATGTCATTCTATGCCTTATGTTCAATTAAGATATCATGTGATAAAGGGACGATAAAATTCATTGTAATTAGGTTATGTCAGATTATTGACTTCACATGACTTGGGTAGTCATAATGTCTTGCTATAGGCCACTTATGACTTGTAGGTCGAAATAAAGATTTAGGCCCACTACCAATGTTATGTGAACCTATAGGGTCACACACTTAGAACAAGCCCAAAATGATTATGGGTTTGATAAACTCAAAATAAACTCTATGGAAATAAAGAATTAAAGTGTTTTATTTATTTATTTAAGATAAATGTTATTTTAAATAAATAAATAAATAAGATATTATTTCTGATTTGTTTTTTTTAAAAAATAAGAATATAATAAATAGGAAATTACCAAAAGGTCATTAGTAGGTGAAACCCTAATTTGGAGTCTATAAATATATTATATTCTCTAGGGTTTAATACAGTTTTGTTTTTCCCTGCCTCCAAAAATGGTTTTCTCTCTTTCTAGAAAACAAACATAGAGTTTTTTCTTTGTTCTTGATTTGTGAGACAATCAAGAAAGTTGCTAGCACACACTCCAATTCATTTTGTGAAGGGTTGTTCGTGTGGATACCTATAGAGGATGCATCCTTTTGGAGACATCTTCATCTGAACAACCAAAGCAAAAAGCTCGAGGTAAGATGTCACCGGTGTGAAGCTCCTCTTATCCTTCCAGAAAATCTTGCCTCTTCTACATTTTGGTGAGATTCTTAAAACCCTAGTTTTTATCAAGTAGTCGAATTACATGGATCCAGGTTTAGGAACGTGATAAAATTTTAATTTTTCCACTGCGTTTGTATCACGAAACCCCAACATAGCAGACAATCACAATAAGAAAATAAAGTAAGAGCTATCAGCTATCAACATTCATAATAAAAGCTATGACTTAATAGACAATTATAGTAAGTACTACAGAGCTATAAAGTTACAACTACAAGAAACTCATACAAAAAAATAAACAACATGATAGCTAATTAATAAGCTTTAAAAAAAGTAAGGGCAAAGAAAACAATAAGAAAATAATAAGAAAAGTATCATGGCAAGCACTAGTAGACAATCACAATAAGAAAATAAAGCAAAAGCTATCAACATTCATAATAAAGTTATGACTTAATAGATAGTTACAACAAGTACTATAGAGCTACAAAGTTACAGCTACAAGAACCTCATACAATAAAATAAACAACAAGATAGCTAATTATTAAGCTTTAGAAAAAGTAAGGGCAAAGAAAAAAAATAAGAAAATAATAAGAAAAGCATCACGGTAAGCACTAGCAGACAATCACAATAAGAAAATAAAGCAAGAGCTATCAACATTCATAATATAGTTATGACTTAATAGACATTTACAGCAAGTACTACAAAGTTATAGAGTTACAGCTACAAGAACCTCATACAGTAAAATAAACAACAAGATAGCTAATTAATAAGCTTTAAAAAAATAAGGGCAAAGAAAACAATAAGAAAAGCATCACGGTAAGCACTAGCTGACAATCACAATAAGAAAGTAAAGCAAGAACTATCATATATTAGCATTTATAATAAAGTTATGACTTAACAGGTAGTTATAGTAAGTACTACAAAGTTATAGAGTTACAACTATAACAACTTTATATAGCAAAATAAATAGCAAGATAACTAATTACATGGCAATGATGATGAGCCCAAGCGCGAGTCTCCAGACTGTAAACCATAGGAATCATGTCTCTTTAACAAAGCCTAGACAATTAAGGAACCTAAGTGCCAGATGGACCATTAGTACTAGTACTCATAGTGGAAGTCCCTGCTCCAGTGGTCTCTATGAAGTTACCATCCACATCCAAAAAGATATCCTCTAAACCCTCCGAAATATTAGGGAACTCCATCTTATGTAGAGAAAAATAAGAATTTAGAAGTAAAAACATATAACATAAAATACCTAAAACTCAAAGGGTCAAAAAAAGACAAAACACACTCAAAGAAGGCTAGAAGAAGCTTCCCTGAACCTCAAAAAATGCATGTCTTAACTAGATAAGAGAGGGGGAGGCACATGATCATGCACTCAATGCATGACCATGCGTAGTCACGCGCACTTCCCCCCTCTACGTGTACTCCAAAACTTTGCACACTCATTTCTCTGGTCTTAAACCTCCATTTGAACATAAGACATACACTCAACCATATAAAAGTACACTAATGAGGACTATATCTATCTAAAGACATTGCATGCAGCCTTACCACTTTAAAAAACTCAGTACCTCCCGAAAGAAGAAAAATAGAAAATGATCATCAAAAGGATACCAAGCTCAAAATCATCAAAATAACATCTGCAACACAATAAGTAATGACATCATCATTGCTGCATCAAATCATCACCAACTAAGACTAAAAGAGAAGGACACATTACATCACAATGATCATAATAATATATTTTCCTAACATCTGAAGAGGTTATAGTCGCATGATTATGTTCGCCTGAGGTTATAGTGGCATGCTTCTATTTGCCTGACACCTAAAGAGGATATAGTGGCATGATTTTGATTGCCGGACACTCAAAGAGGTTATAGTGGCAGTATTTATCTATTCGCTTGACACCTAAAGAGTTTATAGTGGCAGTATTTTTCTATTTTCCTAACACCTAAAAAGGTTATAATGATAGTATTTGTTTATTCACTTGACACCTCAAGAGGTTATATTGGCAATATTTGTCTATCCACCTGACACTTGAAGAGGTTATAGTGGCATGATTTTGTTTGCCTGACACCTGAAGAGGTTATAGTGGTAGTATCTATTTGTTCACCTGACACCATACGAGGTTAATATTTTTTCATTTTTGGCCCTCCTAAATTCATTTACAGAGATGTTACTTGGGAAAGGTTGCTCTTCTAAGACTATGAGTCATGAATTGATGTAGCAGAAGAGTGAAAATAATTAATTAATGTTCTTTGAATCATGCACGATGACGAACACTAATCTTCTATAACTTGTAACTCATAATTTCAGGAAATAGGCATTAAAATTTAAAGAATTGAAGGAATTGAAGGGAAATTGAAATTTAATTAATAATCAACAACACGGCCAAAAGTCATTAACAAAGCTTAAATAGGGAAAAAAACCCTTAAATAAAAGAATCCCAAACAAAATAGGAAAAGAAAACCTTAAAATAACCAAAATAAAAAATTGCCCGTTTAGAGGCTTAAATGATGGAATTTGTCCAAAGAGCAATGGAGTTCATAAGAAAAGCTTGTGACTTAGAATCGTTGGGCTGATTCCAATAAAATTTGGCTCCTATTGCGCTAAAATTTGAAAATGCCATTAGTGCAATTTTTCATAATTTTCCATAAATCAAATTGCAATTTCTTCAATGCCTGTATCATTCTCCCTACGGTGGATAGAATTCACCCATGAATTGGACTCGTATGAAACATCACCTGCATAGGGAATCAAGTGTTTAACATTAAAAACATCCATAATATGAATATGGCTAGGTAACTTCAAATGGTAGGCATTTGGATTGATCTTCTCAATGACTTCCATCGGTCCAATCTTCTTGGCAAATAGCTTGTTATAATCACCTAGAGGAAATCTCTCTTTAGTAAGGACAACCCACACATAATCCCCCACATCGAACTCAACATAATGCCTTTTCTTCTCAATAGCTTGCTTATACTTAAAGGCAGCTTGGATCAAATTATCATGGACAGTCTTATGAACCTCTTGTAATCCACTAACAAAATCCTTTGCCTTGCCATGAACCCTCATTTTTTCTGAAAGAGGAATTAAATCTAGAGGTCCTCTTGGTACCACATAATACACCATAATAAAATGGCTAAACCTAGTGCTCTGATTAACTGCCAAATTATGAGCAAACTCTGCTTGACATAGCTTTTGATCCTAACTCTTCACATGTTCACCTACTAAACACCTCAGTAGATTCCCTAAAGACTAATTCACCACCTCCGTTTGCCAATCTATCTGTGGATGATAGGCATTGCTAAAATTAAGCTATGTATTCACCATTTTCCATAAGCTATGCCAAAAATGACTAAGAAACTTGGTATCTTGGTTAGACACAATAGATATAAGCAACCCATGTAGTTTGTAAATTTCCTTAAAGAATAACTAAGCAACATGAACAACATTTATGGTTTTCTTACATGGAACAAAGTGCACAATTTTTAAAAACCAATCAACCACCACAAATATAGAATCATTACCTCATTGTGTGCATGGTAATCCTAGCACAAAGTCCATATTAAACTCCACTCAAGGTTGTGAAGGAACTGGCAAAGGCATATACAAACCTACATTAGATGCTGTCCCTTTAGAAACCTAATAAATTCAATATTATTGCACCAATTTTTCTCCTTCCCTATGAATGATAGGCTAGAAATACTAAGCCTACACCAACTGCATGGTCTTGTCTCATCCTACATGCCCTACACCATGTAATTCCTTAATAATCTTCAAATGCAAACCATAATCTGGGACATATAGCTAATTACCCTTAAACAAAAATCCTTCCTGCTATAAGAAATCTATTCTCTCCCTTGCTTTAACCTTAGCCACAATATCAGAAAAATATGGTCAATCTTAAGTAATTCTGTAAAGGAATAAAAACTAGGTACATTAATGGACATTTGAGCCAACTAACTTTTTCACCTGCTCAATGCATCTGCCGCTTTGTTGGTCACACCTGACTTATGCTTCACCACAAAGGTAAATCTCTGAAGGTAAGAGAGCTAGCTAGCATGTCTTGTAGAAATTTTATCTTACTGGTGTAAATGCTTTAATGCTTCATGATCTATAGACAAGATAAACTCCCTCCAAAATAAATAGTGATGCCAATGTTTAATCGCTTGAACAACAACACAAAATTTGACATCATAAGTACTATATTGCAATTTGGGCCCTGGAAACTTCTCAATGAAATATGGTACTGGCTTGTTGTTTTGACTCAGAACAACCCCAATTCCTACCTTAGAAGCATATGAATATAGTTCAAAAGGTTGATGAAAATCAGGGAACACTAAAATGGGAGCTAGTAAGGCACAATTTGATAAACTCGAATGCCTTTTCTGTGTCATTTGTCAACACAAATCTTCCCACTTGCTTTATACAATCAGTGATAGGTGCCATTATGCTACTAAAATATGGAATAAAATTGCTTGTAAAATGAAGCCAACCCATGGAAACTCCTCACATCTGTAATGGTCATAGGTTTTAGCCAAAATCTCATAGCCTCTACCTTTAATTCATCTACTTACAATCCTTTACCTGACACCACATACCCAAGAAAAAATACACTAGTAGTAAATAATACACACTTCTTAATGGTTGCATAGAACTTCTCCTTATGCATTACAGTGAGAACATCTCACAATTGATTAAGGTGCTCATTCGGATTAGCATTATAAACCAAAATATCATCAAAGTACACAATAATGCACTTACCAATGGAAGGCCTTAAAATCTAATTTATAACATGCATGAAAGTGCTTGGTGCATTCAATAACCCAAACGACATAACTAGCCACTCATACAATCCCTCCCTTGTCTTAAAGGCTATTTTCCATTCATCAACAGCTTGAATACAAATTTGATGATAGCCACTTTTTATATCCAGTTTGGTAAAAATCTTGGCCCCACTAAGCTGATCAAGTAAGTCATCTAGTCTAGGAATAGGAAAGTGATACCTAACAGTTATTTTGTTACTGGCTCAGCTATTAATGTGCATCCATTAAGAACCATCGTTCTTTGGCATTAGAAGGGCTGGTACAACATAAGGATTCAAGCTTTCCCGAATATAAGTAACTCTTCCACTTGCCTCCTCAATTCTTCATGCTCAGTAAGACTCATCCTATAGTGTGGTCGATTTGGCAACACTGCACCTAGTTCAAGGTCAATTTGGTGTTGGATATCCCTAATAGGTGGCAACCCTTTAGGTAATTCTTTTGGAAACAAATCAGTAAACTCTTCCAAAAGTGGCAAAACTACATAAGGAACTACTACTTCCTTATCCACCATCTTCCCAAAGAGGATATAAATAGCCTCAGATTTCTACACTACCTTATCAAATTGTGACAAGGCTAATAAACTCATACCACCCTTATTGTCTTCCTGCACTTGTTCAGGCTTATCACAATCCTTATTAGGCACTAACATAATCCTTACACCCTCAAACATGAAATTGTATATGTTATTCTTGCCATTATGAGTTACATCTCTATCAAATTGCCATGGCTGCCCTAACAATAAATGACATGCATCCATGGCTATCACATCACACCGAACATCATCCTTATATTTTTCCCCAATAGAAAAGGAAACTAAGGCACACTTTGACACTATTACCTTGCCCTCTTTTCTTTAGCCATGCCAAGTTGTAAGGATTAGGATGCTTTACAGTTGGAATCCCCAATTTTTGGACTGCCTCTATCGCAATTATATTCTCATAGCTACCTCCATCAATCACAAATCTACATACTTTTCCCTTGATAGTGTAGGTGGATTGAAAAATATTATTTCACAACCAATCGTCATTAGCAGCTCTAGGTGTTAGACAAGATCTCCACACAACCAAAGTAGCCCCTACATCATTAGTCATAATTTGCTCATCAATAGCATCTGGATCAATTGCATCACCAGTTAGGTCAGCTACATCCTCATCTTCATACTGCTCATTTACCTTAACAGACGACACTCTTTTTCCTTTCTTCTTACATTCAGACGGCCTATGATCCACTTCTCCATAAGCAAAACACTTAATACCACTACTTGAACTAACCTTTAATGCAGTGGTTGGTATTGCCCCAGCTTTGTTCATATTACTTTCTTAGGCCATTCCACCAGTCGTATGGTTCACAATGCCATCGCCTCTTGCACTCATGAATCCAGAGGCTTGCATAAAACCACCTGTTCATCGCTTCTCAATCTAACGCTAGTTGGTGTGCTGCAAAAATAGATATAAGATTGAACATGTTGATTGTCTCCATAATTTGTTCCCTTAACCCTCCAATATACTGAGCAACCAATTGGTCCTTTGTCTCATGCACATCATTGCGAGCAATCAACTAATAACATTTAGTGGTATAATCATCAACTGAATAATTACCTTGTCTCAAATTCTGTAGATGCTCATACATTAAACATGGATAATTAAAGGAAAGGAACACAGCTCATATATGCTTCTTCATCTTCTCCTAAGTTGTAATTTTTGACTTCCCTAATCAGACTCACATCTATTTAACTTGGTACCACCAAGCCATTGCTCGATCTTAAAATCTCATGGCCACCAATGGCATTTGCTACCCCTTAGGTGCTCTTTTGAATTCTAAGATCTCCTTTACCATAGCCAACCAATCAAGGAATTCTTATGGTTGTAAGGTGCCATGAAATTCAAGAATTTCATTTCACATACCTGCCTCCCATCGTCTCCGATCATCATTCTCAGCATGCTACCATGGACGCCTACATTGGATGTCATCATGGTCATCACTATAGTCATCCTCATCATCAACAGCAAAAGGGTTGATCTGATCGCCCACGTTAGGGATTCGACATTGATTTGGTTGCCCCCTATTCTGATTGGCCAATAGCTCACCCATCCTCTCTATGAGCTACTCCATGAAGGTGTTAAACCACTTATCAATCTGCTCCACTCACTACTCAATTCAACGTAGGTCATCACATTCATAAACCTCTTCTACTCATTGCAGTTGTGGTTGATGCTATTGTCATCTGCGAAACATCTTATATGAGGATCACAGCTCTAATACCAAATTAATGTAGTGGAAGAGTGAAAACAATAAATTAATGTTCATTAAATCATGCACGATTGTTGAACGCTAATCTTCTATAATCTATAACTCACAATTTTAAGAAATAGGCATCAAAATTCAAAGAATTTTAAGAATTAAAGGGAATTTGAAATTTTATTAATAATCAACAATATGGCCAAAAGTCATTAACATAACTTAAATAGGGAAAAACCCTAAACAAAAGAATCCCAAACAAAATAGGAAAAGAAAACCCTAAAATAACCAAAAATAGAAAATTACCTGTTTGGAGGCCTAAATGATGGAATTTGCCCAAAAAGCAATGGAGTTTATAAGCAAAGCTTGTAACTTGGAATTATTGGGCCGATTCTAATCAAATTGGGCTCCTATCGTACTAAAATCTGAAACTCCAAACTTAATGAAAATTATGAAAATGCCACTAGCATAATTTTTCATAATTTTCCATAATCAGAATTGCAATTTCTTCAATGCTGCATCATGAATATTTCATCTTCTTAACCTCTCAATAAATAAAAATAAAAAATAAAAAAAATTCAACTACATAAATCTCTCTTTAAAATAATTTCATTAACACACAACAATCATCGTCTAGCCGATGATCAAACCAGCGATTTTAGTATGTAGATAGGTTATAAAGAGTATAGAAAAGATAAGGATTTTTTTGGTTATTCTTAATTATTTCTTTTTGTTTGTATGATGGTGCTTTTTGTAAAGCCAAAAAGGTAAAAAGGGAAAATAGAGAAAGAAAAAATGAAAAAGGAGGCATTTGGCTTGAAGAGAAAGCAACGTGTGAAAAGGAAGAATAAAAAATGAATAGATAGAGTAATGGAAACATAGTGATAGGGAATGGAATAAAAGGCATAAAGAGTGAATACATAAGGAGACACCATAAGCATGATCCTGCCGATCATCAGCGTAGTTCTGTTCTTGTTAAGCACATAAAAGTTGTTGTTCATCTTGTAAATCTCTCTCTCTCTCTCTCTCTCTCTCTCTCTCTCTCTTTTCTCTCTAGTTTCTTTCAATTTTCATTATTTTTTTCTTGATTAATGATATGATTAGTGATCAATTTTACAAGATTTCATTATTAATTTATTATTATTTTTCTAATCTTTTGACTTTTAATCTCAAATTGAGTGTTTGATTTTGATCTTTATATATGATTTCTAACCTTTTTGTTATGTGTTTTACTTTAAATCATCATTTTTTGTTAAATTGATCAACTTATTTTGGTTTATTTGACAATTGGATTTTTTCTTTGGTTGCATGCAAAGAAAAATAAAGAAATAAAAGATTGAAATGATTTTTATATCTTAATTATAATTTGGCATTGACTGATTGGTTGTTATTGTTTCTTTAGTCCTTTGCTAGATTTAGTGGGTTGCTATACTTTTTTTTAGCTTGTCTCATTTTGTTGTTTACTTCTTTAAACATTCTATCATTTTTATAGCAACTCAATGTTTGATGGTTTATGGGATTCTTTTTTTTTTTTCTCAAGTTAATCCTGATTTAATTGTGATTTGGTTAACAATTACCTTCCTTCATTTTATTTTTGGGCTATTTAATGATCTAGTCATTATCCTTGTAATTTATTATTTTTACCTTTTGTTCTTCCCAAGAATGTGATAAGGCAACAAAACCTGTAAACATATTTTTATTGTTCATGTGTTAGTTTTCCTACTTTGTTTAGAAGTAATGTTGACATTGCTTTTGAAAGTTTAAACACATGATTTAGAGAGTCAAAATTTTCAAAACCTGGAGGTTGTTCAAAAAATACCTCCTTTTCAATAAAACCATTTAAAAATGTACTTTTAACATCCATTTGATAAAGTTTAAAATCCATGTATGATGCAAATGCAAGTAGCATCCTAATAGCTTCTAACCTTGCAACGGGGGCAAAGGTTTCATCATAATCAATGTCTTCCTCTTGATTATAACCTTTAGCTACTAGCCTAGCTTTGTTCCTAGTTATGACACCTTGCTTATTCATCTTATTTCTAAACACCCATTTGGTGCCTATAATAGGATGATGTTTAGGTCTATGAACCAATGTCCAAACCTTATTTCTCTCAAATTGATTTAACTCTTCTTGCTTAGCAAGGACCCAAAATTCATCACACAAAGCATCATCAATATTTTTAGGTTCAATTTGAGAAATGAAGGCTAAATTAACAATAGACTTTAATTAAGATCTAACAGTTACCCCTTTTGTAGTGTCACCTATAATGAGGTCTTGACGATGAGCTTTCTTGAATTGCCAATCCTTTGGAAGTTCATCCTTAAAGGTAGGTTGAGATGTCTCCTCATTTTCCTTCTTGCTTGGATCTTCAAGTTCCAAAGGCTTACTAGCATTTTCTTCTTATGTTTCCATAATCTCATTGTCACCTACAAGATCATCAACACTACAAACATCCTTTCTAGGATCAAGTGAGTTTGATTCATCAAATACCACATGCATTAAATCTTCAACTACTAAAGTTCTCTTATTAAAGACCCTTTATGCTTTACTAGAAATAGAATAGCCTAGGAAAATTCCTTCATCAGCTTTAGAATCAAATGTCCCAAGATTGACCTTAGTGTTCAATAGAAAGCACTTGCATCCAAATACTTTTAGATATGAGATTTTAGGTTTTCTATTGTTCCATAGCTCATAAGATGTTTTATTTAAAATTGGTCTTTTGAAAACTAGGTTTGAAATATAACAAGATGTGTTAACGGCTTCCGCCCAAAAGTATAGAGGCAAATTGTACTCATGAAGCATTGTTCTAGCCATTTCCATAAGAGCTCTATTTTTCCTTTCAACTACCCCATTTTGTTGAGGAGTTCTAAGAGATGAGAATGTATGAGAAATACCATTTTCATTACAATATTTTTTGAAAAATTCATTTTCAAATTCAGTTCCATGATCACTTTTAATAGAAGAAATATGAAGGCCTTTTTCTTTTTGAACTCTTTTTGCAAACTTCTCAAAAGCTTTAAATGCATCATTCTTATGAGCTAGGAAACATACCCATATAAATCTAGAGTAATCATCAACCAATACATATGAATAGTGCATTCCATCGAGATTAGCAACTCTAGTTAGTCAAAATAAATCCATATGTATAAGTTCAAGTGGCCTAGAGGTGGACACTACATTTTTTAGCTTAAATGAGGACTTGGATTATTTTCTCTTTGGCAAGCATCACAAGGTTTATCCTTAGTGAATTCAAGTTTAGGTAAACCAATTACAAGTTCATGTTTACAAAGATCATTCAAAAGCTCAAAATTTGCATGTCCTAATCTTCTATGCCATGTCCACATGTCATGGGAGATAGACACTAAGAATTTTATGTCTTTTTTATCAATTTTATTCAAATTAATGACATGAACATTGTCTACTCTTTCACCACTAAAAATAAATTTTTTTTCATCAAGACTACTAATAAAGCAATTTTTAAGATAAAAAGTTACTTTATTTCCCATGTTACATAATTGACTTATACAAAGTAGATTATGTTTAAGACCATCAAAAAACAACACATGAAGTATAGATAAGGATTGAGGATTACCTATTTCTCCAATGCCAATAATTTTTCCTTTTGCATTATCTCCAAAGGTAACATGTCCTCCATCCTTAGCATCAAGTTTGTTGAATTGCTCTTTGTCTCCTGTCATGTGCCTTGAACATCCACTATCAAGATACCACTTGCTTTTTGTTCTTGTAGATTTCAAGCACATCCATACAATACAATTTAAGTATTCTTTTGGACCAAACCTTTCTTGGTCTAGGTTGGTTAGTTTCAAGATAATCTGTAGGAAGTAAATTCATATGCAGTCTTCTATAGAAGCACACATTATTAGTATGCCCTTTGATCATGCAATAAGAACATAAAATATTTTCAAATTTATTCCTTCTAATATGAAATGCTTTCCTAGTGTGTGCAACATGCCTTTGGTGTTGTGTTGATCTCCTATTATTTTATGTCATTAAGTGAGACATGCATTGGCAATGGTGAAGTGAATTTTGATAATTTTGTGCAACATGTTTATGTGTATTATTTTGTGTAGAATTCCTTTTATAATTGTGTCTAATGTACATATAAGCATGCTTGGGTTTAGGTGCTCTAGTTTGAGCCTTACCTTTTTGTGTTAATGAAGGATGAATCTCATAAGACTTTCCTTTGCTATTTAACACATAAGATCTTTTAGCATTGAAACCTTGAGTCATATTTGATTTGGAGGTTGAATGAGGGGAATCATGTAAAGCTTTTACAAAATTAATATATGATGAAGATGATGAAGACATTCCATTCTTATATACAATCCCATTGGTATCTCCATGAAATTTTTGAGAGTCAAGAAGACTATCTAAAGTTTTTTTTCCTCTCTTAAATTTAGCAATGGAATTCTTTAATTCTAAGACCTCCTTAGAAAACTTATGATTTTCATCATTTGCTTTCTTAAGTTGATCTTCCAAAGAATTAAAATATTTTGCATCACTAACAAGTTTTTTGTTTAATTCAACAAGTTTAGCAAAATTAATTTTTAAAATTTCTAATTCTCTACTTAAGCTACCTAACTCATGCTTATAATATTTCTTCTTAGATAATAAACTTTTGCATTTAATAAGTAATTTACTCGCAATAGAGCTCTCATCATCATCATCATTATCACAATAATTATCACAATCATTAAAGGAAGAATAAGAAGTAGATGGTACCTTATTTTTGTTTTCAAGGGCCATGAAGCAAAGATTGGCCACCTCTTGTTGTTCCTCTTCCTCTTCAGATTCAAAGGCATCATCCTAAGTAGCTTTGAATGACTTCTTCTTATCTTTAGCTTCCTTGTTCTTGAATTTGAGTTTGGGACACTCACTTCTAATATGTTCCAATTTTTTACATTCATAGCAAGTAACCTCCTTAGTTTTCTTCTTCCCATCTCCTTCAAACTTCTTATTGAAGTCCCTTGTTCTTGAGAAGTTTTTCTTTCTCAAAAACTTCTTGAAGTTCCTAGTGAGCATGGCAATGTCACCATCTTCATCACTAAAATCTTTAATGCTTTCCTCTTCACTATCTTCTTGAAGAGCTTTTAGAGCAATGCACTTTTTCTTTTCTTTTTTCTCTTCTTGTTCTTCACCTTATGAGCACATCAGTTGATAAGGTGGAGAGGTCTTGAGCTTCCTTAATTGAAGTAAAATAAGATTCCCAATCCTTCTTAAGTAGGATTCTTAGAATCTTGTTATTTACTTCTTCCTTGGACAAATGTTTTCCAAGTTTCTTAAGGGTTATGAGGAGAGCATTAAGATGATTTTTCATCTCCATGATTTTTTTATGAGGCTTCATTTTGAAGAGTTCATATTCATACATATGAAGTTGAACCTTCTTGCTTCTTACTTGAATGTTGCCTTCATAGTGGTTTTCTAAGGTTTCCCATATTTATTTGGTCAACATACAATGTTGAAACTTGCCTCCTTCTCTTGTCATTGAAGAGATTAGAGTAATCATAGCTTTTTTATTTTTGTGATTTTCTTCCTTTTGATCAATACTCCATTGGCTTCTTGCAAAAGTAGTTACCACACCATCAATAATAGTAGTAGGTGGTTCAAAATCTCTTAGGAAAATGCCCCAAAGTTTAATGGAAACACAATCAAGATATAATTCCATTTTGAATTTCCAATATGGATAGTCACTACCATCAAAGAATAGTCTAAGAGAAGAGATGTTTTGTGATTCACTCCCCATGATCTTGTATTCTAGCAATGAAGTACCTAGAATTCAAGCTCTGATACCAATTGAAAATGTTTCTAGGTCATATCCAACCTATATCACCTTTCAATGGTTCCTATCAGACTAGCCAGCCATCGTCTCCACCGATGTGCCAACACCAATGAGCGGAGAGCCCTACTTCGGTGATATAGTTCACAAGTGAGAGTTCTCATTGGTGCTCTACCCTAATTAATGGTAAGGGACAACTAGCTCTAATACCAATTGAAAAGAGTCCTAGAGGGGGGTTAATAGGACTATAAAATAAAAATGAGAAATTAAAAGAATTCTTTGTAAGAATTGAATGGAAGTTGAGAAGGAAGAATGAAGAACACAAATAATTAAGGAATTTAGATTCAATAAAAATCCTATGTCTCCACCTAACTTATCCCCAAGTTAAGATTTTCAATCACCCATAATCTTATTCATAATATTGAGATTACACAAGATTTTTATGGCTCACTTGTATAACCTTACAACATGAGTTTTCAAGGCTCACTCAAAAAAACCAAAACCCAAGTGTTTCAATGGACAACACTTAAACCAATTCCTTTAGAAATAAATATCACTTCCATTCTAATCTAACCCAAGATTTAAGATAAATAAAAATTCTATATCTAACACACACCCAACTTTCACAAGAGTTATACAAACAAAGAATTATTTAAGAGAATTTGAGAGCTTAATGAATGCTTAAGAAATAATGAAAAATAAACAAGTTTTCTTAAGTTCCATTCAGCTATAGAGGTATTTATACTTAAAAATATAGCTATTGGAGGTGCAAATGATGTGTCCAACATCTATATTTTGAATCATTGATAGTGATGCTGTCAGACAGCTATTCATGGATTGAAACCATGATTGGCTGCTTAAGAAATTTGAATTTACCCATACTTTCTTCATAGAAGCTATAGATATTTAAATTAAATTTTCATATCATTTTGAATTATCTAAATTGTACATCTGTAACTCAGGATATGTCCAAAATACTAAGAGCTATGAAATTTGAAATGCAGAATACTATTAGACAGCTATACCCAAGTTGAAGGCATAATTTTCTCCTAAATAAATTTTAATTTTCCTATAATTTCTTCATAAAAGTTGTATATATTTGACTTATATTTTCATATCATTTTAAATCACCTAAATTAGACTTCTGTAGCTTAGGATATGTCCAAAATACTAAGAGTTATGCAATCTGAAATGCTGAATACTGTCAGACAGCTATACACAAGTTGAAGCCTTGATTTTATCCTGAAGAAATTTGAATTTTCCCAAACTTTCTTCATAAAAGTTGTAGATATTTGACTTAACTTTCCATATAATTTTGAATCAACTTAATTTCACTTTTGTAACTCAAGATATGTCCAAAATACTAAAAGATGAGCAGTATAAGATGACAGATGTATACGTGGATTTTTACTCAAAATTTGCATAACCAAATGAACTTTGATTTTGACAAATAAGCCCAATTAAAAAATCTCAAGATGTCTACTTCAAATTTGAAGAAGATAACTTTCTCATTATTGTAGACACCCGATTTGGTTGGCCCGTGTTAGGGGATGAATTAGGGATGCTCAGTTTGACCGACCTGTTGGCAAGCCCAATGATGAGAATGTGAAACTTGGACATGAGAGTGAAACCTAAATCTCTAATATAAAGTGGACTTGAAAACCTAAAGACTAGAAAGCCCAAAACCCAACCTAATTATCCAAAATTGGCCCAAGCTCACTTGGCCTAGCGCAGGCCCAGGCTAAAGGGGCAACGCCTCAGTACAATGAGGTGATCGCCTCTTTGGCAGCTGCTAATGAGGTGATTGCCTCATCATAAAGGCGATCACCTCATCGAAGAGGCACCACCTCTATGGTTGCCTACTTGTAGTTGCATTAAATGTAACTACAACCATGGTGGCCAAGTGGTGTGGGCCTTAGCCTCCAGACCTGATTCTTGCATGAGAAAAAGATTTTTGGGGAAGAGAAAAAGGCAATGGAGGATCATGATGAGCTAGAGGGCTTAGGGGCATGGGAAGCTCAGAAATAAAAGAAAAAAAGAGAGAGAAAATAAGAGGGAGGAGGAGGCCATTATTGAAAAAATAGAGAGAGGAGCTTTGAAAAAAAATAAAGAGAAAAGCAAAGAAAAACGTCCTCAAGAAAGGGGGAGAGATTGAAGCAAAGAAGTCCACTTTTTCCTAAGAGAAGAAGGAAGAAGCTTGTGTCAAAATTAGAGATCACATCCTAGCAAGGATCACAATCAAAAACGTCTCTAAGGGCCTCTCATTGTGGTAGAAAAATTGCACTTAAACTTGACATGTGCATCATTTTATGTGTTCTTGTTCATGTGTGACTAAGTTGTTAGTGTATTTTAGGTATATTTTTAGTTTATCTTGCTTAATATCCCACTTTATTGATGTGATCTTTGATTACTTTTGCATGTAGTTGTAGTTTGATGATTGTAGAGTGTGTATATGCATGTATGGTTACTTAAAGTAGAAGTCTAAACATTTAAAAGTCAGAACCGACCTGTTGATCAGGCGATGCCTCTTCAATAAGGTGATCACCCCATCCCATTAGCCAGCCTTTAGGAAGTCCCCTCTGTTTATGTGTGTTGTATGTCTTTTTTATGCCTTAGAAATACTAGGGGCCTATGTTGATGAGGCGTCGCCCCATCAATGAGGCGATTGCCACATTGATAGGTTTGACCTACTTTTAGCTTCATTTTATTAATGCTCATCATGATGTCCACTTTGGTATGTCCCCTTTTGACCCTGAACATGTCTATTTGATTGCATGATGATGTTTAATCTTGATTGTTTGATGGTTTCTTTAGTTCATAATATAAGAACCCCTTTTTATAACGTCTCTCTATAAGTATCGTTATATGTGATTTCATTTTTTGAAAGGAAGGACTAATTGTGTGTTATTTTTAGGAATTACTTGATGATTTCCATCATTTAGTAGTCATCATTATTAGTTGTTCCTTTTATACTATTGCATTTATGTTATTTTTTGGTTTATTTTTTATATATGTTTAGTTTATTTTTTGTATATTATTCTTTTATTTAGCCTAAAAGTATTGTAATCCTTAATCCCTTTCCCCCTTTTGATTTTGAATATATGGTTGTCAATTATTTTTTATTTTATTTTGCTAAATGACGGGACTCAAAGGCATGAAATTAGACTAATGTGCAAACTTGGACTCAACTATAAAATTTGGAAAGTAAATGCAGGCAGATGCAACTTGGAATGTAAATGAGGAAATAATTAAATAATTAAATGGTAATAAAATTCAAAACACAAATGGAGGCCAACCACAAGGTTAGGTGAGCATTCAAACGCTCATACCCAGTTTCTGAACCTGATCTCTGATGACAGCTTTTAGGAACCTCCATGGGATTCAGTTGTGTTACAGTGTGTCCCAAATTTTATTCGGGTGGTGACTCTATCTCCAAATAGGCCCAAGACCTATATTGTATTTCTTAATGGGCCTCGAGCCCACACAATGCCATTGTCACTAAACACTTGGGCACGCGCTAAACCTCGCTGCCTATAGTGGTGACTGCACTGGGGATAGAGAAAATGATTCCTGTGTTTTGTGTATCTTTAATTATTTTCTTATTTCTTCCTGCATTTATGCATTCACTACACATTTTTCACATAATGAGCTCTTCAGTCCCAAATTAACCCGAAAATAGTTAGTACTTCACTACCTATGTTTCACTCAAACTTGGTGGTGGAATATTTGATTATTATCACTCATGACATGTACTAATATGCATTGTCCATATATTGTTGTGGGAGTCAAAGCCTTTTTACCTAAGACTCAAGCCCATGTAATGACCTAGCAACTATCTTTAGGAATTTTCCTACATGCATGTGTATTATGCCATATAATGGACCCTTAAAATAAATCTCGAGCCCATCAATAAGTAGTCTAAAATAAAATGGGCCCTCACATCCAACTAAGGCCCATTATAAATAAGCTAGTTAACAAAGGCCTCTCATGCCTACTCATAACCCATTTCAAATGGGCCTTGACAAGTGAGTTTATGGTGCTAAGGATTTTTGCTCGTAGAAAATGTACTCGGGCTTTATTTAAAGGACCTATTACTTGTCTGAATCATTTTGAGAGTTTTATTGCATATGTTAGTTTTATTATCCCTTGCTGATAATTAAAACCCAGGCCAAAAATCCTAGGACAAGATACTCGCCATTGAATACGTGTGTAGGAGAAATAAGGGCAGAAGTTTGCATGTTTAAGCTTCATGTTTTGATCTTGTATATCTTTTTGTGTGTGACATTTTATTTCGTAAATAAAATGGACTTGCATATCATACATACACATCAATGCATCATTCTAACCAACTATTTTGTAGCACTATAGATCCTTCAAGCTCAGCAGGGTGGGTCCAAGCTAGTTCAGGTCGTCTGGTCAGGAATTCAGAAATAGGAATGGTAGGAGGGTTCAATCCAAAAGCATTTAGGGCACGGTTGAAAAAAGAAGTAATGGCAGAAACTTGGGCTATAATGAGAGAAATGATGGGGAAATTACTAAGCTCATCAGAGAGAGTTAGCTAGCATAGCCACTTAATGCACCGCCAATCGATCCGATGGATCTTAATGAGGAAATACCAATTAGAGCAAGGGAAGAAGATGATGTGACAGTGTTGGCCAATCTGATGAATCAAAGAAATGTCATCCCAACCGAGGATGTGGGTCAAACTGAGTGGGCTAAGAACATAACCAAGGTGATGAACCAGATGTAAGTGATGATGAAGGAGAATGGTATGGTTGCTCCTTTAGATTATGATCTAAATATGGAAAAGGGTGATGAACCGCTGCCTTGTAAGTTTAAATTCCCAGACATGAAGAAGTATATTGGTGCCGAGGATCCCCATTTGCATTTGAAGTAGTATGTGACTTATATGAAGGCTACCGAGCTAACTGAGAGCCAAATTATCAAGCAGTTCCCTATTTCATTGGAAGGAGCACCAATCCATTGGTATTACACCTTGGAACCATATGTTCAGTCAGATTGGAAGGAATTGTGTGCCACTTTTGTCAAGTAATATGGTCTTAATGTTCAACTAGAGGTGTCCTTGAGAGATCTGCAGAATACCAAATAGAACTTTAACAAGCCTTTTGTTGACTACCTGACTCGTTGGAGGGGAAATTTGTCCTTAATAAGGCATAGGCTTGCTGAGTCAAACCAGTTAGTCCTGGAAATAAAAGAATGTGTTCCAACATTGTCTAGGAAATTAAGGGATCTGAGAATCAGAAACTTTGAAGAATTGTATAGATTTTGGGTCCAAAAAGAGTCATATTTGGCTCAAGAGAAGAAATTCTTTAGAAGAGGATCTGGGGAAAAAGAGGGGGCCAGCTCAAATGGTAATTTTTAGATTCATGCCATTCAACCACCAAGCAATAATGTATAAATCAGTGCAGTTAGACAGCCTCAAAGATTTTCAAATCTAGGACACTCTATGTCCAAGGTCCTTGATAAAGAATCTGCTACGTCTTTTACCTTCATAATAACCCTTGCCCGGAGCCAACCTAAAGCTTTTCTGTAAATTTCATTAGACCATCAGACATGACATAGATAGCTATGCTTGGTTAAAGCATAAAATCTAAGACTTAATAGACTGAGGCAAAATTATCGACCCAGAAAATAGAAAACCAAACACACAAACCAACCCATTACACAACTACCGAAATGTACTGCCATCAAATACACCCATTTCGATGGTGAACTCTAGCCTAATAGAAGAGCAAGTTCTAAACTCCTTCATTGATGTCTCTCATAATTCCCTAAAAACCAAACCTGAAAACCTAAAACTAAACAAACAACTCATGGAGTTGCAGATGCATGTCTTGGACATATAGAGTTCTAATGACGAAAGCAAAGAACAAGTTAACCTGTGGGACAATGAGGGGTGTGATCCAAGTCAGTCTATGGGGAAGGTCAAAGAAAAGAAAGAGGAAATAGAGGCTACCAAGTCTGGGCTCGAAAAGGTAGAAGGTGCAGAGAAGGGAAAGGAGATAGAACAAAGCAAAGAGACCATTGCAATGATTGGGAATTACTCATGCATTCTAGGAATCATAGGGAAGCCCTAATCCTAGCACTAGATCAGAAAAATATTTCCACTAATTCTACTTTGGAGCAAATGGTCTAGTCACTAATGGAAACCCCTCAAGGAATGATAACATTTTCTAATGATGATGACTCTAGAAGGGAGGGATCACCGTAAAGCTCTGTTTATCAAAGCTGAGGTAAAAGGGAAGATGACTTGCTGTGTGATGGTCGATAATGGTTTTGCCATCAATGTGTGTCCATTGAAGATTCTACTAAAGCTAGGGTTGACAGTGGCCGACTTAAAGCCTTATGAGGTAGTTATCAAGGCTTATGGTGACACCAAAAGGTTTGTGGAAGGAACTTTCAGGGCATTGGTTAAAACGGGACCTATAGAAGTCTGGGTTGACTTGCATGTGGTTGATATCCTAGTAACATTTGCCATTTTATTAGGGAGGCCGTGGTTTCACCCTCTAGGTGGCGTTCCATCCACTTTTCATCAAAAGATTAAATTTCCATATTAAGGAAGGGCTGTCACCATCTCAGTTGAAACTGAAGTCGTCGTAGCTGCACTGAAGTTTATCCCTAAGGAGATTTCCCTTAGCCCTAGTTTTGAAGTTTGTGTAATCTATGAGGATGATATTAATGAAAAAGTTCTAAGAATGATGCAGAATATGAAATTTTTGCCCGACATGAAATTGGGGAAAAATCAGAGTGGACCCTCAAAGTTTGTAGGAAACAAAGTACTTGTTTTGAATCACCGGTTAGGGTTCAAAGAGGCTAATGGAGCTGGGGAAGAGATAAGTGTGTGGGGCCAGCCTGAAGAAAAGGAAAAGGAGACTATGGCTGGAAAGAAAACTCTATAGGAAATCTTTGTAAAGGAAGGCACCGAGTACCCATACAACGGGACTCTAGAACCTCTCTTGATGGTTGAGGGAGTTATCCTAGGGTTCAAGATTTTTGCTAAATTTATGAACAAGGCTAAAGGAGTCACTATTGAAAAAGCCCCTACTGAGGAGCTGGTACTAGTTGAAGAAGAGTTTAAAGAGGATAAGGCTACCTCAAAGTAGAAAGGCATTGATGATCAAAGCAAAGACCTTAACTTTGAAACCTATGTCCCTAACTCCATTATAGATACCTCTTATAATGACTTTGATGTTTATTTTGCTTCTTTGTTTAAGACTGATGATCTTTTCTTTTCAAAAGTGAATGCAATGAAGTCTGAGTTTGCTTATTTGTGTGATGTGTTCCTAATGGTTATTCTATTTGTGATGATCATTTAATGCATATGTTTGACATTAATTCCACACAAACTGAGTCATTTAATTTAGGCACAAATGATAATCCTAAAAATATATCACTTGCTTCTAGTTTAACTTATGGTGAGAGAGAAAAGATGAAAGAAATCTTAAAAAAGAGACTGAAAGTATTTGCTTGGGGTTATGAAGACATGCCCAAAATCAACAGGGAGATCTCAAAACATAGGATCCCCATATACCCTCACATAGCGCTAATAAAGCAGAAGCAAAGAAGGTTAAGGCCAGAATGGGCTCTCTTGGTTAAGGAAGAGGTTGAAAAGCAGCTAAAGGCAAAGTTCCTAGAAGTGGTAGAAGACACTCAGTGGTTAGCAAATATAGTTCATGTTCCTAAAAAGAATGGGAGAGTCAAAGTGTGTGTAGACTATCAAGATTTGAATAAAGCCTGCCCCAAGGATGACTTTCTGCTATCGCATATCGATACGTTAATTGATAGTGTAGCTTCCAATGTAATGTACTCTTTCATGGATGGATTTTTGTGGTACAATCAGATCATGATGGCAGTAATAGATAAATTAAAGACGTCTTTCATCACCGAAAGGGGTGTGTACTATTACCGAGTAATGCCTTTTGGGTTGAAGAATGCAGGAGCCACTTATTAGAGGATGGCAACTACCTTACTACACGACATGATCCATAAAGAGGTAGAAGTGTATGTGGATGATATGATGGTGAAGTCTACAACTAGGGAAGGGCATTTCGAAGCGCTAGACAAGTTTCTAGCTAGGGTAGAAAAGTACAGTCTCAGACTGAACTCGAAGAACTGTGTTTTTGGGGTCACATCTAGGAAATTATTGGGACACATTGTCAGCCATAAAGGAATAGAAGTGGATCCAGATAAGATTACAGCAATCAGGGATATGCCTACACCAAATAATGAAAAAGAGGTATGAGGGTTTCTAGGGCATTTACAGTACATCAACATATTTATAGCCAAATTGACAGCTATTTGTAATCCCATCTTTAAGCTTCTAAAGAAAGGCCAACATGTTGTATAGGATGAAAGATGTCAACAAGCCTTTGAAGCTATCAAAGATTACCTGATGAATCCTCCTATTTTACAACCGTCGAGACCGGGTAAAGACTTAACTTTGTATTTGGCAATTGAGGAAGACACAATAGGGGCAATGTTGGCACAAGAAGGTGAAAAAAAGATAGAACATGTTGTGTATTACTTAAGTAAGAAGCTTATGCCCTACAAAACTACTTATAGCCTAGTTCAGAAAATGTGCCTAGCAGTAATTTGGGCAACGAAAAAACTTCAACACTATTTTTAGTCTTATAAAGTGCAGGCAGTTTCTAAACACGATCTCCTCAGGTATCTCCAACAGACCCATCTCTTACAGGAAAATTGGCTAGGTGTCTCATTTTGCTCACAGAATTTGACATAGAGTATATGGCCAAAAAGACAGTGAAAGGAAGAGCAATAGTAGACTTCTTGGCACAGAGCCCAATGGATGACGACCAAGAGTGGAAGTTGGAGTTTCCTGACGAGCATCTAGGGGAGATAAAGATACAAGGTTGGGAAATGTACTTTGACAGAGCTATCAAAAACAAGGGGGCTGGAATAGGGGTAATTTTGGTTACGTCAGAAGTAGAAATAATCCCGATGGTAAAAAGAATTGTGTTTGAAGCAACCAATAACCAAGCTAAATATGAGGCTTGCATCTTTGGTTTAGAGGCATTGTGCAGCGCGGGGGGCAGAAAATGTTACTGTCTATGGAGATTCCATACTAGTTATAAAACAAGCCACCAAAGAATGGGAGATAAAAGAAGATAGATTACAGTTGTACTGGGAATACTTGGCCACTATCTTATGCTCATTTGCTCAGTATAAGTTTGTCCACTTGCCAAGGGAAGGAAACCAGGTGGCTGATGCCCTAGCCACACTGGCCTCTGTATGGGAAAGTGGGAAACAACCAGAAGCTAGGCCCTTAATTCTCATGAAATCTCGAGTCCCTTGTTATGAGGAGGTGAGAGTAATGCCAGTTGATGCTAGAGAGAAACCTTAGTTTTATAATTTATAAAAGTATCTGTAAACTGGGCAGTTTTTGAATGATGCTAATAAGAAAGAAAGAATATCCTTACAAATGTTGTCTTAATAGTTTATAAGTCATAATGGGAAGTTATACAAAAGAATGCCAGTTGGGGTACACCTCAAGTGTGTTGATAAGGATGAAGCCTAGAAGCTTATGGAAGCGATTCATGAAGGGGTGTGCAGGCCACACATGAATGGAACCATCTTGGCAAAGAAAATAGCCCACTAGGGGTACTTTTGGCTCATAATGGAGGCAGATTATGTTAGATTTGTAAAGAAATGTCACAATTGCCAAACTTATGGTGATGTTGGCCACCTATTGTCTATGGAGCTTTAAGGAATGACTTCTCTTTAGTCATTTGCTATATGGGGGATTGACATCATAGGAGAGGTAAAGCCAAAAGCAACTAATGGCCATCGATATATCATTGTGGCTATCGATTACTTCTCCAAATGGGTTGAGGCTGAATCTTATGCTATCGTGGGGTTAAAGAAAATGTCGAGGTTCATCAAAAAGAACATAATTTGCAGATATGGTCTACCGCACCATATAGTTACAGATAATGGTGTTTAATTTTGGGCAGAAATGGCCATACTACTAAAAGACTATAAGATTGAGCATCACAGGTCATCTCCATATAGGCCGTAGGCAAATGGGGCTGTGGAAGTAGCAAATAAGAATGTGAAAAAGATCCTGGCCAAGATGCTAGAAAATTATCGAGATTGGGTTGATTACTTACAATTCGCATTGTGGGGGTACCGAACCACTGCTAGAACTTCGACAAGAGTCACTCCATACTCTTTAGTTTATGGGTGTGAGGTTGTTTTACTAGAAGAGGTTGAGATAAGGTCATTGAGAGTCCTTCTAGAATCTAAACTCCCAGAGTATCAGTGGGTCAAAAGTCGATTGGCTCAGTTGACATTGCTGGATGAAAAGAGGATGAAGGTTATGTATCATTCTCAGCTGTATCAGAAAAGAATAGCCCGTGCCTACAATAAAAAGACCAAGCCAGGCAAGATTTGAGAAGGGGATTTGGTATTGAAACTTACAAGATCAGTCATGACTAATCCTTGAGGAAAGTTTAAGCCCAACTGGGAGGGACTATATCTAGTAAAGAAGTTATTTTTGAAAGGTGCCACCATTTTGTCTGACATAGAGGGAAATGAGTTCAATCAACCTAGACAAACTCAAGAAATACTTTCTGTAAAAAGTCTCGCTAGGGAGAAAACCTTAAAAAGAGGCTCTTTAGACAAAATTTAGAGACTAAAAAGAAAAAAAAAAGAAAAAGGTCCTGCTGGATTGAAAACCTCAAAAAAGGTGGTCCAAGCAAAAGTTAAAGACATGTAAAAGGAGAGAGACACACACAAAATGATTAGTTGAAAAACTTGCAAGGGCAAGCCAACTAATAACATGAGATGCACCATAAGTGAAATGTATATACGTTTTGTGCTTGAATGAAATGAAATGGATTGCTTTAATTATTGTTAAACATTGCATAATGTGTTCATTATAAGCTATTTAACTAGTATAAAAGGGAAATTACATTTAACAAAAGGGAAAATGATGACTTTATTTCATGAGCTAATTTTGTTTTCTTTTTTTTGTTGCCTACCCTATGAACTTAACATTTATAACTCTCTTGTCCTTTTGTATTTAATGAATTCATCTCTTTCTATCTATTACAAACAAACCCATGTTTTGTAATGATCATCGGTAGTCTAATCTCCATCGTAGCTTAAATTTCTTTCGATGACTCTTCGAGGCTAAGTTTCCATCAAGTGGTCCAAGAAATTTTAAGAAAGGGGCCCTGGCTCAAACTCATGAACAGGCTCCATAATTAGTTGTTTGTGACCGTATCAGTGGCAGAGGCAGGCTGGATTATAAAAAATGGCAAAATGGAGATCAGCAATTGAGACGTAATATATGTAAGACTGAATGGTCACATGCTGCAACCCCCACCAAGGGCACATCCAGCATATTAGTGTATCAGGGAATGTCGATAGCCAGTCGTGAATATATGCAGGAATAGGATGTAGTTTTCTTATTCGATAATGTTTAGCTTTGTAGCGTCTGATATCTTGAGGAGGTTCGATCAGGCTTGACTTTTCATAAAACCACATTTTTGGATTTGCAAATGATTAGACGCAGATAGTATGACAGTTGGAAGTTAGGAAGGGACAATGGGAAATTTACCTCTAATAGGAATGGACTTCGTGAGAATCATCTTGTCTTCATGAAGTCATATAATCCGATAATAGTTTTTGCTAAGATGAGAGGGAAAGGATTAAACCCTGACTCCACTTGATCAAGGATAAAAAGGAACTTTGAATCACAGTGTCCTTAGGAAGAAACCATCAAAAATTGAGCATACAAATAGAGGGCTATCATACGGGGCCAATAAGTTTCTTCTTTGTCCATATTCATAGTGGCCTCGAGAAAAGACTCTAGTTTGATTTTTGAATCAGAGATATAGTGAAGAGAAGACCAGGTGGAAGGTTGAACATACGTGCCATTTGGTGTTGAATGGAGTGAGAATCCAGATTTTCAAGGTTAGGAATCGCAAGTCGGTAAGTAGAGTCCGTATGATGGCCGAGAATTGCCTCAAATTCCTCCAGCATGGGACATATTTCTATTATGTTGAACCAAAAAACATGTTTATGGGGATCCCAAAACTGAACTATTGCATGGAAAAAAGGGAAGTTAATTCTCCTAGTATGGAGTGATTTGATGACCAAAAGGTGAAATGATTCTAACCTAGTCCAAGACTTATTGTCTAGACCTTTTAAGATTGGTTATAGCAGTCTCAGACTCCGTTCAGACATGGTTGTAACTTTCAGAGGTGCTTGGAGAGAGCAATGGGAGGTTAGAGATGAAGGGAACTCAAGAAGTGGGCTGAACACAAGAATGTGGGTTTTTAAAGGGGCAGGACTGCCTGCTGCTAAGGCGATCGCCTTATCGATGAGTCGATGGCCTCATCAATAAGGCACCGCCTCAACAGCAAGAGGTAATCGCCTCTTCACTAGAGCTCAATGAGGCGATCGCCTCATCAGCAGTATGGGCCATTGCACTTCTTCGAGTCATGCAGTCTAAATAGGTGCAAGTTGAAATATAATAGGGGAGAAATATATGTAAACATTAAAATTTGCTCACATGTGGAAAATGAAAAAACAAAGAAAATGGATTTAATTGAGGAGAACGATGAATTCTATAAACATTCTTTCTATAAATCAATAACTAAAATTTTATGTTCACTATTCAAAGACTCCATAAGTTTTAACCCTAGTACATCAAGCATCTGATCCAGTACCCTCAGGGTCAGCCTCTCCTCTAGCACCGCTGCCACTCCTGTCTTTGTCCTCATCAATTTGAAATACGTCAATCTAACGCTTGAGGGTGGCGATCCTCACCCTACTAGCCTCATCCTGATCCTGTTCATGAAAAATCACAAGTTAGTAAACCATGTAGGCATGCATACATGTAGAAAATAAAGAGGTTCTTACTCTCCACTGCTGGGTGATCTCCAACATGTAGTCTCTCTAGGCCTCTATTATGTGATACATATATAGGCCTTACTCCAGAGGAATCTGCATTATTGAAATAAATGTTAAAACTAATGATTAGTTTGAGAATCATAATGAAAGCAGGTCAGGAAAAGAACTTACATGAGTAGCACCACCAGGGGTGCATGCAGGGGTTAAGTCCTCTTCTAAGGTCAAGAACTGACATGATAACTCTCCAGGAGGAACCCAATATCGAGATAAAGGGTCAGGGATGTGAATAAAGTTGCCTAGGATGAACTCAGAATTGAGGGCAGTAGTTGGCCCGACTTGCTCACCAGCCGCAGAAGTCTCCTCCCTGTCCGGATCCAATGGACGCCTCAAGGGCTCTCTCTCCAGTACTCAGAAGCTAATCGGGGCCACGGGTCTAGCAGGTGCAGCCTAAAGACAAATATAGGAGAAACATGTTGAGAATACAATCAATTTATAAGAAAAGGAAAGCCGACAAGGACATACCTGAGAGGTAGAAGTGGCCTAGAAGGAGACCGTTAGCAGAAGGTGGGTGCGAATGAACTCTACATACTGGCTCTTCGCATGAACTATATGAACCATAGCTGGTGAGCTTGTAACAACCTAAACTAGGTCATCATGCTCCAGCTCATGAGCCCAAAGCATACTGTCAGGAGGAGACCTTAGAACCCATCTCGCTCTGGCACCTCTCCTCCAGTTCAAGACCCGCTCACCCAAATACCAAGATCGATATCTAGGGCCACAGAGGAGTACCCTCTTCCGGGATAAGGGCCTGGAGCAAGTCATCTCAATGGTCCAAGTATCCTCAGGCCCCCACAAGTCATTCCGAATCTACAAAAAAGGAGATGTCAATAAGTAAGTGAGTTGAATATATATAATTTACTAATAAGAAAGATTGTGCTTTGTAGGTACCATGTCCTGTGTTAGAGAGTTCAGGTGTTGTCTGTGGATGTGAACTCGTGCAAGATGCCTCTTCACGATGCGGCTGGCACCCCATCTGCCGAGGGCTGGGAAGTGGTCTCCCACTCGTGTAACACCCACAAGTAGTTTTAGCTATAGAGCTCAGACCTGAAAAAAACAAAATAGGAGCAGTTGAAAAAAGTAATATAAATAATGAAGGTCAGAACAAGATAGGGAAAAAGAGGATTATGATGTACTAGAATAGCATGCAAGAAGCCACAAAATCTCCTAGCCCCTTGGACCACCTCGTCCATACTCTTGTACAAGTATGCCAGAGCACATCTACCCTAATTAAATATGAGAACCTGGTCAAGATCCCGAAGAGTAGGCAAGAACATTAGGTCGATGGAGCTAGAAGTGTCAGCAAAGGAGGTGGTACTGAGCAGATAGAGCAAGAAGGACCTCACCACATGATCAATCTCACGGGAAGTAATCATTGCTGCAGCCCGCTCTCGAGTGTAGAAACTCCTGATCGAGTCCAATTTAAGGGTATGAGTCCCTTTCATGTTAGGAGTCATCCCCAAAAGTCGCTCAATGTATATAGCCTTATCTAGAGACAACTGATGTAGACTCGCATCAAAAGGGACGGGGTCCCCAACACAAGCAATCCTCGTGATGGTGCCAAATGACATAGGGTCCAGAGTAAGCTCACCAAATGGGAGGTGGAAAGTGTGAGTCATATCAAACCACCTCTCCATCAGAGTGTGCAATGGCTAATAGTCTATGTGCCCTTGCTCAAAAGGAAGTGAGAGTACGAAGTCCTCAAACTCTGTCTCCTAAATCTGATCCCTCTGCTTATTAGTCAGCTTCATATAGAAAACCTGGGCTCTATGGAAATTCTCGGCACCCTTGAATGTCTGAGCATCATGCTACAAAACAAAGAGATAGGGAAGTGAAATTTATGCATTTTATGATTTCATAAAGAAATTCAGAATGAACAAACACGTAAATAGCATAGTTCACCCTGTTGATGAAGCAATCACCTCATCAAAAAGGTGTTCACCTCATTGAAGAGGTGATCGGCTCTTTGAAAGGGTGATAAGCAATCGCCTCTTCACAAAAGTCGATCATCTCATCGAAGAGGCGATCACCTCTATGAAGCGTGGATAATGATGATTTTCAATTTTTAGCAATTAAAACACAAATTTCACATTTTTTAATTAAATAATGGCCTAGAATGATAATTATGCAAGATTAATCACTGACCCAACATGATTTTACAGGAAATTTTGGGGGTACTAACCTCTCCAGATGCAGATGAGCAGATGTGGGACCCTATGTCTGCTAAAAGGGGAATCGACTCTCCTCGGGTCAATCCAAACTCCTAAAAGCACTAAAAAAAGGTGGGATATGATCCCACTTAGGCTCAAGGGGTGTTCTCTTGTCCTTCATTGATTGTAAAGAAAAAAAACATGCAGAGAGTATAGGAAGTGTAGGAGGAGAAAAGAGAAGAGAGAAAGGTGGCAAAAGTGAAAGGGAATGGAGATAAGAAAAAGTTATTTTTATAATGGGAAAAAGCATAGGGTTCCTAAAAAAAAGATGAATGCAGATGATGGTTATTGTCATATATTAAGAAGGTGAGCTTCAGAGGTAGAGATTTCCAAAGTAAAGTTTCGGGAAGGGTGGGCTAGGAAAACCCATGTTGTTAGTAGAGAGGGCTGTTTAGGTTTGAATCCCCGAAGCTCAAGGATAGGGCTGTTTGGGTTTGAATCCCTAAAGCTTAAAGATAGGGCTATTCGGGTTTAAATCCCCAAAGCTCAAAGATAGGGCTGTTCGGGTTTGAATCCTCGAAGCTCAAAGAGAGGGTTGTTCGAGTCTAAATCCCCGAAGCTTAAGGACAGGGCTATTTGGATTTGAATCCCCAAAGCTCAAAGATAAGGTTATTTGGGTTTGAATCCCCAAAGCTTAAAGACATGGTTATTTAGGTTTGAATCCCTGAAGCTCAAAGATATAGGTATTCAGGTTTGAATCCCCGAAGCTCAAAGATAGGGTTGTTCAGGTTTGAATCCCCGAAGCTTAAGGAAAGGAATGTTCGGATTTGAATCCTTTAACCTCAAAGATTGAAATGATTATTTGGGTAGTATCCCCGAAGTCAAAAGTGAATGACAACTGGGCCAAGAAAACTCAAAAATCTATGTCCCTGAAGGAGTGATAATCAAACCAAAAAAATCTGAAAACCACATCCTCAATAATGATCAGGCCAGGAAAACCCATGAATCATGTTTTAGGTGTGGTGATGATTGGGCCAGGAAAACCCAAGAATCATGTCTCAGGTGACGGATGGTTGGGCCAAGAAAACCCATGAGTCTATGTCCCCAGCAAGACAATAATTGAGCCAGGAAAACTCAAGAATTGAATTTCATTATAATGAGAATCGGGCCAGGAAAACTCAAGAATGGATTTCAGTGTTGTGAGGATCGGGCCGGGAAAGCCCGAGGTCAACAGTCTTCAAATGTCTTTATCAAATATTAATGAGTGGGTGATCGGGCCAAGAAAACCCCAGGATCATGGTCACGTTTCAAAACTAAAGGATTCATGTCTCAGGTGAGACCCGAGAGACAGGTATGTTGCTCATCTTGTTGTTTGTTTATTTTTTTATGCATGTGGTTTTTTTGAAAAATGGTCATTGCATGCATTCGATTTTTTGAAAAATCAGGGGGCAAACTATAGACACTTGATTCGGTACCCATGTTAGGGGACGAATTAGGAATGCTTAGTTTGACCGGCTTGTTGTCGAGCCCAATGATGAGAATGTGAAACTTAGACATGAGAGTGAAACCTGAATCTCTAATTGAAAGTGGACTTGAAAACCCAAAGACTAGAAAGCCTAAAACCCAGACCAATTATCCAAAATTGGCCCAAGCTCGCCTAGCCAAGCGTAGGCCCGAGCCAAAGGGGTGACGCCTCAATGCAATAAGGTGGTCGCCTCTTTGGCAACTGCCAATGAGGTGATCACCTCATTGTAGAGGCGCCACCTCTATGGCAACCCACTTACAGCTACATTAAATGCAACTGTAACCATGGTGGCCAAATGGTGTGGGCCCCAGCCTCCAGAGTTGATTCTTGCATGAGAAAGAGATTTTTTAGGAAAAGAAAAAGGCTATGGAGGCTCATGATGAGCTAGAGGGCTTAAGGGCATGGGGAAGCTAGGAAATAAAAGGAAAAAAAAGAGAGAAAAAAAAGGGAGGAGGATAGAGAGGAGCTCTGAAAAAAAAATAGAGAGAAAAGCAAAGAAAAACATCCTCAAAAAAGGGAGTTCACTTTTTCCTAAGAGAAGAAGGAAGAAGTTTATGTCAAAAGTAGAGATCACATCCTAGCAAGGATCACAATCAAAACTGTCTCTGAGGGCCTCTCATTTTGGTAGAAAACTTGCACTTAAACTTGACCTGTGCATCATTTTGTGTGTTCTTGTTCATGTGTGACTAAGTTGTTAGTGTATTTTAGGTATATTTCTAGTTTATCTTGCTTAATATCCCACTTTATTGATGTTATCTTTGAATACTTTTTCATGTAGTTGTAGTTTAATGATTGTAGAGTGTGTGTATGCATGTATGGTTACTTAAAGTAGAAGTTTGAATGTTTGAGAGTCGGAACCGGCCTATTAATCAAGCGACGCCTCTTTATAGAGGTGTTGCCTCTTGTCAATGAATCGATTGCCTTATCCCATTAACAGGCCTCTAGGAAGTCCCCTCTATTCATATGTGTTGTATGTCTTTTTTCTGCCTTAGAAATACGGGAGGCCTCTATTGATGAAGTGTCGCCTCATTAATGAGGCGACTGCCTCATCTCAATGAGGTGATTGCCTCATCAATGAGGTGATCGCCACATTGACATGTTTAACCTACTTTTAGCTTCATTTTATTAATGCTCGTCATGATGTCCGCTTTGGTATTTCCCCTTTTGACCCTGAACATGTCTGTTCCATTACATGATGATGTTCAATCTTGATTGTTTGATGGTTTTTTTAGTTTATAATGTGAGAACCCCTTTTTATAGAGTCTCTTTATAAGTATCGTTATATGTGATTTCTTTTTTTTGAAAGTAAGGATTAATTCTGTGTTATTTGTAGGAATTACTTAATGATTTCCATCATTGAGTAGTCATCATTCTTAGTTATTCCTTTTATACTATTGCATTTATGTTATTTTTGATTTATTTTCGGTATATGTTTAGTTTATTTTCTATATATTATTCTTTTATTTAGCCTAATAATCCTTAATCCCTTTCCCCCTTTTAATTTTGAATGTATGGTTGTAAATTATTATTTATTTTATTTTTGATAAATGTCGGTACTTAAAGGCATGAAACTGGACTAATGTGCAAACTTGGACTTAACTATAAAATTTGGAAAGTAAATGAAGGCAAGTGCAACTTGGAATGTAAATGAGGAAATAATTAAATAACTAATTGGTAATAAAATGCAAAACACAAATGGAGGCCAACTGCAAGGTTGGGTGAGCATTCAAACGCTCATAGCCAATTTCTGAACCTGATCTTTAATGATGACTTTTGGGAACCTCAGTGGGATCCAGTTGTTGTACAGTATGTCTCGACTATTATCTAGGTAGCGAATCCATCTCCAAATAGGCCCAAGACCTATATCGTATTTCCTAGTGGGCCTTGAGCCTACAAAGTGTCATGGTCACCAAACACTTGGGCACGCGCTAAACCCCACCGCCTACAATTATAAAGCTCCAAGGATCTCAAAAGCCTCCTTAAATTTCAAAGGTCCAATCAGCCTAACATAATTATACTTCATTTTAACTTCGAATAGAGTCCTACTTATACACACTTAAATAAAAAAAAATTAAATGCTCAAAATTAAGTTTGTTAAGATCAAAATTAAGATTGATTATTGCTAAGGTTAATACCCCATTTTTAGGTGAGTTTAAGCTAGGTTTTTATAGAAAAACCCTAGCTAAAAGACATATCCTATTGTGACTTTCTCTCATGTCTGTGATAGAGTTTTGATTTTAAAAGGACTTTTTATTTCCTACAAAATTCAAATAAATCCCAAAAAGAAATTTATAATATTAATTGACCAATCAAAATTCAAAACGCAAAAATTTGCTTACTGTAAAAATAAAAAAAAAACAGACGAAACATGTCCAATTATGATCGGGATTATGTAATTACAATCATAATTACATAATTCTAATCGATTTTATGTAATTTCGATTGGAATTATGTAATTCTGATCAGAATTATAGAATTCCAATCTTTTTTTGTACTTTTAATTACAAAATGACTCCTGAAAGAATTTAAACTTTTCAAGTAGGTCCTTAACGAAAACCTTACAATTAAGTCCTTTAAAAAACCAATTAAACTCTTTTGGAAACTTATTTAGACTTTTAAGGTTTCAAACTTCAAGTGTTGAAGACTTATTTATAATATTTTCATCATTGGAGTCCTCTATCACACCCACACTCAACTATCCTAAAATTGGGTGCTTATAGAGATTTCATGATGGCACATGGTGCTACACACTTCCTTAAAGAGAGGCTTTTTTACTAGAGTGATACCTATATTGAGAAAAAATATTTAGTTATTTTAAGGAGATGACATTAAGTTTGGTTGATCTAATCTTATAGTTACCTTCCAAAACCCATCAAGTTCATCTTATATCTCATTTGTTCAAGGTTGCAATAGGCATTTGTCAAATGTCAAGATTCTATAACTTGTATATGGACCCTTGGATGTGTCATGCCAACCCATGGCCTTAGCTATCTTTTGAAGTTCATCCATGACATTAAAGGTATCACGAATGTATGCTCGACCACCAAATCTGAGTATGTGATCCATCTCAATCATGATGGTGGAGATGTTACATCTGATGCAATGGAAAAATAAAAAAAATAACGCATTAGCATCATAATTATATTGTAAGACTTCACACTGATAATAAACTGAGAAAAGAGTCAGTACCTTTTCTTTTTAATGGAAAAGAGGCCACTTACATGTAAAAATTCATAAGTTCTTGGATATGTATCAAATGGTGCACACTTGAAATTTGACAATATTATCATATAGAATAGGGGCATAATAGAAGAGGTTACAATACCAGATAAATAGTGAAACAATTCCTAATCAAATTTTGGATGAAAAATTACGTGTTTCCTATCAATGACAAGATTTACATAAAGGCTTAATTGGGTTCATGGAATATCATAAAATAATATAGGAAAAACATATAACAATGATCAACTTTGGTTTAATTTAAAAAGTATAATAGTAATTCCATAGACTAGTGATTCCAAAATTTAGAAGTTGCTTTTATAATTTTAAATGAGGAACAATTACTAAAGAGAATAACTATTCTATAAATTCAACTAAATATTGAGAAAAAAATGAAGAAAGTAGGAAAAAATGTTGATAAAAAATCATTGAGGAAAAAAAAAAGACAACACCCTAAAAATAGAGGAAAGGAAAATGGTCCATATTGGAAAGAGAAAGGTTAGGGAAGTTAGTTTTGAAAAAAGAAATGTTAGTATAGGCAGCGGGGTTTAGAGTGCGCCCAAGTGTTGGTGACCACAGCACAATGTAGGCTCAAGGCCCACTAAGAAATACAAAATAGGTTATAAAGCCTAATCAGAGATGGAGTCACCATCTGAATAAAAGCCAGGACACACTGTACAACAACTAGATCCTACAGAGGTTCCCAAAAGTCGTTATCTGAGATCGGGTTTGAAAACTGAGTATGGGCTTTTGGAATGCCCACCCAACTTTGCAATTGGCCTCCATTTGTGTTTTTTGTTTTATCACCTTTAATTATTTAATTATTTCCTTATTTACATTCAAAATCGCACTTGCCTTCATCCACTTTCCAAGTTTTATAGTTAAGTCTAAGTTAGCACATTAATCTAATTTCATGTTTTTAAGTCCCAACATTCAACAAAAATAAAATAAGTAATAATTTACAACCATACATTTGAATCAAATGGGGAAAGGAATTAGGGATTACAACATTTTTTATCATACAAAATAGAATAGAATAAACAGAAAAATTAACCGAAAATAAGCCAAAAATAAACAGAAGTAAAAATAATAGTAAGCACACAAATATTTAATTAAGCAAGATAATAAAATAATTGTATAAAAAGACTGAAAATATAGAAATATGAAAATACATGAAAAAAATAAAAAAATAATAAAAATAAAATTATACGGCGTCGCCTCTAGCCATGGGGCATTGCCTTAGAGCAAAGAGGCAAATGCCTGTGTGCATAAAAAATGGGCTCAAAATGGGCTTAATTGAAATAGTAAAGAAAATAATAATAAAATATGTGAAAACCATGCAAATCCAACCAAAATTCATATAAAAATTTGACTAATATACTATATTTTAACCAACAAAATATATAGAAATACTCCTATCATTCTACTGGTGAAGTGGCTGAAAAATGAATAAATTTGGAGCACACAAATCTAATTATATGAATAGTGACTATTAAAATAGCAAAAATACATGTAGGAATATGACATGGAACTAAAATCACGTAAAATTTCAAGTAACACACCAAAGGGGAGCAAACAAAATAGATGGACATGTTCATGTCACTCTTTTGATTAAATGGCTAAAAGGAAAAACCAATTTTGAGCACAAAATTTTTTTCTTATGAATAGTGATATTGGTAATAGTAAAATAGAGAAAGTAACCCGTCATGAGGCAATCGCCTCATCGCAAAGAGGTGGCGCCTCTTTGTAGAGATGATCACTTAACCAGTAAACGTGGATGACTCTCATAGGCAATAAACTTAGGTTTTAAATAAGGAATAACTAGTGTAAATGAATAAGACATACAATGAAACAAAAACTTTTCTCAAAATGGTTAGCCCTCAAAGATAGGTATGGACTTGATTTTTGCACACTCCAATGCAAGGTTTCTACCTTCTTCTTCTCAAAGATCAACCTTGAAGCTTAATCCCTCCTTTCTTCTTAAAGACCTTCCTTTTTTCCAAAATGTGTTTTTTTATTCTAGAGCTCTCCCTTTTTTCTCTCTCTCTGAACTTCTAAGATTTTTTCTTTGTGAACCCTCTTTCCCTTTTTCTCTTCTCTCCTTCTCTTTTCATTTTATATTTCCCTAACTTAATCCCTACCCCTACTCTCTTCATCATTATCATCACCTTTTTAGCCCATAAATTTTTCCCAAAAACTTGTTATTCCTGCTATAATTGCAGAGCAAGAATAGGTAGGGCCCCACTAACTTGTTGTCCTTAATGAACCTCATTTAATGTAGTAGCAAGTGGCTTGATGAAGATGCAATCACCTCTTTGGCTTATAGGTCTGGGCTTTTTGGGCTGAAGAGTTTGGGCTCGGAGTTGTATTTGTATAGGTTTAGATTTTTGGGCTTAGGATCTTAGTTCTATTCTCAAGAAGATTTTAGGATTCACTTAAATTTGAGTTTTGAGTTTTCTTATCATTGGGCTTTGGTGTGGGCCAATCAAACTAAGCACCTGTAGTCCGCCCCCAATTCATGGGCCGATCAAATCTGGTGTCTATAGTTTGCCCCTTAATTTTTTTAAAAAACCAAACACATGCAAAGCAGTTTTTTTTAGAAAATCACATGCATAATGCAAACAAAAGAAAAAGATAGGTGACATACCTAAACCTTGAGGTTCGCTCGAGAGGTGAGTGCTTTGACTCGAAATGTGATCGTGTTCCCTGAGTTTTTTGAGCTCAATCAACCACTCATTATATCTTGGTAGACTATGTGAAGATGATGATCTTCGGTTTAACTGGCTTGATTATCACTCCATTAGGGATGTAATTCATGAGTTTTCCTGGCCTAAACAGTTACTCACCTAAAACAAAGACTTTTAGGTTTTCCTAGCCCAATAGTCACTCAATTGAAATAAAAACTCTTGGATATTCTTGGCCCAATCATCAATCAACTAAAATGAAGACTCTTGGGTTTTCCTGGCCTGATCGTCACTCAACCGAAATGAAGACTCTTGGGTTTTCTTAGCCTAATCGTCACTTAATTGAAACATAAACTCTTAGGTTTTCCTAGCCTGATCTTCACTCAACTAAAACATATACTCTCAGATTTTCCTAGCCTGATCATCACCCAACTGAAATGAAGACTCTCAAGTTTTCTTGGCCCAATCATCACTCAATCGAAATAAAGACTCTCAAGTTTTCCTGGCTCGATCATCACTCAATTGAAATAAAGACCCTTGCATTCTCCTGGCTTGATCATTGCTTAACTGAAATATAGACTCTTGGGTTTTCCTAACCCAATCAGTCACTCAATTGAAACACGAAATTTAGGGATACAACCCGAATAACCCTTCTCTTGATCACGAGCTTTAGGGATATAACTTGAACAACCCTTTCTTGATCATGAGCTTTAGGGATACAATCTGAAAAACTCTATATTGATCATAAGCTTTAGGGATACAACCCAAATAGCCCTTTCTTTTGAGACATAACCCTTAGGTTTTCCTGGCCCAAGAGGTGATCCTTTGTCACAAATAGGAAACTCATGCCATCATCCTCGAGTTTTCTTGGCCCAAGAGGCAGTCCCTTATCACAAATGGGAAACTCATGCCATCATCCTTGGGTTTTCCTAGCCCAAGAGGTAGTCCCTTGATTCTAACACTTTAATAAGAGAAAATCTATAGCTCACCCTTGGTTATGGGTCGATTAAACTAAATATCTACAATTTACCCCTTGCTATAAGCTGATTGAACTAGGAAATAAATACTTGTGAACATTGATACTTCAATTAGCAAATAGAATAAATGAAGGGAACAATAATGAAAACCCATATAGCCATGCAGGCATCAAACAAAAAAACACAAAAGAAGCCATATAGCCACATAAACGTCAGGCAAGAACACATAAGAAAAGCCATATAGCCAAGAAAGCGTCAAGTGAAAACAACAACAATAAAGAAAAGCTATATAGCCATGCAAGCGTCAGGCCAAAAAAATAACAAAGAAGAGCCATATAGCCACGCAAGCACCAGGTGAGGACAAACAAAAAGTGCCATATAGCCTTTGGGACATCTAACAGGACAACAATAAATGAAACATGCATAAAATAAAATCAAATAGAATACATCATATAGCATTTGGGGCATCATATGAAGATAACAAAATAATGTAGCCTCATAGGCATCAAACGAAATCAAACTAAGCACATAAATCAAAATAAGCAGTATAGCCTCACAAGGTGTCAGTTGAAACTAAATAAGAAAATTGCATCTTAAGCACTTGAATTAGCTTATTCTATTACACATACAAAAAAAGTCCAAAATCTATGTATGCATGGTCGTGTTCTTTAGAATCTCTCAAAAGTTATTTTAATAACACATGCTCATGTGGTGTATGCAGTGCTTATAAAAAGGGTGCATATTTTAATGCACCTAAGTATGAAATTTGAAAATGATTTTTGTAAAATAATTTCTTATATGCATGAATAATAAAGAAAATAGTCAATAGCCAAATGCCTTTCCTATTTATAAATAATCTTTGAGAACTAGTCCTCATCATATTAAAGAATCCAAATTTAAGTCTATTGAGACCAGCTTATCCAAATGGAGCTAAATTTACGACATCCTCATAATCAAATTAGGATTATGATAATAATTCATGCCCCCAACTTAGTTACTTCCTTAGAATACTTTATTGTCATATGACAATTGTGCTTAACCTTTAGTGTGTAAGAGACTCTATTTGGAAACTCCATTACTCATGAGGCTCAACTCATCTCAAAAATTGCCCCCCAATCAAGGACTTGATGGACTCTCTCACCTTCACACCACCAAGTAGAATCTTATGATCTCTTGAACTGCTTTTCTCAGAATGAAAATGCAACTGATTTTATTTTATATTCCCTCTTTTGCCTAGGTCACTCCTTTTCTATGATTTTTTAAACCTAAATGGGTCTTTCATTTTTTCCTTTTTTTTATTTTCCCTCTTTTGCCTAGGTCGCTCTTTTTTATGAGTTTTGAACCTAGTTGGGTGGTTGTAAATTCATGGTGATGGTCGATCACTTTTATTACACTCAATATTCATCTTATCACTTTAGTTGTTGACTACTATTGCTATTGATCGCTGGTCATAAATGTCACTCTTACTGTTGATTATTGTAAAACTGATGAGTCCATGTCTGACACTTCACGTGCTAACAATATGTCAATTATGACTATCTTCACATGATTACTTCTCTATTATAATCATGAATGCCATATTATTCTTGTTATTGATTAGCCTTTTACGGGTTTTCTGACCAACTATTTTTCAGCTCATAATTGGTGTTAATTTTATTTAAGAATAAGGACTTTCTAAGGATTGCTCAAAATTGATTTTTCAAATGTTAGAGGCACAAACAAAAATTTCCCTTTTTCTTTCCCCACACTTCCTTTCCTTTTCATTTTATTTTTCTTTCCTTTCTTTTTCTTTTCTTTTTTTCTTTTTTCTTTTTTTTTCTTTTTCTTTTTCTCACCTTTTCTCTTTTTTTTTCTTGAAGAATATGAGGAATTCATTTTAGGAAAAAACTAAAGTTGAATATGCCCAAAGGAAAGTTTGAAAGTTAATTATGATATTTTAGTCCTCTCATTTTTTTAGGGTTTTCTTTTCTTTTCTTTTTCAAATCTCTCTCATTCAAGCATAAGATTGCATGCAAAATTATAATAAATTAATACTCATGCAAATTAGATAATTAAACATTCATTAGTATAAAAGAAAATATTGCAGCAAAACGTTATCTGAAACCATTACAATCGAAAATAAATATTCTTGAGTGTCCAAATCCAAGTTAGCTTTAACTTGCACCCCAAAACGATATAATTCTTTGAAATCCCCTTATGCCCATGTCCTTCAACTTGTTAGCTAGAGGTGGGATGCAGGCTTTTATGGCTATTACTAACTAATCGGATTCTGCAGGTCTATTCTTCATTTGGGCTAACTTTCCTCTCCACCTATTTAAGAAGTTCATGAAGGACTCGTTAGGTCTTTGTATTGTATTTTGTAGCTCATGAAGAGAAACTTCAAACTGAGAGTTTAGCCTATAATGTTTGATGAAGACTGAACATAGCTCTTTATAGTCTTGTCAGACTTATGCATCCAAAGTGTAGTACCAATTAATAGCAGCTCCTTCCAGGGATAATGGAAATTGCTTAACAATTTGAGTTTTTGATAACTCAGTGGCCTTTATGTAAGTGACATATTGCTTCAGGTACAAGTAAGGGTCATCGATCCTAAAGTATTTCTTCACGTTTAGGAATTTGTATTTCAGGGGAAATGATTCTTTAAAATCCAAATCCAAGTCAACATCAACAAAGTTCAGACTAAGCCTATGGTTATTGAATGCAGTATGCAGTTGATTCATCTGTTTTGTTAAGTCCTTCATCCATTCAATCTTAGCTGAATCTACTGGTGCTTTTCCTTTCAATTTCTCACCCAGAACAATTCTGGTTTCAGAATCATCTTCATTAGAGAGCATCTTTCCTCTAATCTTAGCAACCATGTTCCTAACCATTTTTCACATCTTATCTCCGATCTCTTTCAACAGTTCTTTCTTAAAAGCTTCGACATTAAAATTAAAGGGTGCTACCATTTTGCTTCTTTATTAAGTGGTTTTAATTGTCTAATTAGATCTTTAATACTGGTGGGCCAAATTCCATGGATTTTCTTCCAAATAAAGAGAGGCTTATGGATAAGAAAAATGCATTTTTGAAAGTCGCAATGAATGTCATGTATGCATGAAATGAAATATTTTTTTTGAAAATTAAAATGAATGTCATGTATGCATGAAATGCAAGAATTTTTTTTTGACGTGAACAGAAACAGACAAATAAACAAATAAGCATGAATTTAGGCATGATTACTTCCACCCTTATTTCTCCTACACACGTGTTCAATGGTGAGTTTCTTATCCTAGGATTTCTTTATCTGGGTTTTAATTATCAACGGAGGATAAGAAAATCGATGTATGCAAGATAATTCTTAAAATGAATAAGTAAATAGTAGGTCATCAGAAAAACAAGGTCCATCATAATGGGTCACAGAGGCAAGAAAGGCCTACTTTGACATAGTCCATTAAAAATAGGCCAAGATTTTATGCCAAGGTCCACTATATAGTATCAAACACATGCATTTTGGAATATCGTAAAGGAAGTTGCTAGGTCACTACATGAGCTAAGTCCCGGGTGAAAAAGGCTTCAGCTCCCACAGTGATATACCTCCATTACCTCTCCCCACTCAAGGGTCCATACGACGTGGATAAGTACGTGCTATGAGTGATAATAATCAAATACTTCACCGCTAGATTTGAGTGAAACATAAGCAGCAAACGAATAACTATCATCCAGTTATTTAAGGACTGAGTGCTCATTGTGTTAAAATGTGTAGTGAATGCAAAAGATGCAAAAGAAATAAGAAAATAATTAAAAATAATAAAACATGAAACACTAGAATCAGTTTCTCTATCCTTATTGGAGTCACCACTATAGATGGCAGGGTTTAGCACGCACCTAAGTGTTGGCGACCACAGGCTCGAGACTTACTAGGAAATACAAAATAGATTATAAAGCCTAATCGGAGATGAAGTCACCACCTAGATAAAAGCCAAGAAATACTATACAACAACTGGATCCCACGGAGGTTTCTAAAAGCTGTCATCAAAGATCGGGTTTGGAAACTAGGTATGGGCTTTTAGAATGTCTACCCAACCTTACGGTTGGCCTCCATTTGTATTTTATGTTTTATTATCTTTAATTATTTAATTATTTTCTTATTTAAATTCAAAATTGCACTTGCCTCCATCCACTTTCCAAGTTTTATAGTTAAGTCCAAGTTTGCACATTAATCTAATTTCATGCTTTTAAGTCCCAACATTCAACAACAATAAAATAAATAAAAATTTACAACCATACATTCAAATTAGATGGGGAAAGGGATTAGAGATTACAACACTTTTTATCATACAAAACATAATAGAATAAACCAAAAATAAATTGAAGTAAAATAATAATAAGCACACAAATATTTAATTAAGCAAGATAATAAAATAATTGCATAAAAACACTGAAAATATAGAAATATGAAAATACATGAAAAAATAAAATAAAATAAAATAATAATAATAATACAAATAAAATAAAATGACAAAGAGGTGTTGCCTCTAACCATGGGGCATTGCCTCATAACAAAGAGGCAAATGCCTCTATGTGTAAAAAATGGGCTTAAAATGGGCTTAATTGAAATAGTAAAGAAAATAATAATAAAATATATGAAAACTATGCAAACCCAACCAAAATTCAAGTAAAAAATTGACCAATATACTAAATTTTAACTAAAAAAATATATAAAAATACTCCCGTCATTCTACTGGTGAAGTGGCTGAAAAATAAACAAATTCAGAGTACAAAAATCTAATTATATGAACAGTAATTTTTGAAATACCAAAAATACATGCAAGAATATGACATGGAACTAGAATCATGCAAAATTTTGAGTAACATACCAAATGGGAGCAAACAAAATAGATGGACATATTTGTGTCACTCTTATAATGAAATGGATGAAAGGAAAAACAAATTTTGAGCACAAAATTTTTTTTCTTATAAATAGTGATATTAGTAATAGCAAAATAAAGAAAATGACCTGTTAAAGTGGCGATTGCCTCTGTCATGAGGCAATCGCCTCATCTCAAAGAGGTGGTGCCACAATCGCCTGACTAACAAACCTAAATGACTCTCATAAGAAATAAAGTTAGTTTTTAAATGAGGAATAACCAGTGTAAATGAACAAGACTTGTAATGAAATAAAAAATTTTCTCAAAATGGTTGGCCCTCAAAGATAGGTATGGACTTGATTTTTCCACACTCGAATGCTAGGTTTCTGCCTTCTTCTTCTCAAAGATCAACCTTGAAGCTTAATCCCTCTTTTCTTCCCAAAGACCTTCCTTTTTTTCCAGAACGTCTTTTTTTCTTGTTTCAGAGCTCTCCTTTTTTTCTCTCTCTCTAAACCTCTAAGATTTTTTTTTTGTGAACCCTCTTCCCCTTTTATCTTCTCTCCATCTCTTTTTGTTTTATATTTCCTCGACTTAATCCCTATCCCTATTCTCTTCATCATTATCATCACCTTTTTAGCCAATAAATTTTCCCCAAAAACCAACTATTCTTGCTGTAATTACAGAGTAAGAACAGGTGGGGGCCCACCAACTTACTGTCCTTGATGAACCTCATTTAATGCATCAAAAGTGACATGGTGAAGAGGCGATTGCCTCTCTGAAGAGGCGATGCCTCTTCACCCTACTGCCAAAGAGGCGATCGCCTCTTTGGCTTATAGGTTTGGGCTTTTTAGTCTAAAAAGTTTACGCTTGGAGTTGTGTTTGCATGGGTTTAGGTTTTTGGGCTTAGGCTCTTAGGTCAATTTTCAAAAAGATTTCAGGCTTCACTTGCATTCGAGTTTTGAGTTTTCTCATCATTGGGCTTTGGTGTGGGCCGATCAAACTGAGCACCCGTGGTCTGCCCCCGATTCATGGGCCGATCGGACCGGGTGTCTACAGTTAGTTTTTGAAAATAATTTTGGTCAATATGGTTTTTGATAATATTTTTAGTTTTTGGTCTATTTATGAAAAAATCCCTTTATTTTTTTGAATTTTGAATTTTTTTGAAATTTCTTTTTTTTTTTAAGCTAAAAGCTAAAGTGCACTAGAGTGAACCTGTCATGCAATTATTTAAGAACAAATTACATTTTTCTCCCTTAGATTTGATCTAATTTATACTTACTTCCTTTTTGTTCCAACATTGAATTTTTATCTCTTTCAATTTTTGTTTCGTTAAGATTTAAGGACTACCATTAGAGTTAGGCAATTATTTTCCATTAAGTAGTGTATAAAAAGACTAAAATGTCTTTCCAAATAATAAAAAATATAATTAAGTATAAAATACTAATGACATTCACAAGATATATCAGTGTTTTATGTTTAATAACATAAAATATTTAAATTTCTCATTTAAAAAAAAAAAGAAAAATAAATTAAAAGATACTAACAATTATATATTATATTTCAAAAATAATTGTTTACATTATAATCATCTAAATAACTTAAATCTATTGTTACCAAAAATCAAGTCTTTAAATCCATTACAATAAAAATAAAAAACAATATCAAATTAATGAAATAAAAATATTTTGAATGTACTTATTATCTCATGATATATTGCCTACTACATATGATTTTTTTTTTTTTGTTATGAATGTTTTTTGGGCAATATTTTGATATCACTTAACTGAAAAATGTATATATTTAATGTTGTTAAATATAAAGGATTAAAATACCTTGTAAATTTTATTAGTGTTTTATAGTTATTTACTGTTTTTATTGTTTAAGAGAGCATTTTAGTCTTTTCAAGGTTTTTAATTATATATATATATATAACTTAACCCTAATAGAAATCCTTAAATTTTAACAGAATAAAAGTTAAGGGGATAAAAATTTGACTATTAAACAAGAGGAAAATTAAGTATAAATTAGATAAATTTTTAGGAAGAAAAAAATAATTTGCTCATATATATATATATGAACTTTAGGGGAAAAAATTGGGGAAAAAAAGTAAAAGTTCGAGTAGTGACCTCACTGTGTACCTCACTACTCGCCACAAGAATAATTTTCCCATGAAAAAAAATGCTCAATGAAATAGAAAAACAATGATGCAATCAAAACATACAAATATCTTGGATGAAAAAATTATAAGAATATATTTCATATACAATATACACTTATTTCTCATCATCAGCTAGAAAGAATCGATTAAATTCTTTTCGACAAAACTTCTTGAACATGTTTACTCTCACTATTATCATTACGTGTCTTATTAGGCTCAAATTAGTTGGCTTAATAGTATATCCATCCTAGAAGTACTCAAATTCTATGTAAGAGTCAGGATGATGTGGACTACCACTGGCTTTATCTCCTCCAGTGTCAGCCATCTTCTTGCTATTCGCTTGTGGGGGTGGCTCTTTGCTAGCATATTGTGAGAAGTCTACTGGCTCAGGTATGTGAGGAGGCACTGCACTTCTCACTAGGGCCCAATTCACTCCTTCAAAAAAGGGATGCTGTTTTATCTCTGTAGCTCCTCTTTTATACGCAATCCTTTTTTGGGGTTCCTTAATGAGAAGTCCTCTGATAAGATCTCTAGCCACAAAGCTAATTTGTGGTGTGTCAGGGAATCTCAACGGCTGTCCTACAACATTGAAGAGGGTAGCCCTATTTCCTTGGCCTTTAAAAGGAGTTGTTCCATGTAACAATTCATACAAGAAGATCCCGAAAGTCCACCAGTCCACTGCACTTCCATGACCCTCTCCGCGAATGATCTCTGGAGCCAAGTATTCATGAGTGCCTACAAATGACATGGATCGCACATTTGTTGGCTCTGCCATTAATTCAGGTAGTGCTCCTCCAACAAAGACACCGAAGTCTGATTTGGATTTGCGATTCTTTTTGCCAGGCAAAATCCTGGGGAAAAATGTCGATGGCTGCATGCATCCATGCACTGCAAATTCATCGTCTAAAATGCCTCCGCCTGCACTGCCACCACCGTTGCTTACATGTACAGATGAGGACTTGACAAGGGTTGGACTGACAGAGCAGCGAAGTGAGAGGTCAAAATCTGACAGCATTATATGGCCTTCATCTCTCACTAATACATTTTCTGGTTTCAAGTCCCTATAAACGATGCCTAACATGTGCAGATACTCTAGTGCCAATAATACTTCTGATGCAAAAAACCTGACCCGGAAAAATGAACATAAGACGTTTTTAATGTCAAAGCACTCAATTCGTTCCAAAAGCTTATATTCATTTGCAACACTCGAGATGAGTTGGGAAATTTAAAATGCTATGACATCAATCCATTGGTAATTTAAGAAAATCATAAGCAGAGGTTAAAATAGCATCCCAAAGACCAAAATGACAAGATATATACAAAGCTTCAATATTCAAAATTTCAGAATATATATAGACACTGTATACCAACAATTAGTAATAATGCAGTACTAACCGTGCAGCGTCCTCGCTAAAATACTTGTAGGGTTGCCTCTGGCGAAGAGAATGAAGATTTCCTCCGCTGCAGAACTCCATGACCAAGCAATAGAACTTATCAGTCTCAAAATATGAATATAGCGTCGGCAAGAATGGATGGTCAAGGAGGCCGAGAATCTCCCTCTCTGTTTGTGCTCTAAGGAGCTTATTTCTGCTTGCAAGAGAAGCCTTATCCATGACTTTCATTGCAAAATGGGCATTAGTTCCTCTAAGTTCAACAAGGTAAACACTTCCAATATCTCCATATCCAAGGCGTTTGAGGAGTCGAAAATTACTCAGACCAATTGAACCTTTTGCATTGACCATATTAATAGCATCCCATCTGACATCACCTCCTGTATGGGGCTTAAGTGGTGCATTAGTGCTTTCTAAGCTGTCGCTACGACAACTACTGCTAGTGCTGAGTACGTGGTTCGTCTTGGCATTCGAACCCATTGGTGGTGAAGTTGTTTGGAACTGAGTAATTGAAGGTGCCAAGGGACTAGGACCTGGACGGTGATTATTACTGGCATTGCCTACAGCCTTGGTTAATGGATCCATCCTTTTGGGATCAAAATGAGGATTTACAGTCACATTTTCTGTGATTTTGCTATATCCAGATCCCTTTGGCGAAAATGAGTTGCTATTAGCACCATATTTTATTACTTGATCCGACTTCTTGGAATCATAACTTAAATTGGATTGACTGTAACTCTTTGCAACAGCCTCCACCTTCTTGGATTCACATTCTGCGGCTTCTTCTTGTGTAATGTGGCTCTTCTATAAAAATATACAGATCAAATAAAAATCTAAAAATCCAGATGAAGCTAATACTTAAAGAGCAATGCATACCTGAGATGAGTCAGGCCTCATTGCGGGAACTGATGACATTGATGGGGGCAATACCAGAACAACCCCTTAATGCAAAAAATAAAAAAAAAATAAAAAAAAAAGAAAACTCAAACAATGATTACCCTGGAAAGCAAAAACAATTCGTAAGTATTTTAGATGTTACGCGATTTGTGCGTGCTTAGCACGTATGATATACTATGATTTGTTTATATATGCACCAACAACGTTCATGATATGCTATCCTATAATATTCTATTCTATTAGTTTATTGCATTAAGGAAAAACAACTAACACCAAAAAGAAAAATGCAAGCATATGAACATTACAATTATACAGAATAAACTAAAAGACATGCTGCAGAGAATGTAGGACGAACCAGAATTTTAAAGGAAAAAAAAAAAGAAAGAAAGAAATGTGATAGCAAAAGTAAAGGAAGAAGGAAGAGAGAAGAAAGGTGAAAGGGGTTGTGGTTAGAGATATTAGAAAGCTAAAAGAAAAAAAATATATTGGTTGGAGATTGAATGGGTCTCCACTTTCTGTCAACAAGGAGGAGTGGATTTGTTGTAGACCTTTTTGATATTTTTGTTCTTGTTCTTTTTTTTATTTTTTATTTTTTTTAAGTTAAAGATTGAGAGAGTTTTGTGGAAACATTATATCCCATAAATAATGAATTAAATAAATATAGTAAATTCGAAAATTGTCAAAAGTATGATTATTCTATTCTAGTCTAGTAATTGTGCTTCTTCTTTTTGTTGTTGTGGGAGGGGGAAGCGGTCTTGGCCATGAATAAAGGGATGGATAGCCGCTTAATGCTCTTTTATCATCTGTGAAATATAGGGCAGATAGTGGCTTGCCTATTTTTATTAGAAATTACAATTAATTAAAGTTAAGAATTGAGAAATAAGAAAAAACAAATTGAAAGGAAAGATGTGCAGCCCAATAATATGAAAGGAGCTTCGAGCAATTAAATATTAAAATCAATAATTTGATACCTATTTGATTGGTGAAGCTTAGAGCAATTTATTTATAATTAACTAGTGTTAAAGTGGAAAATTATATAGTTACCTGATTTTTTTAGTTATTTTTGTTATATTTTGTTTTTTAAAATCATAGGATGAAAGTGTATTTCATCATCCAACAGTGGTTATTAATAAAATATATTTTACTTTTCAAAAAATAAATTAGCCATAAAATGCATCTATATTAATTACGTAATTTTAACAAAATTAAAATTATAAATTAATTAAAGAATTTTAAATAATAAAAGATTTATTTTTTGGTTTTAACTATATTTTTTATAAAGGCTTATTGGTCTAAAAAATTCAAACTTTTTCAATTTGTTGTGACTTTAACTCTCTTTTAAAATTTTGGTAAAAATGTTCAAATATAACAAATTAATAGCAATTTTAGTCCAAAATTATCAAAATTGAGTGTGACATTATAGGTGGCACTATTGATGTAGACCTACTATCACACCAACTAAATATTTGCATTAAAAAACAAATGTTTTCATTATGTAGCAATTTTGTCTCAAATTTTAAATTTTAACTTAAATATCTTTTTTTTTTAAATACATTATATGTTATTATTAAATATCAATTATTTTTTTTAATTTATAAAAAATTAAAAATATGCATTATACATTTACTATTAAAATATATTAATCTAATTACTAATTTCTTAATTATTGAATTTTTTAAAATAAAATAATATTACATAATTAATGACTAAAAGTATGATTAGAATAAAAAAAACATATTAATACTTGTGTTAAATATTTTATTAGTATTATATTATTTATTAAATTTTAAACACGTGACATGCATTAATGCTTTTTAACATTTATACATGTATGAATGTATATTTAATCTTACTAATATTTATTGTTATTGAAAAAAGATATTGTGTTACATTATACAACAAAACAAGACTTGAGAAAAATTATTTTAGAATTAAATAAATAATACATATTTAAAATTTTATATTTAAATAATAAATAATTTAAATATTATAATAATAAGTAATTTAAATATAAAATTATTTAAATATTTTATTAATTAGATTAAGTATTCATTATTATCTATGTAAATATTATTTTATTTTGAAATAATTCAATATCTAAAAATTTAGCAATTTGATTAATTTATTTTAGTGTTAAATGTATCGCGTATATTTTTTAATTTTTATAAATATAAAAATAATTGATATTTTTAGTATTATAGTTAACTACTATATATTCCATATTTAATAATATGTAATTGATACCGCTTATATATATTCATGTTTAATTAAAGAGTTTTTATTTTCTGAATAGGGTTACTCAGACTAGGAAGATAACAGAATCCGTTCATGAAAAGGACTCTACCCCAAAGAGGATTCCTAAGTAAAGAGGGAATACTCTCCTACTAAGATTAGGATTCCTATCCCACAAGGAATCTTACTCCTTTTAGGTTCAAGCATCACTATAAATAGAACCATATACCTCTCATTATAGATCATCTCATTTTCTTATATTCTAATTGTTCCTTGCTTTCTATACAAACTCTCTTTCTAATCTCTAACTTAGGTATCGGAGTGTTTGTGGGGACTCTCCCCACCTCTCACCTTGTCCACTGCTCGTTGATTGCAGGGTCTCAAGCTCAAGAGTTTCGAAAATAAGTTATCAAGTGGCGCCGTATGTGGGAAACTCTTGGGAAAAGCCATTCATATACCTACTAAGCTAAAGACATTCACACCATGACTTCCAAACCACAACCAACTTAAACTCCTAAAACTAATATTAATCCTTCTACGCCCATCCCTTCGGCTGATCTCTCAGCTCCTCTTCCGACAATAGTGCTTCCAACCACTTTTTAGCATGTCGGAACTTCATCTGAGCATACACATTCACTTCCTAACAACACCCAGAGATGCCTAACTTTGGGCACAGACTGTCCACATTATGCTTCTTTACAACACCACCCTCGTTCAATACCCTCTATACCTTTTCCAATTTTGACAGACACACCAGCAATTGCCACACCAAACTTGAACACTGTAAACCAAACACTCAACCTCAACCAAACCAACAAGGAATTTATGATACAAAATATCCAAGAGCAAATGGCCTTAATGCAACAACAGTTAAATGCTTTAATACAAAGCGGGAATTCTAAACCAGCTCAAATTGATCAACTCCTACAAGCACTAGAGACAAGCAGGGGAAAAAAGTAGGATATGTGTGGACTATACTGACCTTAATCGAGCATGTCCCAAAGACAACTGCCTATTGCCCACTATCGACCAGCTCGTAAACTCCACTGTTGGCCACGGATTATATAGTTTTATTGACGCGACACAAGGATATCACTAGATATCGATGAAGGAAGAAGATTGAGAGAAAAGGTCCTTCATTACCCATAAAGTCCTATATTGCTACAAGGTGATGCCCGTCGGACTAAAGAACGCTGGAGCAACATATCAATAAATGATGAACTATGTACTCCAGAACTAGATTGGCATAAACGTAGAAGTATATATAGATGACATCATCATCAAGAGCAAGCATGTAGAACAACACCCAACAAATCTGGATCAAGTTCTCTGATTACTGAGCAAGTTTAGGATCAAGCTAAATCTAGAAAAATGTGTCTTCGGAGTCAAAGTGGGCAAATTCCTAAGATTTATGATATCCCACAGGGGTATTGAGGCCAACCTAGAGAAAATGGAAGCCATACTCAACATGAAAGCCTTAAAAATTATCCACGAAGTACAAAAGCTAAATAGTAGAATCACAACATTAGGGCATTTCATCTCATGCTCAGCCATACATTGTCTACCGTTATTCCGAGCTCTAAAAAATTCCAAAAAGTTTATTTAGTCTGCAAATTGCCAAGCAACCATCAAAGACATCAAGAAGTTCTTATCCTCAGTAGGCCCATCCCAAATGAAATATTTTATTTATATCTCTCTATAGGCCAAGAATGCATCGCTTCCATACTGGCAAGAGAAGAGGGAAGCTAATAAAACCCAGTATATTACATCAGCAAAATGCTCTGAGGATCTGAAGTCCGATATCCCATGTTGGATAAGCTGGCTATGGTTATGGTTTATGTGTCCCAAAAGCTCCGACATTACTTCTAAGCACATCCTATCATGGTCCAATCCTATTTCCCTCTACGAAAAATCTTACAAAGATCGGAGACCTCAAGCAAACTAGTTCAATGGTCGGTGTTACTTGGCAAATTTGACATTGATTATGAGCCCCGCCAATAAGTAAAAGCCCAAGCATTAGTAGATTTCGTACAAGAAATGGCTCTAGAAGACCTTACTATGACAAAAGCATCGAAATGGAATCTCTATGTTGATGGAGCTTCTTCCTCTTAAGGATCTAGTGCTGGAGTGATTCTCAAAGGACCGCGTAAAATTCACATTTGGTATGCAGTTTAGATAGAGTACAATGCAACCAATAATGCCGTAAAATATAAAGCACTCATTATATGCCTAAAATTAGTTATTGAAGTCAGAGCCAAACACCTCACAATACACTTGGAATCCCAATTGATAGTAAACCAGGTTAACAACACATTCCAAGTTAAAGACACCAGCATTGCTAAGTATGTGGACAAAGTCAAGTAACTCTTAGAACATATCGAACAAGAAGGGGGCCGGTAGGAGAACTTCTAAATACCCAAATAGGAGAACTCTAAGGCTGACCTCCTGGCCAAATCGGCAGTTGAAGATAGTCAAGCATTTAAGGATATGGAATTCACCGAGGCACTGACAAAACCCAGCACGAAAGATCCTGAAGTTTCAAAGATGCGGGAAGTCTTAGAATGGGTGCGTTTGATAGTCCAATACTTGGAACACGGAACTCTCCCTAAAGACAAATTGAAAGCTCAAAAACTAAAAATGAGAGTAGCCCATTACTCTATCCACCAGGGGAGCTCCACAGAAAATCCATGTCACACCTATAGTCTAAGTGCGTCTCTCCAGAGAAAAGGAATTACATACACAGGGAAATCTATGAAGGAATTTATGGAGCGCATAAGTCCCACTATGCACTAACCCAAAAAACACTACTCCAAGGATATTATTGGCCTACCATGTCTAATGATGCCTAGAAGCTAACTCAAGCATGCAACAAGTGCCAGCAATTCGCTCAACTCAATAACAGGCCTTCCCACCCCCTGTATCCAATTGACAGCCCATGGCCCTTCACTATGCGGGGGATGGACATCCTGGGCCCCTTCCTAACTTCCACTTCATAACAAAAGTTTGTGATTTTGGCTATAGACCATTTCACTGAATGGGTAGAGGTGGAGGTAGTTCCAACCATCATAAAAGCTCGGATACAGCATTTCTTCTAGAGAGAGGTCATCTGTAGATTTGGCATCCCTCACACTCTGATTATAGACAATGGTAAACAGTTTGACAATAAAAAGTTTAGAGGTTTCTATTTAGACCTTAGAATAAAGCTTCGTTTCACCTCAGTAGCCCACCCACAAACAAACAAACAAACAGAAGTCACTAATAGAATTATCATGCAGGGGTTAAAGAAGAGACTTGACGAGAAAAAATAAAAATGGGTCGAGGAGCTTCACAATGCAATTTGGGCCTACAGAACCACTCCTAGATCATCCACTAAGGAGACACCATTCAGGTTGACTTATGGCATGGATGCGGTAATACCGGTGGAGATTGGTTCACCAAGTTATAGGGTCAGCCGCAGTCTCGATCACAACATCAACAACATTGATGCACGTATATGTTTAAACCTATTAGAGGAAAGGCGAGAGCAGGCAATAGCTACGGTAGAAGCACATCAGTAAAAGGTGGCACGGTATCATCTCCAGCGGTGTTGCCTAAGACAGTTCAAATTAGGAGACTGGGTACTCAAAAGGGTAGATATTGGCAAAGGCAACTTAGGAACTGGCAAGTTAGGTCCAAATTGGGAAGGCCCATGTCAAATCTCAGAACACACAACTAAGGGAGCATACAAACTAAGAGACAGAGGAGGCAAAGAGCTACCATAATTTTGGAACTTAGATTGCCTCAAAAAATACTATCAATAAATTGTACTCAGAAAGATATTCAATAAAGTATCTCTTCATTAAAGCAACAATGTTTTTACAACCGAACGATTACAAAAAAAAAGATGAGAAAGGTTCCTATTCTACAACTTGTATATTCGAACCACTAGGCCTGGAGATAAAGGGGGAAACAACATCAATGGCATCTGAAGGCACAGTAGGTTCAGCAATAGTAGCAGACTCCAAATTGTTCCTCATACGAGAAGTACTTGCCTTTTGACGAGCGTCCTCTTTAGCAGCAATCTTTGTAAGGTCTATTGACGTTATTCGATCTGACACTTCCAAGTCCAACTCAGAGTTCTGAGAAAGCAGGATCCTCCTACACTCAGCCCTATAGGCCTTAAGAAATCCCCCTACCATGTTTTGGTAGGACCTTTTATCATTCTCTAGGGATTTCTCGACCTCATACAGCCTCTTCTCTAGATCTGCAATTTGAAGATCCTACTCTTCAATCGTCCTCATCAATTGACTTTGACTATGCTCCAGATCGGCGATCTTCTTCTGGCTCACCTCAACCTCAAACTTTGCCTTTGCATATTTTGTCTGGTAGAGCTCTAGCACTGCTTTTGCACCATTCAGCTTCTTCTCAAAGTTAATCATTGTTGTCCCTACCTCTGTCTCCTTCAGACTATACTGGCTTTTCAAGTAAAAATATTGGTCCTTCACTAGTAGCAAGGCCTGAGTCATATGTGATAGGGAAGTTCATGTTAACAGAAGTACACATGTAAGTAAAAAAGCATGAGTAACAGAGATAACATTCACTTACTTCTAATGACTGGCTAATCATCAAATCAAGCAACCCCTCTGGGCCCTCCTTAGACCAGCGCTGCATATCTGCTGGCAACCTCAATGACTCGGCATACTGATTTCTCACTTAGTTGTTCAAGATGCTCAAAGGCTTCATCTTATTCAATATCCACCCCCTCATATCCGAACACCTAGATAGCCTTGAGCGTTGAATGTATATCTCTTCATCGAGCCCCTTCGCATTAGAATCTTGCTCGATCAACTGCCTTTTTCTCCGACCCACTTTTCCAGCTTGGGTTGACTCGACTACTACCTTGCCTTTGGGATTAACAGTTGTCTCCTCAGGGGTCGCAGGAGGTTCGAATTCTAGAGAATGGGATACTTGTACTTCTTCCGGAGCTATTGGCTCATCAGCTAGGGAAATCCCGTCTGTAAAAGCAAAAAAGTTAGCCATCTATAAGTGAAAATATAAAGAAAGTTAGAAGGATACCTTTAAGTAACACAAAAGTACCAACAGAATGAACACAACCCGAACAGACTCTCCACAGGTATCTCTTGGATACATCCTCAGTCAATCGAGCTTCGGTAAGACCATCAAGATGCAGCCGCAAGACCATCTCTGCATCGTGATTAAAAAGTCTCACAGGACATTTTACCCTGTGGCATTCATCATACCACATTCACTGGACATCCACAAAGTCTGACAGGTGCTCAATGATGAAAAAACTATACCCCCACTTCTTATGGAGGTTCGAAAGCTTTATGAAAAAGGTATGGTTAGGGACGACTAATAGGGAAAACATCAGTTCTCCCTTCTTCCTAGCCAAACTATACAGATATCGAAAAACCTTTAAATTGGGCTCTTTCCCCTCTTCATACATCAGTTGGATGAGCCCAGTCAGAATCCTATAGCTATTCGGATGGAACTGACCAGGCGCTATGTTATGCCTATTCATGAATCTCTTAACAAAGGGATCTAAGGGAAACTTTAAACCTCCCCTTTAAATGATCAAAATATACCACTAATCTACTTAAACCTAACATGAGAGTATGAGCCCTAAACTTCCTATCTACTATATGGAGGGTGTAATCGGTGGGAATACAGAACCGCCTCTGGTACCACCCCAGCAATTCACCATCTATTTTCAAAATAAACAAGTCGGAACTAACCTGTTCCCTTGGTGGCATAATATTTTCTACAAAGAAGAAAAATGTAAAAAAGACAAAGGAAATAAGAAAAATAAGGAGAAAGACAAAGATCATTTAGTTATAAAGTGCAAAGGTCACAGCAGACAAAAACGAAACGGCAATAGCAACACAAATGTGACAATGGAAAAATAAAAGGGCAAAATGCATCAGTTGATGAGCACATAGATATTTATAGAGTTATAGAAGGATCTGGAAACACGCCACTAATTATCCTCATCATTACTTTGCTTCTTCCTATATCACTAAGGGCAATTTGGGAAAAATAAAACCCATTAATCGAGTGATCATTATAACAGTAGCAAAAATGTCTCATTTATTGACACATGAAAAGACGCATCGCTCACATGATTTAAATTTCAAATCCCTAGGAATCGAAGTGACATTTCCATGCCTCGACCTACTCGTGTCTTTACCAAGCTCTTTTTCTATTTATTCGGAATAAGCATTCGAGCTACGTTGTCATCAAATTCCGGATATCTAGCACTCAAGCCATGCTTCTAAGGCATCGAGCATCCAAGTCCAGTGACTGAAGCTGGCACCCTCAAGTCGCTTCTATAGTACTGAGGTTTTGAGCATGTAAGCCTCGTGTCCTTATACCAAGCATCTAAGCCTCGAGCATCCAAGTCTAGTGACTGAAGGTGGCACCCTCAAGTCACTTCTATAGTACTAAGGTTCTGAGCATATAACCCTCGCATCCTTGCACCGAGCATCTAAGCCTCAAGCATCCAAGTCCAATGACTAAAGCTAGCACCCTTTGGTCACTTCTAAAGTACTGAGGCTCTGAGCATGTAAGCCTCACGTCCTTGCACCGAGCATCTAAGCCTTGAGCATCCAAGTCTAATGACTGAAGCTGGCATCCTTAAGTCGCTTTTATAATACTGAGGTTCTGAGCATGTAAGCCTCGCTTCCTTGCATCGAGCATCCAAGTCCAGTGACTGAAGTTGGCATCCTCGAGTCGCTTCTATAGTATTGATGTTTCGAACATGTAAAGCCTCACATCCTTGTACCGAGCATCAAAAATCCAGTGATGACTGGTTCTGTCATATCATTTTAACATGGATGGGTTAATCCATTGCATTTGATCTCGTATATTTAGTGAACTCTAAAGGTCCAGAAGATGCCTCGACAACACGATGCTTTCAAGACTCGGTACTGAGCTTTACTTTCTTCCTATGATTGAGGTTGGCCACCTCAACTAACACTTATATGTCACTGTGCAGCACCTATCTACTTCCTAAATGGAACCATAAGTGCTCTATTCTACTCAAATACGATGGACATAAATATCTGAATATACCCAAGGGGGTACTCTTGATACTGCTTATATATATTCATGTTTAATTAAATGGTTTTTATTTTTTTAATAGGGTTGCCCGAACAAGGAAGGTAGCAGAATCTGTTCATGTAAAGGACTTTACCCCAAAGAGGATTCCTAAGCAAAGAGGGAATACTCTCCTACTAGGATTAGGATTCCTATCACTCAAAGAATCTTACCCCTTTTCGGTTCAAGCATCACTATAAATAGGACCCTATACCTCTCATTCTAGATCATCTCATTCTCTTATATTCTAATTATTCCTTACTTTCTATACAAACTCTTTTTTTGTTCTCTGACTTAGGCATTGGAGTGTTTGTGGGGACTCTCCCCACCTCTCATCTTGCCCACTGTTCGTTGATTACAAGGTCTCAAGCTCAATAGTTCCGAAAATAAGTTATTAGTAATGTATTTAGAAAATTAAAATATTTATGCTAAAATTAAAAATTTCAGACAAAATTATTACAAATAAAAACATTTAGTCTTTTTATGCAAATGTTTAGTTGATGAGATAGTAGACCTCACATCAACAATTCCACTTAAGATGCCACATCAACACCTCCATATTGAATTTTGATCAAAATCAATTTTAAGCTAAAATTACTACTAATTTGTCAAATTTGACCATTTTATGAAGATTTTTAAAAGTGACCTAAATTTACAACAAATTAAAAAGATTTAGAATTTTTAAACCAATAGTCCTTTTATAAAAATGTTAAAGGACAAATTTAAGTTGATATTTTAAATTAAGTTTGATATATATATATATATATATATATATATATATATATATATATATATATATATATATAACTCAAGTGAGTTACCAAAGCAATAAAACCTTAAAAAAAAAATTTATTAAGCAAGAATTACTTAAATTACACTAAAAAAACACTTATATTAACAATCATCAAATATTGAATGAAATTGAAAATAATGTTGTTATATATCTATCCCAACATTTGTTTAAAATGTTATTTAAATGTAACCTAATTTAATGTGGCCAGATGTTAGAATACAATTTTATTATTTGTTGATATTAATTTATTTTAACATTTATAATAATAATAATTATTATTATTATTATTATTTCACTTTAGGTAATATTTATAAAATATTATAAAAAAATATTATAAGATGTCATTATACCATCTTATTGCAACACATCAAAAGTATCATTATAAAATATGCATTATATAATGATTGAGTGTTATATTGCAAAATTTTATATTTATTAATTTAAATTTTTGGTGTTTTTAGATTATTTATTTATTTATTTAAATATTAAAAAATCATTAATAAATTATTGGTGCATTTTTTTTGTCAATATCATAATTTATCATGTGCTTTTTTTTAATATTTATAAATTAAAATTATATTATAATTCAAAATTGAAAAATTAAATTCTAATTCAAAATTGAAAAATTAAATTCTATTAACAGAATAATCATAAATCATGATTTTATTGCTCAAACAATATATTAGCATTATTATTAAATATAAATTTTAGTTAAATCATCATTACAATATTATTGTAACACTATAATTATATATACAACAGTAAATTAACACAAACTAAAAGTATTTTTAATAAAAAAAAGATACAACTATAATGTAATACAATAATGATAATAACATTCTACATTATTTGATTTCCTTGACACTCTCTTGAAAACCTATGAGAGACTTTGAATAAATCTATGAAGAATAAAGTTCTTGAACCTCAAATCCCTACAACCTTGTAGTTCAAATGATGAAACACGCATTCAAATGCCTACACCAAACCAACCTTTGAAGTTTACTGGCAAATTTAGGATGAGTCTTATAGTTCAAAGAAGAAAAAGGACAAAGATTGAAACTTTAATTACCCCTCTTCAAGCTTTGAAAGAAGAAAACTTTGGATGAAAGAGTGGTTTGTATGAGTTATATATACAAGGAGGCTTGATTTTGCTTTTAGTTTTGACTTGGCATGAGTTACAAGTGAAATGTTATTAGGAATTCTAGAGTTAATGCAACGGAATATTAATTATAAAATACTGCAAAAAATAACAAAATAAAATGACACAATTGTAGTTGTTATATTTAGAACATATTGATATTGGATGACTGATGCAATGGGCTATAAACCTATGGATGATTGCCTGGATTAATGAAGACATGCACAAGGCAATGTTAATAGACCGGGATGGTAAAGAAAGCTATGGAAATAGCAAGGCAAGTAATTACTATACCTTAAGCCATTTTCAACACAAGTGTGCATGACAAAGCTGTAGCAACGCATATAGCATTCATTATGGATAATATATTTTATTAATGTTGGCATTTGTTATCTTTCGAAATATGAGTGCACCTAGGCTAATGATAAATTGGTTAAAAATAATACAATAGGAATGAAGAAACTTCGAAAGCTAATGCAAACAATGGAGTGACCATTCCAGGTAAGATACAATTGGAGAATGCAGTAATAATGGATAAGGAAAGTGCACTATCATAGTCCGAATAGCAATCATATTAGGTAGTGTAGGTGGAGTCACCACACCCATGTTTGCCACATAAGCGAATTACAAGCATAAGGTATGACATGTTGTAATTGAAGACTTTATTATATTGTGATGCAAAGTTTACCAATAAATGATATAAAGAATGTAAGTGTAACTACTATAGTGATAAGTGGTTATAATTGAAGAGACACATTATACACATTATTACTAACTCAGTGGTATGTCATTAATTATCAAATCACCAAGAGCTAAGAAACAGATTATGCATTTTATAAACCCATGCATTCAATAACCTATCATAGGTAACTATTTATCAATGGTGTATTTACCTAAGTAATGCATAACATTCAGTAGTCTAATCATAATGGTTGGTTTAATGCACAACATATGAAAGCAAGGAATATAACAAAAGTGCTAAAGATTATGCTATCCAGTAGGCCATAAATGTTCCGCTATCATTAGGCATCAAAGGTAGGTTTGTGATGTGGTTGTTGTTATCATGTTTATTGTGAGTGCACTTATGCATCAATTATCAAAGCTATTTGCTACATTGATTTAATTTTTTAATTCTAATGCAACATGAATGAAGAAACTAGAAAAGCTATTGAAAAAGGTAGAGAGTTCATTGCACATGAGGTATAGTTGGAGAATACAATACCCTTTGATAAGGTCGTGGTGGAACAGGCATTATCACATGATAGACAACAACATATGACATAGAAGAGAATATCATCACCAACAGTAAAGTATGACATTTTATATTTTTAATAATTGTTACGTTAAAATGCAGTTGTTGCAAAGATATTATTATTGTAAAGTTTTTTCTTAATAATATATTTTTAAAAAAAGTGTCAAATCAATCATGTGGAAAAAAAGCATGAAATATGATAGCTAACTAAGTGCATTCATTCATTAGTAGATCAACAAGATCCAAGAAATGAAGAGTGCACATTATGAACCCATCCATTCAGCAACATAGTACAAGACATGGAAAAAGTGAGGATGAACTCAACTGTAAATTGCTGAAATGGATTCAAGAAGCAAGATGTAGTGTGAATAGGTAGCTACTTCTACACATCAACAATGCAAATAATAGAATATTTCCAACATATTGGTTTGATTTAAAAACCCTTTTCAAAATAAAATTATCAAGCTAAAAATATATTGTTCGTATTTTTTGCATAATAGTGATGAAGAAATTAATGTTTTTGAAATGGGCTATTGCTTTTTGAAGAGAAGTGAGATAAGGACAATACTTGATGTTAAAGGAATGATTTCCAATATGATAAATACACAAATATTCCTAAATGATTTTTATTCTTAATAATTATATTTTTCACATCTTTATCTTTTCTTAATCTTTTAAAATTTATAAGCTAAGCTAAATGATTGACCACAAATTGTACTTATAGTTGCAAATTTTATTTAAGTCGATGATGCATCAAGTGCTCATTCAAGGGGAATTTATGCATTTCTACCAACATTTGTGGTAATTATAAAAAATTCATGCATAATGTTCATATTGTGTGAGTGATGTCATAGGATGATACAAATGTCTTGTTAACCATTGTATTTCAGGCGGCATTGACTACTAATGACTTTAAGTCATCAAAATTGAACCATCACAATAGGCACATGGCACATAATAAAGAATCAATATAAGTTTTTGACAGAAATAAAAGCCAACATTGCAATTGATATAAACAAAATTTGTTTGGTATGTGTATCCTTTACTCATTAGGCATTAGTGTGTCCTTACTCAAAGTTCACATAGTCCAATCTTAATTGAATAACAATTTTGATTTTATTAGGTTTTTATTTCTGTGCTATATGTGTTAGATCTTTAATGCAACATTCGGCTTATATATGAATGATTATGCATTGCAAGTTATCATATAAGGTGAGCCCATTTAAAAGTGATCATTAGGTTTTGGATAATTTGGGTTTTAATGTATTTAAAAGGGTATAGGGCCTTTAATGTGTAAAGACTAATGGATAATTTATAATTTCAATGATGGGTTAAAATAGAAATGCCAAAAGATAATAGGAAAGTTATCTATATATAGATGGTCATGGTCCCTAGGTCATACATATTAATTATTACATCCTGCTTCTTTCTAAATCCTATCATTAGAGAGAATACAGAGAGAAAACCTAAAGGCATTCTCTTAGAAAATGTACTGACCTATATAAGGTCAGTCGTACATCTCTAAGGTGATTAATCTATGGATTCAGGTACACTTCCACTGTTATATTATAGTTTTTTTTTAATTTACATGAGATTAGGTTCTAGGGTTTTATTCAATTTAGAAATTTTTCTAACAAGTGGCATGAAAGCTACTTAAGTTGAATCATTAGGAAATAATTTTATATTTTATTTGGTGAATTGATATTTGGGTTTACATTATTTCATGATTTTATTAAGCTATATGTGAATTTTGGTTTAATATATAATTTGTTTTATTTCTGTTGAATTTAAATTCAATCTTTAAAATATACATATACATGTATATATGCATTTTTTGTTGATTTGTATATACATATATGTATAATGCATATGCTTATGTTGTGGTTTATTAGCAAATATCATGACTTTGGCCCAATCAATTCACTTTTGTTTTGTAATATTATATGTATATAATATATAAATAGAAGCCATATGTATAATTGCTATGGATATATATCCATATAATAATACACTTTATGTTTTATCATCCTTTTGGTTTTTGGTACTGTGTGCACATATATGTTGATATTGGGTTTTGTTGGCTAGTTTTATGGTTTTGGCTAACCAATTTCACAATTAATGGTTTGTGTGTATACAATAATGCTTACGCATCTAACTTAGGTGAATATTTGGTTAAACATGTACCGATTTGTTAATAAGATACATATCATAAATTTTTTATTTGCAAATGAGTGAGTATTTTATTAATACTAGAACATCATTTTTTTATTGCTTATGAGATTATATACATGTGTAAGTATATATGATTTTGGATTTATTTACTTAAAAAATTGCAATAATGCAATTAAAGAACTTTTTTTGGGTGCAATTTATCCAATTAAGATATTTTGGATACAATTTTAAATTCAAATATTGTTATGGTTATATATATTTCAAGATAAATTAATTGAGACAGTATCTCGCCAAAGTGAGCTCTCTTGTTCAGATTAATTTATTTTAAAATATAAAAGATTGTGTGCATGTAATTTCTGTGAGTATTGATTGGCCCAAAGGAAGGTCAATATTTAATAGAATTGCACGTTCATTTATGGTAATAACCATGTGATGATTATTTGGTTTTACATGTGAATAATAAATCAGCCCAAAGAAAGATTTGTTGTTTAACATATTCTTATTATCAGTGTTGGATTACTACACCAAGATATCACTTACAAGTTAATATTATAGTCCAAAGAAGATAAAACATAAATGGAGTGTCTGGTATCTTGAGATGGGATTTACCTTTATTTAAATTTATTATTGATTTTTTTTTGGAACTTATATGAGCTCATTTTATTAATTGTTGTTCTCTATTTGGCTATGAATAATCTTATTAATATTACTGCTAGCATCAACTTAATTCCAATGCTAAATGGCATTAACTTCAAATCATGGCAAGAAAACCTTTTGATAGTTCTCAGAGTCATGGCTCTTAACCTTGCATTGAGGGTTGATTCTCCTCCACCTTTTATGAATAGAAATACCTCTGATGAAAAGAGAGATATGAAAAGGTGGGAGAAATAAAATTGCATTTGTATAATGATTATGAAGAAGGACATTCCAGAAGCATTCATAGGCATAATGTCAAAAAAGATAACTATGGCTAAAGAGTTCCTTGCAGATATTGAAAATAGGTTTATTAATAATGAAAAGGATGAAATTGGTACACTCTTGAAAAATATAATTTTAATGAGGTATAAGGGCAAAGGCAATATTAGAGAGTACATCATAAAGATGTCTCATCTTGCTTTTAAGTTGAAAGAACTTAAACTAGAACTCTTTAAGGACTTGCTAGTGTATTTGGCTTTGATATCTCTTCCAACATAGTTTAGCCAATTTATGGTGAGCTATAATTATTAAAAAGAGACTTGGATTCTAAATGAGCTCATCTCATATTATGTCCAAAAAGAGGAACAGTTAAAGTAAGACAGGACAGAAAGTGCTCATTTGACCTTTACCTCTAAGAGCAAAGACAAAGGAAAGAAAAGGATAAAGGATAATAAAGCTGCAGATATAAAAACTTAAAAGAAATAATAAAAGAAACCTAATGAACTATAAGGAAATATTTGCTTTTTCTGTGGAGCTAAAGGGCATATAAAGAAGCATTACTCCAACTTTCATGCATGGTGTGCTATGAAAGGGTTATCTGAGTTGCCAAAAGCCAAGTGATGCTAAAAGATACATCTATGTAGGCAATGGCAAGAAGGTTAAAGTTGAGGAAATAAGGAAAATTTAGATTATTGTTAAATATTGGAATTTATTTGATCTTAATGAGACATTTATTATACTTTTTTTAAGATAAAATTTGATTTTTTATTTTTGTTTTGGACCAATTTGATTATTCTTGTCTATTTGAGAATAAAACTTTTAGTTTGTTTTAAAATTCAAATTTGGTTGATTCTGATTCTTTATTAGGTTATGTATGCTTATATTTTACTTCTTTCTGCCCTGAGATCTCTTATACTTCTTTTTTCCATCTTTGCTCTATGAATGTGGACTTATTGTATTGCAATTTACCCTTAGATCTACATTTTGCCCCCCAGTTTCATTCTGAATTCATTAACTTTATTCTGGCAATCTTTTTCCATAGAGATGGTGACACTAAGATCATTACCATTCTTAGAGAGCAAAGTCAAATTCACACCTGTTATTCTTACTAGATTTACCAATGTGCTTTTGGTAGCTTTTATTCATATGTGCAAGAAACTCAATTTGTTCACTATTGTTGTTGATCCTTTGACTTACCAACCCCATTAATTGTAGTCTCGTGTATAGAAGATGCAGAGGAGTGGGTGAACTGACTGAAGTGATTTCTTGACGCTAAAGTCAATTATACCTGCTCTTTAAAGAACTTTTGAGTAGAATATGAGGTTTTATGTTGATGCAACAATAATTACAAGACAATAGTTGCAGTGCAAATTATTGGACCACCTGGATTCTTTAGGTACAAAAGGACACTAGATTTACAAACAAAATGACAAAGGGGTGATAAGAAGAGAAAATATAACTAAAATAGTGATCTCACATTTCTAATTTTAGCTTTCATTATGTATTGTCTTTTCATTCAGATACTTATGCAGCATGATAAAGACGAATATGCAATATTTGAACAAAAACTTCATATTCAATTTTACTCATTCATTAGGGAAAAAATGAGAACATTCATTACATCACATAACATAACTCTTGTTCTCAGCTAGGCTTTTGAATTTTCTTTTCTCTTTAATTTTTACCTTACTATTTTTTTGTCTTTCTTTATTCTTTCTCTTCTTTTTTTTTACTCTTTAGAAGTTATATCATATGATATATGAATTTTATTTGAATTTTCACTTGTACCCATGTTAAATGAAACTAATTGAATTCAATTTATGTCAAACATATAGATGCGATCAATATCACAATGCACAGTACCATTAGGATATACATTACACAAGTAGGCATGATCAGAATTCATATCATCAATCACTAAAACAAAAGTTCTAAAGAGGCTAAAATGTTATTAAAAAAATAACAAAAAATTTATTTTGTATTCTAAATTCTAAGGATGATAAGGCTCAAGGTGGTTATCCTTCAAGTGGCTATTTTTGCATCTTCTCTGTCATGACCCAAAACAGAGGGCCATGATCGGCGTTAAGGAATGGGAATTCTTTCGAATCTGAAACTCGTAGCAAGCCTTAAAAAAAAGCATACAATAAAATAAAATAAATAAAATATTATTCATCAAAAATAAAATCTCGAATAATAATAAAATAATTTCTCAGCTTCCTTTAATAACTTAAGTCACATCTCATATCATAAATAGAAATCTTTTAAGTATAAATCTTTCAGAGTAACACTCTGAATTCAAAATCTCATACAAGCATAATTCAAAAACAACCCACAACAGATTTAAGTACAACCACTACTGCAGTGTCTAGAGTACAAAATAAAACTCAAGTAAGTGATTTACATAATAAAGTCGGAGTGGAAGAAATTCGGTGGACAGGTTTACTATTGAGGTCTGAAGATGAGGACTCTCCTGAAAAATATCAACAGAGGGGAGTCAGACCTTACTGAGTGAATTAATATAATATATATACATGCATAGCTAAATGTTAAATATAGACACTCAATAGTATATATAATAAATATATATACAGGAAAATACACACAGATGCAACAAAAATCATTTTAATACTGAAAACCATCAGTTATGAAGGATCAAATAGAACCCTATATTTTCGCAACCTCAATATCAATAGAACTCACTTTGGCCATACAAGCTCACTCAGTTCCAAATAATTCACTTAGTCCAACTAGACAATAGACTGGCCCCGAGACACTAAGTCAACCGAGCTCCAACAGTCTGACTGTCAGTTTGATTGGCCCCGAGACACTTGGCCAACTGAGCTCCAGTAATCACACTCTCAATCACATCTCATATCAATCAAATTAATCAATAAATCATAATCCACCAATAGGTTAGTAATTTAACCTAAAATCTACTATCGTACCTGATACGGAACCTCCAAGAATAAGCTTGAGAACCCCTTTATGTATTTGAACCCCCAAAGCATTAACTTGAAAACCCCAATAGTCAATTCAGCAACAACCCCTAAGAATGGTTAGAAATCAGATTACTTAGATGATCAAAGAATTAGAATAAAGAAAACTCATTTCTAAATTCCAATTTTGAAACACTCCATAAGAAGATGATCAATCTACTTGAATGTTCCTTAAAGCATGTATTCTACATAAGAACACAAAGATAAAAGCAAAATAGCCTTTAGGTTTTAAAACTTCAATTCTGAATAATAAAATTCGTCCAAGGCATATATATATATAGCCTTTACAAGGTTTTCCTTAGTGAGTAAGGAAAACTAATAACCCTAATCACAAAAAAAGGAAATTAATCTAATCAGACCTTAAATAGGAATTTTGACATACTTCCTATTTTAAGAATAATTAAACTAACTAAAACTAATGGGCTTTTAAAATAACAAATTCGTCCAGCCCTTATTTAACATATTTAAACCTAAATAACAATGCTTAAATAACTCTCCCATGCATATTCGGCTAGCCTATAACAAATGAGGCCCATTATATACTTAATTAAACCCATTAATAACTTGGACTTGAATTAAGTTGTATTGAACTTGAGCTGCACTTGGCACAAAGCTTTGGTGTCCTTGTAAACTTTCACTAGCTAAGTTCACAAAGCCTTGTAGATGATGGATTAAGGCTTCTTGAAGCTTCTTAGATTGAGACCTTGTTATAGGTCTTTGAGGCATGCTGATTGGACTCAAAACCTCTTGAACTTGATCCTTGCCTTCTTGATCATGCTCATCTTCATCATGTTGAATTCTTTGAACTTGGTGTGTTGGCTGCTCCATAACATTTCCCCTCTCCTCAAAAGGATTCGTCCTCGAATCTAAAGCATCACCTATATCAAAAGGACTCAAATCAGCCACATTGAATGAAGCACTAACATTATATTCACCAGGTAAGTCCACTTTGTATGCATTGTCATTAATCCTTTCAAGTATTTGAAAAGGACCATCTCCTCTTGGGTTTAGCTTAGACTTCCTTTGAAGTGGAAACCTTTCTTTATGAAAATGCACCCAAACCTAATCTCCAGGCTGAAAAATCATTGGCTTCCTTCCCTTGTTCACACGTGAAGCTACTTTAGCATTTTGTTTCTCAATCCTCTCCTTAACTTGCTTATGTAACTTCTTCACCAAATCAGCCTTAGAATTAGCATCAACACTCACAAAATTGTTAGGTGGCAGTGGTAATAAATCAATAGGAGTAAGTGGATTAAATCCATAAACAATCTCAAATGGAGAGCAATTAGTAGTGCTATGAACAGCCCTATTGTAAGCAAACTCCACAAATGGTAAACAATCCTCCCACATCCTAATGTTCTTTTCTATGATTGCCCTAAGCAAAGTAATCAAAGTCCTATTAACTACTTCAGTTTGCCCATCGGTTTGAGGGTGACAAGTAGTTGAAAACAATAGCTTAGTTCCTAACTTTCCCCATAGCACACGCCAAAAATGACTCAAAAACTTAACATCCCTATCACTAACAATGCTCCTAGGTATGCCATGTAAACGCACAACTTCTTTGAAAACAAATCAGCAATCAACTTAGCATCATCAGTTTTATGACATGGTATAAAATGAGCCATTTTACTAAATCTATCAACCACAACAAAGATACTATCATGACCTTTCCTAGTTCTAGGCAATCCAAGCACAAAATCCATAGACAAATCAGTCCAAGGTTCACTAGGAATGGGTAATGGTGTGTATAACCCATGCGGTTTCAACCTAGACTTAGCCTCTCTACATGTAATGCAATGCTCACAAACTTTATACACATCATGTTTCATACCGGGCCAAAAGAAATGTTCTAATAGCATATCATAGGTCTTATTTACCCCAAAATGCCCCATTAAGCCTCCTCCATGTGCCTTCTTAATTAATAATTCCCTTATAGAACACTTAGGAATGCACAATCTATTTCTCTTAAACAAGAAACCATCAAACAAGTAAAAATCATCCAAAATAACCCCATTGGCACAAGATGCATATATATCACCAAAATCATCCTCATGTGGATACAACTCCTTTATAAACTCAAAACCTAATAATTTAGCAGTAAGAGAGTTAAGTAAGGTGTACCTTCTAGATAATGCATCAGCAACCACATTCTCTTTACCTTGCTTGTACTTAATCACATATGGAAATGTTTCTATGAACTCCACCCATTTGGCATGCCTACGATTCAGCTTATCTTGACCCTTCAAATGCTTTAAACTTTCATGGTCAGTGTGTATCACAAACTCCCTAGGCCACAAATAATGTTGCCATGTTTGCAAAGCTCGAACCAATGCATATAATTCCTCGTCATAAGTTGGATATTTCAAGGTTGCCCCACTTAAATTTTCACTAAAATACATTAGTGGTCTTTGATCCTGCATCAAAACAGCTCCAATCCCTATGCCACTAGCATCACATTCAATCTCAAAAGTTTTATCAAAGTTAGGTAAAGCAAGTAAAGGTGCATTACACAATTTTGCCTTAAGTTCATTAAATGCATGTTCTTGTGCATCACCCCAAACAAATCCAACATTTTTCTTAACTAATTCATTCAAAGGTGCGGCTATAGTGCTAAAATCTTTAATGAATCTCCTATAGAAACTAGCAAGCCCATGAAAACTTCTCACCTCACTAGCATTTTTAGGTTTTGGCCACTCTTTAATAGCCCTAACCTTCTCCTCATCAACCTCTATGCCTTGACTAGATACAACAAAACCAATAAAATTAACCTTATTCATGCAAAAACTACACTTTTTAACGTTTGCATACAACTTTTCTTGTCTAAGTGTTTCTAGTACAATTCGCACATGCATAACATGATCATCTAAACACTTAGAGTAAATCAGAATATCATCAAAGTAAACAACAATAAATTTACCTAAGTAATTTCGCAACACATGGTTCATCAATCGCATGAATGTGCTAGGTGTATCAGTAAGACCAAAGGGCATAACAAGCCACTCATACAACCCATACTTAGTCTTAAAAGATGTTTTCCATTCATCACCAACATTCATTCGAATTTGATCATAACCAGATTTCAAGTCTATTTTAGTGAACAAACAAGAACCATATAACTCATCAAGCATATCATCTAATCTGGGAATAGGATGACGATACTTTACAGTGATTTTATTGATGGCTCTGCAATCCACATACATCCTCCATGTTCCATCCTTCTTTGGCACAAGAATGACAGGAACCGAACAAGGACTAAGACTTTCCCTCACATACCCTTTAGCTAGTAACTCCTCCACTTGTGTTTAGATCTCCTTTGTTTCTCTTGGATTTGCTCTATATGCTGGTCGATTGGGTATGGCTGCCCTAGGAATGAAGTCAATTTGATGTTCTATGCCTCTAATTGGGGGTAATCCACTAGGCATCTCTTTGGGAAACACATCTTCAAATTCCTGCAAAAGATCAACAAACACACTAGGCAAAGATGGGTTAAGTTCATTAGTTGCCAAATAAGCCCCTTTGTACAAAAGTACAAATATAGGCCGATTAGCATACAAGGCATGTCTAACCTCACTTGTCCTAGCTATTAAACTCAAATTCTTTTCTTTTTTCTCTTTAGGCTGAATCTCTTCTTTTGTTTTTCCCTCTTTCTTTTCACTCTCTAAAGAATTTTTCTTACTCTCTTTTTCTTTCTTTTCAGCCTCCACTCTCATTTTTTCCATTTTACATTGGTCTTCATACACCTCCTTTAAAGAAAGCGATGTTAATATGATCTTGCGCCCATCCTTGGTAAAGTGATACCGATTGAGGTACCCATCATGCTTGGTCTTTCTATCAAATTACCATGGTCTACCAAGCAAAATATCTCCAGCATGCATAGGAACTACATCACACAATTGCTCATCATGATATTTACCAATTGAAAAGGAAATAATAGATTGTCTATTTACCTTGACCTCTCCATAATCATTAAGCCATTGAAGTTTGTATGGTCGTGGGTGTGGTATAGTAGACAGCCCCAATCTACTAATTAAGAATGAGCTCACTGCATTGGTGCAACTCCCTCCATCAACAATCATAAGACATGCCTTGCCTTGCACATGACACCTTGTATGGAATAAGTTATCTCGTTGCTCTTCAATGCAATCTTCCTTTATTTGAGTACTAAGAGCACGCCTTGTAACCAGCATGTCACCTTTGATTGGCTCCTCTATACTCCCATCACTACAACTTTCCAATTCAGGCATCTCATCCTTATCACTTTCATTATTGCCCTCTTCTTCATCAGTCACAATTTCCCCATTCCTCATGGTCATAGTTCTCTTATTAGGGCAATCTTTGCTCACATGACCTACTCCTTGACACTTCCAACACTTAATGTCTCTATTTCTCCCTTTAGGCTCATCAGTTTTTATTTTGTCCTTAAAGACCAAATCTGCCTTCCCTTTAGCAACCTCATGAGCAACCTTATTCCCACCCCTATAATCACTCTTTCCATCCTTTTTCCAATTAAAATTAGAGCTAGAATAGGATTTGCAATTGTACCTTGTCACCCCTCTTCCTTGGAGTTGCCTTTCTATCTTGACGGCCATATGCACCATCTCTTCTAAATCTTTATATTTGTGTAAATCTACTCGATCATATATGTCTTTGTTTAGACCAGCCAAGAAGCGTGCCATAGTGATCTCCACATCTTCATTTATATCAGCCCTAGTCATGAGCATCTCCATCTCTTTATGGTAATCATCCACACTCTTACTACCTTGTTTAAGAATTTGAAGTTTTTGTACAAGTTCCCTATGATAGTGTTTTGGCACAAATCGCTTCCTCATTACAACCTTGAGCTCAGGCCAATTATCAATTAGGTACTCCAAATTCCTTCGCCTATTAATCACCAAATGGTCCCATCAAGCAATAGCATAATCAGAAAATTGAGTAACCGCCAATTTTACCTTCTTTTCCTCGCTAAATTGATGGCAATCAAATATAAGCTCCAATTGCTTCTCCCATTATAAATAGGACTCCGGATCTGATTTACCTTGAAAGTTAGGTATCTTATGTTTGATGCTTCCCAAATTTCAATTTACATAATCTTCATTGCCTCAGTTTCTTCCATTGTATGGAACAGGTTGTAACCTTCCTCTTCCTCTACCTCGGCCTTGTCTACCTCCACCTCTTGGTACTCCTACTTCTGCATAGGCCTCATCTTCATCCTCATTATCAACATTGCCTTCTACTTCCTCATTATGATTTGGTGTTGTTGCCCTTTCAACCGCTCCTAGCCTTGTATCCATACGGTTTAATCTCTCCATTATAGTCTCAAAATTTGTATTCATACGTTCAAATTGCCTTTGTTGAGCCTCACGGAGCAAAGTTTCATCAACTTTACCCTCACCTTTATTTTCACCTTGGTTTGACATTGCTGTAAAAGAATGTTAGAAACAATAAAAATAATAATAATAATAATAATAATAATAATAATAATAACAATTTAAAATCCTCACAAGCACTCCCTCACGTGTTTGCACTCAAATGATGCGGGTGGTCACTCGTGTTTAACTCAATTTGATGTTTCACTCGGCTTCCTCTCACCACTCAAGCTAATTCTTTTATGTTCTTAGGCGAATCACACTTTTAGAACAAATCAATTAGATTGAAGCAATATTCAAGTAGAACTTTCAAAAGTGAAATTTTCAAAACAAGTTTGAGGCAATTCGATTAAAAAAAAACAACAACAACAATTCAGAAGCAATAAAATAGGAAAACTCAAAAAGATGCAAAAGACATGTGAAAGAAATACAAAGATCTTCTAGAATAGAAAAGAAAACGAATTTAGAAGTTATTTTAAGGAGAAAAGTCAAATCTGCCTCAATAAGTAATATTCCTTAATGAGCAAGTATTGTAAAGATATGCAAAATCCTTAATAGACAAGTAATACAAGATATGACAAGATCTAGTTAAATATGTCAATTATAAACCAAATAGGATTAGGAAACTAAAATCAGACCTGATGAGGATATTAATCACTCAAACAATATTCCTTAATGAGCAAGGAATGGAAGGAAATGCAAATCAGACCTGATTAGGATATAAATCACTCAAGAATCTCAATTCTTCCTTTTCTAATAACTTTCTCTTTTTTTTTCACGAATTTTTTTTTTTTTGTAAATTTCAACTATGAACACAAATCTAAATTTCAGAATGCAAAACAATTGACTGACCTAAAGAAAAAAAAAGATCAAGACTAATAAATAAGAACAAAGAACAAAACACAAAATGAAGAACAAAAATAAATAAGAACGATTTTAAAAGAATAAGAAAAACATAAGAAATCAGGATTAAGAATAAAAATTATAAAAGATAAAACCTGATCTAGAGCCAAAGCTCTGATACCAAATGATACGGAACCTCCAAGAATAAGCTTGAGAACCCCTTTATGTATTTGAACCCCCAAAGCATTAACTTGAAAACCCCAATAGTCAATTCAGCAACAACCCCTAAGAATGGTTAGAAATCAGATTACTTAGATGATCAAAGAATTAGAATAAAGAAAACTCGTTTCTAAATTCCAATTTTGAAACACTCCACAAGAAGATGATCAATCTACTTGAATGTTCCTTAAAGCATGTATTCTACATAAGAATACAAAGATAAAAGCAAAACAGCCTTTAGGTTTTAAAACTTCAATTCTGAATAATAAAATTCGTCCAAGGCATATATATATATAGCCTTTACAAGGTTTTCCTTAGTGAGTAAGGAAAACTAATAACCCTAATCACAAAAAAAGGAAATTAATCTAATCAGACCTTAAATAGGAATTTTGACATACTTCCTATTTTAAGAATAATTAAACTAACTAAAACTAATGGGCTTTTAAAATAACAAATTCGTCCAGCCCTTATTTAACATATTTAAACCTAAATAACAATGCTTAAATAACTCTCCCATGCATATTCGGCCAGCCCATAACAAATGAGGCCCATTATATACTTAATTAAACCCATTAATAACTTGGACTTGAATTAAGTTGTATTGAACTTGAGCTGCACTTAGCACAAAGCTTTGGTGTCCTTGTAAACTTTCACTAGCTAAGTTCATAAAGCCTTGTAGATGATGGATTAAGGCTTCTTGAAGCTTCTTAGATTGAGACCTTATTATAGGTCTTTGAGGCATGCTGATTGGACTCAAAACCTCTTGAACTTGATCCTTGCCTTCTTGACCATGCTCATCTTCATCATGTTGAATTCTTTGAACTTGGTGTGTTGGCTGCTCCATAACAGTACCGGTACATATTCATTCCTAGTGCTGCCCACTAGGAAGCACGTTCTATCGATATCCTTCATTTATATTAAAACATACATTCAAGAAAATAAATTACGCATAATGATATTTAAAATAAATAAATATACCATATATATACCAGAAATATACCTAAAATAAACTAAGTATATTTCAGGTATATGTACGTATAATCAACTCCAATAAATCACGAAACATATTAAATTCTACCAATAATATATTTAAAAACAAGCCATATTTAATTGAAAAGGAAAACATGCATTTATTTTATAATATACTAAAAGTATACCTAAAATATACTTATATATTCAAATAGGCAATTATGCAAAAATTTATATTTAAAACATAGAAGTCTAAATAATGCAACCTAAGCAATGCATATACATTATAATAACTCATAATTGTGCTCTCCACGAGACAGGTCCAACGGGCCTGGTCCACTAAGCCTCAGTCTCGACGCAACTAATAAATAACTAATAACACAACAATCAATATAAATCTAACTCAATTTCTAGAAACTCGATCTAGAATTCTAGATACAAATAGAGAATAGGAATTTGACCGAATGTCACGTTTTATGAGAATTCTACCGAAAATTCGGCAAAACCTCCTCTGTAAAACGGACATCACTCTACTTAAAAAGTAGAGCCGGTCCTACAAGAAAACATACTTCGAATACAATTCACAAAACTCTTCGGTCGGACCTCAAACTGCAAATTCCACCGATCGAAGTTCATAATTCACAAGAAAATACACAAAATATATTAAAAATTCCATAAATACAAAAAATGCCCTTTTAATACCAAAATATAGCAATTTAAATATTTAAACATTAAAAATAATTATTTCACCGATAATTACTTAAAAACCCTAATATTAATATAATATTATTAAATTGATATTTTACGATAAATACACCAATATTAATAAAAATTCATTTTATAAATCCGAATTATTTAATTAGGCCAACAACATACTAAAAATTACTAAAAACCCTTTTATTTACAAAAATAGTATATTATATATAATTTGAAAATAATTTTTGAAAAATAGTTTTAATTAGTTAAAAATAGTAAATAACTTGTAAAAATCATTTTTATTCCTCAAATAATTATTAAAACCAATTAAACTTAATATTTAACTAAAATTACTACCAAATTACCAAAATAGCCCTAATATATAAAAATACACATAATATACTATAAATACCCAAAAATTCAATAAAAATTATATAATTACTCTAAAAATATTTTCTCAACATAACATTCAATAAAATCAAAAATTATACTCAATTAACCAATTAATTTTAACAAAATACATATATAACCCATATTTCCAAAATTGACATAAACTAAATAAATTTATAATAATTACACAAAAAATCACAAAAATTATAAATTAAATTGTAAAATTAATTTCAACCACCATAAACACTAAAAATCATAATTTCACAATTTATTTAATTAATTTACGAAAATTAGAAAATAATAATAAAATAATAAAAAATTCACAAAAATCAAAATAAATTCCAAAAATTACACAAAAATTCCCAAAGGTAGATTAGGCTAAGGGAAACATAATTTATGAAGGAACTAAGTTTGAATCTTAAAGAATGAAGTTCAAAAAAAATTGAAAAGCATAAATAGCCAAAAATGGAAACTAGAAAAAAACCTTACCAAATCGAGTTTTCAAGCTACAAGAAGCTTAGAATCGACTTCTATGGAGTTCTAGGAGTTCAACGGCACTGGCATCACTGGGTTTGGTGGCCGAAAAGTTGGTGAACGGAGAAGAGAATGATTTTGGCTATTCCGACTTCCACAGGCTACAAACGACTCCGGAGAAGGTGGTAGATGGTGGCGGCGACGTGAACAGGTGGAGGAGGCACTCTGCCGGCCGGTGAACGGAAGAAAAAGACGGTGAGGGAGGGGGAAGGGTAGGATCGAGGAAGATGAGGGAAAAATATAAAGGGGAGGTGGTTTTTTGTTTGTATATTTATGTGTGTGTATATATATATATATATATATATATATATATATATATATATATATATATATATATATATATATATATATATTCACACATTTATATATTACACCAAATATAATAATAATACACCTTTAAGTAAATACTAAACCCTAATGCATGCAAATATATATGTATATTATCACATAAACTAATAATGCATAAAATAATTTAATTTAATAAAGTAAAATGACATTAAAATAAAATACTCTAAGTTAAATATTATTTAAAATAAGATATATATATTACACAAATAAATTATCCCAATACTAATCTTAAAATAAATATATATCGAAACCCTAATTAACATAAAATAATAATAATAATATAACTCATTAATCGATAGATAATCAAATATTATTTTAAATTATTAACACTGCATATCCTATTTAATATTAAAATAATTTAAAAACTCGGGTTATAGCATTCTCACTAACTGTCTCTATGACTTTATCTTTATGTACCTCAACTATGCAGTTTTCTTTTTTATCTAGTAGCTTCCCATTATCCCATCCTGTAGGCATAATTGAATCAATAGGTATATCAAAAGAAGGTGGTTTGTAATAACACACCTTATAGTCAAATTGGCCTAAAGGTTATCCTAACAAGTCTTGTACTCTTGCCACATCTTTAGGGGCATTAGGAGATTTCTTATTGGTTTTAAGGTCTAGGTCCTCAAAGGAGTTTAGCACTTCTTCCTCACTTACTCCTGAGTAGATCATCATGGTGGTTGGGGGTGGATCATTTCGATAGTTTGGGAAAGGATTATTTCTTATGCTTAGACTTTCAGGGTCTGTGATCTTTCTAGAGTTTATAAGGTTTTGAATTTCATGTTTAAGATAGGTACAAGTGTTTATGGAATGTCCAGTAACTTGGTAGAATTTGTAATAACTATTTGGGTCATATCTTGGGACATTTAGGTTTAGTGCTTTAGAGAAGGTTAAAAGTTCAAATAGGCCTTTTTGCATTAAGTGGTCTAGGAATTTGTATAAGGGTTGATTGAAATTGGAGAATCTCTTTGGTGCTTGTACAATATGCACTTCCACAGTCCAGTTAGTGCTTCCTTACTATGTACCCGTAGTTAGGTAGTTCTAATGGTTTTAGAGCTCTTCTTTTTCTCACTCTTAATTTCCTCAGCTTACAAACTATTATCATAAAGATCCACAAACATTTTAGGATTCATCATTTGCAGCCTTTTAACCAGATTAGGTGACACATTTGGGATTATCATCCTAACCTGATCTTTTTCAATTAGTTTATTTTTCATTAATCTTGCCTTATTCATGAAGTTGGTTAAAAAGTTTAAGAAAGATTCATTAAATTTCTAGTTGGTCAGTTCCAAATCCCAAATAAACACTTCCAGCCTGGTGTTATGGTCATATTGCTTTAAGAAAGCATAACAGAATTCTCTCTAATCAGTCTGAACTGATTTCTCTAAACCATGACACTAATTCACAGTTATTCCTTCTAAGGACAATGTAAATAATTTAATGACCACAGATAATAGGGCTTTTGTGGTGCTCATGGTTGTGGCATATTGGCTAAAGTGAATCCTCGAATCTCTAGAACCATTGAACTTCTGTAGTTGAGGCATTTTAAATTTGTCTGGAAGTTTATCTCCATCAGTGCTTATCATGTCATCAAAATTAAATGGATACCCCATGCCTTTACCTCTCATGAGCTCTTCCATCTTAAACACCTTCTGAGCCAATGGTTGCATCTACTTCGACTCAAGTTCCTAAACTAGCTCAAGTGATTCTTTTTTGGCTTTCTCCACCATAAGGTTCTCTATATCCTCATATTTTATTTCCACAGCAAGCACATTCCTTGCAGCATTCAATGGTTAACCCCCAGTATTGTTATTATTAGCAGGTGGATCTTCCACAATAACAATAGGTGGAATTGCAGCAATAGGTGCAGTTGCAGCTATAGCAGGTGGCATTGTCCTAGTTAAGGTTTATCTTAGTTCATCTTGCATCATTGCTCTCATGTCATCCATCAAAGCTCCCTTAATGTCTTCTAGGGTCTAGTTTCCTCTCTATTGTTATTCCATCTCTTTTGTTTGATTTGTTGTAGCTTCTAGGTAAAGTGGATTAATGGGACTCTTCTTTAATCTTGAGAGGATTTCTTTTACTATTGATTATAGACTCAAATAAGTTCTCACTAGTATGCTACCTTTCTATTTCCAAACACAAAAATACCCAGATGAATCTATGATGGTTGAAAAATAAAGTGTTAGTATAATGCATGAAATGCATGTATGCATAATGCACGTGCTATGCAACAAGTAGCAAGTAGCAAATCAAGTAAAGTAATTAGTCAAGTGTACAATATCCTTGACTAGTCAAGTGTACAAATCAAGTAAAGTAATTCGTCTATGATGGTAAGTCTCTTTTCCTAGGATTTTTAGTCTTGGCCTTAATATCAACAAGGGATATCAAGAACCTATCATGATCCAAACCAGGGGCCATGACCGGCGCTAGGGAACATGAGTTCTTTCGAATCCAAAACCCGTAACAAGCCTTAAAAATAAAAATATGCAATAAATAAATAAATATGCATCAGAATTTAAATCTCAAATCAATATGATAAAATAATCTCCTCATATCATAAAATAAAATATTATAATACACTATTCAGAGAATAGCCTCTGAATTAAAATCACAACCAGTAAATACAAATACAACCCACAACTAATACAAATACAACTACTGTAATTTCTAGAGTACAATATAAAACTAGGTAGATGATTTACATAATAGAGTCGGAGCGGAAGAAATCCGGTGAATAGGTCTACTGCTGAGGTCTGAAGAATAAGACTCTCCTATAAAAATATCAACAGAGGGGAGTCAGACCTCACTGAGTGAATTGTTATAATATATATACACGCATCTCCTATATGACAAATGCAATCAATCATATGTATATAATAAATATATATATGCAAGCAATTCACACAGATGCTGAAAATCACTTTATTTCATAATACTGAAAAATTTAAGTTTTGAAGGATCAAATAGAACCCTAAATGATCGCAACCTCAATTAATAATAGAAATCACTCTAGCCATACTGGCTTACTTAATTCTAAATAAATTCACTTAATCCATCTGGACAATAGACTGGCCCCGAGACACTAAGTCGACCGAGCTCCAACAATTTGACTATCAGTGTGATTGGCCCCGAGACATTAGGTCGATCGAGCTCCAACAATCACACCTTCAATCACATCAATCTCAATCATATCAATCATGTCATATTTCCTTAAATAAGTTAGTAATTTAACCCTATAATCTATCGCAATGATACGTACTTAGTCTTAGTGTTGCCCACTGGGTAGCACGTTCTATCGATATCCTTCATTTTAAAAATAAACCATTCAATCAAAAATAAATAATTGTAAAATGACATTCAAAATGATAGAATATACCATATAGATACCAAAAATATACCTAAAATAAATTAAGTATATTTCGAGTATATATATATCAGATAAGTTCAAATCAATCATACAATATACTAAAATAAACCATTAATATACTAAAACATGCTAAGTATATTTATTGAAGATAAAACATGCATTTACTTAGAAATATATTAAAAGAATACTAAAAATATACCTAAAGTATACTAATCATTTATTAAATCAATTTATGAATAATTTCAATTAAAACATGTATTTCTAAAACATGCAACCTAAATGCAATGTATATATAGAATAGCAACTCGTAAGTGTGCGCACCTTGAGACTGGTCTGACAGGTCTGGTCCGTTAGGCCTCGATTTCGTCACAACTAAACAAATAAAATAATCACAAAAATCATAATAAATCTAACTTAACTTCTAGAGACTCGATCTAGGATTACTAAACACAAACAGACATAGAATTGACCAAATGTCACGTTTTACGAGAATTTTACTGAAAAATTCGGCAGAACCTCCTCTATAAAACGGACATCTCTCTATTAAAAAGTAGAGCTGGTCCTACAAGAAAAATACACTTCTAAACCAGAATTCACACAAATCCTCGATTGGGATCCTGAACTACAAAATTCCCCAACTAAGGTCCACAATTTACCAAAATTCAAATAATATAATAAAATATATTAAAAATCAATAAATACCCTCAAAATATCGAAATATAGCATATTTAACATTAAAACACCAAAAATAATTATTTTCTCAATAATTACTTAAAAATCCCAAATAATAATATAATATTATTAAAAATCCATTTTTCTAATAATTACACAATTAATAATAAAAATTCATTTTATAAATCCAAATAATTCCCATTAACCTAATAATATATCAAAAAGTTATAAAAATCCATTTTATTATCCAAAATAATATATAATATATTATTTGAAAACAATTTTCAAAAATTAGTATTAATTAGTTTAAAATAGTAAATAATTTGTAAAAATCATTTTAGTACCTTAAATAATATTAAAACCAATTAAACATAATATTGAACTAAAATTATTATAAATTACACAAATAACCCTAATATTCAAAAATACACATAATATACTAATGTTACTCAAAAATTCAATAAAAATTATATAAATACATAAAAATTATTTTGTCAACATATATCTCATTATTATCAACAAAAACATATAATTAGCCAATAATTTCTACCAAAATATATATTTAACCTAATTTTTCAAAATTGACATAAACTAAAAATAACTATAAAAATTACATAAAAATCACAAAAATTATAAACTCAACTCTAAAATTAATAACAATTAATAATAACACCAAAAATCATAAATTTATAATTTTAATAATTAATTTACGAAAATTAATAAAATAATAATAAAATATTCAAAAATTCACAAAATCAAAATAAATTCCAAAAATCACACAAAAATTTATAGAAGTAGATTAAGCTACTAGAATCAATATTTGTAAAGGGATTTTGTGTGAATCAAACAATATCAAGCTAAAAAAAATTTAAAACCTTAGGACTCACAAACTAAAAATCCAACAAAACTTAAGAAAATAGAAGACTAAGCTCAAACTGAGCTTAGATTAGTGCTCACCAGCATGAGAGGAAGAGAACAAGACTGGAATCATGAAGAATGGTAACCAGACGTGAGTGGAACGATGCCGGAAACCACTGTCGACTCTAATGCTGCTTCTGCTCGTCGACGCTGCCGGAGAAGAAGGAGGAGGCGGTGGAATGAGTGGAAGTAGCTGGACGGTGGTAAGGCACACCGACGATGAAGAGAACGAACGGTGAGTAGAGAGGAAGGGAGAAGCACAATGTATTTTGCATGAGAGTTTATGTTTCTGTATATATATGAATATATGTTTGCTTAATTATGTGATTGTATGTGTAAATATGGTCAAACTTATGTATAGCCAACATATATGTATATATACACTATATATACATATAAAATACACATACCTAACATTATATATATGCACATATAAATAATATAAACCCTAATTATTATAATATATAATTATAATACCTAAAATAACAATACAAATAAATAAAATAATTTATTAACTAAATAAATAGGGAAATTTGATAAAACAATAATAGAAATAATAATATTATAACAATCATGCAAATTAATCGACCAAAATAATATATTTACGTAGGAAAATTTATTTAAACATAAAATAATATTAATTAATCATAAAATAGTAAAATAAAATAATTAAATTTAACTTTTAAATTTTATTAACACTGTATATCTCATTTTAAAATAAAATAATTTAAAAACATAGGTTATTACAGAACCGATGTGCATGCCATATCTCTCAAAGTAGTAAAAGCATAAAAGCAGTATTTCTAAGTATAAAAGATTAGCATAATCATTATTAACCCAAATGGGCCTCAAAAGTATAGGTTTGGGCCTTCATAAATAGAAATACATTATGGTAACATTCACAAGCAATTTAGGTAAATTCTATAGGAAGCAACTAGGCCATTACATGAGTTGAGTCTGGTGGAAAGGTTAAGGTTCCCTTAGCAAGATGTCCTCTTTTAAGACTTGAGTTACAGGCTAAGGTTAAAGGGACTTAACATCCTTTGTAAACTCGAGAGAAGACTACCTCCCTTTAGGACTTAGGTAATAGACACTAGTTAGATGAGCCCAGTAATCTCTCTTAAACCGAGTTTAAGGCTAAAAATGATGGTTAGCTAATCTATAATCCTATAAAACTAATGGAATCATGGAACCATAAATCAACACCATCAATTTATAGGGACATGCAAAATGAATGCAAGAATACAGTAATAATTAATAAAATGATTCTAAAGAATACAAGTAGAATCAGTATCTCTTATCCTTAGTGGAGTTGCCATTGTAAACAGCAGGGTTTAGCGCGCGTCTAAAATTTTAGCAACCATGACACTGTTTGAACTCAGAGTTCTAAGGAACATACTACTATATCACAAAGACTTAGTATGGAGATGAGGAGTCACTACCTAGGGTAATAACTGGAACAATTCGAAGGTGGTGGTAACTTGATCCTATAAAAGATAGTTAGCACCACAATAAGGAGATTCTGGATACGAAATACTAACTTCTTTTAGTCTTGTGTTCCTTTAGAACTACCTTATTAATTACTAAAATATTCTCTATTTGCATGCAATCTCATATAAACCCTAATTTAGCATTCATCTAACTCCAAGGCAACTAGTTATGAAAAAGCACATAAATAATGCATTCATATAACAAGACTATTAGTGATATGCACTAGGTCAATCATTTATAACCATGTTTTGACTTTATCATTTTATTTAATAAAGAGACATTTTTCATTATCATTTTGTATTATGATAATTAATTGAATAGTCAATTCTTACTGAGGTCATCAAGTATGTGACTTGATAGTAAAACCCTTAGATTAAATATGAGTTCTATTCAAATTATCCCTAGTCATAACAATATGTTATAGCTAGTATGATGTTTATTGATTATTATGTTTTACTAATCATGAATATGAGATATTAAGTCAACTCATAAGTACTTATTTGGGAAATAATATACTGGATTGACCCATCATGAGAATACTACATAGATAATTGTCATAAGTAATTCTCATTATAATAATATTGATTTAGTCCTTTGACCTTGAAATCATCATGGATTTCTACATAACTATTATATATTTTGACACAATCTAACATTGTCTTTAACAGGATGATTAAATAGATTATTGTTGGATATGAAATGAGTTGTGTGAGTGATTGAGAAGGGATTTATCCCTCATTTAATCTGAGTAAGATATTTATGGGCCCCTTGATAAGATAGACTGAGGAAAATGCATGGCCATGCTAAAGTGAATTGATAAAGGGTTATCATTCTCAGTCTACTTAGAGTCAAGAAATAATACGATTGAATTATATAAGGATGACATAAGCTATGCCTTATATTCAATCAAGATATCATGTGATAAAGGGATTATAATATTTATTATAAATTAAGTTATGTCGAATTATTTACTTCACATGACTTGGGTAGTCATAATGTCTTGCTAGAGGCCACTTATGACTTGCAGGCCTAAATAGAGAGTTAAGGCCCACTGCCAATGCCATGTGAACCTACAACGTCACACACTTAGAACAAGCCCAAAAACAGATATAGGTTTGAGAAGCCCAAATATGCTCTGTGGAAATAAATAAATAGTTTATTTATTTAAGGTAAAGGTTTTCTTAAATAAATGAAATATTATATTTGATTTAATTTTAAATAAAATCATAATAATAATAATTGAGAAATTACTAAAAAGTTATTTTGGTAAGTGAAACCCTAATTAGAGGTCTATAAATATGTTATATTCTCTAGGGTTTCACTAACTCAATTATTAGTCACCAAAATTCATTTTTCTCCTCTTAGAAAAACTAAAAGATAGAGTGTTTTTGTTCTTGATTTGTGAGAAATCAAAAGAAGTGCTAGCACATAAATTTATCATTTTAATCAAGGGTTGTTCGTGTGGACGCTTGTGGAGGACGAATTCTTTTGAAGACGTTTTGATCTGAACTACCAAAATCAAAAGCTCGAGGTAAGGTGTCACTGGAGTGAACCTCCTCTTTGCCTTCCAATAGTCTTGCCTCTTCCGTGTTTGTGGAAAGATTTGAAAACCCTAGTTTTTAAATCAATTAATCGAATTACTTGGATCGCGGTTAGGGTTTGTGATTAAAAGTTTTAATTTCTACTGCATTTTTTAATCATGAAATCCAACAGAGACGCCCCTAAATTAGTTTAAACTATGTTAATTTTAATTAGGTTAGCTAAGTCTATATTTTTATTTACGAGTGAAATGGAACTTAAGGTGGGCCTATATTTTAATTAAATAAGTGAGCTTCTTTCTATTTATTTTAATTATCTAAAGTAAGCCTAAATCTACTAATTTTATGGAAATGAATTAGATTGGGTTTGAATAAAAAGGTTTAATTCTAATTAATTTTAATTTAAGTGAAAAATGGCTCTAAGTCTATTTATTTTTAAAAAAATGTTTTATGGGCTGAGTTAAGTCTAAATTAATTTTAATTAAACTAAAGTAGGCTTAAGTCTAAGTTAATCCTGATTAGTCTAAATTGATTTTAAAGTTAATTAAAACCTAAAATTTAATTAAAAGCGTATTTTAAATGAATTAATCCTAAACGTGGGCTTAGGGTCCAAAATGCATAAAAATAAACAAACAAGCCCAAGTAATAAAATAAAGCAAATAACAAATCAAACATATATTTAGTGATTTCTAACTCTAATTTTAATTACATGCAACATAAATTAATCTACTACCACCATTGATTTTAATTAAGGTTTTACCAAATGAACCTAACTTACTAATTAATTTTAATAGTGTAGAAAAATTAAATATCTCGCTATTTCCCACTATTAGGGCTATTACAATGATATACTGAAAAAATATAATAAAATTATACAAACCTAAAAATAAATAAATAACAAACACAGAAATAAAAATCAACAAAAGAATAAAACCTTAATAATCTACATAAAATTAGAACAAGATTTTAATCCATGACATTTCATCTCATGTCATCCCGTTCATAATCATAGAACAAAAAAAATAAAATAAATAAAGATTAGTAACTAAATAAATAAAATTAAAATTAAATCAAGATCAAATAAAATAAAAATAATGAAAATAAAATATATAGAAAAGAATTAAAAAAATAAAAATGAAAGATAAAAATGATAAAGGACAAATACAAATATCAGTAGAATAAATGAATAAAAAAACAAAACTAAAAAGACGAAATACAAAATGAATAAATACAAAAAATAGTAAAAGGAATGATCAATTGAAAACAATAGTGTAAGCACCTAATTTCGGGATGCAATTGTACACAATTGCGACGTAAGCCCCTATGATGAAATTCATTCAAAAATTGAACTTAGTTGTCTATTTTCTGGACTTTAGGGACTAAATTGCAACGTTTTTTAAGATTTGATTGCAAATAACTCAATTTTCAGGGGTCTTTTAGTAATTAAAAGTAAAAAATAAAAATAAAAATAATTGAAAATTGAAATTATGGATTTCCGATTGGAAATCCATAATGCCTATCGGAATTATGGATTTCTAATCGGAAATCCAATTTTCCGATCAGAAATCCATAAATCCCACTCGTAAAATTCCATTTTTTGTAATTTTTCGCATATTTTTATCGATTTTTTCAGCGTTTTGATTGGTTGAAAATTCATTTTTTTTATCTTTATCATTATCTGATAAGGTTTTAAACACATAAATAGTTTTCAAAAATTAAAATTGTTATCAGGTTGTTTTTTAAGAGATGAGCGTTCCTGCAAACTAGGAAAGACAGTACGCTCAGACTCTACTTTAAAAAGAAAAGAGTCTGCATACGTGAGGGGGGATTTTTTTTGACACGTAGAGAGACCAAGAGAGATAGAAAAATTCTAAAAAATTGACTGTGCAAAAAACTGTAAAAATCTAGATGCTATTGAGAATGCCCTTTCCAGTCCAGAATCAACAACAGTTTAATTTCAACGGTGAAAATCCTAGTCTAAGAGGCCAAAGCATATGCACAACATTCTTTTTTCTTTCTTCTCTTCTCTTCTTGTAATTTTTTCATTTTTTATTTCGTTGTTGTTTTCTTATTTCATTACTAATCTAATTTTTTTTGTGTTTTTGTTTGATGCTCGATTGTGGATTAAGGAGGAAACAATCTAATATCCAAGAATTGAATAGAAGATCTATAGAATGTCATGGATGAACCTGTATTATTTTTTAATAGTTCTTAGGATTTTAATTTTTATTCTACATTTTGGTATCTTGTGTAGTTTATTTTTTATTCATGGGTGTGTAATTGTTTAATTTTAATTTTGTACGTAGTTTGTAATAGTCCCAGTAGTGGGAATAATGAAAGATTTAAATTTCTGCACTTTAAAATTAATTAGTAATTAGGTTCAATAAGGTAAAAATTAATTAAAAATTAATGGTGTCTTTAGTTCGTTAGGGTTTGTATGTAATTAATTTAGGTCTTTTTTAGAAATCATATGTGAATGTGTTTTGATTTGTTTTTTTTATGTTTTTTTAATGTTTTTAGGCCCTAAGCCCACGTTTAGGTCTAACCCACTTAATAAATAGGCTTAAAAAATGATTTAGGACTTTAAATAATTAAAATCAATTTAGGCCCATTAGGTTAATTAGATTTTTAAGCCCACTTAGTTAATTAAAACTTGTTTAGACTTAGCTCAGCCCACTTAATTTCATTTCTTTTAAAATAAATAGACCTAGGCCCACATGTCACTTAAATAAAACTAATTTAGACTTAGGCCCACTAATTTAAGTTTCCTTTAAAATTAAATAGACTTAAGCTCATTTCTTAAACAAACTAAAATAAATAGATATAGATTTACTAATTAATAAAAATGTAGGCCACCTTTAAAGTCCATTTCACTTGTAAATAAAAATGTAGATTTGGCTAACTTATAATATAAAATTAACATAGTTTAGACATAGGGACATTGCCTTTTTTATGCATTTTTACTTGTAATTTTATTGACCTATTGCCTTTTGGGTTAGATGGATGTTAATTAGGGTTTAATAAAATTGCATATAATTAGAGGATGAAATCATCATTTATAAAATTATTCTAAATGAATACGAGACTAAGAGAAGTTAGTATTTCGTATCCAGAATCTCCTGGTTGTGGTGCTAGCTTTCTTTTAGAGAATCGAATACCACCTTTTCGATTTGTCCCAGTTATTACCCTGGGTGGCGACTCTTCATCTCCATGCCATATCTTTGTGATAGTGGTTAGTGTGTTCTCTAACGCCCTTATCCTAAACAGTGTTGTGGTTGCTAAAATCTTGGATGTGCGCTAAACCTCGTCGTCTATAAATAGTTGTACCAAAAGAAGAGTAAAAATGAAACATAATAAAAAAGTGAATGAATTAGTAAATTAATTGATAGTTAATGATGATTAAAAAAATAAACCCAGAAAGCCAAATAAAAAAATTAAAATCAAAAGAAAAGAAAAGAGATGAAGAAGAGAATGGAATGCAATATCAATTCCCCTCAAAGTTTGCTAAACCTCTGATAGAAACCTGTGGCTTTTTGTATTGTCTGTGAATTTTAGTTTTTATTTTGATATGATTTATAGCAAAAAACTGAAGCAAAGTATGTAAAAAAATCAAGAAAAGTGGGTATACTTTATCTCACAATTGAGAATTAGAAAAGTAGGGGAAATAGAATAAAAAACCCTAGGACCTTCTCTCGTGAAAAGAGAAAATGGCAAACATATATAACCCTAGTCTTGTAACCCTACGTTAGGTTCAAGATAAAAATTAAATAAAATAAATTGTTTCTTATTTATCTAATAAAAAATATATTTATCAATATATTTATCTAATAAAATAAAAATAACAACCAATAAAAAATAAGTATAAAAATAAAATAAATAATAAACAATAATAATAAATTGAGGAGTGTTGATCGGAAATATAGATTTCCAATGGCAACCTTCTTTTTTTTTTGAATTTTGTCTTTTTGAATTTATTATTATTATTTAAAAAATAAATAATTAAAAATGAATTTTAAAGGTAAGTCCTAAAAACTAAAAATAAAAATAAAATAAATAAAAATAATTTATAATTTATTTCAAAATCAATAAATCAAATCTAATAAATATAATTTCACAGTCAATTTTCATCATTGGGTCCTCTGTTGCATCCAGACTCAAATCATCCAGAAATTGGGTGCTTACACTTAACCTTGCAAGTTTTCTAACTAACTATTTTTATCTCTCTCTCTCCTTTTGACCTGCCCTTAGCTTTTTTTTTTTGACCGCCTTTTTTAAGGTTTCAATCTAGTATGACTTTTTAATTTTTTTCATAATTTTCGTCTCTAACTTTTGCCTCAATAGCCTTTTTTTGAGGTTTTCTCCTTAGTGAGACTTTTGCAAAAAGTACTTCTTGAGCTTGTCCAGGTTGATAGACTTTCTAAATTCATTTCCTTCTATGTCAGATAGGATAGCAGTACCCTTGGAAAATAACTTTTTCACCACATGCGGGCCTTCCTAATTCGGCTTGAACTTTCCTCGCAGATCAGTCATGGTCAACTTTATAAGTTTCATAACTAAATCTCCCTTTTTTATCTTTCCTAACTTGATTTTCTTATTATAAGCCCGGGCTATCCTCTTCTGATACAATTAAGAGTGATAGATAACTTTCATTCTCTTCTCATCCAGTAGTGTCAATTGTGCTAATCGGCTTTCCACCCACTGGTACTCTGGGATTTTTTATTCTAAGAGAACCCTTAGTGATTAAATCTCTACATCCACTGGCAACACAACTTCACATCTATATACCAAGGAATACAGGGTGACCCCGTCAATATTTTGGCAATAGTTCGATATCTCTACAATGTAAACTACAAATAATCTGCCCAATCCCGATAATTCTCCACCATCTTAGTCAGGATCTTCTTTACATTCTTATTTACAACTTCCACTGCCCCATTTGCCTATGGCCTATATGGAGATGATATGTGATGCTTAATTTTATAGTCTCTTAATAGTGCAACTGTCGCCGTTTAAAATTGAACACCATTATCAATAACAATATGATGTGATAGCCCATATTTGTAGATTATATTCTTCTTGATAAACCTTAAATTTTCTTTAAGCTGACAATAGTATACGACTCAGCCTTAACCCATTTGGAGAAATAATCTATTGCCAAGATAATGTATCGATAATTGTTCAATGCTCTCAGCCTTATCTCTCCTATAATATCAATTCCTTAACTATAAATGGCTAAGGAGAAGTCATTCCTTGGAGCTTTATAAATAATAGATGGCTCACATCCCTATAAGCTTGGCACTTATGGCACCTCTTTACAAACTTAATGCACTTTGTTTCTATGGTAATCCAGAAATAACTTTGATGAGTTATTTTCTTCACAAGGACTGACCCATTCATATGTGGCCCATAAACTCCCTCATGGACCACCTCTATTAGTTTCTAGGATTCGTCTTTATCAACACATCTTAGGTGAACTCCAATCGGCATTCTCTTGTACAATATCTTGTTATAGTTGATAAACTGTCAAGATAGCATTTGTAGAGACACTCTCTCTTTCTTATCAGCATCCTTAGAAACTGTCTCATTTCTCAGTATCGTTATGATTCATAAAACTAAGGCCTCTCAACGGGCATTACCTTATTTCTTTATAATAAGGGTTTTAGGACTTCACTAATATTAGAGGCTTAACCTCTATTTGTTTCCTACTTTCCCATATAGAAGTCAGGGCAGTTAGGGCATAAGCTATCTGGTTCTCTTCTCTCGATAGATGAATAAACTTGCACTGAGTAAAAGATGATGAAACAGTAGCCAAATAATCTTAATACAGATGCAGCCTATCTTATTTTACTTCCCACTCATTAGAAGCCAATTTTATGACTAACATAGAAACGTCCCTTGCCCCTACGTTGTGCAGTGCTTTTAAACTAAAAATGCAAGCCTTGTATTCTGCTTGATTATTTGTTACCTCAAATTCGAGTATTTTCTCCATCGGGATCATCTCTCCTTCCGGTATGATCAGGATTACACCAATACCAGCCCCTTTGTTATTGACGGCTCCATCAAAGTACATTCTTTATCCTTAGACCTCTATTGCCCTAAGATGCTCATCTAGGAATTCTAGTTCCCATTCCTATTCATCCACTACTAGATTCTGAGCTAAAAAGTTTGCTATCACCCTCCCTTTTACCACTTTCTTCACCATATAATCTATGTCAAATTTGGTAAGCAACACTAACCATCACTAGCTTTCCCATAAGCGAAGGAGTTTGTTGAAGGTACCTGAGGGGATCATGTTTAGAAATCGCATGTACTTTGTAGGATTGAAAGTAGTGCTAGAGTTTCTTTATCACCTAAATTATAGCAAGACATGTTTTTTGTACTATATTATAATTAGCTTCATACTGCAGGAGCTTTTTACTCAAGTAATATATTGCATGTTCAACTTTCATTTTATTTTCTTGAGCTAACATTACCTTTATTACATCCTTCTCAATCGCTAGATATAGGATTAAGGGTTTACCCAGCTTTAATGGCTGTAAGACTAGGGGATTCATCAAGTAGTTCTTAATAGTTTTGAAAGCTTATTAGCATTTGTCATCCCATATTACGAGATGATTCTTTTTTAGAAGCTTGAAGATCGACTTACAAATAATGGTCAACTTAGCTATAAACCTACTAATATACTACAAGTGCCCCACGAATCCTTTAACTTCTTTTTCATTCTTCGGTGTAGGCATTTCTCTAATCACCTTAACCTTATCCAAGTCCACTTATATTCCTTTCTGACTAATAATGTGTCCCAGCAGTTTACCAGACGTTACCTTCAAAACACACTTCTTCGAATTCAATCTGAGGTTGTACTTTTTACCTTTACCAAGAACTTGTCTATAGCCCCAAAATGCCCTTCCCTAGTTGCAAACTTCACTATTATATCAGCTATATATACTTTTATCTCTTTATGGATAGATCATGCAATAGAGCAGTTGTCATCCTCTGATAAGTAGCTCTTGCATTTTTTAGTCTAAATGGCATTACCAGATAGTAATAGATGTCCCATTTAGTGGTGAAAGATGTCTTCAGCTTATCTATTACTACCATTATAATCTGGTTGTACCTTGAGAACCCATTCAGGAAAGAGTACATTGCATTGGAAGCCACGCTATTAACCAATGTGTCAATGTGTGTAGTGGGAAATCATCTTTTAGACAAGCCTTGTTTAGATCTCGATAGTCCACACACATTCTAACTCTTCCATCTTTTTTGGGAATCGGGACTATATTTACTAACCACTAGGTGTCCTCCACTACCTCTTGAAACTTTACCTTTAACTATTTCTCGACTTCTTACTTAACTAAGAGAGCCCATTATAGCATCAGCCTCCTCTTCTTCTGCTTCACTAGTGATATGTAGGGATCCTATATTTGGAGATCTCCTTGTCAATCCCAGGCATATCCTCATAGCCCCAAACAAATACTTTCTATCTTTTTATTGGAATTTCTTTTATTTTTTTCTCTCTCATCATAAGTTAAATCAAAAGCAAGCAATATATTTTTAAGGTTATCATTCATGCCTAAATTAAATGATTCAGTTTATATGGAATTAATGTCAAACATATGCATGAAGTGATCATCACAAATAGAATAACCATTAAGAAATAAATCACTCAAATAAGCAAACTCAGACTTCATTGCATTCACTTTTAAAAGGAACAAATCATTAGTTTTAAATAAAGTAGCAAGGGAAACTTTAAAATCATCATAAAAGACATTTATGATGGAATTAAGGATGTAGGCTTTGAAATCCAACTCCTTATTTTGATCATCGGCGTCCTTCATCTTTGGAGCGGTTGTGTTCTCCTCATACTCTTCCTTGACTGGTACCAGCTCTTCCACAGGAACTTCTTCAATAGCACCTTTCTTCATTCCATTCATAAACTCAAAAAAGATTTTAAATCCGGGGATCACTTCTTTGACCATCACTAGAGGCTTCAGAGCCCCATTGTACGGATATCTGGTGCCTTCTCTTATAAAAGTTTCCCCCAAAGCCTTTCTCTCGACCATAATCTCTTCCTCTTTCTTCTCGAGTTAATCCTAGATGTCAATATCTTCCTTAGAAATATCAATCCCCTCAAATCCTACCTCGTGCTTCAGGATAAGTACAAATTCCAAAAGTTTACATTGGTTCTTTCCTAGTCCTATAATAGGCATGAATTTCATTTTGCACATCATGTTCTATCTCATCTTCTAAATTATGTAAACCTCAAAATTAGGACTTATAAGGATTTCTTTGGGAGCTAACTTCAAAGCAGTGACAACAGCTTCAGTTTCCATAGAGATAGTGACAACCTTGCCTTCATGTGTGAACTTAATTTTTTATGGATAGTGGAGGGCACACCACCCAAAGGATGAAACCATGGTCTTCCCAATAGAATAGCAAAGGTCACAGGAATATCAATTACGTGCAAGTCGACCCAGGTCTCGATAGGTCTTATCCTGACCAAAGCTCTAAACATCCCCTCAATATGCCTCTTTGTATAATAATAGGCCTTGATGATTACCTCATAAGGCTTTAAATCTGCCACAGTAAACCCTAACTTTGGTAGAATCTTCAATGGACATACGTTGATGGCAGAACCATTATCCACCATAACACGGTAGGTCATTTTTCCTTTTACCTCAGCCTTGATGAATAATGTTTTGTGGTGATCCCTTCCTTCCAAGGGTAAATCGTCATCTAGAAAACATTATGGTGCCTTATGGGGTTTCTATCAATTAATAAACCATCTGCTCAGGAGTATAGCTTATAGAGATCTTTTTCTAGTCCAGAGCGAGAACTAGTGCTTCCTAGTGGTCTCTAGAATGCATAAGTAGCTCCCAAACATAGGAAATGGTTTCCCTATCTCTCTTTATTTCTTCCCTTTTCTCTGAATTCTCTATCTTTTCTGGTTCGATAGTTTGGATTTTTCTCCTCTTTTCTCCTCGACCTTCCTCATAGACTAGCCTAATCCACTTTACTCCTTATCCCATAAATTAACTCACCCCTCATCCTCATCATCAGAGCTCCAGATACCCAAGACATGCATAGTAAGCTCTATAAATTATTTATTTTGGTTTGAGTTCAGGTTTTAATGAGCTAAGGGTGGTGTCAACAAAAGAATTTAAGACTTGCTCTTCTATTAGGCCGGTGTTAATAATCAATATAAGTGCATTGGGTGGTGGTACATTTCGGTAATTGGCCAAAGGGTTGCTCTAGGTGTTTGGCTTTCTTGTCTTGAGGTCAGTGATTTTACACACATCAATTAAGTCTTGGATTTTGTGTCTTAATTCGGTATAACTATCAGTGTCATGTCTGGTAGTCTAGTGGAATTTACAAAAAAGCTTTAGGTTGGCACCCAGTAAAGGTTGCTGTGAAGGTAGGGGTCATAACAAGTTCTTCTTGATTAGCTTCTTAAGGACTTTAAAAAAAGGCCACCCCAAATTTGAGAATCTTCAGGGTTGCCTAACAGCATTAATCTATAAACTACTACTTGGTTGCCTGATGGTATTGATATGCACAAAACTATTCGAGCCAATTCCATCCTTGCCCTCAAATCTTTCCATAAAGAACCTTTTTTCCTAGGCCAAATCTGACTCCTTCTAAACCCTAAATATATATAGTTCTTTAAAGTTTCATATTCCCAAATCCCTTAGTTTTTTAAACAATGCTGAAATATAACCTTTCATTGCCAGCATTATTTAGTATGATTCAATGAGCCTATATCTTATCTGAGATAGCTTCCCTTTCTAGCGAGTCAAATAATCAGTGAAAGACTCATTAAACCTCTGATTAGTATTCTACAGATCCCTTAAAGATACTTCCAACTGAACATTAAAATCATACTGCTTCACAAATACAGCGCACAATTCTTTCCAATTGGACTCAACGTGTAGTTCTAAAGCGTAATACTAATGGATTTGTGCACCTTCCAATGACATAGGGAACTGCTTGACCATCTGGGCTTTAGTCAATTCTATGGCTTTCATGTAAGTCACGTATTATTTTAAATGCAAATGGGCATCTTTAGTTCCATAATATTTTTTCATGTAAGGGAATTTAAATTTTTGGGGTAATGGATCATCTTCCTCATCCAAATTCAAATCAATATAGTCCAGTGGAGCATCCATGCCCTTTTCCTTCATCATCATCTACATTTAGGTCATGGCTTTAGTTATGCTCTTAGCCCAGTCAGACTGTTCCAAATTCTCAGCCAGGTTCACATTCTTTTAGTTTAATGGATCAACCAAAACTATCATATCGTCTCCTTCCCTTTCTCTCACTGGGATTTTAACATCAAGATCAGTTAGGTTGGTTGGCTATGTAGGCCAATTCTCTCTAATTAGCTTGGTTATCTCTCTCATCATAAATTAGGTCTCAGTGAATACTTCCTCTTTTAACTATGCTTTAAAAACCTTAGGATTAAAACCTCCTGCCATTTCTATCTTTAAATTTCTAACTAAGCGCCCTGAACTAGATCGGACCTACCCAGATGAGCTCAAATGATCTATATTGCTACAAAACCACATGTTAGAATTATGCATGATGTGTATGTATGATATGCAAGTTCGTTTTGTTATTTAAAGAAAGCAAGAAAATAAATAAGCATACTTAATATATACATAATATAAAGATAAAATACAAAGCTAAAAAAAAAAAGAAATGATGACCTCCACCCTTATTTGTTCCACACACGTGTTTAATGGTGTGTATCTTATCCTAGGATTTTTTGCCTAGATTTTAATTATTAGCAAGGGATAACAAAACCAATGTATGAAGGATAACTCTCAAAATGGAGTAAACAAGTAATGGATCCTCTAAATAAATCCAAAGTTCCTCTTCAACGGGCCAAGAATGATATCAAAGCCTTACCTTGTCAAAATCCATTTTTAATGGGCAAAAATGGGCGTGATAGGCCCATTTCAACAATATTCATTTGAAATGGGCTAAAAGTAGGCGTGAAAGGCTCATCTTGATAAGGTCCATTTTCAATGGGCTTGAGTTTTATTTTACGGATCCATTAAAAGGCATAAAACATATGTAATTGGAAAATTCCTAAGGGAAATTACTAGGTCACTACATGAGCTTGAGTCTTGGGTAGTAGGCTTTAGTTTCCATAATAATATACATCCATACATGTCTCCTCACTCAAGGGTCTATGCGATGTGGATAAATACGTGTCATGAGTGATAAGAATCAAATATTTCACCACTAGGTTTAAGTGAAATGTAGGTAGCAAAATAATGATTATTATGGGGTTTATTGAGACTGAAGTGCTCATTGTGTGCAAAAAGTGTAGTGAATGCAATAGAGATGTAAAAGAAATAAAATAATATTTAAAGATGATAAATTACAAAACACTTAGAATCAGTTTCTCTATCCCTAGTGGAGTCGCCACTGTAGATGGCAGGGTTTAGCGCGCACCTAAGTGTTTGGTAACCATAACACTGTGTGGGCTCGAGGCCCACTAGAAAATACAAAATAGGCTTGAAGCCCAAATCAGAGATGGAGTCGCCACCCGAATAAAAGTTGGGACACATTGTATAATATCTAGATTCCAAGGAGGTTCCCAAAAGCTGTCATCAGAGATCGAGTTCGAAAACTGGGTATAGGCTTTTAAAACACCCATCCAACCTTGTAGTTGGCCTCCGTTTGTGTTTTGTAATTTATTACCCTTAATTATTCAATGATTTCTTTATTACCATGCAAATTGCAATTTCCTTCAAATAATTGTTGCATTTTATAATTAAGTACAAGTTTGCACATTAATTTCTTTTGTGCATTTAGTCCTAACATCCGCTACAAACAAAGCAAGTAATAATAATTTACAACCATACATTCAAATTAAATGGGGGAAGAGATTAAGGATTACAACATTTTGTGCAAAGTAAAAGTAAAATAAATGGAAAATAAACCAATAATAAACCAAAATAAACAAGCATTAAATTACATAAAAATGTAAATAAAAGGGAGAAAAGGGGTAGGTGCTAAATCGAACAAGCAAAATCGTCCCAATTCCCTATAATACATAAAATATTAGCTTCCAAGACAAATAAAATCATACAAGAAAAACTAATAAGTTAATTTGTAAATCAAATTTATACAAATAGAGATTATAAATATTCAAACATTAACCCCAAATGAGATAATAAACATGACCATACAAAGTAGACTACAAAAAAACATAAGAAAGGATTTATGAAGATCTAAACCATACCCGATTTACATGGAATATTGAAATAAAAAGTACAAAAGGGCCTGTCATAGAGGCGATTGCCTTATGACAGTGAGGCAATCGCCTAATAGACAGGCTCAGACGACTCTCAAACTAACAAACTTTTATTTCAAGTAAAGATCAATTAGTATAGATAAGCTAGATGCACAACTACACCCTAAACTTAGTGATTCATGCTACAGACATGGCATACCATAACAATGAACACGAAAGAGTGAATAAACAAGTAAGCTAGAGGTTATACAAGCAAGTAAGGAGTTATGCAAATCTATGGCTTTATCTTTAAAAAGCATTAAGATAATTACTGAAGGATGTGCTTTTCCAATATAGTTGGTCATTGGAAATGAATGTGAGTGTTGGACTTTCTTTGAATGCAAGCTTTTTTACCCTCATTCTTCAAGAAAATCACCCTTAAACTTCACTCCCCTTCCTCCCTTCTCAAGAATCTTTTTTGTTTTTCAGAGTTGTTTCTTTTTAAAAACTCCCCTTCTTTGTTAATTCTTGCTAGCCCCCTTTCTCTCTCTCCTTCCCCTTTTTAATCACTTCCCTAGCCCATTCCCCTACTACCCTCTTTTTATTATTGCATTTTTAGCCTTTGTCTCTTCCTAAAATTTTTCTTTTTCAAACCAGAGACTGAGCTTCAATCGAGGTGGGCCCGCCCTTAACTGCCATTATCACCTTTATATTTAATGCAGAGGCAAGTGGCAATGTGCAGAGGTGGTGCCTCTATGATGAGGCGATTGACTAATCACTTGCTGCCATAGAGGTGATTGCCTCTTTATAGAGGTGTTGCCTCTTTGGCCTACCTTCAACTGGGTTTAATGGGCCGGGGCAACTCGAGCTTGTCTTGTAAGGGTTTTAGGCTCAGATTTATGGGTTTCAAGCTCTCATGCTCATTTCTAAGAAGATTTTGGGTTTTTTCCTTGCATTCAAGTTTTACATTTCTCATCATTGGGCTTTGTCACGGATCGACCAAATCAAGCATCCACAGTTCGTCCCTTATCACGGGCCGATCACACCAGGTGTCTACAATTGCTTTATGGAAAGGAGGGATACCTTTTTTTTTAAGTGTTAAACTATATAGAATATCTATGATTAACAATAGTGTTAATGACTACAAAGGAAGAAGCAAAATAAACCTCCCTCAATCAATAGTTTGAAAATAAAAGGAAAATGTGGTAGTATGGACCCTAACACCAGCTTTGAGTAAAATGGTAAAGTAATAGCTGCATTGCTTTATATAGGATAAAGAAAAATCATTGTTCTCTCTCTTTACACCACAGTAAAGCAATCCTCTACTTTTGATTGATTAAGTACTACTTAGTCTAAAAAATCTAGTGGATTAGGCCAAGCACCTTTAGATTGTTTTAAATAGGGGTCCATGTGAGCCTGATTACAATTATATAAAAGAAATAGATAGAGAACAATGATATGGTTTTATTGTCAGCCTAGGGTGACAATAGCAACAAGAACAGGTCAAGTCCCTTCTAACTTGAATGAAATGAATCAAATAAGAGTCGGTTTCATCGGGAAACCTAATCACCGGGATCAAGATAAATAGACACAGGGTTTGATAAAAAGAGAGTAAATTGTATTGTTGATTTGATAAAAATGTTAGAGAGCTTTACAATGCATAAGTTTTGGCTTTTATAAGCCTTGAGCTCGACCATACGAGGAAACAATCAAATTTGAAGACATACCTATTCTAGCTTAAGGAAAAAAATAAAAACTAAAAGACTTACCTAAACTAGACTAAGAAAATAAATCATAATAAAAACCTTTGTAAATTACAATAAGGAAATAAAATCATAATATAAACCTTCCTAAATTACCATAAGGAAATAATCTGCATTAAAGGAAAATGAAAACATGTTGTAAATAAAAATTTCACCCACTTTACTACTATAATACATATTTAAGCAAATTTGTGTGGGCTTTTGAGAGTGAGTTGGACTTCCTAAATAGTGAATACATCTTTCAAAGTGCATCAAGCCTATTGAGGCTTCTAATAGGAGCTTGGACCATTTGGTCCGGTCCAAACTCTATTGAAAATATTTAAACATGTACAAACAATGCCTTATATAATATGATTTGAAGGCTAATTGAAATGAAAGATTATACCCAATGGACTTGTCTAAATTTTTTGTTTTTTGAACTATTGACTTTCTATTGGTCTATATTAACTTTTAATCGGTCAAAATAATTAAAAATGAGCTTTAATACTAAAAAATTTAATGACCGATTAAAGCAGTTGATGTGGTATCCAAGACCAAAGTTTTACTGGTCTTATATTTATCATAGTGCATTAAGCATGTTGATCATGACATCAAAAATGAATACACCTAAAAATATAGATCGGTCTAATAATTTCATGACCGATCACCGATCACTTTAAGCTGTGCCCATTTAATTGTTTTGTTATTTTTGATGGCCCAAAATGATGACATTAGCATTCCATGAACCTCAATTTGAAAGTATTAAACGAATGACCGACTGGCACACAATTCATGGCTCTATTTATCTTCCTTTAAATATGGCCACTTAGCTACTTTATTTTTTATTATGATCGAACAACAATTCGGTCTTCTTATTTTTTCCACAATCGGCCTTCAGTAACCAACTAAACAATAAGTCCTAAATATTGATTGATGCACTCATTTGCCATGACCTATTAACACGTAAGCTCATGCCATTAATTTGTCATGCATATGATCAATTGCCAATCATACCAATTCATGATCCCAAATGGCTATGACCGATTAATAATCCTTCTTTTTTTTTTTTTTTTAATTTTAATCGGTCTTAAACCTTATAAACTGTTTACTCAAAGATTAATTAACATTTTTCTTTTGCATGGACACATTTCCATTTGGACCAAAACCTTAGAAAGGCTCTACATATTCCACCATAACCAATTAAGTATCATTTGGTTTCTTTTTTCTTAATTTTGGATCGGTCTTGGACCATATATATATATATATTTAAAATAAACACATGTTTCACGTGTGAATAAAAAAATTTATTTGACTCGTAATATATAGTAAATAAATAATTAAACATAATATTATTATTATTAAATAAAAATTTTAAAATAATAACAACGTTATTTACTTATTTACTTATATAACAACTCAATATTAACTTAATATAATTATAGTTCATTATAATTTTTATAAATTTTTTATTTAAATAATTATATGATATTATTTTTTATTTTTTATAATTAATTTTTCTCAATTCTAGAAGTAATTTTATATATATATATATATATATATATATATATATATATATATATATATATATATATATATATATATATCATGTTCATAATTAATCATACGATAATAAAAAAAATTATTAGTTATTTGTCAATAAAATATTTAAAATAATAAAATTTATATTTTTTTTATATAACAATTTAAATTTTACAATCTCATTAAACTTATAATTTATTACAATTTTAGTAAATTTTTTATTTAAACTATGACACTTTATTTCTTTAATATTTTTAAATATTAATATTTTTATTTATACAAAAATTAATTTGATGTAATTTTTTTTAAGTTCAATTAATAATTAAATGATAAATATTAATTAATTTAATTTTAACTTTTTTTTAAAATTTTATAAAAATATCTAAAAGCGATAATTATATTACTTTTCTTACAGAAAATATACTTTCAAACAAATTATGTGTTCTATTTTTATTTATTAATTTTAAATTTATAAAAATATATACTTTTAAAATAAATTATATACTTTTCATATTTTCATAAAATTTATTAATTTTTATTTTAATTATTTACTTATTAAATTTAATATAATAAGACTTATAAAATTATGTTATCTAATTTGATTTATATTAGATAAAATATAAGTAGACCTAGTTAAAATAGAAATATATATATATTTTTAACAAAATTATCACTAAAATTTTAATTAATTTAATTTTGTTAGAGATAAAATATAATTAACATAATTAAAATGGAAAATGTAATTTCAATTAAATTATATTTTGATGCTAATTAAAATCATTTTTATTAGAGATAAAATAAAAGTTAACCTAATTATAATAAAAAATATATACTTTTAATTAAAATTACATTTTAATTAATTTAATTTTTTTAGAGATAAAATAGAAGTTAACCTAAATAAAATAGGAAATATAATTAAAGATAAAATGGAAGTTAACATAAGAATAGGAAATATATACTTTCAATTAAATTAGAATTACATTTTAATTAATTTAATTTTGTTAGAAATAAAATAAAAGTTAATCTAATTAAAATAGTAAACGTACTTTCAATTTTATTAAAAGTATATTATAATTAAATTCATTTTTATTTGAGATAAAATAGAAATTAATCTTATTAAATATACTTTCAATTAAATTAGAATTGAAAATGTACTTTCAATTAAATTATAATTTTTATTAGAGATAAAATAGAAGTTAATCTAATTAAAATAATTTATATTTATTAGAGATAAAATAGGAAATAGAAGTTAATCTAATTAAAATAAGAAATAAACTTTCTATCAAATTAAAATTATATTTTAATTAATTTAATTTTACTTTTATTAATAAATGACTTAATTATCTAACTTTTATATAATAATGAATGAATAATTTTTATAATTTTGTTTATCCTCACTCCTCTTCGTACATTTATATATATTATAGATATATATGGCCGACTAAAATCCCTTGGCCAATTAATGGAACTCATGAGTTTTTTTTTTTTTTTTTACTTTTAAACCTTTTAAGGCCAATTTAACAAGCATTTTAATTCTTTTTATTTATATTTCAATTAGCCATGAACTAATTTTGAAAGGCTAGCATTATACCTTTCATTTTGCATGTTGATCACCTTTGTATCTCATCCTTTTGCACACATCAAAGTCAAAAAATGATTTTTCAACAGGTCTCCCCTCTTTATACATCCTCTTAGTTATGCCTATTGTATTTCATAAGGAAATCGGTCATACAACTTTTTCTTTCTTACCCTTTTACTTACAATTTAAGGTCCCTTTAACTCCTCTTGACACCACAACTTCTTAAAAATGTTGAGTTCGGGCCTGTGCCCCTACCACTCTTCTGAAGCTCCTAGTTTGAGTGCCTTAGAATTTGACCAAATTTATATAAATTGGTCTTCAGTTCCTGCTTTTGGATGATATAAGGCTTTATTGAAAGATGAGGATGTGACTACCACTTTAATTACCTCATCTGAAACTTCAACTTCAAGGCAAGACCGACTCATTAGTTTAGGAATAGGACTCAAATCAACACTAACTTTTTTCCAAGACAACCTTTGAAAAAGGTTGATCTGCCTCAGGTAGCCTAAATTCATATTGGTAATGTGATGAATCCATTTGAAATCTTATGTTAGGATTTATTCCAAGCTCATCAGGTACCCCTAGTTTTATCAGCCTACCATAATTACTTGAAGATTAATCTATTTTGGAAGGCCTAAATTCATAATAATATGGTGGTGAAGCCCTATCCATCTCACAAGTTCAATTGGTGCCTCATGGTTTCTCACCAAACCATAATGATCAAAGGTAAAAATAGTACTTGATCTCCAAGGATTTTGATCAATCAATCGCCCTTTATCATTTGCTAACTTGCCTTTTGACCTCTTAAGACTTTGAAATTTCCATATTGTAAGTTTGGGGATCCTCCTCTTGAACTTTCATAGTTTTGTCTATGATCCTTTATAATCGGTCTTCCTTTTTAAAGATGGACACCAAATGATGTATAATCATATTAATTTCATCCACTTGCCTCTGCGACTCTTTTTGAATTACTTCAGAGCTTTCAATGAATGACATAAGCATTTTGGACATTTGACTGATTGCATTTGTGAATCTAGAATGGTTCTCTTTTAAAACTTCACTTCTCGAGAGATCCATATGTCCGATCTTCTATTATATTATCTACACAGGCATACAAGTGTCCCATTGGGCATGCCAAAAAGATGTTTGGTCTTAAAAATCTAGTGGATCAGGCCAAGCACCTTTGGATTATTTTAAATAGGGGCTCGTGTGAGCCTGATTACAATTACATAAAAGAAATGGGTAGAGAATAATAATATGGTTTTATTGTTAGCTCAAGATGACAATAGGGGCAATAATAGGTCAAGTCCTTTCTAACTTGAATGAAATAAATCAAATAAGAGTTGGCTTCACTAGGATCAAGATAAATAGACGCAGGGTCTGATAAAAAGAGAGTAAATTGTATTGTTGATTTGATAAAAATGTTGGAGAGGCTTCGGCATATAAGGAAATAATCAAAGTTGAAGACATACCTATTCTAGCTTAAGGAAAAAAATTAAAACTAAAAGACTTGCCTAAACTAGACTAAGGAAATAAATCACAATAAAAACCTTCCTAAATTACAATAAGGAAATAAATCATAATATAAACCTTCCTAAATTACCATAAGGAAATAATCTACATTAAAGGAAAATTAAAACATACTGTAAATAAAATTCCACCTACTTTACTAACATAGTCCACATTTAAGCAAATGTGTGGACTTTTGAGAGTGAGCTAGACCTCCTGAATAATGAATCCATCTTTCGAAGTGCATTAAGCTTATTGAGGGCTTATAATAGGAGTTTGGACCATTTGGTCCGGTCCAAATTCTATCGAAAATATTTGGACAAGTACAAATAGGTGTTATCCTTTTGTATTTTATACGCATTATTTTTTTGAACAACTGGGCTAGATGACTAAATCTCTTGACTTAAAATAAGAGAACTAAAGGTTGGAGATCAAATCATGTTATTAATCAAATGTCTTGATCCTGTGATAGAATATTTTACCATCCATCCTAAGCGGGCTACACTTCATTTTCATACCTTATTATTCAATAATACTATATACGTGTGCATATTAGCCACCAAATGGAAACAAAATCCCCCTCCCATGGGCAAACTGAATAAGCCCCTCTTTTGTTAGTGTCTCATAGTCATAAACCAAAAGTAAAGATGACAAAAATAATCAAGTTTAAATTATTGAGTTTTCCTAGGTTTAAAATGGAAAGGGATATGAATATGAATGGTGAACGACGTACCTCTTTTATTTGTAAAGCGAGCATGACAAAACTGAGAGACTAAACTGGACAATAGGGTAAACTTCAGGGGGTATATTTGTAAATAAGTATGGATATTTCATAAATAAGTAATTAATTGATTTTTTAATTACTTTGAATTGTCGGCGGTGAATTAGCTGCATTGTTGTTGGGCTTCCTTTGTAGCTATTTTTCTTTTTTGTAGCTATTTCGTAGTGACACTAAAAAGGGCAAAAAAAAAAAAAAAAAAAAGGCAGTGAAAGACCGAAATTAATAGAATTTATGATTATGAATATAGCGAAAATTTGTAGGCGATAGGGTTTCATATGGCAAATCAACTCTACGGCTATAGTTCAAGCTACGGAGCGGCCTCATCATCATCAGCTGCTGCTGCAGCCGCCCGTTCCTTTGCTGAGACCTACCTATCGGACAAGGCACTGAAACGGTACTTAGCAGCGCTTTCTGAATCAGATCCTTCAAAGTACTCCATTTATCTAACCCAAACCACTGAATCCCTCAGGTACTCCTCCGACAGAGGCATTGCTTCTTCTTCGGCGCCATGGACTCCACCACCTGGTGTTGATGTTGAACCCCTCCTTGCTGGCGTCAAACGCTCTTCTGAAGGTTGCTTTCTTCTTTTCTCTTTCCCTCACTAAATCTCTATCTGTCTGCTTCTCGGATTTAGTTGTGTTACAAAAAATTGTTGTGTGTTCCAAAAGAAATGTCGACTATTATTTTTGGATTTATGTAGGTTTTGTTAATTTCTTTCATGTTGCTGAGCTTTAGGTTGAAGGTTGGACATTGGCAGTAGATATTAATGTGAATATGAACTTTAATTTTACATATTCAAAATGAATTGAAACAAAACAAAAGCACGATGAATGAAAGATGTATTTATAGGATTGAGGGTTATTTTGGATGTAGTTGTATCTATGAGTCTTTTTATTGACCTCATTACTTGATGTTTAGTTTCAGTGAGGCATTTATCACTTTAGGTCCCAATAGTGCTTTATAGAATTGTTACTTCAGTTTTATGTCTTCTTCTTTTGGAGTATGTAAGACCTATTAGATCTTCTTTCAAGGTCTGTTGAAGGGGCCGAACTCTTTTGGTGCCTATTCAATCCTGATCTTACTTTTCTATCCCAATTTTCGAGGCGGCATTACTTATGTTATTTAAGCAGCAAGGTTGTCAATTTGACGGAGTAGTTTCATCTCCTTTTTAATGCCAACAGTACATTCTTAGGAAGATCCACTTATTGAAAGCAGATAATAATACTGTCCAGATTGATTAGCATCTAATTGCCTATTGATCAAGCTATTGGTTTGGATAAAGTGAAGTAAGTGCCTCAGCCATACAAACCTGAGGTTTTTTATCCTCTGAAGATGATAAAGGGACAAATTGTATGACTGTTAATGCATTTGAAAATTTTCACGGCATGCTGAAAGGTTGCGAGGCAATAATGAACTGAAAAAAGAATTTAAAAGGAGATTCAGGTTGGCAAATTTGCATGTGATGATATTGATGAGTTTGTTCCCTGCTTCACAAACTTGAATGATGGAAAAAATGTTGCATATGATAATCAAGTTTATATCAATGACTTGCTCAAGAATGAGGCAAAGCGCTATTGAAGTTCAAATTCAAAGCATTTTCACTACCACTTTTGATGTTCATTCTAGCTTTAATAGCATTATAGAAGTATTGATGTCTCATGATTAGTGATGTTTCCTCAAAAAAAGATGATAAGATGATGCTTTTCTCTGCAGTACATATACAATTAATGAATGTGGAGATTCTGCTAATCTGATACATAAAAGATTCAGGAGTGTTTCTATGTGGGTCATAATGATGCAGACTTATATAACATTGCAAAAGGTGGGTTCAAGGACTTTTGAGTTATTGATAATTGTTATATATTTGGTGCAATGAAGCTGGGAATCTTGATTAATATTATAGCTGTTTCAATAAGTGATAAAGTTCTTTTGTGATATAAGCATATCTGTTAGGTTACTAACTATAAGAATCTCTAGAATATGTCAGGGTTATCTAGGTTATCAAAGAAAGTTTTCTATTTGAGCCTTTACTAGTGGTTTTTAGGTGTTAGTGTATGGAAGTTCACAAGAGACTAGGAAACAGGGATAATCAGTTTTGTTTTTGTTTGAGCCTTTAACTGTGGCATTAATCGTCTGTGTATGATTGGTTTTGAGGTCCATGTTTGCTACATTAAGCCTAAAATATGTGTATATGCATGTCTTGTATGTTTTCAAAAGACTTAATGAATACTTCACTTTCTGTTTGAATGTGCGTGGCTGTGCATATATATATAATATATATATATTTGGAATTCCTTCAGAGTCAATAAATCATTTTCAAGTTTAGATCCTTTGATGTCTGCCCTCAGCCATTTGCCTTGCATATTATCCCATAAATGTATCATAAGAAGACGTCTTTTATGTGGTGGCTGTTTTTTTGCACAGGAGTAAGTGTAGGCACACATATAAATAGTGTGTGAAGCCTGATGTGACTAAAGTGTCTTGGCCCATGTACTCATCTACAATGAATGCACGATTTGGATGGGCAATGTTTTTACTATTCTTACCATAGCTAAAGCATTGCAATTTAATCAAACTTATGCTGTAAATAATATTCAACTTCATCTGCCCATTTCTCATGGATATTGCTAGTTGGTTCATTGTCTAAACTAAGTTATCTTCATGTTTATGCAGCCTATATAATGAGATTGTCATTGTAGTTGATCCATGAATATATGTTCAGATGTTTAGAAGAGTATATAAATTTATTATTTTTATAATATTTTACTGCATTTATTTTGATAATAAAGTTGGTATAGAATATATGTCAGGATCAATTTACGTGTGTATAAGTTACCCATTTTTTTATATGGACCATAATATTTTTTATGATTCAGATTTTTAACCATTAGATTTGTTTCAGTTGTATAGATCATGCATCTCAAGTTTCAAGTTTAATGGATAGAAAAAAGTCGCTTGTTTGTGATACAGTGGTTTGGCAAAAAATTAAATTTGACAAATTTTCAGCTTTAAATAGCTATTGTGATGGGAAACCTCTTCATATCCAGTTGGTGAATTTAATGTAGATGATCTGCATGAATTTAAGTTATAAGCCCAATATTCAGTTGTGAAATCATGTATCTTAAAAAACCTTGTGGAACCTGTAAAAAAACCAAAACTGTGCAACTTGCACACATGTAAGCTGATCCTGACTCTAGATGTAAGAGTATGTTATTTTGTTAACATATGTTATTTATCAAAAATTACCTTCTTTGAGTATACTTAATAATAACAATATGTTTCTTATGTTCTGTTTTTTTGCATACGCTTCTCTATTATGTATATAGTGCTCTATCATCCGACTCTTTTGGGTGCCCATAACACAATTGGGCAAACTGAAGCTTGGTATTCTACAAACTCTTTAGCCAAGCGTTTTAGATTCGAGAGTGCAAGCAATTTGCCTATGTATCCACAGAGACCAGGAGAGAAGGATTGTGCCCACTATATGCTCACTCGAACCTGTAAATTTGGAGATAGCTGCAAGTTTGACCATCCTATTTGGGTTCCTGAGGGTGGAATCCCAAATTGGAAAGAGGTGACAATTTATGACTATCTTAATGTATATTAATATGGTTATTATTATTTTAATGTATATTAATATGGTTATTATATTTTTATAAAGTATGTTTTTGTAAATATCAATATGAAACTTAACATTTTGTAGAGTATTACCTTAAAGCTTGGTTAAGTATAGTATTAACTAAAGCCTTGATAATAATCAATTGCATTTTTGAGCTATCTAGTATTTTCAACTTGTATAGTTAGTTAAATTAGTGAATATATTTTATTTACACTACTCTAGATTTTTCTTTTAGTTTGTCCTATGTTTTCAAAAGAAAAAATGCATCTGAATAAGGTGTTTTATACTTTCCATGCCAAGGCTAGATATTCTCTTTTTTTCTTTTTTTTTTTATTAAGTGAGTCTCTTATTAAAGTGTATTCTTGTTTGTATTTTTGAATGGTTCCATTTTGGCCTTTGGGAAGGCAATTATATTGTTTTTATCTATGTTATTTATTTTCCCTTTAAACATATTTTCATTAATTAATTTTTTAGTTAATGTGGTATTATGTTTAATATATAACATCTGCATAAACTTTCCCTCTCTGTGTTAATGAAAGAGTGCATTGCAATGTTTCACCAACAAATGCTTATTGTGTAAAGTACCATTTCTGGTAGTATTAGCAGGGCAATTGTCATTGAAAGTTGAAACAGGAGCAGGTTCCCTCGGCAATATTTTCCTACCTGATTCTGATGCTAATAAGAGAATTAGTTGTAAAATGATAATGCTTCCCAGAATTTCTCGCTAGAAATGCTATATAATTTTTATATGTGCAGGATATTTTTGCAACTTTTGGTTACTAGCAAACAGATAATTAGGCAAATGACCTCTTTTTATTGCATGATATGCTGCTGAATACATCATCTCTCCATGTTAACAGTTGAAAGTTGAAACAGGAGCAGGTTCCCTTGGCAATTTTTTCCTACCTGATTCTGATGCTAATAAGAGAATTAGTTGTAAAATGATAATGCTTCCCAGAATTTTTACTAGAAATGCTATATAATTTTTATATGTGCATGATACATTGCTACTTTTAGTTACTAGCAACAGATAATTAGGCAAATGACCTGTTTTTCTTGCATGATATGCTGCTGAATACATCATCTCTCCATGTTAACAGTTTTCAATTTCCTGTATCCAATATCTTATATCCATGTCAAAAGTGCTATAGCAATGTCTTACAGTTATTTTCTTCTGTCTTTTTTCCCTTCTAAGCTGGATTATTAGGATCCATAAATGATTTTGTGACTATCATTTGGGATACTGGATTGGTAAATTCGTGTAAGAAAAAAATTTACTTTCATATTCGAAGGTATTTGGTATAGATTTGTGCTCATGTTTCCAACAGTTAAATAGAATAAGCATTATCATTATATGCACCTAGGCCATACAGGAATTTTAACTTTTAAACTTATGTGTTAAATCCAGCCAGGAGTTATTGTTTGAAGGGTCAATTACAACAACCTTATCTTTTCCTCAATTTGCAATTCTTGCTTGCATTTTAGAAATGACTAACTGCAGCCTGCATATTAGCTATGAGGTGCATTTATGCCCAGACCATGAAAATATTTGATGTAGTTATAGTAAAATATGTAAGGATGGACATTGATAACAGACTACCGTAGCTGCTGTTGTGTGTGCTTATTTTTTCTTTTCTGTTAATCTTATGTGTAATTAATTGAGTTTGGGTAGTTTCACCAGAATGCTCCCAAGTCCCAACAAATAAAACACCAGCAAAATTGGCTGTTTTGGTAATATGAGCCACAATTGCATAGAGTATATGTTTCAACCGTTCTTGGCAATTTACCTCTTTTACAAATTATATTTTGTCAATATTTTTCATTCATATCATCAGTTATCTTTAAGTCTTAACACTAGGAAGAGGTATTTGACTAAGATATGTTGACGCATACTCTAGGTGTGTTTTGTTTATTGTTTCATGATTTTATATATATTTTCTTCCCTTTGGTAGAATGAGATCTTTGATGAATTTATGATTTTGCTCTTCCTTTACAATGAAATTCTATCTTCGTTTATACTGTAACTTTTTGATTAATTTGAATTCCTTCAAGGCCTCTGAGCCAAATGAAGCTGCAGTATGCTTGCACATCATCTATTTAGGAGGTTCTCCAATCTAGGATTGTAAATGCTTGGGTGTTTAAATTTTTCAAGATTCACAGTGACCAGTAGCATTCCTAATCTCCAATTTGTTTTCCCTAAATATGAAGTATATTAACTGTTAGAAGTCACTTAAATGATCTTTTTGGTTGCATATCAATTTTCAAATAACTGTTTAACTGATGATCAAAGAGAATTAAAAAATAGACTCTAGTTACCAAATTCATAGAAACTGGTAACTAATCCATTCTCTTTAATTTTTTTCCCACAAAGGGGTTAGCTAGCTAATTAATACCCTAGACACCCACTTGTGGAAACATGAACCTGTTGTTCTTTATGGTGATTGAATGATAGTTTCAAATGCCAGGGCACCGGGTTCAGTCATGGTCTTGCTGCTACTACCGGGCACCCACTTCTGGAAACATCAACCTGTTGTTCTTTATGGTGATTGAATGATAGTTTCAAATGCCAGGGCTCTGGGTTCAGTCATGGTCTTGCTGCTACTACCCTTTGTTTCTTCTTCATGGCTTTCCTTTTTGTTTAAAAATTAATATCCTTCTATTCTCTCATATTTTCATATAATCTCTTCTTTTCCAAGATAGTACATCTTCCTATTCTTTTAAATCTGATTTTTTTTTTTAAAAAAAAATCTTTTCCCAATCACAAGAACTTTGCTCTTTTGCTCAACTCTTTATTCTTACATTACTCTGTCAGATCCATCTCACATCTTCGTATTTTACTTACACTTTTGTTTCTTTATTTTACAAATTATTTTTTACTTATACTTTTGTTTATTTATTTTACAAATATTTTCCCAATCTCATGCTTCTCTGCCCTACTGCCGCTATTTTTTTCCCTTCTCCTAAAATCTATTAACTTCCTTTTAGATCCTTGTTTTGTATTTGATGGGTCAATAAGTTTTATTATCTTGAGAAATTGCAGAATCAATTTGATGATTTTGTTGCTGTTTTAGTGTAAAGTTCATAATAAATTGGAAAAGATGCAGAAAACTAAATAACTCATTAATCAAATCAACCGAGCGATTTTATTAGGTTGCTATGAAATGCTGCTTTTAGTCAGGATAACACATTAGTGCCCCTATTTCACCCTGTTATAACTAATAATATCTTTTATTCTTGCTGTATAGGTCCCACTTGCTGCTACAAATGAATCCCTTCCTGAGAGACCAGGAGAGCCTGATTGTCCTGTGAGTTGCATTTTAATGTGTTGCTCATTTTGGTGGTGTTTTAATGCTTGAAGTGTGTACTGATTTAATACTGATCAATTGTCTTCTAGTACTTCCTAAAAACTCAGAGATGCAAGTATGGTTCGAAATGCAAGTTTAATCATCCAAAAGATATATTGGCTTTGGTATGTACCATCATTGCATATTTTCACGAGAATTGTGGGTTCTTTCATATTAGTTTTATTATGACATGCTTTACTCTATTTACAGAGTGGTTCAGAAAACAACGATGTTTTTACCTTACCAGACAGGCCTTCTGAGCCAATGTGTGCAGTAAGATACCAATCTCCTATCTTCTCAGGAACCTCTGTTGTGAAGTTGTATCATTATTTTGCTTATCTTGCATATTTTGGTTAAACAGTTTTATATAAAAACTGGAAGATGCAAATTTGGTGCAACATGCAAATTCCATCATCCGAAGGATATCCAGATAGCATTTGGACAAGCAAATGGTAACACAATGCAGAATGAATCAGCGGTTATGACTGATGGAGCAATTGGAGATCCAGCTCTATATCATAATTCCAAAGGACTTCCAATAAGACCAGTAATGTTCTTCTAGTGAATATTCTTAATTGATGAATCATTAACGTTATCTGTCTATCATTCTCACTATTTTTTAGTACTTGAAAGAGCTTCTCTTTGGCCTTCTACCTTCCTTGTTAAGCTTTTTTGCTTCTTTTGTTGTCGTTGTTTTTTTTTTTTTTTTTGCATTTATCGGTTGTCTTGTAAGCTTAATCTGTTTTCATTTTAGTTTTTTCCTTCTATAATTAAGTTTCAGTGGTTCTTTTGTCGTGCTTTATAGGAGATCCAGCTCTATATCATAATTCCAAAGGACTTCCAATAAGACCAGTAATGTTCTTCTAGTGAATATTCTTAATTGATGAATCATTAACGTTATCTGTCTATCATTCTCACTATTTTTTAGTACTTGAAAGAGCTTCTCTTTGGCCTTCTACCTTCCTTGTTAAGCTTTTTTGCTTCTTTTGTTGTCGTTGTTTTTTTTTTTTTTTTTGCATTTATCGGTTGTCTTGTAAGCTTAATCTGTTTTCATTTTAGTTTTTTCCTTCTATAATTAAGTTTCAGTGGTTCTTTTGTCGTGCTTTATAGGTAGAAATGTTTTCATCAAGTTCATTTGTTAGTCTCTTTGCTTTCTTTTCCATTTATAATGCTCTAAAATTATGTACTATTCTCACTTATTACAATGGCCAAGATGGTTAACATTCGCAATTCCCATGGTTTTGCCTCTTCAACTGATTGAAGTCTTCTTTTACACTTCTAATCCTTCAAAATTTATACCCAAAAATTTAAATCATATTTGATTATTTTTACTCTACATGTAATTCAATATCCTAGTAACATTAATTTTTGATGATTATTTTTATAAATTTCTACACACAATAAGTAGCATTGCCATCTTATGCTCTGCGTATGACTGATTGACTAGCTTTCAGTTGAAAATTATTCAACAATAATTGATGGAACAAAAAAGTCCTACGATTTGATGACAACTAAAATGAAATACTAATGTAGCATAATTTTGGAGTTCTCTTTTGAATTCAAAGTGCCACATAGGATGCATAACTCTCCCTCTCTCCAATTTCATCCGAAACATACTATACACTCTTCCTTTTTGGTTTGAATCTTTCTAGCCTTAGACCTAATTTCATTTTCTTCTCTCTCTCTCTCTTTCTCATCTGAATTTGTTACAAATTTGAATTTATCTACTTCCTAAGGGTTTTGAATTTCATACATTAGTTGGAGATGATTAGGATCGAATGATAGGAGAACAAATAGAGAGAAGCACTTTCTCTCTTTGATTTTATTAGTTAGACTAAAAATTCAAACTTGGTGATTATCCTAAGCATTATAAACCTCTAGAAATAAAATGAAAAAAGTATCATCTCTCCAATTGTTATATTATTTTTTGTACACAAACTCACTTTCACGAATTTTGCCTTTCTAGTACCAATAATTTCAAAGGACAAACATGACCTTGTTGATTCCTAAGGCATACCATGGCTTCCACCCAAGACATTTTCATTTTGTAATCCATCCAGTCCTCCCCATTCATCCTCAAAGCTCTCTAAACCTCATAAAAAGAGCTATAAGGAACCTTCTATATGCTATGTTGAGCTATTTGGTGAGTTGAGGGTGGTGTTAAACAAGATAAATTGGATGGTGCTTATAAAGGATGAGGTGGCAGTTTAGTCTCTTGATTGGGTGGACAGAAGAGATATTCTAGAACTTTCAAGGTTATTGTGCATCATTAGTGGTTTGCTTCATAGAGCAATCAAAGGTTGGCGCTCTTGCAAGAGTTTTTACTGGAACAAGGAAGAAAATTTAATTTCGATTTGTGAGTAGAGAGAAAAAAAAAGGGAGAAAATATGTTTCCGAGATGAAAGACGAGAGGAAAAGCATCTTAATTCCGCACTTCAAATTCCACGAAAAAGTCTTCAACTTGAATACTTAGCAGTTGTCTTGAATTCTATTTGGTATTTGAGGAATTCATTGTTCCGTCAATTAATGTTGGAAATCCTTGTTCAATTTATTAATGTTGGAACCGTTTCAAATGCCATTGAAATATGACATTAATGGGCATCAGCAACAAGTTCAGGGGCTGCAAGTTAAAATTGTCTAACTGGAAGTATAAACTAGTGATCTTTTCCTCTTAGCACCTTGTTTGACGTTCATATTAACTCCTTTAGTAAAGAAGCTACCATGAATCAATTGGATTGGAGGAAAGGATCCATTTATTATGGCCCTAATTAGTTTGGGATTATTGTTTATTTGAGGCAAGTGGAGAGGTTACTGCTGAACTGTCAGGGCCCTCCACATTAACTTTATTGTACTCCTTCTTTACAAGGGCAATATTACCATATATTTTTATAATAGAAAGGAGACATACCACTATGAATCCAACTATGATGTGGACATGACAATAAGCCAACAATTGCTAGGGAAGAAGCTTTTGGTGTTAGTGTGAAACTAACACAATGGTACAGCCAATCTGCCAAGAATGTGTTAATTGCTAGAAAGATAAGGGTTCTTCTTCAACTTAACTCCATCTAATTTCATCCCCTAAGAGAATATGGTAGTTGCATGCAAAAATACTGGAAATTACCTGTGCTTATAATGTCCACTTTGTTCCAGTTTTTTAAATGTGGGTCATTCCCTGGATTGAATTCTCTTCCCAATACCTGTGGGCAAACCCAGTTATTTTGATTGCTAAATTCATTCTATGATGTCATTTCTCTAAATTTAAATCATGTTAAAAAAAGTGTAAAAAAATCATGGCTACCATTTGTCGTTTTTCAAATCTAGCTTTTTATATCATTTTTTAACTTTATTTGCTATTATGCATTTAGATCTTGTTTGCCATGCTCCTGGACTAATTTTCCTTTTTTGCTGCTTTTATGTGTTTATGTTTTCTATAGCTGCTTTTTGAAATCTAATTTTTAGAAGTCATGTTTTCTCCAAAAGCAGGTTTTGAAAACTCAAAATTTTAAAAGCTGTACAATTTTCAGAAGTCATGTTTTCTCCAACAGCAGGTTTTGAATATTCAAAATTTTAAAAGCTGTACCACAAGCAACAAATTCTCTTGGTTGCTGACGTGTGCTGTTTTTTATATGCTATTATTCTCTGAGTTTATTCTATTTTTGAGGTGAATTTGAGGAAAATATTTGTCATTTGTAATGTTGATTGACTTGCTCCTATCGTTTGTTTATCAAAATAACTCTGTATTATCTCATAACTTGAACTTTTATTTATAACTGATGCTTTTTTTCTTATAGGGTGAAGAGGATTGCCCATTCTACCTGAAAACAGGAAGGTTTGTGTTTGCCCATTTTTGCAAATATTTGTAATAAATGCTAAAATTTACCAAAGGATTTACTTATTTGTTTATTTGTACAATCAGTTGCAAGTATGGCGCTACCTGCCGCTATAATCATCCGGATAGGAATGGTATGTGCAGATTCTGGTGCTTTTTACCAATAAAACCGTGTGTTTGATAGTTTTGCTTCAGATTTCATTGCTTTGTGTGCTCCTATTTTTTCCTACCCAACCATCTAAACAACTTTGATAGTTGATGTTCTTTCGCAGCAATCAATCCTCCTGCTGCTGCAATAGTCCATCCGATGGTTGCCACTTCTGCAGCAAATCTCAATATTGGAGTTGTTAATCCAGCTGCCTCTATGTATCAAACTATTGACCCTAGATTGGCTCAGCCAATGGTAAAAATGATATTATAAACACATTCATCTATCAATTGCTTTCCTTCTTTTTTTCAAAAGAATTATATTTCATGTGTGTATGGTTCACTTTTTTTTCATTTTGGATGGTTTATGTAGCTTTAAAATTCATGAAATAATCATTCCAATCCAAAGATGCTTTTTAGCATATATCTCAAGTGGGGGTAAGGTAGTTGAGGATCATTTGGCATGAACATTAATTAAATTTTTTCTTGCACTTGAGTAATTTTTTTCTTTGTTTCTTTCTTTTGCCAAAATAGCGCTTTTCTAATTTTGAATTTATTTTTTACGGATTAGTTGATGATGAATTATTCCCCCATTTCAAATAACAAGTGAATTATTTTTGATATTTGTTTTCTGCAGATGGTTTTGTATTGTTGAACTTGCTCTTTGTTTCATGGACATATTTCTGTTGTTTGGCTTCAGTACAGAAAATGGCTGGAAATTATTTTCTGGTGCTTGGATTACATTGAAAAATGTCAACTTTTTTTATTTTTTCCGTTCCCTTTCTGGAAAAAGGCTATTAGATCAGATTTTCAATCTTCAAATTTTTTAGCTAATTATAAGAAAAAAAGTACACAATAGGAAGTAAATTTGGGGTTATCTCCAATGATCTTCTGGTCTAAGGCTTCAGTCATTAAAGGTTATTGGCGCTAGTCGATATACTAACTGTTAAATATTCTTTTAGTTTTTCTGCAAGTGACAACATTTTTCTTAATAAATGACTTCCCCTTTTGAAAAGAGTATTTTTTGTTGACCAATTTTCTTGGGCTTACCGAACATTGAACTCCAAAAATAAAGTATCACAGGTTGTTTCAAATTTGTTGCATACTGCTTGTAGTCTGTGAGTTACTTTAATATGTTATAATTATTGGTTAATATTATTGAACCGGTATTTTATTAATGGAGAGTCTTTTTGTTAATTTTTCCCTTAATAGAAGTTAGAAGTAATGTCTACCTTTCACAATTTTTCTTTTCAGGAGCATAATTGCTTTCATTTTTTTATGTTTTGCTATTAATAATATTACTATCATGTGCACTGCAATGTTTTGTGTGGCAATGCATTGCTTATGGAAACCAACTTCTGTAATTTTGCTTTAGTACTGATGTGTTCATGTCCTCTAATTGCAGCTTGCAATGGGACTGACAATATACCCTCAAAGGCCTGGATATGCAGAATGTGATGTGTGCTTCTATCTTTTCATGTTTTATTGTAGCATGTTGTCATTTTCATTTGCAGGGCTGGGGGATTTAGTTGGGGACATTCTGGAAAACATTCAAAGTAGCGTTTCTTTTGGCTTTCATTCAGAGAAAGCTTTTCTTTTTATCATAGAGTTCACAAACTTTTGCAACTAGCATTGCTTTCTTTTTGTGAGAACATATTCTTTTTCAGTTTTTGTGGGAGCCCATTTTGTTGATTCAAAACATCAGCAATTATATTTATTTGTTTCATATTGTTTTCCCTATTCTTAGTACTATATGAAGACTGGTGAGTGCAAGTTTGGCGAAAGATGCAGGTTCCATCATCCTATTGATCGGTCAGCACCAACAGCAGCACATGCCCAACAACAGTCTGTTAAGCTCACTCCTGCAGGATTACCTAGAAGAGAGGTATGAATCAAGGCTATGTTCTTTGAAATTTACATTTTTACCCTTTCTTTTTCTCCTTGGCTTATGCGTTTTTGCCTTTCTCATTAATTTTAGATCCTTGCATTTGAGTTACTTGTTTTATCCTAGCCAAGTAAAATTTGGTTTTAGGCATATTACAATGGTTTTTTCATTTATTGGGTTGATGGTGGAATTATGTGCACTAGATTATGGGAAATGCAAGTTGATTCAAATAAGTTACAGAAATAGCTGTTGGCGGAGGAATTTGTTATTTCTTGAGTCATATTAAGATGGTAGTGTACTACATTATGGGGCTAGCAAGTTGATTACAGAAATGAATTTGTCATTTCCTGACCACACTAATATGATGAGGCAGAAACTTCCCTTTTGCATCATTTTAACCAATTTTGATTTTAAAACTTTTTTTTTTTTTTTTCTCTTTTGCAAACGCAAAGCACTAAGATGCCATGGCAACTTGAGGATGTCTTCTGATTTTAACCACATGACTACACTGGCATATGACACATGCATCATTTTGGTCTTAGCAATGTGTCGTTCTGTCACTATTCTATTTGTTTTTCTATGTTGAAATTTTACATGTTGCATCCCGTTTAGTGAATTGTCCAGCTCTATGGCTTTTGGCTCCTTTCATATGCTATTGAAAGTATATTTTGTAAAGAGTGGGTGATAACTTTGGACAGGGTGCTGTCCATTGTCCGTATTATATGAAGACTGGCACGTGCAAATATGGTGCGACATGCAAATTTGATCATCCTCCCCCTGGGGAAGTCATGGCTATTGCATCATCACAAGGTGCATCCACTTCTGCTGATGATGTGGAAGGGAGCTGAAGCTGGAACTGTCCAAGTGCTGTAGCAGTGAGACCTGAGCATGAACGCAGAGGAAAATCTTTGTGGGCCTTTTTGGTCACTGTTGATTAAATTTTCATATTAATTTTGGATGATAGAGGTCAGATACTTCTAGTGAGCAAACAGTCTAGCGAATTCAGCATGAGTGGTTCAAGGAAACTATGTGAGCCTGTTGTTAGTAATCATTATCCTTGTATACAGTTTGATTAATTTGTGCTGCAATAGCAATTTCTGTTTATGTACCGAGTTGGGGTTTTTCTGATTCTTCTGAAGAGTTAAGTGTCAGCGCTTCGGGACATTTGCAGGATGACTGAATATTGTGGTGTTTTTTTTTCCTCCAACCTTTATGTATAGTTGATCCCTTAACAAACATTTGCAGGATGATTAATTGTTATGGATTTTTTTTTTTCCTAAAACCAGTTTATCCATTTAATCCCTTAACAAAGTGTAATGCAAGGGTTCTCTTTTTGCTGGAACGCCAAGTGAGAAATTTGGGTGGGACTACACTGGGGGTTGATTTTGCACTCTAGTTCTATGCAATATCATTCAGTTTAGCTTGGAATTGAAAAGGAGTTTAGCTTGGAATTGAAAAGGAGCAAAATCAGTTTTTCCTACTATATATGCTAATTGGGTTCCAAATTCTGTGCTCGAGAAGTCTCGTAGCAATTATTTCTTCTAATGCTCTTTAGGGTGTAATTGAGGCGAACTGAAATTTTTAAAATTTCAGCTTCGACTTGTTTAAAAATTACCAAATTTAAGCTGAGTTTGAACTTGTTAAGTTTTCACAACTTTGGTTCCAACGTGTCTTGAGTTCATATTTGATGAACTCGAGTTGAGCCCATGAGTTAGATAAATTCAAGTTTATAAAATGTTATTATCTAGTACATGTGCAAGACATGTAATTGAAAGGTGAGCCGAGTCATGTAGAGGTATGGTTGAGCCATTTAGCTACACAATGTATGAACTACTCATTTATTTTTCATTTATCTCATTTTTAATGTGAGATTTTGTATTATAAATCTATACACCATAAAAACTTTTATTCTCCTTGTAACTTTTCTTTTATATCCTAGTCAATGTGGGATTCTAAATTTCAATATTATACATTATAGTCACATATTTTTCATGCATTTTCTCCAACATATTTATTTTTTCAAACTTAAAAATTAAAAAACTATGATTGAGTTTTAGTTCCTATAATTTATAGTAACTTTTATATTTTTTTTTGAACTAGTACCTTACACTAGCATCTCAAAATTTGTTGTGAAATTTTAGTTTTTACAATTTTTCACTTAGAGAATAAAAAAAATCAATAGTGTTTTACCATTTTTAATTTTTACTATTTTCATGTTTAAATTAATTTTTAGAATTTTTTACTTATTAATATTTTGTTTATATTTAATGTTGTTATTGATGCTAATTTTAATTTAAATTAAAAAAATATAATATTTATAATATTTCATAATGTTTATTTACTTCATATCGCATTGCTATTTCATTATATTTACTTGAAATTGTAGTTACTTAATCCTAATACTAATTTACGCATATATGATTTCTTATTATACTTAGTAATTTAAGCTTTATTTACTTAATACTAAATTAATATTATATAATATTTACTTCATAATTAAAATTTTATTTTCTTAATACAAATACTAATTTACTTCAAAACTACAAAATTTATCATCAAATTCAAATTATATTTAATAATGCTTATTTAATTAATATTAATGCTTAATAATTTAAATTATATTTATTTAATGCAAAGTTTAATATTAATATTAACTTATACAAAAATTGTATAATTTCTTTATATGTAATTTTTATTATATATAATTTCTATTATGAATACATAATTTCTATTTAATGCTACCACCTAATACTAATATTTAAATTAACAAGTTAGTAAATAAGTGGCGTTTCATTCCTCATTATCATCATCTCTTAAAATTCACAATATGGCCCTTACTTTTCTCCTCTCCTTCATACTCTATATTCCTCATGATCTCTAATAGTCACCACCTCTTTTGTTTTCACCACCACCATTATCTTCTTTGCGCACTCTTCTCCTTCAACCCCATGCTTCACTCTTAGATCTCATCAATCCTTGACCTTAATTAATCATTACTAGAATTGTATCGCTGCAGTCACAATTGTGCAAAATGTGGCAGGTCATTTGGGTGGGATTATATAGATAGGGATTCCAGTATTCCATCCAGTAAAAAAAAATGCCAAAAAGAGACAATTAGGGAAAAGTAAGAGGAAAATCTCAAATAGGACAAAGTCACGACGTTGTAGCTATAATTCGTTCAGGTCGCCTTTTCTACCACTCCATTAGAAAGCTCTTACCCATGTCTCTCTCCATCCCCAAAAATTTTAAAAAGAAGATAACCCATTTTCAATTGGCATCCATTAGAGAAGTACCATTTGAAAAACCTGAGAAAGGCAATATCACCCAAATTGAACCTAAAGATTTATCCACCGCTAATGCTTAACCTTGAACTACCATTTCTAGTCCTAAGATTCCTAAAAAAACCTATTTGTTTAAATAAGTTCTTGAAACTTTATTTTGAGTGTGAAAGATTTATGCACAATATTTTTGTCTTTTGATTCTTTTGCTAAAAAATTGCAATTCAATAAAGATTTTTGGATTATTTTTTTAATGAGTTCTGTGAGCCACTCATAATCACACATAAGTTAGAGAGAAGGATTTCATTATTAGCACGGGGTGATAACATGGGTAAAAACAAGTTCTATCCTTTTTAACTTGTAATAAATGAATCTAACAAAAGTTTGGCCTTATAAGGAAGCATGCTCATATGGATAAAATGTTAGGAATAAAGACAAGGTCTTGTAAAAATAAGAGACGAAAATATGCAACTATTTGTTATTGAGAATTTCTAGAGAGCCCCTTACACTGCAGAAGCATCCAAGTTTATAGGTACAGAAACCTTATTGTAAGTAAAAATAAAATCATTCAAATTAATCCTAACCTAATTTAGGAAGAAATCCCTAATGCCTTAATCTAAAGAACACCAAATAAGTTACTATCAATTTGGTATAAAATCTTCATGGGCCATAGACCATTAGGAAGACTCTAGAGCTCAAGCCCTTAATAAGCTCAACAGGGTCCAAACCTACGGATATCATTTAAGCAGACCTAAACAATACCCCCTTTGGTATGCGAGTGGTGATCATAACCCACAAAAAATAAAAGATAGGTAGATTTTGTTTTTTGATGTTATTGATATGGGAGGGATAGCCTTGTGGAGCTAGTTTTATGAGTTTAGAGTTGCCATTCAGCCACAATTGGGAAATAGGAAATGAGTTGGTAAACCCACTTTCATTGTTAAAGATTATGGATTCAAAGAGTCCGTATCTACTGTAATGTACTTTTTAATTATGCATATCTTATACTCGTTTATCATATTATCCTAGTGTTGATAGTTAAATTTTAGCAGTCTCCTAAATGATTCGATGTTGAAGGTCTATATCGATTAGACAGAAGATGACTTCTAAAAGCCATCCTGAGCACGCTTTTACAAGATGAAAAACCCTAAAACACACCAAAAATACCTAAATATATTCACGTAAACCTTAAAGGTCACTTGAGATTGGCCTGAGGAAGCAAAACAATAAGTAACCAAGTGTTGTGTGCCTTTTAGCACACATCCACGAGCATGGGATGATCCCACGTGTAAGGGATGATCCCATGTGTAAGGTATAATCCCATGTGTAAAGGATAATGTCCCACACTAATAGGATAAGATTCCACGTGCTTGGGTTGTCAGCCCACACTCATGGGTTATGCTGAATGATCCACATACGTGGAATGTAATGCATAGTCATGGATTACACATCCCATGTGCGTGGGATGACTCCGGAACCTATAAAAATCCAATTTTCACCCATTTTTAGGAGGTTTAAGACATAGAAATATAGAATTTTAGGACAATGTGTTGGCCAAATTGTGACACTGTTTTCTCACTATTTTAAGCCTCAAACCCTTGCCACCAAAGGGAACAACTCGTGGAACCCAATTAACCAAAACACTATAAACCATTCTCTACTCATTTCCTTTAGGATTTTAGCAATTTCTCACTAAACAAAACCACACCTTAGTCAAAGCTCATTACAAGGGTAAATCCCTTTGAGGATCCTAATACTATTTTTAATAAATATTGCATTTTCACATTTGCATCTCATTCTTCTCTTCTACTCCTAATTATATTTTATCTTTTTATCTTTTTTGCATTATTTTGCATCCTTCTTTTATTTATCTTGTTGATTGTATGGTGAAATTGTGATTTTGAAGTGGTATAAAATATGTGGATGGTGTAGAAAGTTTGGGTGAAATATGAGAGTGTTTGTTGCATATTTTGCATTATTACTGAATTTGTGCATTTTGAGTATATCATATTTATATATTTTTCTATCAAAGTTTTCTTTTTTAAGTAGGTTTGGTATTTTAGTGTTAAAGTGTGCATTTTTATTGTAAAGATCATGTTTTGATGATAAATTTTATATTTTTATTATTTTTTCTTTTTTATTATAAAATTTTCATTTTTATCATAAAATTTATATTTTTTATGATGGAAATTGCATTTTTATTAAATTTTCTCTTTTTATTAATTTTACATTTTTATTATAAAATTTTCATTTTTATGGTGAAAATTACATTTTTATCATTTCTTTCTATTTTTATTTTTATAAATTTTGCATTTTTCATCATAAAATTTACATTTTTATTGTGAAAATTGCATTTTTATCATTTTTTCTCTTTTTATTATAAATTTTACATTTTTGTGGTGGAAATTGCATTTTTATTATTTTTTCTCTTTTTATTATAAATTTTGCATTTTCATCATAAAATTTACATTTTTATGGTAGAAATTATATTATTATTATCATTTTTCTTTTTTTATTATAAATTTTACATTTTTCATCATAAATTTTACATTTTTATGGTGACAATTGCATTTTAATTATCTTTTCTCTTTTTATTATAAATTTTGCATTTTTCATCGTAAAATTTATATTTTTATGGTGAAAATTGCATTTTATTAATTTTTCACCTTTATTATAAATTTTGCATTTTTGTTTTCATTATAAAGTTTACATTTTTGTGAAAAAAATTACATTTTTCTATTTTCATTATAAATTTCACATTTTTAATCTTAAAGCTTGTGTTTTTATGATAAAAATTTCATTTTGGCATCAAGATATTTCTTCTCCATGATTAAAATTGTTGATTGTATCATGAAATCATGCTTTTAACACCGATGACCAAGATGGTTCATTTTCTTAAAACTTGAAATCATGTGAGGCGTTAATTTAAATCATTAGTTTTGCATTATGCATTTTCATACATGTCATCTTGCATTCAACGTGATCTTTCTTGATAATTATGTTTCTTTGGCTCTTATGAAATCTAATAATACTATTACCTTCTTGAAATGTGTGCTTGCATGTGCTTGTAAACTGACCTCTATTTTGCAGGTTCATTAGAATAAGATCTTTTATTTTCCATTTTTAATGTATTTAATAGAACAAAAAAACTCCCTCAAAGTGATGTAATCCTTAATCTCAATTTTCCTTTATTTTATTTTTCATTTTGGATGTATTTATTAGAATAGGCTATTTCAAGGGTTGTAACCTTAATCCCTTTCCCCAATTTTATTTTGTTTGTTTATTTGTTTATTATTTCTTGCATGCTTGTGTGTTGCTTGCTATTTGCTTACTTACTTGTGTGAACTACATGTTAATTGTTTGGTTTGCTATGATTAGTTATATTTGTTTATTTATTTATTTTTATTCGTAATGTGTGTACCAAATTCAATTATCCTGCGTTCCAACTATCAATTTAATGCCATTTGAATTTGATTAATATTCAAGTGTGGTAAATGCATCATTAAACCGATATTAGGGTGATGTGATGAGAAATTCAAGTTATGTATATTAAGAAACAAGATAAGTAAATGCTACCCGAATCTCTAACAAGGGAAATGGGTTCCCACCTACTTTTCCATTTCTCGGCCGTAGTCAGGTGGCGACTCCAACTTTTATAGCCTTTTTAGGCTGACCCTCCCATATCAATAACAATTGATAACACTATTTTTGCCAAGCTTGTGTATCCTGATATGACCCACTGGTCATTTTCCTTTCAATCGACACCTAGTTTCAGTTTTAATGATGCATTTACCACAGTTGAATATTAATGAATTTAAATGGTATTGGATTGATGGTTGGATCATGGGATAGTTGGATTTGGCACACATATATTGCAAATATATGAAGAAAAAGATAAAAAATTAACAAATATAACTAATCATAACAATTCAAGCAATTAACATGTATTTCAAGTAAGCAAGTAGACAAATACGCAAATAGCAAGTAAGCACACGAGCCTGCAAGAAATAATTGATAAAAACAAACAAACAAACAAAAAAAAAAAAAGGAAAATGGATTAAGGATTACAACCCTTGAAATAGCCTATTCTAATAAATACATCAAAATGAAAAATAAATAAAAGGGGAATTAGGATTAAGGATTACACCACTTTGAGAATTTCCTATTCTATTAAATACATTAGAAATGGTAAATGATAGAAAAAAATCCTATACGAATAATCCCTACAAAATAAAGATTAGTATGCAAACACATGCAAGCACATGCCACATTTATGATAATTATTTTTGATATTAAATTGAATAAATAAAACAATAATGGAAAGAAAATAAACTAGTATATTAAAAAAAAGCAGTAAAACAAATTAACAAATGAAGATGCTAATGAGAATGCTTGATTTCAGTAATTAACCAGGAATATTGCCTCAAGTAATTCTCTAATTATCACCAACACTTTGTGATTAATCGCTAGATCATTGGCATTTTTTCCAAATTATTATATGAATGTAAATGATTAAATAAAATATGCAAAATGACGAAAAGTAAATGAAGATAAAATAAAGAAAAGAAAAGAAAAGAAATAAATGGGAAAAGAAATAAAGATTCCAATTTTATGTCAAGAATGCCATAAAAATAGCAATTCTTATACTTAAGACATTATTTTAATTCTCAAGGAAACTTTATTGATTATATTCTTATCTAATAAAACCACCATCTTCATATTGTGAATAAATATGAGTACTTTATATTAAAAATTACCACTTTTACCATGAATGATAATAAAAAAGATAATTTTACATTAAGAATCTACTAGATAAATATGATAAGACAAATGCATGAAATTATCAAAAGAAATTATCATTAACATTCTTGTTTAATAATGTCACCCACTTTATATGATGAATAAAGTAGAAAACTTTAAATAGAAAACGAGAATTTTATTATAAAAAATAATAAAAATGACATTTTCATATCAAGAATGTAGCAAAAATTGCAATTGTTATGCTAAAATAAATAAAATGATGCAAAAATGATGCTTTGATAATGAGAACAAAAATTTTGTAAAATAGAATCCTCTAAAATGATATTTACTCAAAAATGTAATTTTTACTATAAAAATATGAACTTTATTATGGAAATAAAAAATTATACATAAAAATAAAATAAAACTCCAAGGATGAATGGAAACGGGTATGTCCTAAAATATACAAAAAGCAAAATTCACATAAATTTTCCAAATAAGCAAATGAACACTTCCACATACAAATAAACTCATCACATCACCAAGATCACAACTTCAACCTAAATATATTATCAAAATAAATAAAATGCATGAAATGCAAAAATGATTTGAGATAATAAAAATAAAATAAAAAAGAGAATAATAATAGAAATAAAAAATAAGGAAGCTGTAGAAATAGGGATTTAAAGTAAACAAAAATAAAATAAAACAATAACAATAATAAAGATAATTATTATAATAATAATAATATTGCTTAATTACTTAAAAAAGCTTAAATTTTACGAGTTTGAATAATTTTAGTATGTTATTTCAACTTTTACTTAAAAATTTTTGAACTTTAAATTTTTTAACAATTTTAATATGTTCTTTTGAGATTATAAAATGACCATAAACTTTACAATTTTTAATAATTTTAACATTTTTTTAAAAAAATTTGTTGTTAAAATTGTTAAAACTTGTAAAGTTCATGATTTTTTCATGGAATGGATCCTGTATTAATTGTTTATAAACGTAAAAGAAAAAAAAAAAAAGAAGGAATATTTTTAAGATTTTTGTTTTTTGGAATTTTTCTCTGCGTGATAAAAGCTTTTTTTTTTTTAAAGTTAAAACCCCTAGGTTTTATATAGGGAAAACAAATTTCCTATGATTATCGAAATCATAAGAGATTAAACTTCAAAACAAATGGTGATAATACATAATTATCACCTTATTTATCTAAAAAAAAGTATTTATCTTCTTTTTTTATTTTTTATATATTTTTCAACCAATCAAAAAATAAAAAAATATATTTTCAAAAATTAAAATTAAAAACAAAGTGGAGCCGATTAGAGGTGTGCAATTCAAATTGAAATTGTGTATTTTTGATCGAAAATGCTTAAAAGTATATAATTCTTATCAGAATTATGTATTTTCAATAGGAAATGCATAATTCTTATTAGAATTGCTTGTTTTCTATCATAAATATGTAATTCCGATCGAAATTACATATTTTCAATCAAAAATATGTAATATCGTGTAATATCCCGTGTTTTTAAATATTTTGACATTGTACCAGGATATGCAGTGTTAATAATTTTTGTATATATATTACGATATTTTTACGAGTTGATATGTATTTAAAACCTATTTTAATTATTATGTCTTATTTACAGTACTTTACGTAAAATTTTTCCGGGACTTGCATTTTCGGAAAAATTTTCACGTAAATAATTTATTATTAATTATTGTAAATATATTTTCGGACTTGAATGAACTCAAACGTATTTTTAAAATACTAAATAAAGTCTATGTGTGTATATATTTATTTAATTAGGGTTTAATATATTACCCTAATATTTTATTATTATTTGTTTATTAAATTAATATAATAATGTGTGGTGTGCAATTTTTCCACATATTTTATTTATACACAATATTATAATATATACATAATATTTTATTATTTATTTTTTTCCCTTTTTCTTTTTTCTTTTTCTTTTTCTTTTTCTTTTTCTTTTCTTTTCTTTTTCTTTTTCTTCTTCTTCTTCCCGCGCGACCACCTTCCCCTCACCACTGGAACTCTCGATCCCCGGCCGTCGATGTGCCGCCAGCAGCTCCACCTTCTCCAGCCAGCCACTCCGCCACCCCCAGCCTCCTTCCCCGGCGCCGGCAGCCTCTTTTCTTCCATTTTGGCCGAAATTCCTCTCCTCGCCGTTCACCAACTTTCCGACCACCGTTTTCTACACCGCCGATCTCTTTCTTCTCCTTGAGCTCTGGTGAGTGTGATTCTAGCTTTGGTTTGAGCTGAAATGGTCTTGATTTACTTAGGTTTCGAATTTTCGAATTCGGCCATATTAGGGTTTTTGATTTTTTTGAGCTTCTAATTGATTGATTCATGAAAACTCCCTTCACAAATTTTGATCCTAGTAGCTTAATATACACTTATGAATTTTTGTGGAATTTTTGGAGATTATTTGGATTTTTGGGTATTTTTGAATATTTTAATATTATTTTCTAATTTTCGGAAATTAATTATTTAAATTATGAAATTGTGTTTTATGGTTAAATTAGGTGTTGAAATGAATTATAGGAATTTATTTGGAATTTTTATGAATTTCTAAGTATTTATTTTGAATTATTTGAGTTTATGTAATTTTGGGAAATTAGGGTTAATTATGTTTTTAATTGAATTTAATTGGTTAATTGAGTTTAATTATTAATATTATTGATAAATATGTTGAGAAAATTAATTTTGGATAATTATACTATTTTTGGTGAATTTTTGAAGTAATTATAGTATATTTATATATATATAAGGGCATTTTGGTAATTTTACACAAAATTGGCTAAAAATGTAATTTAATTGGTTTTAATAGTTATTTAAGGTATAAAAATGATTTCTAGAAATTATTTAGTATTTTTAACTAATTAAAACTATTTTTCGTGAATTATTTTCAAATATATATAATATACGATTTTTCTAATAAAATGAGTTTTTATCGGTTTTTACTGTGTTTTAAGGTTAATTAGGTAATTTATATTTATAAAATGTATTTCTAGGTTATAAGGCTATTTTTGGTATTTCTGAACTGTTCTGTGTTTGTGGACCCCGGTCGGTAGATTGTAGTCTGGAGTCCGACCGAGGGGTTGTGAATGAGATGTGGTGTTTATTTTCGAAGTGTGTTTCTTTGCAGGGTCGTCTCTACTCTTTGAGTAGAGAGATGTCCGTTTTACAAGGGAGGTTCTGTCGAATTTTCGATAGAATTCTCGTAAAACGTGATATCCGGTCGAACCCTAATTTCGATTCTGTGTTTAATATTCTAGATCGAATTCTAGGATTTCTATTAGGGTTATTCTGATGTCTATTATTTATTAATTGTTTAGTTGCGCCGAGACCGAGGCCTAGTGGACCAGGTCCGTCGGATCCATCTCGTGGAGCGCACTAGGGTGAGTTACTATACTATATATATATATGCTTTAGGATGCATGATTTAGAAATATATGTTTTATTTTGATTAAATATGCATAAATAATGTGATTTGTATTTAAGTATATTTTTGGTATATATTAAATTATATGCATGTTTTGTAAATAAAATATATTTAAAATGTTTCTAAATATATTTCTAGCTTATTTTACAATTTGATTGGATTTATTTGACGTATATATACTCGAAATATACCTGGTTTATTTTTGGTATATTTCTAGTATATATATGGTCTATGTTGTTATTTTATTTAAATTCATGCATCATTTATTGTGAATGAATGTTTTATATTATTAATGATGAAGGATATCAATAGAACGTGCTACCTAGTGGGCAGTACTAGGACCGAGTAGGTACCGGTACGCCTATAGTATTTAGGCTATATTACTAACCTATTTATGGATATTGATTGCTTATGATTATTGATGTGTGAGATGTGATTTGGGTGTGATTGTTGGAGCTCGGTTGACCAAGTGTCTCGGGGCCAATCACACTGACAGTCAGACTGCTGGAGCTCGGTTGACTTAGTGTCTCGGGGCCAATCTACTGTCTAAATGGATTAAGTAGATATATTTGGATCAAGTGAGCCTTAATGGCTATACTGTTGTCTAACATTGCTTTATGGTTGTGATATTCTAGGGTTCTATGTGATCCTTTATAAACGATGATTTTCTAATAAAATATATATAAAACGATTTTATTGCATCTGTGTGTATTTGCCTGTATATATACATATTAGATATATATTGTTGACTGTATGCATTTTCATTTAGTGTATATGTATATATATTATAGTAATTCACTCAGTGAGGTCTGACTCCCCTCCGTTGATAATTTTTCAGGAGAGTCAACATCTTCAGACCTCAGTAGCAGGCCTATACACCAGATTTCTTCCGCCCTGGCTTCTTTGTGTAAACTGTTTACTTGAGTCTTATTTTTATAATCTAGACACTGCAGTAGTTGTAAATTAATTATGGGATTTTATATATTTTATTTATGTGAGATATTGTATCATGTGAACTGGATTTGTATTAAAAGATTTATATATATGAGATGAGATTTAATTTAAATCCAGTTGGTGAAAACAATATTGTGATAATTATGATATTTATGATTTTCATTTTCGCTGCATTATATATATGGTTGCTACCATTGCATGTTTTTTTTTATTTTTAGGCTTGCTACGGGTTCTGGATTCGAAAGAATTCCCGTTCCCTAGCGCCGGTCATGGCCCCTGTTTTGGGTCGTGATAAAGTTGGTATCAGAGCGGAGTTCTGTGTCAGGGCTTAGTTATGTGAGTTGTGGCCCTAGTTTTCAGAGTTGTGTTTTCTGTTGAACTACTGCAGTGAATTAGGTTCGAGTATGTCTTGATAAGTATGTCTTGCTTAGTTTTCTGCGTTATTCCTCCATTGTCTATTTTGTTTGAATCTTTCCGTTTGTCTTTTCAGAATCAGGAGGCGAGCGCGTGTCACTCCACCGGTCGTTGAGGCCGAGGATGATGAGTCTTTTCAGGATGAGGTTTTACCTCCTGAGCAGCTAGTTAGACGTAGAGGTCATGGCAGAGGTAGACCTCGAGGAGCGGTAGGTCGCCGTAGGCAGAGAGAGTTACAGGACGAGGAGCCTGTTGAGCCTGAGTTTGATGTTCCTGTTCCTCTAGTTGTTCATCCTGTTCAGCCTGCCTATCAGTAGGGTATGTCTAACCCTGAGGCAGCTTTGTTTTATGCCCGAGTTGGCAGGATTACTTTTGATGGTACTTTCGATCCATTAAGTTTTCTGCATGCGATTGAGACTAGGACTCAGACTACTCATACCGAGTACCAGCGGATCATGATCGTCGAGTTGTCTGTCGAGGGACCAGCCCTAGATTGGTTCATTCAGATGATCCAGCCTTACATGATGATGATGACCTGGGCTCAGTTTCGAGAGAGATTTATGAGGAGATTTTGTCCAGAGCCTCTTCGTTTGAGCTATCGTCTTCGTTTGACCAGTATTTCTCATGGAGATCGATCTGTAGAGGAGTACACCCGAGAGTTTCTTCGTCTGGGTAGATATACTGAGGATCTGATGCGAGATCAGTATTTTGCAGTCACTACATATGTCACTGATTTGGGTTCTGCTTTTGCTGGTATGCCTACAGCAGGTCTTACTCTGGAGTTTGTGATTGAGTTAGCCAAGGAGATTGAGCTGAGACTAGTTAGGCAAGGAGCGATGCCTGATTACTACCAGCTAGGAGTTCAGTCGAGTGGATTGCAGGCTACTCCGTACTCTAGTTTTCATGTTGGATTGAGTAGTCAGCAGCGAGGTCCGACTCAGCAGAGTCAGAGACAGTAGCAGCGAGTGCATCAGAGCAATAGACATGGCTGTGGAGGTCAGCGTAGATCATTTAGATTCAGATCAGGTGCTTCGAGCAGCAGTAGTGGTCGTAGTTCTGGATCAGCGGCCAGTGTTTGTCAGACTTGCGAAACGTGTTATCTGACACCACTGACATGCTTTAGATGCGGGCAGACAGGACATTTTGCCAGATCGTGTCCTTATTTCGGGTATCAGCAGCTGCAGATTTCACAATTCCTACAGCAGTCGATTGCTAGTGCTGCACCCGTGCCATTTCAGTTACCACCAGTTCAGCATCAGAGTTCCACTCAGTTTGTCCCATAGCAGAGTCGTGGTAGAGGTACTAGAGGAGGTGCCAGAGGTGTTGGCCAGGCTTCTACCAGTCAGTAAGGAGGTCGAGGTCAAGCCAGAGTTTTCCATCTTACTCAGCAGGATGCTCAGGCATCTAATGCAGTCGTGGCAGGTATTGTTTCTGTTTGTTACCTGGATGCTTGGGTTTTGTTTGATCCGGGTGCCACGCATTCATTCATTTCTCTCGTTTTTTCTTCTAAGTCTTATTGGCAAGCTTCGAGGATGGCTTTTCCTTTGTCTGTTGCCACTCCTCTGAGCGATTCCTTGGACACTGATATTGTTCTTTCTGGTTATCCAGTTCTCGTGGGAGATAGAGAATTACTCGCTAATTTGATTCTGTTGAATGTGATGGAGTTTGATGTTATTTTAGGAATGGATTGGTTATCTCAGCACTATGCCGTGGTAGATTGCAGGAATAAAGAGGTGACGTTCAGAATTCCTGATGAAGAAGATTTTAAGTTTATTGGTGATAGGATTTCAGCACCTCAGAATCTTATTTTTGCTATTACGGCTAGGAAGTTGTTAAAGAAAGGATGTCAGGGATATTTGGTATTGGTCAGGGATACTTCAGTGGAGAAGTTGTCACTTATAGATGTTCCTGTTGCTTGTGAGTTTCCTGATGTTTTTCCCGAGGACTTGCCAGGTTTACTACCTCACAGAGAGATTGAGTTTTGTATAGATGTGGTACCAGGTACTACTCCTATATCTATGCCACCCTATAGAATGGCTCCTGCAGAGTTGAAAGAGTTGAAGGAGCAGTTGCAAGAGTTATTGGATAAGGGTTTTATCAGACCTAGTGTTTCTCCTTGGGGTGCACCAGTCCTGTTTGTGAAGAAGAAGGATGGTACCCTGAGACTGTGCATTGACTACAGAGAGCTGAAAAAGGTGACAGTGAAGAACAAGTATCCTTTCCCGAGGATAGATGACTTGTTTAATCAGCTACAGGGTGCACAGTTCTTTTCTAAGGTTGACTTGAGGTCGGGTTATCATCAGTTGCGAATCAGTGAAGCCGATGTTCCTAAGACAGCATTCCGCACTAGATATGGCCATTATAAGTTTCTGATGATGTCTTTTGGTTTGACTAATGCACCAGCAGCTTTTATGGACCTGATGAACAGAGTATTCAGACCGTATATGGATCAGTTTGTGGTAGTCTTCATTAATGATATACTGGTATATTCAAGGAGTATGGAGGAGCATGTATATCATTTGAGGATTGTACTACAGACACTGAGAGATCATCAGCTTTATGCTAAATTCTCGAAGTGTGATTTTTGGATGGAGAGTGTTTCTTTTCTTGGACACGTAGTGTCTAAAGAAGGTATTCAGGTTGATCCACAAAAGGTTGAGGCAGTATCTGAGTGGCCTAGACCGACTTCTATCACTGAGATTCAAAGTTTTATGGGTTTAGTCGGGTATTATAGGCGGTTTGTGCAGGATTTTTCCAGAATTACAGCCCCTATGACTCGCTTGACTCAGAAGAATGTTAGGTTCGAGTGGTCAGAAGCTTGTGAGAATAATTTTCAATTGTTGAAGGAGAAGTTGACCACAACGCCAGTGTTAGCTTTGCCTAATAGTGTGGATAAGTTCACAGTTTACTGTGATGCCTCTAGAATTGGTCTTGGTTATGTGTTGATGCATAATGGAAGGGTGATAGCCTATGCTTCGAGGCAGTTGAAGAAGCATGAGCATAACTATCCCACATATGACCTTGAGATGGCTGCAGTGATCTTTGCTTTGAAGATTTAGAGACATTATTTGTACGGGGTGACTTGTGAGATATTTACTGATCACAAGAGCCTTAAGTACATTTTCCAGTAGCGAGATCTGAATCTGAGGCAGAGAAGATGGTTGGAATTGTTGAAGGATTACGACTGTGAGATTCTATATCACTAGGTAAAGCTAATGTGGTAGCAGATGCCTTGAGTAGGAAGTCCTCAGGTAGTTTTGCTCACATCAGTGTTGAGAGGAGACCATTGATCCAAGAATTGCATTTGTTGGTGGATCAAGGTCTGATGATGAAGATCAGTAGATCAGGTGGACTGCTAGCTCAGTTTAAAGTGCGATCTGTACTAAGGGATAGGATTAAAGCAGCTCAGAGCCGAGATCCTATTCTAGAAGAGCTTACAGAGAATGTCAGAGCAGGGAAGTTCACTGATTTCACACTCGATGATGATGGTGTGTTGTGGATTAATGGTAGATTGTGTGTTCCTGATATGGATAATTTAAGAGAAGAGATCCTAAAGGAAGCACATTCTACAACTTATAGCGTACATCCAGGTGTTACGAAGATGTACCACAGTATCAGAGATCTATACTGGTGGGACGGATTGAAGAAGGATGTCGCTGATTATGTTGCGAAGTGTTTGACGTGTCAGCAAGTGAAAGCCGAACATCAGAAGCCTTCTGGGAAGCTTCAGCCTCTTCCTATTCCTGAATGGAAGTGGGAAAGGATAGCTATGGATTTTGTGGTCGGTTTACCTCATTCGAAGGATGGATAAGACTCCATTTGGGTGATTGTAGACAGATTGACGAAGTCTGCACATTTCTTGCCTGTGAAAGCCATATATTCAGTTGCTAGATTGGCGAAGTTGTATGTGAAGCATATCGTATGCCTTCATAGTGTACCTGTGTCCATTGTGTCAGATAGAGGTTCAGTGTTTACTTCTCATTTTTGGTAGAAGTTGCAGGAAGCGATGGGCACTAGGTTGGATTTCAATACTGCTTTTCATCCTCAGAAAGATGGTCAGTCTGAGAGGACGATCCAGACACTGGAAGATATGTTGAGGATGTGTGTCCTGGATTTGGGAGGTAGCTGGGATGATCATTTGCCACTCATTGAGTTTGCATATAATGACAGCTACCATAGCAGTATTGGTATGGCACCGTATGAGGCGTTGTATAGAAGGAAGTGTAGATCCCCTCTGAGTTGGGACGAGATTGGTGAGAGAGCTTTGACTGGACCTGAGATGGTTCAGGATGCTATAGAGAAAGTCACCATGATTAAGAGCAGATTAGAGACCGCAGTTAGTAGACAGAAGAGTTATGCGGATCCTAGGCGCAGAGATGTGGAGTTTCAGGTTGGAGATTTTATTTTTCTGAAAGTATCTCCGATGAAGGGTGTGATGAGATTTGGCAGGAAGGGTAAGTTAGCACCGAGATAAATCAGACCGTTTGAGATTCTGGAGAGAGTTGACACTGTTGCATATCGGTTGGATTTGCCTCCGAGTATATCACAGGTGCATCCAGTATTTCATATCTCGATGTTAAGGAAGTATATCTCAGACCCTTCACACGTGTTGCAACCCGACAGTGTAGAAGTGAATGAAGATTTGACGTTTGTGGAAGAACCTGTGGCGATCGTTGATTATCAAGTTCGACAATTGCATTCGAAGCAGATTCCGATGGTCAAGGTTCTGTGGCGTAGCGATAGAGTCGAGGAGCATACGTGGGAGACCGAAGTTGAGATGCGAGCTTCTTACCCGTATCTCTTTCCGCCTTGATCCTGTTTTCTGGAATTCGGGGACGAATTCTTGTAAGGGGGGAAGACTGTAATATCCCGTGTTTTTAAATATTTTGACACTGTACCGGGATATGCAGTGTTAATAATTTTTGTATATACATTACGATATTTTTACGAGTTGATATGTATTTAAAACCTATTTTAATTATTGTATCTTATTTACAGTACTTTACGTAAAATTTTTCCGGGACTTGCATTTTCGGGGAAATTTTCACGTAAATAATTTATTATTCATTATTGTAAATATATTTTCGGACTTGCATGAACTCATACGTATTTTTAAAATATTAAATAAAGCCTATGTGTGTATATATTTATTTAATTAGGGTTTAATATATTATCCTAATATTTTATTATTATTTATTTATTAAATTAATATAATAATGTGTGGTGTGCAATTTTTCCACATATTTTATTTATACACAATATTATAATATATACATATTATTTTATTATTTCTTTTTTTTCCTTTTTCTTTTTTCTTTTTCTTTTTCTTTTTCTTTTTCTTTTCTTTTCTTTTTTTTTTTTTTTTCTTCTTCTTCTTCTTCCCACGCGACCACCTTCCCCTCACAGCTGCAACTCTCGATCCCCAGCAGTCGATGTGCCGCTAGCAGCTCCACCTTCTCCAGCCAGCCACTTCGCCGCCCCCAGCCTCCTTCCCCGGCGCCGGCAGCCTCTTTTCTTCCATTTTGGCCGAAATTCCTCTCCTCGCCGTTCACCAACTTTTTGACCACCGTTTTTGACACTGCTGGTCTCTTTCTTCTCCTTGAGCTCCGGTGAGTGTGATTCTAGCTTTGGTTTGAGCTGAAATGGTCTTGATTTGCTTAGGTTTCGAATTTTCGAATTCGGCCATATTAGGGTTTTTGATTTTTTTGAGCTTCGAATTGATTGATTCATGAAAACTCCCTTCACAAATGTTGATCCTAGTAGCTTAATCTACATGTATGAATTTTTGTGGAATTTTTGGAGATTTTTTGAATTTTTGGGTATTTTTGAATATTTTAATATTATTTTCTAATTTTTGGAAATTAATTATTTAAATTATGAAATTATGTTTTATGGTTAAATTAGGTGTTGAAATGAATTATAGGAATTTATTTGTAATTTTTATGAATTTCTAAGTATTTATTTTGAATTATTTGAGTTTATGTAATTTTGGGAAATTAGGGTTAATTATGTTTTTAATTGAATTTAATTGGTTAATTGAGTTTGATCCACTAAAAAAGGCTCCCTTTTTGTCTTTTTCTTCATTTTTTCATCTTTCTATCTCTCCCCTCCTCAATTTTCAGAGCTTTTAGCTTTTTTAAGGCTTTTTGGCCTTAGTTTTTTTTAGATACCATTAGAGATCATGAAGTTTGACCTCGAGAAATTTTAGGGCATTAAGGAGGACTAGGGCAATGAGGTTCAGGGCGCTAGGAGCAGGCCTATTCCTTTCATGTGTGGTCACCATGTCATGGACGATGGGGCGTCGGTCCTGTTGGTGTCTAACTTGTGGTGACAGGCTTGGTTTCTGCACTGCCAGTTTGTAAGTTTTTGCAATTTTTTTGCTATTTTATTTATTTCTTGCAAAATAGGATGAACAATAAATTAGGGTAAATTTATTAGTTTTAAATTAGATTTTTAGTCATAAATGTAATAATTTAGGACTTCCTTATTAATTTAGGTTTGTAGTCTTGAACTTGTGCAAATTTACATGTATTGGGCTTTTCAAGAATTAATTATTGTCAATTAATGTTATTAATTTTTATGTTATTAGGCATTTTATGTTGCTTTATTGTTTCATATAGGCATATTGTAATATTTTATATTTCCTTCTTGCACGTGTTTTTCCTCATTATTTGCCTTTTGGATTGTGGCTGCATGCCTTGTTTTGCTTGTAAAACAAATACACAAGGAATTATTTTTTGTTTATTTTACCCAGAAATAATTTTTAGACAATATTTATTAATTGACTTCCCTATATAGGTTGTGGTTGTAGATTTTGTTTTACCTGCACAAATAAAATAAATTGGAAATTAGTTTTTGCTTTATTTATCTTGTAATTATTTTCAGTCAAGTGATAAAATTGACTTCCCTTTTAGGATAAGGTAGTGCACTTGGTTTTACTTGGTAGTTTTACCTACATAAAACAATTCTACCGCGATCTCCCCTAGGAGATGAGGGCTCGCATTGCTAGATTGGGGTTCGAAGGCCTCATCTAGAGCCTGTCTGTTGGACCTGCGTCGATTAAGAGTAGGCAGGTTGCCATGACTGCCTTGATTGAGAGCTAGTTTGACTATATCCACACTTTCCATTTTCGATTTGGGGAGTTAACGATCATGCCCCTTGAATTTTCTGCCATCACTGGACTCTTATTCATTGGGCAGAGAGTTCCTTTTGAGGTGTTAGTGATAGAGCTGTCTAGCTGTGGACTCCATATTAAGCAAGGGTCTAGTAGCTTATTCTTGTACAAAAAGTTAATGCAGGCTTGCAGAGCTGCCATGGTAGATAGGCCAGAGTGCATAGAGAGGCTAACTTTCCTGAGTGCTTTGGTGTTCCTAAATGCCACCAATACTAGAGGTTCCTAGCTTCTTCCTCTTCTTCAGAACCTGGATCAATGTAATGACTAGTATTTTTTTTTATTAAATTAAAATATAAATTTTAGAGTGTTAATTATTATTTTTATGAAATTATTGTTAAATGGATATTTTGATAAACTTTTTTCAAAAAATTGAGAGAATATATATATGTGTATAATTAGTGGATAAAATTTCTACTCTTAAAATTATGTATAATTTTATATACGTATACATATATTCCTTCAATTTTTTATTTTTATTATTTTTTCTTTCTTTTTCTTTCCTTCTTTTCTTTCTTTTTTTTTTCTTCCCTCCTACCTCAAGCCACCATTAGCCACCACTGTTAGTCACCACTAGCCACTACCAGCCACCATCGTCAATCACCACCAATAGCTCCAAATGACACCTATAACCTCCCACCATCAGCCGACCAACCTTCCTCCATTCGTTTTCTTCAAAGGCCAAACACGTTGAGGGGTGCCATCACTACCTCCGGCACTGCTAGTACAATTGCATTTGTCTTCCTCCGGCGAACATTTCCCCCCCATCAATTTGGCCGATCCTACATCGACAACCACCTCAGTTTGAGGTAAAATGATTTTAGCATTTTTGGCCAATTTATTTAAATTGAGTAGGAATTAGTCTTTGTGACAGTTATGAGAAATGCAATTGGGGTTGAGATCTTTCTATTGATATATTTTTCATAATTTTTTGAATTTATTTGAATTTTCGGGTTTTACATGCTTGGGTTATTGTTATGGGCTTGGGTGATTTTATATTTTTAATATATACTATAAATTATGTAGATTAAACTTTATAAAAGGAGTTTTATGAAATTACTCGTAAAATTTAATATATAATTTTTGAAAGATTATATTTAAAATATATTTTTGTTTTTATTCAAATTTTAATTAAATTTTGAGTTATTTGACACGTTTAAGACTAATTTTAAATAATAAAAGTATGAAAATAATTTTTATAAGTAAATTGTAATTTTTAGTTAATTGGTAGCATTTCAAAAAATAAATAAATGAATTATGAATTTCTTTATTATTTTTTAAAAAAAAAGGTTAAATGAGTTCTTTGATATTCTTATTATACATTTGAATTATTTAAATAGTTATTTATAATTAACAATAATTTTAGTTATAAAAATGGAAAATAGATTTTATTAGCGAGAATTTTATCATGGAATAGAAAATGGATTTTCTTTATATTTTAATTATTTAAATGAATTAAATTGTAATAGTTTAATTAAATTCTATTCTTTGATACATTAGTAAGTTTGATAAAATTATATTATTTCATATGTGCATCTGTGTTAGTTCTTGGTTGGGCATAAAGTATAGTTCGAAGACCCAACTCGAGTTATTGGATTGTGGAGATTAAAGAAGTGTTGTTTTATGCAGGAATAAATCTATTTTTAGTATAGAGATGTTCATTTCACTGAGGAGACTCTACTGAATTTTTAGTAGATTTCTCGTAAAATGTGACATCGATATGTGTTAGTTATTAAGTTTAATTAGTATAGTATCTTAGATTGAGTCCATTCCTTAGAAATCTAAAATGTATAAGGTTGGGATTTTAATTCTATTTATCTTTTGTTATTTTTCCTATAGCCACACTAGAGCAGGACCTCTAGGATAGGGCCAATAGAGTCATCACTAAGGAACACATTCCACCTATGAGTTATTATTATGTGTATGCATTATATATAGAAATTCTTACCCAGCATCCATATATTTTGTTGTTAATGTGAAATGAATATGCTATGCTACATTAAAACTTTATTTGTTATTTATCTTCATAGAGAATACTATTACATATACACAGATGTATATATAATAGTATTCTCTATGAAGATAAATAACAAATAAAGTTTTAATGTAGCATAGCATATTCATTTCACATTAACAACAAAATATATGGATGCTGGTGTAGACACCCAATTTCGGGATGATATGCTATGGATGCAGTAAAAGACTCAAGTGATGAAAATCTCTTCGATACTTAATCTTTAAAAAATTCTAAGGGCTTTTAAAGGAAGAATTTAATGTTTTCAGGGACTAAATCGCAAAGTTCTTTCTAGGACCTAATTGTAAAATTTAAATTTTTTCGGAGGCCTTTTCGTAATTAAATGTTAAAAAAAAATGTGTCAGAATTCCATAATTCCGATCGAAATTACAACAATTCAAATCGGGATTGTATAATTTCAATCGGAATTACACAATCCCGGTCGGAATTGAATTCTTCCATTTTTTCCTATTTCTAATTATTTCCAATTCAGTGTTTTAATTGGTTTAAACTTCCTAATTAACTCAATCCTACTCGATTTAAAATTCCTAAATACACTTTAGGAATTAGAATCACATTAGGATTAGGGTTAGGCTTCCTGGTTCTACTATAAAAAGAAAGGAAGGGAAGGAAAGCAGGAGGAAAAAAAAAGAAGAAAAGCGTAGGAAAAGAAAGGAAAAGAGAGGAAAAAAGAAAAAGAAAAAAGCGTAGGAAAAGAAGAAAAAGAAGAGGAAGAGAAGAAAAAAAAACGTGATTTTCTCTTGAATATTTTACAAAAATTCCTTTTGATTCATCAATTAATTCAAGACTCATGAAGAATTTTTAAGGAAAAAGATTCGAAGATTTGTCAAGAACGGCGAACTATCAATCTGAGGAGCACCCTAAATCATCCATAAGCATATCATCTTCTTTTATTATTTATTTATTTGATTATTTTACATTATTATTTTTTCAAGTTATTATCATAATTTATTCATTAATAATTGTTTTATCTTATTTTTATGGTGATTATGGAGGAAACGCATGATGATCATGTGGAAGGGATAAATTCATGAGAAGTCCATGGCAGAACATGGATAAAGTCTTGTAGAAACTAATTTTTAGGGTTTTATTTTATTTTATTATCTTTATTTTTATTTATTCTTTATTTTTTATTTTATTAATTTTTTTATGAATTAATGTAATAGCCCCAATAGTGAAAGTAATAAAATTATATGTATGGTTGCATGTTTATTTTGATTAAACTCGTTAGGAAAGTTAGGTTTCAATTAGGTAATTATTTAAAATCAATGGAGGAAGTAGATTAATTTAGGTTGCATATTAATAAAAATTAGGGTTTTAGTAAGGAATAATTTAATTATTTTTTTGATCTTATTTAATTGTTTCTTTTATGTTATTATTTGTTTTTTGGGTTTATTTATTATTTTTATGTATTTTGGGTCTTAAGCCCACTTTAGCCATTAATTTATTTATTTAAGTTTAGGTAATTTTTTTAGCTCATATCATTTAATAATTAATTAGGTTTAATTAATTAAAATATATTTTTAGGTCCATAATTAATTAGATTTTAGGTTAGAAATATTCTTAGACCCATTTAGTTAATTAGACATAGGTCCACCTAATTTAATTTAATTAATTAAGATTTAACCCACTTAATTTAAGCCCTTTTTCATAATTTATAGATTTAAGATCACCATTTAATTAAAACATGTAGAATTAGGCCCACTAATCTAAATATTTCATAATTTGTAGAATTAGGCCCATTTTTATTAAAATTAGTAGACTTAGGTTCATTTAATTAAAATAAAAAGAAATTAGGTCTTTAGGTTCACTTATAATTTAAAACATGTAGACTTTAGCTCATTTATTTAAAATCCATGTAGATTAAACTAACTTAGGATATGTGATTTATTGAATGCATTATTTACTTGTATATTTCATGACTAGTTTGCCTTGAAATTTATTATTTTGGGTTTATATGAAATTGCATGTAAATAGAGAATAAAATAGTAATTCATAGAGTAATTCTAAATGAACACAAGACTGAAAGAAGTTGGTATTTCGTATCCAGAATCTCCTAGTTGTGGTGCTAGCTTTCTTTTAAGGAATCGAGTACCACCTTTTCGATTTTTTCCAGTTATTACCCTGGGTGGTGACTCCTCATCTACACACCATGTCTTTGTGACAGTGGTTAGTGTGTTCTCTAGAGCCCTGAGCTTAAACAGTGGCGTGGTTGCTAAAATCTTGGACGCGCGCTGAACCCTGCCGTATATAGATGGGTATATATATATATATATATATATATGCTTGTGTGTGTATGTGTGTGAATATTATGTTCTTGACCTAGATGTTATTTATATATTGATATAATTTTGTTATTATGATGTAATATTTTTTAGAGGATTGTAGTAGAACATGCTATCTAATAGGCTACACTAGGATTATATGTGCATCAATACACTAGATGGGTAGGACATGAATTTTGATTTGATATGAGATGTACATATGGTTAAAATGATTTATTGAGATTTTTATATATAGAGAGGTGTATGGCTGTGGCAGCTTGGTTGACCTTTTAAGGTCTCGGGGCCTATCCGTTACCAAATTAGAAAAGAGAAATATTATTTGGATTCAAGAAGGCCTAATGGCCATTGAAGTACAATGATTAAGGTTACAAATATCTTAGTGTTCTACTTCGATCCTCCATCTATCTCCATTTATATCTAGTTGTATTGATGCGATAATGTTTTTGAGCATTTGCATGAAATGCATGTATAAACTAAATAAATATATATATAAAATAAATATTATTATGGTGTTTGGTTACTTGTACCTTTAGGTTGTATGCATATATATAATAATAATTCACTCAAAGAGGTCTAATTCCCCTTAATTATTTTTCTGGATATATCTCTTCAGACTTCCCACAGTCATCCTCTTCGTTGAACCCATTCTTCACTGGCTGACTTATGTAAATTTTAAACTATCCTTTCTTTACGTTTCTTAGATGTTGCAGTAGTAGTATATTCTCGTTGTAGTGTGTTATGGTAACTTTAGCACTCGTTATGTCCTTAGTTTGTGTGTTTAAATATTTTATTATGATATTATTTATAGATGACTCCTTAAGTTTTAAAAATTTTAAATTTTTGAAGTAAATTTATGATTAAATTTTGTATGAATTTTATGTTTTAGGCTTGCTTTGGGTTCTGAATTTTTGTGAATTCTTGTTCCCTAGTGCCGGTCATGACCGTTGAGTTTGAGTTGTGACAAAGTTAGTACCAGATCCTAGGTTTAGTATTGTTTGACTTAGGTTAGTAGAGTTTAGGTTTTCTTTGAAACTACTACAATAATTAGGTTTAACCATTAGGATATCTATTGTTACCTAAATTATGTGTTTTATTTATTTTCTTTTCAATATGAGGAGGGCGCGAGTCGCTCCACCAGCCGACGAGGCTAATGATGTAGAGTCTTATAAAAATGAAACTCCATCCCTTGTGCAGTCAGTTAGGCATAGAGGTAGGGGTAGACCTAAAGGGGTCGTTGGTTGTCGTAGATAGTGAAAACAATAGGATAAGGAGCTTGCAACATAAGGTTTTAATGATGATGCCTATATATCAGAAGTTCATCAGGATGCAGTTGTCACGACCCAAACCGGGGGCCATGACCGGCGCTAGGGAACGAGAATTCTTTCAAATTCGGAACCTATAGCAAGCCTTAAAAGAAAAGCATACAATAAAATAAAATAAATAAAATATTTATGCAGAGAAAATTAAATCTCAATTAATAAAATACATTGCTCAACTTCCTTTAATAAAACAAGATCACATCTCATATCATAAATAAAATTTCTTAATACAATTCTTCAGAGAAACACTTTGAATTAAAATCTTATACATGCATAAAATCAAATATAACTCTTGACAGAATAAAAAATAACTACTACTGCAGCGTCTAGGGTACAAAATAAAACTAAAGTAAGTGATTTACATAATAGGGCCGGAGCGGAAGAAATGCGGCAATAGGTCTACTGCTGAGGTCTGAAGAAGAGGACTCTCCTGTAAAAACATCAACGGAGGGGAGTCAGACCTCACTGAGTGAATTGTTATAATATATATACACACATTACTAAATGTCAAGTGCAGACACTCAAAAGTATATATAATAAATATATATATATATATATATATATATACAGGCAAGTACACACAGATGCAAAGAAAATTATTTTATAATAATACTGAAAATCATCAGTTATGAAGGATTAAATAGAATCCTAAATGATCGCAATCTCAAATAATAACAGACATCACTCTAGTCATATAGGCTCACTTATTTCCAAATAAATTCACTTAATCCTTATTGACAGTAGACTGATCTCGAGATACTAAGTCGATTGAGCTCCAACAGTCTAACTATCAGTGTAATTGGCCCCGAGACACTAGGTCAACCGAGCTCCAGCAATCACACTCTCCTTCACCTCACATAACAATCAAATCAATCAAGTCATGATCCACAAATAGGTTAGTAATTTAACCTACAGTCTATCGTCGTACCGGTACGTACTCGGTCCTAGTGCTGCCCATTAGGAAACACGTTCTATTGATATCCTTCATTATAAATAACTCATTTCATTCATAAAATAATGATGCATGATATCATTATAAATAACATTATAAACCATATATATACTAGAAATATACGTAAAATAAACTAAGTATATTTCAAGTATATATACGTAAAATCAATTCAAATAAATTATGGAATATATTAAATTAAACCAATAATATATTTGAAAGTAATCTAGATTTAGTTAAAAAAAAACATGCATTTATTTAATAATATACTGAAAATATACCTAAAATATACTTAAGCATTTGTTAAGTCATTTATGCATAAACCATACAATTAAACATATATTTCTAAAGCATGCAACCTAAATGCACGCATATATAAAATAACAACTCACGGGTATGCGCTCCTCAAGACGGGTCCGACGGGCCTGGTCCACTAGGCCTCGATTTTGGCGCAACTAACAATAAAATAATAACACAAAAATCAGAATAAATCTAACTTAACTTCTAGAGACTCGATCTATGATTACTAACATAGATAGAGAATAAGAATTAAACCCGAGGTCACGTTTTATGAGAATTCTATCGAAAATTCAGTAAAACCTCCTCGGTAAAACAGACATCTCTCTACTTAAAAAGTAAAGTCAGTCCTACAAGAAAAATACACTTCAAACCAGAATTCTCGCAATTCCTCGGTCGGGACCCCAAACTACAAATTTCTCGGACTGAGGTCCATAATTCACAAAAAAAAATACAATAAGTATATTAAAATTCAATAAATACCAAAAATACCCTTTAAGTACCAAAATATAGCATATTAAGTATTAAAACACCAAAAATAATTATTTTTCTAATAATTACTCAAAAACCTTAATTAATAATATAATATTATTAAAAATCCATTTTCTCGATAATTCCACAAATATTTATAAAAATTCATTTTATAATTCCAAATTACTTAATTGTCTAAAAACATATTAAAAATTATCGAAAATCCATTTATTTACAAAAATAGTATATTATATATAATTTGAAAATAATTTTCAAAAATTAGTATTAATTAGTTAAAATTAGTAAATAATTTGTAAAAATCATTTTTATACCTCAAATAATATTAAAACCAATTAAATTTAATATTCAACTAAAATTATCACCAAATTACCAAAATACCCCTAATATATAAAAATACACATAAAATACTAATAATATTAAAAAATTCAATAAAAATTATATAATTACACAAAAATTATTTTCTCAACATATTATTCATTAAAATCAACAAATACATCTAATTAACCAATTATTTCTGATTAATTATATATTTAACCAATATTTTCAAAACTAACATAAACTAAAAATAATTAAAAAAATTAAAAAAATACACAAAAATTATAAATTAAATCTAAAATTAATATTAACCACCAAAAATCACAATTTCATAATTTATTTAATTAATTTACGAAAATAATAAAATAATAAAAAATTCACAAAAATCAAAATAATTCCCAAAAATTACACAAAAATTCTGAGATGTAGATTAAGCTAAGGGGAACAACATTTGTTAAGGAATTTCTCATGAATCAAGCGAAATAATCAAAAAAAAATTGAAAACCCAAGAATGGCCGAAAATGAAATCAAGCTAGAAACCCTACCAAATCACGTTTTCAAGCTAAAAGAAGCTTGGAATCCTCCTCTTTGAAGTTCCAAGAGTCCAACGACATTGGAACCATCGAATTTGGTGGTTGAACGGAGGACAACGGAGGAGGAGAAAAATTTCAGGTTTCCAGCTTTAAATGGACCAAACGGCACTGGAGAAGAAGGCTGGCGACGGCTGAGCTGTCTGACAGGCAGCAGAAGGTAAGGAGGCACACCGACCAGAGAAGAAATGGATAGTGAGGGAGGGGGAGGGTGTGATCGGGGAAGATGATGGAAAAGGGAGGTTTTTTGTGATTTTTGTGTGTGTGTGTGTGTGTGTGTGTGTGTGTGTATATATATATATATATATATAAAACTTTATAATAAAATTTAATAAACTACATAGTATATTATTCATTATTTTATTCAACAAAATTCACACACTTCACATTAAAATACACACACATACATTAATATATTACACACTAATATTAACAATATACACATTTAAATAAATATTAACCCTAAATATATGTGCATATATATATATATATATATATATATATATATATATATATATATATATATATATATATATATATATATATATATATATATATATATATATATATATATATATATATATATATATATATAAACTTATAAAATACACTTAATAATGTCATTTAATAAGATAAAATGTCATTAAATAAAATATACTAAGTTAAATATTATTCAAAATGAGAATTATATATATTACACAAATAAATTATCCAAATACTATTCTTAAAAAAAATATTTATATCGAAACCCTAATTAACATAAAATAATGATAATAAAACTCATCAATTGATAAATAATCGAATTTATCTTTAAAATTTATTAACATTGCATATCCTATTTTAAAATAAAATAATTTAAAAACTCGAGTTATTACAACAGTACCTATGCCTCAGGCTATACCACCTATGCAACCTTTATTTCAATAGAGAGCTCTAGGTATGTTAGACCCAAAGGCAACAATGTTTTATGCTAGTGTCGGCAGGATATTGTATAATAGGACTTCAGATTCATTGGATTTTCTTTATACTATTAAGTCGAGGACTCAAACGACATACACTAATTATCAAAGGATGCTCATTGTGGAGTTATTTATTAAGGGGGCATCATTGGATTAGTTTATTCTGGTGATTCAGCCCCATATGGCTACTCTTACTTAGGCCCGGTTCAAAGAGAGGTTTATAAGATGGTTTTTTTCGGAGATGATGAGGATGAGCTATAGACTTTGACTAACTAATATATCTAAAGGTGATTGATCAGTAGAGGAGTATACGAGGTAGTTTTTCATATTGTGCTACTATGCTAAAGATATCATGAGGGATCAGTACTTTTCCATCATTACCTATGTCACTGACTTGGGGACTACTTTCACCGAGATGCCTATAATAAGCTTAACTCTCGAGGAAGTGATGGAGTTAGCTAGGGAGAATGAGTAGAGGCTCATTAGGTAGGGAGTTATGCTCGATTATTATCAGACTGGAGGTGCTAGAGTAAGAGGATCTTATAGTGCATAACATACAACATTTCAGATGGGCAGTAGCAGCTAGCCTAGAGGACCTTTTCAACAAGGCCAAAGACCTCCACATAAGGTCCAAATGAGTGGTATACATGGTTATAGTAGGACTTATAGGCCTATCAAATTTGGTTCTAGTGCTACTAGCAGCAGTAGTGGTCAGAGATCAAGATATGGTAGCATAGGGTCTACAGTTAGTGTTTGCTAGACTTATGGTAGAGTCCATCAAGGACCATGTATATGGCTCTATGAGCATGCTTCAGATGTGGACAGACCAAGCACTATGCTAGATCGTGTCCTTATTTGGGTTTTCAGTAGCAGTTTCCTCAGTATTCTATAGCCAGTGTAGCCCTAACACAGTTTCTGTTACCACCAGTCCAGTATCAGAGTACTTCTCAATTTATAGGCTAGCTAGGGTGAGGTAGAGGTAGAGGCAGTGCTAGAGGATTTGGGCAGACTTATACAAGTCAGCAGGGAGGTAGAGGACAGGTTTGAGTTTTCACCATCACTTAGTAGGATGCTTAAGCATCTAATATGGTCGTAGTGGGTACACTTCCAGTATGTTACCTTGACGCTAGAGTTTTAATTGATCCAAGTGCTACCTATTCATTTGTATCTCCTATTTTTCCTTTGAAGGTGAGTTAGCAAGCTCCGAGGATGATAACTCCTTTATCAGTTGCCACACCTTTGAGTAATCCATTGGACACCAATGTTATCTTTCTTGGGTGTCCTATGTTAATGGAGGGCAAAGAGTTACTAGTGGATTTGGTGTTACTGGATGTGATTGACTTTAATGTAATCCTGGAATGGATTAGTTGTCTCATCATTATGCCACTTTGTATTGTTATAGTAAAGTGGTGATTTTTAGAATTGCAAGTGAAGAGGAATTCAAGTTCTTGGGTGATAAGAGTTTTGTACCTTAGAATCTTATCTTCGCCATTACAACAAGGAAAATGCTAAGGGGTGTCAAGGATATTTGGCTTTGGTCATGGACACAACAGTAAAAGAGAAATCTATTTTGGATATTCCTGTAGCTTATGAGTTCTTTGATGTCTTCCTTGATGAATTACCAAGCTTACCACCTCATAGAAAGATAGAATTTTTTATTAATATAGTTCCAAGCACAACTCCTATCTCTATGTGACATAATAGGATGGCTCCTGCAGAGTTAAAAGAGTTAAAGGAGCAGTTGCAAGAGTTATTGTATATAGGTTTCATTAGACCCAATACTTCTCCTTGGGGTGCACCAGTATTATTCATAAAGAAAAAGGATCATACACTCAGATTGTATATTGACTACAGAGAATAAAACAATGTGACTATTAATAATAAGTATCCACTTTTGAGGATAGATGATTTATTCAATCAGCTTGAGGGTGCACAGTTCCTCTTTAGATTGACTTAAGCTCATATTATCACCAATTGCGGATTAAAGAGGCAGACATTTCTAAAATGATGTTCTGTACAATATATGGCCATTATGAGTTTGTTAGGATGTCTTTTGGATTGACTAATGCACTATTAACTTTTATAGACTTAATGAATAGGGTGTTCATGAAGGAATCGATTACATGCACCATATTATGAGTAGAAGCATGGTGTGAACATGGATCCAGTTAGAGTCAATTTAAAAAAAAATTTCTCTAGCATGCAACCCTTGTATAAAAAGTAGGAATTTAAAATAGCTCAAAAATCATATCATATGTAATTTACACAACTAAATTCTTATATGCTTAATAGACAACATAAAATAAAAATTCATAAACAACCAAAAACATATAGCATGTCAAGAAAAGAGACCTACATCTAGGAGTTCAGTAACTCTTATAAACTCCAAATGTTAGTAGTATGCTTAACAAGCTTTAGGAAATAGTTGATGCAAATCTATAAGCTCCTAGCTCCCCAAGTGTGAAGCCTCTAGCTTGAAACACATTAGTGGCATTGGAATGATTCCAAGCTTTTGAAGAATCTTTAACCATAAGCTCCTTTTTTTTAATGACCTAAAAGCTTACTAAAGCTCCTCTCTTTGCTTGGATGATGTAGGACTTCTTGCCTCCTTTGGATGGATGTAGCTTAATCTTGTATAACTCTTGTACAAGGATGATGACAATGGACTGATAAAGAAGTACAACTCTTGTATATCTCACTCACATACTCATAACACTTAAAAGAAAGATGAAGAAGAAGACTCAACTCTTGAGTGCTTACTCTTTTTTTCTCTCTTTTTGTTTGAATGTCTCTAATGGTCTAATGGAAGTGGTAAGTCAAGTATGTAGAGAATATCCACTAACTTAGTGCATATGTGAGAGACTAATTTTGCATGTGTAGAGATCCTCCACTAGCTCAAGCTTGAGTGTTGACTTTTGCATTAAATAAGTAATCTTATGCATGTAGAGATTCTCCACTAACTAAAGGTGCATACTTATGACACCTTGCCATGGTGTCACTCATGCAATCATATTGTATGGAAAGCACATACTTAGGTGGCCACTATGCAAGCATGAGCATCACATGCTTAAACTTACGTGGCACCTCCTTTAATAAGTAGGCTTTAGTTAATTATCATTTAACTCTTAAATTGGCCCATCTCCACAACATCCACTAATTAGACTATGGGCTTTGTTTAACACTTAAATAAGGCCCTTCTCATTAATACACTTAATTATTTAAGCCCATCCATCATCCATTAAGGTGGCAAATATTAATTTGGTCCTTAAACTTAATATCACATATTAAATTAAATCCAAATTAATATTCAATTAAATATTAATAGTCCTAACCTTTGAATTAGATTTCAGGATATGCTAGATCCCTGCACAAGCAAAAATTCAATTCAATTCATTTAATTAATCAATTAAACACTTTAATTAATAACTAAATTAATAATTATCATTGTCAGTGCTACTTTTATGTGTGTGACTTACTATGTTCAAGTCCAAATGACAATAGAAATAAATAATATTAACTCTTAATATTATTGGAAACTCTTTCCTAGCTAAATGTGAAAATCCTAATTGATCAAATTTAAGTCGTGAGTAACCCCCAACATAGATGTCATGACTACCCAATTAAAATGAATGCTATCCGTAAAGTCACAAGAACCATAAAACATAATTACTATGCACTCAATGTCCCTTTATTTGAAGATCTCGACATTAGATAAAGTCATGGTCAGTCAAACTCTAATTACCACAATCATATGACCTCATCTTCAATTTAGTTCTTGATAAAACATGACTTCTACTAGAAACGCTTTCAAGCACTGAAAACACTTTTCAGTTAAGTCAAGTTTGACCTGGCTAGGTACTTATTCATTAAGAACAACTTAGATAGCATAAGATCTTATCCCAATTCACTCAAGGTAATGAATTCCATCTTGGTTGATCACTCATCCTTATATATAACTAACTAGAGCCATCACATGCCATATACCCATACATTGTTAAAACAAGTATATAAGCAGTAACAAAATCTAACTACCCATATGTGGACAACCATGTCACCTCAGGTTAAAGGACCATATGCACCCTTATGTCCAAGAAAGTGATTATCATACAATCACTTATCTTATATTACTGTTCGATCCACCCATCACATAAGTATCCACATGTCTATTCTGATATCTTATATTAAGTAGCATGAGACTTGCTACCTCCTACTATTGATATCATATACTGATCAAGGAAAATAAATAAAGGTGATAGTCTATGGATTAATACTACCCATTTTTTTAATCCTACAACTATGAACATTTTATAGCATAAGTACTAAAAGAATCTGTCACTTATATTATAAACTCTTGATAACATAGTACTAAAGGGTAAATATTTAAATAAACAAATATTTTATTTAAATGAATATTTTATTACCATAGGGATAAAAGTATAATGTCATTTATATTATAAGAACTGACATAAGAGAACATTTATACTAACAATCTCCCACTTGCACTAGCACCATTCACTGTAATATCTAAGACCAATCTTCTCAAGATGACGGTCTAGCTGCAAGTGGGTGAGCACCTTAGTCAGTGGATCAGCCACATTATCGACTGAAGCTACCTTTTGCACAAGCACATCACCCTTTCCAATAAGTTCTCTAATAATATGATAGTAACTTTCTATGTGTTTGGATTTTTTGTGAGACCTCGGTTCCTTTGCCAGAGCGATGGCTCCATTGTTATCAAAGAAGAGAGGAACTATCGACTCAATGGAAGGAATAACTCCTAGTTTTGTGACAAACTTTTGAATATAAGTAGCTCCCTTAGCAGCATTCGATGCAGCTATGTACTCGACCTCTGTAATGGAATCAGTAGTGATACTTTGCTTAGAACTCTTCCAGCTCACTGCACCTCCATTACAAGTGAAGATAAACCCAGAGATAGACTTTCTATCATCCACATTTGACTAAAAATTAGAGTTTGTTAAACCTGTAAGCTATAAGTCACCTCCTCTATAAATCAAGACTAAATCCTTAGTCCTTTTTAAGTACTTAAGGATAGCCTTAACTACCACCCAATGCTCCAAGCCTAGGTTGGATTGAAACCTGCTAGTCACACTAATAGCATAGGCAATGTTCGACCTAGTACATAATATAGCATACATTAGACTTCTTATAGCTGAAGCATAAGGAACCTTGGCTATTTTGGCTATGTCCTCAGGTGTCTTAGGCGACATCTCCTTGGATAGGTGGAAACTATGCCTAAAAGGTAAAAATCCCCTCTTGCAATCAAACATGTTGAACCTCTTCAACACTTTTTCCAAGTAAAGTTTTTGAGATAAACCTATCATTCTCTTCGATCTAGCTCTATAAACTCGAATCCCGAGAATATAGGTAGCCTTCCCTAAGTATTTCATTGAGAAGGTTTTAGACAACCATACTTTCATAGAGATCATCATATGAACATCATTACCAATAAGAAGAATATCATCAACATACAAGACTAGTAAAGTTAGTTGGCTACCACTAACCTTCTTGCAAACACATGGCTCATCCTCATTCTTAATGAAACCATAAGAACAGATAGCCTTATTGAAATGATGATTCTAACTCCTTGAAGCTTGCTTTAAACCATATATCGATCTATTAAGCTTGTGCACTTTTGAGCTTTCCTCAAATTCAAAACCCTTAGGTTAATCCATGAAAATGTCTTCCTCAACATGGCCATTAAAGAAGGTAGTCTTGACATTCATTTTCCAAACCTCATAATTATATTATGCGACTATAGCAAGAAGAATTTAAATGAATTTAAGCATGGCTATTGGCGAGAAGATCTCCTCATAGTCAACCTGTTGCCTTTGGTAAAACCCTTTTGCTATAAGCCTAGCTTTATAGGTCTCTACCTTCCTGTCTATACCAATCTGTCTCTTGAAGATCCATTTACACCCAATAGGTACAAGACCCTCATAAGGATAATAAGTGTCTAGACTTGGTTTGTATATATGGAATCCATTTTAGTTCTCATCGCCTAAACCCATTTTGAAGAATTTTTATCATATAAAGCTTCTTTATATGTAGTAGAATCATCATCATGAATGCTCTCTTCATGAACATGCAACTCTTGCACATCATGAAGAAAACTATGTCTCTCCGAAGGACTTGATACCTTATTAGACCTTTTAAGAGTTAGTATGATGACATTCTCAATTGGAATAGGCTCTTTAAGTTGATCAATATTCATTTAATCAATTTATTAGTCTTCCTTAGATGACTCCTCATATAACATTATCTTCCTTCTTTTGCCACCTTCTTTAAAAAACTGTTTCTCAAGGAAAATAACATCTCTGCTTACAACAACTCGTTCAGTAAGAAGATAAAAGCAATACCCTAAACTATCTTTAGGATATCCAAAAAACCTTCCTTTTAATTGACTTTGCATCTAGCTTGTCTTATTTTAACTTTTTTATAAAAGTTGGGCATGCCTAAATCTTAACATACTTAAAACTTGGTGCCCTACCAATGGAACCTGATTAAGGATGTAAGAAGCCGTTTGGAATGCAAAACCCCAAAGTGATATAGGAAGATCGATGTAGCTCATCATGGAAGGTACTATATCCGATAAAGTACAATTTTGCCTCTCGAACACACCATTCAATTGAGGTGTTCTAGCCGATGTGAGTTATGATGCAATGCTATATTCCTTGAGGAACTCAATGAACTCGGTATTTAAGTATTCACCTCCTCAATATGATCTTAGAGTTTAAATATTTTTCTCGATTTGGTTCTCTACTTGGGCTTTGAACTCTTTAAACTTTTCAAAGGATTCACTTTTGTTCTTCATAAGAAACAAATGCCTATACCTTGATAGATCATCTATAAAGGTTATAAAGTAGCAGAAACCACCTCTTGCCATTTCATTAAATGGTCCATATACATCACAATGTTTAATCTCCAATACATCATTAGCTCTTGCCATTTGTCTAATAAATGGTGATCTAGTCATCTTGCCTTGAAGATAAGCCTCACAAGTTGAATTGGATGCAAATTCAAGATTGCTCAAGATTCTCATCTTTTCCAACTTCGTGATCCCATTGTCTACAATATGATAGCATGTATTCAACGTATCAAACATTTGAATTGAGTTCAAAGAAGATAAAAAAACACATAAGTGTAAATAATAAATGTAAGCTAAAACCATCTATCATTCCAAGTTCATACTTAATGAAATTTAATCTCTCTTCATTAAGAGGTTTGGTGAAAATATCCGCAAGTTCATTGTTTATATCAATAAATTCAAATAAGATATCACCATATTGCGTATGATCTCTAAGGAAATGATGTCTAATGTCAATGTGTTTGGTTCTAAAGTGTTTAGTAGGATTTTTGCTAAGGTCTATAATGTGATCAAGGTATATTACATAGTCTTTAAGTTGTTATTTTTACCATAAAATTTATGAGTAACAACTAGCTATTACATATTTGGCTTCAGCAATGGATAAGGGAATTGAAACTTATTTCTTACTAACTAGACATTGTCCTAAGAATTGACAAGTTCTGGAAGTACTTTTTCTATCTAGCAAGCTAACGACAAAGTCCACATCTGAGTAGTTAACTAAGTCAAAGGTTGAACTCTTAGGATTCTAAAGTCCTAAATGCATAGTTCCACTAAGGTATTTAAAGATTCTCTTAATGGAATTTAAGTGTGCATCCCTAGGACATGACTGAAATCTAGCACATAAGTAAGTAGCAAACATTATATCTAGTATACTTACAGTTAAATAAAGAAGGTATCCGATCATACCTCCATATCACTTTTTATCAACTAGTTTGCCATTCTCAACCTTAATGAGTTTGGTGGTGGTGATTATAGGAGTCTTACTTAACTTAGTTAATGTCTCTTGTGCATTTGGTTTGGTTGATGATGATGCCATCCTTGCATTGCTTGATTTGTAATCCAAGGAAAATCTTGAGTTCGCCTATCAAGCTTATCTTAAATTCCCCTTACATCAACTTGGAAAATTCCTCACATAAGCAATGATTAGTAGCACAGAAAATAATATCATCAACACATATTTAAATAATAAGTGGATCATGTTTAGTCTTAATGAATAGAGTTGTGTCAACTTTTCCTTTAGAGAATATTTTCTCTAGTAAAAAGTTTCTCAACCATTCATACTAAGCTCTAGGAGCTTATTTCAATCCATACAATGCTTTTGAGAGCTTAAACACATGATTAGGAAAGTTAAAACTTTCAAAACCTAGAGGTTGTTCAAGATAAACCTCCTTTTTAATATAACCATTTAAGAATGCACTCTTAACATCCATTTGATAAATTTTAAAATCCATGTAAGATGTAAATGCAAATAACATTATAATACCTTCTAATCTTGCAACAGGTGCAAAGGTTTCACCATAATCAATGTCTTCCTCTTGATTATAACCTTTAGTTACTAGTCTAGCTTTTTTCTTAGTTATGATACCTTATTCATTCATCTTATTTCTAAATACCCATTTGGTGCCTATAATAAAATGATGCTTAGTCTTAGGAACCAAGGTCCAAACCTTGTTTCTCTCAAATTGATTTAACTCTTCTCGTATAGCAAGGACCCAAAATTCATCACTCAAAGTATCATCAATAATTTTTGGTTCAATTTGAGAGATGAAGGCTAAATGAACAAAAGATTTAAAATGTGATCTAGTAGTTACCCTTTTTGTAGTGTCTCCAATGATGAGATCTTAAGGATGAGCTTTCTTGAAATATCGTTCCTTTAAGTTCATCCTTTAGAGTAGGTTAAGACATCTCCTCATTATCTTCCTTTTTAGGACCTTCAAGCTCCAAAGGTTTTGTAGCATTTTCTTCTTAAATGTTCATGTCTACAAACTCATCTACAACATCATCAACACTACCAAAATCCTTTCTAGGATCAAGTGGGTTAGATTCATCAAATACAACATGTATTGACTCCGTAACTACTAGAGTTCTTTTATTAAAGACTCTATATGCTTTGGTAGAGGTGGAATAGCCTAGGAAAATTCCTTTTTTGGCTTTAGAATCAAATTTCCCAATGTTTTCCTTGGTGTTTAATATAAAGCACTTACATCCAAACACTCTAAGATATGAAATTTTGGGTTTTCTATTGTTCTAAAGCTCATAAGAAGTAATATTTATAATGGGTCTTTTAAAGACTCTATTTACTATATAGCAAGATGTGTTAACAACTTCTACCCAAAAGTATAAAGGTAAATTATACTCATGAAGTATAATTTTAGCCATTTCCACTAGAGTTTTATTTTTCCTTTTAACTACCCTATTTTGTTGAGGTGTTCTTGGAGAATAAAAAGTATGTGAAATGCCATTTTCATTGCAAAAGTTTTTAAAAAATTCATTTTCAAATTCGGTTACATGATTACTTCTAATAGAAGAAATACAAATTTTTTTTCCTTTTAAACTCTTTTTGAAAAATTTTCAAAAGCTTTAAAAGCATCATTCTTATGAGTAAGGAAACATACCCAAGTGTATATAGAGTAATCATTAACTAAAACATATGCATAGTGCATTCCACCTAAACTAGCAACTCTAGTAGCTCCAAATAAATCCATATGAATGAGTTCAAATGGCTTACAAGTAGACAGTACGTTCTTGAGCTTAAAGAAATATTTGGATTTTTCGCTTTTGACAAGCATCATAAGTCTTGTCCTTAGTGAACTTGAGTTTTAGTAACCCAACCATAAGTTCATGCTTACTAAGATCATCCAAAAGCTCAAAGCTTGCACGTCCTAATCTTCTATGCCATGTTCATGTGTTATGGGAAATAGACATTAAGCATTTTATGTCTTTGTTATTAACTTTATTCCAATTAATGACATAGACATTGTCAACTCTTTCACCACTAAAAATTACTTTGTCTTCATCTAAGATACTCATAAAGTAATTTCTAGGATAGAAGGTGACCTTATTTCCCATGTCACATAATTGACTAAGACTAAGTAAATTATACTTCAGACTATTAACAAGTAATACAAGATGAATAAATAAGGATTAAAGGTTACTAATTTCTCCAATGCCTACTATTTTTCCTTTGGCATTATCCCTAAAGGTGACATGACCTCCATCTTTTGCATTAAGGTTATTGAATTGCTCCTTGTCTCCTATCATATGCCTTAAACATCCACTATCAAGGTACCACTTGATTTTAGCTCTTGTGGACTTCAAGGACACCTACACAACATAATTCAAACATTTTTTTAAACTTAAACCTTAGTTGGTCTAGGTTGGTTAGTCTCAAAGTAGTCCAAAGGAAGCAATTGTAAGTGTAGTCTTCTATAGAAGCACATATTTCTAGTGTGACCTTTGGTCATGCAATAGAAGCATTCAATATCAGGAAATCTATTTCTTCCAGGAGTGTATGATTGCCTAGTATGTGAAACAAGCTTTTGTGTTGTGGTTGTATGGGCTTCCTAAAGGTCTTTTGTGCCATAGGAAGACAATGAGACATACATTGACAATGACATTATGTATTATAAGGTAATTATGTAGTATACTTAGGAGTGTTATATCTAGTGTACAGGTAAGCATGTCTAGGTTAAGGCCTTTTGGCTTGTACCTTTGCTCTTTATATTAAGAAAGGTTGGATTTTGTAAGACTTGCTCTTATCATTTGACACATAAGACCTCTTAGCTTTGAAAATTTGAGCCTTAAAAGGTGTAGAGGTATAAGGAATAGAATCACATGAAGTGTTAACAAATTTAATGTGAGATGATGATGAGTGTTCCTATAGAGTTTTTGAGAGATAATAAGACTATCTAAAGTCTCTTTTCCTTTTTTGAATTCAAAAATGGAATTCTTTAATTCTAACACTTCTTTAGAAAATCTTAAGATTTTTATCATTAGCTTTCTTGAGTTGATCCTCCAAGGAATTAGAAGATTTCAAGTCATTTGCAAGTTTTTCATTAGATTCAACAAGTTTAGAGAAATCATTTTTCAAGTTTTCAAATTCTTTGGACAATTTAGATAGTTCATGTTTGTAAAGCTTCTTCTTAGAAAGCAAGATTTTGCATTTAAGAATGAGTTTGCTCATAATAGAGCTCTCATCATCATCATCATCATTATCATCATAAGAAGAATGAGAAGTATATGGTACTTTATTTTATCTTCAAGAGCCATGAAGCAAAAGTTGGTCACTTATTGTTACTCCTCTTCCTTTTCCGATTCGGAGGAGTCATCCTATAAAGCTTTGAAGGCCTTTTTCTTATCCTTTAGTCCTTTATTCTTGAATTTGAGCTTAGGGCACTCACTTATAATGTGTCCCAGTTTCTTGCATTCATAGTAAGTAACCTCCTTATTCTTCTTGCCATCATACTTCTTGTTGTCTCTTTACCTTAAAAAGATTTTTCTTTTTAAGAACTCATTGAATCCTTTAGTGATCATTGTTATCTCATCATCTTCACTAGAGTCCACCAAGCTTTCATTTCCACTTGCTTCTTGTATAGCCTTCAATGCAATCATCTTTTTCATCCCTTCTTTCTTTTCTTTCTCATCACCTTTTTGCTTTATGGTGAGCTCATGTGTAAGAAGCTTCCCAACGAGAACATCAGTTGAAAGAGTTAAGAGGTCTTGAGCTTCCTCAATTAAAGTGACCATGGATTTCCAATCTTTCTTAGATAGGATTCTTAGAATCTCATTGGTCACTTCTTTCTTGGAAAAATGTCTTCCAAGTTTCTTGAGAGTGGTAAGAAGGGCATTGAGACAGTTTGTTATCTCTGCTATTGCTTATTGTGGCTTCATCTTGAAGAGTTCATATTCATACATGTGAGTTTGAACCTTTTTACTCCTCGCTTGCACATTTCCTTCATAGTGGTTCTCAAGAGTTTCCCATACTTCTTTTGCGATTGGCAATATTGAGTTTTGCCACCTTCTTCTCTTGATATAGAAGCTAGTAAGATTGTCATGGCTTTCTTGTTCTTATAATTTTCTTCTTTTTGCTTATTTTTCTATTGACTTCTTACAACAGTAATCTATGCACTATAAATTATAGCTTTAGGAGGTTCCCAACCCTTTAGTATAACATCCCAAAGTCTAATGGGATCACTATCTAAGTACAATTCCATTTTGAACTTCCATTGTGGGTAGTCACTACCATAAAAAAGGGTCTAAGAGATGACAAGTTAACAGATTTACTCCTCATGATCTTAAATTCTAATAATTAAGTACCTAGAACCCAAGCATCAGTACTAATTATAATTGTCCTAGAGGGGAGGTGAATAGGGCTTTCGATAAATTAAAAGATAATTAAAAAGAATTAAGGACTAGTTAAATAATATAAGACAATGCATAAGAACTTAAGGAGTTCAATTTACAAATGAATCTATATCTCCACTTAACTTATCCCCAAGTTAGGATTTTCAATCTCCACACCAATCTTATTCATAAATTTTAAGATTATAAGAGTTTTAGGATCTACTCTAAACTATACAATAATGAGCTTTTAGCTAAGGCTTAGCTCTAACACAAACCCAAGTGTTTTTATGGAGAAACACTTAAACCAATTTCTTTAGAGAATAACCTTACTTCCCTTCTAATCCATCCTAAGAATTAGAAAAAGTAGAAGTCCTATCTCTAACATACAACCAACTCTCAAAGAGATAATGAATTACAAAGAAATTAGTTGAGAATATTAATGCTTAATGAATGCTAAAGAGAAAAGAATTGAATATCAAAGTGTGTAACTTGTTAAATGAAGTTCCAAGGGTTGATTTTATACTTCAGTATAAAAAAATATGGCTGGTGGAGGCATTAATGTCATCTCCATACTTCTCAAGCTTCATTAAATAAAGTTCAGTTTTTCGTAGGAACAAGGTTAGTCCCAATTGGGATATCCTCAGTCCTAGTTGGGACATTCTATAAAAATAGTCATTACACTTTAATCAAATCATTATTTGAGTGAGGAGTGTCTCATAATGATCCATCCCGATCGGGACTCTACTCATAAACTTGTTCATAGATCAATCCCAATCGGGACTTTCGTTCGAGATTAGCACTGGGCCAATAGCTTCATTTTCTCTTCAATGTGGTCATAAGTTAGTTTATTGGATCCAGTCAGGATACTTGCTCATGATCATGTACTGATTATAGTCCCGGTCGGGACAAGTGCTTGGGAAGAGCACTGTCCAATTTCTATTTAAGGAGGCCTTGATCGCAAACTAGAGATGGCCTTGTCATGATCAAGATACCCATGTCCCGAGTGATGTCCTGGTAGCAATCATGATCGGGATGGTCACTGTCCCAGTATTTATGTTGGAGTGATGAACTCATGACCTGGGTCCTAGCTATGATGAAGCTCATGATAGTTGTTGGCAAGTTCTTTAAATGCTTTGTTTTCTTTATGATTTTAGAATTCAAGGGTACTTATCTTATATACACTTAAAGTACACTCATTAGTACACTCAAAATATGGTTGTTAAGATCAAAACAAGGGTTATTAATATTGATCATTGCAATAGGTGAACAATATTAATTGTTAAAGTCAAAATCAAGAGATTGATCATGCATAAGGTCAGCAATTATTCTATACACAACTGTATAAATTAAGCATTAGAGTCTCTCTAGAAGAAATCCCACAAGTTACCTTAACTCATTGGTGTTTGCAGAATTCAAGTATTTAAGAACTAGTTATCACTATCCATGTAAAAAATATATACATGCTCTTAATAAATAATAATAACATAAAATTATTACAATAACTTTTTAAATTATTATTTTTATATTTAATTAAATTGTAATTTTAATTTATTAAAATTATTTAATTATTTATTTTAAAAAATATATATTATTTACAATATGCATAAAAGTGTAGATTCACAAGCAGTTAGATTATAGATTAGAGATGCAAATATAGATTATACAAAAGTATATTATATTTGGCAATGAAGCCTAGTCTAGCTAAGTTGGTAAGGTGGAGGGTAATGGGTTTAATTCTTGGTGGGAGAATTATCAAGAACTTCATGTTCTTGTTCCTCCCTCACTAGGACTTTGTTTGTTGCTTTTTTTGGTTTTGAGTGATTACAAGCGTGCTAGACGAATTTAATCCTCAAAATATATTGACTTCTTTAGACAAAATGTGAGTCCCTAAACTCTTTTATCACAATTCATTTGGATTTCAAAAGATAAAGGTAAATTAATGATAACAAAGAAACAATTGAATAATAAAAAAGGAAATTGCATTGATTTTTTAGGCTTAGTACAAAATAAAAGAAATAGCACAATTGAAAAGCTTAAAGAAAAGAAAATGACAATAACTGCTAATGAAAATGATTATTGGTGATAGTAGATGTTGATGCCCTCTTTTCCCAATCATTTTGCACATTTTATACTGAAAAAAAATTATTTCCCCATATAAATGTCACAGCTCAAGAGTCTAAAATGGAAGAATAAATTTGTGTAAATCTTCATAACTCCAACGACGTTTTTTCTCCAAGTCTTTATAAACAGTCGCTTCTAGATTTTTCTCTAGCTCTTATCCTCCAAGTCTTGTAAGTTGGGCTTTCATTATTTATTTTGGACCTTTTAAGTTTAATCACACTTAAAATAAAGAGAAAATTACACAAATATATGTTTTGGACTTTAGTTTTCATCAAAATGCTCCATTTTTCTCATTAATTACATGAGTGCCTTTTTATTTTCAAGAGTACCTTTTTTATATTTTTTCGTTTTTGCCCCCTTTTGTATTCTTTTTGTTCATTCATTATTTTTTTTATCCCTATTTTTTATTCCTTTTTTTCTTTTTCTGATTTTATCCTTAATTTTTTAAATTTTTCTTTTCTTTTTATTCCTTTTTTTATTTCTCTATTTTATTTCCTCTGTTTTTTGTTTATTTTTCTCTTTTATTTATTTTTTCCTTAATTTTTTATTATTCTATGTTGTCCTTATTTTTTCATTTGTATTTTATCCTTACATTTATTTTTAATTTTCTCTTCTTTTTATTTATTTTTATTTTTTATTTATTGTTTTTTCTTATTTTCTGTTATCCTTATTTTTTAAAATTTTTTATTTTTTCCTTATTTCTTTCTTCTTGGTTTTTTGTTTTTGTTTTGGGCATTAATATATATAGAGATATTGTGCTCTATTTCAGTGATTATAATTAACATATTTAAATTATATAACTCATGTTAGTTTTAATAAATAATTAAAGTTTCAAATATCTTAGAAAAGTATTTTGAAATACAAATGGGTATATTTATATCTATATTAGGCTGATATTATTTTATTCATTTTATACACAGAAAATAAACTAAAATATACAAATTATAAAATAGAAATAAATGAAAAATATTTTCAAGTTTCATGTTTTTGAAAAAAAATAGGCACTTGAATTCAAATTAATTGATATGCATAATCAATTATTTTTATTTTAATTCATTGAAAACAATTATATTTGAAATTTATTACTCAAGACCAACTATTTCTTTGATAATTTTTCTAACAATATATACTTACACAAATTATCATATTCAAATACTTTTTTGAGTTTCCGATACTATTTTGAGTTTCATATACTGTTTTGAGTTTCATTTACGAATAATATTCAGAAAAATATATTTTTGGCTGGAGGAAAATATTTGAATAATATTTCGATAATATACTGATTTTAATATCATATATGATTTTGAAATTTCGCATACATATAATATTCAGATAGTAAATTGTATTTATGAGTTTGAAATTGTTTTTAAATTTTCAGATACTTATAATATTTAGATAATATACTGTTTTTATTGTAACATGTAAGAATAATATTCAGATAATATATTGTTGTTACAAGGATAACAGAGAAAAAGGAAAAAAAAAAAAAGAAAAACACTTATCTAAATATTATTTTAATTTTTAGATACTGTTTTAAATTTCAGATATATATAATATTCAGAAAATATACTTTTGGTTGGAGGAAAATATTTGAATACTATTCCAAGAATATACTATTTTTAATATCAGATATGATTTTAAAGTTTCACATACATATAATATTCATATAGTATACTATATTTATGAGTTTGAGATATTATTTTTAATTTTCAAATACTATTTTGAGTTTCATATACAAATAATATTTAAAAAATATACTTTTGGTTTTAGGAAAATATACGAATAATATGTAGATAATATGCTAGGTTTAGTATTGGATACTATTTTGAAGTTTTACACACATATAATATTCAGATAGTATATTGTATTTATGAGTTTGAGATACCATTTTTAATTTTTAGATATTGTTTTGAGTTTTATATACTGTTTTGAATTTCAAATATTGTTCTGAGTTTCAGTACTATTTTGAGTTTTAGATATTTATAATATTAAAAAAATTACTACTTTGAATGTATCATATATGAATAATATTAAGAAAATATACTATATGTAGTATCGAATACAAATGTGAAGTTTCACATATATATAATATTTTAGATAGTATACCATACTTATGAGTTTGAGATACTATTTTTAATTTTTAGATACTGTTTTGAATTTTAAATACTTATAATATTTGGATAATACACTATTTTGGTTGTATCATATATGAATAATATTTATATAATATATTATTTTTAAGTATTATTCTTATTATTTATTTAAGTTTGTTGTGTAAGAAAAATTTTAACAAATAATTTTTGTTAATTTTTAACATAATTGGACAATATTTAACTTATAAATATTTTTAGCTATTCTAAATATTTAAACGATTTTATTTTAATTTATAAAAAAATTATTAAAATTTTTTAATTAGCTTAGTTAACATGTTTGAATTTATATTAAACCAAACAAGTTCAACAAAAGCTTTCATTTGAAAAGACCAGAATTGCTTCATAGAGTAGCAACAATCTTGAATCATCATACCTATTGTAAAGTGTCTTGTCAAAGAAATTGCAAGACCAACTAAGGATGCAATGACAAAAGTATGTAAACACACCAATATATAACCATTTAATTACTTAGGACTTGTTGCTTTGATGATCACGTTAAAGTCAAGGTCTCTCATATTTTTTATTGTAATATTAAAATGCACTAGGAATATCCATAGATTCACATAATGATGCTAATATATATATTCGATGTTGGAATTTCCCTTCATGTCCACTTTTCATATGCTCTTGTTAATTATACCTTGGTTGGGTTCATTGGTATTTAGTGCCACATATGCACAAACAACATACCCTAGTATAATAGATTTTTCCTCTATGCTTAGATGCTAACTAGAACATGCATTAGCATCTACCATCTTCACTAGCTTCCTATTGAAAGTTAGAACCTATAGGCACACACAAATGTAATAGAACACATTTTAAAACATGTAAGTGAAACTAATTCATAAGCTATTGCAGACTACACCCTTACATGGGTATTAAATATGTCTTTATAACCAATAGTAATATCAGTCGCAAGCACCTGTTAGAAAGTAGGGAGGGAATAATATGTTAGGAAGCAAAGGATTAGCCAAGTAAAATACCACTCTCATAATTGAGAAAGGGAGACAGGAAACTTGAGAAACCATAACAACTTGCTCATCCAGGAACTAAAGTATTAAGTGCATAAGTTTGTCCACAAGCTTGACAAGAACTTCATTTTTTATGCCCTTGTATTGGAAACATGTAAAAGAATTCAATCAATGTAAGACACATATAAGGTCGTAAAAAAGATAGACATAAAAACTAACTGCAAATGATGGGGAACAAAAAAAATTGACATCTTAGGATGTTCACAGAGAAAAATTAATTAAAAGGGAGGGCATGTCAAATTTTTTTTATTTCTGATTTTTAATTTATTTTTACAAAAAGAAAGATAAAACATCAATCACCAGTGCACCAAAAAAATCCCAAGTCTTTCCATTTATTATATGTAACATCAAACAAAATTTATTATCATAATTTTAAATCCAAAAGCATATGCATACAAGCACACAATTTAAAATACTAGTCTCTATAGTAATTACACAACAGTGCATATGCACCCAACTACCCCTATAACCATATTTAGCCAAGTGAGGACACCTTTTTAAATGAAGTCTTTAAGAAAGATGGATTTCGGGGCGAAGACGACAACTTCATTTGGGTGAATCCATGAGGAGGTAGTGTCTATGGCTACTGTCAATGAGGAGGTAGTGTCTATGGCTGCTGTCGGAGAGGAGGCAGTGGCGGCAGTGATAGGACAGTAATGATAATGGCTTAGGTGAGTTTGAAGGAAGCATGGTAATGAGGGATAGAAGAAGAAAAAAAAGAGAGAAAAGGTTGGTGGTAGAGAAAAAAATGCATGGAAGAAGATGTATAAAAGAGTGTGGACATATGTGTAATTTTTAATAAAGTTGGGGAACACGTGCAATACTTTTTAAAAAAGGGATATTTTGCTGAAAATGAGATCTAAAAAGGGGTATTTTGTAAAAATTCCTAAAATAAATGGGCTCACAATTTCTTTAGCGTAAAAATTCAATTTGGGTACAAACAATGCCCCCCAGATGTTATTAGCTTGGGTTAAGCCCAAAGCTAATTAACATATAAATAGGCCCAAAAACATGGCCCATTCCCACATATATAATTATGAATATGAATTTTGTCTCCAAATTTTCACCTTCTTCACCTAATTTTCTTTGCTCTCATGCCTAGACCTAAGGTAAAATTTAGTGAGCTAGATGAATATTACTAGAGAGTAATTGCTCTTCGTAATGCTCAACGAATCCGAGAACAATGGGAACATAAAAGAGCCAATCAGGACCATCTGAACAAACTGTGGGATATATGTCACTGGGCTAAAAAATACTATAGTCTTAAGACTCAATCGTCTTCACAAGAACCTTATCCTAAATCCCAAATCAAATTTCAAATCCTCATAATAAAAATTCAAAATTTTCAATTAATAATCATTTACCTCCACCCAACAATCACCATCCTTCAATTTCTCTAATTTTTCCTTAAGTATTAAATTCAAATGAATCAAATCCCTAAGAAAAATATTTTCAAAATTTATTTGCTCAAGAACCTAGTGTTTTAAAACCTCTATCTCTATATAATTCCCCTTTAATTTCTCCTTCAAATCAATGCTTAAAATCTTTAATTAAAAATTCTCCAAAAAAATCCCAAATTAATAAATCCCTAACTTTTAATTTTCCTAAAAATTTTCCTTCCTCTCTTCCTTCTTGTCCTTTTTTCCCTTCTTCTTCTTTGCTTCATTTTTCTTTCTCTTCCGATTGCCACTCCACTTATCGTTGATCAACAGCCCTCGCCAGTCATTAATGCCCCCAAACAACTAGGGGCTACTATCTGCTTACCTCTGCTAGCATCGCACAACAAGCAAAAAGATGTTGCTTGCATTCCACTCACCACCAACCACAAGTAGTGTAACGTTTACAAAGCTAATGTCCTAAAGCGACTTTTAACTCGAAATTCTTAGCCTCATTCTCATTCCCAATTTTGCAAATTTTGCAAATCATCCAAGCAAATTTAGATTAATTTCTCAAGACAAATTCTTCTCCAAAATCTATTTTTGAAAAAAGAAAATAGGTAAATTTATTTTTCTCCTATAAATCTTACATTTTTTTAGAATTAATCTTGAAATTAATTGCTATAAACAATTATGATTTATGGCTTGTGATTTGGTGCTTACAATGTGTTTTTGTTTTCAGGAATGGTTGTGTAATGCATTTGCTCTTTTGATATTTAGCCAAAATTCAAGCCTTCATCTTGACTTTATACTCATCTCAATTTCAACTAAAAATAATTTGCAAATTAAATTCGGTTATCGACTTTATTGAACTTTGTTGCATTTAGCTTTAATGGAATGGAAGAAACTTGAAGCTACTAACTTTGATTATTTGTTTAACTAAATGCTTATTGATTTGGTATTTTTGCTATTTTCCCAAGGCTTCATTTGTCTTGTAATGTGATGGGATTCCTTCTTAAGCATATTGCAGTCAAAATTTACCACTTTTGTTCCTCCGGTCTTATTTAAATATTTGATGCTTATTTTTGGCAATTTCCATGCCAAAATAATTTTTACATCTTCAAGTTGCATGGAACATTTTTTTAAATTCTTGTGCATTTTGTTTAGCGAAGTTAATTTAATTTTACCTTGGCCATGTCCATACCAAAGTGTATTCCCAACTCTCTCTTAATTGCTTCACTTGGCAAAATTTGCTTAACTAGAATTAAAATTTTGGTTTTAATTTTAATTAGCCTCAAGAAAATTCATTCTTTAATTCTTTGATTACACTTTGGCAACTTATGCCAAAAGAACTTTTAACACCACAAGCATGCTTACTATATACTGCAGTCATGAAAATTTCCTTAAAATTTATCCATTTTGAATGCTTTGGATGTGTTGAATGCAAAACACATATATTAGCTGAAAATTTATTGATCTTGGTTCACTTAGCTTTGTAAAAGTTTGACTTTATTTTGACAATTCTTATGCCAAAATAATTTGCATCTTCTATTTGCATAAAAGAATAATGTTGAGCCCTTGACTAAATTAATTCAATTTTTATTTGACTATTTCACTTGCCAATCATTAAAATGTGGCTTTATCTTGAAGGATAATGCTTTGATTTTGCCCAAATTTAGCTTTAATACCAATAAGGAAAATTCTTGGTTCATATTTAGCCATCTTTTAGATTTTGTCCCTTTAGTTATATCTTAGCAATTCAAAATAATTTAGCACTCCAAGTTGTAAATGAACTTATGTAAACTAAAATATTTATATACCTTGGCCATCTTTATCCTTACAATTTGTTCATTTTTTACCTTCTTGGCCAATCATTATGCATTTAATGTTTAAGAGCCATGCTAACTTAGCTAGTCATTTAGCCAAATTATTCTAACCAAAATATTAAAATTTTGGTGTAGCCAAAAATTTAAAATTTGGCTTTAAGCATGACCGCCAAAAATTAATTTTTTGGTTTCATAATTTCTTATATGTTGCCAACATATTATGCCTTTATTATGACTACATACACGTGTACTTTAAAAATCATAAGCTTAATGCTAGTTATTTAAGCCAAAAATAAATTTAATTATTTCAGCTTCAAGTTACCTTGGCACTTGAAGTTGGAATCTTCACATTTGATCTCTTTTAACCAAGATTTTTTTGCTAGCTTAAGAAATTCTAGTTTAGATTTAGCAATTCATTTTCAGCATAAGGTCCCTTTTACCAAAATTTATCTTCTATAAACATTCATAAATGTCTTCAAAGCAAGTAACCGTATTTTGCTTTCTAACCAATAATCTAATTAGCCTAGCATTTGGCCAATTATACTAGGAATTTTATTAGTCTTCTCCACTTGTTTCAAACTTTTATACTGTAACCAAATTAGAAAATGCCATTAACTTAGTCCTCTCTAAATATTAACCAAATTGCTCTAGAATTTCTTAACTTATACTTGAAACATCAATATGAAAGGAACTAGTTATGCAACAATTAAGTGTGGTGAGCACATGCCTTAGATAGGGTGAAATTTATAAAATTTCACTTGCATAGCCCTTCATCACATGAAGATTTCCATTCCCATAGATCCATTTCGCATTTTACACATAGCTAAACTACACATCAATATGTAAAATAACAACCTAGGAAGTCTAAGTTTAAGAATACTTACAATCTCCTAAGTTTGATGTAGACCATAAGAATTCTACAAGCTTTGGATTCTTTAGTTCAAGTCTTGAATCAAATGCTTAGCCTCCCAAGTGTTAGACCTTTGGCTTGAAAAACCAAAGCTCCACCAAATCACCTTCTTACTTAGATTAGATTAGTTGTAAGTAGCCTCTCTAATGACCTTCATAAAACTTACACTAATTTAATCTCCTTGCAATAACACTTAGGGTTTGTTTTGTGTATGTGTTTCTCTCCTTTTGTGTGTCTCTACACAAAGTGTCAAACCTTAAAAACATATCCTAGGTTATGAATATATAATATAGAGATTGTAAAACCTTATCACATGATAAATATACAACTCATCATGATAAGTATACAACTTGTATACTTATATAGTGCACCAAGAATTATGTAGAGAATTAATACATCTCATGTATATGTCTACATACATTCTTTATACTTAATCATGTAACTTAATCCTTATCTTTGCCTTAGTCAAATTTATACACATAAGAGATAATGTGTGCCTAACATGATAAACCTAATAAGTCAAGCTTAATATTTATCATGCCCATAGTCAACATTATATACATAAAGGATAAGGCATGCCTAACATGACAAATTTTGACCAAGTCATGTTCACATGGATTTAGGCTTGGTAATTGGGCCAACACTTGGCCCAAGCCCAATCCATATAACAAATGGGCTTGTATTAGGCCCATGGGCTTTCTTAATATCTTAGATTAATATTTAGTTTAAAACCCTTTTAGGCCCAAATAACTTGGGCCATTAATCCAAGTCCAATTAGAAATAATATATATTATTAATTTAATACCTTCATTAATATCTTATAAATGTGGATGACCATGTCACCTCAGGTCAAAGGACTATATGCACCATTATTACCTAGATTATGATCGTTGACTATAAGTGAATATCCTTGCGATCACAAATCTAAAGTCATGTTCGATCCACCAACCACATAAGTATCCACATGTCTATTCTGATATCTCATATCAAGTAGCATGAGACTCACTACCTCCCACTATTAGTATCATATACTAATAAAGGAAAATAGACAGAGATGGTAGTCAAATTAATATTACCTAAATATTAATTTATTGACTACAAACATTTTATAGCATATATGCTAAACAAATCTGTCATTCATATTATCAACTCTTGATAATAGATTTATTTCGCATTGTGTTAATGAGTGAATATTCAATTAAATAAATACTTTAAATAAAAGAATATTCTTTATTGCCATTTAGGATTTTTAAAATGTCAAAATATGTAATTGGCCTCTAGGGCATACCACCTATGCTAACACAATCTTCATATTAGCATAGGGTGCCAGATAGAACTAAAAGTGAATATTATTTCTTGGTTTTTCAAGAATTTTAATCTTAAGAATAATTTTGGCTTGAAAAGCCAAAATAAAATGCAAATCATGCTTTATTTGATCCTTGCTTATATTTTTGGCTACTTTAGCAAAAAATTACCTCCCTTTGATTTTTGGTGTAATCTTGTTGTGCCATACCTCTTTTTGTCATGTATAACCATTACAATTATTATTTCTAGACTTAGTTTCCAAACATATTAAAAATGGCAAAATTAATGTCACTTTCTAGCACCATCTTTTATTGCGAAATCTTATTTCCTTAAGGCCCTAGAGCCTTAAAAATGCATTTATCATGCCAAATATCTTGGTGAAACCCTTATATTCTTATTGAATTTTGGCCAACAATGAAGAACCTCGTTTTTGGCCAAAATATTTAATACTCTTAAGCACATGATAAAATTCACCCCAAACTTCCTTTGTAATTTAATTCTCAAGCTAATGCTATTTTAGCCTTTTAGGCCAGAATAAATTTATTACGATTTTATCTTGCCTTCCCCTGAGATTTTACCTCTCTTTCCTTGGGAAAAATCATTAAAATGCACCATTCTCTTATTTAAGATTATTTTCTCAAATTTATTTTAGCAATTTTTTGTCAAAATTTAATTTTATAGGATTCATCCATTAATTTACCTCACATACAGTAATTCCTTAGTCAACTAAATTCTTTCTCTTTGTATGTCAAGCCTCTTGGGGAAAAGGCTTTCCACCTATTTCTCCATGCAAATTCTGCTTGTTTAAATAGTGATAGATAATATGATATTAGTGCACCACTGCAAACTAGCATATGGTTTAGAAAACCACAAACACCCCTTGTAAATTTTACAAAGAAAATTTATTTATTTTAGCAACAAATAGCCAAAATAATGCTTATTTGCATGTCTCACGACATCACAAGACACTTATTATTCTAAGACCAAATTAATTGTTTATTTAGCCTCTATTTTGTAACTTATTTACCTAGGAATTATACAAATATCCATTTGCTCTTAATTTATTATGCACCTTAGGGATTTTCTCATTTTGTCTTGAATTTATCTTATCTACATCCTTCTTATTGCATGTCTATTTATTTTTAGTGAGAATGAACTGATATTCTTCATAAGCTCCAAGCTATTCTCAAACTCCATTAGCTTTAGACTGTAGTATGGCTATAGACTATACAGTAGAGCAGGTATTTCTTCTGCTTTCCACTACCTCTTATTGCTCTTACTTAAATCACTTCATCATCCTCTTACATAGGATTTTTGCCCTGTATAATTAGTAGCTTTACGTTCTGCCTCTACCCTTAAGATTCTTAGCCTTTCTAAGGAAACCATAGATGACCTTGAAGTATATTTCATTTTATCTGGCTATGTAAAAAACCAAAAATCATTATCAAATTCCATTGTTATTCCATCCCTTTAATTATGCAATATTTTCAATCTTATAGGAAATGAAGCTCAAGATTTTCAAAGACATAAAAGTAGGCCCTTGTCCTAATGTCCTTAATATCATGTAAATGTTTTCACTCTTTTACCCGTTTAAAATTTCTCAATCCCACTTCTAACTTAATTTGTAAATTTTAGGTACCTCTCATATAGAGGCAAAACCAGCAGCCCAATTACCTTATTACATCATCCCTCTTGTTCCATTCTTAAAAAAAGACCACCACTCCCCTACTTTAGCTCTTTAGTGAAAGATCTTATTTTCTTGAGTGATTTCCAGGTTGCACCTTTGCGTCCTAAGTCTTGGGTATGACCTTCTAAAGAGTGGAATAAATGGGTTGACAAGCTTAGACTTAAATGCAACCTCATATGGGACATGTTTAATATATTAAAGCTGATTGAGATGACATAGAACCCCATCACTTACCAACCCTTCCTTCTTTCTGCAGCACTCAAGGTTTGTTCTCCTACTTGTAACTATTTTTTTCCCTTTTGGGAATATGACCATTACCTTACTAGATGTCTTCATGATGACTAGTCTACCTATCCTAGGAGATGATGTTGTTTATCTAATTGATAAGTCCAACTATATATAGACTAATATATCTTCTAAGACCTTTGACACATTCCAAAAAGTGATTTCTCATTACTTATCTTCTTTTGGTCCCTATATTATTAAGGAGCATATAGCCTTTCTATGGGTCTTAATTTGCATATACATTTCCTGTCATGCCTCTGCCAGGCCTATAGTTGAGTTTCCACTAGCTAAGGCTTTGGTAAGAGGGGATCAATTAGCTCTAGGATGCATCTTTTAAGGTAATTTGTACTCTAACCTTAGGAAAAGTCTCACAAAGGAGCCTTTTCATTATTTGGGTAGGGGAACTTATGCAGTCTTGGCTTCCAGCTTACTTTTATAAGTTGAACAATGATTCATCAGCTCCTAGCGTCCTATCCCTTATTGATATTAGTGGCTCCTTAATCTTTTCTATATGCTCTTGGACCCATGAAGAGCTTCTTTCCTTTTTTATAAAAACAAAGAGCAGAGATAAGAGACAGTTGTCTTTGTTTGAAAGTCCTCTAGATAAGCCTAGGTGGCTTCACTACTTTGTGCAATTTTTAGATTTGATCCATCAACAAATCTTTTATAGAGTCACCTCCCTCATGCCTTTCATTTTAGGTGGTAAGAATGCATTTTGACAGCAACAGGATAGTGGCCTCCCTTATACTACCCTCTCTTACGAGATGTAGCTACCTTTCTTATGTAGCTACTAGTTTGGCCTTAAGCCTTTTATTCCCCTCTCTACTCTGGATTCTGGCATCATTCCCCTTTTTGGTGTCGATCCTACTTCTTGCTTTAGGGAAGTGATAGCAAACATCCAGAAAGAATTGAGGAACCTTTCATACTATGTTGCCACCATGGATTCTAGTGATGATGTGAATTTTGAGCAATGGTGGCATGCTAAGTATGAGGAGCTGATCTTATCTGCCCCAAATAAGGATAGAGGTAACAACTTTCACTTTTATTTTATTTTGCTTTCATTTACTAATATATTATGGCTTTTACCTTCTTTGTAGCTACACTTACTCCAGGAGAGGGAGATGTTATAGTTTCCACCAAAGGCAAAGGAAAATAAATTCTAAAAATCTCAAAGAAGAGAAAGGCAGTTGCTCTTCCTCCCTATCTAAGTCATAAATCTTCAAGGCTTAGTGCCTTACAAAGCTTTTCTAAGGGGAAAAATAAAGAAAGTGTCAAAATTGAAGAAATAACATATGAAGAAGAAGAAAGTGATGATCCACCTATTAGTTCTAGTAAGTTCTCATCTTTTCTTTTTCATTTTCATTTTTAATGTTATTTCCCTTTGATCTTTATTTTTCTTGGGGAAATAGCTGACACCTGCGAGAATGAGGCTCCCACTCTTCCCCATGACCCATCTTCTCTTATAGGGTCTTCTTCTACCGAGGTGGATGGCTCATCCCACTTACAGCAGACTACTCTTAGTAAGGAGAAAGTTAAGACTCTTTATCCTACTCTAACTTCTACTCACATTCCATCTCCTTTAGTTCAGGTTTATCTTTTATTTGCATTTCCTTAATTCTTTTAAGTTATTTATCTTTTTTCTAATTATTCAATTATTTCATGCAAAATCCTAAGACTTGGTTTTCTATTGATAATGAGGACTTGTCTCTGGATCTTAGCTTCTTTAACACCCTTCCAGCTACTAAGACTAACTAATTGCCTGAACAAATTCAAGTAAACAAAGCTAAGGATTCTTTAAAATCAATTATTAACTTGGAGATCATTGGGCTATGGGAGATTCAGAGATCCACTTTGCTTGGTGATCTTAGCATTTTAAAGAAAAGTACTAAATCTGTAGCTATTTTCTTCTTTAAAGGATTAAACTATATGGAGCTTCTCCTATCTTGATGATTCTAATACTGCTCAATTGGATGCCTCCAATTAATTAAGCGTCTTCCATCAATAGAAAGAAGACTTCTTGGCTGAGCAAGCTAAGGTGAAGCATATGAAGATCATAGAAAGTGAGGCTAAGGCATCCTTTGACTAAAAGGAAAAGGAAATAGCAAAATTAGAGTCCAGGCCTCAGATTCTGAAGGCAGAGAGGTAAGAGCTACTTCATTAGAATGAGACTATGGCTTCAGAATATAAGGTTGGCGCTTCTAGGGTCAAGAACATGGGATAAGCCTTGGCCAATCAGAAAGATGTTGTCATAAGTTGGAGAAAACTATAACAAGAGGCCATGACCACCAGGATAAAATGCCTAGAGATTTGGGACACTCTTAGGGGATTTAACGTTGACTCCCTCTAACTTTTCATGACTTGAACTTTGACTTTTATTAAATAAGTTGTTTGTATGGATGATAGCCTTGAGTTGGGCTTTATACATTTAATGACTTTGTGACTTTGGTAATTTTTTCATAGCTTTATAGTTATGGCTGAATACTTGGAGTTTGCTGGCCATTTTATGATAAATTTACACATGCATTTTTTTTGGATTTTTTCTTGTTTTGCTGAGTTTACGCATTTTCACAAAAAAAAATTCACACATTTCCACCATAACCATGCTTTGCATACCAAAAGGCTTAATTTTCAGCATAAATGGTGTCGAAATCTCATCACTTTACTATTTATAGCACTATTCATAACAAACTTTACTACTTAATTAAAGCAAAAATGACTCACAAAAATAAACAAACTTTATTTTTATTAATTCAAAAAGATAGCTATATATGTCATCTTACATTCAATCAAAATAAAATAAATTACCACTAATATAATTTGGTGATAAATTATGGCCAAAGGCCAACTACAAAATTTCAGTCTCTCTCTTTCATTCCCCACATAGTGGGAAAATACATTTTCAAATATTTGCCATTGATGAACCTTTTATGTGGAATTCCTTTTAAGCTTTATAACTAGTAGGCATTGCCATTCAGAACCTGATGAATTTTCAATGGACCTTCTTAATTAGGAGATTATTTCCCTAACTCCCTATCCTTAGTATATGGCTAGGTTTGTGCATCAAGCGATTCAGGTCAATTCAAAAGGTTAAAGGCAAAATTTGATCGGGTTTGGAAGGGGAAAAAAGGTCACCGAACTGAGGGAAGTCAAAAATGAAAATGTTCGAGTCAAATACCCAAAAACATTGGGTTTTGTCAGTTCAAAGAAATGGTGTGGGCCTAATTAGATTGGGCGTGAAAATGAAAAGATCTAAATAAAAATTACACTACTTTCTAATAAATTGGGTCAAGCCCATTATAACATAAGGGTCAAACCTTTTACATACAGCCCAAATGTTTGTACTATTTCTATAGGCTATGCAAAAATATACAAAAAATCCTAAGTCATTAGTTTATAATTTATAGGTTCTAATTTCTATTAAGTACTCCTAGTTGATAGCTCTTATTTCTTAAGGCTATGAAAAATATACATTAAAAATGATATACTTACTACCATTTACAAAAAAAATTCCTTTAACAAAAAAAAATGGAAATTTGCCCAAGTATCAAAATAACTACAAAGCCTGTTCAAACCAAAAAATAAAGGCAGACTAAAAGTGTGTATTCATAGATGGTCATATCATGGATGCATAAAAGAAAGGAAACCTGCAAAATAAGATAAGGCAAAGAAAGATCAACTAAAGTAAACAAGCAAAACACACAAATTAAAGAAATCAAACAAACGAGACTCAAAATTAAATTTTCATGTCATTGGATAAATACAAGCTAAATTTTTGATAATAAACTGCAAACCAATTACTAACTAAGAAGCACATAGCATTGCATGTAACCAATTATCAGAAAATGGTGGAAGTTTCATCATTGCCTCATTTGAGGTCTACAACTAACACAAGTACCACATTTCTATGTTACAAACCTTAACTCCAAAAATAGTTGGCCAAATTTGAAAAGCCACTTGAGGGTTTATATATAGCAAATTTGAAAAACCTTGGCAGTTGTTTGACTAATTTGGAGTTCACATTAAAAAGATAGAAACACAAATAAGGCACACATGTGTCATAAACTCATTGTCACGACACAATGCAAACAATCAAGCTCAGGTTCATAAATTGTATAGCACATGAAGTCATAAAATTATCACCAAATTCAATAGAGAGATAACGCCCAAAGCAATAGGCAAACAATGAGCAGAAACTGTGAAAAAAATGAAAATAAAGTTTAGAAAGTGTGTTACTAAGTAGCCAACAAAATAAAGATAGGATACAAGTTAGTGAGCATCAAGATTCAGTAGTTAAAGTGACTGTAGAATGCATACCAACTAGAGGGAGGTCTACCAATAAATAAAAGAAGAGAATAAAAAAAAAGAAGAATCAAAGTTCAAAAAAGTTAAAGAAATTAAAGCAGTAAAATGTTTGAGTGACTGACCTTTTTCAAACTCTTCCAATTCAACAAGGTTTTCTTTAACAGATAGAAAAATATTTAGATTTTAAATCCAATCTTGAACATAAATTAATGCTTCAACAAGTTTTGGAGTTAAACTACTCTTGAAGGCATCAAACACTCATCCACTGGTGCTAAAGTAGAGTCTAAAGCAACCGTTGAAATTGGGATGGTGAAAATATCATGAGCCATTTTAGAAAGAACATGGAATCTTTCTACATTTAACCTCCACCATTTGAGAATATCAAACTTTCTCTCTTCTTCTTTTTCAACACATGACTCAGATAAATAAATTTTAAGCTCACTTTTCTTGCTTCCACATAATTTGGCTTCCAACTTTTTCTTTTTGAACCTTACTTTTAACACCGAGGTCAATTTCACACTTGATTGCACATCAAGAATAGAAGTAGATTGGCTTCCACTAGTTATAGTCAAAGCATTGTTTAGAGCAGCAAATTCATTTATAGACTTATCATCATTCACATAATCATCATACAGTTCATTTAAAGTAGTTTTAACATTGATAAATAAGTTCACACCAATCATATCACCATAAATAGTAATCAAAGAAAATTCTAGATATTCCAATTTATACTGAGGATCCAGAACATTTGAAAAAAAAATAAGCCAGTTTTTTTATTTGGATCTCCCCAATACTTATCAAATTTTAATTTCATATTAAGTCCCATAGACCTAACAAACATATCATCAACTTGCTTCCAGTCATTCAGTATATAGAATAGATTACCAAGCTTAGAAAAAAATGAATTTGAAGTGACATAATGTGAACTAGAGACTCTCAAAGTCATATCAAAGAAATTCTTTAAGAACTTAACCAGATTGCAGGCACACTTCCAATCATCAATGTCAGGCACATTATCACCAAGGTCTGATCTAAGTAAGGATTCATTTTCTTCATATTTTTCAAATGTTTTTTCATATGTGCATGCAGATGAAAGCATCAAGTGGGTGGAATTCCACCGAGTTGGCACATCAAGACATAGACCACAATTAGATTTAATACCAATCAAATAAAAAAATTCTTTGAATTTTCTTAATCTATATGGTGAATTTCTTATGTACCTCACCACCTCCCTCACTTATTTTTACAAAGATGCACAATTCCTTTAGGCCCTCATTAACAACCATATTTAGAATATGAGCCACACACCTCATATGCAAATACTTAACTTTAATGCTACTCACTCCCTAACTCAATAATTTTTTAAAAAAAAATGACATGGTAGTATTATTAGAAGCAACATTATCAAGAGTGATAGTAAAAAAATTTTCAAACCCCACTCAAGCAATGAGTTTTCTAATGCCTTAGCAATATACTCACCCCTATATAAAGAAACAGGCAAAAATACAAGAAAATTCTTATGTAGCTTCCACTCATTGTTTATGAAATATGCATTTATGCACATATAGTTGATTCTTTGGATAAAAGTCCAAGAATCTATGGTTAGACACACTCTTTAACAATTTGATTTGAAAAAGGTTTTCAAATTCATTCTCTCCCCAATATATATGTTGAATATATCCCAACTAACTATCCACCTAGATGGGATTTTGAAATGAGGGCATGCAACACTCATCAGGTTTCTAAATGTATCCCCTTCCACAAATCTCATAAGCAACTCACCTGAGGCCATAATTTTGGCTAAAGTAGTCCTAATAAAGTCCTGGTCAAATTTTTAGGTTCCTATAACCCCTAAGTTAGGAGCATCCTCAGAAGTCAAAACATTTAATACAAGTTGAAAGGTTAAAAGTTATTGTCTAGTTGCCTTATCATATGGGTTTTTTGTGCAAGTGATAACATGGTTCCTAAGGGATGAAGTCCTATTAAACAAAAAGCAAAATTAAAAGAGTTTGTTTTTTAAAATTTTAAAATTATATAATTATATAAGTTTTATTTTTATTATATTTAGATTATTTCAAATATGGAAATAATAATTTTTATATACTACATATTAATAAAATTAATAATTAACAAAATATTATTATAAAAAATTAATTAAAAAATATAAAATTATAAATTAACTAAATATTAATTTACATATATATATATATATATATATATATATATGTATGTATGTATGTATGTATGTATCAAAAAAATAACAAAATAAAAATTCCTAGATTTCGTAGATCTCATGTTTTTATATACCTTTTTTCTGCTAACCCTTCAAATTTGAAACAGAAAAGAAAGAACAATATAACAAAACACTTAAAGAACAACATAATCTCAGTTTGGGAAACAATTCAACAACAAAGCTATGTTGTTGTTTTAGTAAGAAGAGAAATTTTTGTATGTATTTAATCTAATAGAAAAAAGAGAAACAATAATGTCTTCTCCATTATAATAAGTGAAATTGAAGGTACCAATAGGTAGAAACAACGAATGAGATGAGAGGACACTAAGAAAGGTGAGGCAAACATAACATTAATCTAGACGAGAAATGAGATTAGAGTATGGAGATGGAGATATGTATAGATGATTAGGGAAGCCAATAGGGTTTTCAAAATAAGAGAAATGATAAAAGGGATTAAGGTAAAAAAAGGGGAATGCGAGATATATATATATAGTGAAGACAATAAGGTTTTTAAAATGAGAGAAATGAGAACGAGGGTGGGAGGCAGATAGTCTGAGAGAAATGAGGGATTAGGGTAAAAAAAAGGGAATGCGATATGTAATATATATATATACCCGAACTCGCCTAAACTTATTAAGTTAATTTATTTATTTATATATAGTCGAACTTCCAATGTTATTAATAAATAAATATATATATTAACAACTTTGGAAGTTTGGGCAAGTTCTGGTGGAATATAACTTCCGTTTCAATATAATTATGCTTTAACTTCGAGTCGAAACTTTGGGTTTGTACAGTCTGCACACCCTTACATGTGGCAATATGACTTTCCAAACCAGGTCACCTACGTTAAATTTGTTCCTTTTGATTCTCTTATTATAAAGCTTAGAAGCCTTTTTCTTTTGAGCTATCATATTGGTAAAAGCTCTCAATCTTTCTTTATCCATATTTTCCAATTCCATCAATATTGCTTCTGAAAATTCCTCTAGTGTCATATCATTATGCTACCCTCAAAAAAGGGACAGACACTTCCAAAGGTAAAATGGCATCATGCCTAAAGGTAAAGGCAAAAGGACTTGTACCAATGGCTTCACTTTTTGAGTTTTTATATGCCTAGAGAGTTTTAGAGAGAATTCATGGCCAATCCCTTAGGTTATCCTCCAACATCTTTTTCCAATATGCCAATGATAATTGTATTGGAATCCTCTGCCTAACCATTAGCTTTAGCATAGTGTGGGATTGAAGTTAAATGCTTGATGCCATAATCCTCTATGAATTCCTTCATTTCTTCACCAATGAACATTATTCCATTATCTGTTGTGATGGTCAGAGGAATGCCAAACCTGTGAATAATGTGTTCTTTGATAAATGAAATGACATCTCTCTATTCCACTTTCTTCATAGGAATTGCTTCCACCCACTTCGTGAAGTAGTTAGTGGCCATAATGATAAAGCTATGGCTTTTAGAAGAAGATGGATAAATTTTTCCAATGAGGTCCATAGCCCAACCTTGAAATGGCCATGGTTTCACCATAGAGTAAAAATCATCAAAAGGCACTCTGTATATGCTTCCATGTTTTTAGCATTGTTGACACCCTTTAGCATTTGTGATGTAATCTTTTAGGATTAATGGCCAAAAGTACCAATGTCTCCTGATCAACCATCTCATCTTCCTCCCAACTTGGTGAGCACCGCACACACCCTCATGCATCTGCTTTAAAATATCCATGGTTTAAGGAAATGAAGGGCACCTCAAGAGCAGTCCATCAAGAGTTTTTCTGAAAAGCTCATTTTCAATTAAAAAATAATTCAAGGCCATGAGCTTTGACTCTGAATAGAACCTTCTTGGTGGAATTTTCCATATAGCTTTTAATTTGATGCGCCAATCCCCTGCTATACTTTAGTCATTGCTGAATGACTCAAATTGTAAGCCTCTCTTATAGATGGATAAGTGAGCTTTTTTCTACACAAAAATCAACTTATAAGTTAATTCTTCTAACATTCATGAGCCATATCCAACTTGAGATAATTCATCAACTTCTTAATTAGATTCTCTAGGTATATGCATAAAAGATACATTTTCAAAAGAATCAACAAGTTGAATAGTAGTAGTAAAGTAAAGTGCTAGAGATATGCTTATGCATCTATATTCTCCTATCAGTTGCTTAATTACAAGCTCAAAATCTCTAATGACCAATACCTTTTTAGCTCCAAGGTCTTCGAGAATTTCAAGGCCTTTGATGAGAGACTTATATTCAGCTTGGTTATTGGTGCACTCAAAGTCCAAGGTAAAACTGAGGGTTATTTTTGTTCTAGATGGTGATATGATTACCACACCAGCCCCAACTGATTTCTCTGTAGATGATCCATCAAACTTGAGTACCCAAGGTTGAACACTAATTCCACATATTGGGAGGTCTTCTTCCTTCATAGTTCCCTAGGTAGGAGAGTCGACTATAGAGTCAGCTAGTGCTTGTCCTTTTACTGATTTTTTAAGGTGATAGACTATTAAAAACTCAATTAAGCTCAGCAACCATTTTCCAATTCTCCCTCATGACATTGGTCTGTTTAATATATATTTCATTAGATCAGTTTATAAAATTACATATACTTTATGCTTCAACAGATAATGTCTCAATTTAGTACAAGCAAAGTATAATGTAAAACATAATTTCTCAATAAAATAGTATTTTATTTTAGTAGGAGTTAATATCCTACTCATATAGTATATAGTCTACTCATGTCCCATTATGTTATTTTAAGTTAAAAAAAACATCCAATAAATTCATTTATGACTGATATATACAATTTTAAAGGTACCACTTCTCTTAGGGAAACTAAAATAAGTGGCTTGGACAAATATTCCTTAATTTTTTCATAGGCAAATTGATGCCTCTCTTCTTATTTAAATTCAATTTCTTATTTTAATTTTAACAAGTCAAAAAATTGTTTAGTTTTTTCAACAAGGTTAGAAATAAACCTCCTCAAATAATTGACTTGCCCCAAGAATCTATATAAATCTTTTTTAGTTTGAGGTGGATTGGCTTCAAACACTGTTTTTGCCTTGTTCTTGTCAATCTCAACTCATATTTGATGTATAAGAAATCTAAGAAAATTTCCAACCTGTACACCAAAAGCACATTTAAGAGAATTAAGTTTCAGATGATAAATTCTCATTCTCTTAAAGCTCTTTCTCATATAAGAAATATGATCAAAGGATTTTTTGGATTTTACCACTATATCATCAATGTAAACCTCCATATGATGGCCAATCATGTCATGAAAAATAACATTCATAGCCCTTTGGTATATAGCACTTATATTTTTTAAACCAAAGGGCATGACCAGCCACTTAAAGGTCCCTATTGCTCTTGGACACCTAAATGCAATCTTAGACACATCTTCCTTTATAATGAAAATTTGATTGTAATCTAAAAAGCCATCCATAAATGATAAAAGCTCATTCTTAGAGGCAACATCAATTAACATGTCAGCTACATGCATCACATAAACATCAGTATCAGTGGCCAAATTTAAATCCTTAAAGTCTATGCAAACTCTAAGCTTACCATTCTTTTTCATTATAGAAGCTATATTAGAAAGCCACTCAACATACCTTATTGGCTTGATGAAGGCAACTCTTAGCAATTTTTCAATTTCATCCTTGACTTTTAATTCTACCTCCTTTAATATTCTCCTAGGAGGTTATTGAAAAGGATGGAATTTAGGCTTTATAGGGAGGTAGTGCTCAACTACCTTTATATCCAAGCCTAACATCTCTATGTAATCCCATGCAAAACAAATTCATTCAATAGTGCTATTAACTCATTTTTTATTTCCTCATTTAGTAAAGAGCTAATAAAGGCGATTGTTGGCTTTTTCTCTATGCCAAAATTAATTTCGTCCAAAGGGTCTTATACTTCATATTGATTATCTTGAATGCGTTGTGGTGCCTCCTTTAAATCCTCTATCTGTAACTCATTAATGTCCTCTTCAAACCCTTATGCACCTATAATTTTTGTTCAATTCACTTCTACCTCTTCTTTAATTATCTTCTCTATAGTTTGTTGCATTAGACACTTCTTTATAACAGTTGTAATCACTGCTAACTCCTTCTCTGTGTGTTTAATCATTAATTTCTTCAATGATGGGCTTCTCTGTCAGCCAATAGGTGTAAGGCATAATGGCTTACTCCTTATATATCAGGTCTGATTATTCTTGGACCCTCTCTTTCATATCTTTTTTAGAAAGATAAGTATTTTTAGGGTCACCATTCATCTTTTTGCTAATGAATCTAAGAGGCCCCAGGTTTACATCATAGAATCTGGCCTCCAGATTGTTTGAACAAATGCTAAATGGCTTGTTGTTATCCCAAACCACTTTAACATCATTATCTTTCCAAAATAGCAAATATTGGTAAAAAGAAGATAGCATACACTAGTTAGCATGAATCCAATCCCTCCCAAGTAATGCATTGTAGATAGCACTTCATTCCACTATAAAAAATGCAATGAGTGATCTCAATTGGTAAAACCCCTTCCACTCCAGTAATTTCTCTTGTAAAAGCTAAAAAAATAATTTTAGTAGAAATTAAATCTTCCTCACTTTTACTAAGAGAACTTAAAAGCCTAAGTGATATGACATTTATGGTTGAGCCATTATCCACAAGTATCTTGGAAAAAGGCTTGCTATTTAGGTGAGCCTTTATATACAGAGGTTTTATATGTTTGGTCATCTCTAAGGAAGGCCTTTTAAGAATAACCCTTTTAGGTTGATCTAGCATAGTGGCCTGAATCACAACTCCACTCAAGTGTTCTACTACTTCTTTTAATAAGGTTGCCCCTTAAGTGTCATGGGGCTCACTCTTTTCAACTTCTTGCATTATAAATTCATAAAGTAAAATAACTAAAGTGGTAGCACACCCAAAAGGCAAAGGCTCACCCTCTACCTCAAAGGCATCAATTTCCATATCTTCATCTAGTTCCATGCTTCCTTCAAAATCTACTTCTTGAGAACCTAAGCTCCACACAAACTCCTTGTTTTCAGAGCTACGATTCTTTATTGCTTTTCTCTTGAACTTAGACTTGTTTTCAAGTTCTACCTCTTGCATCACTTGATCTTGTACTTACTATTCTTTCTCCTTTCTTTCAACAGCACGTTGTCTCTAAAGCCTTCTTTTCTGGGTATGAGTTAATTATTGTAGGAACTTCCTATGCTCCATGCATTGCTAGTGTCTGCTTAGATCCACAAGTGGTGGAATAATAAATCTGGGTTATTTTCTAATGAATCTTAAGGCAACCATATTCTCTTCCCTTATAGGCCTGTACTTGTAATTATTATTATAGACATTCCTAGAGAAATTACAATTATGAAAAAATTTTAGTTTCTAAATTGAAAACTTTTCTTGCTTTTTTGGTGAATTCCAATTTTAAGCAGGTCTCTAATTATTTTCAGATATATTTTGTTGCCTCTACACATTATTATAGAATTTTTAGTAGTATGGTGGCTTTGGTCTGGGTGTCCACCTTCCTCTTTTAGGTTGATCTTCCCATTTATAAGGAATTATTAACTTTATAGGCATATTCCCTAATAGAGGTCTAGAATATTTCACCTTATAATCAAACTTCTCAGAGGGTTGGCCAAGGGTGTCCCAATTCTCCTCCTTTTCCTTGAGCTTTTTCATTAAGTCTATAAAAGTTTGAAGGTCATTTTTTATAGTATTGACTGTAGCCACAGGTGGGAATGGATCCTCCTCTATCAACATTGCATCTTTCTTCTCTAGGAACTTCAACACACCTTTGTTGATTCAGTATTATACCATGTTCTTAAACACCCAACAAGCTTAGTAGAATGATTGTAAGAATTATGATACTTATAATAATTTCTTCCTTTTAGTTCCTTTGTTGTGGGTATTTTATGATCAGGTGGTAATTTGATGAATTTCTCCTTAAAAATGAAATCAAAGATCTAATTCATTTTTTGGATCTCAAAGATGTATCGAACCTAAGGATTAGAACCCTATGATTTTTTCCAAGTCTCTAGAGTCTTATTTTCCAATAGTGGGCAAACACATGATCCAGTGCTTGCAAGGTCTACTATAATAATTTCAACATTGGACACTTTTTGTAAATATGTGCCCATTGAAGCCTTTTTCTTTTGATTTTCCTTCTTGAGTAGCTCCTCATATTCACTTGCTTTAGTAGTAGTTCATAAAAATCATGAAACTCCATGCCCTGAAACTTGTTTCTCAACTCAATGTCCAAACCCCTTTGTGTTATTTTGATGTATTCACTCTCAGATAGTAGAATCTTGCATCTATTTCTCATCCTTTTAAGCCTTGCAATGAAAAGGATAGCACTTTCTCTAGCCTTCTAAGTCACCATGGATAATTCAGCTATGCAAATCTCTAGTTCATCTCAAAAATTGCGTGAGAAATTACCTTTCCATCTCCTGCCAAGTGAGAATAGAATTTGTAGGCAACGTTGTGTACCAAGTAAATGCGATTCCTATCAAACTATTAGGAAATAATCTTAATTTTAAATTAAAATTTTTTTCATAGTTTGCTAACTCCCCATATTGAATTATAAAACGGGCAATGTGCTCCAATGTTAACTATCTATCTTCCTTAGAGAATAAGGAAAACTCAGGAACTCGGTAACCTCTAGGATAAGGATTGTCCTTATCAACCACATCCAAGTATGGCTTATGAAATTCTGGTCGGCTAACTTGACGCAGACCCAGCCCGTATAGCTCTTGTAAAATGTCTTTTATAACATCCAAATCAAGTCCCACCCTAGGTGCTTGAGGAGGTGGCACAAATGCCTAGGAAAATATACTTGGGCCTGGGGATTTGGCATGTAACCCTGGGGAAAATTGCCCCCCATACTCTTTCCTTCTTGTTCATATATTCCTGGCTATAAAGTTGGGTTGGTCTTGCAAAAAACCTATTGGTTAAGCCTGCTATTATTCATATTAATACCATTTCAGCCACTAGAACCGTTAGGAATAATTCTTTTATTACTAGGCCTAACCTCATCCCTCCAATGTAGAGGGATATACTTTTTTTAATGACCAATTGAACTCCAAAAACATTTTTTATAGAACTGTCAAATTCTTCCTAAGCCACCACTAGTTTGGATATAGTATCCTACTTAGATGTTTACTGATTCACCTTTGAATATGATTGCACAACATCTTACAATATTTTCTCAAAATTTTTAATGGCATAGCTATTAGCCAAATGCAAATAATGAATCATATAAAGTGCTACATATTGTAAGGCCCTCAATCCTTTTACAATAACAGGTTGAGAGTTGGTACTTTCACCAACAGGAATATCAACAGCTTTCAATTTTTGACCTGTTTGGTCAAAGGGTGCCTCATCCTTGTTTTGACCATGAGGCACTAAGTTTCCTTCTGAGTGCTCATCACTTGATTCTTCAAGCATTTTGTTGGGTGAATCTCCAACTTCATATACTTCTTTTCCACTTATGAGTTTTGGCATCTTGTGAAATGTGTTCCATCGAGTGTGCCAAAAATATTGTTGGCTATTTTTTTTTTTAAATTTTGAGTAAATGCGAGCATGCTAAAGGAATTTAATCCTCAAAATATACTGACTTCCTTCAAATGGAATGTGAGTTCTTAAACTCCTTTATTACAATTCGTTTGGATTTCAAAAGATAAAGATAAATTGATGATAACAAAAAAATAATTAAATAATTAAAAGGGAAATTTTATTCATTTTTTTAGGCTTAGTACAGAATAAAAGAAATAATGCAATTGACAAGCTTAAAGAAAAGAAAATGACAATAGTTGCTAATAAAAATGATTGTTGGCTGATTGTTGATGATTGAAGATGTTTATGCCCTTTCTTCCCAATTATTCTGCAGCTTTTATACTAAAAAAAATTACTTTTCCAAAAAATATCATAGCTCAAGAGCCGAAAATAGAAGAATAAATTTGCATAAATCTTCATAACTCCAATGACATCTTTTTCTTCAAATTGATGTGAACAATTAATAGTCGCTGAACAATTAATAGTCGTTTCTAAATTTTTCTCTTGCACTTATCCTCCAAGTCTTGAAGTTGGGCTTTCATTATTTATTTGGGCCTTTTAATTTTAATCACAATTAAAATAAATAGGTTTACAATCATGGACTAGCCAAAGCCGTACTTACAGTATCACACAACCAATTTTTGGCCAGACAGCCTATCCCCTTTTTATAATCTATATAAATTATAATCTTAATAGAGTTGGTAACTGGATCAATTTTAATTAAGTTTCTGATGTACCAGATCCTTCATGGAGGCAAGTAAAGAGCATACTCCTTAATTTAGATAGGTAGAATGATTATAATTCATAATCTGACTATTAGAGAAAAAGAAAAAGATTTTTTAAAAGGCCATTATTTATTTAGCTTCTGAAAATTTTTACAAGAGGGGTTCTGTCTTCAAACTGAGACAGAAGGCTCCTTATATAGAGAAGGAGCTGAGATACAAGAAGGCCCTAGACAAATGTGGATAGACATCCACTGATAAAAGACAATAGACAAATGTGGATAGACATCCACTGATAAAAGACAAACAGACAAATATGGATAGACATCCACTGATAAAAGTAAATACAAAGATTAAACACCTTTAAATTATAACCACTTATGACAAATTCGCTCATGACTCGAAGATAGATTCTTATCTTCAGTACTGTCTTCACTATTATAAAAGAGGTTGTCTTTATCAAGATCCTGTGAATGTCCAGCTAATGGCATACGGGGGTCCTTTGATTTGAAAGAGTTTAACCATATATGTTCTGTGGATCAGCTGGCTTGATAAGGATGTTCTACTGGTGAGCTAGTTTGATAAGGATGTCTTGTTGATGAGCTGGTTTAATAAGGATGTCCTTCTAATGAGCTGGCTTGATAAGGATCATCTATTTGCATATGAGATGGAACAGATGTAGAACTTTGTGTCTTTTCCTAATACTCTTTGTCTGCCAATATTTGTTTCCCATAATCAGAGGGAAATATTTCCCAAGGGGCATCTTCAAATATCTTGGCCATATCTCTTTTGGGATAATACCATTTTTCTTGAACATGAGTCTCTGAAACTCTTTCCATCGTGAAGAATCTGTGGTATCTATGGTAATATAATGTATCATTGAGTGTCTATATGTCCCATAGATATTAAAGCATGGTACATCAGTAAAAACACCTTTAGCTTTGAAGAAAGTTCCTTTGAGGGTGATGACAGTATGACATTTGAGAGGAGGTGCCACCTATTAAGTATAAGCATTATTCGTCAAATAGGATTTCCATCTTGGCAAATTTTGAAACCATTTGAGAAAAGTTAACAAATGTGGATTCTGACTTTCATTCTTCTCAAGTAGATTGATATACCTTACGAGCTTTAATGGTTGAAGGTCGAATGAAACCCAGTATAAATGACAAAGATACCAAAACAAGATTAATAATTTAGGAGGCCAATAAAACTGGTTTTCAGGACTTTGGTTTAAGAAGCTGAAAATACAGGTGAAAGGATAAATAGGATGAAAGCCTAATCTGTGAAAGAAATTTAATCCATAATTTCTGATTAGTCTGGATTAAAGTTCAAAAATTTGAGTTTTGGCTTTTTGGTTAAAGGTGGTCATGGAAATGTGTGATGGTAAGGACAGAGGAATACCTTTTTCAAGAAAATTGGCATTAATGGTCTCATACATGTATATCATGGGGAGGACTTTTAGCTGAAAGGGTTTTTCACAAGAGACAGGTGGTCTGCTTAAAAGATCTCGTAGTAGGTTGTCTTTTCCTTTGATGTGTTCTACTTCAAAGTCATACTTACTGAACCATTCTTTCATTCTGAGAAGTTGAGCATGAGGCAGAGTCTTTCCTTTGAATTCAAGCATTTTTGGAAATGATGAGTAGTCCATCACAACTTTGAAATGATGACCAATCAGATGGAATTCAAACTTTTTTATGCCATATTTAACTGCTAAGACTTCTTTGAAGGTTGAATGATAATGGCATTCTCCATCTGTGAACTTTCCACTGGCATGTGAACAAATTCATCTTTTTTTGTTGTCATCTTCTTCTAAAAGAATAGCTCCCTAAAATTGATCACTTGCATCTGTTTGAAGGATTCTTTTTCCTGTAGAGGGAATCTGGAGATCAAGAAGATTTTTTGTGCAAGTTTTGAGTTGTTCAAGAGCTTCTATTTATTCTGAGGACCATGGTGGAGGATTCTTCTTTAGAAGAGCTCTGAGAGGAGCTGTCTTCTTTGTTAAGTGAGGAATAAAATCTCTGAGATAATTGACAATGCTAAGAACTTGTCTGATTTGTTTGACAGAAAGATTTTCTTTAGGAAATTTATCCAGTTCTGTTGCAACATGAGGACCTAGAAGATACTTTCCTTCTTTGAATTTCATTCCAAGAAAATCTATTTTTGTTTGGCCAATGATCATTTTAGTAGGTGAATGCATAACACCATAATGTCGAACAAGATTAGCAAACTGTTGAAGCAGTTTCTCATAGGCTTCTATATCTGTAGAAAATAAAAGAATATCATCAATATAAATAAGAGCGTTGGAGAGGATGGGCCCAAAGATCTTGATCATAGCCCGTTGGAACAGTGATGGGGCTACTTTGAGTCCAAAAGCCAGGACATTCCATTGGTAGTGTCTGTTTGGAATGCAAAAGCCCGTTTTGTATCTGTCTTCTTCTTTGATTCTAAGTTGCCAGAATCCAACCTTCAAATCAAATTTTGAAAAGATTTTTGCTCCCAACAAAACTGTAAATAATGAGGAAATTTTTGGTAAAGGGAATTTGTTATCTCTGAGGAAGAAATTCAAAGGCTGATAATCAATCACTAATCTCTTTTTTCCATGGACTTGTTCTGATCTCTTGTTTACATAAAAAGCTTGGCATGCCCATTCTGATTTTGTGGGAACAATTAGACCTTGAGTTTCCAATTGGTTACATTCTTTAATTGCCAATTTAATATCAGAAGGAGTCATTCCCGGATGAGTTGCCTTTGTTGGGTTGACATCTTCATTTTGTTTGAAAGGTAAGAAGATGAAAAACTCCTCATTTTTCCATAAAGGTGATGAGCATTTTTGAAGAAACTCTATATGAGACTGAGCACTGCATTCTTTTAACAAAAACTCATGAATAGCTTGAAGGTTTGGTTAAGAAACAATTTGGCCAAAAAAAAGGATGGATGGAATATTGGTGTATGGTTGAAAGTATTTCTTAAACTTGAGTCCATTGGGAAGAATTCTCAAGTCTTTCATCTTCCAATAGACATCAAAGCCAATGACAACGTCTTTTCCAGGCAAAGAAGATCCAAGAATATATGTCCAGGTGTAACAATTTGGAAAGAATTGGATCTTTATTAGGTGTCTAGTTTTAAGGCCAGTTTCAAGTAATTCGCCATTGATTGTAGAGAAATATTCAGAATGATGTTTCCAACATTCTTTAGGCAAGGCTTTTAGGTTGAGAATGGTAGTTTTGGCTCCAATATCAATCAAGGCTACTAGTTTTATGGGCTTGGAATAATTGGTTGGGTAAATTTGAATAAGAAACAAAAGTATTGGATTTTTTTCATGAGTTAAGCCTACCATGTCTCTATTATCACCACCAATTAAGAACTAGTCATTCCAGGACTCTGTTTCAGAGCTGGAAATTTTTGAGTCTGTCTCTTGGCCCATAGCAAAAACGCATTCTGGTGAAGATTCTTCTTCTTCTGAAAAGAGAGACTCAAGATCAGCATCATTCAAGTCTACTTTAGTGATTTGCTAAATTTTTTGAATCATTTCTTCAGTCTTTTTTTGTTTTTAAAGGATAATTTTTTGCAAAATGACCCTTCTTCCCACAGAGGTAGCATCTGTCAGTTTTCTCTTTGCCACAGAACTTTTTCTTCTTGTAATACTTCCACTTCTTGAACTTAGATCTTTTTCCTTTCTTCTTCAATTTGAAGAAGTGTTTCTTCTTCTTTGGAGGACAAACACAAACATCAGCATCTTTACATTTAATCTGCAAATTAGGCCTATCATATGAAATTTTTCCCAAAGGATTCTTCTGACTATCGAGATACAATTTAATCATCTTCCTTTGGTCACATAACTGGGCATGAGCCTAAATCATAATCTGATATAAATGTCCCATTGGCACATCTCCAACTTTATGATTTGATTGTTGAAGAATCGAAAACATTCGAGAGGTAAGAATCTCAGGAATAGAAGCCAAAAAGGCTTACTTTAATTCAGGATTAGTTGTGCCTCCTAACAGATAAAATGTAGTAGACATATTTTGAAAATGTTTTTCTAGATCTTTTCTCTATAGTGAACAGCATTTCATATGATAATACTCCTTTCGTGCGACTTCAAGATCATCATCCCATTTTCCTAAGAACTCATAATGTAAGAGTCCTAGAAAATCTTCTGGTGAAGCGGCATCCATCAACTGGGTCCTAGTATAAACATTCAGGGAGGCATACCAGTTTGCTAGCTTTCCCACCATTTTTGCAAGAAATGTTTCAACAACAACCCTGATTTCTGCTCCAGAAATAAGCATTTGTCCAGCTATCCATGCTCTAAACTCCAGAAATCTATTCCAGTATTGTGAAAGAGGAACATCATCCAACGTAAAGTAATTTCCAGTGCTTTTCTGGAAATTTATCTGCTGATTTGGTTGTAGTGCTCTGGTCTATCCAGATTCTTCTTCTGGATCATCAACTTCTTCAACTTGAGGTCCTCTAGAAGATGTAGCATTATCAACCATCAATTAGTAAGGTATTTCATAATCTGAATCAGAGTCACTCTCTGAAGATTCAAAAGATGAACCTTCCTTTGAGACAGATCTAATTGAAAAGCTGTGTATGGCATTTTCAGTACATTTTTCCAAAAAGGAAGAAATGGGATTCATCATCATTTGAGGGTGTTTTGACTCTTCTGAGGATGAGATTGGTGAGGCATTTTTGGGTGATGACTCAGAGGATGTTTTTTTTTTGTTTTTCAATTTAAGAGAAATGAACTATTTTTCCTTTTTTTGCTGTTGTTTCATCAAAGAATTGTGTTTGTGAGGGGATTTTTTATGAGGATTTGAATCCTTGAAAATTTGGAGGAATATTCAAGGGAACTGTTGGTGCAGGAAATAAGGGTTGAGTGGAAGAGGCTGTGTATGGCGAACTAGGAATTGAATAAGGGCTGTATAAAAGACCTAAAGGATCTGGAGAGAAAGATTTCGAAGAAGTTTGTGAGGATAATTCTTCTTTCTTCCTTTTAAGATCTTTTTCAAGTTGGTCAACCTGGGCTTTTAAGTTTAAAATTTCTATTTCTTTCATTTGAATGTTATTTAATGTGCCTTTGTTGCTGATAATTCACATAAGTTCCTGGTGCTTCATTTCTATTTGCCTTTGTAATTCTACATGAACCGCTTCCATTCGTTTCTCAAAGGCTTGGAACTTTGTATTTGCCACATTCATATGTTCAGCAACTCCATCAATCTTTTCTTCAATAAGCTTTAATTTTTTATTTTGAGCATAAGCATTCTGAGTATGCCAGTTGACTATTGCTTCTGCAGGAGTTGTTTGTCTAGGTCTGCCATCTGCATCAATAATGTTTGACTCCAGGATAAAAGGCTGCATGGTAATTTGGTTCTTTATTTCTTTGGTTAAAGGAGGAAAGTCTGTGGGTTGGAACATACAGATTTGGGGTAAAGGCTTTGACTTTTGAATTTCAGCTGAATTTTATTTTCCTACCTATTTTAAATCTTGTTTGTAACATGGGAGAGGAGTTGACTTAGGTTTCGATTGGGAAGGAGGTGTTTGAGGTTTGCAAGGTTTAGGAGGAATATTTTGAGTAGCTGGTGGTTTATACTAAGCAGGAGGAGAATATGATACAAGATAATCATATTTTCCTGAAGGTTGTCCCAGAGTGCAGATGCTTGAATCTCCATTTCCATATCTCCTTTTGAATTCCTTTTCACCATATTTTCCTAGAGATTTCTTCTTTTTCTTTTTCTTCTCATCATCATCAAAGTAGGATTCAGCATAGCAATCATCACAATCACAATAATCAAAATAGCAGTGACCATTATGCTTAAAAGCATAAACTGGTCTCCCAAAATTATCAAAAGAGGCTACAGGAATGTTATCTTCTGGATCCCAAGCGTTGATTATAAACTGGATATTAAAAACTGTAGGAGTCTCTTGTTTTCGCCTAAAGATCATATCAACTGATCCATCAGATCTTTTGATATGCACTGGGTATGTACCTTGAATTGGCTCTACTGTCTCATACAACTTCTCATAATTAGTGATCCATTTTTCTAGGAATAATTTTAACAGATCATTCCTAGAGAGTTGTTTAGGAGTGTGGATACACGTGGGAGTATTATAAGAGTCTGCTTTTATGAACAAAGCATCATTTTGGACACAGGGTAGTGACAGGTTGATAGCATGGTTTTGGAGACGGTAGACAATTTGGTAGTGAAGGGTGGCTACTTTGGCTATGGAAATTTTTTCAGCACCAAGGATCTAGAGTTGGACTTTTAAAGCTGTCAAGGCATGAGGATCAGAAAGGGCAAGATTATAATTTGGGAAAAATGTAAAGAATACTGAGCCAACATTTAAGGATGTCTCTACAGTCCCAATTACAGCATGTTGATACTGCTTATATCTAGAATCCAAAAGAGCGATCCTAGAGAAGACAGGTTGCCCTGCTCTGCCATGGTAGGAGATTCCTAACCTTATAGCTCCAAAGTGGATGTGAGTGTATCCCTAGTTAAGCCAAGTTCTCAGAAATTCTGGAGGAATTTCTAAGGTCACAAACTGTTCTGTCTAAGAGGTTGGTATGTGATGTTGATCAAAACTGGATGCTTGAACATATTCTTTTATAGAAGAAGTGGGTCGATTTACAAGAGCTTTGAAAGATTGTTTCCAGTTTATTTTGGTTTTTGAAAAGGCATCATAAAGGTTTAATAAGGGAAACTTTGATTCCTCAATCTTTTGATCTTCAGGAAGGTAGGTAAACTCATACAAGTAATCGATCTTTTTCTGGGTGGTTTGGTTGATAGGAGGTGATAGGGTAATAGCAACAGACTTAGTTGGCACGTATTTGTAATCACATATTACAAAGGGAGTGGAAGAGGGAATAGAAGAGCTTTCTAGTTCAGTCATGTTTAAGCATTCCTTCTCCTTTAGTCTTCATATTAATTATAACAATTCCACCTTATGGAAAATGGGATGATGGTCTTGAAGTCACACGAAAGGAGTATTATCAGATGAAATGCTGTTCACTATAGAGAAAAGATCTAGAAAAACATTTTCAAAATATGTCTACTAGATGTTATCTATTAGGAGGCATAGCTAATCCTAATTTAAAGCAAGCCTTTTTGGCTTCTATTCCTGAGATTCTTGCCTCTCAAATGTTTTCGATTCTTCAACAATCAAATCACAAAGTTGGAGATGTGCCAATGGGACATTTATATCAAATCATGATTCAGGCTTTTATATAGATTATAAAAAGGGGATAGGTTGTCTGGCCTGAAATTGGTTGTGTGATGTTGTAAGTACGGCTTTGGCTAGTCCATGATATAATCTATATAGCTATGAAATATAATTTTAATGGAGCTTTGGAAAATTGGTATCAGAGCCTTATTTTTGCATAAGGTGGAATTATTATAATTAATATGAAGACTAAAGGAGAAGGAATGCTTAAACATGACTGAACCAGAAAGCTCTTCTATTCCCTCTTCCACTCCCTCTGTAATATATGATTACAAATACGTGCCAACTAAGTCTGTTGTTGTTACCCTATCACCTCCTATCAACCAAACCACCTAGAAAAAGAGCAATTACTTGTATGAGTTTACCTACCTTCCTGAAGATCAAAAGATTGAGGAATCAAAGTTTCCCTTATTGAACCCTTATGATGCCTTTTCAAAAACCAAAATAAACTGGAAACAATCTTTCAAAGCTCTTATAAATCGACCCACTTCTTCTATAAAAGAATATGTTCAAGCATCCAATTTTGATCAACATCATATACCAACCTCTCAGACAGAACAGTTTGTGACCTTAGAAATTCCTCCAGAATTTCTGAGAACTTGGCTTAACCAGGGATACACTCACATCCACTTTGGAGCTATAAGGTTAGGAATCTCCTACCATGGCAGAGCAGGGCAACCTGTCTTCTTTAGGATCGCTCTTTTGGATTCTAGATATAAGCAGTATCAACATGCTGTAATTGGGACTATAAAGACATCCTTAAATGCTGGCTCAGTATTCTTTACGTTTTTCCCAAATTATAATCTTGCCCTTTCTAATCCTCATGCCTTGACAGCTTTAAAAGTCCAACTCCAAATCCTTGGTGCTGAACAAATTTCCACAGCCAAAGTAACCACCCTTCACCACCAAATTGTCTACCATCTCCAAAACCATGCTATTAACCTATCACTACCCTGTGTCCAAAATGATGCTTTGTTCATAAAAGCAGACTCTCATAATACTCCCATGTGTATCCACACTCCTAAACAACTCTCTAGGAATGATTTGTTAAAATTATTCCCAGAAAAATGGATCACCAATTATGAGAAGTTGCATGAGACAGTAGAGCCAATTCAAGGTATAGACCCAGTGCATATCAAAAGATCTGATGGATCAATTAATACCATCTTTAGGCGAAAATAAATGACTCCTACAGTTTTTAATACCCAGTTCGTAATCAACGCTTGGGATCCAGAAGATAACATTTCTGTAGCCTCTTTTGATAATTTTGGGAGACCAGTTTATGCTTTTAAGCGTAATGGTCACTATTATTTTGATTATTGTGATTGTGATGATTGCTATGCTGAATCCTACTTTAATGATGATGAGAAGAAAAAGAAAAAGAAGAAATCTCTAGGAAAATATGGTGAAAAGGAATTCAAAAGGAGATATGAAAATGGAGATTCAAGCATCTGCACTCTGGGACAACCTTCAGGAAAATATGATTATCTTGTATCATATTCTCCTCCTGCTTGGTACAAACCACCAGCTACTCAAAATATTCCTCCTGAACCTTGTAAAACTCAAACACCTCCTTCCCAATTGAAACCTAAGTCAACTCCTCTCCCATGTTACAAACAAGCTTTAAAATGGGTAGGAAAAGAAAATTCAGCTGAAATTCAAAAGTCAAAGCCTTTACTCCAAATCTGTATATTCCAAACCACAGAATTTCCTCCTTTAACCAAAGAAACAAAGAACCAAATTACCATGCAGCCTTTTATCCTGGAGTCAAATATTGTTGATGCAAATGGCAGACCTAGACAAATAACTCCTCCAGAAGCAATAGTCAACTGGTAGACTCAGAATGCTTGTGCTCAAAATAAAAAACTGAAGCTTATTGAAGAAAAGATTGATGGAGTTACTGAACATATGAATGTGGCAAATAAAAAGTTCCAGGCCTTTGAGAAACGAATGGAAGCGGTTCATGTAGAATTACAAAGGCAAATAAAAATAAAGCACCAGGAACTTATACGAATTATCAGCAACAAAGGCATATTGAATAGCATTCAAATGAAAGAAACAAAAATTTTAAACTTAAAAGCCCAGGTTGACCAACTTGAAAAAGATCTTAAAAGGAAGAAAGAAGAATTATCCTCACAAACTTCTTCGAAATCTTTCTCTCCAGATCCTTTAGGTTTTTTATATAGCCTTCATTCAATTCCTAGTTCTCTATATACAGTCTCTTCCAATCAACCCTTATTTCCTGCACCAACAACTCCCATGAATATTTCTCTAAATTTTCAAGGATTCAAATCCTCATCAAAAATCCCCTCACAAACACAGTTCTCTAATGAAACAATAGTAAAAAAAGGAAAAATAGTTCATTTCTCTCAAACTGAAAAACAAAAAAAAAAACATCCTCTGAGTCATCACCCAAAAATGCCTTGCCAATCTCATCCTCAGAAGAGTCAAAAGACGCTCAAATGATGATGAATCCCATCTCTTCCTTTTTGGAAAAATGTACTGAAAATGCCATACCCAGCTTTTCAATTGGATCTGTCTCAAAGAAAGGTTCATCTTCTGAATCTTTAAAAAGTGAATCTGATTTAGATTATGAAATACCTTACTAATTGATGGCTGGTGATGCTACATCTTCTAGAGGACCTAAAGTTGAAGAAGTTGATGATCCAGAAGAAGAATCTGGATAGACCAGAGCACCACAACCAAATCAGCAGATAAATTTCCAGAAAAACACTGGAAATTACTTTACGTTGGATGATGTTCCTCCTTCACAATACAGGAATAGATTTTTGGAGTTTAGAGCATGGATAGCCAGACAAATGCTTATTCCTAGAGCATAAATCAGGGTTGTTATTGAAACATTTCTTGCAAAAATGGTGAAAAAGCTAGCAAACTGGTATGCCTCTCTGAATGTTTATGCTAGGACCCAGTTGATGGATGCCACTTCACCATAAGATTTTCTAGGACTCTTACATTATGAGTTCTTAGGAAAATGGGATGATGATCTTGAAGTCGCACGAAAGGAGTATTATCAGATGAAATGTTGTTCACTATAAAGAAAAGATCTAGAAAAACATTTTCAAAATATGTCTACTAGATTTTATCTGTTAGGAGGCACAACTAATCCTGATTTAAAGCAAGCCTTTTTGGCTTCTATTCCTGAGATTCTTACCTCTCAAATGTTTTCGATTCTTCAATAATCAAATCACAAAGTTGGAGATGTGCCAATGGGACATTTATATCAGATCATGATTTAGGCTCATAACCAATTATGTGACCAAAGAAAGATGATTAAACTATATCTCGGTAGTAAGAAGAATCCTTTGGGAAACTTTCATATGATAGGCCTAATTTGCAAATTAAATGTAAAGATGCTGATGTTTGTGTTTGTCCTCCAAAGAAGAAGAAACATTTCTTCAAATTGAAGAAGAAAGGAAAAAGATCTAAGTTTAAGAAGTAGAAGTATTACAAGAAGAAAAAGTTTCGTGGCAAAGAGAAAACTGATAGATGCTACCTCTATGGGAAGAAGGGTCATTTTGCAAAAAATTATCCTTCAAAAACAAAAAAGACTGAAGAAATGATTCAATAAATTTAGCAGATCATTAAAGTAGACTTGAATGATGCTGATCTTGAGTCTCTCTTTTTAGAAGAAGAAGAATCTTCACCAGAATGCGTTTTTCCTGTGGGCCAAGAGACAGACTCAAAAATTTCCAGCTCTGAAACAGAGTCCTGGAATGACCAGTTCTTAATTGGTGGTGATATAGAGACATGATAGCCTTAACTCATGAAAAAAAATCCAATACCTTTGTTTCTTATTCAAATTTACCCAACCAATTATTCCAAGCCCATAAAACTAGTAGCCTTGATTGACACTGGAGCCAAAACTACCATTCTCAACCCAAAAGCCTTGCCTAAAGAATGTTGGAAACATCATTCTGAATATTTCTCTACAGCCAATGACGAATTACTTGAAACTGGCCTTAAAACCAGACACCTAATAAAAATCCAATTCTTTCCAAATTGTTACACCTGGACACATATTCTTGGATCTTCTTTGCCTGGAAAAGACGTTGTCATTGGCTTTGATGTTTATTGGAAGATGAAATACTTGAGAATTCTTCCCAATGGACTCAAGTTTAAAAAATACTTTCAACCATACAACAATATTCCATCCATCCTTTTTGTTGGCCAAACTGTTTCTCAACCAAACCTTCAAACTATTCATGAGTTTTTATTAAAAGAATGCAGTGCTCAGTCTCATATAGAGTTTCTTCAGAAATGCTCATCACCACTATGGAAAAATGAGGAGTTTTTCATCTCCTTACCTTTCAAACAAAATGAAGATGTCAACCCAATAAAGGCAACTCATCCGGGAATGACTCCTTCTGATCTTAAATTGGCAATTAAAGAATGTAACCAATTGGAAACTCAAAGTCTAATTGTTCCCACAAAATCAGAATGGGCATGCCAAGCTTTTTATGTAAACAAGAGATCAGAACAAGTCTGTGGAAAGAAGAGATTAATGATTAATTATCAGCCTTTGAATTTCTTCCTCAGAGATGATAAATTCCCTTTACCAAAAATTTCCTCATTATTTACATTTTTGGCAGGAGCAAAAATCTTTTCAAAATTTGATTTGAATGCTGGATTTTGACAACTTAGAATCAAAGAAGAAGATAGATACAAAACGGGCTTTTACATTCCAAACAGACGCTACCAATGGAATATCCTGCCTTTTGGACTCAAAGTAGCCTCATCACTGTTCCAACGGGCTATGATCAAGATCTTTGAGCCCATCCTCTCCAGCGCTTTTGTTTATATTGACGATATTCTTTTATTTTCTGCAGATATATAAGCCCATAAGAAACTGCTTCAACAGTTTACTAATCTTGTTCGACATTATGGTGCTATGCTTTCACCCACTAAAATGATCATTGGCCAAACAGAAATAGATTTTCTTGAAATGAGATTCAAAGAAGGAAAGTATCTTCCAAGTCCTCATGTTGCAACAGAACTAGATAAATTTCCAAAAAAAAATCTTTCTGTCAAACAAATCAGACAAGTTCTTGGCATTGTCAATTATCTCAGAGATTTTATTCCTCACTTGACAAAGAAGACAGCTCCTCTCAGAGCTCTTTTAAAGAAGAATCCTCCACCATGGTCCTCAGAACAAACAAAAGCTCTTGAACAACTCAAAACTTGCACAAAAAATCTTCTTGATCTCGAGATTCCCTCCACAGGAAAAGAATCCTTCAAACAGATGCAAGTGATCAATTTTGGGGAGCTATTCTTTTAGAAGAACATGACAACAAAAAAAGATGAATTTGTGCGCATGTTAGTGGAAAGTTCATAGATGGAGAATGTCATTATCATTCAACCTTTAAAGAAGTCTTAGCAATTAAATATGGCATAAAAAAGTTTGAATTCCATCTGATTAGTCATCATTTCAAAGTTGTGATGGACTGCTCATCATTTTCAAAAATGTTTGAATTCAAAAGAAAGACTCTGTCTCATCCTCAACTTCTTAGAATAAAAGAATGGTTCAATAAGTATGACTTTGAAGTAGAACACATCAAAGGATAAGACAACCTGCTACCAGATCTTTTAAGCAGACCACCTATCTCTTGTGAAAAACCCTTTCAGCTAAAAGTCCTCCCCATGATATACATGTATCAGACCATTCATGACAATTTTCTTAAAAAAGGTATTCCTCCATCCTTACCATCACACATTTCCATAACCACCCTTAACCAAGAAGCCAAAACTCAAATTTTTGAACTTCAATCCAGACTAATCAGAAATTATGGATTAGATTTCTTTCACAGATTAGGCTTTCATCCTATTTATCATTTCACTTGTATTTTCAGCTTCTTAAACCAAAGTCCTGAAAACCAGTTTTATTAGCCTCCTGAATTATTAATCCTGTTTTGGTATCTTTGTCATTTATACTAGATTTCATTCGACCTTCAACCATTAAAGCTCACAAGGTATATCAATCTGCTTGAGAAGAATGAAAGTCAGAATCCACATTTGTTAACTTTTCTCAAATGGTTTCAAAATTTGCCAAGATGGAAATCCTATTTGACAAATAAGGCTTATACTCAACAGGTGGCACCTCCTCTCGAATGTCATACTGTCATCACACTCAAAGGAACTTTCTTCAAAGCTAAAGGTGTTTTTACTGATGTACCATGCTTTAATATCTATGGGACATATAGACACTCAATGATACATTATATTACCATAGATACCTCAGATTCTTCACCATGGAAAGAGTTTCAAAGACACATGTTCGAGAAAAATGGTATTATCCCAAAAGAGATATGGCCAAAGATATTTGAAGATGCCCCATAGGAAATATTTCCCTCTAATTATGGAAAACAAATGTTGGCAGACAAAGAGTATTGGGAAAAGACATAAAGGTCTACATCTGCTCCATCTCACATGCAAATAGATGATCCTTATCAAGCCAGCTCATCAGCAGGACATCCTTATCAAATCAGCTCATCAGCAGGACATCCTTATCAAACCAGCTCATCAGCAGGACATCCTTATCAAACCAGCTCACCAGTAGAACATCCTTATCAAGCCAGCTCATCTGCAGAACATATATGGTTAAACTCTTTCAAATCAGAGGACCCCCGTATGCCATTAACTGGACAATCACAGGATCCTGATGAAGATAACCTTTTTTATAATAGTGAAGACAGTATTAAAGATAAGAATCTATCTCCGAGTCATGAGCCAATTTGTCATAAGTGGTTATAATTTAAAGGTGTTTAATCTTTGTATTTACTTTTATCAGTGGACGTCTATCCACATTTGTCTGTTTGTCTTTTATCAGTGGAGGTCTATTCACATTTGTCTGTTTATCTTTTATCAGTGGATGTCTATCCATATTTGTCTAGGGCCTTATTGTATCCCAGCTCCTTCTCTATATAAGGAGTCTTCTGTCTAAGTTTGAAGATAGAACCCCTCTTGTAAAAATTTTCAAAAGCTAAATAAACAATGGCCTTCTAAAAAAATTTTCTCTTCTTCTCTAATAGTCAGATTATGAATTATAATCGTTCCACCTATCTAAATTAAGGAGTATGCTCTGTACTTGCCTCCATGAAGGATCTGGTACATCAGAAACTTAATTAAAATTGATCATGTTATCAACTCTATTAAGATTATAATTTATATAGATTATAAAAAAAGGATAAGCTGTCTGGTCGAAAATTGGTTATGTGATGCTGTAAGTACGGCTTTGGCTAGTCCATGATATAATTTATATAGCTATGAAATATAATTTTAATGGAGGTCTGAAAAATTCCAAAATTTTAATTTGGGTACAAACATACTTATATATAATATATTATCAATAATTTGTATTTGTAGTTTGTCCGTTAGTCGGATGATGTGATGAAAAGGAAAACATGAAAAACCATCAATTATATGATAAACTTTAAGTAAATTATCAATTGAATTATACTTTAAAAGTTATTTCAATTTGTTCATTTTACTTTATAAATTATGTCAATTTTATCCAATTTTATTTAAAGGACCTAATTATATTTTTAAAAATTACTTTTAGATCCCTATAAAACAAATTTAACACTTATTAATTTTTTTTATCCTTTTTTTCCTATAGAAAAAAATAAAATGTAAGAAAATATTTTTAAATTCTAATTTGGTCACTCTTGACATAAATTTTAAAATTAATTTTAAAATATTTTTCATAAATTTTTAATTTTTTAATAAAAATTCTTAAACTTCAACTGTTTTAAAATTTACTTCTCAACTCTCAACCACATTATTTATAAAATTTTCTAATAGACGTCAAACTAAAAAGATATTAAATAAAGAAAAAAGAGAATATTGAGATGCTAAAAATAATAGTGAAGAATATAAAAAATTATTTAGTTTTTTTGAAAATGTGAAAAAAATTAAAAAATTAGAGTTTTATTAGTATTATTATTATTTATAGTGATAGTTAAAAATGCTTACTTTATTGATTTTTATCTTTATCAATATTGGTCTATAAAAGAAATTGATTCATAAGTTATCACTTTTTTTATTATTTTTAATTGTTACATAAAAAGTTAAAACTTTATGTAAATATTTAAAAAATAAGTTTAAATTTAATCTAAAAGTAGTAAAATTAAAACTTAAAAATATTTTTAAAATTTTATTTTATTACAAAAGAAAAAAAATTAAATAAATGTCAAATTTATTTTATAAAGATTCAAAAGTAATATTTAAAAATATAAATAAATTCTTCAAATAAAATTAATAAAATTTAGTTAAAAAAATATATTAAAATAATTTTTAAAATAAAATTCAATTGATAGTTTTTTTAAAATTGAGAATACAACGGATCAGTTGTCAAAACTTTTTATATTTAAAATAGAATTTATGTACTTAATTTTAATTTTTATTTCTGGAGACGAGAATGGTAGGCCGTGGCATTTTGGGGACCGCAAAAGGAAGTTGTCCCCTGTGGATAATTCAGCTTTGTTAATTTGTGGAGAGAAGAAGAAGAAATAGCTGTGGAGCCACTGCCCAACGGCAACAATAAGAAGGAGGAGAAGAAGAAGAAGAAATAGCAGAAACTAAGAGAGTAAAGTAACTTGAAAATGTTTGAAAGAAAATTTTAATATCAAATGCATCTTATTAAATTTGTCTGTAACCCACCGGATACAAAAGCAAAAGAAATGATAGCAGTAGAAACACACATGCAGCAGAATGTGCTCCTCATCTCTTCGTCTGCTTGCACTTGCAATGTTAAATATCACTCTCATGCTCAGCTGAGCCGCAAATATCAATTACCAGCACTTGCCTCCATAGCCATACCCATGTCCCCTCGCCCTCGCACAAAGAGATATCGCCTCACTTCTGCTGCCACTAGCACTGACTCTTCCTTCGACTCTCCTTCTCCGCCACAAAACAAGGTTTGGAGATTACTTCTTTGTTTCATTTGCCCATTTTTGTTGTTTTTGTGTGGAATCCTTTGTGTTCCTTATCAATTTTTTTTTCTTTGGCATTAAAAGGATCCGAAGAAGAATGAGGATGATGATACAAGAAAGGCCAGTGAGATACAGACGCTAATTAGAAGATTTTGGAAAGTGGCTGCTCCTTATTGGTTCTCGGATGATAAGGTGCAAGCCAGATTGCAACTGGCTGCTGTCTTTGCTCTCACTTTGGGCACCACTGGTATTAGCGTTGGCTTCAATTTTCTTGGCCGTGATTTCTATAATGCCCTTGCTAGTAAGCCCTAATTTCCGTTTTCTCTTCTCTTGATTGTTTGTTTGTTTGTTTTCAATGGTAGTGGATATTAATTTTTATTAGTTGAGAGTGAATTTCAATATATATTTATTTTGTTGGTTGGCAGACAAAGACCAACAACAATTCACTAAACAATTACTCTACTACCTTGGAGGCTTTGCTGGTGGAATTCCGGTGAGCACTCAAAATTTGCTGCTTAGGTATTACTCTGCTAGTCCTTTTTTTTTTTTTTTTTTTTTTCAAATATTCTCATTAAGTCCAAACTACAATATGTATTGATTTCTTCTGATATATGGTTTATTTCAAGCATCTCCATCCCTGCTTTTTTCCCTGTTCTTTTAGTTCTTTGTGCTGAGAGATTATGCGAGAGAAATCCTTTCTCTACGGTGGAGGTCATGGATGACAAAATATTACATGGAGCGGTATTTGCAGAATCAAGCATTTTACAAAATTCAGTCCCAATCTATAGTTGATAATCCAGATCAACGGATTGTCGATGACTTAAGTTCCTTCACTGGAACTGCTCTTGCTTTCTCTTTGACGCTTTTCAATGCTGCTGTTGACTTGATATCATTTAGTAACATTCTGTATGGCATCTATCCGCCACTGTTTGCTGTACTTCTTTTATATTCTCTCGGTGGAACTGCTATTAGTGTTTATCTTGGAAAGGTACTTTTCTCAACCTTGGTGATATTCAGCTTTTTCAGGTTTCTAAGATGGCTAATATTTTTCCAATTGAATTCAAGCCTTTCCTGTTTTGTATTTCAGGAATTGGTTAATCTTAATTTCTTACAAGAGAAAAAAGAAGCAGATTTCCGCTATGGCCTTGTACGAGTTCGTGAAAATGCTGAATCAATTGCTTTCTATGGTGGTGAAGAAAATGAAATGCAATTATTGCTGCAGCGCTTCAGGAGTGCTTTTGAAAATTTGACTGTAAGCATGGATTATTTTTAATCTTCTAGTGTTATGCCCATCTCATGCATTCCAACTATGTTCCTAATTTTAGGTTGAACATAGGTTGGTATGGAAGGACTGATGGAGGCCATCCGTAGGTTAAAATACTATCCATTGAACATAATATAAAAAGCCTGAGAGGAAACACAGGCAGCCAGAAATTACATAAAGATAGCATGGGCAATTTTTGCCTCTTTTCAACTTAACAAACTTGATGACAAAATGAATCTCTTCTTTCAATCCAGCTTTGGTGGTAAAATGAACTCCATCTTTGAACTAAGAGAAAGAGAGAGAGGAGAGAAGGGGGCGGGGGGTGGCAAAATACTGTCTTATATGATTGCTATGATCATCATTGTCATCATCTATGTTTGTTCTGGTTCTTAAAAGTCCACACAAGCCTGCCCTTCTTAAAATTTTAAACTCACTGAACTTTTTCAAGGTAATTCTATTACTTCTATAAACCAAACTGGCCACATCCTATGGAAATTAATTATTTGCAAGTTGCTACCTTTGTTTTCAGGGGAATTTTAAAATTCTGTCATCTTGCAGCCTTCCTGTTTCCAAATTCACTGCATGTCCCATTTGATATGTTTGTTAATTTCACCCTACAAATATTTTGTTTGTACCAAACAATTTGGATTTATATGCTGTACACCCTGACATATTTTATTGAACAATTCCCAGGAATTGTTGATAGCTTCTAGAAATCTAGAGTTCTTCACCAGTGGCTACCGTTACTTGATTCAAATCCTTCCTGCTGCTGTTGTTGCCCCCATGTATTTCTCAGGAAAAATTGAGTTTGGTGTTATTAATCAATCAGTATCTGCTTTTAACCATATCCTTGGAGATTTTTCCCTCATTGTTTACCAGTTTCAGGCCATCAGTGCTTTTTCAGCCGTCATTGATCGATTAGGTATTGTGCTTACTGTGCCTGACTGCACTGTTTCAAACGATTGAAATCAAAAGTAAAACTTTTGATTTAGTTCACTTGGTGTAGGAACCTCCATGCCAACAGAGGAATGATTTTACAAATTCGGAGTAAAAATGCATGTGCATTTAATATATAACAAATCCACTTCTGTTTAAAAGTGCATTCGTTCAGAACTTGGCATGTATCTGAACATTAATGATGGAAAATTTTAGTTTCTGTGAGATATTCATGCTTCTGTCTTTTGTTTTTAAATAGATATAGTTTTTCCAACCATTGTTGTTTCTTGTTCCATGTGCAACTCCTTTTTTTTTCACAAAATATAAATTTTTGTGTATAGTTTCAATCTTAGAATGATGGTTATAATTTTTCAATTTTTAAAATTTCCTGCTTTTTTGTTTTTTATTAGAAAATTTGTTTTCTTTTTCATGTTATATATTTTTTTATCTAAAATATAAATTTATTATCTCATTGCTTAAATCTCTCTCTATCTTTTCTCCTTATTCTCTCCTAAGAAACTTGTTGGTTTTCTACTTTAAAATCCATTTCATGTGTGAAATGCAAAGGGCGAAGAGAACTGCAAAGGGTTGGGTTTTGGTACTAATAGTTATTATTAACGTTGTCATGTTCTATGTGTACAGGTGAATTTGACGATGTTCTAGATAGCAGCAACTCCAAGCATCTCTCCGACACAGAACAGATTTCGCTGAAATACCATAATGTCAGTTTGGAGTCTAATGGGTCCACGCCAATAGAAAAGTGCCATAAATTATTGGATATAGAGAATTTGACTCTACAGACACCAACAAGTAAAGCTACACTAATTCAGGACTTATCACTGGCTGTCAACAAGAAAGATCATTTGCTGGTTAGTGTTTCATTTTTCATTGAGATTTTGCCAATTTAACATGTTAAGTTAGTAGGTTGCGGTGGGTCAAAGTATTCATTGTTTTATGCATAACTTAACAGGTAATGGGACCCAGTGGGAGTGGCAAAACTTCTTTTTTAAGAGCTCTGGCTGGTCTTTGGAATATTGGAAGAGGAAGAATAACTTTCTATGTTGATGATGAGGATGATTCTGTGTCACCCATTAATTCAGAAGTGTCTGCTACAGAATTAAATACGTCACTTGATAAAGCTAAAGAACTTGGAGGTCTGACTGATAGAAATTCTACAGGCACATTTTTTCTTCCTCAAAGACCGTATATGGTTTTGGGAACACTTCGCCAACAATTGCTTTACCCTACATGGGCCGACAATGTAATTTGGACGTCGGATGTTAGCAGATCAGCTGGTATGTTCTCTTAATCATGATTGTGAATATTTTTATCATTTCTATTCTTTGTTGTCTTTATTGTTAACTTTTGTTTAGGAGTTCCATTATCAAGATTTTTGGGAAACCACTGTATTGTATAAAATCTGGTAGTGTTTAAAACAATTGTGGTTGCACCACTATAATAAATCCCTTTGGCACTTTTTTATTGGTTCACCTTGATGAAAAAAAGGTGTATGATTGGTACAGAAGTAATAACAAAAGCAATTATGGCACTAAAAACTGTGCCACCATCTTAATGCTTGCTCTGCTCTTACTACTAGTTGTTTTAACACTAAACCTTTGTACAGAGGAAAATATTTAAATTGAGGCTTTTAGTGTGGAGCAAACTGAACATATAGGGATATCAAGGATCTTTATAGCCAACACAAACTAAATTGAGATTAAGGCTGAGTTTAGTACATCTTTCAAAAAATATTTGCCCTGCCAAGATCACAAATTGTTAAGAAATATTAATAATCGAATTATTGAAGTGGACAAATCCTACAACCACTTGGGCAATAAGAACTACAACTGCAAATGCAGCGTGACATTTTATCATCACTTTGATGAAGGCGTGATGTAGCAGTCAATAGGGGTGTGCAACCCTTCCAAGCCAACTGAACCAACCCAATTCGGTTCGGTTGGTCAGAATTTTCAATTTTTGAACCGAACCAAACCAAACTGAATTTTTAGTTTGGTTCGGTTTGGTTTTCTGGGTCAAAAATTCGGTTAACTGAAATTTAATTAATTTTTTTATTTTATATTATTATTTTTTACATTATAATAATATAATAAAAAATAAAAAAATAATTTATTTTTATAAAATTTTGGTTTGTTCGGTCGGTTCGGTTTTCATTTTAAAAAATTTGGTTATTTCAGTTTGGTTCGGGTTTCTGGGTTGGTTCAGTTCAGTTATTTCGGTTCGGTGAAAAAAAAAACCCCAAAACTGACTGAATGCACACCCCTAGTAGTCAATGTTTTCTTCTCCTCTTAGAATTCTCTGTCATTATAGCATCTTACATTCCTTTTAATCCAGCCAATTGCATGTTCTAGATTTGTAAATAAAAGAAAGCTTGCAAACCAACATATCCAAATAGTTTTCCTCTTTTTTTTTTTTGCATGAATGGCTGCTTTTGTAGTTTCTTGCGAAGATATAATTTCTCATTCTCAAAGTGCATTTATACAATTTCTCATTCTCAAAGTGCATTTATAATTTTAATAAAGTTAATAATAAGTCAGTCACAATCGAGTTAAGTCCATAGTAATATTCTTTTTTTTTTTTCCTCTTTGAAATGACATAATAATACTTTTTGAATATATGGTTTCACTGGTTATATGTTGTTTCCCAATCAATTTGGGATCAAGGCTTAGTTGAGTTGAGTTGCATGATGTTTTTTATGCCATAGCTTGGCACAGTTTATACATTTATTCCAATTATTTCTTATTGTGACCACGCAAGTGTATATCAGCTTGCAGTGTTGATAAATGAAAACCCATCAATTAAAGCCATTATGGTCTTAAAGAGGTTACTTATTGAAATATTCATCTATTTTCACTATTTATTGGAAATCTTAACGGTATAAATCTAAGTTGACAGTGTTTCTTGAAATTGGATATAATGCTGGATAAGCAGGGATAACAATTAATTTTGTTCATGGGAATCCTACGACTCAAATGATACAGCCTGGAAAAGCCACAAATTGATTTAGGGTTGATTGCTGTTTGCCCTCTGTTTTACCTTATTACACTACTTTCCTCCTAACATTTAAAAATTATATTTTTTTCACACTCTCTTTTTGTAATATTATGTTGTTTACTCATTCCCTCAAATATTTTATTAAAGTTGCCATTAACTGGTATGAAATTACTAAAATAACCTATGCTATAAAAAGTAATTACTTTTTGCCCGAGTCTATTATTCTATTTGCTCTCTAACATTTAAAAATTATATTTTTCATTATTATACTAATTTCTATCAGAATTTATGTTAAAATTATCATTAATTGATTTTAAAATTATGAGTATATCCTTTAATGAAATAAAATGTACCTAATTTACCTTTAATTTACTGAAACTTTTAATTAATTATTAATTAATTGCTTTTAATTTTATATATCTCTACTTAAGTATTAACTAGAAATGTTTATGTTGCTGACAAGATTTAATCAAGTAATTCTTTGTTTTTTTTAGCTTCAAAATTGATTTTTTTTTTTTTATAATTATTAGTTTAAACTGTTAGATATATGAATTAAATTAATTTTTTTTTTTTTTTTTTGGCATCTTCATGATTGAGCCACCTTTAAAATTAAAGGTTACCTTAGTCATTTATGCTTATTTAATAATAATTTGATAAAAAGTGTAAAAATATGAGTGTAAAAAAATAAAAATAAGCTTTTTAAATTTTAGGAGAAAATAGTATAATATGGTAAAATACAGAGGCAAATTGTAATTATCTCTAAATAATTTATATTTCATTGAAGGATATAACTGTCATTTCATGTCAATTAATGGTGATTTCAGCAGAAATACTAACAGAATAGGTAAATAATATAATATTGCACAAAGAATAGATAAAAAGTATAGTTTTTAAATGTCAAGGGGCAAGTAGTATAATATGGTCAAGTAAAGGGGAAAAATAGCAGTGAATTCATTAAATTAGTTAAGAGGACATATTGTAGCAGGATACCATGGACTGATGAACCTAGGGACAATTTTTGGTTGAGATAGGGAGTTCTAATTTCAAGAAAAAGGAAGAAGTTGATTCTGGAAAGCGAAAGGGAAGATGAGTGCTAATTACAAGTTGATTTTGGAAAAAAGCTTTGTCTTGTGTTCAGAAATCTGTTGACCCTAAGAATGCATCTGTCTTATACAACATGCCAATCTGATGTCTCAAGTTTTAGTTTTTTTTTTTTTTGTACATTTTTATTTTTAAATATGTATGTTGTTTCTTCTAGATCATGTTGCATGGCTAGTTCTCACTACCCGTCTTTTTTCATTTCTTACTACTTAATCTTTAACATTGTAGCAACTCTTTATAGCATTATGTCCCATGTAGCTTATATTGTTTTTTTGCTTACTGTGAGAAATCATATTGTATCTCTTTTACTGAAATTGAATGGAAATAACTTTAACTTAGCTCTGGCAAGTATAAGTTACTCAATTTATGTAACAGGTTCAGTGTCATTCTTGACGGGGAAAGCCAGCTCAGAAAATGTGAGAGGAAAGCCTAATAAACCCACAACAGATGATTTAGTAGAGGTTTTGAAGAAAGTTCGTTTGGAATATATTTTGTCACGTTTTGGCAGTCTTGATTCAACATATGAGTGGTCCAGTGTTCTTTCCCTTGGCGAGCAGCAGCGCCTTGCATTTGCTCGTCTATTGCTTTCAAAACCAAAGCTAATTCTGCTAGATGAATCTACTAGTGCTTTAGACGAAGCTAATGAGGTATTTAGGCTTCCAATCCATTATCATCTATTGCATGTTAAAATAACTGATATTCCAATGCTGGAAAAGGCAAGACATCGCAGACTGTTAACTCAACATGCTAAAAACCCCTATCACAAGGATTGAATGCCTACAAACAGTGTTGATGATCTAAGTCTAACCAAACTAGTCCTGTGCAAAAATAGGCTAACCTGTGATGTCATATCCTCCGAGCAACCCAAAAAAGAAGTTTTGTGGACCATTGAATTTGTATAACCAATGATCAATTTAAATTCATTATTTTTTTTTATCACAGACTACTTCCAAGTATTCAGGCATTAAGACAAAGAATCTTTAATATTCTTTTTGTATTTCTTTATGCTTTACTTATGCAGGCACATCTGTACCAGCAGATTGAAGCAGCAGGTATAACCTATATTAGTGTTGGTCATAGGCGAACTCTGTATGAACATCACAGATTGGTCTTGCATATAGCCACTGCAGATCCCTTCAGTAGTAAACGTAATTGGCGCATTGACCCCATTGACCGTGGAAGCTTTTATAATTTGTCAAGTTAGTAAGGGTGCATTGTGGCAACTAAAAGTGATGCAGGTTGTGGCAGCCTCTAAAAGCCGATACCATGATTTCTGGCAATCTATACCGTCATTTCTTTTCTTGAAATAGAAAAGCATAAAGGTAGGAGTTTTTCGTTGGGACTATACTTTGAGATGGCAAAAAGCCTAATTTGCCTAATTAGATTCATCGAATCTATGTGTGGATAATTGCTATGTTTGTTAATATCAAAATTCAGCTTTTACTTTTTTTTTTTTTTTTAATCTAGAGTTTTACATAGGCTATAAATGAGTTGAGTAGCTCGTGAATAATTTGAAGTTCAATTTGATAAATAATCTATTTAAATTTGTATATTGACACTCATTCAGTGAGTCTAGTTTGACCAATGCAAAATTCAATTCGAGAACAATTTATATTAGAGATTTTTACAAAAAATTGTACTTTCTAAATGTTATCAACTCAAGTGTCCCTACTTTTCATTTTACTCACTGAAGTTGCTCAATTTATTTACACGTATGTCCCTTTTAATTATAGTAGTGTACCTTTCTTTCTTTTACTTTATTTTTCTCCTCTCTTTTATTTTTTTCTCCTTTCTTTTTTTCATTTTTCTCTTTTTTTAAATTTTTTTATTTTTTTCCTCTTTCTGTTTCTTTTTTTCTTTTTATTTTTTTTATTTCTCTTCTTTTTCTTCCTTTTCCTTTTTCAAAATTTTATTCTCCTTTTTTCCTTACTTTTTTTGTCAGTGGAGAATGTTAATCATGATTTTTAATCTTTTGAAAATCGTGGTTAATAGTTCTGAACATTGGAGCACTTAATGCCATGTTCAGTTTCAAATTTTTTATAAAAAAACGAAAGGCACTACTGAAGCGCTGCCTCATTGGTGAGAGATGCGCCTCAAAGGTGCTTCAGCAGTGAGCTTTAATGGGCTTATGGGTCATGGGCTTGTCCAATGGGCTATAACATTAGGCGTTGCAATGTTGGGCTTGTTTGCCAAAATTTCATCTCATAGTCTAATCAACACCATTAATATTATATTATTTGTGGCAAACGCTTATTCTTTTTTGCAGTTTTAACTTTGCTTTTTTCATTTTTGTCTTAATTTTAGGCTATTTTTGAAAGTTGGCCAATAACTTCAGCGATTTCTCTTTTTTCTTAATCTTTTTTTTTTATTTTTCATTTTTTATAATTTTTTTATCTATGTATTATTTTTAAATACATATTTAATTTAAGTTGATTGTATGTATTTTATTTAATTTTATTATGAATGTGAATGAACAATATATTGCTTGTGAATGAACAATATATTACTTGTGAGAGAACAGTTCTCAAATAGTGAAAAGAAAATCTCTATATAAAGGGATTGAAATTCATTAATGAGATGGTTAAGATTAAGAAGAAGAAAAAATAGATTACTCTCCAAATTCTTTCAATATTATAGTTCTCTAAATTCTCTCCAAACTCTTTCTAAATTCTCTCAAAATCATTCTACTATAAAATATTTTTCTTCTAGTTAAATACTACTAAATTTAAGTTTAGTTCTATAACAAAATAAGTAATTTAATCTTTATTTCACAACACGTTATCAGCACGAGGAGCTCTCGATCAAAACAATAAGGTACATATTTCTTAATATTTAATATTTATGAATATATTAGTTGATTATATATTATCATGGATGGCTATGCCTCCTACTAATTTATATATTTATATTTATTTCTTCAATCTAACTTTATATTAATTGTTATTTTTATTTTGTTTTATTAACTACACCATTGATGCAAATATTGCTAGAAATGGTTCTAACCTTATGGATGGCTATGCCTCCTACCAATTTATATTTATGCACATTTATTTTTTTTATTATTTATGTTAATGGAAGGCTATACCCCATTTTATATTAATGGATGGTTTTGCCCCATATTTATACATATCGTTATGTTAACTCACTTGCTATAAATAATCATATCAACATTATTTATTGATTTTACTTTATATAATTTATTTCTCAATATATTATATTAAAAAAAAATTCTAACGGCTATATTTTTATTACCAACGGTAATATAATGGTAATAAACGGCTATATTTTTCATTATAAATAGATAAGCTATAAATGTTATTCATTCACACAAATTCATACATTTTCTCTTTCTCTCTTTACTCTAAATTGTAAACATGATTTGGTATATTTATATTTGTGTTTTGATCATGACTATTATAATATTTTTAGGAATAATTAATATGGAAGATGATTTTCTATTTGATATAATTTTAAGTATTATTGTATCATTTTTTGTACCACTATTATTTCTTGCAATATTCATTCATGATATAATTAATTAGTAAATTCTGATCATGTTTGATTTTTTTTAGTAGTCATCAAATTTATGAATTCTAATTGAGTTATTTTTTTTATTAGTTATCATAATGACAAATCTAGCAAAGCTTGAGTTCGTTGCTCTTGACATCATGGGAAAAAATTATATGTCTTGGATTCTAGATGTAGAGATGCATCTTCAATCAATGGGGTTAATTGATACCATAAAAGAAAATAATAACACCTCATTGCAAGATAAAGCCAAGTCTATAATTTTTCTCCGTCGTCATCTTGATGAAGGATTAAAATATGAATATTTGACTGTCAAAGATCCAAGTGTTCTTTGGAAGGATCTAAAAGACAGATATGATCATCAAAGAGATGTAATACTACCAGTAGTCACTGATGAATGGAGAGCTTTACGCTTTCAAGATTTCAAAAAAGTGAGTGACTATAATTCTGCAATGTTCAGAATAGTATCACAATTAAAATTCTGTGGACAGACAATCACAGATGAGGATATGATGGAGAAAATTTACTCCATATTTCATGCATCAAATGTTACACTGCAACAACAATACAGGATGCAGAGATTTAAAAAATATTCTGAACTAATTTCATGCCTACTGGTAGCTGAGAAAAATAATGAACTCTTGATGAAAAATCATCAATCCCGTCCCACTGGCTCAATAGCATTTCCAGAAGCAAATGCTACAAATTATTCCAGATATAAAAATTACAATAGCCGTGGACGTGGGAGAGGTAGAGGTCGTGGACGTGGAAGAGGTCAATTCTTTGGCCATGGTCGTGGAAATAAATATAATAATACTCCACAACAAACTCAGACTCAACCTCAAAAGAAGTTAAAATCAGTCATCAGTGGTGTTCAAGAAAGGCCTCAATATAAGTCTGAAACTGTGTGTTTCAGATGTGGTAGTAAAGGACACTGGTCACGAATTTGTCGAACACCACCACATCTTTGCCAACTTTATAAGGCATCATTGAAAGGCAAAGAAAAGGAAATAAACTTTAATGAGCATCATACTCATGTTAATGATACAACTCATTTAGATGTTTCTGATTTTACTGATGATTTTACTGACAATGGAAATTGAGACATCTATAATTTTAAGTATATTGTTATTACTTATTTGATTCTGAAGAATATGTTATTATTATGTATGTTATTTTTAAATTAAATAAAATGTCCTACTTTACAATTATTTTATGTTTTTACCTTAATTGATTAATTTTGTGTTTATTTATTTTGAAGTTTAATATGGATTGTACTCAACATAAAGACAATATTGGAGATCTTTGCATACCAGATAGTGATACTACACATACTATCTTGAAAAATAGAGATTATTTCTCTGAAATAAAGCCCATAAAGGTAGTTGTAAAAATAATATCAGGTCCTGTAGATCTGATTGAAGGAATTGGCAAAGCTAAATTTATGTTACCAAATGGAACAAAGTTTTATAATTGATGAAGCTTTGTTTTCACCAAAATCAACAAGAAATTTGTTGAGTTTTGATGACATATATCGAAATGGGTGTGATACCCAATCTATTACTATAAATGGTAACAAATATTTAAATATAGTTTCCTATGAATCAGGAAAAATGCAAGTATTGGAAAGACTGCCAAAACTCCCTACTGGATTGCATTACATGCATATACATGTAATTGAATCAAATATGGCAGTAAAAGAAAAATCTTATGATCCTTCAATAATAAATTTATGGCATGACAGATTAGGTCATCTTGGATCAGTAATGATGCGAAGGATAATTGAGAATTCACATGGGCATCCCTTGAAGGGGCAAAGAATTCCTCAATCAAATGAAATACCATGTACAGCTTGTTCTCTTGGAAAATTAATCTTGAGACCTTCACCATCTAAAATTAAAAATGAATCACCTATGTTTCTTGAAAGAATTCAAGGTGATATATGTGGGCCAATTCACCCACCATGTGGACCATTCAGATATTTTATGGTATTAATTGATGCATCTAGTAGATGGTCACATGTTTGTCTATTGTCAACTCGTAATGTTGCATTTGCAAGGTTGCTTGCTGAAATTATTAAATTACGAGCACAATTCCCTGATTATACAATCAAGAGGGTAAGACTTGATAATGCTGGTGAATTTACATCTCAAGCATTCAATGATTATTGTATGTCTACTGGGATTATTGTTGAGCATCACGTTGCCCATGTACATACTCAAAATGGTTTAGCTGAATCATTGATTAAACGACTTCAGTTTATTACTAGACCATTAATAATGAGAACAAAGCTTCCCATTTCAGTTTGGGGTCATGCAATCCTACATGCTGCTTCATTAATTCGCATCAGACCTAGTGCATATCATAAATACTCCCCACTACAATTGGCATTTGGTCAAGAGCCAAATATTTCCCATCTCAAAATTTTTGGTTGTGCAGTATATGTACCCATTGCACCACCTCAGCGCACAAAAATGGGTCCTCAACGAAGATTGGGAATTTATGTTGGGTTTGAAACACCCTCGATTATTAGATATCTTGAACCTCTAACTGGTGATGTTTTTACAGCACGTTTTGCTAATTGCCAATTTAATGAGGTTGTTTTCCCAATATTAGGAAAAGGGGAGAAAGAAGTGAAAAGGGATATTTCATGGAATGAACTATCATTATTGCATCTGGATCCTCACACAAAACAATGTGAATTAGAAGTGCAAAAGATTGTGCACTTACAAGCAATTGCAAATCAATTGCCAGATGCATTTACTGATATAAAAAGAGTGACTAAATCATATATACCAGCAGCCAATGCTCCTACTCATATTGAAATTCCAGAAATAAAATCTGAGAATAAAGACACTCATGAGTCTAAAACACGCCAGAAGCGTGGAAGACCAATTGGTTCTAAGGATAAAAATCCTCGAAAGAGAAAGGGAGTAGATAATCATATTGATAGCGAGGAAAATATCCCTGAAGAAATAGAAAATAAAGAAAGTCATGAAACATTGTCATATACTGTTGCATGTGAAATCATAAATGACAAAGATGATCCTGAACCAAAATCAGTCATGGAATATTAAAATAGGCATGATTGGATAAAATGGAAAGATGCTATGCAGGCTGAATTGGACTCACTAAATAAACGAAATGTTTTTGGGCCAATTATTCCTATGCCTAAAACTGTGAAACCTGTAGGATACAAGTGGGTCTTTGTACGAAAGAGAAATGAGAAAAATGAAATAATAAGGTACAAAGCTAGACTTGTAGCTCAAGGTTTTTCACAAAGGCCAGGAATTGATTATGATGAAACGTATTCTCCTGTTATGGATGCAATTACGTTCAGGTATCTGATTAGCCTAGTAGTTTCTAAGAAATTAGAAATGCGTCTTATGGATGTTGTGACTGCTTATTTGTATGGATCACTTGATAGTGACATTTATATGAAAATCCCTGAAGGATTTAAAATGCCTGAAGCATTAAGTACAAAACCCAAAGAAATGTATTCGATCAAGCTCCAGAGATCTTTATATGGGTTAAAACAGTCTGGGCGCATGTGGTATAATCGTTTAAGCGATTATTTGATTAATAAAGGATATGTGAGTAATATTATTTGCCCATGCATTTTTATTAAGAAAACAATATTCGGATTTGTGATTATAGCTGTATATGTTGATGATTTGAATATCATTAGAACAGAAAATGAGATCCATGAAGCAACAGTATACTTAAAGGAAGAATTTGAAATGAAAGATCTTGGAAAAACCAAGTATTGCCTTGGTTTACAAATTGAGCAAATGCACAATGGGATATTTGTGCATCAATCAAATTACATAGAAAAGATCTTGAAACGCTTTAATATGGATAAAGCAAATCCTTTAAGTACTCCAATGGTCGTTGGATCAGTTTCAATAGATCACTCAATATTGAAACTGATCCATTTCGACCCTGTGAAGAAAATGAAGAAATTCTTGATCCTGAATTTCCATATCTCAGTGCCATTGGAGCTCTAATGTATCTTGCTAATTGTACTAGACCTGACATTTCTTTTACAGTTAATTTATTAGCGAGGTTCAGTTCAGCTCCAATAAAAAGGCATTGGAAAGGGGTCAAACATATACTTCGATACCTTCGAGGAAATGTTGATTTGGGTTTATTTTATTCTAACAATTCAAAACAAGAATTGATTGGTTATGCAGATGCAGGGCATTTATCTGATCCTCATAAAGCGAAATCTCAAACAGGCTATGTGTTCACAAATAATGGAACTGCAATTTCTTGGCGTTCCCAGAAACAAACGCTTGTCACTACTTCCTCAAATCATTCTGAAATTATTGCACTACATGAAGCAAGTAGAGAGTGTGTGTGGCTTAGATCAATGACACATCATATTGAAGAATCTTGTGGTTTTCCAGTCAACAAAAGTCTAACAATTTTATATGAAGATAATGCAGCATGCATTGCACAATTAAGGGAAGGATATATCAAAAGTGATAGAACCAAACATATACCTCCAAGATTCTTTTCATACACTCAAGAGCTAATAAAAGACAATCATATAGATATCAAGTATATTCAGTCTAGCCAAAATTCAGCTGATCTTTTCACAAAGGCACTTCCAACTACAATCTTTAGAAAGCACGTTCACGATATTGGAATGCGACATCTACATACTATGTGAAGGAAGATTATACATATCAACTTGAGGGGGAGAATATCATGCACTGTACTCTTTTTCCTTAAGCTAAAGTTTTTCCCACTGGGTTTTTTTTAGCAAGGTTTTAACGAGGCAGTTGTAAAATATTGTTATTCAAGGGGGAGTATTATGAATGTGAATGAACAATATATTGCTTGTGAATGAACAATATATTGCTTGTGAGAGAATAGTTCTCAAATAGTGAAAAGAAAATCTCTATATAAAGGGATTGAAATTCATTAATGAGATGGTTAAGATTAAGAAGAAAAAAAGATAGATTACTCTCCAAATTCTTTCAATATTATAGTTCTCTAAATTCTCTCCAAACTCTTTCTAAATTCTCTCAAAATCATTCTACTATAAAATATTTTTCTTCTAGTTAAATACTACTAAATTCAAGTTTAGTTCTATAACAAAATAAGTAATTTAATCTTTATTTCACAATAAATTTGTATTTTTAAGTAATTTAATTTTATATTTTAAATAATAATTTTTTTAAAATTTTGAAATTAGAATATAAAAATTAAGCTAATTAAGCAAAAAATTATCCATAATCTTCAATAATTGTTTTTTCGTAATTATTTATAATTTAGAAATTAAACTAATTAAAAGTAAAAATTATCCATGGTATTTAATAGTTATTTTTTCAATAAAAAATAACAAAATAATTATTATTTTTATTATTGATACTTTATTGTCTTAATTTTATTATTAATGATGAAAAATTAGAAAAATAACAAACAGCAACAAAAATCAACAATTGTAATTTTTTTTTACTTTGTTGATTTTTATTGTTTTTAATTGTATGTTTCAATTGTTATTGTTGTTTCTCTTTATTTACATTTGTTGATTTTTTGTCAAAAATAAAAAATAACAACAAAATTTATGAGATATATATAAAAAAAAATTATTATTTTTTATCATTAATATTAAGAAAAGTAAAAATTTTATTTATGGCCTTAATTTTGTCATTAATAATGAAAAAATAATTTAAAAATAGTAAAAAATCAACAACTAACAAACAACAACAATCAACAACATAAAAATTTGTTGATTTTTGTTGTTTTAGTTGTTGTTTTTAGTTTTTTTTTTTTTCAATTTATTGAATTTTTTATTTTTTCAGATTTTTTTTGTTGATATTACAAATACATTATAAAGATTATAAACTTATTATATATTGATGATCAATAAGTATCAAATAATTTTTTTTTAAAAAAAAGTTGTTAGACATTTTAATAAACAAGTTAAAGTAAAAAATAAAATAAAATCCTTATTCTTTAGAAATATAAAAGTAAACAATTTTGTTTATTTATTGTTGTTATAACAATTGAAAATATTTATTGCTTGGTTTAATAACAATTGAAGATATTTAGTTCATAATTATTCATTTGAAAAAAGAAAGGTCTTAAGAGAAAAAAATCTATATATAATAAAAAAAAAGAAAAGTTGAGAATAAAATGAAGATAATACCTTAAAAATAAAAAATGTTGAGTAAAAAAATTTTTTTAAAAAAAAGATAAAGAGATTAGAAAAAAAATGTTGAGAAAAAAAAGATAAATATCGTATTATAAAAATAGAAAAAAATGTTAGAAAAAAATGTTGAGTAAAAAAATATTGAGAAAAAAATAGATGAAAGCAATAAAAAAAATAAATGAATATAATATAAAGTAAACAAATTGTTGAAAGAAAATAAATAAAATATTGAAAAAAAATATAAAGTAAAAAAAAGAGTTAAAAAAACAGTAAAAAGGAAAAAAATGTTAGAAAAAAAAATAACCCTAAAAATAAAAGTGACAAGAGAAATGAATTATATTTAAAAAAATTAATTTTTTAAAAATATCTTTGAAAGTTTTTGATTTCAATGATTTCTTTGAAATTTTTTTTAACTTTTAATATATTTATATAAAAACCCCTATTTTTATTAATAAATTTCGCTTTTGGATTGGGTCAAACCATAAACCAACACTATCTAACTTGTTTTAAATGTAAAATGACACATTTGATTAAATAATGTAATATTTTCATGGGATACACGATACAAATAGATACGTATTATTCAACATATATTTATACATTTTAAACAAATATATATTATATTCATATTTAAATAATATCAAAAAATGAAAATGTACACCTTAACTTATAAAAAAAAAATATGACGAATAAAATAAAAATGTGACTATAAATTAACTTAAGATTTATATATTTAATTATGTATTTCATTTTTTATATACAATAAAATATAAGTTAATGAAATATTTACATATTATAATATATTTAAATAAAGCATGAAAGTTAATTTAAATTTAAACAGTCCATTCATAATCGGATAACATGATCAAATTCACATTTCATTGACTAGAGTTAACCACCTTTATCTACTCAATTAAAAACTATAAGTATATTACAGTGGATTAATCCATAAATAGTATAATATTAAAAGAGATGAAAATAAACAAGTGGTTGAGATGTAACCTAAGTGATAGATAATGTAAATAAATAGAGAAAATCAAAGGCAAAACAAAAGCCACAAAGGGTAGGAAGTGGGGATGCGGTTAGGATTAGGGTTTTAAAGACCTGGTTGACTACGGAATGGATTTATCCTCAGTTTGTTTTCAATGACGTTGTTTTCGGCATATGCCTACGTTAAAAGGGCCCATGGACTAGGACGATAACAATAATAAGAGATTGAGATTGGGCGGCTGCTGCTGCTGCTGCTGCCGCTGTCTGCTGGCTAGTTTCGACTGCCATGTGTTGCTTTCGGTACTATTTTAAAGTGGCGTAAATAGAATAAAAAATTATGTGAGTTTGTCTCGCCTGTGAAGCGAATGACCATTTTATCTTGTCTCTATATTCTCATTTCTTTTAATCAAAGTGGAGCACCTTTTATAGATTAGAAGCTACCTACCAACACCGATAAAGGCAAAAACATCTCTCAATGCTCCCTCCCGTTACCATTGGAAGGAACAAAAAAACTAAATAATCACAACACAATACCTTTTAAAATATATAATAGAAGTTCATATAGTTCATCAATTATCGTAATCCAAGAAAAAAAAAGAGTTTTTTTTTTTTTCTACTTATCAATACAAAAGTTAACTATTTTTAAACATAACTTTATTTATATAAAAGATAAACTTAAAGGTAATAATTAATAATAAGCTGAATGCTTATTTTTACCTCTGAACTTTACTATTTTAGTCTACTATATTCCTCAACTTTTAAATTTATCTATTATATATTTCAATTTTTATTTTATGTTTATATCACTTATAATTTAACATTTAAATTTTTCTATTAAACACATTCATTGTCAGCATGGATAAGTGATGCATATGTTTAATAGAAATTTTAAATGTTAAATAATTGGTGATATAGGTACAAAGTAGAAGTTAATGTGTGCAATATATAATTTTTTTAAAGTTAAATGGTACAATAGACCACAATGGTAAAATTTAGGGACAAAAAAAAGCTTTTAGCCTTCTAAAATATGTCCATGTTGGCATGATGTTTAACATGTCAACACATATTCTGCACACGCATTCTAATGTTCTAAATCATTGGTGATATATGCACAAAATAGAAATTGAGATGTTCAATAGGTAAATTTGAAAATTGAGGAGTGTAATAGACCAAAAGGGTAAAATTAAGGATGAAAAAAAGTATTTGACCATTAATAAATATATAACTATATAAATAAATTTCAAATTTATAATCAAATAAATGATGCATTCTACCATTACTTTGTTTTTTACAAAGTAACTTTTTTTTTATAACCACTATTGGATAATAAAACATATTCTCATTCAATAGTTATGAGAAAAAAATAAAATAAATGAAAAAAGCAAAGTTATCGTGGAATTTCCCCAAATAAAATTACAAGATAAGTATTTTGTTTAAAATTACAAATGAAAATGGAATGGGAGTAGGGGTGTGTAACCCTTCTAACCAAATCGAATCGAAAACCAAACCGACTCAATTCAGTTCGATTTGATTGGTTAATATTTTGATTTTTGAACAGAATTGAACTAAATTTTTTAGTTCAATTCAGTTTGGTTTTTAAAGTCAAAACATCAGTTAACTGAAATTTAATTTAATTTTTAAATATTATCATAATATAATAAAAATTAAAAAAATTATATTTATAAAAAATTTGATTTGTTCGGTTGGTTCAATTTTTATTTTAAAAAATTCAGTTATTTAGACCGGTTCAGTTTGATTTTCTAGGTTGGTTCAATTTAGTTAATTCAGTTCGGTCAAAAAAAGCCCAAAACTGACCAAACCAACCGAAATGCACACCCCAAGATGGAGGTGAACATAATATAAATTTTGTAAATTGTAAAAAATATTTTTATAAATTTTTAAATACATAAAATATTTGTTGAAATTAGTAAATTATTCCATTTTAGATTCTTTTCTAAAACGTAAATCTTTTTCTTTCTTCATAAAATTCCTTTCAAAGTTTGCTGAATGATTTTGTAAATTGTATCACTTCATCAATTTTGAATTAAAAATGAAGAAAATATTACAAAAATTTATTTATGAGTAATCAAATTTATAATAATTTTTATTGTTGATTAAAGATACAATTATTTACTATAGTATAAACATATATAATAAATTTACAATTATTTACTATAGTATAAACTTATATAATAAATTTTCATAAAATTATAAAATCAAAGACATACGCTAAAGATTATGAACATAATTTTTATTTTGCATGTGGAATTTTAAGAAGAAGAAAAACATTTTGAATAAAAATACTTGTGTAAAAATAAATTATTATTTCGCAAATTAGTGACTTTAATATCACGTGAAGATTGCTTTAATATCATATAAAGATTTAAAATAAACAAAATATACTAATTAAATCTTTATTCAACTTAAAAATTTAAACGTATAACATAGAAAAATTTGCTTATTTTATATTGCCTTTTTTTTTGTTAGCAGAGAGATCAAATTATTTAAATATTAATGAATTATATAATATGAGTAATTCTGTCCTTTTTAGTTAATGATGATAGGATTCAAAATTTATATTTTATAATTCTTTTAAAAAATAAAATTATCATTTAATTACTCTCACACCGACTAACTACTTCATTCAATTTTATATATGTAACTGAAAATTAAAGTTTAGGGTTCATAGAATGACAGGTAGGGGGTATATTTTCAATTTAAAATTTTGTGAAAGTGTGATTTTTTATTTTGTTTGTCATATTGATTTTGAAAAATGATTTTTTTTTTTTTTTACATTTTGTATAAAATTGAAGAAAAAGTAAAGAGATCACAAAATGAATAAAAAGGGTAATTAATTTTCATATTAACTATTTGACTATTAAAAATTTAGGAAAAAATAAAATAAAACACCTTTAGACCTTTTTTCACATAAAGAGTTTGTGACATTTTTTTTGTAACATTTAATAGTATGTAGTTTAAATTTACTTATATTTTGGTACTCTATTCAATAATATTAATCAAAATATATGATATAACATTAAAATTATATAAATTTTAACAGTAAAATTATTTACTCAGTAGTATAGCATTTAATTAATTAAACTAAATTCACAATAAATAAAAATAATAGGGAAAATGACTCCACAAGTTTTATAAGTTTTTAGAAATTACAATCAAATGCTAAAAAAAAATTTTTTTTTTGATTGAGTCCTAAAATTTTTTAAATGTTATCACGTTAGTCTTATTCCGTTAAGTCAAACAGAATTTACTGATGTATTATTTAGACTCTACTAATTTGAGACACATATACTATCAACTTACACCTCCTATTTCATGTCATCATCCCCATCTTCTTCCTCTTTAAGTTCATCGTTTGATCCCCCTTTCTTCTCATCATCCTTTTTTTGTATCTGCAGAGCATAAATAACAAACCAAGCTTCTTATTTACCTTATTCCATCTCTTCCTTTTCACTTTCTAAAATCTAACCAAACCTACCAACTAACCTTTTTTTTTAGTGTTGTTCTTGATTTCCTCCTCCACCATGGTTTTTAATGTAATTCTTCCCATTTTCACTGAGCTCATTGAAGTTCCCATTAAGCATATTATTGTCTCTATCAAATGCCACATTTATTACGCTTTCACTTGTGACAACAATGTTGAGAAACTCACTTAAGAGACTGAGGAGTTGAAGAACAAAAGATCAATGCTGCAATAATCTGTTGATGAAGCTACAAAAAAGGGGAAGTGATCTATGACTTTGTTACGAATGGTTGAATAATGTAGACAAAGCTATTCAAGATGCCCATTAACTTATCACTGCAAAGACAAGGTTATGAAGAAGAGGTGTTTTCATTAGATTCTGTCTTAATTTGAAGATGTGAGATTTGAGAAGAAAGCTTTAGCAATTTAGAATGAAAAAGAATTTGCAAAACCCATTTCATACCATTATGCTCTAAAGCATACAGTCCTAAAGCAAGTAATATTTGCTTATTTAGACCCACCCATATTTCACTTCACTAATGCCTTCACAAACCTCAATTGAGGATTAAACCACTTCAATTTTTACCAAAACCCAATTAATAAACTCAATCAAACCCTTAAAAATATGACCCAAAAAAAAAAACCTACTACTTTAACCTCTTTGAATTTAACTTATGACTAGTTATCTACCTTGTATTTAGTTAGAAGTAGCAGACATTTGAAGATAAAGAGTTTTTTTTTTCTTTCTTTTATGATTGCTTGTTGGGCGGAAATGACAAAAAGGAAGGAGAAGAAAACATAAGGAGGAAGCTGTGAATTTGAAGAAAAGTTTGCAACTAAAGTTTACTTGGACAAATCCAATTAAAGTTTGCAATGAGGAAGCATTTATGATTCAGAGTTAGTGTCAAGGAAGAAGTTGTGTGGTGGTTGTGTGAGCATGTTGAAGGTAGTGGTGCGGTGATTAATGGGGGTAGAGGAGAATGGGTTGGTGATTGAGGATAGATAGATTAAGTTTGTGAGAGAGATGGTTGGATTAAGATGAAGGTTTTTAATTAAATTGGGATTTCCTTTTTTTTTTCTTTTGTATTGTTAGGTTGTTTATTATTATTATTCCTTTAGATGGGGTATAATTGACACATTAGCCTAATCTGTTTGAAATAATGGAGAAGGACTAACGAGCAACTTTTTAAGAACTTGTAGGACTCAATTAAAAAAATAAATTTTTTTAGAACTTGATTGCAATTTTTAAAAATTTATATGACTTGTGGGTTCATTATCTCAAAATAATATTATTTTAAATTTTATTATGAACAAAAAGAAATAATTTTAAATTAAATTTATAATATTTTTAAATGTATCTAAATAGTTATATTGATGGTAAATTACATGTAAAATATTTTATATTATTGAAAAAAAGTGTTATATTTAATTTTTATTACAAATAATGACAATATTAATTAGCTGATAAAATCTTAAAATATTAGAAAATGAAACTAAATATTTCTAAATTTTATAGAAAAACCACAAATTTTAAATTAACATGCATCTAACCACAAAATATTTTTTTAAACTGATCAAAATTTTAAGAAGGTAAAAAATTGGTAAAAAATTATTTTATTTATTTCCTTCAACAACATAAAAATAATTATATTTTAAATTAGAATGTAAAAGATTTCACTTGTAAAACATATTGAGATTTAAAAATTTGATTTATAATATATTTTTTACTTTTATTAATTATTTTTAAGTTATTAAATGCAAAAAATTTATATATTTTTTTCATCTCATAATCAGTGAAAAGAGTAAGTAGAAACCGGAATATATATATTTTTATTTATATGTAATTAAAAATGATAACAATAAAAAAATAAAAAAAGTGGAAAGAATAAGAAGGCGAACAGGCCTCCTCTCAAACCCCGCCGCCCTCCCCTTCTGAAAACTCAAAAAACACAAAAAGAAGAGAGGAGTAGGCATTGGGTGGGAATTTGAACCCTCATTTATTTTCTCAGCCTTTGAGCTTTCTTCGATTTCTAAGTTTGATTTTGATTGTTGGTGTAATCTCATTCGTGGGTTCTTCTCCGTTGATTTGAAAGAAAGGAATTTTTTGTTCTTTGGTTTTTTAGACTAAGACACAGAGTGATCACATTTCTTTATATCTGAAGAAAAGAAGAGAAGAGTTTTTGCCCCCACACAGATAGATTTAAAAACAAATAAAGCAAAGGAAAACAAAGCAAAGAAAAGCAGCGTGAGCAAGGCAAGGGGGGGAGAAAGTGAGGCCTGTGACTTTGTAAAGACCGTCATTGATAACAAGGCGGTTTTCTCATTATTCACACCACTTTCTGTTTCAGTCTTATCTATAATTCTATTCTCTTTCAGTTTTTGTTCACATTCTGTCCTTTGGTTTTATCAGAACTAAGTCCTTTCTCTTGCTTTACTGCTCTGCTTGCTTTCCCTTTGTGTACTTGTCTTATATATCTGGGTTCTGCTTCTTTTTGTTTAATTGATACGCCACCCATTTGTTCTCATTACTTGTTTTTCTTCAACAACAGCGTCAGAACCATTTTTTTTTTTTTTTTTAAAAGTAAGTTCAAAATGAAGTATGTACTGGTGACTGGTGGTGTTGTTAGTGGACTTGGCAAAGGTGTCACTGCTAGTAGTATAGGTGTTCTCCTTAAAGCCTGCGGCCTCCGCGTAACTTCTATCAAGATTGGTATACTTTTTTCCCTTTTCTTTTTTGTTAACTTGTTGCTACATTCATTTGTCTAAGTTGCTTGCTTATTCAAGGTTCATTCTTTGTTGATTTTTAATCCTTTTTTAATTTGTAAACTTGGAGCCTTTTCATTTATTTATTTTTATGGGTGCTTGATTTTGCTGTGCTTGCTTTAGACATACATTGATTATGCATCTTTTGCAGACCCTTACTTAAACACTGATGCGGGTACCATGTCTCCTTTTGAGCATGGGGAGGTCTTTGTACTAGATGATGGTGGCGAGGTATATTATATTATTGAATTGTTTTTCACTTGACACAAACACCCTTGTTCATATTAATTTTTATTTATGTTTAATGTGATTTCTTGCAAAGAGGATAAATATTGCTTGTTCATGTTATATGACTGTGACTTGAAAATAACATTTCTTTCCCCCTTGCCATTTTGGCGCTTCAAAAGGTGGATTTGGACCTTGGCAACTACGAGCGGTTTCTAGACATCAAGCTAACCCGTGACAACAATATCACAACTGGCAAAATATATCAGGTAATTGAATATCTTTTTGTGCATGTAAAACTTAATTTTGAACAGTATATTAGCAGAATTACCTGAGCATGCTGTACTCTAACATTTTGCCGCCTTCACTCATTATCTTGGACTAAACAGTCTGTGATTGATAAGGAGAGAAAAGGAGATTATCTTGGAAAGACTGTACAGGTATGTTTTCTACATTCTGTTGTGTACATTCAAATCATGCGTAATTGTAGCATGAAATAACCTTTATTTTGGACCTTGTTGTCATATTAGGTTGTTCCACACATCACCAACGCCATCCAAGAATGGATAGAGCGTGTAGCTATGGTACCAGTAGATGGAAAAGAAGGTCCAGCTGATGTCTGTGTGATTGAATTAGGTGGAACTATAGGTAATTTATCACCTTTAATGTTTGTTTATATGAATTACTTTTACCTTTCTGAACATTGACCTAATGTGAATCAGGGGACATTGAATCTATGCCATTCATTGAGGCACTTGGGCAATTTTCTTACCGCGTAGGTAAGCTGGCATTAATTGGATCTCTGTTGTACTAGTTAGAATAAATTGGTTCAATTTGATACATTTTGGTGTAGTCCTGTCCTTCTCATAGCTGTTGTTTGATTGTAGGACCTGGCAATTTCTGCTTGATCCATGTCAGCCTTGTGCCTGTTATCAATGTTGTTGGCGAACAGGTATTTGGAGATTGAGGAAGTATGGAAGATCTTTTTGAGATCTGTGTATTAGAAGCCAGGAAAATAAATTGGAAACTTAATTAAGGAATGCTGCAAAACAGCACTTTTATCCAATAACTTTGTTTTGGCTTATTGGAATATGTGCCTAGCCTGACCATACTGGCTTTTATCTTCCTTCTATGCATCATGTTTCACAATTTCTCCTAATAATTTGTTGGCTCTAATTAGTGGTATATGAATGCTTTGAATTACAGAAAACAAAGCCAACCCAGCATAGTGTTCGGGGTCTAAGAGGACTAGGACTGACACCAAACATCTTAGCCTGTCGTAGTTCAAAGGTTCGTTTTCTTCGTTCTTCCTTTCCATATTTTCTTTTATCATAGTTACTTTTGTTTTTTTTATTGTCTTTAACAGGAACTTGATGAGAATGTTAAGTTAAAACTCTCTCAGTTTTGCCATGTGCCGGTACTGACTCTCTACACTATTATTCTTTTTATTGTTTATTTGGCTTTCTGTTTTCATAGAAATTAATTTATGTACAGGCCAAAAACATTGTTACCCTATATGATGTTCCAAATATTTGGCACATTCCTTTGCTACTAAGAGTAAGTAATTTTTCTTAAATACTTTTGAAACTTTCTTTTTGCCATTTTTTTTAATTTACTGATAACTAGAACTTGAATCTAACTCTTTATTCTCTATATTTGTCCTTTAATATTACTAGGATCAGAAGGCACATGAATCAATCTTGAAAGAACTGAACCTTATAGGGTTTGTTTTGCAAACTTGCTCTTTGTTGGCATCATAATTTAGTTCTATATCTGTTTTCTGTCTGTGGATGATGGCAATGTCATACCACTGGCCCTGGTTTTTTTTTTTTTGGGTTAGTGGATTAACATATTTCTTTAATCTTCAGTATTGCCTGGGAACCAGATTTGCATGAATGGACTGCTAGGACTAAAGTCTGTGACATGCTGCATGATCCTGTGGGTAACAGACAACTCTTGTTGTCATTTTAGTTACTTATTCATTCTAATGCATCTTTTGTTAACTAAACATTGCAGGTTAGAATTGCTATGGTTGGAAAATATACAGGCCTTTCAGATTCCTACCTCTCTGTTTTGAAGGTAAATGGCTTTAATTTTTTTTCCTTTTCTTCATAAATTTTCATTTTTAAAATTTAATACTCTATTATGAAGTGACTTTCTCTTTTTTCTTTTTTGGAAAAAATTATTTACCTTTTTAAGGTGGTTGCGCTTTTTCACTACTTGGTGCAAGTGAAGGAAAAGGAAAATTACTGAAAGTAAAATTCAAACCTAAAATAAATTTATGTAACATAAGGACATTATTTTATCTTACAATATAGTTTCTGGAAAAATATGGGACTGAACATGGAATAAAAATAAATGTGCCTTGTAGTAAAAGTATGAACAAATATATTTAAGCAAATGATACTTTCAAAAAATTAAACAAACACAAATGAGAGGAGGCTTGAGAGTCTCGGTTGTAGATCTGTAATGCTACTAAAACTAAAACTATAATAAGGTTAGTGACACTTTTTAGGCTTTGATGTTTTGTTGTGTATAATCTTTAATTTGAAAGTAATTCTTTCAAATTTAGATTTAGATGCTCTTGTATGATAATATTTACCAAATAATATTCAATTTGACATACGTATCATAAATTGGGTTGGGTCTCCATCTTTAGAAATTTTGTAGACGAAGAAGGTGAAGAATTTCTGGGGTTAATATTATTAAATGTGACAATCTATTCATTGTTTGAGTAACAGTTAGTTGTGGACTGTGCATCATGCTGAATATGGTTATATGCATTTCAAATATCATGCAACTGTTACACTGCCCATATGTTTTTATTATAATTGTTTTGTGCATGTCATGTATTAGTTATAGTGGGAGTAATGTGCTTATTTCAAGTTGTTTCGCCTCCCTACCCACATCAATTTTGGTATGTTTAACAATGAAAAATTTGCAAGGCATAAGATACTAATAATGTGGGAGTTTGGCTCAGGCTCTTTTGCATGCTTCAGTTGCTTGCCGACAAAAGCTTATTGTAGAATGGGTAGCAGCTGGTGATCTAGAAGAAAATACTGCAAGAGAGGTCCGTGCTCCAAAATAAATTTCTGTTACATGATTGTTGTGATTTTGCACTCCTTTCCAGGCATGTGTTTACAGAAAGAAGATGATATGAGAACTTATCCTATCTGTTACCATAAATTATATGTAGATTTGCATCTTGACTATTCTTATCCATTGCAGAATCCTGATGCATATAAGGCTGCATGGAATCTTTTGAAGGTGACATCCTAATGGTTGACTGTCTTTTCAAAAATTCATTTTCTGCTGGTTTTCATTTCTAGGTAGTTTGCACTAATGTTTCACCAGCCTTTAACATTTCTTTAAATGCAGGGAGCTGATGGTGTACTAGTACCAGGAGGGTTCGGTGATCGAGGGGTACAAGGAAAAATTCTTGCTGCAAAATATGCTCGGGAAAACAAAGTTCCATTTCTTGGCATTTGCTTGGGGATGCAAATTGCTGTCATTGAATTTGCCCGATCTGTTCTTGGTCTGAACGATGCAAACAGTACAGAATTTGATCCAGACACTTCTAATCCTTGTGTTATATTTATGCCTGAGGTAGGCTGAGATGGAAACCGGTCTTTTTCCTTTTATAATTTGTTGAAGCTACGAATGAAAGATCGTTACATTTAACAGGGTTCAAAAACCCACATGGGAGGAACCATGCGCCTGGGATCAAGGAAGACTTATTTCAAGGCTCCTGAGTGTAAATCTGCAAAATTGTAAGACTTACAACTTACATCTCCATCAGACATTATTGTTTTCTTTAGGGGTGTGTAGTATGGGTTTTATTCTGGGTACAATTGATTTCTTCGGAAACATCCTTATTTTCAGCTGTTTGAACATAGACATAATAGCAGTACTTTGTGAAATAAACAAGGAAACAAGAATACCAGATGGTGACTAACAAATTCAGGTAGCTCATTTTCCAGTCAAATCTGAATATATTGTCTGAAATTGTTTGTAGGTATGGGAATGCCAGCTTTGTTGATGAGCGACATAGGCATAGATATGAGGTATTCACAGGCTATGCATGTATAAGCATAGTGCAAGTTGTGTGGCTCATTATGCTCTTTGATCTTGATCTGTTTAAATTCTGATGGTTGTATTTTGTAGGTCAATCCTGACATGATATCACAATTTGAAGATTCTGGTTTATCATTTGTTGGCAGGGATGAAACTGGTCGGCGCATGGAGGTAAGCTTTTGTGAGACTGTGTCCTGTTGTGTGGATTCTGCAAACTGTTTTAATGGGCTAAACAATGGCAAGAATCTGCAGCTTCTTATGACATTTAGTACTTGTTCTTAAGAGCATTTGATTGTTATTTTTCAGATTATTGAATTGCTTGGCCATCCATACTTTGTTGGTGTTCAGTTTCATCCTGAGTTCAAATCTAGGCCGGGAAAACCTTCTGCCGTTTTCTTAGGTATCATTTCTCACCAACTAAAATCAGCTGGAGAATTTTATAAAATATCATGTCAATTTCTCATAATAAATAGTTGGATGTTATATAGTTTCACTAGAAATAAGCCATTCTTTCTTGTTTCCCTTTTCTGTGAATAGCTGTGCTTAAGCTGTATACTGGTGGAAATTCATTGAGAAATCTACAATAGTTTTATGATTTTGATTAAAAAAAGAGAACTATTTACTATTATACCATGTTATTTCCTGCCTCTGTGAGCTGTGATTCTTGTGATATTGGAAATGTGGCATTTCAGACTTAGTCATCATTGCAGTAGACTGTTTGAATTGTCATTTTAAGTTTGGATTATCTGAACACGAGGGATCTGTTTTATCCAGCCAAGTCTTGTATCCACATGGGAATCATCTTGACACAAGGAATTATAATCATTTTGTCATGTAGGACTTATAGCAGCAGCATGTGGGCAGTTGGAAGCTGTCTTAAAAAATAATGGCCAGGCAAGCAAGCTGTTGCCAAATGGAATGAGCAATGGAAAATCAACTGTGAAAGCCTACCAAAATGGGAATGGTGTTAAGTCTTGCAACGGTTCATTGAATGGCGTGTATTGCAATGGCAATGGTGTGCATTTTTAAGGAAGCACAACAAACTTGGCAATGCGTCCCTAGTTTTGGTGTAAGCCTTTCGAAGAACTTTTGGTTGTCTTCGGTTTTTGCATGTACAGCAGCTGAGCAGGGGTGGGTATTTTTTCATTTCTGAAGTGACTTATTTTAGGACGAAGAACGACAAAGCTTGGAATCTCCAGTTTATTAGTGAAATATGGGGATAAGGTACTGCATTACCCTCTTGTTGCAGTACATGTCCCCTTTTTCAGTTGGAATTTTGGCTGTATGTCTTTTGGGGGATATGTTTATTTTTGGACTCAGGAAATATGTTACTAAACTTTTACTTTTCTAGGACCGTACATTCAAATCAATGCTGGTTGTAGTGACTTACTATAATTGAAGCATGCATCTTTCTTGTTATAGCAATTTTTGCTCCTTTTCCGCTCTATTCTGCCTCTACATATCCGTTCAGTGCTTGTCTAATTTTGGCAAGGCATTCGATGTGTAAACAATTTTCTGCTTGATAGTCTCTTAAATTAGTCTGCAAGTACGCGTATAGGGTCAAATACTATTCTCGCTCTGCGCCCCCTTCCCCTTCTCTCTGTTAATACTACTTCCCACTTGATATTCACAAAATTCTATATATGTTTTTTTCATCATTTTTTTTGTGATATTATATTATTAATCTCTTGTCAAAATTTCTGTTAAAACTACTGCTAATTCATAATATGATTTTTGTGATAACCCAGAAGGTGATTTTTGTGATTTAAGTCATAATATGATTTTATATCTTCTCTATTTTATTTCTAATTGACCTTCTGATATGATCCTATGTATATATTTGTTCCGTTATCATAATCCAAGTGATGCATCTATTATTGCTCGTGCCTTTTGCCTGAACATTTTCTTTTGATTATAGTCACAATAAATCTTAAGCATATTTGATAAATTCTGTAACAGTTGGTATATAGGATGTGTTGGATTATGAAGGATTTAGTTATTGTATTCTTGAATTTGAATTCTTTCAATGACAAATTATTTTTTTTAAAAAATCTTTGTTATGTATTTGGGCCTAATTGTTATTATTATAATTTTTATAGATTAGACAGAATAGAATGGACTTAAAATTCTTTTTTAGGATTTTAGCATTTTTGAGAAATAATCAAAATATGACAATTTTTTTAATATTACTGTTGACTTTTTTTTTTTGAAAAAAAAAAAATTGGTATTGACCAAATTTAAAAAAAAAATACGGTATTGTCCTCTCATATGTAAAGAACAAACTGAAAACAACAAAATAACTACCATGACCAACAACAATCCAACAATAACTAGACAACAACGTAAAAATAATCAAAAAACAACATCACAACAACAACTAAACAACAACCATAAAAAAATCGAAAAAGCTACCCAACACCAACCAGACAAAAAAAAAAAACCCAAAAATATTTTTCATTGTTGGTAATTGTTTTTGTAGTTGTTTTGTGGTGGTTATTATTAGGTTGTTTGGTTATTTTGTCTAGTTATTGTTGGATTGTTGTTTTTGTTTTTTCTGGTTGTTATCTAGTAGAATTTATTTATTTTGCACAAAACCATCAACAAAAAAAAACCATAAGTTTTCAAAATATCCGTATTCATTGAATTTATTTAGTAAAAAAATCATATGTACTAAAAATGTGTAATATTTAAAGAAATAAAAAAATAACAATAAATTTAAAAAAAACTTAAAACAAGCAAAAAAAAAAACATGGACAACAAACAGAAAATAACAACAACCTAGCAACAATAGCGCTATTGTTTGCCTTTGTTTTTAAAAAGTGTAAATATAGCAGATTAGAGTACGACAACAACTAATTGAAAATAACCATAACCCTATCTTCATCATTGCATGCACCATCTCCCATGCCTATCTCGAACTTCATCTTCTACAAATGCCCAAATTTAAAAAAATTTCCACTAAATAAAAAAGATTGAATGCCCAAAAATATTGAGAATGAAATAATTTCACAACTAAATGCCCAAAAGCAAAGTAAACTAAGAGTCAAATCCTTTTAGATCTTGATAGAAAATTGTTACTAAGTTATAGAAGGAAAAATAACAATGAGGAAAAGACTTAAAATGATTTTTTTTTTCTTTTTGACGTTCAGTTTTGGAAGAGATAAGAGACGAAGGAGAATAAGAAGATAAATAGATTTGTTGTTGTTGTTTTGTACTCTATATGATAAAAATGAAAGAAAAAGAGTAGTTATTGTTTGAGTCCAGAAATAATGTTTGGGTTTAATTGAAGTGAGACTCACTTGGTCCACAAAGCCCATGTTTTGTTTAGAGGTCCAACCCATTAATTATGACTTGGTGATTAAGACAAAGAAAATTATAGAAGTTGGGATATGTTTTTAGTACCAATTTTTCAGAGCTCCATTAAAATTATATTTTATAGCTATACAGATTATATCATGGATTAGTCAAAACCATACTTATAGTATCACATAACCAATTTCCGGCCAGATAGCCTATCCCCTTTTTATAATCTATACAACTATAAATTATAATCTTAATAGAGTTGGTTACTGGGTCATCTTCTTAATTAAGTTTCTGATGTACCAGATCCTTCATAGAGGCAAGTACAGAGCATACTCCTTAATTTAGATAGGTGGAATAATTATAATTCATAATCTAACTGCTAGAGAAGAAGAAAGACTTTTAAAAGGCCATAGTTTATTTAGTTTCTGAAGATTTTTACAAGAGGAGTTCTGCCCTTTAACTGAGACAGAAAGCTCCTTATATAGAGAAGGAGCTGAGATACAAGAAGGCCTATAAGCAAACAAACAACCATAGATAAACAGACAAATGTGGATAGACATCCACTGATAAAAGTAACAACTTTAAATTACAACCATTTGTGACAAATTGGCTCGTGACTTGGAGATAGATTCTTATCTTCAGCACTGTCTTCATTATGGTAAAAGTCTTCATCAGGATCCTGTGAGTGTCCTGCTATTGGCATACGTGGGTCCTCTGAATTATTTGATTTGAAAGAGTTTAACCATATCTGTTCTGCAGATGAGCTGGCTTGATAAGGATCAGATGAGCTGACTTGATAAGGATCAGATGAGCTAGCTTGATAGGGATCAGATGAGCTGGCTTGATAAGGATCATCAATTTTCATGTGAGACGGGATTGATGTAGTCCTTTGTGTCTTTTCCCAATATTCTTTGTCTGCTAACATCTATTTCCCATAATCAGAAGGAAATATTTCCCATGGGGCATCATCAGATATCTTTGGCCATATCTCCTTTGGAATAATACCATTTTTCTCGAACATGTGTCTTTGAAACTCTCTCTATGGTGAAGGATCCGTGGTATCTATGGTAATATAGTGCATCATTGAGTGTTTATAAGTCCCATAGATATTAAAGCATGGTACATCAGTAAAAACACCTTTATCTTTGAAGAAAGTTCTTTTGAGGGTGATGATAGTATGACATTCGAGAGGAGGTGCCACCTGTTGAGTATAAGCTTCATTTGTCAAATAGGATTTCCATCTTGACAAATTTTGGAACCATTTGAGAAATGTTGACAAATGTGGATTCAGACCTTCATTCTTCTCAAGCAGGCTGATATACCTTGCAAGCTTTAATGGTTGAAGATCAAATGAGATCCAGTATAGATGACAAAGATACCAAAACAGGATTAACAATTCAGGAGGCTAATAAAATTGGTTTCCAGGACTTTAGTTTAGGAAGCTAAAAATACAGGTGAAAGGATAGATAGGATGAAAGCCTAATTTGTGAAAGAAATCTGACCCATATTTTCTGATTAGTCTGGATTGAAGTTCAAAAATTTGAGTTCTTGCCTTTTGATTAAGGATGGTCATGGAAATGTGTGACGGTAAGGATGGAGGAATACCTTTTTCAAGAAAGTTGGCATTAATAGTTTGGTACATGTATAGCATGGGAAGAACTTTTAGCTGAAAGGGTTTTTCATAAGAGTCATGTGGTCTGCTTAAAAGATCTGGTAATAGGTTATCCTCTCCTTTGATGTGTTCTACTTCAAAGTCATACTTACTGAACCATTCTTTCATTCTGAGAAGTTGAGGATGGGGCAGAGTCTTTCCTTTGAATTCAAGCATTTTTGGAAATGATGAGCAGTCTATCACAACTTTGAAATGATGACCAATTAGATGGAATTCGAACTTTTTTATGCCATATTTAACTGCTAAGACCTCTTTAAAGGTTGAGTGATAATGGCATTCTTCATCCGTGAACTTTCCACTAGCATGAGCACAAATCCATTTTTTCTTATTGTCATCCTCTTCTAAAAGAATAGCTCCCGAAAATTGATCACTTGCATCTGTTTAAAGGATTCTTTTTCCTGTGGAGGGAATCTGGAGATCAGGAAGATTTTTTGTGCAAATTCTGAGTTGTTCAAGAGCTTCTGTTTGTTCTGAGGACCATGGTGGAGGATTCTTTCTTAGAAGAGCTCTGAGAGGGGCTGTCTTCTTTATCAAGTGAGGAACAAAATCCTTGAGATAATTGATAATGCCAAGAACTTGTCTGATTTGTTTGACAGAAAGATTTTCTTTTGGAAATTTATCCAGTTCTATTGCAATATGAGGACCTGGAAGATACTTCCCTTCTTTGAATCTCATTCCAAGAAAATCTATTTCTATTTGGCCAATGAACATTTTGGTGGGTGAAAGCATAACACCATAATGTCGTACAAGATTAGCAAACTGTTGGAGCAGTTTCTCATGGGCTTTTATATCTGTAGAAAATAAAAGAATATCATCAATATAAACAAGAGCGCTGGAGAGGATGGGCTCAAAGATTTTGATCATAGCCCATTGGAATAATGATGGGGCTACTTTGAGTCCAAAAGGCAGCACATTCCATTGATAGTGTCTGTTTGGAATACAAAAGCCCATTTTGTATCTGTCTTCCTCTTTGATTCCAAGTTGCCAAAATCCAGCCTTCAAATAAAATTTTGAAAAGATTTTAGCTCCTACCAAAAATGCAAATAATGAGGAAATTTTTGGCAAAGGGAATTTGTCATCCCTGAGGAAGAAATTCAAAGGCTGATAGTCGATCACCAATCTTTTCTTTCCATGAACTTATTCTGATATTTTGTTTACATAAAAAGCTTGGCATGCCCATTCTGATTTTGTGGGAGCAACTAGACCTTGGTCTTCCAATTGGTTGCATTCTTCAATTGCCAATTTAAGATCAGAGGGAGTCATTCCTGGATGAGTTGCCTTTGTTGGGTTGACATCTTCATTTTGTTTGAAAGGTAAGGAGATGAAGAACTCCTCATTTTTCCACAATGGTGATGAGCATTTCTGAAGAAACTCTGTATGAGACTGAGCACTGCATTCTTTTAATAAGAACTCATGAATAGTTTGAAGGTTTGGTTGAGAAACGGTTTGGTCAATAAAAAGGATAGATGAAATATTGGTGAATGGTTGAAAGTATTTCTTGAACTTGAGTCCATTGGGAAGAATTCTCAAGTCTTTCATCTTCCAATAGACATCAAAGCCAATGACAATATCTTTTCCAGGTAAAGAAGATCCAATAACATATGTCTAGGTGTAACAATTTGGAAAGAATTGGATCTTTATTGGGTGTCGAGTTTTAAGGCCAGTTTCAAGTAATTCTTCATTAGCTGTAGAGAAATACTCAGAATGATGTTTCCAACATTCTTTAGGCAAGGCTTTT